>OY755055.1:10000-1461181 GCA_963576755.1 Noctua janthina | reverse complement strand
TTTTTTCTTCATCATGTTCTTTTGTTCTTCTATTCTTATTGCGGAAACATTAAACGTAGAAAAAGAAAGGATAAAAAGTATTTATTAGTCTCGCACAGGACATAACAAAAAAAGTGGTTGAATTAACAATAAAACAAAATTATATTAAAAAACAAAAAGTAAACATAAGAAAAAGATAAAAGAAACGAAATTAGTCCCACAAAAAGCCCCTATCTCAGCATGAGAGACACAGAGCACTTGGAAAACTACATTCAATGCATTATGCCCAAAATACAGCCTGATTTACTGCGAAAAGTGTGTGCAAATTGGACGTCTAAATTACGACATGTATCTACGCGGTGGCCATATACTCGAAGCCGTTTTCTAGAAAAAACAGCCTTTAGAAACACCAAAGAATGCCACGCAGCAGTCTTTTAAATGATAATATACTCCACTATTGCAACCAAAGTTATTTCACTCTGTTTTTTTTGATTAAGCTAATTTCATGGATACCACATGTGACCGATGCTGACAACATTTAAATTTTTTCCTAAATCATGTTAATACTCGTATTAGAAACCTATGAGGAACGTTTTTCTTTTTATGACACATAACATCACGCATGTAATCCCCGAAAGGTTAGGCAGAGGTGTACCTAATAATACACTCACATTTTAGTTATGATTAAGTTTAACAGAGGGCGAGCCTATTGCCATTAATCGGGCACAAATCCAGACGTCGTGGCTGCTATTGAGAAATTCCTGATGGAAAAACTCAATATCACTTTGCCCGACCTGGGCATCAAACCCAGAAGCTCATGCTTAGCAGTCGCGCTTGCGTCCACTAGACCAACGAGGCAGTTTTTTTCTATGAATATTACTTATATGGTGTACATAACAAACAATATTCTATTCTATTAGTATTAAGGTCGGTTTCCTCCGAAAAACATGTTTCTGTGTTTTATTTAAATTTAAATTTATCCGTTTTTAGAAAAAACAGCCTTTAGAAACGCCAATTAATGCCACGCAGCAGTCTTTTAAATGATAATATACTCCACTATTGCAACCAAAGTTATTTCACTCTGTTCTTTCTGCTACAAATTGTATTGACGGCTGCTTATGCATAGGATGGAAATAATGGAAACTAATCCTTACTGCTTCTATTTCCATTCTCGTGGGTGTCGAGACGATAAAAGGGAACGAATTATTTGCAAAAGGAAATTGATGTCACGCTTTGCAAGAGACTATATTATATAACATCTAAAGGGTGTAAATAGATCCTTAACAAAGCCGAAAGGCACTTGTTCTCCACGACTTTGCGATAATTTTTTTGTTCTAGATCATACCTGGGAACCTTCTAGTTACGAACATATTGGGGGTCAAAGTTTTTTTTTTAAATACATGTTTTTAATGTAAGATTTTTACTTTAAACACCTCAACGACCCCCGTACTATTCAATCCATCCATCATCATAATGTTTTGAGTGCGTTACATTGTGTCCTACCGTAAAACGTGATTTTTCACCCCAAAAAAAAAGTCGTTTCCCAGCAATATTTTTTGCGAAAAAGAACTTAGTTTGATGTACAGAATACTTGGTTGACGGCTTCGTGAAGGGTCCGTTTACACCCTTTATGGGGGTATAGTGAACCACGTGTCCATAATAACAATTTCACATTGACAGCGTTCGTTTTTGTGTAAAAAGAGCGGAATTCGTTGTTCAAATTTACAACGTCCAACTCAAACAGGAGATAACGGCTTATAGATATTTATGGAAAAAAGAAGACATGTTGTTATTCCTAGTACATTAGAATGAGGCCAGGATGACAATGAATGTCCATTCATGTTATCATATTTAGTTATTCTTTTTCCCATAAGGTAAGTGAAACTGTTGATAACCTAGATATAGAGTTATCATAATATAAGTACTGCGCAAGGAGTAGTTTCAGTAGTATTGTAGTCGGAACTTCAAAAGTCCGTTCTAATATTGATAAGTATATATAGTATAGTGTATTGCGTATGTTGGCTTCTAGAGCTAAAATAAAAATTTAAAAATCGTTCCAAAGATCGCCTCATGCAGGAAAATATATGATATTCCACCAAAAACTGTCTACTTCTGTATTTTTCCGTGAGCTAATATTACTACAGGTTGTACACAGTAAGGTAAAATAACTTAATACAGGTAAAAGTACAGTACTCTGATGAAAAGGTAGCAATATGAAAGCAATATAGAGTGTAGTGTAACGCCCACTACACTGTATATTGCTTTCATCTCGCTATACATAGATCTCATAGAATACTTTGTGATCTATCTTTATCCAGGTTCTTGCGCTTGAACGATGACGAAAGTATAAATATAATATACCATTTTATTAAAATGATGTTTACATTTTCTTTTAAATGTCATACCTGTTTTTCCCGAAAAAGATATCTAGAGTTCTACAGTATTATATAGCACACCCACATTTCGCCAGATATATTTAAGTCTTATGTACTAGGGTCCGAGCTTATAGTCTCTAATGGGGCACTTACAAAGACACCGAGCTGATGCTGAGATATTCCCGATGGAAAAACCCAATAACACTTTGCCCGAAATAGTAATCGAACCCAGGATCTTCTACTCAGCAAAAGCACTTGGGAACACGACAAGAACCGAGTTACGAGACGAGACACCTACGATGTTATGTTACTTAAGTATTAATCATCTGCTAAACGCATACATAGCAAAAGCATAAGCGTAGTCAGCCTATTAATGTTCCCACTGCTGGGACGCAGGCCCCCTCTCTATGAGAGGGCTATAATCCACCACGCGGGCCCAGTGCGGGTTGATAGATGTCACATGTCTTCGAATTTTTAGTTCTAGGACATGCCGGTTTCCTCACGATGTTTTCCTTCACCGTTTTGAGAGCAGTGGTGATGAAATAACTTACACAAAGTAATGCGCCTGGCTGGGTTCGAACCCACGACTTACTGCTCGTAAGTCAGGGTCTCCACCACTGGGCCATCGCTGCTCTCACCACTAGACCACCGCTGCGCTCTAAACGCATCATCATCTGCCTAGCCTTTTCCCAACTATGTTGGGGTCGGCTTCCAGTCTAACCGGATGCAGCTGAATACCAGTATTTTACATGGAGCGACTGCCTATCTGACCTCCACAACCCAGTTAGTACTGGGTAATACGATACCCTTTGGTAAGACTGGTTGTCAGACTTTTTGGGCCACTGCTACCTAACGACTGTCAAAGATCTACAAATGACACCCGGGACCAAAGGCTTAACGTGCTTTCCGAGGAAACTCGGTATCTAACACGGCTTAACCTAAAGATCGATCCGAGCGGCTGTTATTATTTAGTCACGAGCTCCTCTAAACGCAAACATATCGCAAATAATACCGCATATTTTAAGATCGTCGAAAGTCCTCCGTCTGTGCAGGTCCTAAAGGCGTACCTTTATTTTTTTTATGAAATCGACAATATCCTTTGTCCCTTGTCTATAACTCAAAGAGAATGATAAACTTCATCGTAAATCTCATAGAAACAATACGTCTTGTGCCGGACAAGTAACTGACGTCCATACAGCTTTATTGTCCGTAATCTGTCAACGCACCACCTACGACGATAAATTGTTTCCTATCGCTGGAAAGACGTATCGATATATTATTAGCGTCTGCTTACGGTTCTCATACGGATATGTCCAAGTAAGGTCAGACAGGCATTCGCTCCAGGTAAAATACTGGTGTTCAGCTGCATCTGGTTAGACTGGAAGCCAGCATAGCTAAGAAAAGGCTACCAATGATAACGGCAACGGTCATGCCCAGCTCTCAACCGACTTTATCATTTGTCTAGACTTCAGAGATTAAAAAAAAAATGCAAAACAAGAAAGTGTAAAATGTCCGATTTTTATCCCCGTTATTTTTCAAATTTCGAATTATAATTGAAGGTTCCCCTAAATTCTCTTCGCTTTAAATAAAATAAAATATAAAAGTAATGTGTTGTGAATGCCTTCCGTTTTCTTATGATCAAGATGAGCACATTATTATCGGCATGTATCACCTTTTGAGTGTTATTTCCCTTTTAACAGGCAATAAAGGCTAAAATTACTTTTTTGATATTTTTTCACGAATTATTTGATATTCTTGAGTACAGTCGCAAACACCAATGTATAAATACGCAGCAACATTTACCTAAAATTGATCTCCTTCTTCTTAGTGTGTCGATGGCAAATTTTCTTTAAAAATACATATATTTGGCCCGAAATTCATCTATGCAAACTCCGCTCGCTGATGCAGTTATAAGATCGTCAAGTGCGCAGGTTTATTGATTGTAGTATTATGTTGCCACGAACTTAATATTTTAAACCTGTACTATTATTAAATGGCGGAACGAGCCGGACAAGACCATCGGCCAGCAGTCCGCATTGGCCCTGGATCGAAACAACTGGAAGTCATGGGGAGAGGCCTGTGCCCAGCAGTGGGATGACGCAGGCTAACTGAATCAGTACTATGATGAAATAGGTTTAATCTCAAAGTTGCAATCGTTACCTTTCTCTTGAATTTCTCTAGGTGTATACATATTAATGCTCGTGACTGTACAAACACGTAAGTTATTGCCTACTCCGAAATATATTATTACTTAACGTACATTTCCTTTCACTTTATTACCATAGAATTCCACGATGAAACGCCACGAATGGGAAAATCATATAATATTCCCATTGACAACGACATGTTGGGAAATGTAATGAAATGTATTACTTTGTACATTGATATTAATACATTATAACCTTCATGTTTTATGTAACAAATAAGACTAAAATAAGATACTATTTCTTAATAATAAAATAATATTAAGGTTTCAATTCTGAACTGTTTCACTGTAACCGTAAAATTAGCGATTGATTTCGAACAATATCCAAGGACTTTGAATTCAAAAGGTTCAAAGAGATTCTATTAATTTATTTCTGTCACATTGCAGACGGCTTAAATCTGAATTTCAGTCCGTGGTTACAATTTGTCGACGCTTATTGAAAAGAATCTGACAAGACATTTTAGATAGCCCTCTTAAAATAAATTGATATTCATCAAGGTTGTAATTTCTTTATGTTTTGCCTTCTCCGGCCAATTAGGAACAAGTCCAAATTGTCACGCCAAGGTTTTTTAGGCCTGCCTTGTTGAAGACACCCGTCTTCAGGTACCCACTATGTGTCCACAGTCTCTCAACAGTGTTGGGGAGGCCTTCGCCCAGCAGTGGGATAAATAGACTAAAAAAAATGAAAACTATAATTTGAGTGCCTCGTTGGTCTGGGCCTGGGTTCGAAGGTTGGGCAATTTATGAGTCGATTTATGAGTAGCAGTCAAGGACTCTGGAGTTGTGCCCGGTTGATGGCAATAACGAGTTATTGCCCCCCCTATTACGAGGGTCATGGCACGGCTTCCAAGCCCTTCGGGTATTCCAGGTACGATGTTATATTTTATGAATGGTTATAATTTCAGGGTTTCACCTTTGTTTTAATTTTGGTGGTTTATAACAAACATGACAACTTCAATGAAGATAATTCTTAGGATCACGAACGAGCAAAAATTACGCTTTGTTTATGACCGTTGTTTACTGTCTTAAAAGTTTAGGAATATATTATCTCCCCATAATTTAAATTCTAAGGTTGTATGTTTCAAATGAAAACAGAATTTAAATCTGTTATCGTGACCTTTTATTGTTTCTTCTTTTTGTTCATTAAGATGAGCCAAAATGATGGCCTAGGGGGATTCCGATTGTAGTAGACTAAAATCTAAGGACTTCACAGTCTTCTCCGTGTCATTGGAACGACAATATTTTCAATTTGGTTAGTATAAAACGTTGCCACTTCCAGAGCGTCAGCAGGGGCGACGCAGAAGTTGGTTTAACTGCATGGTTTAGGGCACAGATGCATGGTGAGAAAGGAGATGAAACATAGTTTTTGACACAGTGCCAGGTCACACATTCCACATCCTGCTGCTATTCCGTGGAGGTAGCCGTACTTACGAGGTTGGTCACATCTTTCCACTTACTGCTAGTCATTTTAAGTTAAATAGATGCAGATAATAGTTATTTTTCATCAATCCTCAAAAACTGATAAGGCTGGTTTTTTAAAACAATTCAATAACCATGTAGATATATACGAAAAATGTTCTGAAACTGAAGTGTTTTATTCGCTCCACGCTTCAAAAATCATTGTATGTTGGTTACAGTTCCGCAGAGAGGAATATGAGGTACATTTTATAGAAAACAAATTCAGGCGAGTTAGTATAGTGTAGTTCCTATATCATGAAGCTTGCGTGTCACGTGAGAGATTTATTCGAGATGTTGGAAAACTATGTCTGGTATATTCTGATCAAGTTAGGGAAGTTTTGCATATGCAAGGTGTGAGGGACATATAAGCGTCAATGTCCTCTACTAACCATTTCCAAGATTTCCTATTGTTTCTGATTAAGGAAGAGAGAGTTCTGAAGCATAATTGGTTAAGGAAAGTTTTTCTATAAGCTTTATGAATATAGTTTCCTTTATGTATTTGTTTTACAAATAAATTAGTGTAGAGCCCAAACTACAGGGGGTATGGACTCTTGAGAGTGTAACAGTGTAGTTTTAATATTACATTTCAAGTAACAAAGAAAAAACTCTAACCAAAGAAGTCATCACTTAAGTTGACAAAAAAATTTACGGTGGAAGGGACACCGACGCAAAAACGGTTACCACGTATTCAGTACAACATGGAAATTTTTCATCGGAATTTTTAAAAAAAATCAGTTGTTCCATACCTACATTTTGACCGTGTAGGTGTTGCAGTTTTGTAGGAAAGAGATATTTTAAGTTAAAATACTAGAATGTTCTGACAGCACCCCTTTGAATTGCTAGCCTCCTGCTTAGCTCTTAAATATTGTAAGGTCAAAGTAATAGTCCAAGCTTTCCGAACTAAAACAAAACGCTCAAAACTTTTTTGCTTAAAAAACTATTCAAAAAGCTGATATCTCTTCCACTTCTCTTCACTCTTTGTTCAATCAAGTATCCAATACCTAACGACGTGTTAGGATAGACGCGTTTCCAAACGACTGAATTTCAATTGCTATTAACTCCTTGTTCATGGCCTCGGGCGATGCAACTTGCGTAAAGCGAAAAGCGCGCGATTCGTTTGTTTCCTTCACGTGAGTAACGTCGCTCCGTGAGTAACGTGAGACGCGGTGACTCGACGTATGTTCCTAGCAACTTCTTTAATTTGTTTTTTTTTTCGTAGTCGTGTAGGTCGTGGCCAGGGGTAATAAGCCAAGCATCCTTCAGCAAAATAAACTTTACAGTAAAATCAAAACCAGTAAACTCTCTTATTATTAGTTTCTAGTAAACTAATATTAAATTCAAGTACTTAACAATATAGGAACAAATAAATATTAAAACTAAGTTTGCCAATATCTCATTGTTTTATTTAAGAGGGGATATCTTCGGACTCTAGTTATTTTGAGTCCTGAAATATATTGGAAAAGTTTTGTATTGAAAATTATTATCTACTGTAAAGTTTCATATTGAAAATTATTAACAACTCGAGATAGTGCGTACTGGATCAGCTTTTTGTCGTTTTGAGTTTTTAATAAATTTTTCTCTTGTATCTTTACGATGTAGGCGAGAACAGCTGTTAAAAATGATCAGAAAGTTTTCATGGTTTACTGTGGGTGGACTGGAATTAACAATATATTTTGTTTTTTTTATTCCTCGTTTGTACAGTCAAGGGCTTATGCCCTTGACTTTATAGAGAAATTTAACGAAACATTTCTGCTACAGTCCTAATTGAAATAACAAGTCGTATAAAACATTAGCTTCTACCCGTGACTTTGCCCTCGTCAGAAACACATTCTATAGCACTCGGCAATGGTGTAGTTTTCTACCAGTTAACGAATTTTATAAATTGCATAGATTACTTGCTACACCAAACTTTCAAACTTTATCTCTAACAAGTTGTATAAAACATTAGCTTCTACTCGTGACTTTGCCATCGTCAGAAACACATTCTATAGCACTCGGCAATGGTGTAGTTTTCTACCAGTTAACGAATTTTATAAATTGCATAGATTACTTGCTACACCAAACTTTCAAACTTTACCTCTTTGTAATATTAGTATAGATAACATAATCCACCTATACTATTCCCACGGCTGGGATGCAGAGCGGGCCGTAATCTACCATGCGCGTCTGTGGTTGTCACGGGACAAGTTGTTAAAACTTTTGTAAATTGATCATTATTACAAAATTGAACCGATACCCTACAATATTTTGGCTTACATAAATTTTTTGTCCGTAACAGTGTCACGAAACCGTAATAGCCAGAAATAAAATTTATACTAGGTACTTACGTCATTTTATTACTGGGTCGTGTAGGTGAAAAAGATGTTTCACACATTACTCACGATTTGGATATAAATGATTTTACTCCGTCTTATATTATTACATTAATATTCCGACATGAATGAAGAAGAAGATATATTTTCGTTTTGAATGGGAATAATTCCTAATGAGAGTGTAGATATTACTTAATTCCCATTGAGTGCGTACTAATATAATTGAGAGTTAGCGGATTATTTTGGGTGACATTGTTTATTATTACGCTGTGGCTATTATTAGTATAACTTTTATATCGATATAAGGGTGCTATGACACCCACACGATCGACATAGCATCGATGTCTTGCAGTTATAAATCAAACAGAGTAGTTTTATCGTCACATCGCATCCTGATAGTTTCTTTACACAATTAATATATGATGATTGTCATAATACTAATAATAAATTATGATTATCATCGTTTTAACACAAGGATACTTTTTATCCCAATAAACGACATCACTTAAGAACGGTTAAGTTAAAACTCAATTATTTATCATTTCTCTCTGGGCAATTCTTAAGGCCACAAACAGGGTGCAAACAGACCCGTCAACCAAGTATTCTGTACATCAAACTAAGTAACTCTATGCAAAAAATTATTGCTGGGAAATTACTTCTTTTGGGGTAAAAAAACACGTTTTATGGTAGGACTTGAAGTCATACATTCAAAACATTGTGCTGATGGAAACATTGAATAGTACGGGTGTAATACCGTAGATTTAAAATCTGTATCTCGGCATGAACTCACTGTCAGTTGACGGATTAAAACGACAATAAAAATCTACAAATAGATCAAGGCAGGTGTTACATGTTATTTTACCAACGGTATTAACTTTCTGAAATCTGTAATAGATTCATTTTCATAAAACAAATAAATTAAACTACACTTTGCACATAAATCATTCATTCGGAAAAAAAACGCCAACTGTTTTTACATCAACTCTTTTTTTTGTACGAAAGTACCTAAGTATTTAAGCGTACTAATGTTTCATACCAATTGAGAAAAAAATATTTACTTTTTTCCCATTAGCTACGCACCGCTGGTATTTGTTTGTAATGTTGGCGTGTTTTGGGAAACAAACATTTTCGATGTATTTTTAATGGGAAGAATTTACAAGGCGTGTTAATATATATGAAAGAGCTTTAAAAGAATTTTTAGAGAAATGTATGTTTGTATGTATGGCAGACACCGTCAAAACTATATTCTTTGCTATGACTATAATCTTAAAATGTATGTAATGGTTCACCAGTAAGTTAACACAAACAACTCTAAAAGTAGGTACCCTTTCACCGAGGTATTTGTACAATTTGGTGCTAACACGGGTGCCCTACATTAAGGATGTTACCCAAGCAATTTGGACATAGTTCGCACAGTTTTCAATCTCAGCTAGCAGTCCGACATGTACGAATTTTGGGAATATTCCTGTTTCTACATTTTGGACACAGAGCCTTACTACGTAGGTACCTGTCTCATTTCAGTCCGGGGAAATTGCGTGTTTCTGTCAGTTAACATTAAATTGTAATCACTGTGCACTGTTCATTTAATGATGATTGATATGACGTGGCTAAATAATAACCGCCGCTTGGGTCAATTTTCTGGTTAAGCCGCGCTTGCCTAGGTTGGTCTGTGGATAGGTAACCACTCATTACATACCGAGTTCCCTCCGTGCCACGGAAATACATTAAGCCGGAGCGCGTTGGTTCCGGTTGTCATTTCTAGACCTTTGACAATCGTTACAGGTAGTCAAGTCAGTGGCCCGAAAGTCTGATAACCAGTCTTACCAAGGGGGAATAACCCAGTACTAACTGGTTCTGGAGGTTAGATAGGTAGTCGCTATTCAGCTGAAACCGCAAGCCTGAAAGACTATTTTTATAATTATGCCAGCTAATCTAATCAAGGTGTTGCGTTAAAATATTAATGAAGATAATATTATGTAGGTGATCAGGAACATTGATTAATTAAGACTGAAAGCCGACCACGACATAGTTGGGAAAAGGCTAGGCAGATGATGGTATGAAGTCTTGTTGTAAGTCCAGCAGGGCTAGATATAGTGATGATCTATCAGCAGATCGATGATGTCCTCAAGTATTTATACTCATATTATACAGAAGTAAACCTTGTAAGTTTGCATGTAGGAGGTAATCTACGGAACTACTGATCTGATTCTAAAAAATTCTTTCTCTATTGGGAACACATTATCCCCATGTACCACAGGATACATTTAAAACGTTCCCGTGGGGTAATTTTGAACCATAACGGAAGCGAAGCCGCAGGCAGAACCGAGTTATAAATAAAGAGACACAAGTTTCATATTTACAAATCCCTACTACTACCCAGGGAAATACTTCACGTCTTGTTGTATGTCAGATGGCACCATTACTGACACAATATGACACTAACGACGTTCAACATTGCTTTGCTTCAACTTGAACACCACCCCAGAGTTGAAGTGTCAATTTTACCGAGTGTCGACAACCTATATTGATAAAATATCCTTTTTTCTTTACGAAAATGAGTTTACGTTAGAAGCCTATCTTTTACCAAAGACAAAATCAATTCATTTAGATTTCCCTAGACCTGACCCTTTTAGGTTTTTATTTTACGGATATTCAGACTTCATTTCGCACACATGAGAGAAACTTTTACAAAAGTCCGGATTTCAACCTAAAAATCTGAGGTTGACAACCTAGTTTTTTTATATTATTATTTGTGGAAGACAAGTTCACCGAAACCTAAAAAAACTTACGACAACACATTTTATTTGCCTTCTTTTACGATATATACAACCTTGATACGTCTAAAACTATAATATTAATAGTAAAAGTTTCCGAAACTGTTTCCGAAAAAGTTGTCGAACAGCATCGATTGATGATGTTAGAACTATCTAACTTTGTTAGTGATAGATTGATGAATATATATATACAGGGTGTAAGGGACAGCCCTCCACAAACTGATGGGGTGAATTCAGTATATCATCGTAAAATGACCGGAACAAGAAATTATTTCAGGAATGTTATAGGAATTCAATAAATTTGATTTCTTGTATTTCCTCATACACAATGTGTAGTTACCGTGGCAAAACGCAAGTAGCGAACGGCAAGCGCGACGATGAGTTCGATGAAGTTTCAGACTTCATCGAACTCGTCGTCGCGCTCAAGTGAACAGCTGATTTCATGCGTGGTTCGTTAGAGTATTTTAACATCCATTGTTGGATTTTTCATTTTAGCCGTATTATTTAAATAAATGGAGTGCTGCGTACAAATAATGTAATTTTACACTGAAATAAAGGAATAGTAACTGAAAAAAAAAAATTTAAAGTAAGATTTTCCTGGAGAAAAATTCCGGTGGAATATGATTCAAAATAAGGAGCTGAATGAGGGTGCATTCAGCTCCTTATTTTGAATCATGTTCAGTCAGTTTGTGGAGGGCTGTCCCTTACACCCTGTATACATACAGCTGTTGTTGTTGCTTAGCATTCGTTCTGTCTTTTTCCTTTTTGCTCGAATTCTAAGAATCGTAGCGTGATGTTAAATAGCTTATAACATTCCTCAAGGATTGGGCTATCAAATAATATAATTTTAGAATTCCGACTGGTAATTCCAGAAATAAACTCGTTCAAACAAACGAACAAATATGTAGGTATATAATTAGTATAGAGGATTGCTATTGGTACGGCGACGTTGTTAAGCACTTGGTAAGAAACTTGTACCAATATGGAGCCTTGTGCGAAAACAAGGAAGTGCTCTGGAAGATAATTAAGGAGTTTCAAGTTCGTTAAGTGACATTAGACATGCGAGGGGTCGACTGTTTTGCTTGATAGTTTGTTAGGGTGGGGTAATGCCTTTGGTTTGATTGTTTACTGTAAATCTTACTTACATATGTAGAGGTTTGCTAGTGAGGTTATAAGTTGAGAAGAAAATACTTATGAATTTTTTTTTTACTATCGTTCTACATGGCCTCGTATCGCAAGATAACTGTATTATGTTTCAATTTAATAGGAGTGTAGTGCTAGTTTATTCTTCTTCTTTAATGGTGGGGAAAACGGCATCAAAATCCGTTGCCAAGTTTAGACGAACAACGCTGTCACACTGACAGACATAAAAAGACGACTTTAATGTTCGGTTTTTTTTAAATATTTTATTCGATTCTACAAAACATATTCTTATTTCGATGAAAATATGATTTAAATAATAATATTATGTACTTAGCTAACAAAAACTAAACAGTTTCACCACAATGTTTTACCATGAAAACCTTAAACCTTAACTTCTAGTTCCGCATGTGTTTTAGAATAGATTATCGTAGAAAGCGAATCTAGAATGTTGGAACTCATCTCCTTTACTTCTGAAATTTATCAGTATTCTCTTCCACTTTTATCTAGGTCGACTTCCAGTCTAATAATATTATGCGTTTGTACTAAATCAACCGCAAATTATTCCAAAGACCCCTAGAGCAATATTCTATAAGTTTTCTTATATCAAAAGTTTTAACTGAAGCTGCAACTTAAAATGCGCTTGCTTAAACTTAACTATTGAAGTTCAGTGCAGTACAGGATGCGATCAAAAAGTTATATATGAATATATATTAGGGTAACTTTAAGAACATGTCTTGGGAAATTGTTGACGCCGTCGGGAAATATAGGAGCCGAAGATCGGAGAAAATGGGAGAATAAATGGGAACTTAGGTTTCTGTGAGAGTTTAAAAGCAACTAGGGTATTGTAAAGATGGTCTCTTTGCGTCTGTGGGTTATAAATTAATGATGCTCACACCAAATGAGATGGCCAGATGACTTAAATGTCTTGATAAAAAGAGTGGAGAGATACCTTTACCCCAGCTGTGGGACTGTACAGGTTTCCTATAATAACACCGATCCTTTTACCAATTTTGGTAATTTAATTACGGTAGAATTTTCTCGCATGCTTTTGGGCGTATAGGTCTAAGCAGTTATCTCGTTATTTAGATAGTGACATAATGATTTATAGTCTTCCTATTTATTTAACTAGTCTCACGTCTCAAGTCTCTAGTCTTTGGTAAGAACACGGTTCGGTAAGAACGTTTGGTAGGTACATACAAGAAATATGTAACCCACTGCGATCTGTCGATTGTAATTTTTTTATTACAAGCTCTTATTTAACTGGCTATGTAAGAAAAAACGAGTACGTTAGTTCGGATGGAATCTTGCAATTCAATGATGAAGCAGATATCTTCAACCGATTGAGCTGCAATTTTGTATACACTTTTAAATGCATAGTTAGCTGTGTAACGTCAAATAAAGTTGTATTTTCATATTGAAAAATTACCAAAACGGCGCCATTCAAGCTTCAAAATAAACAGCTAATTAGTGTTAACTTAATTCTAAACGTCACGACGTTGATCCTGTTTGCGAATTTCCTAAGTGTATGACGTCACACGTTTGTCCCACGATGTTGACTCCGCCAGTATTTTAAGATGGATTATATGACTGTTTAAAGAGGAAGTGGTGGGTTTAAAATCAGTTTGCGACTGTTTTGTTTGTTTGGGAGTGTAATATCTTAGCAGAACGTTTATTCTCGTAGTTAAAATAAATCAAATTCTTTCCTTAACGTGTGATTAGTGCCTGGTAACCTGGTGTCAAAGTTTTGTGCCCCCCATACGCATCTGACTTGGCTTTAGGTACATGCCGTCGAGACATATCTCTCAGGCATGCTGAGAATGCGAAAATTTGTAAAAATACGAGCACTACCTCTCTGTGGTCGTCTGATATTGAAATGTTGTAGTGCTTTCAACCTTATTAGATTAACTTGTCACTCTTGCTACCAAACTGGCTTGCTTGTTAACTTCGTGTCGACACGAATGAAAGAACAAATACTGACAGGATTATTTTACTTCGGGATTTTTTTTTTTTGATAACATCAAACACATTGATACAAACAGTTCCCATACGTAAACTTCCTTTGACATACCTCAAAACAGGATTACGGTATTCAACTTTTACGGAATGATCAATTGTCAATAGAGTCGATTTTTCGACAACTGTATTTACTGTCTTGAGCTCAATTTTTTCATAACTGATCGATGAGTAACATGACAAAGACAAACCATTTATATTAAACTAGCTTCGTCTGACTTCGCCTGCCTGAAAACAGTCGTTAAGTCATGTAAAAAGTAAAAAGTATCATATGTGTTAACATAGGTTATAAACTTTCTGTGTGCCAAGTTTCGTCCAAATCCGTTCAGCAGGTTTTACGTGATTGTGTTACAAACATCCAACTTTCCATTCACAATGATAATTAGACATGTAGGATAGAATTTATTTTGGTTGCTCATTCGCTAAGAAAGTTGCACACACCCTTTTTTTTTTTTTTTTCGGATGGGAAATCATCAAATGACCCCACCACTCTGGGCGGAGCGGAAGGGAGTGTCAGACTTGTACTGACTAAAACCCATCCATGTTCCTTCTTTGCCCTTTGTGCCAGGGCCACGGTATCTCTTTCGAACAGTCCCGCAGCCCATGCACACACCCTCCATCGTAACTCTTTTATTTTTTCACAATATATTTTAAATATGTACATGAATATTATAAATCACAAAAGCTATAATAAGCAATGACAACGTACCCGGAATTAAAATATCCTATGATAAAATAAGTTCAAAGTATTTAAAATTAAGCCATTTCAATGACATGACAAAATTCGAAGCAAATATCATTAAAAAAAATACCAAGTAGAATGATGACATTTTGAATGGAACAGCATGATGTTTATAATAGAGTCGGGACTTCAAAAGTCCGTCGGAACGAGCCGGAGAGTGTAATGACTGACAATGACAACGCAAACCGTTTCAAGTGTAGGGTAGTTGTGATACTGGGGACACTGATAGGACATTTTCAACGAAGGATTTCGCGAAGCAGTGAACTGTGATTTATAAAACAAAGCCATATTTTGTGACTATTCATAATAAATTATAAATTTTAATATTTCTGGGAATTGGTTTTAACAAACTTATGGTAAAAAAGAAATTAAAACAAGCTTTTAAAAATAAATAGTAACATTGGGAGTCCGCCATGTTGGATTTAGGATGACGTCAATTAGCTGACCATGCATTGTCATACAAACTAAAGGTGTATGCAATTTCATCTGTAAAAACACTTTTAAATTATGATTTAAAACTAGAGGGTTCCGGAGAATACCAGTATTTTACAGGGAGCGACTGCCTATCTGACCTCCACAAACCAGTTAGTACTGGATAATTCGATACCCCTTAGTAAGATTGGTTGTCAGACTTTCGGGCCACCTGTAACGACTGTCAAAGATCTACAAATGACAGCCGGGACCAACGGCTTAACGTGCTTTCCGCGGCACGGAGGAAACTCAGTATGAAATGGGTGGTCATCGATCCTCGGACCAGCCTAGGCAAGCACGGCTTAACTTAAAGATCGACCCGAGTAGCTATTAATTTTATGTTCTAAACTTCGCAATTATGGTCTTAAAGCAGGGTTAGATCGCTTGTGTTGAATACGTGTAAAACACAAAGTAATGAGGCTGTTCGTGAGGCCGCTTAATGTAGCTTTGAGGTGATTTTAATTAGAAAGCCAGAATAATAACATTACAACACGTCTATAAGCCCCGAAGGGTTAGGCAGAGGTGTACCTAATAGTACACCCACATTTCGCCAGTTCTGTTGAAGTCATTACACACTACACTTAAAAAGGTTTTAAAGTTATTTCCCTACGTCAATTTCATCTCTTTTTCACGTATCAATCGAAACAAACATTGATAATAAAACAGTTTATCATGAAGTAGTTAAATAACAAGTGCTGAGGTCAATGTCATAGTTCAACTGACCGAAACAATAATAAACGAATCTAAACTATGATGCAATACACTTGTCTCGCTCTAACTCACTCCATATCAGTTAATATTGATGATCAGCCATATAATTTAGTAATTTCATCATTAGTAGGTATACTTTTTTTCTCTTTTTGTATTTATAATACGTGTTTTAACGACATGAACAGCTTATTCCCTAGCACTTTAAAGTTTAGTCATTAATGGTCTATAATCTGTGAACAGCTCTTTGGACTACATTATTATTTAAGCTATAAATAGCTTATAATAGCTAATGCTATTATGTTGTAATATCCAATAATGCTGTTTGTTGTTCCTATTTAATAAAATAAAAAAATCGGCACAGATTTATTCCTAAACGCTTTACTTTCTTTAAGGTATCATATTGCGGTATCGCGCGTAGCTAAAGATAAGTGTTGAGAGCGAACATGATTGTTCTTTTATCTGTTGCAAATATATGAGGGCCAACTCTGTGCGGTAAAAACCAATCAAGATGCTGGCTCGAAAGAGCACAGATTTGTATGATTGTTGTGCAGGACAATGTCTGTGTACTATTCAGCACCATTCAGTGTTGGCTCATATACAGGGATTGACTTTACGCAACCGGGCATAAATACAGACTCCATGGTTGCTACTGAAAAATTCCTGATGGAAAACCCAATAACACTTTGCCCGACTTTTGGGAATGGAACCCAGGACCTCATGCTTAGCAGTCGTGCTTGCAACCACTAGACCAATGCGGTAGTCAAGCCAGAGAGCGAAAAAGTGTGAAGACTGAAGAAACAGAGAGCTGGTGAGAATATATGTACGATTTTGTAACCACCTGAATAGTCAGATGTGTATGGTATTTTGTTATGTCGCCATTAGTTTTAAAAAAAGTGTCGTCTTAAAGTGTTTGTTAAAACCTTCTTACAGAAATAAATATCTTTTCATGCGCAAGCTACTTTGTTATTACAATTCATATGGCCTCCGATTTAGGCTGTAGACATTCAAATTAAATGTTCTTCACATTACAAACGGTAACTAAACTTACATCTAAGCTATCAAGGTTTCGGAGATTAATTACGATCATTGTTTAAATTCTGATTACATTACAATATCTTCAACGTTTGTGGTTCTTGATTATATAATCTTAGCTTAGATGAATATTAATCAATTTCGCATAATAAATCTTCGTCTAATACCGTAACACATAAAGTTAGACTAGATGTACATTGGCGCGGAACGGAATCGAAGCGATTTTTTGTAATAAAATTGTACACAGCATTACGAACTTAACGTTCAAGGTAAAACAGCGCCATTCCTTGGATGGGTGACCATCTA
Source organism: Noctua janthina (assembly GCA_963576755.1). Classification (NCBI taxonomy): domain Eukaryota; kingdom Metazoa; phylum Arthropoda; class Insecta; order Lepidoptera; family Noctuidae; genus Noctua; species Noctua janthina. The sequence goes on along the minus strand of OY755055.1, from coordinate 1,443,659 downwards.
TTACACACCGAGTTCCCTTCGTGTCTCGGAAAGAGCATTAAGCCGTTGGTTGCGGCTGTCATAACAGTTATTCCAAGTAGTCAATGGCCCGAAAATGTGACAAGCAGTACCGTATTACGCAGTACTCACTGGCTTGTGGAGGTCAGATAAGCAGTCACTCCATGTAACCACTGGTTCATTCAACTGCATCTGGTTAGACAGGAAGTCGACACCCACGTAGTTGGGGAAAGGCTAGGCAGGTATTATGAATTCTATGTATATTGTGCAACGTTCAAATTAGGTACGATTTAAAAAAGTCCGTCGCGCGTCTACCGGAGAATTCTCGCACATTCTGCAACTATCGTTGGCGGCTCTTTTGTATGTAAAATATTAACATAAAGTCCACTATTCCTTGTAAAAATGTTGAATAAATAATGGCTTTCATTCGTCTCAATGCAATGGAAATTTAGCCTTTAGATCAATCGAAGTAAGTAGGTTCCCTTGTTAAACGTCAGACATTGATTTAGGACATTCAATCTTACTAAATCCTCGACATTTATCAGCGGTTAGTGTATTGGTGTTTCTAGGATTAGGTTTAGGACATTAGGCACACAAGTTTCACAAACGAAGACTAATAGCTAGCGGTAGGCTTTCATGCTACCTCAATTTATTCCTATACTGGCTTTTGCCTGTGACTTTGTTCGCGTGGAAATTTTTATGTATATGTGTGACAAAAAAAAAGAGCATAATGTGCTATTCCAGATTGAAATCTATATCTGTTGCAAATTTCATCCAGATCCGTTCAACCGTTCTGGCGTGATTAAGTAACAAACATCCATCCAACTTTTGCATTTTTAATACTAGTAAGATGTGAAAGTTTGTATGTTTGTTACTCGTTTACGCAAAAACGACTAAACGGATTTCATTAAAAGGCACGCAGTTAGTTAATAACCTGGATTAAGACATAACCATTATTTTTGTGCAAACGAAATCGTGGGCAGAAGCTAGTCTGAAATAAATATTGTTATAACAAATTATTGTAATTACAATTTACGAGCAAATTGTAAGTGAAATGGACCGTTACAATAACACACACAGAACAAAATAAAAACTCATTCAAACATAAAAAAGCCAAAAAATCTTGTCACCCTGTACATGAGTTACTATCTCAGCTTTTCACAACCTTCACGCGAGAGGGAACTTTATTGTGAAAGTTACTAGAACTGTTTTGCTTTGTACCGCTTTATATTTACCAAACTATACATTAGCACTACATGTGTAACTTTGTCTAGTAGTGCTATGTTTTATCTTTCTACCTAATAGTATGTTTTATAAGAGTATGTGTACATCAAAGAGACAAAAGGACTTATCTTCGTACATTTAGTTCTTACACGACTAATTTCTGACTTTGGGTAAGCACTCTTATTATAAAACATAACATCACGGCAGAGGTGTACCTATTAATAATATACATTTACTACATACATTTCGCCTGTTAGTTTAAGCGAGCCTAATTCTATCTACCGATCTCAAATCCAGACTCCGTAACCTTCGCGGGCTACCCTAACGTTTCCACCTTAAGCTAGAAACACACTACTGTGTCGTGTCGAGTGCGTGAGAATCATACATTTAGTATGGTTATAAACACAATCGGGCTGCGACACAACACCTTGTAATAATGTGATAAATTATAACCATATACTGGTCCTTTACATGTTTGTAAATGTGTACACACCTTAGGCATAGTTTACGACATTCACAACAAAACTAAATAGTAACATACCCACGCACATTCGCATGAAAAATATTTCCATTTTTTGACAACATTCCTTTTGTTTTTTTTTTTATAAACGACTTCACGACGAGCTTTATTACAATTCAAAGGACGTATTGTTTTGTTTTCGACAAAGAAATTGAAAATAATTGACTGATTATTAAAGTCCAATTTGAGTTGTTTTGAGTAAAAGTTAAGAGGGCTTTTGACTTGTTTGTTTAGAGTGGAAATATTTGAATGTTTTTGGTAATTATTTCTGTTATTTTTAATGAGATGGGTTGGTAAAAATAGAGGTGGAAAAATAATTTCCTTTGCTACAACGTTAGCAGTAACGCCTTTAGGTAGTGGGTTCGAATCCAGACAGCGTTAGTTTGTGTTCATTATTTAAGCATCACTGGTCACAAAACTACGAAGAAAAATAATTATGTTGACGAAACCTTCATATCCTAGAATCACCTCGGTGAAGATAAATATCGTAAGCAACCAAGTATATCCTAGAGCCAGAAAAATAGAAGACATGTGACAACTACCAACCCGCTCTGATCTCACGTGGTGTATTACGGTACACTGTATCTGAGCAGCAGGGAAATTGTAGACTCCAATGCATCAAGTCTGATAACACCTAATACACCGAGGGTTTGCTGAGTATGTCCTGGGTTCGATTCCCAGGTCAGTCATAGTGTTGGTTTTTCATCAGGAATTTCTTAAGCAGTAGCAGCCTCGGAGTTTGTGTGTGTTTTGTGCATTTGTGTGTGTTTTGTTTTGCGTTGATGGCAATAGGCACGCCCCCATAACATGGGACTTAAACTTAACTGGCAAAACGTGGGTGTACTAATAGGTACCCTTCTGCCTAACCCTTCGGAAATTACAGACGTGATGTTATATTTGTCAAAACTGCCTGAATCATCCCCAAAACTCACGCCTTCCAAGCCAGAACACAACAAAACCATTTTACAGCAGAATTATCTGAATAGATTGAAAAATAAACCAGCTCTAATGCAATTAGTGTCCCCTACGTAATTACAGTGCACAGCAGAGCAATAATGTGTAGTAATAGCATTATTACCAATAAGTCTGCCATCTTCATTGAGTTACTCACAAATTGAGTTACTAGAACTACACGAGAATTCTGCTCGACTCCATTTTAAAATGAACATGCAGTGGTTTATTATTATAGTGTCTGTGCAGTCGGAATGAGAGGAAATAAGGTCTATTTTACTGAGATAGTGAGATTAATAAGCCTTAAATCTTTATAACATAACAACACGCCTGTAATCCCCGAAGGGTTTGGCAGAGGTGTACCGTAATAGTACAGCGACAATTTTGCCAGCTATGTTAAAGTCCCATGTAACAGGGGGTGAGCCTATTGCCATCAACCGGGCACAATAAGGGCAAAGTAAGGTCTCATTGTTCTAGTGGTTGCAAGCGCGACTGCTGAGCATGAGGTCCTGGGTTCGATTCCCAGTTCAGGCATAATGTTACTAGATTTTTCCACCAGGAATTTCTTAGTAGCGGCCATGGAGTCAGTAGCTGTGCCCGGTTGATGGCAATAGGCTCACCCCCTATTACATGGGACTTAAACAAAACTGGCGATTGTGGGTATAATATTAGATACACCTCTGCCTAACTCTTCGAGGATTACAGGCGTGATGTTATGTCATGTTAAAAATAAGAAATAATTTCTATTAAAATACTTAACACAGCATCACGCCTGGAACTTTCCTGAAGAGAAATAATTCATGTTCAGGGCGCGTCATATTGTCGTCATCGTCACTTGCACACGCAATGGCTGCGTCCATTTTGTTCGGTAATGCAGAACACGTGGTCGCGCCAGCAAAGGGTTTCCATTTTTCTTCCGGTTTTCCGCACAAATAATTGACATAATAAATTTAACGCGACGATCGCACGACCCATAGCTTTGGGCTTACAAACCACAAACTATAGGTAACGTTATTTTCCTGTCTAAAAATACTATTTATTTTAAAACCATCAGTTAATAACAACAATATTTTTAATTTACTCATATTTCATTCCGAGTTATTCAGAAATTTTTAAATCAGCATTTAAATGTAGTTTTCAACACCCAACAAAAGTTGGAATTTTACTCCACAGCGCAGTTTAAAATTTTCAGCTTCATATATTACTACTACAACTTCTGCCTACGGTATCGCCTGTGTGGGGGTCGAAAGTTATTTTACAGGAACATGTTTCCGACATAAAAAGTAGCTTATGTCCTGAGCTACCAGTCTGCTAAAGGTCATCGTAATCAATTCAGACATTATGCTTTAAAAGTGCAACAGACACACAGACAGACCGACAGTCAGACAGAGTTACTTTCGCATAGATAATATTAGTACGGAAGCTATGGAAGTATGAATTACGGACTTTAGTTTGCACAGCAGATAAATCGAAAAATAATGTTTGTATAGTTGGAATCTGATTTTTTGAATAAATAAATAAAACGTTCTACTTCATTTACGTATACGAACAGAAGCAAACATGGCGGTAATCGAGTACATAAATATAAAGGGATCGATATTCAATGCGATTCCGAATTAAATACATAGATACTACGTGCTCGAAATGGATGTAGAAATCACGATATTCTCATAGTATATACTCGTACGTTGCATACCAAAATAGGTATTGGTACTTCTGTATACGCTTCGTTAATACAATATTAGCTTATAACTGCCTCTTATTCTGGGCTCGTACCAAAAATATCAAACACCTATTTGTTTTATGGCATTTAATATGACAGCTTTTTTGTTTTTATTGAACCAAATAATCTTAAAAACTAAATTATGTGACTTGATTTAAATCTACAACAGGGTTTTAGGTAGGAAACGAGAAGGCATAGCACGAATGCACGAACTTAAACCTTATTTCTATAGTTGTTTTTTTCCATTAAATCTAGATTTAATTTACCTGCAGTTCGAGGTTTTTGGAACCAAAACGTGCCTAAAAACAGGCCGAGTGCAAGTCGGACTCGCGCATGAAGGGTTCCGTACCTTCTTAGTAGCGTAGCCCCCTTTAATTTTTATTATTTGTTGTTGTAGCAGCAACAGAAATACACATTCTGAGAACAATTTAATTGTCTACCTGTTACGAATCATGAGATACAGCCCGCTGATAGACAGACGGACGGACGGATGGACAGTGGAGGCTTAGTAATAGGGTTCCGTTGGTTACACTTCGGGTACGGAACCCTAAAAACGCGTTCACAAATCATCACAGACATTATGTCCACAGGGCCCTATCATTCACTATAATCACACATATTAATCCAACACGAAAACTAATACGTAGAATTCTGAGAAGCGCAAATAAAGCGTTGTTTTTAAATGTTATCATCGAGGGTGTTCGCAGATATTAAATGTGAAATTTTATCTTGTAACATGATTATTTGTGTTTGCTCTCCGGATATCATGTGTGGGCACGAACCTCGTTTCATTCCGACCTCTCTTATTGAATTGTTAAAATAAAATTATTTTGCTGTATAATGTATTCAGAACGGAACTGCAGAAGGGAAGACTTGATGGTATAAATAGGATTAAATGTTCGAATATATCTATCAGTGGCGAAGGTTCCATACAACTCGATTCGTACCGGATTCTATTTGAAAAATGGCACAGTCAGTATTCCATAGACAAATAATACAATTACATTAAAGAAATGTACTCCGGCTTAGCTCTTACAAAAATTGTACCTTCGCTACTGATATCTATACTAATAAATAAAATTGAAATGTCTGTTTGTAATTTCAAAATAACAGTTTTTTACTGAATGCGTGTGAAAGTATGTAAGTACATACGGTACTTACAACAATTTTAGCGTTTTCATAGACTTACGTTCGTAACCTGATGTCTCCAGTGTGAAAACACCATCATTTGCCTAGCCTCTTACCAGCTATGTTAGGGTTGGCTTCCAGTGTAACAGTATTTAACATGGTGCGACTACCTATCTGATCTCCAAAATCCACTTTATGTTTAATATAATTATAATATAAATTCATTTATTTCAGAACCAGTCCATATCATTCATGTGAAAATAAAAAATAAACATAAAAAAACATATATTAAGAATTAATTAAGAGGTTACAATTAATACACATTAAGACTTGTGTAGATACGTATAGTAATACCCTGATTCATACAACATTAAAAAAACATCTATTTTTTTAACGAAACAGAAGTTAATACAAAAAACAAATAACAATTGAAAATTTCACCAAACAAACGACAATTCCCAAAAGTCGTGTCTCATTGACAAAGAGATTGAAAACAATGTAAATAATATACTGTATACATAAGTACGGTATTCTTTACGTCAACATAATTTATATTTTCCATCAGCATACCAAATCTGGTGGTATTTGTAGCATAAGACTCTCTGACAAATGTAAATAAGTACCAGTAGAGGTATCGACGAAGCGGCTTATTGATATACGCTTCGGTTCCGAATCTAACAGGGCTGTCTCAAATTCCAAACTCGCTTTCGAATAATGTCGTGAGATAGACTGGTAGTAAAATAAAGAATTTTATGTGATTGGGAATAATAAAGATTTATTTTTTCTCCCACAAAGTACAGTTTCAACATAGAGGTGTTTCTGATATGGGAGGTACAAAGGTCTGTGGGAGTCAGAAATCCAAACTAGGATACCATGTAATGGAATAGTGTTGGAGGAAAGGATGTAACTCTTGTAGGAACCACATAATATCACGCCTGTGATCCCCGAAGGGTTAAGCAGAGTGCGTCTAATAGTACACCCACATTTCGCCAGTTACATTTCAAGTCCCGAATATAGAGGCGAGCCTATTGCCATCAACCGGGCACAAATCCAGACTCCGTGGCTGCTACTGAGAAAATCCTGATGGAAAAACCCAATGACAATTTTCCCGACCCGGGAATCGAATCCAGGACCTCATGCTCAGCAGTCGTGCTTGCAACCACTCGACCAACGAGGTAGTCCACTCTGTGGCACTCTTGTTGGAGGTTTTTTAATAAAAGATAAAATGTGAACAAGTGAAGTTTTTGTTTTGCTATGATATTTTTATTTTTCAAGAACATTGAAATAATATACCTAGTTAACTCCATTCACATATTTCAACGTAATTGGTATACCTAGTATCATAAAGTCACTTGTATTTAAACAATTGCTTATTTATAAAGTATCAATACAATTTTATATTCTATTTACCTAAACATTTTAGATCTTTTCTTGTGCTTGAACATCCTACAGGGATTCTACACACATGATTGTAGGTATGCACATATGTTTACAAATAAATATAGATTATTTTTAAAATTTAATATAATCTTTAATATAAATTCTGTTAAAAACAATGTTCGTTCATTTACATTTGGTCAACCCTACGAGTAGGCACGAATAGCTTCATGACGATTTGACGTTAGAATCACAGGAAAATGTTTTCTGAATAAATTATGAGATCCGACACGTTTTGTTCAGTCACAAAGATGAAAAAATCAAAAAACGCTTTGAAGTGATTTTTCAGGAACTCAATCATGATTTTTTCCTCAATTTTACAATTGACTGAATGGTTTAATTTCTGGGTTTGTGATCACTGGCTCTGCTAATTTCTTGACTTCGTTTTACAGGAAATAAATTAATGTTTTATTTCTTTTAACCATTTTTGTGTTTTTATTTTTTAATATATTTAAATTCATGGTTACCTAGCAGTTTTGCTGAGGCTACGCACGCACTGAAAGGTGCCTTGCGTAGCGCCTAGAGCCTCGTCTACACTAATATTATAAAGAGGAAAAATTTGTAATTTTGTATGTTTGTAACGAATAAACTCAAAAACTACTGTACCTATTTCAAAAATTCATTCAACATATTGTTACATTATTCCTGATTATCATAGGCTATATTTATATAGCTTTATTGCAAGGATAAAGTCAAGGACAAGTGGTTGGTGAATAAAGTGGTTTTTGAGGCTAATTAATGCTCAGTTATAAATTTGAATACTATTCCAGTATATCGTATTTCATACTTTCGCAATCACCCCATAAAATTACCATAGGAATGACGAAAGTAATCATTATTCGTCTTTTCATGCCAGAAAAACAACATAATTTTATTGTAATGGCTTATAACAAATTCCTTGCTTTTTCTTACGATAACAGAAGGAAATGATAGTTCATGAAATAATATATTCATGAATAAAATCTACCTATTATGAACCACTTTAGCTCTTAGGCCTAATAAATACGGGCGATTTTCACGCAACCGTGAATTATTATCGCGTACTTGATGCTACTCACAACTCGACTTCATGAGAAACCAAGTCTGCCCACCGATTAAGAAAGCACATTATTTTGTTACATTTCATCAGCTCTCGACGCTAAGAAGTGCGCTCAAATCCAGTACACGATAAAATACGCCGCGTAAAATCATCCGTGTGTACGAGGACTTAAGCCCAATTGTCACAAATATTTTATGTCTCACTTTTTGTAACCTAGTCATTATTTCTTTGTGTCTTCGTCGTAAAATACCTAATTTTATGTCCATCATAAACTTTTACATATTATCGTGTGTTTGCTGTTGTTATGAGTGTTCATATTCCTAGTTTACTCAAGGTCTATAGGCATTTCTTTTGATGGTGCTTGTTTTCGAACAGAGCTTCTTTTCATGTCAAAAGCAGATCTATTTTTTATAATGTCTTCCCTAGAAGGACTTACTCTGTCCTTATTGGTGAAGTTCATTAGAAAGATCAGGTGCGTAGTACTCGGCACCAGCGTGCTTGTATGACGCCCTAGCACAAGCGCGTGGTGTAAACGTAATGTAAATACGTCGATATTTTAATCGAAAATACAAAATCCTATATCATTCTAGTTAAATTGTTTTGTAACAAGCACAATCAGTATCATTCATAGATATGAATAAATTCTTAAAATTGTTATGGGAAACGAGTTTTTTTTTCAATTTTAAAATCGACGTATTTTCGTTATATGAATAATGAACGTGGACGGAACCAAAGGAGTAACAGGTGGCGTTCTGTATTCCTTTCTGCCTACCCCCATGGGAGAAATGCATGAGTTTAAAGACGCTTTTGAAAACCATGTTGCTTGTCTTTTGAAACCTCTTTCAGGAACATTACTTTTGACAAAGTTCTTTGTTATGGTTGTTTCTCCCATTAAAGATTCTAAACTGAGACAGTTAGCGTTTTAATTAAAGTAGCTAGATTTATTCCCGTTTTCACTAAACTTTAAATGGATAAGATAGGTAGGACAACAGCAAGCTTTTATTTAGGTACCTATATAAATAAAAGCTTAACGTTGTTCTTTCATCGCTCAGTATACCGCCGAGACCTGAAATTTTAATTCCAACAGTGCAATAATATTAAGACATTGGTCCACACTAGGAATTTTTCCTGGTGCGTTTACAAACATTTAAATTCACATACACAAACAGCCAGACCCGGAGCAACTACCTGACAGCCATACAAACATTTGTTTAATACGGGAATTGAACCCGCATCACGCAGCCCAGCTACCAATCGCTCAGCCACTGCTACGACAGTGCCGTCAATATCTTATTCAATTCAGTCACCGCACACAATAATCTTATAAATTATACGTAGCGCGTAACAGATAATAAAAAAATCGACAAAGACGAAGACGGCACGGTTGGCGTAGTGGCTGAGCGACTGGCCGCTGCGCTGTGTGTCGCGAGTTCGATTTCCGCACAGAACAAATATTTTATGGTCTACTGGTAGTTGTTACGGGTCTGGCTGTTTGTATATGTGAGCTTAAATATTTGTATACACTGGGTGTGTGTACCAATATTTAAGCTGAGCTAAGCGGTGCAGGAGAAATTTCTAATTTGGGTCAACGTTTTTTTTTGTTTAATAAATAATAAATAAATCTAAAGCCCAGTTGCGACCTCAGGCGAAACAACTTGCGACGCGATTTACAACGCTCTTGAGTCAAGCTACACGCGTGTATGTCATTAATGTTTCCTTTGCGTAAGTAGTTTCGCGTTGCGGCGACTCGTAGCATGCTCGGACCAACTTATTTAATTTGTTTTCTCCGCTGTCACTGTCGCGTGTTGCGACAGTAACGCCGTGAGCCACTTGAGCAAGTAGCCCGTAGCCAAGCTCTTATATGCAAGGCATCAACATTTCATTTCAAAATGAAACATTTAATTCAACTCTGCCTCAAACAATTGCAGTTTTTTCATGAACATAGAATATTATATTAATACAACGACGCAATTTTTCAATTTAATAAAAATCTAAAGCAAGATAAGATTTTTTTAACCCTGCGGGTAAGTCAAGTACCAACCAATCCTTTATACTTTTAAGATCTTTTCACAGATATTAGAGCTCTCAAGAAAATGATGATAACATTTAAAGAGGAATCTTACTTGAATAAGCTCGCATAGAGGTTACGACTAACTTTATTGTCAAATAATAATCGACTTTGTGCGCTAGTTGTTTAAGTAGCTATTGCTTTGTGTTTTAAGGTTTATGAGTACTTTGGAGTAGGTATTGTCTCGTATATTAGGAGTTTTTACATAAAGAAAGTACTTATGTTATGCTCGTAACATGAATAATGTTCGGTTTACTTATTATTTCATGTCTTTCAAACAAAAAATATGATGTTTTGATGATTTTATTATATTTTTATCCTTCTTTTATACAATTTATATGTTAATAACATTGACACAATGAATCACAATAACTTTATGGTAAATGCCAAGCCACTGCGGTATATGCTTCTTGAAAAATACGAATCTTCGAAAACATGCGATAATTCTGTAACTATTTAAAAGAAATATTAAGGGTTTATTCCCGGTAGTCCCCACCTCGTCGTCCCCACTGGTGACGAATGGGAAAAAAAAGTTGCGTACCTCCCCAGTGGGGACGATTGGAACTTTTTATTTCCCACTCGTTCCGCTATAGACCGAGAGTCAAAATGCAGTAATGGGGATTTCAATTAGAGATTTCACGGATTGTTAAAATGTTTTAATTACGACTTTCTGACCAAGAGTGAACAATGTTTTTGATTAAAAATAATTTAAAAATACTGAGGCAATTAATACAGTATTTGTAAATCACAGGTAATCAACGAATTTACAATAATTCTCTTAAAATTATGAATCTCAGAAAATCAACTTATACTTAAATATTTGTAATTCGTTAATTATCTGTGATCCGCACCTTAAAACTGTAAGAATTTATGTCTTTTTAATTATTATTAAATATATTTACATTATATACAAACTACAAATAGAACTAAAATAAAAATAAGACTAAAAGTAAGAAAATATAAACATCTAAACATCTTTTTAAATTATTTTTAATCAAAAACATTGTTCACTCTTCGTCAGAAAGTCGTAATTAAAACATTTTAACAATCCGTGAAATCTCTAATTGAAATCGTCATTACTGCATTTTGACTCTCGGTCTATAGCGGAACGAGTGGGAAATAAAAAGTTTTAATCGTCACCACTGGGGAGGGACGAAAATATTTTTTCCAGTTCGTCCCCACTGGGGACGAATCCCCAGTGAGGTGGGGACGACCGGGAATAAACCATATTAAGTTGTACTTGCCATCTTGTACTATCTTAATTTTAGAATATAATTTATGGTGTCCGACCGAAGCTTTGGCTTCGGCCACCTTCGTGAACAAGAAATTGATAAGCAATATTTTAATCCAATATTCCAATCTAAACTAATATTATAAAGCTGAAGAGTGTGTTTGGTTGAACGTGCTAATCTCAGGAATTACTGGTTCGAATTGAAAAATTCTTTTAGTGTTGGATAGTCCATTTATCGAGAATGGCTATAACATCACGCTATGGCCAATAGGAGCGGAGCATTAATGAAAAATGTTGCAAAAACTTATAACAATTTCACGCGGGCGAAGGTCTTGGGCAACAGCTAGTATTTTAATATTGCTAATCAATTCCTTATTCCACTATAAAAAATATAGTGAAGACGCAGAGGAAAAGTACCTAGTCTGTTTTGCTTATACAAATCAAAATATATCTCCACTTATTTATTTTGAATTAAAAACGCTAATCCTCAAGTTGTAAACACACTGACTGACATTCTGCCCACGTAATGACGTCATCTGTCATGTTTCATTAACGAAATGTTATTTGTACCGTTTCGGAATGTTATACAATGCGGATGATACACTCAGTTGTAACAGTGCCAAAGATTTTTAAACAATAATCATCATCGACATCGAACTTGCAATACCTAACTGATGCGCGGTGGTCATCATCTTGCCTTTTCCAGACTATGTTGGGGTCGCCTTCCAGTCTAACCGGATGGATCTGAATACCAGTATTTTACTTGGAACGACTGCTTATCAGACCTCCATAATTCAGTAATTGTGTAATATAATACCCCTTAGTAAGACTGGCTGTCAGACTTTCGGGCCTCTGACCACCTGTAACGACTGTCAAACATCTAAAAATGACAGTCGAGACCAACGGCTTGACGTGATATCCGAAGCTCCGAGTAAACTTGATTTGTAATAGATGATCATCCGTTCACGGACCGACCTTGGAAAGCGCTGCTTAACCTAAGATCGACCAGTGAGCGGTTATTATTTAAACTTATACTGACACTTACGGGTTATCTTTTAAAACCAATAAAGAAAAAGAAAGACAGATTTTTCTGCTCTTAACAATTTATTTTCCATCCACCCGCATTCGCCAGTCAACCCGCGATCATTGCGCTTGTAACAGCGTCGAAATATCGGGAGCTGAAAATAATGAACACTCACGGAATATATCCCGTAAGTGACAGTATAAATTTAAACCGTGAAAACATAAAACAGTGTTAGTTATTATTTAGCAAACCCCTCAAATGATTCGTTTCAGTAAAACTGAAACTTTCAGTTAAGAATAGTATTTCTAAAATTCAAGCGTAATGAAAACAAAAAATCTTATTTGTAGGTGTCATCTGAATTTTGCTGACACGTGGGACTGTTAGACCGCTTTCACATTTAGGCGACTTTAGCAGTGCGACAGTCGCGCGTCTGACGTCCAAATGGTACTTTTTGTTTGCGAATGTGCTTCTGCCGCGCTACTGTCACGCTGCTAACGTCCTAATATGAAAGCGGCCTGAGTCGTTTAACTTCTACTATTATAGCGCAAGCATTCTCTGTTAAAAGATAATGTCAATATCATGTAAGACAATAGGGTCTAAAACTTTCGTTACTCTTCATCAGACTATTATAGCGTTAAGTTTGTTAGACTGACCACAGTGACCATGTTGTCGCGTTGGTTAACTTAGGCTGTGGTTTCAATCTAACCGGAGCGGAGCGATGGTGATGGCAGAGCAACAAGCGGAGCGGGCAATATTGAAACCTATTTCCATTCGCTACAGCCGTTGAGTGTAGTTTTCGGTTACAGTGACAGCGAGGAAGCTGAGCGATACACCAACTTGTGTCAAGCGATAATCTCGTGTCACATGTTTCTCGTGTCCGACTGAACCATCGGCTACGGTTAAGGCAACTTTTGGCAAAAAACACTTTTGGCGAAACCTTCGACTTCTGCCAAAATGTACCGAAGCTTTGGCCCCAGCCTAAAGCAAGCGTCGAAATTGAACGAATTGTTACGAATGCGCGAAATGAGGCGACGCGCGGGGGGGGGGCAGGGTCACAAATTTCGACGAGTTATTGCCAACATAAATTTTTAATTTAAAAGTTTAAAAATACACTTCTAGAGCATTTTGATATGAAACTTTTTGGGTTAATAAACTTCGGCTCCGTCCGGCGATAGCCAATCAATCGGCTAGAAATTGACCTCCAGTCGGACACTACTTGGGCCCTTCGCTTGAGTTTCATCGCGTCGCAAGTAATTCACGGGGAGGTCACGTGGCACGCTCTGAATAACTGCTATCATTTGTTTTCTCCGGAGCCGCTGTCGTTACACGCGTGCCGCTTGAGCGGGTAGCAAGTCAGCTCCTCTCGTCACTGTCAACGCAACCTAAAGCAACTGTGCCTAAACTAAACCTACAAAACTGATTAAACAACGTTTCCACACTCCTTTTGAAGACAAGACGAAAGCCCTCAAGTACTAAGGCACGAGTACCTACTTTGTACTAAAATGCTTTGACAACTTTCAAATAAATTTAGAAACTTCTGAAGAGACTCTAGACGCTAACTAAATTTGAAAATTATTACGAACCTGTATTGTGATCTACCTAAATTAGATTAAATTTTAAGCCTTGTTGTACATAATACAAGTACTGGGAAAATGGCTAGCGAAATTTCAACGAATGGATAAAATAATTTGACATTTAAATAAATATATATCGGAAAGCCAAAACTTAATGAATTAAATGATATTGAAAATTTATTTACCTTTTTTATGTATAAGTTTAGAAAGCCCTGGTTATCACTTCATCATTTTTTCAAAGTTCCAAGTATCGAAACTTGTATATTATTATAATTAAGCTGTTCATATGAAGCACAGTACCTTCCTAAGGTCGGTCTGTGGATGAGCGATCATTCATTACATACCGAGTTTCCTCCATGCACCATGTCTGCCTCCATGTAGTCACAGCGGCCGAAAGTGTGACAATCAGTCTGAGCAAGAGGCCAATCGTATTACCCAGTATTAAGTGGATTGTGGTGTGTTGTCTGCGTTAGCCACATCCGATCAGCGATATATATGGGCAGCAGGGTGCAAGGGGGTGCACCAGCACCCCCCTGTCGGAAACGAACATATATAGAAAATATTATGATTTTTTTTAAGTTACCATGTGAATAAAACTTTAAGCACACAAACAAATATGGAAATCAACCTAGACGAGGTTGATTTCCATATTTGTTAATCACCTTGTCAATAAAGTTAGTTTCCACCTCTACTCTGTTCCTGTGAACACTGAGCATGCATGGGCCGCTTGGTCTCGTGTCTCCCATCGTCAAGGCCATAGACAGTGAGACGTTTACTGAATAGAAACCTATGTACCCGAGGCAGAAAGTAAATATCTTCGATTTTTCGTATTTCTTAGTAATCGGAGGAATTTCTCCTGTATCGTGGATGTATTTTCAAACATTTAAACTCACATACACAAGTAGCCAGCCCGGAACAACTAACTACCCGTAGGCAATGCAAATATTTATTTGTTCCTCCCAACATGGTTGTTTCTAAAAAACTTGAATATCACATAATTCTTAGATAAAAACATTAAGTTACCTGCACCACGCGTTGAAATTCTTCCATACAAACTAATCGTACGTCCTCGTTGTGGAAAACGAAAACAAGATTTTTTAGAAATTTCACAAAAAAGTATAATTATACAAGAGGGTATGAAAGTTTGTATGGGCGATCCTGACGGACACTCGGCTTGTACGTGTGTAGATAAAAGATTTGCTTTATTAACTTAAGAAGAAAAATGTCTAGGCATACCAAAAAAAAATTTGTACCTACGGCTTTATTCGATAGGTATAGGAATTGTATGCACGCGTAAAAAAAACCATTCTCAGCACTATCTGCGGATATCCGTAGGACCTTCCTGTCTCCAGATATGAGACCACTACTTATCTTTTCATGTCTGCGGTAAAACCACGTTTTGCAAAAAAAAAAAAACAATTTATATTTTTAGTTTGTGGTCACAGATAAGGTCTCAAAATTATTATAAATGCAAACAATTTTTTTTTTTTTTTAATATATCAAAAGCGGTCACCAGCGGTGGACGCTCCATCTTACTGTTGCTGCTACTTTTGTTGAAACAGCTTTGCATTTCTGAAGTTTAAAATGTGTAGAACGCAGTGTTTGCTGGCGTTGGTGGCGCTGTACGTGGGGTTGGCGCATTCCTGGGGTGAGTATGAAAAACGTAGTTTATATGTACTAGCTGTGCCCGCGGCTTCACTCACATAACTGTATTTTATAGGAATTATACGTAAAAGGGAAATCCTAGAATATTCATAATATTATCTACAACGATGGTTGTTTTATTAATTTGTACTTACACTCGTATATCTTTGGTGAAAGTATATAACCGAAAGAAAATAGTAGCAATTATTTATGATCTCTTTTGAGTCAAATAAAATATCTCCTTGGTTACAATATCTGTGACTTCCTTGGGCTGCAGGACCAGCCGGCAGCCGTTTGAGTCCTAAACGCTAGAATTTAGAATATTTGCCATATTAGACAGTTAAACCAGGAAGGTCTGTAGTTATTAGTTTGTTTGGTCAAGATATTTTTTTAATTAAAAAGTTAAAAAAAAATCCTAATATTATTCACTTTTAGCCAATCTTAAAATGAAAATCTCAGGGCCATTAATCCTTCGGCTTTAGTTTCGGCCAAAGGTTGTAACGATAGACGATAAATTGACTTCAGCTTCGGCCAAAAATCCACCTTCGATCAGACATTACTTATTACACAGCTCTAAACTCGCGATTGCATTAATTAAGACTGCGCAAGCCAATTACTCTTGCATGCAAACCTTATAATTTCACTCTTTGGTGTTTAACACCAAAAACTAAGCATGATATCAATTTGCCTCGACATTATTACAGAACAGTAAAAAGATTTATTGATTTCATATTGACAACACTCATTTTAATACAATTTTAGGCGAATACAAATAGCATTGGGAGTAAACTATGCCTAAGTTTTTGTAAATTATTTTGGAGTGTTCAACTCCAAAATACTAAAAAAACAACACTGAGGCATAGTTTATTTTTCAAAAAGTTTAAATACTTATTTTGCAGGGATAATTTTACTAGTTTTGTAGCAGCCGTTTTCAACAGCAAGAATATATGCATCTCAGTTTCGCACACGTTCATGTCAAAATAGTCTGCACTTTTTCTACGCCCACCAGTGAGTTTGTTTTAACGGCATGCGTACTCTTAGCTTTGTGGAGAAAACTTATATTTTGTTTCAGACATCGCTGTAGGCGTAAGAGATCAACTCATATTTTATACCGACGGAACCAGAACAAATAAAGTGACTTTAATTTCGCGAGAGCTCGCGGCATTAGCTTACGATGAAGTCCACAACAGGATGTTATATGTCGATAAACAGAGCAACAACGACGCTATATGTGGTTACGGCATATCTTCCAGAGAAAACGAATGTTTCATCAAAATAACTGGAGGTAGCATTCATTCCATTGCCTTCGACCCGGCAACACAGACTCTTTTTTTTACTGATACTAATGACAAGAGCATAAGCTCGATTTCATTAAAACCCGGATCCGCTAACATTGTTAAAGCAAATCTTTTAATCAAGATGCATGACCGGACCCCCAGAGATATCGCCGTGGATAGCTGTAGAGGGTAGGTTACCAATGACAGATTCAAAATCAAAATCTGTACCATTTCGAAGTATTCATTAGTTTCATTCAATTTGCAGGAACATTTACTGGATCAACACAAATATTACGAATAATTCTAAGTCGAGCATAGAGAGAGCTCAATTTAATGGTTCTCAGAGGGAGCTTATTAATAGAAGACACGAAGAGTATGAGGTGTTGGGTCTGGTCATTGAGCCAATAACCCGAAAGATTTATTATATTGATAGTTATTTAGGTGCGGGTTATTCCAGTGTACGTTATTACTTGAATCATGAACTTTTTAATGAAAAAGTCGAAACCATCATGTATGCTTCTCAATCTGGACCATTTTCTTCACCAAGACAGTTAACAGTCTCGGTACATTACTTGTACTGGGTGAGCAGTATCGAGAACTACAATACCGTTTGGCAATTACCAAAGAACGCAATTAACAGAATCAGTCAACCAAAAAAGATAAGCGTGTTCTATACCGAAAAACCACTTGCTATAGCTACGAACTACAAAATAGAAGATCAGATTCAAGGCTATCAAGACTGTGAACCTCTGTCGAGACTGATACCGACGATCACAGTAATCAACAACTCTCTCAATGTTGAACTGACAACAGAATACACAACAGATGCCGAACTCTTTTGTGTTCACGGCGTACACGTTAGTGAGACATCTGTTTGCAATTGCACACCTGGTTACATCGGAGAGCGATGCGAAGCTTCAGTCTGTCAAAATTATTGTTTGCATGGCAACTGCATTTTCAACGAGGAGGGACTTCCTACGTGCAGGTAAAACTTATTCTACTCCTTATGATTGTTTCCTAGTTTAAAGTACTTTCATTCAATTACCATGGTTGTCATTTTCGCTATTCCAGTTGTAATGCCGGCTATACAGGGCAGAGATGTGAAGTCAGCGCTTGTTGCGGATATTGTTCGAATAACGGCACCTGTTCCTTAACCGAGAACAGTGAGCCAGTCTGTGAATGTAAACGAGATTATGTAGGCGATAGATGCGAGGTATCAGACTGTCTGAACTACTGCATCCAAGGGAACTGTACTATGAATGATGGCGGACTTCCTACATGCAGGTAAATCATATTTTCCTCATGATGGTTTCTTAGTTTAAAGAACCGTTTTTGACATTTTGTTATTTCAGGTGTAATGCCGGGTATTCAGGGGAGAGGTGTGAAGTGTACACATGTCATGGTTATTGTCTGAACGACGGTGCCTGCTCTCTAAATGAAGAAGAGGAGCCAGTCTGTCAGTGTGTTGATCACTACGAAGGATCACGATGTGAAGCTGTTATCGATGTCATTTTCACTTATCCTTCTACCCCGACTTACTACTCAGCAGAAAGAAAGCTTACTCGATCTGATTTAAAGTCTCAATGTCTGAACTATTGTTTGCAAGGAACCTGTAGTGTCACTGATGAAGGACTTTCTCTATGCAGGTAAAACATACAACGTGTAAACGGACCCTTCACGAAGCCGTTAACCTAGCATTCCATACATCCAACTAAGAAACTCTACGCAAAAATTATTGCTAGGAAACGACATTTCGGGATGAAAAATCATGTTTTACGGTAGAACTCAATGTTACGCACTCAAACATTGTGCTGATGGCAACACAATAAAGTTAGAATATTTAAAACTAGTGTTTGAAAAAATCGTGTGAAAAACTTGGGACTTTGACCTACAATATCTCTGTAACTAGAAGGTAAGATAAGGAATGGTCCAGAACAGAAAAAATATCGCAATGACGGGAAGAGCACGGACCCTTTGGCTTCATTAAGGGTGTTCTACATTAATATTAATTTTTCAGATTCCCTGTTCAATTAAAAAAATAAACAGATTTTTAAAGCATACGCATTATTTCAGGTGCAATGCCGGCTATTCAGGGCAGAGGTGTGAAGTGTTCGCCTGTCATGGTTATTGTCTTAACGACGGTGCCTGTTCCCTGAACGAAGTACATGAGCCAGTCTGTCAGTGTGCTGGTAATCACAAGGGATTACGATGTGAAGCTGTTAAAGATGTCACTTTTACTGTCAACAACGCCTCCACGTACTACTCAGCAGAAAGAAACCTGACTCTCGCTGATTTACTGTCAAATTGGCGAAAGCCTACCGCAAGAGTTACCGTTACTGTTGAAGTATAATCTAGCAAGAACACGAGGAATTAAGGTACTGAAAATTCGACCTATTTTATTATGTAAAAATACATGTTACTCATCATTATGGACAAATGTTTACTTATTTATACACAAGTTAGAACTGGAGGTTGTTTTATGTCAAACGAATGTTACCAGTTGTTTAAAAAAAGTGAAGAGGTGAACCAAAAAAAGACAAAAGGATCCAATTGAAAAAAAAAAGATTAACAAAAGTGTTTTTTTTTTAAGTGGTTTTTTTTTCTATAATTATTCATATTCATATCTTTATTTGCACTAGACGCTCGAAACTCCGTTAGGTGTATTATTTTATAACATCACCTCTGTATTCCTTTAAAAGGTTGGACAGAGGTGTTTAAATAACACCCACCCTTCGCCAGTTTTATTTAAGGCTTATGTAATAGTAGGCGAGCGTATTTTTATCAACGGGCATAATGAATACAGCCCGAGGGCCGCAACTGGAAAAAAACCTGGTGAAATACCCAATATGTCTAGGTACACACGCAGATAAAACAAAACATAAATTACGCCACATTTTCAACAACGGGTCCACTTGAAACCTTTTTTTTGTGTTTGTCTATTAATAAAAACTTATTCAACAAGGTACTTTTAGACCAAAAGTTCTATGAATAATTTGTCTTTTGAGATTATAAATAAATTGAAAGCTGGCCGGTTTGAGGTTAGAGGACATTAGTGGGCAGATATAATAACATTCTACAAAGTCAAAATTAATTAACTCATAAAACTCGGCAACATCATCCTTTCAGCCCCGAATCCTCCACTATTGGGGATAGGCCTTCCCTTTCCTCTGCTATACTTAACTGATCTATGCGTCCCTCATCCAACTGTTTCCCGCGATTTTGACGATATCGTACACTCAACGCACTTTTGGATAGCCCTGTTTTATTTGGCCTCACTTTGGCAGCATTCGGTCAAAACCTTACTCCATTGACCATTTCCGCGTTTAGCCAGATGTCCTGCCCAACTCCGCACAAATTATAAAAAATATTTGTTGACTAGCTTATACCCGCGGCTTCGCCCGTGCTGAGTTCGGTAATTATCCCACGGGAACGTACTACGGGGAAAAAAAATATCATATATATTAGTCCAGGTTATAGAGTATATATGAGCCAAATTTCATACAAATCCGTTCAGTAGTTTTTTCGTGAAAGAGTAACAAACGTACATCCATCACAAACTTTCGCATTTATAATATTAGTAGGATTTTTTTGGGGTCAATTAGCGCATATAGTGTAGTGTTTTGTTTTTGTTTTGCGGTCCAATACGTCTGTAAAGTTTACACAATCAATAATGATTTTTAAACTAATATTTCGAGTAAACTGAGATCATACACCTTTTTTATGTTTTATCTTGTTTAGATTCAACGCCCGTCACGTCTTTCGAGTTTCGCTAGTTAATTCAATTTGTACCTGTACAGTAAATAATAATAAAAATGTAAATGCTAAGAATCCCGAAATAAGCTATTCAGTCTGCGTTTCAATAAACAATATGATAATCATTTTAAAAGTAAGTATATATTTTCTGCAAAAGCCTTTAGGTGTCACTTTTGTAAGCCTTTTGTCGAGTCAGGATTTAAAACCCTCTTCAGGTTGAAAACATTAAGCAGTTAAGTACATGGGTTCAACATACAGACATTTTAATAAAATCTTAAATAGGACGTAAATACCTTTGTATTCTGAGTTTGCAGCTGACGCATTCAAACATGTTAACGAATATGTGTTTTTGGAAAACTTTAGCTATAACACCCCACATAAAATTCAGTTTGCTTACAAAGTTTTTGATGATTTTTTCAATTGTACCAATCATTCTGAAATAAACCTTATAGACACTTGTTTACAGTCCATATTTTTTCATTTTGTAGAAAAGCAACATATTGAAGCGAAATATTGAATTTGTTGTGAAATATCAGATTTCAATTTGTTTTTGTTTCCAAGTCGGTTTATTCATAAGCTTTCCGGAAGTATATGTCAATCTAGTTTTTTTTTCTCTTTCTCCATTTTGAGATGTCAATCTTTGTTATTTCTGAAAGAATTTTCCTTTGTCTAGGGTCTCGGGATTAACCAGTCAGTCACAGAGCGATTGTGATTTTTTATCTGACGGAATAATTACTTAAACGTCAGGTCCATAAGAATACCTTAAACATTACACAGTAACATAACTAAAAATAAAAAGTTCATCCGCAAAATCTGCTCCATTTTAAACCCTTTGGTAACAAAAATAAATTAGGGATTTTCATGGATGATTTATGCTGACCGTGCCGTCCGATTCGGGGCACGAACGTGGCATGCATGCATAACGCTGAAGATAGCTATGACCTTATTCATGCTAGTCGGAACAGACCTTGTGACAGATGATAGGGTCTGAAGGGCAGAGAATTCTGAGATGAAGGATGTTAGAGAGGTATGGAGGAAGATATCAAGACATGCGAAATGGAGAATAAATGATGATGGTGTCGAAATTCAGACATCTAGCTCTGATTTGGCATAACGTAACATAACCATCACGACTGTTTTTCTTAAAGGGTTAGACAGAGGTGTAGAATAGAATATACTTTATTGTACCTACACCAAAATTGAAACAATTGTTTACAATATTGCTAATTCTATGATTACAAATGGAAATCTTATAGCTGATAGCGATATTTTCGAGATCACCTTTGGATGGACTCTAGGAACATAAGATATAAATGGGTATATCATAATCCTATATAATAAGGGGGGAGTATATTCTCATCAGGGAGCAGCAGTGGCCGGGAGCAGCGGTGGCCCAGTGGTGGCGGTCCCGACTTCCGAGCCGTAAGTCGTGGGTTCGAACCCAGGCAGGCGCATTACTTTGTGTAATTTATTTCATCACCACTGCTCTCAAAACGGTGAAGGAAAACATCGTGAGGAAACCGGCATGTCCTAGAACATAAAATTCGAAGTCATGTGACATCAACCAACCCGCACTGGGCCCACGTGGTGGATTATAGCCCATTCCCCCTCATAGGGGGAGGCCTGTGTCCCAGCAGTGGGAACATTATAGGCTGCTGCTATATTCTCATCAATCGCGTCATCGTCATTGACATCACCATTGCTCAAATCCAGTCACGAGGTTACAACTGAGGAATCCGCTATCCAAACACCCAACACTCTAAGCCATCTCACAGTTAACCTGGGAATGAAACCCAGGACTTCACGCGCGGCAGTAGCGCTTGCGACCACTAAACCATCGCTCTCCCTTTGTTATTTTATTTTAATAAGCAATTATTTTATTTGTTTGACGTTTTCTTCTCGTCTAGTTAACAATTTTAGGGTATGCTTCAAAATAGCCATTTGACGTGAAGTTAACAAATCACTTGATTGTAATTACTTAACAGTCGTAATGTATACTTGACTGGCATTTGACCTTTTCGTCTTGTCGGGTGGTCGCTTGGGTTGCTCTTATTGGCCCAGAAATAATTAATAATGCTATCAGATGGTTGGTCTTATTGGTTTGATTCACTAATTAGATAAGAGCTATCAACAGAGTAGTATATTATTCATTGACTTCTGAAAGTGATGAGTCTCTTAATGGGATCGTTAGTTAGAATGACAAGGGATTGAATTGAAGGAGTACAGATAAGTTAAGGAATAGAGAGCTAAGTTGTAAGAAAATAATCATTAACCTTAAAAAGCATTTGGTCTTCTGATGAAGATTATCTTTTCTCAATGAACTTCTATATTCTAGAATAAAATGTTATGTGGATTGTAAGGTAAGGATCTCTAAGAAAGTCATAATCTATAATGTGAAAGTAGCTCTGTCTGGACTGTAACACTAGAAACGGGATATTTACCTTATTTACTGATTCGTATGTTTTTTTTTGGATGTCTGTATCCTTTTCACAAATTAAGGTGGTAGCGCCGGGGTAGCCGGCGAAATTTAAATTTTCTTACGATATTTTTTTTGGAATTTACTGCCTTCTGTAACTTGAACAGAATATGATTCACGAACGTAACACGTTGTATGTATTTACAGAATTTTAATCATTAAAGTCATCAATGCAACCCAAGTTCATTTAATGCCATTGAATGACTTTTTCATGAAATAATCGGAAGGCAGTGAAACGGGTTTTGGGAGGCCTATGTCCAGCAGTGGACAACGTGACCAGTTGGACTGATTGAATGATACCCTTAACTCAATCAAAACTTTCAGTTCCGTATTGAACACACGAAATCTCCATCACCATCAAACTATGACTAACTAATACATAGCTTAAAGTGTCACCATTTCTCGAGAAAGCCGACAACGAGCGTGACAGATCACTCCTGGCACGAAGAACAAACGACTTCACCTCGTAACAGTAATCTACCGCGCGAAAACAAAAGTCGTTCCATTGCTATTCTACTTCTGACAGAAACAACTCAATGACAACCTTATAACAATGAAATTAAAGATTACTATAATTTTGACTATGATACTCATTTGTCAGTGGCCACAACCCAGTTGCAACCTTAATAAAGGGACTATAAAAATCACAGTTGATTTTCACAGTGATGCTACAAACGACAGGGTCTCATATTATGTCAAGCCTACCAGTTAAAAATAGATGGTTTAATATTGGAGTGAAACTAGATTATAAATAGGTGTCAAATGAACGGTGTGAGGTTCGAGGATGTTTGTTGATTGAGAGGTAATTAAATGAATAGTTGGAGGTTGGAACCGATCATTATATTGAGGAATATAAATGCTACTTGGTTACGGTCTGTTGGCATATACATTCTTTATAATGATTTGGTATTATATTTTTGAACGGTTTCTTAAGTAAATGGACGTATTCGCATTTTTTGTCGGTATTAATCGTATGTGAATATCATAGAAGCGATGAAAGTACATATTAATATCGGATAAAAATACAAAACATAAGATCACGCCTGTGATCCCCGAATAAGTTGCAAGAAAGTTCGTAATGATTTTTTTTTAAAGTACAATTACTTGCCGTTGAAAAACCTGAGCTTTCAGTTTTATTTTATTTTACTTTTTTACATTCTATGCACTTGCGACATGCCAATGCCAATAAATGTATTTTATTTATTTCTTTGATAAGTAATTTTGACTAGCATCTTCGTAAATGGCCGATGATATATATAGGGTGTAAACAGACCCTTCACATAGCCGTCAACCAAACATTCTGTACATCAAACTAAGTAACTTTACGCAAAAATTTTTGATGGGAATCGACTTTTTTTTGGGGTGGAAAATCACGTTTTACGGTAGGACACGATGGAAAGTACTCAAAACATTGTGCTGATGGATGCATTGAATAGTAAGGGGGTCGTGGAAGTGTGTAAAGTAAAAATCATAAATTAATAACATGCATTTAAAAAAACAATGTGAAAAAGTTGGAACTTTGACCCCCAATATCTCCGTACCTAGAAGGTTCCCAGGTATGGTCTAGAACAAAAAAATTATCGCAAAGACGGGGAGAACAAGTACCTTGCGGCTATGGTAAGGGTCTATTTACAACCTTTATTGACCGAAGATTAAACTCACTGACTTACAGTTTGATAGATGACTGACCAGCACTGGACGACATTAACTTTATGATGGTTGTTTAATTTTTTTCCCGAAATTATACGAAAATATCACGCTATCCGTTTACGTGAGTGGATTTAGGGCCCCGGTCCTCACTTCCCAGCCCTCATCGCTAAGCCATTGACGTGTACTCAGCTTACCTGTCTAGGAAACTGCATTGATTATTGACTCGATATGCACGGTTGCATTGCAGAGAAACAAATGAACCGCGCAGCTCACCCTCCGAGCATTCTACGGAGCAGAGGACAGGCGATATTATTCATACTAATATTATAAATTGAGACTGCCTCGTTGGTATTGTAGTCACAAGCGTGATTGCTGAGCATGAGTTCCTGGGCTCGATTCTCAGGTCGGGCAAAGTGATATTGAGTTTTTGATGTAAAACATCTATAGCCGCACGTAAAACCGATTTCTGGCGTGGCGACGCATGCCGTGGCGACGCGTCGCCTTTTGACTTTGACTTTTGTAACATACTTCAGTTACCATCGACCAATTGTCACAGTAAAACCGTCCTCAGAGGCAACATCGAATATAACTATTACCGAAGTCACTGATTAAACGAATTAAGTAGTCACGATTTGAAATAAATTCGTAAATTTTTGTATTTAATGAAAATAAATGTTTATTCAATAAATAGTCATCGTTATCTGGAAAAAATATCGTAATATTATATTTTATCATTATGACATATTTAGTTCCTATCACAATCTGTTCTTTTCTGCATATTACTTTTACAAAATAATGTTGATGCTTCATCTGCCAGGCGTCCCGTGACGGCTCACATTTTTATTCCTTTAGGAATTTCTTAGTAACAGCCACGTAGTCTGAAATTGTACTCGGCTGATGGCAATAAGCTCACACATGAGACTTAAACATAACTGGCAAAATATGGGTGTACTTTTAGGTGCATCTCTGCCTAACCCTTCGGTGATTACAGGCATGATGTTATGTTATTATAAATGCAACAGTTACAGCTCTTTATTTAACCACTAACAGCCCATCCATGATAATACTTTTGATTCTGGTTTTACACTCCCGTGAGATAAACCTTGACCCAGACGAAACCACGAGAAAATGCTGGTATTAAGACATAGGCACAAAGTAGTTGCCAACTTCAAAAAGTTTACAGAAAACTGAGCAAACAGAAGGTATTTCAGCCACATTGAAACCGTGTTAGTTTTGCCCACAATGCACTATGCCACTAAATGACATATGATTGGCACTACGCCAGATATAACAATACGCGGCGTATGGCGTATAGTTGACAGTTTATGAACCGAATGGAATGTTAAGCAGTTGATATTTTGGATTTGTTAGGGTGAGTTTCGATTTGATTGATTTAGTTGACTTGCCGCTGACTTAGACGGACTTCACTGGAAATGTTGTATTTGTAATTTGATATGTAGACAATTCTTGATTTACTACTTTTTATTCGACATTTTTATTTTATGCTATTGACATTTGTAATTTAATTTATTTGTTTAAATTGATTAAAGTACAATCATTAGCATGCCAAATTTAGTAGGCGGAATTGAAGAACTGTTGTATATGTGTTACAAAATCTGTAACATACCTTATTTCAAGCAAATATTAATAAATCTGAATCTGAATGTAAGTATGGCTGTAGTGCGTCGGGAATGTTCGCGGAGGCTCGAACAGATGGCTTCCACGTTATCACGTGAAAGAAAGCGACCTCCTTAGTACAGCGCCTGCATGGTATCCGAAGATTACAGGTTCGAGTCCTGTCACGGTCGTCATATAATGTTGGGATTGAGAATAGATTCAAACGCAAGCTCGAATGAAATGATACTAACCTTATTATGGATAAACATTGATTATATAGGCTACATCAGTTGAACTATAATAGGTATATGCTTATACACTAAGTGACAACAGGAATTTGAAGATGGTTACTGCCCCTTCCAGAGACACTGGGTGGGGTCAGTCATAGGTCTAAATAAAGAATTAAATTGTATACACTAACAATACTAACTTCATTACTTAAGCGCCATTGTTATTAACACTAAAATACTTACAAAACTATGGACTTTAGTCTGAAAATAAAGGTTTATTTATTTATTTTTATTTACAGTAAGTAAAGACAAAGAGATATGATATGGGAAACTGACTGTTTTGTATGTAAAATTTCTTCTGTAATTGTATTCTATTTTTAAAGTATCAAAGTTGAAGCTTTCATTTGGTTCATCTTCTCAATTATTTAATTTCCAGATAATATAAGTATCTAAAGCACTGCTTTAAGATATTGAAAAAATTCAACGCTGGTTTACAAATATATAACAAGAATTTAATTTATTTACAACCAAAAAGACAAAATATTTTAAATGTCGGTTAATTTTCGGTCAAAAAGCGCTGTGACTTCTCAAAGAGGCTCAAATTACTGGATTCCTGCCTACCCCCATAAGAAAAAAGAGTGAGTTTATTACGCCTTATATCCTTACAAACTGCGAGTCATATTGAAACATTAACTCAAAATGAATTAATCACACAGAGCCAATCTGTGCGCAGCTTTAAGTTCCTGAATTAGCGCAGCCGTAAAGTACCAATTAGGCGTATAAATAAACATTTATGGTCATAGCCACTAACACTTCATAGTTTCATACTGTCGAGGTGCCATTACACACACAAATCGTGTGAGGAAACAAACGGACTTGGAATGAATATTTATTTTCACTGAATAAAAAAAACTTTCTTTACAAATTAAGACACTCAAGGAGCTACAGTAAGGTAATAAAAAAGTAAATCTCAGCTGGATACCTATAAAAATGGTAGTAAAAATAACTTAGATGTAAGTTTGATGGTGAACTGCATCAACGTTTGCATGCCAAAATGGTTGAACGTACAAGGATTCTTTAATATTATAATAACCACGAGAGCAGCGGTGGCCCAGTGGTGGCGGTCCCGACTTACGAGCGTGTACTTAGTCGTGGGTTCGAACCCAGGCAGGCGCATATTACTTTGTGTAATTTATTTTATTACCACTGCTCTCAAAACGGTGAAGGAAAACATCGTGAGGCAACCGGCATGTACTAGAACCTAAAATTCGAAGGCATGTGACATCTACCAACCTGCACTGGGCCCGCGTGTTGGATTATAGCCCATTCCCTCTCATAAAGAAGGAGGCCTGTGTCCCAGCAGTGGGAACATTATAGGCTGCTGCTATGCTATGCTATGCTATGCTATAATAACCACCTTAAATAAATATAAATTCTATTCTATTCTACCACGATGTCAAATAGGCACCCTCTTTTTCTGTTTACTCAAAAACGTTCCTTGAATTTTGTTTAAATGTGTAAATTCACTCTGCTATTCTTTGACAAAGCTACCGCAAGGCTTATATCAATCCTGTTGTATGTTTTATTGTCATCTTTTTGCTCTTTGGTCTTAAGGACGAAAAGTTTCTTTAAAACTACTCAGTTCTACGTGTGCAACCTTCAACTGCTAAATTGTAAATGAAATTGGTATAATTTCCGCCTGATCATTAAACTACAAAGTGAATGCGTGGTTCAAATAGTAAGGTCGAACCCGTATAATTTTATATAACTATTTTAATACTACCTCCAATAAAAAGTAACAAGTTCAGCCATAAACCCTTACCCTGCTCGGTAATCAAACCTTAGACCAATAACAATAAAACCTTTGCGCCACATGGTACACCTTATGTAACTCAAATTTAGATATAGGAGAAAGAGTTTCTCTGACATTATTAGTGATGTTATTCAAAAAGGTAAGGTGCGCAGTAATCGCAAATGGCGGGCGTGCGTGTATGGTCAGATGTATGAACCTTGACGAACAAAAGTATTTATTTATTTGCTAACACAGACACTTGCTGCACTTAGTTAGCGTAGGCCGCAGCCGGCCCGTAGCAAACAATAAACAATGAGCTAAAATACCTAGTCACGTCAATTTTATTCATTTTAAACAGACACACACTTACTCTCAGTTCTAACGTGTTGATGCCCACCATTTCCGTGACAAACAGATAGGCGGGTACAAGAGTAGTTTCTACATATTTTATATATTTTTTTTTAATAGGTATCGAGCAAATTTCCGTTGGACGCGTTTTTAACATGAGTTTCTATTTTTGCTCACGCGGATCCTACACCAGCGCATTGTACTCCAGTTTGCTAGATCGTATGTAAGGATCGCAGCAGATGGTGTTTTGTCTTTTTCTAACTATGTTGGGGTCAGCTAAGCTTTCTAACCGGATACAACTGAATACCAGTACTTTAAACGGAGCGACTACCTAGCTGACTACAACTCAGTTGATGTGCCATACGATACCCCTCCGTAAGGCTGTTTGTCAGATCGCTGTCGTTTGTATATTTATTTTCTGGGCTTTCCGAGGCAACGGGGGATCTTGATATGTAATGGATTGTAACCCATCAACGGACCGACCTTAGCAAGCGCCGCTTGACCTGTAATCGGCCTGTGTGGCTGTTATTATTTAGCCACGAGCCCCTTCTAGTATGTAGGTTTCTAGGTATAAGTTAAGATTTATTCAAAGGTACGCCTCGCAGCTGAAAAGCTATTGATATTCGATGCGCTTCCCATCCGTAGGTATCTTCTACCAGGCGTAGTTTCGACCTGCTGTTTATAACAAGCGTAGATATCTGATTCTGCTGGAATGTTTTATGGAGTACGGTCATGAATATTTTAGCTGTTGTATCTAGATTTCTACGTGTCCATGTTGAACAAAATTAAAGCTTGTATTTTTCTTCACCAAAAATGATAACCATACGCCTAGACAAGTCAAACTGTTTACTCGAGTAAGTCATTATTTTAGATGCGATTTTTATTCTGTAGTTTATTTAGTAATTGCTTGAAATTAGAACTGTCAAAAGTTAGAATTCTTAGCTTTGCTTTCTTTGACGGTTCTTACTTTGTTTAAATTCTAGTCTATTGTATAAAAATGTTTCTATATGCAATAACTTAAAGTCAAGTAATATAACTAAATCTTGACTGTAGATACCAGGCATAGACAGCACGTCAGTGGCGAAGGTTCCATACAACTCGATTCCTACCGGATTCCCTTTGAAAAATGGCATAGTCAGTATTCTATAGACAAATAATATATTACCTCTGACAAAAATTGACCCTTCGCTACTGCAGCACGTAATGCTTCAAGACTGAAGTTAAGATTAGCATTCAGTAGATATTCTGATAACGAAAACCTGATTTTAAAAATCACGTTGTAATAAGAGGAATCACACAGCCAGTCATTCTGTACATCCAACTAAGTCACATTGTACTAAACCAATTGCTGGGAAATTACTTATTTTTGTTGAGAAAATATCCTTGTTTATACAACTGTACTAATAGTTTACTCTATATACAAAATACTCTATTTATTTCATGAAATAAACGTGAAAGTCTGGACTTGTGTGATGAAAAACAAACATCTAAACTTTCTATTTATTTACAGCAGAACGATTTATAAATTTTGGCACTTGCACAGGTTTACTCTAGACTAGAAATTATATATCCTAGAGTATTATATTACATACTTTTTTCCCACTACTTGTAGGGTAAATGTGATTGTACTAGAACTCTTCTAGATAAAACTACGGAGATATACAAATACAAAATACAAAAATACAAAATGGTTTATTGCTTCAACAAGTTTACAATTACAATATTTGTGTTTGGAGCTCCCCTGTAAGCAAGTAATGCCTGTGTTGGGGAGCCCCGCTCTTCCATAGCTAAGCAATACAAAATATAAACTAGGTATTTACAGCTAAGGTATTACTTATCTTACTTGTGTGTGAGTGTGTGTGTGTGCGTGCGCGTGTGTGTGTATGTGTGTGTTGTGCATTTGGTGTTTATAGATATAGGTGTGGTTAAGTTGTGTGATTATTACTACCTATACGGGCGTGATGTTATGTTATGTAGTTGTGTTTCTCTGAGATGGGCATGAAGCAGAAGATAACAGCTATTTTAACAGAAATTACAGAATAAACCTAAAAAGCCTTCTTTTCTTTTATTTATGTAATCTTTCAACTTTGGGCCAGCCAATGCTGATTTGGGGGTTTGGAGAACAGGGTGTAAAGTTCTTCAGCCCCCATAGAAAAGGGAGGATCCTCCGACCAGACGGGTGTTGTGCCTGATGGACTACTGCCCGACAGTTGTTGTCGGGTTCTTCTATATAGTCTTAAGTCGCGAATAACTTTACCTGCGCGATGTAGAATTTAGGCGTATTTCGCAATTAGTTCATTGTCTGTGTCATAGATGGCGCTATAGCACCTTTTGTTCTATTTTGCTGTAGTACTCTTTGTAGTGTCCCTACACTGAGTGTAGGTTTCTTCCAAATCTCTTATAATCCACTGTAGACATATCTCTCTTATCATTCATCTCTAAGCAGATTCCTTATCATTTATCTAATCGCCTAATAAAACGGCCTATCTCCCCAAATTCCTAGTTGAATCTTAACGATAATTGTTATCGCTTTCCTGCGATCGCAGATATAACTATATCTGCGATCGACGGTTCGTAATGGTACATATCTGGCCGCTTACCGCTCCTAATTCTCCTGTTATCGTGACAGCACCCCGATAGAATACGCCGCGAGAATTAATGCGCCTCTAATACCGTCTTTTAAAAAGGATTTGGCATGAAATTTGTCGAAGAAAAAAAGGACGAAAGATAGAAAAAAAGTGATCGGACAACGCAGTACTGTAAAGGGTTCCGTAGACGAAAATATATTTGCGCATGCACGGAATACATACGCGGAATACAAACGCTATTATTATTATTTCAAGATATTTCTCGTAAAAACTGGTAATTTTACTACGTCATAGTTGCACATAATAAACAACAGTATCGAAGTAAAATGAATGTGTGAAATATTTGGACAGATAGACATAACCCCCATTTCCATCTGTTCTTTTTTGACATTCGGCTACCGGACCCAAAAAAGAGATTTCATGGTTTTTATTTTGCCATCAGTCTTTCGAGATTGTTTAAGTAATAGGAAAATAATAAGACTTCCATATACTTTTACTTTATTCTTCCATTACGAAGTTCCGAAAGGACAGGACTATTATACTAATGGCTTAAAAATGAATGTCATACTTGCTGCCACTGATCGATTTTCAAACAGTCTGTTTCCGTGATAAAAATGTATTTAGTGCTTCTTGCACTGACAATCAATTAGGTGCCCAAAAGAGCTAAGTGTTTAAAATATGTTGTTTAAAACGTGTGAGCTGTTTCTAGATTTTTTAGATAGGCAGTCGTTGCATGTAAAATACTGGTATTCAGCTGCATCCGGTAAAACTTGACGCTGACCCCAACATTATTGGGAAAAGGCTGGCAGGTGATGGTGCAAGTGACTTCTTCACCAGCACTGGGTATACGCCTTTCAATGCTTGAGTCAATCTACAAGTTCGTGTACAATCCTTATTCGGGATCTATACGTGAGAGCAACGATGTCGTCTGTTTATCTCGGCCGCACCTACCCAGCAAAACCATTTATGAAAAAGTTCATTCAGTAAAGCGCACATACTACGAATTTATTTTATATACTCTGTTCAAAAAGTATTTAGTGTAACTGAATTTTCAGCTACATAAAACTTTTCAACTTTGTCTGTAAAGTTGGCAATCCCCATTGCAGGTGACTGTAAAAGTGACCGTAAACATTTTTCATTTTGAAAAACAGCAGCTGTACAACTACTAAAATCTCTTAATCGTTTGCGGGCTCAGATTGGCCACTGTATAAATAATCTGGCCAAAGGGGGTATCATCGACCCTTTCCAAATACATAGCCAGTGTGGATTTTCTCTCTGCAGGATTTTCCTCACCTCATGTCTTGGCCATCCTGCACAGCCACGAGCACCTTCGAGGATTTAAACGGAGCCAATGAAAGAGTTGTGCAGGTATACTGGTCGGATATTATTTGAGTCCATCGACACCCAAAGAAGCAGAATTCGATTCCATCATTTTCGAAGCACACACTCAAACGTTACCTAGGTGCTATTTTAAAATGATACGCACCCCAAACCCGTGACCGTTTCCTAAAAGCATCAACAATCATTACCAAACAATTGGATAACCCATCATAACATCAGCCATCAAAGCGAAACCACAGTATGCATGCTTGTGTAACCCATAATAGGGGCCCTCTCGAGGGCTCTTTGAGGTCAACAGACCCTCCGGTCCTTATAAATACTCTCGCTATTGTCGAATGAGCGAAAAGGGTTCCTCAGCTCCTCTTTGGAAGCAAAAACGGTATTAGGAGGGATGAATGCTGAAAGGTAGATTCAAATGATATTTCTTGGGGAGTTAGGTACGTAATGATGCATAGGTTCTCTTTATTTGGGATTTAGGTCAGTGAAAGTTTTGTTAGTTGGCATTTTTTGTTGTTGGTAATTTTTTTGAGACTATTTTCGTATTTGAGTTAGGTAATAGTTGAGGCAGTTGTAGTCAAAACTGTTTTATAAAAACGTCTTAACAAAATATATCAAACTACAATATGGTCTGGGATGATAATGTAACTGGTGCTATAATTACTTTGTGCTACAATGATCATCTTCTTAAACTCTCGGTCTAAGATTTAAACCCAGGTTAATGGATAGAGCAGTAGCGGCCCAGTTGTTGTAACCCAGACATCCGTGTCATGTGTTGTGGGTTCAAAAAGAGGCAGGTACCTCATTACAGCTGCTGTCAAACCGTGAAGGAAAACATCTCAAGGAAACTGGCATGTCCAACAATCAAACATTCAGAGTCCTGTGTCATCCACTGACCTGCAGTGGGCAGTTGTAGTGGAACCACTACCTCTGACACAGAGAACTGTCCCCAGCAGCAGAAACGTAATAGACTGTTGTCTGTACTAATATGTAATTCTAGCAATTCGTTTGCGAAATGCGTACACACGGCACATAAAGCTGTACATTTCCAATATAACTTGGCCTCGATTTTTATAGATTTCTTATACAATGAGAGCTCCGCATAAACTGGTTTTGTATAGCTTGATTGGCCGTCGTGCGGACCTACATATGCAATAACAATTTATATTCATTCCAAGAACATGAAACTAGCTTCAGCAGGGAATACTTGGACATAATAAAATCCGACCGCACAAGACATAAAAGACGAGTAAAGTACAATTTATAAGGTGTCAGATATTTTTGATTTACGCCGCGCCTCCTGCCTGATGTAGCACCCCTTTAGTGAATCTAGATTTATGCAGTCTGGCGAGACTAAAATATCACCATTTAAAATAATAAAGTGTCAGTTGTAGCCGTAACGGCTGCATTTAGCAGAGAGTTTAGTGATCACAGACTTCAGCTACACGGTTGCCAGCAGGAGCTGACTGCCCTGCGAAGGTATACCAGATCATATTGAGTTACCTTGAGAAAATTGGTATAAAATAAAGATCAATTGTGTGAGGACTAATAATTATAAACGGTATCGTTGACAGAGGAGAATGCAAGAAAAAAACGTGTTACGGCGACCGAAGAATATGATTAAAACTATGATGAGAAAGCCCGATCATTTTATTACTAAAGCTCTTTTATTTCCGGGTTTACCTCTAACTAACTGAGCAATATAATAAGCAGTTTATTTCTAACCAAGTACGTGCAAAAATTATTCCCTGCTGATATAACATCATCAACTGATCCCCATTTATCGTATCTCAGGATGCATACTAATACCGGTCTTTCTTTATTTTTCTCAAAGGACTCAAATATGATGATTTGTTTCTTTTTTGATACATTGGACGTTAAGCTACCCCTTTTAGCCCTTTTCCAATATAAAAGTAATTTATACAAATAGAACTTATTTTTCTTCAAACATAAGTGCCTTGATGTTGTTAGGGGCAGCCGGGGTTTCGTAAATCATTGAATGAAACTAATATAATAGAGTATTTTGTGAAACAAGCTCGTGTATACGGATTTTATTTTCAATCATGAATTTTGGTAGCATTGTTTGTCTTTCCTATTGATATTTTTGTATTCATAAAATGCCGATTTATATTGAAAGCTTTAATGAATAAATAGTCCATTCAAATCAATAAATGATTTTTTTATTTTGTTTGAAGTGCGTCACATTGCGTATTTTTTGGTGTATCGTAAGTAGGTACATGTAGTCGTTCAATGTATAAAACTAGTATTCAGACTTGAGCTGCATTCGGTTAGACTGGAAACTGACCTAAACTATATTGGGAAAAGGCTGGGTAGTTCTTGAGAAGGTATATAATAAGTGGCAGGCTCAAGTACATAGGACTTGAACATATCTTGTGAAATGTGTGTGTACCTTTACCTCACCTTCCAGGATCAGGCGTGGTGTTATTTTTAGAGGAAAGAATGCTTTGGAAGCACAAATTCACAGCCAACAACCGCATCTGAAGATTGAACCCAACAAAATGCTGCCATCACAACAACTCAAAGTAAATACCATTTTATCTTCAAGAAGCACGCGTGAAACGTAGCATAATTTAACAAAATAGGAATATTACCCAACTGTGGCAAAGACAACAGCATTAAAGACACAAAGCGGTGTCTTCGGATAAAACCGGGATTATCCGCACCGAGATGTACTGGCTTTAATCAAAAGATAAACATTTTATTTGTTACTTTTAAAGGAGAAGACTTTTAATTTCAGTTGAGTTTGTGGTTGTGCTCTAAAAATAGAATCTTAAGCTCTGTTTAATATAGGGCATGTTTTGAAATATATTTTTTTGACTATTTAGATACGGATTGGTCAGAGAAGGCAAATTTTAAACAAAATTGAAAAGCTTTGGGGTATGGGTCCAGCAGTGGGACAGAGTAGGCTGATGTAAAAAAGGTATCTGTCGGACTTACAGCAAACCAATGATATTCCACTGATTACACAAGGATACCACTGTATTTAAAAAAACAATGAAATGAATCTGTCATTACATGTACAGCACATCAAGCTACTATAATCTGTCAAATTTCTTTAATAGATTTTCAACTTTATCGCTAAAGCATTAGGTTCAAGGTTCATTGGGGAAATTTGACAGTTTCGGGTAGCTTGGTGTGCTGGCGTCTGTACCTTAAACTTAAAAATCCTTTTAGCTACACATTTCGATAAAATTGTCAACTTTACGTCCGCACTTCCCCTAGGTGAGAAATACTTCGCAAAATAAAAATTGAAATGCCGGCAAACTTCGTTTTAATGCTCTTCGTTCCGGTGTAAATTCTGTTTATCGGTTTTCGTAAATGCATTTTCACGTCCTTTCCATTCACGTTTAAAATGTGACATTAATTTGCATACGGACAGCCACAACTGTCAAAACAGCTCTAACACAAAATGTTGGAGAAATCACCGTGTAGGTTGCTACTATTTTATTCCTATTTTATGGACACCAGTCCATAAAATAGGAATTTAGTTTGTCGAATCGTTTTGGTAAATATTCTTTGGTAAATAATCAGTCCTTGATTTAACACACTGACACTAAAGCGGTTACCACGTATTGAGTACATCATTCTCCCCTCACATAGAATAGGTATAAATATTTCCTCGGTTAAAAAAAAAATTCGCTGTTACCTACAAAACTGCAATACCTACACGGTCAAAATGTAAGGAACAGCTGTTTTTTTTTAAATGACTGAATATGTGGTAACCGCTTTAGTGTCAGTGTCCCTTCCACCATGTATATGCAAACTAGTTTTTATATTTCACGTCACCAACATCGAAATGTGAACCAAATGCTTCTTTGGTATAACAATCGTAACCGCGACGATCGAGTAGGGGTCCTTGATTTGAACCCAAGGTTGAGAGGGAGGTTGAAGTATTTTTCTCTGAGTTTTTCTCAAAAGCAGCTCGGAATCTAAACCTGAAACGGAGTTCAGTTTGGAATCTGTATTGTGTGTAATAATGTAATAACAGGGAATAAAAACATAGCTAGCCAAACATGGATGTAGTCTGTATTTCCTAGAGAAATAAATCTAAGTGTCCTTCTGCTACCTGTTAGAAAACTACGGAAATGATGATGTGACCTTCAATTTCAAACCAACGCCTCTCACCATCACTTTAAAAACGCACAATATAAAAGCAAGCAACGTCAGGAGTTTTGCTCCATTTTCCAGCTCCCCAGCGCATATATTAAAGAGGATTGAAATGAAACGCGAGCAACGTACATAATCCGCCCATAAGATATCTCTGCGGAGGAATATTGTGCGAGCAGTCATTGCGGTTAAACTGATAACAGACGCTTCACTAGAGTGAATGAAATTCACTCATGTTCACTTTTTTATTTCCACGTTCATTTTTTTGTTCAATTTGTGTTTTGACGTTTTACTTGCGAGTGAATGATGTTGTATGAAAGACAAATATGAATAGAAAATGAAACGCTGGTTTAATTTCGTTCTGATTTAAAAGAGTGTCCTTGGAGTTTCTTACCCATTCTTCTCCATAAAGATCTATGCTTTGGATTGGGCAACTACAGTACTTTCATAGTTAATTATGCCTTGTAACTAAGACTGTAGCTACATTTCATTATTGTCTTTGTTTCGACAGTTTAAAAGTGCCTGCAACTGGCCTACTTGAAATAAATGCTTTTATTTTGATTTCGGCATTGAACCCATATCACAAGCTTCACTTTTCTTTAATTTTATTATTAATTAGTAAACGGATCCAACGATGTTGAATTTCGGCACTCGGCATCTTTTTCTCGTCTACCGAGTGGTCTAAAAGCTAAAAAAATAGAGCAGATGAACGTTCATCCCCATATAATTTCATAGTGTCACTTGGATATTTTGTGGCCAAAATCGAAAGTAACACCGCAACTTGGTTTTTTTCAAATTATTTCACAAAAGTTTACCAGTCATTCAAGCTCCAAAGGATCTATTCAACTCTGTATCGGTATCATGGAATGAACGAATCACGTTCACTCAAATGAAACGTCTGATATCTGCTTTAGTTACGATAAAAGAATGAGTTAGTTCCATAACATATTGATTTGGGAATTCAAGAAAAGCGTAGTCAGGGAAACGGTTTGATTGTAGTTTTTATCTGTTTTCCTTTACATGTATAGAAAGAGGTTATAACAGGATTCCTTTGGGTTTCCGTTCCTGAGAAATGTCGGTTTATCCATTTGTTTGTGATACGTCGGTTTGTTTGTGTTTCTTTTTGTTTTGTCGGTTTTCTTTTCTACCTATACTGTGGGGTTGCCTCCTCGAAATAATGGTTACCATGAAAACCTTTTATATGTGTCTCTTTTCGCTGTTTACCTCGATGGTTCGATTTTCAGGTCCAGTTATGTGTTATCAGGTTATTGCATAAGGAATTTCTCGTAAGCTAGCTTGGATTTTGATGTTGTTTGACCCTTCGAGAAGAGCAGCCGTGATGTTAACGTTGTCTTCCCACTGGTTTTAGGAAGTCTGTTAAGGGGTGGAAGGGACACCGTTGTTTAGATGTAATTATACACACACCCCATGAAAACACGACAATAATTGGGTACCCATATAAAATCACACTGCTATACCCCAAAATACACAATAACACACAACTCACAAAATTACCACCGAATTGTTTATCTAACGGCTCAACGAACACAGATATTCGCAAATCAAAATCTAAGACGCAAAACGTGTAACCAATACTAAACGTTCCTGCGATTCCAAATTCGAAATACTTCAATCTTAATCCCGAGGATCCGAAAAGCGTGCACCAATGAGCCCGCCGCATACAGCTCCGAAGAAATTCACGCATGGAAACGGAATCCACGTTTGATTGGAACGTAATGTTTACTAAACTGTGTGTGACTGGCTTTAAAATGGAGGAAAAACGATGCGTGACTGATAAAATGTATTTTGGAACCTTTTTCATGTTCGCAAATAAGGATAAAATCGCTCTTAGCGGGTGAATTGGAGAGTATGAAATACTGACAGAAAGTATTATCATCATATAGCCTTCTCCCAAGCATATTGGTGTCATCTTCCAGGCTAACCCAATGCATCTAAATTCTAGTAGTTAACTTGGAACGACTGCCTATTTGACCTCCACAACCGTATTGCATAGCACCGAGCACGATACCTCTCGGTAAGACCGAGCAAGCTTCATTCAAGCTTCTAACTTTAAGACTATCAAAGATTTATTTATTTTTCTACTTACATCTACCATAA
This sequence comes from Noctua janthina, assembly GCA_963576755.1. NCBI lineage: Eukaryota > Metazoa > Arthropoda > Insecta > Lepidoptera > Noctuidae > Noctua > Noctua janthina. The sequence continues at coordinate 1,404,784 of OY755055.1, read as the reverse complement.
CAAGATAACCCCATGTAGTAAATTAGCCTTAATTAATTCTTACTTAACCGATACTATCATCTTTAACTAATTACAAACAATGCATTTCTTGTGAATTCACTCGGAGAACAACAGAATAAGTCCGTCGCATTCGCTATGAGTTTCAGCGTGTGAAGTGCAGGCGCCTCCTTTAAAAACTATAGAAATCACAGCCAACCGTTCAAGTGGCTTTCCGAGGCATGCACTTCTCCATGCCTCGGAAAGCAGTGTTAGGAATAATAACTCATCCACAGACAAACCCGGCAAGCGTTGCCTAACCTTGTAGATCGGCTCTGGCAGTTAATCAGAAAACATTGTTATTTGTAGAAAGCAGGCTATTTATTTATAATTTTTATTTCAGAACACAATTAGTACCTTATACTTACTTATACAATTTATCTTATTTACAGGCGTGATGTTATGTTATGTTTTTAACATTATCATAAATCTGAAGTGTTTATTTTAAAGAGCAAACATTTCAGCCATGCTAGCATTCCGCACAGTACGGAATAAAGTTATTGCACGTAAGTGGCCACAAATTGCTACGTTCGAGACATTGAGCGGTACAATGGGCCATTACTCTTTTGTAAGGCTTTAGAACTTGCAATGGATGGCGAACAACAGCTCAAATAACAGCAATAACTACTATAGACTGCCCTTGAAACGGGTTTAAAAGCACGCGCAAGTGTCTCGAACATGAAGTTAATAACTTTGTGGTCTGTACTAAAAAAAGCGTCATGAATTTGGATTTTTGTTATCGTTCGTATCTATTTCGTGGTGATAGCATACAAAGTGCATTGTTTACGAGTAGAGAATCAAGATATTCAGTGAGGTAAATCAGTTCTTAACAAATTCGTACACTACGTTAATTTTCCGCGTCGCCCCGTTCACGACCTCGGGTGATGCAACTTGCGCGAAACCACTTGCACTTGGATGCGTCATTTGTTTCGTTCTGAAATCTTGTCACGGTTGATTATACTAAACACCACTGGTTTATTCAAAAGAAATTTAAAAAATCCTGAACTTAATAGTCCGAAATCCCCGACACGGAAAACGAATATGAATAGTTTATTTAAAAAGTATTACAAAAAATGTACATTTAGGCACAGTAGTATTATTTCTGATACAATGATTTAATTAGCGCTTATAAGTTAACTATAACTAAAATATATTTAACAGTTGCAAGTTATGATAATGTTGAATTCAAATGCTTGGTAGCGACCTGCCCGATCACACATAGTGAGGTTAGCAAAGTAAGGTAATTCATAAGGAAACACGTTTATAAATAGTTCCCTCTCTCTTTGAAAACAGGCCTTCCCAGTTAAATTAAAGTTCAAAAATAACCTAACCATCATAACGCAAAGTGCGTCACAACCACACACAGCCTTCAGCCATCCTGTCACTTTAAATTAAACTTATTAAACGCACGATCCAAGATGGCGGCCGGCGTACCCTCTGCTCCCCATTAATATTCCATCAATAGTCGACCTCGGTTATGAGGTATCTTGCGTAAAACGCCAATAGATTATGTACAGACTAGATTAAGATCGGTTTTGCGTAACCACGCGTGCCAGTTTGAGAGTTTTAGTTAATAGGGGTAACGCTTTCAACTCGTGCCGCAGTTGTAGGACAAGATTATAGATTTGAGCAGTAAATCTATACTTAATATTATGAACCTGAAGAGTTTGTTTGTTTGGTTGTCGCTCTAATATCAAGAACTACTGGTCCAAATTGAAAAAATCTTTTAGTGTTGGATAGCTAATATAAAAAGGAGCATCATCATCTGCCTAGCTTTTTCTCAACTATGTTGGGGTCGGCTTTCAGTCTAACCGGATGCAGCTGAATACCGGTATTTTACGACGATCGACTGCATATCTGACCTCCACGACCCAGTTAGTACTAGGTAATACGATACCCCTTGGTAAGACTGGTTGTCCGACTTTCGGACCAGTGCACACTGATGACCAGTAACCACTGTCAAACTACAAATGACAGCCGGAACAAAGAGCTTAACGTGCTTACCGAAGCACGGATGAAACTCGGTATATAATAGGCGGTCACCCATCCACGGACCAACCTGGGCAAGCGCAGCTTAACCTGAAAATCGACTCAAGCGGCTGTTATTATTTATCCACGAGCTCTCACTGGACCTCCACTGCAATATTTATGTTACCACGATTCAATAATCATAGTTGATTCATTCACATTAAAAGACAAAAGCGAACGGTGTAGATATCATTGCCGACTATTTCATTTTATCACATTAACTGCTCCCCTAGGTATCCTTATCAAAGCTTAGTTACATAGATATCACACTAGTAATCCACTAAACCAGTAGCATGTCACCCTCCTGTATCAGTCAACAGGGACGACCCTTTTCACTGGCAAAGCTGTGTTTAAGTATTTGTTCACTACTATCACAGATGGGGGTACAAAAGACTAATGGATTATGTGGGTTTGGCTGTGTATCGGGTAATGGTGTTGTAAAGTTATTGCCTCTATGAATGTTGTGATGGTTCAAAATTTGTAAAATCGGAAATTGGAAAATCGGAATTTTATTACATAATATAATGTTATGCCTGTATTCCTAATAGCCCACATTTCGTCAGTTAGTCCCATAGTAATAGGGGATGGGCCTCTTGCCAACAACTGGGCACAAATTCTCACTCCATCGCTACTACTGTAATACCACTTTGCCAAAACTGGGAATCGAACCCGACCCCATGCTCGACAGTCGCGGTTGCGACCACCAGAAAACGAGATAGTCAAATAAGTTCTATCTATAACAATGTACCTATTTTTGCGATTGTCTACTATCCAAACAAACATAAAGATAATAAAAAGAGACCTCTCAGCAGAAATGTCCTAGAAAAGACACAGTCTTAGTGACGCTGTCAAGGAAAATGACATCGGTAATTGCCAATTTTGACAAGTTACTCTAGAAGAAGTAGACGACCGAGCAATGGCCAAGTTGGCTCTTACAAGTAAATTACGATTTTGTTTGCTGTGCCCTTGTTTGCTGTGCCCGTCTATCTATAGTAAGAATTAAATATTATTAGTTGCATTACTAGGTTATGCCTGCGGCTTTGCACGCGTGGAGTTCGGTAATTGTCCCACGGGATCGTATTATCAGGATCAAAAGAATCCTATGTGTTTATCTAGGTTATATACTACCTGTGTGCCAAATTTCATCCAAATCCGTTCAGTAATTTTTGCGTGAAATAGCAACTAACATCCATCCATCCTCACAAGCTTTCAAGTTTATAATAGTAGTGCGATTATCCGTACATAATCGCACTAGTATTATAAACTTAGTAAGTTACTCTAAGTTACTCTTAGCTGTCACTGACTGATAGCAATCTTGAGGACCCTTACTGAAAGGATCTAAAATTGCAATCTCGCAATGGGTGAGCGTGGTTTATGTAATATTAAACGTTCGTTACTTCTTTGTTTGTTAAGATGCTAACCTAAATCATAATAGGCACGCAGAAAATTAATTATTATATATTATTAATTATTATTATTTATTTTTATTTATTATTTTTTGTATTTATTATTAGTTTTTTTTATTGTATTCTTATATTATTATGTTTTAATAGTTCTGCTTTACGTTTTATGTATTCCATTTTCTCTTCTTCTTTTACACACTATGTCTACATCTCTTTTTTAGTATCTCCTTTCGCAGGTACGCTGGAAGAGATTTCTTTAGAAATAAGCACCTTTGTACTATTTTCTGTTCCTTTCTTCTTTCCTGTATTTAGTGTGTACATAAATTGTTAAATAAATAAATAAAATTTAAACCTAAAAAAAAACTTTGAATAACCACCTTTAGTGTCATTTGATAGGTGCATTATCAAAAAAGATAGTTAAAGTGGAAATAGCGGGAAACGCGGTGTTGGCCAATGTTATGGTTAAGAATTTTCCGTGTGCTGCGAAGCTGTCTGACCACGTAAAGGACGAAGAAATACTGTTTTAAACTTTCACGGTTTATAACTAAACTTATACTGTCACTTACGGGATACCTTCCGTGATTGTTATTTTTTTTTTGTATTTATTTTGTTTTCTTAGTGTCGAGTTCCAGTAGTGCGCGTAGCAAAGGACAAAGAAAAAGGGGAGGATGGATTTGTCTGCTCTTAACAATTTGTTATCCATCCACCCGCATTCTCCAGTCAACCCGCGATCATGGCGCTTGCAACAGCGCCGAAATATCATCATCATCATTATTTCAGCCGAAAGACGCATCAACGACGAAACATCGGGAGCTCAAAATAATGAACAATCACGGAAGATATCCCGTAAGTGACAGTATAAGTTTGGACGATGAAATGTTCTGAAATGGCCGACCATCAGTAATTGGAGAGGCGTATAGAAGAAGATTCTTGAAAGATAGATCAAGTAAATATCAGTTGTCAGCTGTACTTCCTATTATGTCGAAAAAAAAGACTGTTAGTCGCAAGATCCGGGGGCTTCGTTGAGGGACTGCCGCCTATCTGACCTCCACATCGCAGTTACTAGATAATAAAAATGTAAAAAAAAACATTTATTTCAGGCTCACAGCTCATATTAGAAACATCTTACATCTTACGCACAAATGAATACAACACCAACACACGTACAAATAAGTTATACTAATAATAGTCATTCAAATTCATTCACTCGTAATCAATTTATTACAGTAGTCTCTTACGTGGACACAGTAATACGCACTCTTGGTAAGAATATAGACTTCCTATACATATAGCTTCGCCTTGCCTAGAATGTACAAAAACATACTTCTCAGTTCTCTACTTATTACATATTCACCATTCTTCCCAGCTCTCAGCAATACGTGAATTAATTTCTCATAAATTTTTCATGCAAATGTGTCATGACTTTCGAATATTTCATTGTTTCAGTATCAGCTGCCATTGATATTAAATGATTGCTCTCTTTCTCTTATTATTTCAACGTATCGAGAACGTATCTTTATTGGAAATCGCAAATTAAACAAAAGTCTAATCCGGAAAAAAATTGTATTCATATTATTTTCAGTATTACAGCTTTTTCTTACAGCAAAAATATTAATATTCCTTACAATTTACAATTTAATCACAGATTTTCGTTTATGTAGATTTTTTTGTGTCGTCTCGTCTCGTTTCTGATGACAGCTGGAGGCTAATTGTCTGTTTGCTTTTGTTTTATTAATTCTGAATTATTCTAAATGTTTTATGGAAATTCTAAATGAAGGTCTACCCGTATTAAATAGGACTTTATCTAAACTGGCGTTATATGGGACTACTACAGCCACACCTGTGCTTAACCCTTAGGGCATTTATACAGTTATATTGTCTAACGTTCTAAACAATATTTATTTATTTATTTAACACTTAAAACACAAAGTACAGAGGCGGACTTAACTTAACTTTGTAAAGAAATATTTAAAAATGTAATTTATTTTCTTTACATATATGTAAAGAAAATAAATAAATTAATGATGGTATAATAATAATTTTGTAATACTCCAAGTAATTTCTTCATACTGAGCACCTAGTAGAAGTGCAATTATGTAAATAGATTAGAAGAAGATGGATAAAACTTGGTCTAGAGAAGTTTGATCCAGGAGAAGCAACATTACTACAAGCAGAGAGGAACCAATCATGAACATTGAACAAGCTATAGGCACAAGTCCATAACAGACGAAATACTACTTCTCTACAAAATACCATCGATGATTATAAAGTCAAAAAAATTATGAAACTAACACGGACTAGCATATTCAGTACATCATTCTGAAACATCGAAATTTTTCATCGGTAATTTAAAAAAATCTGCTGCTGCATACAGTTTGGCCATGTAGGTATTATTAGAAATCAAAATCAAAATATTTTATTTCACATAGGCCTAGATGGGCACTTATAAATCGTCGACAAAAAGGTGCACAGTTCGGGTTGGTCGTTTCCTATGGAGAAGAACCGGCTAGAAACTCCATGGTTACTCTTTTGAAATCATTTGGTATTACAATATTATCATGGATACAGCATTTGTACTTAAGTATGGGGGAACAGCGTAGGCCCGACAATAAGTCTTTGCTTAATACACATAAAATGTAGAACAAAATAACAATAGTTAACAAGCAGCTGGGAATCTACAAAGCCTACAATGTTCACACATTCACAAACGATTGATAAAAAAGAATCTATACAAAGGTAAAAAAAAAAAAAAAAAAATGTATATGTATGTGGGGTCCGGGTTCAGAATGATATACTGAATTCGTGGTAACCGTTTGTGCACCGGTATCCCTCCCACCCTGTATATGGTGCCTTTGAAAGTCTTTTTAAAAATATTAAACGCTTTAAATCTGATTACCACTGTGTCTAGGTCGTCAGGAGCCTGTTACATGTTGAATAAAATAAAATATTATCGTCAAACTTTCCTGTTTGGAAATTATTCGACACTCACGTATAATTTCGGGTCGGCCCAAATTGTTTGGAAACATTAATACAATTTTATCACTCTCGAATGTGTCTCACGAAAGTTGTAATTTTAAATTATTGTCCTAGAATTTCTGAAGGAATAGAAACACTTTGACCCAAACGGGATAAATTGTTTCCTTTTATTAAAATTGAAAACTGTTACATCTTATAAGCTCGTAATATACTCTTTCATGCCTATGTGTGTTCTATTCGTCAATCAAAATATGTCCCACAAGATCATATCACCGGGCTAAATTTCATACAAATCCGTTCACTAGTTTTTGGGTTAAGAAACCTCCATCCATCCATCCTCACTAACTTTCGCATTTATAATACTAGTAGGAACCTTTTTTTTATTTTTAGCCTGTCGATAGCAATCTGGCTTAGCTTCGAGTTTGACGCTCTCACGAACAGGAAATGATATATGGGTGAATGAAATGATATAAATGATATAATGATATAAGGAAATGCTATATCGTTGGCGAAACAGCATCACATTCGCACTAGAGTCACACGGCTAGAATCGTACATAACCTGAGCAGGTTTTCCTTGTTTCGACCGCAACAGTCAATGAAATCAGGAGATGAAAATCAAATAAGAAGACCAGGAAAGCTTCTTGGATACTTCCGCTCCATGTAGAATACATATAGTGTCGCACGTAACAGACTACTGTGAAGTAATGAATTGACCATGAGTGAATATGAATTATTATTAGTAATTTATTTGTGTTGATGACTGTATTTATTTGCATGTATGTATGTGTCTTTGTATCTATTATTATTGAATGATTTATGATGTGTCTAATATGCAGAGTTATGAACCTGAAATAAATGATTTTTGAATTTTTGAAAATACTGATATTCAGCTGCCCATGAGACTAGAAACTGATCCCAACATAGTTGGGAAAAAGCTAGGCAGATGATGAGTGAGGTATCAACAAAACTGAAACGCGATAATTTTTTCACGAGGAAGATTGAACCTAACGATTTGTTATTTGACAGCCAGTATAAAATCCCACATAGTCGGCACACGGTTGTCCCCATTATCGGTTCCGACTGCCGCATCACTACAAATATTTGTAAGTCCCACAGATCGGTCCGACTGTTTGTATGGTCCTAATGGCGTCCGCGACACATGGACTCCCAAATGGGATCAATGTAAATCATTTAAATTGCGTTTTGTATAAGGGTATTGTGAAACGTTTGGCTATGGTCGGCTTTGGTCGGCTATTGGTGTCAATTGAAGCTGCTATTATCATACATACCTAGCTATGCTTGTAGTGTGATCGCTTAGCAATATTTGTGACCAAAAATCATAATTATATTCATAGGATAAGAGGGCCTAAAAAAAGCAATATTCTTTAAACGATAACTAAGATGGAAAAGTTCAAAATTGTTAGAGAAACAGCCAATAGGCTCGCCCCCTATTACTTGGGAAATTAAACACCGTGGACCGATGACCTGGTAAAGATGGCAGGGATCCGCTGGATGCGAGACGCACGGGACCGGTCAATGTGGCGACACTTGGGGGAGGCCTATGTCCAGCAGTGGACGTCTTTCGGCTGATGTGATGATGATGAAAACATAACTGGCGAAATGTGGGTGTACTATTAGGTACACCTCTGCAAAAGCCTTCGGGGATTACAGGCGTGATGTTATGGTATGAGTTATAGAAACACAAAATGCTTTAATAAGCCCCTTTTAAGATTTTAGGCATTGAACTAAAGGCTGAATAGTGATCAAAAATACACGAGTGTGTGTAAATAAACGAGTCAGGGACAAATAAAGTAAATAAAGGCTAAGGACAACAGTAATATGTTCACAAATAGTATAGTCACCAAAGAAAATTACCTACAGCCTAGGTAATTTAATTTTCTGTCTCTCTCAGTTTACTGTCCACCTCCCATTCAATTTCACTAAATTCTATTTATTAATTAAGTAGGAAGAAAATGTGTGACTTTTTCTACACATCCAGCGTAATATCTTCTAATTCAGTTTTACACAGTCATTGTGGTAACAAGTTTTAGGCATTGAAAGTTGATTTCATGTTCCTTTCCTAAGTCAAATACTCTTGTATATATTTTTTTCTTGTACCTCAGTTAAGATGTACTCGTACGCCTTTGAAGTTCATGTAAAAACTTTTGGATGCCCCTTAACTCGCTGAATTTTCCTCATTGGTACTCCCAGTTTAACACAAAGTCATGCTATGTGTTTGAAGTAATAATTATACATGATTGACGTATTCAAAATTACAAATAGCTGACAATTCTATATTGCCAAAATCATTAAATTGCCAAAAAAAAGTCATAATTATGAAATTAATATTGAAGGACATTGGAGATAACGTTCGATATTGAATAAACCATTATTCTTTTATAATAAGTTCAGTTAAAGCTAACGTGTTACCCTTACTTGGGAAGAGACTGGACCCCACGATACAGGGTTTCCTAGTGTAGAGTCCAGGGCATGTGTAAAAATCTAGCGCTTAAGGATTATTGTCTTTTGTCACTAGCTTTTTAATGTTGTACCTTGTATTTTTTTTTATTATCATTTGTGCTGTACACTTCTGTTCACGAGTATAAAAATATCTGACAAAGAAATCCTACGTTCCTCGACCTAAAATATACTCTACCATACCAGTTACTACTTTTTGGTAGCGTCCATTTTCTTTACACCTAATTTACTCCCACTCGCAAAGTTTATTGCGATCACGCAGTTAATTAATACAACTCCAATGATTATTTTATTAGAATTGATTGCGTTCAGGAAAAACACTGAAGTAGACAAAACTTTTTAGGGTTCTGTAACGCCTGGCGAAAATTAAACTGTGCTGCAGTGTAATTGTTTAACAATAAAATTATAAATCAAATTATTTTGTTACTGTAACTGGTACCTATTGATTCAAAAACATAGATTAAAAATAAGTGGATTTACAAAAAAAAAAATTGGAACAACATTCCTTAACCAACAAAAATGTGATCAAAAACCTCAATAAAAGTTATTAAAGCTTTGATCGTGTCTCCGACTGCTTATTATTTTATTTAAAAAAAATAATCGTTGCCCTTGGCATTATGTTTCGATTAAATCCATTCAAGTATTTCTCCGTAAAGTCTACTTTGCATAGAAACTCTTCTTTGTAATTTCCATTTAAAATCATAATTATTTTGAAACAAAATTTGAAAGTTTGCCGCAGTTTCAAAAAGGAACTGTTACAATTCAAATGTTTAAACTTCAAAACTTTCTTGATTACAAAAAATGTTTAAGTAATATTCATTTTAAAACCCAATTTATTTGAAAAATCATTCATTTTACATATCGTATTTGAATCTGAAACATTTTATTGAACCTCCATTAATATTTTAATTTTTACGCAACGATTCCACAAACTCATACGTATTTTAAAATAATCCGTAAACTATCCGATTGATGAATCAACTTTTTTATTTTGTTGTAAGTAAATGCTCGATTAATTTATTCACACAACGTGGTTTAAAACTTAAATAAACTTAAACCTTACCATCAAAAATACTGAATTTAAAATTCAAATCGGTAAGCCTGGAAATAAAAACTAAATTTCAGTCATAAAATGCGCTAAAACTTTTAAAAATAAAACTCCACTCGTATTCCAAAGAGCTGAATAGAGATAAAATAAACGGGACCACTTTCGGCCAGCAATAAAAGTTAGTTAATTACTTACATTACATCCTATTGAAGTCCCCACTAACGACACGACAACTTCCACTTTAGTCAGAAAAAAAAAACAAACACACACTCCACTTTTAAAAGAACACTTTAAAACTGAATCCAGGGATTTTAATTCACACGCAAGAAAAGAAAATCCAAGATTTAAATCTCGAATTTGTCGAACGTTTCGAAACACTTGGGTAGTGGGCACGCGACGCACGACCGCTCGCTCCGACCTCCAATCAACTACTGCCAACGAGAGATTTTCAAGAGCGGAAGAAAAATCGGCCGGACGAATGATGTCGACAAAATATTTACCGAAAAACCGTATCTAATGAAATATTGTTCGGACGACAGGAAATCTGGAAAATGATACCTGAAAAAAGTATCCATTTATTTTTTTTCTTTTCATATGGCTTGAGTGATGTTCCGTCGTCGTAAATATGAGGTGTTATATTCGGCCATATTATGTGATCGCTGGGAAATTTATTTGTTTTTTATTGTCCGTGGTTATTTTTTTTTTGGAAGATCATCTGTTAAGGTTACGGTAAAAGAAGGTCGGAAAAGATTTTATATTTCACTAATAGTAAATTGTTTTTGTGAGATAAATATTAATATATATGATATATAATATAATATTTTGACACTTTGTAACAAAGTTTATGAAAATGTCGAGGTTGTTATTTGTCAAACACAAAAGTTTCCTGTGAATTTCCAAATCCTCTAAACTTTCAAGTATTCGAACAAAAGCATTCTGTTTACGTAATTAGTAATGATGGTTCAGTGGTAGTAGTCCCGTCTTACGACTAGTGGGTTCAAACCCTGACAGAAAGAATACCATTGTGTAAATAATTTTACAAATCATGAATTCGAAGACATACGACGTCCACCAACTGTGAGGATTGGTGGACGTCGTATATCTTCGAATTTATGATTTATAAAACTATGACTTAGTGTGAACTTGCAAAAGGGATTCAGTTATCATGTAATAAATACTCTACGTGGTTTTCAATTGTTATATCACGGGCTTATGTTAGTAACCGTCTGATATTCTTATTACTTTGAGAACGATAATGTTAATAATATAAATTAGTGTAATAATGGGTAACTAAGTACCGGAAACTTCCAGGACGCGGACATCGGTTGACATCTGTCAAGCAAGCTGTGGCATCTGGGGTAATCTCTCCGACATTTATTATTATTCTATTATATTACTAGCTTTTGAGCGTGGGTGTCGAAAAGTTATCCCACGGGAACGAGCTTTTGATAAAAAATATTAACGTATAATAACATCACGCCTGTAATCTCCAAAGAGTTAGGCAGAGGTGTACCTAACTGTGCCCCACAGTCCAGCCGGGGCGAGCCTATTGCCATGAATCGGGCACAAATCCAGACTCCCTGGCAGGTGCTGTGTTCTAAACCAAATTATGGTATATTCCTACTCTTCTTTGTCCCACTCCTGAGCAATGGGTTATGGTCTGCTTGACTGCTTGTGTGTTATTCATAGAAAACTGTTCAGCCATTAAAGTGTGAACGTGTGACAAACAAACTCACTTTCACATTTATGAAAATAGTAATAAGGAGAGTAGATAATTGTAACTAATGTTATTTCCACGTGACACTGGAATCCAGTTTTCGTAATCAAAAAGGTTTCGGTGTTACGAATAATTTTGAAAATGATATCTTACTTTTATTGGTTCTGAAATTTTGTTGAAATTCAGGTTGTAGATACTTTAAATGTTGGTTAAACTATAGGTACCTAATCTTAAATGATCAGACAGTCTAATTTTGTTAGTAAATACCTATCTTAATTTATAATGTCCTTAAAGTCAAACTTTGGTAAACTTGTTTAATTAGGTATACATAGAAAAGTTCATAAACAGATACGCAACTGTTTTTAAACATTTTCAGTTTTAGTAGGTCTTCGCTACGTCGCTGTATGTTTAGTATAACAACACAACCGAACCGCAGAATTTATTACGCATAATTGCGGCTTTCATTCAGTTCGTGCAGCTCGGCAAACTGCGTTCAGCATGTAGATGCTGGACGTACTGTCATTGAATAATGTACTGGGGGGTTACTATAACATCTTAAAGCAGAAGTAATTTCAGTGTGGGAAAGAGACAGAGCTATACAGGTCGTCTAGTGCCATTTCTTTCCTATTTTTAAGAAGTGGTAACCCCCCTGGTCGGCTCGGCAAGTTTTTATTTTATTGTTTAAACGTTGCCTCTCTCTAGGAATTTCTCCTATAACGTGGGTGCGTTTAAGGACAATTAAACTCACACAAACAGCCAAACAATTATTTCTTTTTTGTAAAAATATTATGTTGCACCTCAAATCAGGCTAAACATTCGATCAGTGCGCAGGTTCTAATTCAGTGGCCCGCACTGTGCTGCCCTCTGATGTTCTTTCATGCACATTCATTTGTTTTGTCGTGACTTCATGACCCGCAATCTAGATTGCAGCTCAAGTGTGATTCGACTCCAATAAATTTCTGAACGACAGAGAGAAATGTTTGAAGATCGTTCAAAGATACGAGCCTGATCGAATAGACGGCTTGACCTGTTAGAATGGCGGTGGGTAATAGAATAGGAAATGCATCGAATTACCGTTTGGCTACGATTTATACGCCCATGTGGCGAATGGCTGCGGAGAAGACAAATTAAAGAATTGCCACTAGTGACCGCGATGCAAACGACGGTACTCACGCGAAGTAAAAACGTGAGACACACGCGCGTCGCAAGTAGCACAGCCAGAGGTCGTAGTCGGGCGTTAGGCGTTGCGTCACGGCTTTTTATGCGAAAGGGTTGCCAAAGATGTTACATCTTATCCTGGATACCTGAGGCCGAGATTCTCAAACGTTACATATCTCATGCTTTGACTTAGACATGTTTATTTTGCAGTTGTAATTAGATAGTAGTGCGACAGTATAGACCTCGGCCTGTGGCTCCGATTAGGGGCTTGTCATTAATGTAAGGTTTGCGATTGGACAGAGATTTTTTATTGCCAAACAGCCCCCCGCATCTTGACCTCTATCGCGCCTGATGGAAAGCAATGTAATGAGGTCGACGATAAAACAAGTATGCCCAAAATATGCCTGTTCAGTTTTGCTTTGAACTTGAGCTCACTTCTGACGTTTTATACGTGCGTGCGTGCGTGCGTTTAAAGCCTATACGGTATATACTTATAACAAAAAAATCTTCTTTTTTTTGTCTCTCTTTCTGTTTGTTCCGGCTATTCTCCGAAACGGTAGAACCGATTTTTGACGGACTTATACTGGCAGATAACTAATGTTATAAGGAGTAACTTAGGCTACTTTTTTTTTTTTTTAATTTGAAATGGGATTATAGATACGCGGAAAAAAATTAAAGCCCTTGAAATTGTTAACAAAATCGAATTCAAATAGGAAAGTAATCCTAATCCTAACTAATATTATTAATGCGATAGCAAGTTTGTTTGTTTGTTACCTTTTTACGCTTTGTAGCCGTAATCATCCTGTAATTTTTCATATACTTTGTCAGGTGTACAGAAACGGACATAGGGTACCTTTCATCTCGAAAAAAAAAGTACTATTATCGAGGAAAACTACAATGACGTTATTTTTATAATAGACTAGCCGTTGCCCACAACTTCGTTCGCGTGGAAATTTTGTTGTGTATGCGTGTTCCCGGGTTGGGTAAAGTGTTGTTTGGTTACTCCATCAGGAATTTCTCAGTAGCAGCTACAGAGTCTGGATTTGTGTCTGATTGATGGCAATAGGCTCGCCCCCTATTACATGGGACTTCAACATAACTGGTGAAATGTGGGTGTACGATTAGGTACACACCTGTGCCTAACCCATCGGGGATTACAGGTGGGATGTTATGTGTGAGAACTGAAGGCCTGATCAAAATGTGATAATGTGGGTGATGACTACAAAAGGCGTCTTTTTGGGCGCTGTAATTCTGAGCGGCAGAGGTCTGAAACAAAATTAAAAGGCGTTGAGGCGACGATATGGCTTAAAAACTGGAACATTATAGTGCCATACGACTTTTTTTTTCAAAGTGAACCATCAAACGCCTTGTTGGGCGCTATTTATTTATTTATTCTAATACCGTTTTGCATACAACATTAAATGATTTGTATAATGACCGTGTGAGAAGCATGAAGAGCCCAAATGATTGTCTGCCACTTATAAGGGTTTTCCTTGGAATTTTTTGACCGTAATTTTAAAAGCCAATTTTAAGGAAAATTGCAACTTCTTAAATTGAAATGGCCAGTTATTTGGAATAATGGATATGCGGGGAGTTAAACCGCTCTCTCCTTTAGCAATTCCTGTAATAATGATGGCTATTATAATATTACTGCCCAGCTCAGTGATACGAAGCCTGGTTCCATTGCACAGACTGGGAAACCCCAGGGAGTTGTGAAATTCAACGGGGTAGGCAGTACGTTCATCATTAGCCATCACAGGGTGGTGGTGGTCGCCGACGATCATATCATTTTTTTTTATTTGATTGACACTCTCGTTCTTTGGCGACAGCACTACCCCTCATCCATTTTTTATATTAACCTCCAAATTTGGAAAAACGTGCATGATGTGATGATGTGGATGTGCGTGCATCCTCTGTAGCCACTGGATGGGAAAATCTTCGGAAAATGGAATTTTCCCATCTGCGCCCGATTCCAGACGACCCACTCCCATTTGCAGGAGCATATTCGCAAAGACTCCAGCTTCGTGGTCGTTGTACAGTTGGACGCGCATGTTGTAAGATGGATCTTTTCGATCCTAGACAACAGTGGCGACGCCTTGAGACATGCGTTTATTTCATCCGCCGGTGTGCCCCTCTCAATAACTTGCAGTACTGTCTAAAGTCCCCTGCGAGCAAAACAACAACGCCACACGTCAGCACCTGGTTGCGGCGGATGTCCTGCAAGCTGCGGTTCAACGCCTCTTATGCACTTTAAACTTGCACTGCTTCAAAAGGACTCCCCGGCCGCTGTTTTTGATGATGTTGCATGTTGACGTATCTTCACTTGCAAGATTCAGCGGCAATATGAAAACGGAATGTGCAGTCCGGCCACCGTTAAGCAAAGTTGCAACAATGTCCGAGGGAGCCACAGCCATAGCTATGTGACCGCACGGTTAGCGCAGTGGCTGAGCGAATGGCTGCTGCGTTGCGAGTATCGGGTTCAAATCCCACACGAAACACATTTTTGTATGGCCTACAGGTAGTTGTTCCGGGTCTGACTGTTTGTGAGTTTAACTGTCTGTAAACACACCCACGATACAGGAGAAATTTCAGGTGTGGGCCTGGACTGGCACAAGGTAAAAAAAAAAATTAAAAGCTGGATATAGCGGTCCTTACGGAGTTGGGCCAGCAGAAGATTCAGCACAAATACAATGCGACGGCACAGTTGGCGCAGTGGCTGAGCGAGTGACTGCAGCGCTGCGTATCGCGAGTTCGATTCCCGCACGGAACAAATTAACAACGTCGTTCGTTGTATCTAATTTTAATTTTTGTTTTTATTTTAAAGTTTTTAGAGATTTGATCAATTAATATTTGTTAATTTAGGATTACCTAACTGTCTTTTGTATGGTTAAAAAAACCAAAAGCATATTAATCTACTTTATAATGATTTAAAAATCATAAAGCATTAGAATAAAACAAATATCCCCCTAAGTTATTAGCACGATAATTTATCTCTGTGCCAAATTTCGTCTACATCCGTTCAGCCGTTCTGGCGTGATTGAGTAACAAACATCTATCCATCCACCCAAACTTTCGCATTTATAATAGTAGTAAGATACAAAAGACAGATATGATAAAGATACCTAAATAATTTTCAAGTAACGAATTACGTGCTTTTTTTAACAATCAAGAAATCATACATTATAATCATCCACCCTCCGACAAAGACAACAAAATCGAATTTATTTTTGGGACCTAACAATGCAGAGAAACAACCTGAACCTTTTGTAGTTGTGCAAAACTAAGAACAACGACACAACAAAATAGTTTCAAATTAATTTCCATAACTGCTATTATTTTTATTGGGAGCGATAGGTGAAATTTAAAACATCGAGTCTGACAGCACCTGTGGACAGCAGACAACGACGTTGTCAGTTCAGAACACTATCGAACGGCCAGATTCAAACATGAGGAAAGAGATTTTACCAATGATTTAACTTTATTCATAAGAATTTATAATATAATACATAAAAAATAAAAAAGAGAAAATAAATAATAATAATCACTATCAAAAAAAATTACAATCATTTACAAAAAGTATAATTTCACTGGGGATCGAACTTGCGACGTGATGCACGTAACGCGGTCATGAAACCATTTCTCTAATTGTTTCGCTGACATATACTTTGAAATAGACGTTCTTACGCATATCATGACTGAAACGGTAAACAATTGAATAATACTGACATAATGCAATATTGCTCACCCCTTTAAGCAAGTAGCGTGATAATATATAGCCTAACATTTGAAGAAGCCTATTTTGAATATTTGTGCAAAATTTGAACAGGATCTATGCAGTAGTTTTTGCGCCAATTCGGAACATCGGGTTGGATTTTAACGATTTTATTATATGTATAAATAGATATAGATAGAATAGATGGTGTCACGTGTATAACAAGCAGAGTACCACCCAAATTGATTGTAAAATTTTAAATAAATACAAGCGAAGCCGCGGGCAAAAGCTAGTATTTTTATAAAAAATTCACGCGGCCGAAGGTTGCCGGCAACAGGCAGTTGTAAAATATTTTTTTCTTTTGTAGATGCACAAACCGGAAGATATTCGCACACTCATACACTCGCTCCGCGTTAACAAAACGCTCTTGTTGCCATAAGGCAACTCCACCTAATGAGGACATAACGTATTCCCTTTTTATAAAGACACGACACGGTACGGGACGTGTCACTAACTACAGCGGCCATCTTTTTTAATGACAGAAAACGAAAACAACACGAAGAGTGTCGCGTATGTGATTAATTTAACATTACTGTCACATTTGCAAGGAGGAAGAATGCTGGCAAAAGGAATAAAAAATACAAAGGAATGTTAAAATAGCCTGTATTTATCCTACTGCAGGTTCGACATCGTCATCATCAGCCTCCAGCAGTCTACTGCTGGATACGGCTTCTTCAATCGCACGCTACTTTTTTCAATTATTTGCAACTCTCATTCCACCTCATGTAGCCTCAAATCAAAGTAACCTCTGTGCTTCACCACATCACGGACGACACTGTGGTAGTGCTGAAGTTATGGGTCAACTTAATCTGAAGCATCTCATCTGCCTCAATGGTCTAGTGGTCGCAAGCACGACTGCTGAGCTTGAGGTCCTGGGTTCGATTCTCAGGTCTGGCAAAGTGTTATTGGGTTTTTCTATCAGGAATTTCTCATCAGCAGCCACTGAGTCTGGATTTGTGCCCGGTTGATGGCAAAAGGCTCGCGTGGTTGTGGGTGCACTATTAGGTATACCTCTGCCTACTCTTCGGGGATTACAGGCGTGATATTATGGTAATCTGAAGCATGTCATGCCAGCAACACGAAGAAGAATAAAAAGCCACTCTGCGAAGATCGTTGCTCCACCGAACCGTTTACCGGTTATTTTATGCTGAAAAGCATATGAATTGATTAATACCTACACCATTATCTGACAAATACGAAACTAGCAATTAGGAAAATGTTCTCCTATTGAACCAAAGTTGGGTGGTAAAGAATGTCTTGTGAAGCTTGCTTATGTACCACTAGTGTACAATCGTGAAGTGTAATTAAGTAAATAAAAGGGCCTAGAGGCCGCGTTCTAAACTGTAGAAGTTTAGATTAATGTGGAGTTTATTACTTTTAGCGCCTTTTCACCACCTACAATTAATTCCTGTTAACTTACTTGCCAGATAATTTAATACAAATTTTGTTCGATTTTTTAATTTATTCGGTAAGTAGTGGTTATTCGGACATCGTGAAGCCCATATGGGCCGATTTTTCAAAAGTCAAATAACTTATATCAGTCGAATAAATTTGACATTCTGACATCTGTCAAACCACAAATATAAGTTGCTATGCTACCGAATAATCAACCCTTAGAAAACCGCTTTCGCAAAAGGTCACACGGATGTTCCCATGGCAGTCTTTCAGAATGTCAAAGACAATTAATTCCCACGTTACTTCACGATCAAATGTAGGTTTAGGTCACGTGTGTACGATTGCGGACCTTTTTACCGAAAAGGATGTCAGTTTATAACTCTGACTAAGTCGACGTTTAAAAGAACAGCTGCACTCTCTTGGATTTTCCCTAGAGAGTGCAGCTGTTCCTTTGATCGATAAACTTTCGACTGTCACGAGCACTAAAATGTAAACACACAGCAACTTGTAAAAATGATTTTATTCTTTACTATGCTCTTAAAAAGGATTTTATTCTTGACTATGCTTTTAAAAATGATTTTATTCTTTACAATGCTTTTAAAAAGGATTTTATTCTTCTTTTTGCCTTTAGTAAATAATAAATTATTCTTTACTATGTTTTTAGAAATGATTTTATGTGAATGTATCTTTGCTTTATTTTTCATTCACTACGTTTTACGAACTGACTGCCTCGTTGGTTTAGTAGTCGCAAAGGGGACTGCTGAGCAAGAGATCCCGGGTTCGATTCCCAAGTTGGGCTAAGTGTTATTGGGTTTTTCCATCAGGAACTTCTCAGTAGCAGCCACGGAGTTAGGATCTGTGCCCGGTTGATGGCAATAGGCGTCGCCCCTTATTGCATGAGACTTTAACAGAACTGTCGAAATGTGAGTGTTACGTAAACCTCTGCCTTACGCTTCGGGGATAACAGGCGTGATGTTATGTTTTATTATGTTTTACGAACCTAGTATTTTTGAAGCCTTACTACATATTACGAAATAGGTCAAATTAAAAATGTAGTGTTTTATCTCAAAGTTATTTACAAACCGGCATTTCACAAGAAAATCGCTATTGAGTTTTACGTAAGTGTATACAATTCATTGCTAGTGACTGTACATCTGTCGTACTCAAACTTTCTGTCGAGAAAGTTCGTTCGTTACTTTGTCTCGACACGTGCGCTCATTAATATTAATGAAATCTTGAATGAACCCTGCTCGATTGCAAGCGCTACTTATGAGCGTGTGTGCCTTGGTTTGGCGGCACGGTTGACGCAGTGGTTGAGCGATTGGCTTCTGCCCTGCGTGTCGCGGGTTCGATCCCCGCACGGACCTATACTTGTATGGCCTACAGGTAGTTGTTCCGGGTCTGGCTATTTGTGTTTGTAAGTTTAAATGGTTGTTAACGCAAAAAAAAAACTGAAAATAATAAAGAAATATGCAGATCGGACACAGAGATTTTGGATTTTTCCATCCAGAATTTCTCAGTGGCAACTAAGACTCAAACTTTGTGCTCGGTTGATGACAAGAGCAAGGCTCGCTTACAAGGTATTTAAAACATAACTGTCAAAATGTGGGTGTACTATTAGGCACAACTCTGCCTAACCTTTCGGAGATTACAGACATAATGTTACGAGTGAGTATTGTGTTACGAGTCGTTTACGAATATTATCCCAATTCTTGCTAAAGAAAACTTTCAAAGGCGATGTCTATCACACACTTCAACACCTACATGATCACATTAACTCTTGATAGCCCCGTCTCAAGCCCTACGACCATTAAATGAAGAGCTCAGGCAGAACTGTAAACAAAGTACTGAGAAACACGTGTAGGAGAACATACGTGAATAGGTACAACTGTATACTTTTGTATCCACACTTGATATATTAGTATTAAAATACAGTATTTCAACTGAGGCGATCGTGACTAAATAATAACAACCACACGGTACGATTTTTAAGGTTAAGCAAAGCTTGCCGAGATCCGTCCGTGGATGGGTGACCGTCCATTAAATACCGAGGTCCCATTGTGTGCCGGCAGCACATTGAGCCGTTGATCCCACCTGTCATTTGTAGATCTTTGACAGTCGTAACGGTAGTAAGCCCGAAAGTCTGTCAACCTATCTCATCAAAAGTTGTAACAGTAACTCGGTTGTGGAGGTCCAGTGGTTACCTTTTATGTGTGTAGTGCAACGTTATAAAAATTTTAGTTGACAACCCTAAAATGCGCGTTTGATTTAAAAAAAAAGGCCTTTTTCATTTTTGATTTACTGATTATCTTTATGCTGTGTTAGACGTATCCCTGTACTTGTAGCGGTACGGTACTACCGCCTACGTATTTCGCGTAATATATGACAGCCCCATTTCGCTAGTTATATTTGAGTCTTATGTGATATGGGTTAAGATTAAAAGTATAACAATCTAACATAAAATCGCACCTGTAATCCCCGAAGGGTTAGGCAGAGGTTTACCTAATAGTACACCCACATTTTGCTAGTTTAATTTAAGTCCCATGTAATAGGGGGCGAGTCTTGCTATCAACCGGGCACCAATTCAGGCTTCGTGGTTGCTACTGAGAAATTCGTTACACTTTGCCCGACCTGGGACTCAAACTGAAGCCCTAATGCTCAGCAATAGCGCTTGTTACTGACAAGACGCAACGACTATCACCAAGTATAGGAACTAGTATAGGCATACACGATTAACACGATTGAATTCCTATCAGTACGTTGGCATATATACATAGATTGACGTTTCAATCAGTCATCTACTGATTGAAACGTCAATCTATGTTTTAATCATGCTTAGCGGTAAATCAGTAATGTTGTTTTGAATTATCATGAAAGTAACGGTACGTAATGGTGTTTGTGAACCAAATTTAACTAGTTTATTTAGGTACCTCTCTGACTACGGAAGAGGAGAAGATGTAATAAACGTAACTAGTCCGTGAACATTTTGATAACAGTGATATTCAGATTCCAGTTCGAAATCAAAATAATTTCAAGTGCCACGCAAAGTTAACTTCTATGACATGCGTACCGCTTCTTTTACAATACCCAATTTACTAAACCAAATACCTGTAGACAATAGAGACTCAAAACATAAAGCGTAAGCTTTACATTAACTGGATTATAACTGAACTGTAATGCATGCTAAGACAGACCCAAGAGGTCTAATTGTGTGTTTTGTTTAGGCGTAAGGAACTTGTAATTTATAAAAAAAAAAACAAAATTATAAAAAAAGAAAGAAAAAAAAAGAAAAAAAGAAAATAAAAAAAAAATATGTTTCACTCGTACAAATTGGAGTAATGTAGTTTGATTCTCGTACACCGCTCAGAATGTTTGTAAAATCTAGTGTACCAAGGTTACCAAGTTAAAATTAAATTGAATGAAACACGTACATTGTATGCCAGAGGGTATCTCATCTCAAGTGCTAACAACATAATAAGGAATTTAGACTCACTTTGAACGCGAACTCTTTAACGCTTCGAAATAAATTGAAATGAGACTACAAAGGTTGCATGAAATGTGTTATATTGAAGAGAGGCGAATTGTGTGAGGGAAAAATATGATAGAAAAGGAAATTGAGTTTTCTCATTTATTTTAAGACAGATCTTGAAGTAAGTACTATGAAGATCGGCAGAGTGGTGTAGTGATTTGTGTGTTGAGTGTAAAACGAATTTATTGAACTTACTTGCATGCGTTCAATCGTTCTTACTTTTCCTTGTTTGAATAAAAGCTGAATTTATACTGAAGAAAAGCTAGGGAAAATAATGTTACCTAAAATGAAAATGAACTTGAATAGCCGTTTAACTCATAGCTTTACACATTTAACTCGCTTTACGTAGTGTCATTGCGTTGCAATATATTTCGCTGATTGTGTTAAACATTTTCAGGCAGATAATGATACCTCGTTGATCCAGAAGTCGCAAACGCGACTGCTGAGCATGAGGTCCTGGGTTAAATTCTTAGGTCTGGCTAAGTGTTATTGAGCTTGTCCACCAGGAATTCCTCAGTAACCCAGAATTTGCATTAGTGCCCGGTTGATATTAGGCCCCTTATTACATGGAACCGGCAAAATATGGGTGTTCTATAAGTACACCTCTACTTAACCCTTTTGGAATCACAGCCGTGATGTTATATTTTACGGAACGATACGTCAATCCAATCGCATCATGCCCACTGGTTCCGCCTGACGTCACGCCCGCATGAAGCACTTGAGCCTCGTATGTGGGACGGACAAACAGACGCAATGTGTGCTTAATATTATCGCGAATGGGTGCGCAAAGGTCCTCGCACAAACACACTGCACTATAAATAACGGACTGTAATGATTCTTTATGTGGATATTTGTTTATGGGACGACTATGAATTTGAGTGATAGAGGTGATGTGGATGTTAGTGTCGGGAGGGTTTGATTCTATGTTTGTGTAAAATATATTTAGTCTATGACTGACCTTTTTCTAAGTTTGTTGGTCTAACCCGATGCAGCTGGATTTCTTCTTAATATAGAACAATTAAGTGTCACTACATTCGTACTCGCTAATCTCTGACACCACCACAAAATTTTATGAATGTGTATGGTTGGTTACAGCTTGTAAAAGAAGATGGTTTTGCACCCGATTGGTGGCGTTGGAAGCAGGGGTGGGTCAATCTAACAGACAGACAGACCGAAAGACAAAAAATTAAAAAAATGTGTTTTATAAGTGATGTGTATAATTATTTTCATATGCATTCAGTAAAAAGCTGTTATTTTGATATTACCAACAGACACATCAATTTTATTTATTTATGTTGATGTCATAGGCCTCCCACTAACACTGAACTGATGATCCGGTGAAGGTTGCGGGGCTCCGCTGGATGCGAGTCGCACGGAACCGGTCAATGTGGCGACACTTGACACCTATGTCCAGCAGTGCACGTATTTGGGCTGAAATGATGATGATGCTGTGGCCTCCACAACCCAGTTACTGGTTGTGGGTACAAGTATTGTGCAACGGAACGCGGCTTCGCTTTCTTGGCTGGGTGAAACATAAGCTGATTCATTATTCTTGTCTGGAAGAAACCAGCTATAACAAGCCAGAACATAACTGCCTAGTTAGTCAAATAGTCGCAAGTACAACTGCTAAGTATGAGGTGGTAGTTGAGACTCCCGGGTCAGCCTAAGTTTTGAAATTTCCGTTAATAATTTTTCAATATCAGCTCGGAGTAATAATCGGTCGGTTTGGTCGGCAATTGGGCAGCGAAGTATTTCTTAAAAATATCTGGTAAAATTTAGTTATACTCCTCTGCCTAACCTTTCGGGGAATAGAGACATGATGTTATGTTGTTAAGAATAAAAAGACACGACCACTAATTTATTAACTAAGTAATGACTGAGATAGGCGTGTCCCAAAAAAAACTTATCAGTCATCGCGTCAGTTGCACAGTCATTACGAATGAATGTGTTTCATATCAGCAGCCATATTCAAACATAATATTGAATACTTCTGATTTGTTTATACCCACGTCTTTCCATTGATAAAAATGTCATATACATAAAACCTAGACATCACATCCTGCCACACCAAAAAACGAAATCGATTGCCGTACGCTTTCACGGTTAAAATTAAATCCCCACATTAAGCTAAGTCAGGCTATAAATCAAACAGCTATGAATTATTGCCCCGAGTGAATTCTACAATGAATGTGACGTGTGTGTGGGTGTGTCACACCGCGTGCACGACCTCACGCGACGCGAATTGCGTGAAGCGTCACGCGCGTGTGTCTTGTTTCTTTCATTATGAATTATTGGCCCGAGTGAGTTTTACAATGACTGTGTCGTATATCTGTAAACTCTTGCTCACACCACGGTATAAAATACCGTAAGACGGGGTGAATAGAGACGCGCGGGTGAATCGAGGCAGAACTTTGAAATATATTATGATGTTACCAACAAGTACTCAATTTTATTAACATATTAATACTTAATGATATAGATAACTTGTTGGCAACGAATCATATTATTTAACGTTAAAATCCCTTTCGAAGTTTTGTCTCGATTCTCCCCTGCGTTCATTCACATTGTTTTACCTGGTATGTGGCTATTTTACATGTCATACAACTGTCTTCGTTTATCATTCACGCTTAAAACTAATCATTTTAAAGATACAAAGTTATTTCAATTAGGCCATCAAATATGTATTTCACAAGGAAGTATATGATTTTTGTTTCGCTAACTCGATTGACTTACCAATTGATTGTTTTACCAATACTTGTAGGAAAGTTGAAAAACACACATGTCTAAAACAACGTCAATACAATGTATCTGTTACACACGACATATTTTCGACAAGTCTTTTATAAAACTTGTACAAGAGAGCCAGTCTTAAGTCGTCAAAGACTTATCGAAAACAAGTATCGCAACTTGTTTACAAGGGTGTAAACGCGGGGTTAGCGGGAATGTGTGTGCGTGAGTGTGTATGAATGTGTGTGTGTCTGTGCAAATTATGATTAACGACTTCCAAAGGCGTCTGTCTACAGATGTCCCACTTATACAGTTTAAAGGCGTTAAACGTTCCATTTTATCAGCCGTCTGCGGATAAATGAGGGTGAATTTATGGAGACCATTATCAAAGGAGATTCGCGAAAAGGGGTAACATATTTCAGTCAAGGGACATTGTTTAACTTTTAGAAGTAAGAGAAACTGCAATATGTTTTTAAAAGAATTTCCTTTAGAATAATCGAATTTCTATTCAGTTTTTAAATATAACTCGAAACCGACCGTAAGTCTAATTATGGACAGGGCTCCGGACATAAATGCGTCCGGACAAATACTAGCTGAAGTGTTCTTTATGTATCCGTCAGTTTCTCGTGTTGGCAGCCAGTTAGTTGTCTGTACCAGTGACCGTGTGACTGATCCATCACCCGGTTATCAAACTTATTGTGAAGCCTGTCGGAGTAGTAGTATAAGTTCCTTTTCCCTTAATTGATCCTTAAAAACAAAGCTGAACAAGCAAAGTGTTATTGGGTTTTTCCATTAGGAATATCTTACTACCAGCCCGGAGTCTGGATGTGTGCCTAGTTGATGGCAATAGTCTCGCCCCTTATTACATCATCATCATCATTCTCTTGCCCTTATCCCAATTTATTTGGGGTCGACGCAGCATGTCTTCTTCTTCCACACTTCGCTATTACTCGTCATCTCAGCAGAAACCTCCTTTCTAGCCATATCATCCTTCACACAGTCCATCCTATTATATGTGACTTAAAACATTTAAACTGGCGAAATGTGGGTGTACTATTAGGTGCACCTATGTCTAATCCTTCTGGGATTACAGGCGTGATGTTATGCTTTGTTTTAAAAATATCCCATCAGAGAATATTTTAAAACAAAGCAGTTAGTTAATTAAACTATTGCATTTCGCAACTCAGTTCCAATACCAAATTAATTATTGTTTGGCTTCTCGGAACCCTGCTACGGATTTGCTACGGCGTAGCTGATACCGCTACGCATTCTACGCTTGCTACGCGTTGAGCTAACTTAAACTTTTTCGTGCTTATTATCTTTTGCATATGGTTGATATTTCACTAACAACAACGTTTAAAAGAAAACTTCTGTCGCCTGACATAAATAAAATCATAACCAGTTGACATAACATCACGCCTGGCTTCCTCAAAGGGGCCAATCAGGCAGTGGTATAGACTGTAGGTACCTATAGTTCCTATTACGCGCCGCTTTTGAGATGTTCCTGATGGAAAAATCCAATTATACTGCAGAACTGGTAATCTAACTTAAGACCTCATACTCGGCAGTAGTGCTTGCGACCAATGACACAATTGATCAATGTGATCAAAATAATTGAAATAAAGCTCTTCATCATAATTACGAAACACCCAGACAGTTCGTTGTACACCAAATGGATATCTATGTCTGCGACACAGTTATATGACAATTTGATCCATTAAGACATTGGGTGTAACCGGATTAAACCGGTTGTGCTCACGAGAAACTATGTGGATACATTAAGGCCCTGGTTTTAGAACTGTCTGGGTGGCACTTTACCTTAATTCGTCGTTCATTGCTGAGTGCATGTTAGATGTTGGGGATTATGTTGCAATTTTAGCTGATCTAAATCTAAATATTATAAAAGCGCAAGGTCACTCACTCACTTATAATCACGAAATATCGAAAACCGCTTGACGTATAAAGATAAAATTTGGCAAGGAGATAATTTATAGTTAGTAGACGTCCCCTAAGAACGGATTTTGCGACAGGGCCGGATTAAGGGGGTCTAAGGGGTCTCGCAAGTTTGTATGAAAGTCATTCATTTTTTGTGCAAAAAACTTGATACTTGGCAGGGAAGTAGTTAATAGTTAGTAGACGTTCGCTAAGAATGAATTTTGCGACAGGGCTGGATTAAAGAGGTCTAAGGGCTCTCGCAAGTTTGTATAAAAGTCCTTCATTTCATGTGCTACAAACTTGATACTTGGCAGAGAAGTAGTTGATAGTTAGTAGACGTTCGCTAAGAATGGATTTTGCAACAGGGCCGGATTAAGGAGGTCTAAGGGCTCTCGCAAGTTTGTATAAAAGTCCTTAATTTTTTGTGCTACAAACTTGATACTTGGCAGGGAAGTAGTTAATAGTTAGTAGACGTTCGCTAAGAATTAATTTTGCGACAGGGCTGGATTAAGGAGGTCTAAGGGCTCTCGCAAGTTTGTATGAAAGTCCTTCATTTTTTTGTGCTACAAACTTGATATTTGACAGGGAGGTAGTTTATAGTTAGTAGACGTTCGCTAAGAATGGATTTTGCAACAGGGCCGGATTAAGGAGGTGTAAGAGCTCTCGCAAAAAGTCGTTTAATGTTGTATAGAGAACGGTATTGGAATAAAAAGCGCCCAACAAGGTTCACTTTGAAATCAAAGTTGTATAGCGCCAATATAAACCAGTTTATAAAGCTATATCGTCGCCTCAACGCCATTTAGTTTTGTTTGGGACCTCTGCCGCCCAAAATTACAGCACCCAAAAGGACGCTTTTTGTAGTCATCAGTAAATTATCAGATTTTGATCTGGCAATCAGCTCTCACACATAACATAACATGACGTCTTTAATCCCCGAAGGATTGGGCAGAGGTGTACCTAATCGTACACATACATTTCGCAAGTTACGCTAAGTCCCATGTAATAGGGGGTTAGCCTATTGCCATCAATCGGGCACAAATCTAGATTCCGCGGCTGCTACTGAGAAATTCCTGATAGAATAACCCAATAACACTATTATTTATAGTATTTTTTCAATTACATATACTTACATTGTTTAATGTTAAGTGGAAGAGCGGAGTCACCTAAGGGGGCTTCCATTAATTACGTGAGGCGTTTGAGGGTGGGGGGGCGTCGAGCCGAATCTCACCCAACCTCACGAGGCCTTGGGGTCTTGGCAACTATCACGTAATTTTTTATCCCGCAAGAAACTGTAAAATTGCGAGAAAACTGGGTAAAGATGTTTCTCTAAATTTTTTTTTTATGAATTCTACGGAATCAAGCACAGATGAGATGGTGAGATGTCGTGGTTTCGAAAATGGCCAAAGTTGCGTCACGTAACTAATTGACGCCCCCTAACACAAGCATCTCCTTGCTTAAAAGGTGATCTGCAATCTGATGTAATTGAAATACATATTTTTTTAACACTTTGCCTGACCCGGCAATCGATCCCAGGACCCCATGTTTAGTAGTAGCGCCTGCGACCACTCCACCAACGAGGCGGTCTCACACATACACACCAAAATATCCACGCGTACGAAATCGCGGGCAACAGCTAGTTAAGTATAACATTACATATATAATAGAAGGATTAGGCAAAATTGTACCTGTAATATGTACACCCACATTTCATCAGTTATGTTTAAGTCCCATCTTCGGTCTATCCCCGTGAAATAGCTTACTTCAAGCAGCAGGATATCCATACTAGTATTAAAAATGAGAGAAAAACTCTCTCTGTTACCTTTTAACACCTAAACGTCTGAAATTAGGATAAAATCGAATAAACTGGAAAACCGTAACCATGGTTAAGTTATGGGATGAATGGCGGTTCATTACGTTCCTGTGAGATTATTTCTGACGACAACTTGGGTGCAACCGCATACTACAGTTAGTATTTCATAAAATCAAACTGTGTTGGATGTTGCAGCATTTGGAGTACAGTGGAGGATATGGTTTATATTTTTCCGGAAACCTAGCTAAGCGAGAAATATAAAAATGGGTTTTAGTAAGCAAACAGCTTAAAACATATATTATCTTTGATAAAACCTAATTCGCATTTACCTTTTATCCTCATGCTAAAGCGAAACACCGCTTGCATGAATATACATAATCTTCATATTAAATGTACAGTCAACTTGAAAAATAAATAACTATTTAATCCGTAGATTATTTCACACGAACAATCTCAATAAACCAGTCCATATGCTTAAGACAATAATCATAGCTATATTGTTTGTGTATACGAATAACCTTTATTATTAGTCGCAGCCTAGCCTGGAAGCCAACCCCAACATAGTTGGGAAAAGGCTTGGCAGATGATTTTGAATTAGCTGCAGCCTTTGTTTTCACAAATGGAACATATGAAATAGCCCCGAAACTAGAAAGGTATAACCTTCTCGCTGTGAGTTTCTGGGCTATTTTCCACCGTTGACTGATGTCACGAATTTTAAGTTCTTGGACATTTCGGTTTTCTCACGATGTTTTCCTTCACCGTTTTGATTGAAAGAAAGAAAGAAAATAAGTTTATATGCTGCATGCACAACTGCACACAAAGTAGTACAAAATAAAATCTAAACAAGAAGATGTCGATTTATCTAGAAGTGTGGCTCACTCGATCAAAAACCTAACCGGACAACTAGATCCTGACGTTAGTTTTCAACTGGACCTGAACTTGTAAGTCTGCATATGTCCGAACCCCTGACCTATCTCTCTTTAGTCAGAGCCGTTACCACTTCTCTCCTCTGTAAATAATTTGCTGAAGCTAGAATATTCACCGCCTTATTATGCTGACTGTACATAGACAGAGAATCGGAAATGTTTGCGATTACATTTACATAAAACCGTGTATTTTATTACGTTCGATCTGGTGTTAGGGTTGCCTGCTCCTCAGTATTATCCAACGGACAGTTCGACAGGGGTCGGAACATTATACAACTGACAAGGGCAGAACTAAACCGTAAAACTAAAAAAAATGCTATTGTTAAGGTTTTCTCTTATTTATTTATAACATCACTTCAAGCTCAAAGTACAAAAGCGGACTTAATGCCATAGGCATTTTTCTTATATCAAGGATGAACAGATGGAAGGTTTACATATTACTATCGAACACCCTGACCCGAAACTAATTTGTACTTTTGAAGTGGTTTTTTAGTAAGTAAGTATATTTATTTGCAAAAATATACAGGAGCCGACGCAAAATAGTTGGAAAAAGGCTAGGCAGATGATGATGGTCTACATGT
This sequence comes from Noctua janthina, assembly GCA_963576755.1. Classification (NCBI taxonomy): domain Eukaryota; kingdom Metazoa; phylum Arthropoda; class Insecta; order Lepidoptera; family Noctuidae; genus Noctua; species Noctua janthina. The sequence goes on along the minus strand of OY755055.1, from coordinate 1,375,263 downwards.
TAGTTACTTCCTTGAAGTTGAAGCAAATAATCTTTACCTAGTCGTAGTCCTAGAGTAGTTGTGAGTAACCTATTAAAATGCTAGGTGCAAAAATAATCGAAGTTTTATGTCACAGGAAATAAATTCAAAAGCTTTGAAATAAACGAACTTCGGAATTCGTTTAGAAACGAAAGAACAAGTCGGGTCACGGCCATAGGCATTACAATAATGCGTCACGCTTCATTGGGCAGGTAATGTCGGGGAATACAGCTGGGGTATGCAAAGATATGACAGCTGTCAGAATTAGTAAAAATAGTAGTTGGATACCAGAAAAATATGTGTTGAAAGTCTATTAACTGTTTATGTAGGCATTAGTTTTCTGTGCTTTATTGAAAATCCCATATTTGAAGAAAAGTAGGAAGGAAAAGGAATGTAGTGTTTTTATTAAAGGTACGATTCCAGAGAGACCAAAAATCGCAGCGGCTAAGCCAAAGATTTCCAGGGCACTCTATGAAAACACTTTCATATAATATAAGAAAAAAAAAACAAACAATCAAAACATGGAAAAAAACCCCGACCTCCCCTTTCTATTATACTGTTAATGAAAATATTATTTTCAAATAATGGCGACAATGCAGCTGGATGCCGTTTTTTTCGAATACCTGCTACTCATCCTTTTAATTTTACCGCCTACTTTTTACTGCTGCAAAAAAACAATAAAACAGAATTTTTAACACGAAAACCTTCAACTGTAAAGCTAATAAAAGTCTTAACGCAAAATAAACCACAAACATGCTTTAGCTTTTTCGAGTAAAGCCAGTATCATGCATTTAAAGTAAGTACCTCCCACTACCGGTAGCGTCAACATAATTCCACATTTTGGGCATTATCGCTACATGCGCAGAATGGCTAAGCTTGTAAGGTTGGCAAAAAAAAAGTCTACTTTATAACTCTTCTTTTCGGCTTTGTTGTAGAAGGGTAAAATCACCATAATATGTCATAAACTTATTTCATAACTTATTAAGTTACTGAAACGTATTTTTCTTTACCGTACGTAAATCTTTGACTCAAATTTTGTTGGACTAGAAGCGACCTGAAGTCTCTGCTAACTTGACCCCGCAGTCAGTTTACATATTCCCATTTTTTTCACTGTAGTTCTCTCATATTCTTATGTACCTAGGTACTGACAGATCACCATTAATATTTGAATATTTATTAAAAACACCAGTAAAAGATAAATATCGCAAGGAAATTATTAAGTTTGCAAGTGACATAATATAAATATGCATCAAACGAAACGCAGTGTACTAAAATAGCCACACTTCTGTTTCAATTCACGAAACACAAATGAAGAAGAAACGAGTTTTAAACGTCAAAGTATTGCTAGTGTTAAATGTATTCAGCGTTGTTTTTGCGAACCATCTGTTCTGAACCGTGTGTATATATGTATCGTTTGCTCACCTTAATTTAATACTTGCACATATTTCCAAAATGTTTATAGCCAGTCTAGAATACTAAAGAGGTAAATAAAGATGCGACAAATATTCACCTACATCCTATGAGTAGATGATTTTTAATCGAATAGTATAGGGGGCATATGTATGTCGGATTCGGTCATTAGTATGGACATAAAATGAATCGCAAGTACCGGTGGTGACATCACGCAGCCTACTTACAAGTCTACCAACACCACAGCGTGCTTCTACAGAGCCCTGATGTTCAGCTCGAGGCGAGGGCGACAGTCAATGTCTGATCGCAGCGGAGTTGAGAAGTCCTGGAACTATATCCGATTCATTATGCCCCGTGTTATTGTGTTAAGTAGTAATCACAAGTAATTTGTTAGTTTGCTAGAAACAGTGTATAGCACCCAGTGTGCTTTCATAGTACGAAACCCATCGTCTGTCCACATGATGTACGAGCTTAACGGAGTAAATCTTGACTAATTCGACATACACATAATTAGCCTTGAACGTTTCTATTTCTGGGTAATAATATTTAGGCATCCATTTAGGTATCACCTAGTGTTAGTAAAAAGTAGCATTAGTATCAAGGTTTTAATATTAGACAATTAAACGAAGGAAAGCTTCACCTTTATATGTGGCGAAAACTGTAGTGTCCGACCGAAACAGCATTTTTAGCCGAAACCGAACTTTCGGCTCTCGTCCCACTTTTGGCCGAAGCCGAAAACGAATCTTCGGTCGGCCACTCAATAATGAACACAAATATAATATACCTACCGCCAGGCCCTATAGAATATGAAGACGAAATCATTCTTAACTTCGCCTAACTTGTTGTAATATTTAGACCAATGTTTCAAGAAGAAACTTTCACCCCTAATTTGGTTAACAAATCTTAATAATTTAGAATGAATCTAAAATTTCAAGTGAAGTCAAATATTTAATTTAGGCATTTTTGTGATGGTAATAATTCCAGTCAGCCGTTTTAAAAGAGATAAAGTGTGTTTTATGAATTTAAATTGAAAGAGTTAAGATTTTTTATTGCTATATTTTAATATAAAACGGTACTGACTAAGTTTAGACGAGCTCGTGGCTAAGTAATAACGGCCACACTGGTCTGTCGATGGTTAAGCGACGCTTACCGAGGTCTGCCTATGGATGGGTGACCATTACATATTGAGTTCTTCCGTACCTCAGAAACCAGCTAGAACGAATGGTTTAACCCGTTGGTTCCGGTTGTCTTAAGTAGATCTTTGACAGTCATTATCAGAAGTTGGAACTCAGTTATTGGGTTGTGGAGGTGGGATAGGCAGTCGCTTCTTTTAAAATACTGATACAAAGCTGCATTATGTGCAGGTGAGGATGGACGTCGCCACCGAGGCTGGCCCAGAAGACTTGACGAGATGACCTGGACGCACACTGCGGCGGCGGTTCAAGCTGGCGCACGAAAAGAATTCCTGGAAAGATATGGGCGAGGCTTTTATTCAGAAAAAAATAAAATAAACGTGACGAATTGAGTACCTCCCTTCTTTTTCTTCGTCGGTTTAAACTGCACCTGCTTGGGCTCGAATCCACCTCTTACGTCAACACCCCTGAGCCACCACTTCTTACGTCAAAGTATGGCATCAAGCGCAACTTTTATATAAACTTACAAATAAACAAAGCACGTGCAAGTCTTCCAAGAGTATCGAATATCGTTATAAATAATTCTAAACAATTTTCTAGTTTCAACTTACCACGAGAATAAACTAGTAAAACTAGTGGGTAACCACGCGCGAGAAAATCGCAGCAATACTGCATCGTGCTATCCGATGATATCGCCGTGCCGTCCGAGAGATAGGTTTATAGAGATTTTATTGAATGTGATTGCTTGGGGATACTATACCGTGTAGACTTAATACGTGTTACTTGTAATAAAAAAATATGACAGCTGGCAAATAAAATGAAATTGAAATCAAATAGTTACTTCTAAATTGTATTGGGTACATATTTTTTTGCTATTTGTCAAAGTTGTATTGTTAGCGTTGCAGGCATTGTTGTTTAGATACTTTCAGTCACTACATGATGGGGTTTTATTTTTCTAAATGCTACAAATGATAATAACAATAAACCCATAGTTGCACCATTATTATGTCTTGTGGCTGGAGTGTAGCTTCATCTTTTTATTTTGACACTCAAATGTGAAGTGTAACTGTAACTTATTATACGTCTAAATAAATGGTTTGACATGTAACATCACGCCCGAAATCCCCGAAGACGTACATCCACATTACGCCAGTAATGTTTAAGTCCAATGTAACAGGGGGCGAGCCTATCGCCATCAACCGTTCACAGATCCAGACTCCGTGGTTGCTATCGACAAATTCCTGATGGAAAAACCTAATAACACTTTGCCCAACGCATGAATCGAACTCTGGACCTCATGCTCAGCAGTCACGATTGCGACCACGGTGTAGACCCACGAGGCAGAATAAATAGTTTGAGTTTGTGGCTGTTATTAATCCCTAAGAAACTAAGTTCTTCAAGCATGAAGAAACAAAGTGAGATCGGCAATTTGTTTGACATAGCAAATGACATTAGGAACCCACTTATTTTAAGGATCAAGATTCTTTCATAGATATCTGCGACGATAACAAATTGGGCCACCCAGAGTAACAAGGTCAGGTGCGGTGGAAACAAGAAATAAGACAAATTGGAAATATACCAGAACGCTCGTAAATATCCGTACGTCTCAAATTGGAATTTATGACCCCCTCAGTCGATGTAGTGGCTGGCTGTCACTGCTATGTGTCTGTGACAAATATCTAGGTCTTGGAGATAATGATGGAGAATTTTTGTCTGTGAAAAGGTGGAAAAATCGTTATAACGTGATATAAATCCATGCCTGTTTCCCCAAAGGGTTAGGCAGAGCTGTATGTATGGTATGGTATGGGAATGGTATACACGCACAGCTCGTCAATTTTGGTTCAAGTCTCATGTAATAGGGGGCGAGCCTATTGCCATCGTTCAAATCCACAAACGAATCCAGACTCCGTAGCTGCTACTAAAAAATACGCGATGGAAAAATCCAACAACACTTTGCCCAACGTGGGAATCGAAACCAAGAACTCCTCAGCAGTCGCGCTTGCGATCACTAGAGTAACGAGGTAAGATCTGATAAAAGTGGCTATTTAACAGCTACGTAAATCGATTGATGTGTTTTACCAGGCAATTTTTGCACTTCTGAGCAAATATGTAGGTAGGTAAAGGTGCAATTCCAAATACGAGCGCTATCGCAAACCACAACGGCAAGGCCTTCCAATCGCAATTACAGATCGCACGACCAAACTGATTTCTAAGAAACATTATAAAACGCCAACATTATTAGGCAGCAATATCGCCAAGCACGAAAGCGTTCACCTTCAGAATAGTACTTTACTAAGAATACCTACGTTTTTTTTTTCAGAGACTCGAAAATCAAACATTTATGTGGTCCGTCTGATGAAGAGCAGGGTGTCATCGCTGTCATACCTACCGGCAGTTGTATCCAGACGCATTGCAGTTGGTATATCCCGGAGACAAAACAAAAGCATGTTTTTTTTTTTTTTTCCGTATGGGAAATCATCAAATGACCCCCCCCCACTCTGGGCGGAGCGGAAGGGAGTGTCAGACTTGTACTGACTAAAACCCATCCATGTTCCTTCTTTGCCCTTTGTGTTCCAGGGCCACGGTATCTCTTTCGAACAGTCCCGCAGCCCTGGCAGGCATCGGTCCTTGCGGACCCCTACTTATTTGCTGACATCTCTTTGAGGCGCACGTGGAACACGAACGCGCCGTCGACACGGCCTGTCGTCATAAGACGGCCGGACGGCGAGCTGGCCCATAACTCGCCGTCCACAGGCCCGCGCCTACGGTGGCCGGGAGCCACCACGTGACCCCCGACGCCCAGGGCGTCTCCCGCGGCGACTGGGACGTGAGGTTCTTTCCCTCTCACGTCCCGCCACCTCCTTCACTAGCATGACTGCTTCGCAGAAGGAGGTGACGGCTTCCCATTCCCTCTCGCACCGGACCATGGCTTGAACCAAGGCACGCTACGCGGCACTGCGACTCGACTTGCGGAGTGACGGTACTCAAGCAAATTAAACAGGAAACGCGCGTACGTGTCGCTTGACCCAAGTTGCGTCACCCGACATAGTGAATGGTGTGTGGCGGCAACACGTAAGATTTTTGCAGAACAGTTACACTGCCACTCTTATCCTTTAAACTGGAACACAACAACGTAACATGGCTTCAGAAATATACATGGTGGAAGGGACATCGACGCATAAACGGTTACCAAGTGTTCAGTACATCATTTCGAACCCTCCACATAAAAAAAATTCATAGATAAATAAACCTACACGGTCAAAATGAATGTATTCCAGTTCGTCAGTATAGAAATAGTATTTTTCCACCTTAATTTCTTCACAACACATGCTACCTCCTAGTTCTTGCCAACCTAGAACATAAAACCTGTCTACCAAAGCTCAAAGGTGGCACTACTTTTATGTGTCCATCTACTTATGAATAAAAGAATATAAAATAGAGAGAACAGTGCGTACCTCGTAAAGTCGTAAATATTGGTTTACCGCGTGATTTACGACGGGTGCCATTTTGGGCTCGACTTTTCATCATAAAACACAAAACCTAAGGTGAATTGGTTTTATCTATTTATATTGTGGTATTGTACAGACGCTACTACATCAAGCTACCCGAAACTATCAAATTTTCGCAATCAACATTGAACCTTTTGCCTAAGCGATAAAGTTGAAGATCTATTAAATAAATTTGACAGATTGTAGTAGCTGAATGCGCTGGCGTCTGTACTTTATTTGCTACATAAAAAATTAAGTTTTAACTTTGCTTTCAGATGTTTGTGACTTGGCGCCAACATTGCCTATATTTTTTTTTTAATTTGCAACGGTAACACACAACAACGTTACACTTTGATAGCACCAAAAATAATACCACCCCATTACTGTCCCATTGCATAGCAAAGGTTATCATACAGCAAAGGCAAGAATCTAATGCGGATTGACTATTTTCAACTTCTTATATGCATAACATAACATCACGCCTGTAATCCCCGAAGGGTTAGGCAGAGGTATACCTAATAGTGCACTCACATTTCGCCAGCTCCGCCACCGATTCTAATTCTGGTTTGCGTATGTTCTTAATTCTTCACCTCCTTGTTATACTTATGGAACTATCTACAGGGTGTAACAAGACCCATAACGAAGCCGTCAACCAAGCATTCTGTACAGCAAACTAAGTAACTTTACGCAAAAAGTATTGCTGGGATTTTTTTTTGGGTGAAAAATCACGTTTTACGGTAGGACTCAATATAACGCACTCCAAACATTGTGTTCATGGATGGATTGAATATTATGGGGGTCGTGGAGGTGTTTGCAGTAAAAATCTTACGTTAAAAACATGTATTTAAAAAAAATAACTTGTGAAAAAGTTGGAACTTTGACCCACAATATCTCCGTAACTAGAAGGTTCCCAGGTGTAGCGGAATATCATCCTCACAGTAACAATATAGTACGTAGGGTACATCGACAATATTGTGCCCAAACTAAGTTTTTATATGTACCTACTATGCATTGATTTTTTGTTACAAATTTTGTATAAAAGGGACCGTCTTTTCTAAATACATTCATTCCATATTTCAGCCATCACCACGAGTCTCATTTTCATACCTTGCGTACCCAACAGTGGTGACCCCGACTGAAGAAACACCTAGAAACAAACATGAACCCGATTACTTCGAAGCAGAACGATGGAAGCGACACAACATCGCCGCAAAAAGATTCGCATGAACTGTCAGCCGTCTCGTACAACCAACGGATACCACCTCTATGGAGAAATAGAATCAAGCTCTGATTCCTGCAATTTGAAGCGATCGTGTCTGCAGGGAAACTAAGCGACAAGGAACTATCAGAGTTGCTCATCCGCCAACTCGACCTACAAGATCTAGACGAAATTCAAGACATCATGTTCGATACCAGAAATGCCACAGAAAATAACAGATACGCCACCATGAAGATGAGGCTCATCCAAACCTACGACGAGAGCGACCACACTAAACTCGAGAGGTTACTGTCCAACGTGGAACTAGGAGATTTGAAGCCGAACAGGTAGGCAGGCAGGTATAGTCTAGAACAAAACAATGATCGCAATGACGGGGAGAACAAGTACCTTTCGGCTTCGTTAAGGGTCTTGTTACACCCTTATATGGTTACCTTAGCTTGTAGTTGAACTCGGTAGGCGCTGCAATCGATATCCAGAAAAGTACAGGACAACGTCTGTTGCGTCCGCTAGTACCAATGATTAAGTCGAGGTTTTTTTTTATATATTTATAACAGCAAGTTACAATCTTATTTTTGTGTACTCAAATTTATTAGAAAAATATTCTCAGTGACGAACACAGTAACTATCAGAAATGTGTACTTTGCTCTCATGAAAAAAAAATCCTCTTTGGTAGACGAAAAAAACAGTAATAAAATCAAACAGTGTAAAAGTTACGCTTTCCCTCAAAGTCCCAAAAATAAGTATGGAAGTTTTTTAAATACAAAATTGAGTTGTGAGTAACCGTGGTAGCGGTACCGAGCGCAAAAAACGAACAAGAAAAAGAGTTGACCGATTTGTCTGCTCATAAACACCCACCAAGTGATCATGGAGCTTGCAACAGCGCCGACATTTCGGGAACACAAAACAAATAGTAAACATGGCAAATATTCCGTTTTCAGTGTTACTGATATTTCCTACACGCTGAAAAACGGAATGAACGAAACACAAATTTCATAAATATAAGATGGTAACTTTTTAAAAGTAACTGAAGCAAAGGCAAAGTCAAGAACTTAATACATTTAAATTAGCTACGTACTTCATCATAAACCTAGCGTACGGAAACACTGAGATTTTACAAGTATAATTAAGTACGAGCAGCTGTTTAATAGAATTTCAGGTTTATAACGAAAGTGAATTAATTTAATACCCTCGGCATCGACGACGGGAACTTCGGGGAATATTCATGTTGCTAGGTCTGGGATACTGCCCTCCACAAACTGACGGGGTGAATTCAGTATATCATACTAAGATGATCGGTACAAGAAATTATTACAGGAAAATTATGGGAATCCAATAAATTTGTTTTTTTTTTTATTTCCTCATACGCAATGTGTCGTTACCGTGGCAAAACGCAAGTAGCGAACGGCAAGCGCGACAACAAGTTCGATGATCTCTGTACCTAGGCAGGAAGTGAACAGCTGATTTCATGCGTCGTTCGTTAGAGTATTTCAACATCCATTGTTTGATTTTTGATGTCAGCCGTAATAATTAAATAAATGGAGTGCTGAGTACAGTGAATGCAATTTTACATTGGAATAAAGGAATAGTAAAAGAGAAAAAAAAACCGGAGAAAAATTCCGGTAGAATATCATTCAAAATGGAGGGCTGTCCCTTATGCCCTGTGTAGTAAAATTACAATAACTACATCTTTAGTCTTAAGTGGTCGCAACAGCTACCGCTGAGCATGAGTTCTGGGGTTTGATTCCCAAGTAGGGTTATAGGTTATAGGGTTTTTTATCAGGAATTTGTTTGGAGGAGCCTGAAGGCTGGATTTGTGCCTGGTTAATAACAATAAGCTCATCCCCTATCTCATAACTGTTTTAACTTAAAATAAGTAAATGGGACTTAAAACATAAATAGTGTTGGGGAAGGGCGCGGGATCTCTCGGCTCTTTTTAATGTAAAATAACTTGTTTTTTTTTTTTTAATGTATTATGATTTGTGTTTTTACTTTTTTCAAAATATGACCTGTAATTTTTGATAATTATTAATAAATAAACTAAACTAAACTAAACTACCGAACCCGGGATGCGCGAGCGCCGCGGCCACTGCGTGCCCTGCCACCACTGAGCTCACGGACGCGGGTCACTCCCGACCAGTTCTAGTACGGTCTTCAAACGTTGCAATTACTTGTTAATTGTGGTATTACAGGTATTTATACAGTCCACTACTTTTATTCGTAATTCCCAATCGAGCCTATCCAAATGGCAAAATGTGGGTGTACTAATAGTAACACTATTGCCAGATGTCAAGGGGTTCTTAAGTTTAGCAGAGCCTAAGTTATCAACTAGCAAGGTACATATTATCAGAAATGCTTTTCGTGGTCAAATTTATGTAAAACGTATTTTCCATATTTCTTCGTACTACTTGGAACATGAAAATGCTTGTTCAATTTGCATGATATAAACTAGCTTCGAATAACAAGCACTTTATTTCGCTACACTTGCTGATTCTTGTTAAACTTAATATGTATTATAAACCTAAGAAGCTTGAATAGTGGTTATAATCACTAGCCAGTAATTGTTTCACTGAAGCGTAAAATTTCTAATTATACAGAGCATGAGCGAGTGTTGATCACTACATATTTATTATAATTGATCATACAACTCGATGTGTCAGTGTTGACCACCTCATTAGCCTAGTGGTCGCAAGCGCGACTGCTGAGCATGAGGTCCTGAGTTCGATTTACTGGTACAAAAATTTCTGATAATAATAATACTTTGCCGTAAGCCAATAATACTTTGCCGTAAGGCCTTGGGTGGCATTTCCATCAGGTATTTTTCAGTAGCAGCCGGTTGATGGCAATAGGCTTGCCAGCTATTATATGGGACTTAAACATGGCTGGCGAAATGTGGGTGTGCGAGTTATGTACACCTCTGACTAATCCATCGGTGGAAGAAGTTCAGACTTGCGGGTTCGAATCTAAATGGTACTTAATGGTAGGTAAAGAAATATACCTTGTTATAACAAGGCATATTTCTTTCACCATAGGTTATCTTAAATGTTAGTGTTAAATAGTAAAACATGAACCCGTATCACCGTGAATAAGAAACTAACATTTTATTATTTGGGTCACTGGAATATAAAAGTACGAAAAAACAAAGGCATTACCTCGTCCCTAATTACAGGATAATCTTAATAACATCAGCCCATTAGGCAAAGAAAAGAATTCCTAATATTCTCTCCGTTATATAAAAAGGAATCAATCATAATAGACTCCTCTCTAGACATCGACATAATAAAAACAATGTCGCCATCCACCCATCCAGTTCTTGACCTAATTCCCCGTCGCTTAACCTCAATCACAATCACGTAACTTTCCCCCCTAGTTTGATAGAGTTGCGCAAATATAAAAGTTTGTCGAGAAAAAATACAATCGATTTTAATTCTTGGGGAGAGTTGCGTAAACACTTGGCAGATTGCCGTCTGCCATACCCCCATAGCTCAGTACCCCATCGGTGGTTATATAGACACCATGTCACACTTGTATCCCATATTCGCCTATTTCGGGGTAAGAATTAACTTTTAAAACAACCATAAACAAAACCATTAATTTCCCATTCTTGCACTAAACATCCAAAATTAAATTCTGTCTTCAATTTTTGTTTTGTTTTCCAGTTTTAATTGTTTTTGTTTACGCATGCGTCCCAGTTGTTTTTGTACGGGTTGGCGTCAATGTTTACCCGGCGAAGTGAAATAGGTCACTGGTTATTTGACATGTGGTGCCGATCGGTCGTTTTGTATTTTGCCGTGTTTTATTGATGTGGTGACGAGTGGTGTTGTGTTGTTGAAATAGGGGTGAATGGAAAGGTAGGTTGGGTTTGGTTAGCGTTGATGAAATGTGAAGGGATGTGTTGGGATTTAGTTTTTTTTTTATTGATTTTTAATAGACCACTATTCTTGGTACATTACTAGTAAGGTACTTACTGAAATATTTGAACAGCTGGTGCGGTCTTCGATTTTGATTGGGATTCTTTTACATCAAAATATATAGTGTCTGTCGTTGTCGTTGTTACATATGTGTTGTTCTGCCAACTGCTGTCTTTAACAACCTTTTGAAATTGCAATGCCGCTGTCATGCTTCATAAAATAAAATCATACGAGAGACTCTTATGTCACAAGTCTGTCTGATAAGGAATAATCCATTATTTTAAGATTTTTGTGGTACAAAGGCACTACAGACCAAAAGCCTTATCAAAATGACAAGCAATCAGTGATAACGGTGATGAAAACGTCAAAATATTTTTGACAAAAACGGGTTCTTCACGAAGCGGCAACCAAGCATTATGTACATCAAACTAGAGAACTCTAAGTAAAAGTTATTGCTGGGAAACAACTTATAGGGCTGAAACATCACGTTTTACGGTAGTACCCAATGTAACGCACTTAACACTTTGTGCTGATGGATGCATTGAAAGTACGGGGAGGTATTCAAAATAAAGTTATAACATTAAAAACTTGTATTTAAAAAAAGAAACTTGTGAAAAAGTCAGAACTTTGACCCCCAACCTCCGTAACTAGAAGGTTCCCAGGTATGGTCCAGAACAAAAAAAAATGATCGCAATGACGGGGAGAATAACATCTTTTGGCTTCGTAAAGGGATTATTGAACACATTATACCAGGTTTTCAACCAACTCAGAAAAACTTAAGAAGCAAGCTCTAAACCCTGCAAACCACATAAAAAAGTAAAACATAAACCACGTCTTAATTTGCAAAGAAAACATATTTATGTAACCTTCCGTTGCTTTAAGCCTCACATGAGCTCAAACATATTTATGTTTCCCTAAAGTTGAATGTTTTTCTTACTTACTGTGTTAACCCAAGTGAGTAGGCAGGAAGGCTTTACTTACCAAAATATTATGCAGATTTGGTAATGAAACGAAAACATTGTGTTGGAGGAAATTATTAGTTTTATAAGGCCTTTTATAATCTGTTGTTGGTTTAGGGTTTATCAAAACTTATGTCTCTGTTGGCCTTTTCGGCTTAAGAGGGAAGTACGCACGGCGACCAATCAAACTATACAAAACCAGTTTATGCAGATCTCTCATTGTACGGGAAATCTATACAAAGCGAGGCCACGTTATACTGGAAATTTATTGCTTGATGTGTCGCTGTGTGAACAGGTTACCTGAATCTTTATTCTTGAATATTTCCGTTGGTCGGGCAAAGTGTAAAATGGATTTTAGATTAGGATTTTTATCACGTCTTTATTTGTGCCCGGTTGATGGAAATAAGCGCGCACTCTAGAACATAGGAGGCAAACGTTACGTAGCTATCGAAATGAGGATTACGATCGTGAAGTTAAATGTGAATATTTATATTCTTTTTCTGTTCTTTTTGCCATTTCTTCTTTGGGTCAGTCTAATAGAAAATTTCAAAAGTATCCAGTTTTAAAATAATATGCCATGCAATTGTTTCTGATATCTTTCCTATTTTCATAATAAACAGTTTAATTTGGTTTTCCATTGATATTCATTTGCAATGATTCTTACAGGCAAGCGTCACTGCAACATCGCTTAATTTCAGGTGAAAAAAAACGAAAAATGGTGATAAATCCATTTCACTGGCTGAACTAGATTTAGAACTTTTTCTAGACAAAAGTACTGCACATGCAGAACTTTTGTGTTAATTTATTTTATAAAGGAATGCTACTTTAAAAAAAAAATATCGCGCTGACTGGAACGTTTCACGAAAAGTTTAAAGACCAGCTAAATGGAAAGCTCTATTGTTTTTTTTAAAACTCTGTCTCAGCAAGATAAAAGTCCAATTCAGAGGGAACTGTGAATGTTTTATTCAGTGGTAGATTCGCACGGCGTAGTAAATTCATCATTTTTCATTAATCAGTCATTTAGTGAACTCTTCACTTTTAATTCGTCACGTCAGGAAAACAAGGTCTTGGTATCATTGGTTTTACGAATTAATCAGGAGGCAATAATTGTTAAGTAGTTCAAGTAATTTAAAGTATAGGAAAAAAAGCGGAAAGCCTCCATGGAAAAGGGAGTATCATATCAAACAGACGGGTGTTATGTCTGCTGGGACAGCCTCATCTGCTTTATGTATATAGGTAGGTACATAAATTGATTTCATTGACAAAACATGTACAATATTACAGATGTAGGAAAATCTAAGCTATTGCAGTTAATCGCGCGAATAACTATAGGCCGGTATAGAGGATACCTCAACAGTTTACATCAACAAGTGGAGTTTTATTTTAAAAACGTAAGTCGATCGCTTATAAAATGAATGATCAAACCAATATCCTCTGTGTACTTTGTCTATGATTTCGCAAAGGTTTTGTTTGTAAAACATTTTCTATATCGATAATGTTTTGACACTATCCCTGTAAAATCGATTAATGGACTGTCGGTGGATCCCACTAATTAAAAGAAAACAGTATAGTAACCCACCCATGTTTGTTGTGTTAGTTAACGTTGTTCGCTGAAACGTAATGCGTCAATATTGAACTTTGTTATTTTTTCCTAGCGTTATAGCGCATGCGATAATATAAATACGTCGGATCCGGTCATTGGTACGGACTTAAAATTAATCGCAAGTATGCCAGTGGTGACATCACACGACCTACTTACAGTCTAGCCACACCACAGCGTGCTTCTAAAAAGCCTTGATGTTTACAGCTCGAGGCGAGGACGACATTCAAGGTCTGATTGCAGAGAAGTTGAGACGTCTTGGAACTGTACCAAATTCATTGTGCCCCGTGTTATTGTGTTAAATTGTAATGTCAAAGTAATTTGTTAGTTTAATAGAAACAGTGTATTTTCATTGCACGAAACCGATCGTCTGCCCACATGATATACGAGCCTAACTGAATAAATTCTTATTTTTCTTTTTTTTTTATTCATTTCATTTATTCAGATAATCAAGATCCATTAGATTAGTAACAATACCGAACCAACCGAACCGTTCCGTTTGTGTTAGTAGTATAATGGCGGCTTGATTAATTTTTATTATGGTCGTTTAATGGAGTGGGTGTTGGCTTAATTCAAATGAGTTTGATGAGTTTATAGATTTTGGTTTTGGGACCATTTTTATTTTATTTCAGTCTCTAGGCATTTGCTGGGTAGTCAATTCCGTAATATATTGTAATTTTTCAAATATTTAGACTACGACAGCAACCTATTGTCTTATAGTTGAGAAGGTTGCGATATAACAGACGACAGCGGGTTACCATTACAAAAGAAGATAGAAATAATGACATGATACCACACTCATCCGAACTCAAGTACAACAAGTATGGCGTCCCACAAGGAAGTGTGTTAGGGCCAATTTTATTCCTTTTGTACATAAATTCCATTATTAATATAACCAACCATAAATGTATATTATTTGCTGATGATATTTCAATTATTGTAACAACTGATAGGAATAATAACACGATTGACGATCATGAGACTGATATTAATAACACTATTGAAAGTCTAATTGCATATCTAAATATAAATAATTTAACAATTAATCTTAAAAAATCAGTTTATATTCAATTTAATAAATCTAATAATGCTAAATACAATGTTAAAATGAACATACATAAAATTGATGAAGTAACTCAAACAAAATTTCTAGGTGTAACTTTAGATCAAGACATAAACTGGAAAGCCCATATTGATACCGTCTCCAAACGAATAAATAAGTTCATATATGCAATTAAAAAAGTCAGAAATATAACGAACATTAAAACGGCAATAACGTCATATCATGCATACGTAGAATCGGTGCTCCGCTATGGCTTGATAATGTGGGGTAATAGCACAGATCAAAATAGAGCATTTATTGCACAAAAAAAATGCATTAGAGCAATTTACGGACTTCGACCTGACGAATCCTGTAGACCGATATTTAAAAAGCTTGGCTTGTTACCACTACCGTCTCTTTACATATACGAAACATGTATGTTTGTGAGGAAGTATAAGGAATTGTTTAATAATGCAAATGATTTATATCCTCGTAACCGACGAGACCCCCACAGGCTAGTATTGGATTTCCTTCCAAGACTAGCTAAATATAATAAAAGTTGTATATCTATGTGTGTACGTGTTTATAATAAGATACCAAGTAATCTCAAGAATCTAAATATGAGATTATTTAAAAATAAATTGCATGAATGGTTGTGTAGTCATAGTTTTTATAGTGTCAAAGACTTCTTTGACAATAAATGTTAAATATTCTCGTGAAATTTTTGCACGCTTATTACTGTTAAGCAAAAACATGTATGCTCTTTCTTTTTTGTTTTTACCATCTTTTATACCATGTTTTTAAGCAAATAAATATTATTCTTATTATTCTTATTCTTATTCTTATAGAGATCAGCATCACCGTAGTATCATTTTAAATCCAAAAATAAATAAACATATTTATAACGGTCAACCACACGTTGACTTGAACTGAAACTTTGCTCTTTCGTAAGTAATGAGTATTAACGAAAACTTTTCTCCACATACGTGCGGTTGGCTGCTCAAGTCTTTTTAGGGACATTCAAAATTATTTTCCACTTATCACTTATAACTTGAAAATCTAGCAAAAAAAAACAGGAAAAGTTCTCAAAGCCACTCCAACAATTTTTCAGCCTAAAAGCCAGTAATATTCTTCTTCTCTCACTAACCTCATCATCTTACCTTTCCAGCTATACCTCCTCTTCATGCTGGTGTTCTTCATCATCCTGTGCCTGGTCTGCATCGTGGTGCTGCTCTGGTACAACCGGAGGAACAACCTGGAGCTTCACTCCACCACCGAGCCTCGAGAAGACACCCCTATGAGGAGACCGTGCCTTAGTGAATTCTAACCTTGTGCCTACCGATTATGGTGTATTTTTAATGAAAGCTCAATTTGAAGGTGAAATCCTGCCACATTGATGCCAGGTAATATTTTATGAAAAGATTTGGAAGCTATTCCGGCCAGTAAAGATACTAGGTATTTTTTTTCATAGTTGATTATTATGCTGTGAATAACCAGAAGCCTTATGGTGGCTGCACACTCCGAGGCAGGACTAATGTGAGACTGGGCGTTATAGCGCTTGTTTAGGTTCGGTATTCCTCGCTTGCTCTCCGTCCTGTGTCGGTTTAATGCGAGACGTCTCGGCAGAGACAGAGAGAGCCCTCGGTCGAGAGTATACAGCTATAGTATACAACAAATAAGAAGTGGTTTAGTCACGGCGCGACGCGACTACGCGCGGAGACTGGTGACGGTCGCATCGCCCGAGGACATGAACGGTGCCTCAGGTGTTCAGATCTAAGGGGCAAGAATTTCTAAACTAGATTTTTATTTTTGGGAATTTAACTATAAAAATAGGAATTCTACGTCCATGATATGTAATATGTAAATTATTATTAACTGTATGACGGTGAACATAATTGGTTTACCATTTTTAATTTGTTTCGTCCTTAATTTGTAAATACATAATGTTTTCTCAATATTAACATTCAAATAAACTTTATTTACATAAAACTATTTACCGAAACGTGATACGTGCAATTGTGCCCTTTTACAAAGCATTTTAATGTAAAAACAACGAAGTGCCATATTGAGTCTTAACTGTTAAACATAAGGTTCATTTTATAACGACTGATTCAGTGCCAAATAAAATTTAATAGTAAATAACATGGAGTTTTATTTAACATTGGAATTCCGTTACGAACTGTAGTATCGCTCGTTCACATTTTATTTCCATTTGGGACAAGTAGATTCAAGTAATTATAGCAGTATACATTGCAAATGCGATGCAGCTTTCATTTAAATTAACTGTACATACAATTTTTGATGAATGCTCTGTACTAGATCAGATCCAGATTTTACCGACATATCGCGAAGAAAGAATGGGGAAGTTCTAGAGTGGCGACCGCGCACCGGAAGACGCAGCATTGGCAGACCACCCACACGGTGGATCGACGACCTGGTGAAGGTTGCAGGAATTCGCAGGATGTGAGCAGCACAGGAGCGGTCGTTGTGCCTGCACAACTTCAAATTCAAAATAATTTATTATTTCTTTACAAACATTACTTATTAAGTATATGGAGCTTAAAATTACGGTCACAAGACAAGTTTGTGAGAGACTGGTGTCTGCACTAGGAAAACCTGTATAGAGTTCACCAGCTCTTTCGTTGTTTTCGTTTAAATCCTGGAAGGTACAGGTGGTTGTACAGGATGGGCAAGAAAGGAAGTAGGGCACACTGGCATTGTGTTTGGGACGAGTCGAGGATACCCTATTTGGCCAGATTATTTCTGCAGCGGCCAACCTGAGCCCGCAAACGCTTCAACAGCACCATCCTTTTTAGATTCTTTGTCTAAAATAAATCTCAAAAGACATAATTTATAATTTATTCATCTCTTCTCTTCTTCCTCTTGAGGAGAAGATAATTTATTTATAAGATGTAAAGACGTGTTCTAAAACTATAATAACAATAGCAACCAAAATTGTGCATTGTGTATCTTAGATTTCACGACCATATCTAACATAACGAAATCCTGACTTGAATTCCAATTTATATTAGACTATGACCCTTGAGACGTGGCAGCATGTAATTTTCATTCTACAGCGGCTCCCTCTGGAGTTCTCTTCGGAATTGTCTGAAGATCACGGCGTAAACTGCAATCTTGTGCCAATTTTCTTGCCAATAAGAGATTTGGCCTACAGTGGGATAGTGCTCTAAGGAGTTTGAGATATTGCAGACATGAATGATTAAGATGCAATTTTAGCAGTCTGACTTTAGAAGTCTAAAAGTGGTATTCTTTTGATACTGAAAGTACATAGAGCAAAATCAAAATCAAAGCATTTATTTCAAGTAGGCCAGTTACAGGCACTTTTGAATTGTCGAAACAAAGACAACAGTAAAATATAGCTACAGTCCCAGTCACAAGGCACAAAAACTGTGAAAGTACTGTAGTTGCCCATTCCCTAACGTAGATCTCTATGGAGAAGAACGGGCAAGAAACTGCATTCGTGAGAACAAACAATACTTTATTTGCTAAAATAAGTGCACTATGAAGTGTCTTTCAATATCCTAAACAACAGTGTTACTCTTCTGTTATTTGCAGTAGGCACATCAGTACTGTCGCTCAGTAGTACTGGAAATTAAATGTTTGTATATCTTAGTTTGTATTTGGTCGTTGATTATCTGTAAAACAAGGAAGCTTAAGACCTACTTACTATGCGTTTAAGATACAGGGCCAGTCTTTGAATATTTCGTTCAGTAATAAATACGTCATTATCATCTGCTTGTCTATTCCTAACTATGTAAGGGTCTGCTTGAAGTCTAGCCGGATGCTGCTAAATACCAGTTTAACTGGACCAGCTGCATATTTGACCTCTACAAAATAGATACTGAGTAACACGGTACCCCTGTGGTATTTAATGCGTAGGTAAAAGGCAAGACCCTCGACACTACAGGGGTATGAAGAACAGGGTGTAAAGTTCTTCATCGAAAAGGTAGGATCCTCCGACCAGACGGGTGTTGTGTCTGTTAGGCTACTGTCCGACAGTTTTGGTCGGGTTTTCCTATATAGGATAACATTAATTGCGTGATTCAGAACTTTGGTGTTAGTTCTTCATTTGTTGCCAGGGCTGCGGGACTGTTCGAAAGAGATACCGTGGCCCTGGAACACAAAGGGCAAAGAAGGAACATGGATGGGTTTTAGTCAGTACAAGTCTGACACTCCCTTCCGCTCCGCCCAGAGTGGGGGGGGTCATTTGATGATTTCCCATCAAAAAAAAAAAAAAATTCTTCCTTTGTGTCATGGCACTGTAGTATTTTTATTCTATGTGGCTGCAGTACTTTTTGTAGTGCTGCTACAACATTCCTGATTCTTCAGCTGGTCATCTCGCTCCAAATGACCTCCACCACCATACTTCAGTACCACTTTACACCCCCAAAGAGTGGCGAAGACCCATTAAACCGAAACATCGTCTAACCAGGCTATAAAACCGTCTAATAATCAGTATAGCTTTACATTGAACAGTTAAAGTAAGCGTTAAAGAGTAACTAATATAAAATGAAACGACGTTGAGAGCGGTGATGGTTTTATCGCTTTCATGAAAGGTTTACAGGCGACGCTCCTGTGAGTGGCAACAGCGATTTGAGAGATGTAAAATTGTAACACCCAAAAAACTGTTATGAGGAAGGTCTAAAATAGCTCCAATCGTTCGTGTAACACAGCACAAGACCAGCGTTGACCATTTTTATTGCAACCTTGCTTTTAGATTAATCTGAGAGCAGACCTAGTAATGATAATAGGTCATTAAGTCATAGATAATAACACTGTTGGCCCCCTGATTAAAAAGAATTTGAAGACAAACAGATATCTATCGCTCTATTAAAACATTCAGTGACACTGTACAGTACACACTGTACATAAAACTGTTTTTAGTCTGATTGGCACAATGTTACACTTAAAAAAACTAGGTAAGTTCAAGTTTTAGGTTACTAAGAAAATTACAAACGAAATAATTTTAACGTTAATCTGTTTCCAATTTATTTCAATGGAAAGATCCATTTCTAAAATTCTAATCAGTTCAAAGTAGTTTCACTATTTACAAATAAACAAAGATCCTAAACAGAATCTAGATCTATCTAGTTCTATAGCACAGCTTAGTAATTCCATCGCAACCAGTGTGACAAAGTAGGTACTGAAAGATTAAAAGGCTCCAGTGATTACATGGCCGGGTGAAGATCGACGCGTTTCAACCCGAATCTCATTCAATTTAGATCCCTTTGACGTTTTATTTAGAATTTAAGTATTGTTTCCATGAAAAGGATCGTGGCTAAATAATAACAGACACACGGGTCGATCTTAGAGGTTAAGCAATGTTTGTCGAGCTCGGCTCGTGGATAATTTACCACGTTTTACCATCATACCGGGACCTCCCAAAACCAGTTAAGCAGTTGATTCCACCAGTCATTTTTAGATCTTTGACAGAGGTTACGGGAAGTCAGAAATCCCAAACTCTGGTTACCAGACTTGTCTAAGAATATCTTGTCACCCAGTAGATGGGTTGTGGAGGTCAGACAAGCAGTCATAATCTGCCTAGCTTTTTCCTAATTATGTTGGGGTCAGCCGCCAGTCTATCCGGGTGCAGCTCAATACCAGTATTTTACATTGAGTCAATACTGGGTAATACGATACCCATTTGTAAGACTGATTATCAGACTTTCGGGCCACTGACTACCTGTAACGACTGTCACAAGATCTACTAATGACAGCCGGGATCAACGGCTTAACGTGCTTTCCGAGGCACGGAGGAAACTCGGTATGTAATGGGCGGTCACCCATTCAAGGATGAACCTAGGCAAGCGCGGCTTAACCTGAAGATCAACCCGAGCGGCTGTTATTATTTAGCCACGAGCTCCTCGCAATTACAGGTCAGATAAGCGGTCAGTCTATGTAAAACATTGAAATTAGACTGGAAGCCAACCAAAACATAATTTCCAAAAGGCTATGCTTATATATTTTAACAGCCAGTCTGGTCTGAATTATTCTTCATATATAAGAATTTACGTTATGGAAATGTGGCACTAATGTGTAAATAATGGGACGCAGATTTTTGAGAGAAATTTTTGGCACATTTCTTTTTTTTTCTGTGTTTCCGTTGGTCAAATTAGTCCAGGACTTACTATTTGAATAAATTGCTAACTTGCGAAAGAGTTTTGTGAATTTATTTTTAACTCTGAGTTTGTTTGAAATTATTAAATTAGCTCTAATTACGGCCACATAAAGAGAAAAATGGAATAATTGTAAATTGACGTCAACCAAGGTGGCTTTGACAAGTGTCAACTGGTTCGAAAGCGCTCTTTCTATCTCGACAGTATTCAAATCAAATCAAATCAAATAAATTCGCATAATATGGGTCTACATAGATGGTAAATAAATGTTACATTACACAATATAACATTAAGGATCCTCATAATAACCATTTCTGGTATACGAAAAATAAAATGAAAAGCTTATAATATAATAACAATAAAACGGAATGGGTGACATAACTATACATATAGGTACTCTTTTTAATTTTCGTTGTGTAATAACTTAACTAGGTATTATTGCACTAGAATAGGATCATAGTGAGGTTTCATAATAATTTTCTATTCTTATAACTAAGGTATTGACATTGGGTTTTCGATAGCTTATGTCAGTTCCAAATAAATATTTTTAACTTTTTCATCACCATTACCGCTCCCAGATGGTCACTTTGTTTAGGCCCTCAGCTTTTGCCATGATATTTTATTTCCAGAAAATTCTGAAGCATCTAATCAGTTTAGTATTAGGATTATCACTGACAAAGGTTGAAAAAGTCACATTGCGTAGCTTGAATTAACATTTTTGCTTATTTGCCTTCACAGAACTCATGCTGCCTGCCTTTTTCCAACTTTATTGGGGTCGGCTTAAAGTCTAACCGGATATGTAGTTAAATACCAGTGTTATACATGGAGCGACTGCCTATCTGACCTCTACAAACCAGCTAGTACTGGGTAATACAGTACCCCTTAGACTGTCAAATATCTACAGATACCAGCCGGGACCAACGATTTAAAGAGCTTTTCGAGACATGAAGGAAACTCGGTACCTATGTAATGGCTGGTCACCCATCCACAGACAGACGTTGGCAAGCGCAACTTAACCTAGAACATCGACCCGTACGGCTGTTATTATTTAGCCACGAGCTCCTTTGGTAGTTGTACATAAACTAACTTCAACCATCAAACTTTAACCACATTTTTATCACTATAACAACAACAATCAAGTCATAACTTCGTTGTACTAATTGCAGTTGTTCTTAGAAATCTGCTTACCCCGAGCAGTGTCACATGCTGCGGCAGCTTTTATTATATTAATTACTAACATAATAACAATGTTCTAAGTTAATAATGAACGAGAATGTTGCGCAGATATGTTTTCAATATAAATTATAAGTTTTACTTAACATGATTTTTTTTTCTTGTGTACTTAATAGTACTTAAATGCATAGAAACTAGCGCTCGGTTTACTTTTCTACCAACGTTGTAGTGATACACAAGGTGTAAACAAACCCTTCACGAAGCCGTCAACCAAGCATTTTGTACATCAAACTAAGTAACTCTACGCAAAAAATATTGCTGGGAAACGACTTTTTTTTGGGGTAAGAAATCACAATGGATGGTGGGACTCAATGTAACACATTAAAAACATAAAACGCGTATATCATTAAAAACTTTTATACAATAATAGAACTTTCACCTCCAATATCTCCGTAACTAGAAGGTTCCCAGGTATGGTCTAGAACAAAAAAAATAATCGCAATGACGGGGAGTACAAGTGCCTTTTGGGTTTGTTAAGGATCTTTTTAGACCTTCTATTTTATTTCCAGAACACTTTGGAACATTCCTAATTAGTGCAGTCCTTGACAGTCATTGAACAAGTCAGTGATTGGGGAGCTTGAATCTATTCACATTTTTGCTCGTTTGCTTTAACAACACTGTTAGATGCAAACTAACTTCACTCATCAAGCATCAACCATATTTTTTTCCACTTTTTACAAACTCCTAACGATGTCCCACAGTAATACGAGCGAGGATGTTCTGTACATGTGTTTTAAATAAAAATTATAAGTTCCAAAACTGCTGTAACAAGGCGATTTTTTTTCCATGTTTTGCCAGTTTTGCTTAGTACTACATTTTTAGTTTTTGTGCTGAATAACCAATTTATTTATACATCACACCTGTAATCCCCGAAGGGTTAGACAGAGGTGTACCTAATAATTTATAGTACGCCTACATTTATATTTAAGTCTCACGTAATAGGGGGCGAACATATTGCCATCAAACGGACACAAATCAAAGGTGAAAAAAGCTATTTTTACACATAAAACTTTAACAACACCTAATCAAGTGTTGCCCTGAATGACTTCCAACTTTAAACTAGGAGCACAGGGGTCCTTCTTGTTTAAGCTCAGTTGCACTTGTCTTATCTTGCCACTAAGTTATAGTCTAATTTGAGGTACAATTTAAGGTACAACTTCCTCGCAAATTCGAGAAGAAGCACACCATCGAGAGAAGTGGAAGCAATTTGAGATGCCTTTGCCCAGGAGTGGGACAAAACGTGCAAACTATAAAAAAGGTTCAGACTAAATATTTTAGAGCAACACAG
This sequence comes from Noctua janthina, assembly GCA_963576755.1. Lineage (NCBI taxonomy): Eukaryota > Metazoa > Arthropoda > Insecta > Lepidoptera > Noctuidae > Noctua > Noctua janthina. The sequence continues at coordinate 1,351,828 of OY755055.1, read as the reverse complement.
AGATATATCACAATTTTACTGTTTCATTCATCAAAATAGCAAAATATTTGACAACTGTGTGCGACGTTGCCAACTTTCAGAATACACAACCTTAATAATTATCTAACGCTTATGTAACTCATATTAATCTCCATGTTAAGCAGCGTTTATCTTCCAAATTATAATATTTACACAGCTCTCTCGCGACAGATGGTCTTAGTGGTAATTCTCCAAAACGTATTAAAGTTAATAAATTACGGTTTGTGTGTTTCTCGCGTTCATCGTAAATCTCGAACTCCGGTTCCCACATGTTATAATTAATTGTTGTTTAATCTTTTGTTTACTTGTTTTACTAACTAATTAGGGAATAAACAAGGATCCGAAGTTAATTTACGTAGATTAATTTTAAGTTTTGAAGTTTAATCACCCTAAGTGAGCCTGAAAGCCTATGTAACCATTTTGGTTTTCAGGCTTTAGTTCAGAGTATGAATGTGCCACATTCAAAACGATGGATGGGCTGTGTGAAGGATGATATGGCAAGAAAGGAGGTGACTGCTGAGATGACGAATAATAGAGGAGTATAGAAGAAGGAGACATGGTGTGCCGACCCTTAATAAATTGGGATAAGGACAGGAGAATGATGGTCGTTATCGGTCTTTCTTTGATAGACAAACTGTATTCACTTTGTTTACCTTTATATTGGACTTTACACAAGCAGGTGTTCCTAGATCGTCATCTATCTTGACAGTTGGCATTAATGTTAGTGAAACTGTGTCATAACATTTAGATAAAAGGTTTTAACAAGAATTTGCTACAACTAAAAAACCCGACTACTGAAATCGCGAGGTTTACAAGGTAAAATTGACTCCTCCTATTGTTGAAGTCGGTTAAAATGTAGCCTATGTTACCCGGGCCACAATAACGAATCGATTGACAACTTATTCATCAAAATCGGATGAATAGTTCAGGCGCTACGGAGGAACATACGGACATACAAACATAGACTGCTAAAATCATAACCCTTCCTTTTGGCTTTGCGGTACTCGCGTAAAAAGAATACGAATTGTGGACGGTTAATTGCTACAGAGCACTACCAAGAAAAAGTTTTCCGATTATCTCGAGGTGTTTATTCAAATGACTAAAAAACCGTACAAAACAGTAAAACCAATGAGTTTCAAAATTATGTTTTATGCCTCGTCAACACTAATGAATCAACAACAGTTAAGAAATCTCGAAGAAAACTGTTTACGGTAAATATGCGTATTACGGAAAATGAAAGGTTTTCAAAAGCCAAAATTTAACGCACTCAATATTTATTTATTTAACACTTCAAGCACAAAGTACAGAGACGGACTTAATGCCATAGTTATTTTCTACCCATCAATCTTTGGGTGATGCAAAAAAAATTGTAGGTGTATGTCTAAAAACAATTTTAATTTAATACTACGATAAGGACTACAAGGATATATAAAAACAAATACTACAAAACAATCCCTCAGCCACACATCAATTTAATTCAAAAACGTTTGTTGTACTTTAGAAAAAAGTATTACTTTTGGACTTTTAATCGTATATTATTTTACAACTACAGAACCCTAAGCTTCAGCTATACCCTCTATGCATTTCTTTGACCAATTTTAAAGTCAAATTATGTCCTGAAAAAGTGGATCTCGCTGAAAAGCGCCACTTTACAGTCTGCTTCCTGATATTGAACGCGTTGATTGAATTTTAAAATACCTGAACGTGAAATTGATATTACGAGTTACTTTTATTTTTTGGGGGAATTGGTTTTACTGAAATATTCATTGAACGATTTAAGTCGTCCATGAGAAAATTCTATCGTCGTTTTCGGCTTATGTTGGGGTCCACTTCCAGTCTAACCGAAAGCAGCTGAATACCAGTATTTTACATGAAACGACTGCATATCTGACATCTACTACCCAGTTAGTATTGTGTAATACGATACCCCTCGGTAAGACTGGTTGTCACACTTTCGAACCTGTAACGTTTGTCAAAGGTCTACAAATAACTGCCGAAACCTCAATTTTGTTATTTTCTATCTTTTTCATAAAATATAGTATGATTATCCATAACTGCCTTTTGCCCGTGGCTTCGCCCACGTGGAGTTCGATAATTGTTCCACGGGATCGTTCTACTGGGAAAAAGTATCCGGTTTGTTAACTATCTTTGTGCTAAATTTCATCTAAATCCCTTCCGTAATTTTTGCGTGGAAGAGTAACATACATCAAACCATCCATCCTCGCAAAGATATAATAGGTTTACCTATTATATCTTTGCGAGGATGGATGGAACCTCATTATGGTTTCAGAGTCCAAAAAGTTTCTCTACCTCAGCTGCATAAGCCACTTCATGTTAACTCCAAAGTTATCTTTAAACTGAAATGAACTTGGCAAGCAGTTAATCTAACAAGATCGCCCCTCTAATCAAGAAAACTAAACTATTCATACTCTTATCTCGTGTTCTTACTGAGTTAAATTAATAATTCGAGGTTTTTTGTTTTAAAAAGATAAGATAACCAACCAAAAAGAGGATTCTTCTAATAAGTAAAACCACTCTTTTGATCCTCTATGAGAGCACAAAATAATACGTACCATGAACTGCTACCGAGAAATAACTAATAGAAATACGGGTGGCATCTACACAGCGCCACATCCAGACAACGCTCCAGACTTAACATAATACAAATCCGAGACTGCACATGTACAGTTTTGTGCGAGATTCACACGAAATACAATAGTAAGTAAGTATATTTATTTGGAAAAAAAGTGGTATATAAATCGATGTTAAAAAAATACAGCACTCATTCCGCCATAATAATAAAAAAGTAATTAAAAAAAAATACATTAGATATTTGGGGATAAGAAGAACAGGGTGTAAAGTTCTTCATCCCCCATAGAAAAGGGAGGATCCTCCGACCAGACGTGTATTATCCGTGTATCATTACTTGCGTGATGTAGGATTTTGATGTACTTCGATGTTTAGTTCATCGTCTGTGGCGTAGATGGCGCTGTAGTAATTTTTGTTTTATGTTGTTGTAGTACTCTTTGTAGCGGCGCTACAGGTACATTAAAATTAACAATATAGGTATCTGTATAACATAGATTATTTATTATACAATTTATGTAAGTACATTTGAATCATTAAAAGATCATTAAACAAAACAATAATATATACGAAAAAAAGAAACCAAAATACAAACACAAGATAAAGTACCTACAGACATACATCTAAACCATTAAACAAAACAATAATACTGAAACAGCTACACCATCATTAACAAAAACAAAAAATAGCCGGCCAACAACTGTTGAGCTCACAAGACACCCCCCCCCCCCCCCCCTCTAGCCGTAGGATGCTAAGAAAGATGAGAAACTTCCTACTATGTTCCTCATTCCTCTACCAACTCAGTAACTCTGTGCCTTACTAGTGACCCGAACCCAACCACACACGATCGGCAATCGACGTTGCTACAATTACACCATTAAATCACAAATAATAAATGAAATCTAATACCTATTCCTTTTGACAAACCTACCAATATACAAATTTTATATAAAGCATAAATTGTATGAAGCCAGCCAGATGAGAGCTCTCAGATGACATAAAGAGTTTACCAACAGAGGTCAAGTTGGCAATATTGGCGACGCTTTGAAGGTACGAGTAGGCTAGGTAGTTACATTTCATTTTGGGTTCTGGATAGGCAATATAGCGGCCTGTGAGACTGTTATTTTTTATTGTGTACAGAGGTATATATGTACACATGGGCAAACTGTTTAGTGCGTTTTTTCATGTTATATAAACTAAAGGAAGAAATACAAAAAAATAATTCACACGAAAATACTTAAAATAAATATTAATTTTTACAACATATTTATTCAAAATGAACAATATAGGTTCAGGTATAGGTTTAGGTTTGGTATAGGGTATTTAAACAATTGACAGAATCAGAACTACGTTTTTAACTCGATTAGAGCTAAACGTATAATTAGTGATTTGTTGTGCAAGTGGGAATTAGAGCTCCGTTAGTTGAACTAAAACAATGAACCGAGACAATTGTCTTAGTTCTTTGTTAACTGTAAGACAGGATTGTCATAATAACAATAAACTTTTCGGTAACTTATATAAATTCTATACACTTTGCCCCTCATCGTTTTCGCTGATAGGACGTCATTTGTGCAGGCCCTCAGTTCAACACAAAACACATAATGTGCCTTCGGAAACAAAATCCATGTTTGGCGTCCGTCTGTCATTACATTCAGGGTTTTGTTCAAACATGCGTAATGGTCCGATGGACGGACAACCCTTGTAATCAAATGTGCCCAGAGCTAAGCGAATTTTAAACAAATTAGACACTTACTTACTTTACGTGATTAATTAGCAAATGTGACACTTTATGCTTTTGAACGAAGGGACCATAGAGGAAAATAAGTTATTGTGTGTGAGTCCTGTCAACATGAACCTTTCTAATATGTTGAACAAATTATTTGTTTTATAAATTAGCTTCCAGACTCAGGAGATGTGACCTTAAATTTATATAATTTTTATACATCAGAAAGGTCAAGTGTGTAGTACTCTCAACCGACGTGCGTGTGTGAACGTGGACTTGTAAAAGGAGCATATGCCTACGCCGTAGAAGAAAATCGCTACGTGGCTACGCCATGCACGATCGTAGGACTTTCATATGCTACGTGCATTTTGACGCTGCTTCAATACATCTCTGCTTAGAACCTTTTGGGGTGAACCAGCGAAATATTATCTTATCTTACTACTATTATAAACGCTAAAGTTTGTGAAGATGGATGGATGTTTCTCTTTCACAAAATGGACTGAACGGATTTGCATGAAATTTGGCACACAGATGTTTATAACCTGTATTAACACATAGAATACCTTTTATCCCGGTACTACGTTCTCGTGGGATAATTTTCGACTTCAACTCGGGCAAAGTCATTGGCAAAAGCTGATATTTTGTATTCTAATGACTAAACGATTCTATTAAGATAATCTAACATATAGTTTCTCAGCAACAGGTCACAAAGCTTTATTAATACAATCTAAGTTCGGACGAACTTACCGAAACTCGTTGAACTTAGATAAGAATACATACTCCGGTCCATTACCCTCGTCGTACCGATCTATTTGTTGTTTACATTTACACTGTGTACATTAAAAGTTTAATTGCTATCCCTAACAGGGGTTATCGTTTTGGCCTAAACTAATAATTTTGATATTCTGTTCTACATGATTTATTTTTAATTTCTCAGTAGCAGCCACGAAGTCTGGGTTTGTGGCCGGTTGTTGGCTAGGCTTACAAGGTGTAAACGGATCCTTTACGAAGCCGTCAACTAAGCATTATGGACATCAAACTAACGACCTCACACTCGCCCATCTGTTATTCTTATATAACATCACGTCTATATTTCACGATTAGTCGGGCAGAGGTGTGTACCCATAGCACACTCGTGTATCAAGGGGCGAGCCTATTGGCATCAAATGGATACAAAACCAGACTTCGGGCTGCTACTGAAGAATTCCTGATTGAAAAACCCAATGTCACTGTACCCGACCTGGGAATCGAACCCAAGACGTCATGCTCAGCAGTAGCGCTTGCGGCCACTACTCTGACGGTAAAAGTGCTCAGAATTTTCATTGACTTGTCTTTCATCATATACATAATTGTTTAAGCCGTCGTTGGCACAAATGGCTTTCGGAACAAAGTCTGGAAAGTAATTAACTTTCAAGCTTTCTCCGCGAACTCCGACGTAATGTTTTGTTAACGAATTAATTAAGTAATGTCTGTCAAAACAAGGAAAATATGAGAACACAGAAACAAGCGCCCGTGTTTTGTGATTATTACAAAGTTTATGTAGTAAATATTCGTAGAAAAAATGTGTGCAAAAATGGTATTTACTACCTTGCCTTTTTTGCATATTATTATCAAAAATAGGTAGACTTTTTTACCTAAACATCAAGGAATATAGTAACATGTATTTATAAAATCTCGGAATCATTTTGAAGCCTTTAAATTGGAAGTGTTAGAGGCCGTTATGACGTGTAAAACTACACACACACAAACAGGATGTAAACAGACACTTCACGAAGCCGTCAACCAAGCATTTTGTACCTACATCAAACTATGTAAGTCTACGCAAAAATTATAACTGGCAAACGATTTTTTTTTTGGGGTGAAAAATCTCGTTTTACGGTAGGACTCAGTGTAACGACCTCAAACCATTGTGCTGATGGATGGATTGAATAGTACAGAGGTCGTGGTGGTATTTAAAGTAAAGTTAAAACATTAAAAACTTGTATTTAACAAAAAAAACTGTAAAAAAGTCGGAACTTTCCCCCAATATCTACGTAACTAGAAGGTTCCCAGGAATGGTCTAGAAAAAAAAAAATATCTCAATGACGGGGAGAACAAGTGCCTTTCGAACAAGTGTATCTACTTTTACACCCTTTATAATCAAGCCTTTTTCCCATGGGGCTAGGCAGAAACTACAGAACGACACCTGCAACAATACAACTATACATACTTATTCCTTTTGCCTCGTCCATGTCCATACATCAATATTGCGCTGCGATTCTAACATATTCTTTTTAGTTCGTCCTCGTTCATGCATAGACAGTGTTACTTTCCCATTTAAAATATTAGTAGGACTATGAATAACATAACATCATGACTGTAATCCCAGAAGAGTTGGGCAGAAGTGTACCTAATAGTACACCCACATTGCTCCAGTTATGTTTAAGTCTCATGTAATAGGCGGCGAACCTATTACCAGTTGTTGTCGGTTTTTTTGTGCGAACTGAGCACAAATCCAGACTCCATGACAATGAATATTAGAATAGTTTAGTATTTATGGAGAAGGTAAGTCGTTCCACGTGTACAGTAAAATTACTAATTAGTAAATCACTTAATAACTTGATAAAAATTGTAAGTTATTTCTCCTTCTCAACTGCCTCGTTGGTGGCAAGCGCGACTGCTAGACTTGAGATCTTGGGTTCGATTCCTAGGTCGGGGAAAGTGTTATTGGGTTTTTCCATTAGGAATTTCTCAGTAACAGCCACGGAGTCTTAATTTGTGCCCGGTTGATGGCAATAGACAGCCTATAACATGTGACTGGTGAAATGTGTTTGTACTATTAGGTACACCTCTGCCTAACGCTTCGGGGATTACAGGCGTGATAACATTTTATGTTATGTTCTTCTTCTTCTTAGCTCCAAGTTAATATACTTTCACTCATTAACTTAAATAACTCGAATGAGTCAAAGCGGATGATAACATTACGAGTTATTTAACAAATTGTTTACAAAATTGAATGCTTTTTCTTTATCATAATTTCCGTGTTGATTAGAGGTTTACATAAAGCCTCTGAGGATTTTTATAAATATACATACATAACTTCACACCTGTAATCCCAGAAGGGTTCGGTAGGGGTGTACTTAATAGCACCCCCACATTTCACCAGTTATGTTTAAGTTCCATGAACTGGGGGCGAGCCTATTGCCTTTAACCGGGCTCTGATCCAGACTTCGTGGCTACTACTGAGAAATTCCTGATGGAAAAATACAATAACACGTTGGCCGACCTGGGAATCGAACTCCGGACCTCATGTTCAACAGTCGCGCTTGCGACCACTAGATCAATGAGGCTGTAATCGGATTTGTGTAAAATCCACGGAAATTAGGGAATGCAAGACCTCTCGTGTGTTTCTCATACCATGAAACTGAACAACTGTTGTTCTAAGACTTTTGGAAATTCCTAACTTTTTAGGGTTCCGTACTAGAAGGGTAACCAACGGGACCCTATTACTAAGCCTCCGCTGTCCGCCCGACCGTCCGTCTGTCTGTCATTGGGCTGTATCCCATGATCCATAATAGATAGACAGTTGAAATGTTCACAGAATGTGTATTTCTGTTCAAACAAATAATTAACCAAATTAAAAAACTTGGTCGGTTCTTTTTTTTGTTTTACCATAAATTTTAATCAGCTGATCGCGTCAGTTCCAATAGAAAGTCCAATGACTTTTTTTTGCGTTTTTCAAGAAATGGTAGAATAAAAGTGATTCAGTGCTTTTTTCATACTAAGGGGAAAAGGGATGGGGGTAAGGTAGAGGTGTGCCTAACGTACAACATCCACATATCACTAGTTAGGTATGTTTTAAGTCATATTTAATAGGGGCGAGGCCCAAGAATTAATAAATTAATCAAAACGTTAAGGAAATTTACGTTACAAAACATGGGGTGTTGTGGGTACTTTTCCAAACCATTTTCCATAACCCCTTAGTAATTTCTTTATCTTTATGCAAATGGGTTTAAATATACCATACGTAATGCAAAAAGCCCTTGTAATTATTTATATATACAGGCTGTTAGATACACAAAAAGTAATTTTGAATTAGATATTCTGGACGTAACAACGTTTTAAAAAAATTTAATTCAAGTACAAAAGTAGGGCTAATTGGATGAAATAAATTTAATTAATTAGTCTTATTTCGGGCTTAGAATGAAAAGGATTAATATTACGAAAACCAGGCTTTAGTTTACTAAAATGTTTACTGCCTTTTTTAGTAAAAAAGATATTTTTAACTAATAATAACACAATTTTTCAATTTTAAGTTAAACGAATAAGTGTTCATTTAAAAATAATTATAGTATTATTTAAATTATTTTACTAACCATACAAAAAAGTTTTTAATTTTAATAAAGGTAAACTTATACTGACTGACTGAGAGCAGCGGTGGCCCAGTGGTGGAGACCCCGACTTACGAGCCGTAAGTCGTGGGTTCGAACCCAGCCAGGCGCATTACTTTGTGTAAGTTATTTCATCACCACTGCTCTCAAAACAGTGAAGGAAAACATCGTGAGGAAACCGGCATGTTCTAGAACCAAAAATTCGAAGACATATGACATCTACCAACCCGCACTGGGCCCGCGTGGTGGATTATAGCCCAATCCCTCTCATAGAGAGGAGGCCTGCGTCCCAGCAGTGGGAACATTAATAGGCTGATTATGCTATGCTTATGCTATACTGTCACTTACGGGATATCTTCCGTGATTGTTCATTAAAATCAGGAGCTCAAATTAATGAACAATCACGGAAGATATCCCGTAAGTGACAGTACAAGGTTAGTTGTAAACCGTGAAAGCTTAAAACAGGGTTTAATAAAAATAATTCTATATCCTTTCTAGTCTAAAAAGGATTCAGAGATTCTGTGTCAGACCAATTCACAGTTACTTCAGAAACAGATCACAAAATTTCACGTTCAATCTAGTCCAAGTATACCTACAGCCTGTATATAGCTTCACATTTCGATGAGGCTGCATAACGAGGCCTTTCCTTTCTCCCGACTTGGAAGCGAGACAATCCAATATGGCCGCCGGATGCAGCCTCTCCTGGACCCTTCATTTCCGGTCCGTCGGCCGGAGACCACCCTGTATCAACGTCGTTTAATTTGTGACATTCAAGGAAAGGTGCTCTTAGTATTGTTTGAGATTGGTATATTTTTAGCGTTCCCTAGCCGAATGGTAAAAAATGGAAACCTTATAGATTCGTCATGTCTGTCTGTCTGTCTGTACGTATGTCACAGCCACTTTATTCCGAAACTATTAGGATTACACAGTTGAAACTTGGTAGGTAGACGTATTCTGTGAACCGCTTTACGATTATTATAGAAAAAAACATTAAGGGAGGGCTCCCCATAAATGGAACTTAAACTAAAAAAAAAACTGGAACTAAAATAAAGGCCAGCGCCGCAACGATGGCGGAACGGGGTGTTTTGCTACGGCATGCTGGTGTGCACCCCGCTTGGACTGCCTCAGCCGGCAATCGTAAGTCAGCGGACTGCAGCGCATACCTTGGCGACCCTAAACTTTGCATCGCATCCCGCTGCGGCATCTGACAGCGCGCTCTTCAATACCGTTAAAGGAAATCCCCTTTTGATGCCTCAGGGTCGATCTCTAAACATTGGAACCTGGATCTTGTCACCACTAGCTACGTATGAATTCACGTTGGGTAAAGATAAAATGATCTGCAATGCCGTCCGTAGTGTGCGCTAGCCTTAACCTAGACCAATTCCGACCTAGGTCCTATATTCCGTGAACTCAAGTTAGAATTCAATGTTACCTTCCTCTAAAATTGCTTGGTCTTAGAATAGCTCCTAAGGGAACCCTTTATATCGCTCTAAATGTGATATCAGCGATAAAACGATATTTTAAAGAGCCAATTTTCGAGCCAATACCTATATTGGCAAGGCAAGGCTACGTTAAGTAGTCTAATAAATAGTTTTTTCCATTAAAGCTGAACGTTTCTTTTTGCTTCATAGCATACGAATTTAATTTTAAATTGAAGAAAAAAGTGTTGGTGCTAAACGGAAACCGTCGGTAATACTACGCTTACCGAGGTCGGTCCGCGGATGCGTTACCATCCATTACGTATCGAGATCCCTCCATGACTCAGGAAGTACGCCGTTAGGCCCGGCTTTCATTTGTAGATGTGAAACCCTTCTTACCAAGGGGTGCAGTATTACCCAGTACCTAGATTGTGATGGATATTAACATCATGTCTGAACCTTGTCAATACATCTACCTATACATCATGTGTACGACTATGTGAACGGGCGCCGTCAGTGGTGGCGCCCGTGCCTTGTGACTGGGACTGTAGCTTCATTTTTTTGTTTTTGATAATGCGAAAGTGCCTGTAATGGTCTAACTGAAATAAATAGTTTGAGTTTGAAGTCAAATAGGCACTCACTTAATGTAAAATACTGGTCTATCTACATCCGGATAGATTAGAAGCTGACCCCAATACATTTGAAAAGACTAAGTAGATAAAATCAATTAACACAATATTTAAATGAAAAAATAGGGTCTCCCTTGTTTCATTAAAAATAAATTGACAAATTATCACTTCCCAAACAATTTTCCGAATAATTTCATTTGCCAATTTTATTTATTGTCTTTATATTTTTTGTCATAACAAATCATTTGACTAAATGTTTATTGTCTAAAGATTGTTGCTGAAATAAATCATTTGATTAAAGACTAAATGCCTTAATGACTGCAGGGTTGGCGCAGTGGCTGAGCGATTGGCTGCTGCGCTGCGTGTCGCGGGTTCGATTCCCGCACAGAACAAATATATGTATGGCCTACAAGTAGTTGTTTTGGGTGTGGATGTACGCACCCACGAAACAGGAGAAATTTCTAGTGTGGGGCAATGCTTCAAAAATAAAAAAAAAGAACGACATTATCCTTGAAAATAGTTTTCCGAGTAAAAATTTGTCCAAATGAAAATGTGTGTACTAAAATCATTCCAAATATAGCATTGGTATAAAAAAAGGTTTCTAAAATTTGTTTGGATAATGAAATTTACTTAAAATCATTTTGGCAAAACGGCAGGATCCCGGAAAAACAATTTGAGATGTTTTGAAAAATATGTTAAGCTTACATTTACTACAACTGAATAACACAAACAAAACTACAATTATTTTAATTATTTAGGCAGCTTCACGCAATATCACTAATTTAACCTTTCCTTATTAATTTTCCATCATCAGGCGGCTGTGGCTGTTTCAATTAATAAAATGGAATACGCAAAATATTATTCAGTAATTATGTGCTAGTTCAACGATTTCATTAGTAACAATTATTTTAATTAATTCGCACAGAAAACCAATGAACCTAATGTTGATTTTGTTATTTATTGATCTGTTGTCAAAAAAATATAACTTCGTTACTGGTAGTCAGTGGCCCGAAAGTCTGTCAACCAGCCTTACCAAGGGTATCGTAGCACGACCTAATAACAGGATTGTACAGATCAGATAGGCAGTGGACCCATATAAAAACCGGTTAGACTGGAAGTCAACCTCAACATAGTTGGGTAAAAGTTTGGTAGATTATGATGAGCCAAAGAAATAAAAAAATACCAATGATAGACAACTCGAATAAAATCGTAATCTACTCGCAAAAACCAACTGGTCCCTAAAAGAGTGAAAAGAGTCAAACTGGGCAATATTCATGCCATTTTACCTTAGTTTCTCAGAGACATAGATCTTTTACTTAATTAACTTATCTTCTGACAGCCTCTCACTCAAGGAAACCTCTTTTCTGTAGTTTATGTAGATGTTGGACTACAAAATATCTGCCTATTAACATCATCTACCCAGCCTATTCCCAGCTATGTTGCGTCCGCTTTTAGTCTAATCGGATGCAGTTGAATACCAGTATTTTGTACATGGAGCGACTGCCTATATGACCTCCACAAGCCAGTTCGTACTGGGTAATAAATACGATATCCCTTGGTTAGACTGGTTGTCAGACTTTCGGGCCACTGACTACCTGTAATGAATATTAAAGATCTGTAAATGACGTTCGGCACCACCCCGCTCAACGTGTCCGAAGAGGAAACTCGGTATATGTCACCCATCGACAGACCGACCTTCGCTAGCGTTGCTTAACCTAGAATACCGAAACTTGCGGCTGTTATTATTTAGCCACGAGTTGTGTAGTAACAGTAGCTAATAATTTCTATAACACAAAGTATAAATTAATTACTCTGAACAAACCTTAAATATAAACAAGAGGCCGAAATAAATTATTATCACGAGTATATTGAAACTTGTTGCTAAGAGAGTACAAGAACTCATTGATATATTATACGAAGTGGATGAAAAGGCAGTGGTTTCAAAGTAAAAAAATAAAAGCTTGTTAAAAAACTGGTTAAGTACAAATCGGACACAAAGGATTCCGTAAGAAAAAGTCAAAAAATACACGATTCTTGTATGGAGATCCCCTTTTGTTTTTATTGTTGTTATAGTGACCACAATAAGTTAGAAAAAAAAAAACAAAATTCCACCTGTTATGGTTCAAAAGGTGAGCTTGTGTCAGGCGGACGCACATAGGAACATTTAGTTCACTAAATAACTGATTCTAAAACATCGTTCAAAAAGCACAAGTTTTCGACAATTTCGGAGGCAATAATTACTGAAGTTTCTTGTTTGAGTTCTCAAAGCAATTCAAATATACCTATTGAGATATCTTAGAGGGGATAACAATATCGTCTGCCAATAATTTCCTAAGTTTAAGCAACAGATCGGAATCAATGTTTGTACAATCTTCGAATACCAATCAAAGTTTAGGTTCTATCAGCGTGTGAACATCGTTACGATATTAATGGTTTTCGCCCACAGCAACAGCATCGCTTCTTATCATTACGATAGCAATTTAAATTGATTCAGCCCAAAATTTGGTGGCGACTTTGGCACTTTCAGTAGCGTTCATCAGCACCTGTGATGTGCAAACAGCAGGACAGGCAGGACTCGTTATCAAGTGTCCCATCGTTTGTAGAACACGATAGCAGCGATGCTTTCACTGAACCGAGAAAATGTCGCGGTAGTAGCGATACACCATCGTGGTTAGGTGTGCAAAGGTTCACAGCCACCGACAGCATGACGACTGTATCGCAGCGATTTTGTGTTTGGCAAAAAGTCGCGATGTCTGAAAGACATGCAAATATTTACGAGCGATAGACGAGACACAACGAAGTAAATCGAAATCTAATTCTTGTTACTACTATATAACAAGTCGGTCTATTTGACGTCACACGTCCGCTTGTCGAAAAATCGAAAAAGTTCGAGAACAAAATTTTTGTATGACAACTTTCGTAATGGCCGCTTTTAAATTTATTTGCGGTGGGGTGGGTAATGGCTCAAAGAAACCTTATTACTTAAACAAATTACAGTCGCTTTTAAAACAAGTCATGTCCTACACGGCCTGAAGCCTGCACAATACAGGAATTAATGGACGCCAGTGATGGCGCCAAACTCGTTACCTAAATTCTGGGTCGACCCACTCTTGATTGTCATCGACATGACAAGAAGGAGAAGCGTCACGTATGATACAACGACTTTAGAAAGACGTATAAGCTTTGCATTAGCTTATGTCAACACAATAATATTTAAATTATTTTTTTTATAACTTTGCCCGCACTAGGAATTTCTCCTGTATCGTGGTGCGTTTACAAACATTTAAACTCACATACACAAACAGCCAGACCCGAAACAACTACCTGTAGGTTATACAAATACTTGATCCGTGCCCGAATCGAACCCGCGACACGCAGCGTAGCAGTCAATCGCTCAGCCACTGCGCACACCGTGCCGTCAAAATCCGTAATTGCGTGCTACGATTTGAATGTAATGTGACATGGGTGGCGGTGTAGTTACGGAAACAATAAACATTACGGTTTGTCTATGAGATGATAGTGTGACTGTCTGTCACGTACTCCTAATTATTAAGTAGATATTTTAGTATTGATTTTTATTTAAAATCATCACACGGTATGGGCCACTTACAAACACATTAAACTTCTATTTTTGGCTTGACAGACTGGCAAGTAACCGTAATTAATAAAGATTTAGTGAGCTTTCTTCCTTGAATTGTAAAAAATATTGCATCACTTAGAAACGCATAAATTCTTTATTTAATGGGAAAGGGACTTGAGAAATCTTAAGAAGAGATAAAAAATTACGGATTTCTAAAGGATACTAACGCCACATCTGCTGAACATGTTATTGGGTATCGCACGGCCCGGGACCCTTTAAAACAATTGAGACGGTTGCACAAAAAAAGAGGCGATTTAAAAAGTATGGGAACATGCCAAGCGTGGCTGTTTTGGAGGCTGGGCCGGAGAAAGCTGGGTGGATTCGAGGCAGTTGATTTGAAATCGCGGAAGAGTCCACACGTGGAGGCTAGTCGAGCTAAGTCAGAGAGTCGGTCTAAAACGGTTAGAAAGCTAGGACGTACTAGGTTAGGTTCATGTAGTTAGCGTATTCTTGGTACCAAGAAGGACATGTCCCAGAGGACTGTCGTAAGAGAGCGATTAGTATTTTATAAGTTAAATATAAGTAGTAGCAATATGCCTAGTTAAAGTGAGTGACGAGATCCGGAAGTAGACGCTGTAGCGGAGGCGAGACTGGTAATGTGTGCAGTAAGTAGCTGGTAACTAATCTTCCTCAATGAACTCGTGGTAAGTGTTAACTATAATTAACTCCTAGCTTAAGTAGCAGTTTGGCGGAAACGCAGCAATATTAATGATCACTTATTTCAGCAAGACGGCAGAGCCGCTTTATCATCACAATGTATATTATTATGTCATGTGTTATGTGCCCTAATAACTCCTAACCTTGGCACATATTCTTCATCTGCGTTTGGTTATAGGGGCTTAGACCGCGATAGGGTTAGGGCGAGAGAAGCTATTTCAGTTAAGTTAGGAGACGTTGTGAATACCGAGAGTCTATGTCCAAGTGGGTTTTCGCAAGAGTGCGATAATTATGGAATAAGTTAAATATAGTTGGGTTAACAGGCCTGTTTAGATCAATCTAGTGTGTGTGTGTGTTTGTTGGTGAGCGACTGGGTGAGTCCTTTATTACAATAATTATTCTAGGCTGATGTTGTAATTAAAGTTCTTAAAACTACACAGACAGAAACGTTTTGCTGGGGAGTTTGTTGTGCCACTTCTTCTCCTCAGCTCCAACACTAGGTAGAGTTGATCTCCAACTCTATTGCAAAATGGTTCTTGAGTTTTAATTATTAACTCTGCTATCTGGTAATTCTTGAATTATGTATTCATTAGCTCTAACCACCAGTTCAGCCAATTTACCGTTTGAGTTTTGATTCTCAATCCTATTATGACCAACCATATAGTGATTCTAGAATAATATGTTCTTATCTCTGACAAATGATTCGGTCAGGCTGACACGAACACGTGTCTTGCAGATGCGCTAGTTGTACGAATAGAGCACACGCATTGCCGCTGAAAAGCCACCTACGTCACTTATGGAAGTGTTGCTCTGGGTGCTCCAGGTGTAGATGTGAAGTATCGTGGGAGTCACGACTGACCAATTACCAATTACGCTAGCGTAACGGTTATTTACAAGAACTATTGGTTGCGACATAAATATACTTAGTATCTCCCAGTTATGTTTTACCCTTTTGAAACCACTTCCAATATATTTCATCAACTGCGAATTCCCTAATCTGATTTACTATATCTTTCAATCCTTTCCTTGTTCTAATAATGATACGAGGCATTGGACTTCTTCATGTTAAGGAATTCAGTTCTCTTAGTCGGTGGAAAGATGACCAGTCTCGGGCGAGTCTTACAGGGCCGTGCGGACGGCGGGGCGCGGCCTTTTCCCCTTAGGGGGAAACCGACATTAATACTAATATGTGCATGATTTAGGAAAAACGAAAATTTTATCAGCCTAGGGTAATTTACGAACAGTCACATGTGGTGCCGTGACCAGGATTCTCGTCATTAAATGTACTGATTCACTTCAGTGCAACGAGAAAGAACAATTTATGGGTTACTACAATAAAACACAACGTAATTTTATGGTTCTAGAAAATGTAAGAAACAGCTAGAGTTACAACGGCTAAATAAACATAATTTTAATTAGGTCACGGTTTGATTGAGGTGTTTGAATTCTTCAACCACTGGTAGTGCCCAACCCTGCTCGCACTCGAATTTTTCTTTCCATGTCAAAAACAGCTATGTTCCCTACGCAGGGTTTGCGTATAAAATATTAAAAATTAGTTTGGTATGGCGACTTCTATACAACATTGATTTGACTGCAATGTCAACGTGTTGGTTTAAGTTAGTTCGATACTTTCTTAAATAGATGGCGCTAACGTCACCGTAAGACGTTGTTAATGGAACGAAAATTTCGAGAAACTGTGAGCGGGGTGCGATGGTCTAGTTGGTTAAAGACATCCGGTGTACTGAATCGGAAGGTCGCAGGTTCAAACCCTGCTCGCACTCGAATTTTTCTTTCCATGTCAAAAACAGCACTGGTAGTGGGTTCAATTCCCACTTGATTTTTCAATTGATATACTTGCATTCCATTGTCATGGATTTTGGGTTCGATTCCCGACTGACGCAATGGTTGATAAGTAATTAGATTATGTCACGGTTTGTGAGTTCAATTCCCGCGTGTTTCGTTGGTTTAAATGGTTTTGGTCTCGATGCTAGTAAAAGTGGGTTCGATTCCCGTACACTATATATGGAGCTTTACCTGCTTTTAAGTGGCTAACAGTCCAAAAGGCTGTAGCTTTTGTTCCAGTGCGACTTTAATGATGGGTTCGAGTCCCTGATGATGAAGGTTTAGTGCCCGATAGTACTCTTACATATTTTGATACATGTTTGCAATTGCACGATTTGTATTGGTACGAGTATGAGTGAAAGTAAGACACGCCCTCAACTATGGGTAAACTTTATATTATTATTGCTTAGATACCAAGAAGCATGAATCCTGCAAATAGGCAATCAATTTACTTAGAGTTTAATTAAACTAATTTCATAGGAAGTTAACCTAAAAACTTTTCAACTCTGTAGCGTATGTCATATCATTGGACAGATACTCGTGTGGACTTATTTCGAATTCCAGGATATTTCAAATCTTCGCTTGGCTGTCACTACGCTTTGTCTAAGCCTTTGGGTTGTGCGTTGCGCTTGGGTCAAAGTTTCACCAAATTCAGCTGACGTCGGCCGACTCCAACGGCAGCCGTAGCATGGCTCCAGTTACGAAGCTAAGTTCTATTTTTATTTGACACGTTGTCACGCGTTATGACTTTGTTATCTCGACAATACATATTTTATATTGTTTTGAGCTATAGTACTTTACAAACCTACCTAATCAGTTTCAATATTGGAAGCTGTCAGGTAATACTCTTGCCAATATTTTAATATCCAAGTCAGGAGATTACAACACTGTGTCCTAATAGGTCAATAACCGTTAAAATAATCTATGGTGTCCACATTTCAAAGTTAACGCCAAAGTCAAGATTCTTATTTGCTCAATGAAGGTGCACAAAATGTATTGAGATTTTAATTTTAGGTAGGCCCCTATTCTTGCAAATGATCGTTATTTCAAATTACATAACGTTCATTTTCTAATACAACTTTCCAAATCTAGTTGGATTTCAGAACGGCTCTTTCCTCTTCGAAACCGAGGGGGGCGACTAATTGAAATAAAGTCTAATATGTCTATGTGCGGACTATTTCAGCTACTCCTACAACTACGAGCAACTCAACTGACTAAGCTGACTCAGCGTTGAGGTGCATTGGGGAAGGCCTCTGTCCAGCAGCAGCTGCGGTAGGCTGAGTTTAGAACGAGGAAGCATCGTAGGTAGCGTCGTTCGATAGCACAAATACTCTTAAAAGAGACTCTGGTATGTAAAACTAAATTATAAGCATGCGCAGGTCTTCTGCAATTACCTGAAATGTGATAAATGGCAAAAGTATTTTGAAAGAGAATAATTTAGAATAGAGGAATTGTGTATCGATTAAAAGATATTTCTGCGAAACTAATCAAATTATAGGAGACGATGCATCTTATTAGATTACAGTTCCAGTTGGAACAATTATAATAATCTGTTCAGGTGAACATGGCAGACGGGAGTACTTAATGTATTCTTTAGTACTGACATGAAACGGCACAGCTTATCCTATTGTGAAAACTCATCCGCTGTACTGCGTCACGCGTCTGATTTTCAGAGGGGGGAATGTGACTGTCTGTCACGTACTCCTAATTATTAAGTAGATATTTTAGTATTGATTTTTATTTAAAAACATCACACGGTATGGGCCACTTACAAACACATTAAACTTCTATTTTTGGCTTGACAGACTGGCAAGTAACCGTAATTAATAAAGATTTAGTGAGCCTTCTTCCTTGAATTGTAAAAAATATTGCATCACTTAGAAACGCATAAATTCTTTATTTAATGGGAAAGGGACTTGCGAAATCTTAAGAAGAGATAAAAAAATTACGGATTTCTAAAGGATACTAACGCCACAACTGCTGAACATGTTATTGGGTATCGCACGGCCCGGGACCCTTTAAAACAATTGAGACGGTTGCACAAAAAAAGAGGCGATTTAAAAAGTATGGGAACATGCCAAGCGTGGCTTTTTTGGAGGCTGGGCCGGAGAAAGCTGGGTGGATTCGAGGCAGTTGATTTGAAATCGCGGAAGAGTCCACACGTGGAGGCTAGTCGAGCTAAGTCAGAGAGTCGGTCTAAAACGGTTAGAAAGCTAGGACGTACTAGGTTAGGTTCATGTAGTTAGCGTATTCTTGGTACCAAGAAGGACATGTCCCAGAGGACTGTCGTAAGAGAGCGATTAGTATTTTATAAGTTAAATATAAGTAGTAGCAATATGCCTAGTTAAAGTGAGTGACTGTAGCGGAGGCGAGACTGGTAATGTGTGCAGTAAGTAGCTGGTAACTAATCTTCCTCAATGAACACGTGGTAAGTGTTAACTATAATTAACTCCTAGCTTAAGTAGCAGTTTGGCGGAAACGCAGCAATATTAATGATCACTTATTTCAGCAAGACGGCAGAGCCGCTTTATCATCACAATGTATATTATTATGTCATGTGTTATGTGCCCTAATAACTCCTAACCTTGGCACATATTCCTCATCTGCGTTTGGTTATATGGGCTTAGACCGCGATAGGGTTAGGGCGAGAGAAGCTATTTCAGTTAAGTTAGGAGACGTTGTGAATACCGAGAGTCTATGTCCAAGTGGGTTTTCGCAAGAGTGCGATAATTATGGAATAAGTTAAATATAGTTGGGTTAACAGGCCTGTTTAGATCAATCTAGTGTGTGTGTGTGTTTGTTGGTGAGCGACTGGGTGAGTCCTTTATTACAATAATTATCCTAGGCTGATGTTGTAATTAAAGTTCTTAAAACTACACAGACAGAAACGTGTTGCTGGGGAGTTTGTTGTGCCACTTCTTCTCCTCAGCTCCAACACTAGGAAGTGGTAAAGGGTGGGCGCTTTTGGGGCTGTCTTTAGGGTTTCAATAGAGTTGATCTCCAACTCTATTGCAAAATGGTTCTTGAGTTTTAATTATTAACTCTGCTATCTGGTAATTCTTGAATTATGTATTCATTAGCTCTAACCACCAGTTCAGCCAATTTGCCGTTTGAGTTTTGATTCTCAATCCTATTATGACCAACCATATAGTGATTCTAGAATAATATGTTCTTATCTCTGACAAATGATTCGGTCAGGCTGACACGAACACGTGTCTTGCAGATGCGCTAGTTGTACGAATAGAGCACATGATCCATGGGGTGGGATTGGAATGGTTTGATACCACAACTATAATTATATAACCAGTCTAAGGACTGTTAGGGACTATGTCTACAAGTTAGCATGATGATCGACGTTCTGCCGCTGAAAAGCCGCCTTTGTCACGTTCACCAGTTCGAAAGAACTGCTAGGGACAATGCTCACTAGGAGCATGATGTCGACGCATTGCCGCTGAAAAGCCGCCTACGTCACTTATAGAAGTGTTGCTCTGGGTGCTCCAGGTGTAGATGTGAAGTATCGTGGGAGTCACGACTGACCAATTACCAATTACGCTAGCGTAACGGTTATTTACAAGAACTATTGGTTGCGACATAAATATACTTTGTATCTCCCAGTTATGTTTTACCCTTTTGAAACCACTTCCAATATATTTCATCAACTGCGAATTCCCTAATCTGATTTGCTATATCTTTCAATCCTTTCCTTGTTCTAATAATGATACGAGGCATTGGACTTCTTCATGTTAAGGAATTCAGTTCTCTTAGTCGGTGGAAAGATGACCAGTCTCGGGCGAGTCTTACAGGGCCGTGCGGACGGCGGGGCGCGGCCTTTTCCCCTTAGGGGGAAACCGACATTAATACTAATATGTGCATGATTTAGGAAAAACGAAAATTTTATCAGCCTAGGGTAATTTACGAACAGTCACAATAGCCAGCGGTGGCTGTACGGACAGATTTTGTACCTGTTGCGGACACCGACAGATACTCCAGTACATTAGCTCTCAGAGTCCCATGTTCGGAGCTGAGTCCACATACTGTCCACACCGGAGTAGCCGAACCTTATAGGCTATGTTGGGTAATTTCTCTCTTTAGAAATAAATTAATGAACAATGTAACACTTCTGCCTACCCAATCGTTGCCAAAATTACGTTAATTTTGGTAATAATCTTAGTCGTGACCTCGATCAATGTAATTAGGTAATTACGCACATTCCGAGTATGTTCGGTGATGTAGTAAGTAATTGATTTTATATTACGTAATTCGGGTTGAATAAGATAAGCTTAATAATTATACACCAAGTAATGTGTGTTATCTATAGTTATATGCTAATAATAAATAGGTAAAGTTTATGTTTTTAAGTTTACATTTAAGGGGTAATCGTCGGAAATACTGATCCGATGTACTGGATACGTGGTAACCGTTTTTGCGTCGGTGTCCTTTCCGCCCTGTATACAGGATCAATGCCAACTACATAAAATCGTAAAAAACGGGTAACAGACCAAAAATAACAAATAATTTATTAATGCCTGACGTAAAAATAGATTTTTACAATTCAATTTAAATTTACAAGAAGTTGCTACGGCGTAGCAGGTACTTGCTACGACTGCTACGCCGTAGCAACGTGCTACGAAATCTTAGATAAAATTCCGATCTTTGTTTCTCACATACAATTCACAACACATTGCAGATTATTTGGTGAAAAATAGTACTTCAAATACGAAAAAACACTCCAAATATAAACACAAATAGGTCCTTGAATGTTTCCAATCAATTTTGGGAACGTATTGGCACCTTCACGTGTTATTCTTGGAAACAGAGCTGTGATCAAAGACTTTGATTGAGGCCTAGCTATTTCACGGAAAGTCTTTGAACGAATCATGTAGACTATAAACTGATTATGGTCTCTATCAACATATATTATTCGAAGAAAATTGGTTTTAGGTGGTTTCGTGTACTGTGGTGACATTTCTGTGGTGTTATTGACGTTTTAGTTAATCAAAGGCGTTGGAATGGAGTTTCAGTTATTTAGTTTTTTTTTTATTAGCCTATTCAACCCCACTGCTGGACAAGGGTGTCCCCCATTCCTTTCCAACTCTCCAGTGTTTTACCTTCTCTGGCCAATCAGTCAGGAACGAGTCCTAATTAACTTACAAGAGAATAAAATCAATTGGTTTACAAAACTGCCGTAGAACATCTGGTTCTTTTATTTTCTCTTTCCAATAGTGAAAGTAAAAATAATTGATAACTTAAAAACGTTTTTTATATTATAATTATAGACAATGATAAAGTGCAATAAGATTTCTTCGACGTTTCTATGTGAAATAAAATAGGGTTTAGCCGAAATCTACAAACGCTACTTAGCACATACTTTGGCTAAGAATAGCCTAAGCTCTCATTCACTATTGCACAACAGTCCAACTACTAAAGCAAGAAAGAGACGCAACTATGTATCTGAAAATCATCATCTGCCTAGCCTTTTCCCAACTATGTTGGAGTCGGCTTCCAGTCTAACCAGACGCAGCTGAATACCATTATTATAAAAGGAGCGACTGCCTCTCTGACCTCCACAACCCGATTAGTACCGGGTAATAAGATACCCTTGGATAAGTCCGGTTGTCAGACTTTCGAGCCACTGAGCACCTGTAACGACTGTCAAATATCTACAAATGACAGCAGGGACCAACGGCTTACGTATCTCTGAAAATAATCATTTCAGTTGACTTGATGACGAAATACACATATTTAAGTCAAAAAACGTATTTAGTAAAGTTTGTAGATCTCGACTTAAAAGAATAAAAAACAAGGCCAAATTACAAATTATTATTCGATAAGACATCATCATTCTCTTGCCCTTATCCCAATTCATTTGTGGTCGGCGCAGCATGTCTTCTTCTTCCATACTACTCTATTACTCGTCATCTCATCAGACCTCCTTTCTTTCCATATCATTCTTTACACATTCTATCGTTTCGATAAGACTTCGAATAATAATTTGTAATTTGGCCAACCATACATTGTGTATTTACAAAATGATCCAGACACAATCATCAAACAACACGAGACATAATCCCAATCACCAACCTATATCGAGTTTCATGAAAAAAAGAGGAACAAACAAAAAGATCAATTTGTTCAGACAGACACGTTGTACTAACATTTGTTCGATGGAGCTGCGATGACGTCAGCGGGCGATTAACTCGTTATTCGGTTTGTTCTGGGCACGCTGATTAAAAGACCTTGTAGGTAGACAGACATAGGTAGGTACTTGTGTGGTAAGTCAGGTATTTTGAATGTTAGCTTTGCTGGTTTCGGCGTTTAGGTATTGTAAGGTGCGTTGAGAGTAATGTTAGATACATTATTATTTATTGAATGATCAAAACTAGCTTGTACAAACGACTTCGCCTGCGTAGAGTTCAGTTATTGAACCACAGGATCGTATTATTGGGATAAAAAGTATTCTATGTGCTAATTCAGGTTATAAACCATCTGTGTGTCAAATTTCATCCAAATTCATTTAGTAGTTTTTGCGTGGAAGAGTGGTAAACATACATACATCCAACCTGCCAATTTTTTGGATTTATAATAGTAGTAAGATAAGTTTATAATAAGATGTCCGGACCAGTCGATGTGGAGATACATGGGGGCGGTACAAGGCCAACAATGGACATATTACCGCTGATATTACGATGATAATGACAATGAAAGCCAACAATTTCATTAAAAATATAATCCAAAACGTAGATCTCTATTGAGAAGAATTGAACTATTTTCCGATGAACACTCTTTTATTTAAGTTGTTACCAAAGAAAAAAAATACATCTATTTGCGCTTAACACGCACGCAATGCAACGCATAACAATTTAACACAAAAAGAATAAGAAGGGAAAAGAAATATTCGTCACATTCACGTAAAATTGCCATCGCTCTTCATAATTGGTCTATTTCATATTTTGATTCAAATATTCTTTTAAAATTACCATCATTAAAATATTTTCTAGCTTAAAATACAGCTCTCATGGAATTATTGTGCTCATAATGTTGATTACGATAGCTAAACGATCCGGAGTCTATTCTTGTCTAATAACTTGAACTTCAGAGGTACTAACTACCTGTAGATAACCCGTTCACGGCCTCACGCAACGCGACATGCTTTAAGCACGGGGAAGTATCACTATTGGTTCACGTGATTACCGTCGCATCGCGGTGAGTGGTAGTCGTGAAGCATCTATTGACTAAAACTAAAGTATATAAATGTACTTATCATGACACGTTCCGCCATACGCCACTCCGCGTGGTATACATTACTATACCGTACGCCGTTCGCACCACGCGAATGTTCACTGCAGCGAATGTCCCGTAACCACAGACTGTAAGCATTTTCTTTCACTTGTTTTTTTCACAGACCTGTTGCAACACGCGTGTCGTTCGAGTGTGTAACCCGTGGTCTTGACTGGACTGTTAAATTTCTGAAGCTTAGGTACCTGTAGATAATACCTAAGTCCTAGACCGTGCCCAGTCATGTCACGTCTGCCTATCATCATTTGTCTGGATTGCCAAAGATACGAAGATTGTCTCACGTACGAGACTGACAACAATGCATCTAATCAACATTGATTCTGGTTAGGACGTATCAGTCGAGGTCTAGAAATTAGTCTAGGAATAAGTACCTAATTATTATAGTGTGTGTGTGTTTGTGGTTATCGATGACAATAACATATGAAGCGAATACAGACTGATTGATGTCGTAAACAAGTGATTCTAAATGGCCCAATAATCTGGAACTTAAACATGACTGGCGAAATGGGTGTTCTATTACGTGCACCTCTACCTAACCTTCCGGGGATTACAGGCGTGATGTTATGTATGTGTATTTTTGGATTAACTACACATTCACATTTATAAATAGTTTTTTTGTAGTGGCATATCATCATGGTAATGACTCTATTCATAAATCAAAAAAAATATGTAAAAACTACAAAAACAGATGAATTCGGCCAAACTGAAAAAAACCCGTATCGTCTACATACCTCATATTTTTACATTTTCTGCGTAAAATACCTACATTCTAACTCATAAATATTTTCTACAAAACTCGCAAAAAAGACGCCTACAGAATATAATGGTAAAAGGCGCAATATCAAATAGGAGACGAGTTCTACCCCACCCTGTACTACAATACAGCGTGTTCAATATTAAAACTTGCCAATATTAATTCTGGAAGAGACGCAATTTCAATAGGAATAAATTATAATATCGCGTTTATTACTATTTGCCTTTCTGGGGATATTAGTGGTTGGACTAAAAATAAGAATACTATTTTAAGGTGCATTTAAAGTGCTATTGGCAGAGATGTTACTTCAATACAGTCAGAGAAATGTATGAGAAAGCTAAATATTTTTTACTATTTCTAAAGATAAAACTGTTTAAAGTGATTTTTAAACAAAAAAATATAAAGTATATCACCACGCCTGTAATCCTCGAAGGCATAGACAGAGTAGTATCCATACAAATACCGGGTACGTCCCATTTCGCCAACTAAACAATAGACGTGCAAAACAAGTGAAAAAAAATCATAATTCCGTTCTCCTAGTACTTTTTGTTAGGTGTGCACTAAAAATACGATTTCAGCGGCACCACCACAAAGAGAGACAAGAAATAGCAACATCAACAAGAAGTTTCCTTGTAACTTTAGGAGCTGACTGTACCACAGAAAAAACAGTTGAAATTTATGCTTGACGAAACGGAAATCAATGTATGAAGATTAAAATAGTTACGAAACGGCACTTTTGTGATGGTATTTTGTTTAGTTAGCGAAACGGGAAAGTTACCAAACGGGACGTACCCGAAATATCCTACCTCATCCACATTTCGCCAGTTATAATTCACTTCCCTTTAATAGGGGGCGAACCTATCCCCAGGTCATTGTCGTGCATAAATCGAGACAGTTAAGGCTTCTATTGAGAAAGCCCTGAAAGTATACCCCAATAACCCTTTGCCTTACCTGGAAATCGAATCAAAAACCTAGTGCTTAGCAGTGCACGAGACCAACGTGGCTGACACAATTGCTTAGAACAACTCTATAAAACACTTCTGTAAACAGTGACATTAAAGCATGTTACCATTTTCGAAAACAGACATTTCCAAAATAATCCCAGTTATGCTATCAAACCATAACGGTCTCATTAACACCTAGTCACTCATCTGACTATTTCTAGTGTCCGAGCAAATATTCGGCTTCGGCCACCTTCGGCTTCGGAAATCCAAACGTTTCCAGCAAGCGCAGAAATTGAACGAACTGTTATGAATGCGCGAGAGCTCAATGGAACCGGTGACGCGTGTGGAGCTCATAATAACATTCATACCGACACTAAGGGCGCCTTCACATTAGAGGCGAGAAGAAGCGCTGCAGTGGAGCCGCTGCGGCGCGCCTTTGGCAAATCGCTTTAACTAGGCAAAACAATTAAATGTGCACTTGTACGAAAAAAACTCGCAATTGTAAACGATAGCTACCGCTACCCATACTAACTGTCGCTAAATATCAAATCGCATGCGTATCATAATACACAGGTCCTGTAGTACCACCACAGCAGCACTTCTTGTAGCCTCTTATTTGAAGGGGACTTTTTATTACCCCTAATTAACAATAATTCATTCTCTCTCATATACCTTGTTACTGCTTCCACACAATTATTTAATTTTAGCCATTCTTGAACTGAATTTCTAAGGGTTTTTAAACCTGCCGAGGAGACATTACTTTAACATCACGAAGAATTAATAATTCCATCGGTATCGGAGATTGGAAAGTAATATCTATGATGTATAAATAAACGTGAACAGAATTCTGAGAACTGAAATTTTAATAGTCTAGTATTACAATTATTTACATTTACCCGGTGTTTCTGTAATATATACATGATTAGTGTACATTAGGTACTACGAACTATTTCAATAAATGTACCTAGACTTTATTTGAATTTGAGTATTGACTAGTTTTTGCCTGCGGTTTTTCCTACGAAGACGTCGGATGATATCACACAGGAATGTACTACTGGAATAAATAAGTATTCTATGTCCCAAACTATCATGGTCATCCTCCACATGCAATGGACCGAGGAACTTTCACATTTTCATAAACGCGAAAGTACCTCTGTTGTAATAATTAGTGTGGATTTACAAGAGACGGATAAATTAATACTGACTTCAAAGACCTAACTGATAAACTTAACTGCTAACCGGTTTAAGCTTTTTTGGGCATTATTATAAAACGACTATTTTATAGAAATGCCCATTGGACAAAGTGCCAAAGAATCAATTTAACGGTCTTGGAACCCGCAACGAAATGAATGAGGAGGTGAGTTGCTGTAAGTGGGGTGACACACAGTGGGGCCTCCTCTCTATGAGAGGGAATGAGCTGTAATCCACCATGCGGATTCAGTACATTCCGGTTTCTTCACGAAGTTTCTCTTCACCGTTTTCAGACCAGTAGTGATGAAATAAATTGACAAAGTAATGCACCTGTCTGGGTTTAAACCCAGTAGCTACAACTCGTAAATCGAGGCCGTTACCACTGAGCCGCCAGTGCTCACAGACTGCTGTTTACTATCTGATTCCAAGCCAAGATGATTTTATGTAGCTTATAAATGTGCGTTGCACTAAGGAGTTTCATTGAAAGAATCTTCAATGGTTCGAGTTGAAGCGTTGTGGAACCCATGCTGTGCTTTTATGTTTTGTTTTGCTAAGTGTATACATTTAGTGACGAGCGTTAATATGTAAACACTACACTTAGCAAAATTTAAATGCGATTTTCTCGTGGTAGCTTCGAAATTAGACATATTTCATAACAATACGGGTCCATTATCATTCTCTTGCCCTTATCCCAATTCATTTAGGGTCAGCGCAGCATGTCTTCTTCTTCCATGCTTCTGTATTACTCGTCATCTCATAATAGTACGGGTAGCAAAATACTATTTTGATATCAACAAAAAATATTCAATATAATAGAAAAAAACCACTTTTGAAAGTTACTACGTGTGTAAAAATTAGTGCTCATGACTGTACTTTGACCTTGAGAATACTTTAGAAACCCTGATAATTAATAATCAGTTTTAGTACCGTAATTAAATCCAATAAGCTTTTTACAGAAATAATTGCTCATAAAACAGAATTATTCAACCTATTTTCAACAGCACATTCTGGAAATAACTCCCTCGGAACATACAAGGTCGTTTAAAGTTTTAGTAAATAGTTTCAAGTTTAGTCTTAGACCAATGTGTTCGGTGCCGGTGGTCGGAAACACCGGAACGTCTAAGTCTAGAGGTAGGTTTCAGTCTAATCACTCCTATTACTTAAGCCAAGTGGACGTTAAGTGAATTTGTTAGGCAAACTTAAAGCGATTTGCAGAAACATAATTATTATTATACGGCAGCTATCTTTCATGTTTCTTGTTTATTGAACTTCAGGCATGCATACAGTGACTGGTTATGATTTCTTTTATTTAGTCCTATGCACATTTATTACATTATTAAATATTCCTTGAAAAAATAACAATACGAAAACCATTTGAAAATGAGTAGCCCACCATCGGGATCAGGGATCAGGGTCCAAGCTACCGACGCGGCCAGGCCTCCAGTGTAAGGAACCTCCTAACTATACGAGCCGTGTCCAGAAGTACCGCTTTCTGAATCAAGCACGTCGTGATCCAGCTGCCTAACAGCTGGATCACGACGCGAGCATCAGATATTGGTCGAGGCTCTTGGTAATTAAGCCATTGACTGACACGACTATCTGCAAAATTATTGCTGGGCTTATATCCCATTTTCATATATCTGAATAGTATGACTTGTGCACGATGATGCGAATGCAGAATCTCAATATAGCATAACTTTGATATGGATAACTATACCCTTCAGACTTACTTATACTAACTTCCACGTTACTAACTTCAAAAAAATAACGTCCTTGTAAACTTTTAAATGTCTAACGCACTCAAACGTCAAGAAATAGGAAACTTCACTGTTTCATAAATACCCACTTTTATTTAAGTAACCGCTAATAAAGTAATCATTTACCTACCATTATGATATGAAAACATCGTTACGTTAGTATAAAAGAACATTAACATATGTCGGATATGTCAGGATTTACTCCGTTAGGCTCGTACATCATGTGGGCAGACGATGGGTTTCGCGCTATGAAAACACACTGGGTGCGATACACTGTTTCTAGCAAAACTAACGAGTTACTTGAGACTACAACTCAACACGAGGCACAATGAATCGAGTATAGTTCCAAGACGTCTCAACTCCGCCGTGATCCGACACTCAATGTCGCCCTCTCCTCGAGCTGGACATCAGGGCTCTGTACAAGCACGCAGTGTTGTCTATAGACTTGTAAGTTGCTTGATGTCACCACTGTACACTGGCACGCTTTCCGATTCTTTTATTACTATTGACCGGATCCGACAGATATAAATGTTTGCTTATATAAGGCAAATTACATGCTAGTAAAAGGCCACTGACCCAAGATAAAAAGTATAAAGCGATTAGTTCAAATGTTGATTCAAGTTATTATTTTAACATTTGAGATTGAACCTGTAGAACGTTCAATCTAAACTAACATTATAAAGGACGTTTCAAGTTACTTCATGAAATCATGATACACATTTGAGGTCATCGGAAAACTTGAGACTAGAGATGCCGATGCATTCTACCAGTTTCTACGACAAATCTTTTAGGTACAGGCGAAACAGTTCGGCTATAGAAAGCCTTGCCCGTGTCAGTAAGGCGCGCTCAATCCTTGTCAACTTTTAAATTATGGTCAAAAATTAATACCTTTCTCCTTAAATATCTTTATACTTGTACAGGGTGGAAGGAACACTGTCGTTCCATACATTTTAACCATGCAGGTATTGCACTTTTGTAGAAAATAGATGTCCTTCTCACATAGCAATTTTTCATTCAGAATGATGTACTGAATACGTGGCAAGCGTTTGTGCGTCGGTCTCCCTTTCACCCTTTGTAGTTCTTTGCTCTTTTTCAGGATTATTATTGTATGTATTTATTTAAATATACAAGTATAAGCTTTACGTATGTGTGTTTTTATTTCTGTAATGGTACACCACAGACTTACAGGATTTTTTCTCCTCCTCTCTTAAAATCCATGCAAAGGTTGTCTTAGAAAGATTACTTTTAGCGAAAAGACCGCCCGTTTTGTGAAAGAAGAATGGCAGTTTGAGTCTTACATAAATGAGACAGTGTAGAGCTCCAAATATTTGACTAACTATCTTCAAGTATTAAACGCTTTTTGTGGCAAAAACGGTAGATTTTTAAAAGATTGGGTACTCGATGCAAATACAGCATTCTATTCGAGTTATTTGTGTTAGTTGTTTACCAAGAAATTATTGTAGTGAGTTGTCTAAACAAAAAGTATTTTATATGCAATGGTAGCTACATAACTCATTCATCGGTTAAACGAATTGCCGTACATACGTCAAAAGAAGTAAAAAAAATAAACCACTGTTCAATATTCTGTTTGTAGGTGTCAGTACTGGCTAAAGTTTAAAAAAATATAGTGGAATTAAAACTATCAAAGATTTTCTGTAAGATTATAATTTGAGATTCAAAGTTAACTTTGCTTCTATTTCACAATATCATTTTAAAACTAGACGTTGCAATTTAGCTTTACATCTATAATTAACATTACAATCGATCTAACAGAATTTGTACTATTTTTAACTGTGGTTAATTTATTACTAGATACACAGGTGTGTTTACATTACAACAAAGGGCCTGGCACAAGTTCAAATTCACGATCCGTTGACCGGAATTCCAATTAGTCATTGAACCAATTGTATTGACACTAATCACAAGATTGAAAGTTTCAACATCATGTCTTCTCTAGCACTGTTAATAAGGAATGATTAACTAATATGAATTAATTTTCGTATCGTGATAAATGCTAAATTAATGAAGATGAAAATTGAGCAGTAATCAATATCACAAGTAGAATGTACTCTACACTATTGTAGTCTTCCGCGATCTTCACTCAACGCCTATCCATTCAAGGACTTGGCTCGAGCAAAAATGTGAATAGATTATGGATTTATTAATCCCTTATCTTTCGTTGTTAGATTCAGAACTTTCCAGATTCTGTCCGTCGTCACTTAGAATACTATCTAGTATATTATTGTCCTCTTCACCCCTAGATGCACTATCACCAGTTTTTCCAAGCACTTCATTTAATATATCATCATCATTGACTTCACCGTTTACCAGATCGACATTGTCATCATCTACAGCATTCTCCACTGCTGCACTTTCTTCAGCCCCTTGATTATTTCCTTCATTTATTTCAGGAATGGTACTGTTATTTTCGTTTATTTCTTGGGCTGTAGTTTTTTCTATTTCATTGCTATCTTCATTGTTTATTTCTTCGTCAGTTACTTCTTCTTTCATTTCTTCAGTTTGTTCTACATCCATTTCTTCATTTTCTTCTTCATTCACTCCTTTATTAATTACCTCATTCTCCTCTTCTTCGTTCCTGGGAACCTCTTCCTCTTCTTTCGACTCATTTATTGTTTCCTGTCTTTCTACTTTTAGAGTCGATCGTTGTGACCTATTTGACTTTACTTTAACTTCTTCAACCGGTTCTTCATTATCAGTCATAACACTAACCGGCTCATCGGTTCCACCAGTTACGGCACTTAAGGCTTCGGCTTCGGCCTTTGCTAACCGTTCCTTTCTATCTTTTCTCGCCTGTTGTTTAACTTCCCACAAAGAAGGTATACGTCTTGTGTTTTCTTCGTTTTCTTGGTTTCCATCTTTGCTGTAGTGAACAATGTCGTCGGTGTATCGTACAGAAGGAAGGGGAGGATATTTGTCTCTGTAAAAAAAAAACGAAACGGTTAATTTCAAGAATGAATAATGTGAGGAATGATAGGGGGGGAAGAAGGGGTTACGTGCGAAACATTTATCAAGGGCTATAAAAATACATACATAATTTTTTATTTGGATTCTAGAAGTAAATAAATAAAGTTTATAAATAGAAGCGTTTACAGGGTTATTAATAGTTGCAAAACATAAAACTTGAATTAAAAAGGGTCAGATAGATCACAAGGTTTTGGAGCAAATGATTGTACTGCTGGCACCTTTACAAGAGCTAGATGACAAGTTGTTGATAGATTGATGATGATCCTAAATTCCTAGTTCATCTGAGTCAGTGTCGGAGTCCCAGCTAAAAACAAAACGTTTGTGAGTATAACTAGATATCTAATGACTACGAACTAAATAGATGCTAGTCAAAATAAAAAAAATAATAAGATTTATGTGATTCATGAATAAGGGCCGTGTCGCATACGTGTAATTAGCCACCGGCTTTAAGCTTGCGTTACTCCGGTCAGTTACACTTTTCCGTAGTCACCTTTCCGTTGACATCAGACAACAATACGCTATTATGACTGTACAATTGGTGTGAACACGGCCTTTATTTTAAAGGTTTTCACGTTTCGTTTGTTTTTTTATCAGAAATTTAGTTTTTTCTTTGAAGCAAATACTTTTGTTCCTTCTGAAGAATATTCTGTCTGAAATACATTCCTGAATTTTATAGTATAAAATGCTCTCTAGGTTCTTTATCAATATTTTTTCAATATTTATAAAGTTTCACTCACCTGCGCCCATCTTCGTATTTGCTTGGCACCATAAAACAGTTTGATTCTCGGTAGATAAATCGTCTCTTACTAACCCACGGCCATTGTAGACTCCAGAAGTGGCTCTGGAAAGTAATTAATAAGACCCATTAAAAACACCAATGTTGTGATATTCTGGATACTCATCATCATCGCCTGTCTAGCCTTTTCCCAACTATTTTGGGGTCGGCTTCCAGTAAAACCAGATGGATAAGTATACCAGTATTCTACATGGAACGACTGGCGGTGACGACTTAAACCCATGTTATTTTTACAATGATCTTTATCTGATCTACATATTATATAAAAGAGTAACCATGGAGTTGCTTGCCGGTTCTTCTCCATAGGAAAAGACCAACCCGAATTTTCTCTTCGTTTTATAAGTGCACATGTACGTCTATGTGAAATAAAATATTTTGATTTTGAATGTATTTTAGCGACGGGAGGACGTCTTAGAATGTCTTTCAGTTAGCATAACTTGAACTGAAACCATAATATTAATAGCTAGGCCCTGCTTAGCGGTATATTAATATAGAATATTTTTCTTCTTGATTCTTCGAATTAGGTTCTAAAAAGCGACGCAGAACCGAGTAATGTTTCCATTTGTTGTAGATATTATCATTGTTTGGCAATATTTGCCCAAAATATTTTTTATGAATGGCAAATACAAAATGTTCTCTCTAAAATAAATATCGGATTAGCAAAAATAGAACGGACGAACTAAGCCTACTCGAGCATTTTGTTACAAATATTTGAATTAATATCATTCTGTGTAAATTTTAATTGTTATGCCTGCGGCTATCGGGTGGGATCAGTATTTTAGTTCTGGGTGGAATTATTCATAACAGTTTTATTCATAGTATTGAAAAAAAAACCGATTACGTTTATACTTTGAATTTTCATTAGCATAGCAATGAATACATGAAATACATACAATGCCATCCATAAGTTAGTGAATGAAAATAAAAAAAATCTTGAAGACACTTTTGTGCCGTTTATAGACTGTAGATGTCAAAAAGGCTATATTACGTAAATCGGTATCGCGTCAAATTCGTCTGAAAGTTGATGAGAAACTTCAGGTGTCTGCTCTTGTAGGACTTGTAACCTTTCGTACAAGTTATGGGCGCTATCTTAAAAGTCACTCACACAACAGTATTTTGTGTGAAAGAATTTATCCTGGAAAGAAATATCATTAAAACAATATTAACTTGTATCTGTTCGAAATGATTGATTCCGATGATTAATTTATCATAGGCTCACTTATCTAGGCACTTGGGTACAATTTAAGCAAGAGTGATCAAAAAGTATTGCAGCCACATCTGGCAGAGGTCAGTCTCCCTAGAGGTTTCTACCAACAACAACCAACATCTCTCTCCAACATCTTGAACTAAAAAATCGCCGACTGCGCAAATCTCAATTATATAAAAGGTCTGCGCCACATAATAAGTGTGCCCCAAATCATCATCTGCCTGCCATTTTCTCATGTTATATAGGGTCGGCTATACAAGTATCTTTTTCCATTCTCCACTAATAACCTTCGCACTATCATTCACTACCGTGTCTCTCATACCACATTATCCATCCAGGTTTTCTTTGCATCATTCACCCATAGATCTGTATATAGTCTGGAGATTGATGGCAATAGGCTCGCCCCCTATTACATGTAAATGGCGAAATGTGGGTGTACTATAAGGTACACCTCCGCCTAAGCCTTCGGGGATTACAGGCGTGATGTTGTATACATTCATCCATTTATATCCATCACTGTTTTAAAGGCATACGTCCATGAACTCCGCTGCTGCTGAGGTCTTGGGTTTGATTCCCAGATATGGGAGAGGTGATTGGGTTTCTGCATCAAGAATTTCTCAGTATCAGCCAGAAATCTGTTTTTGTGTCCAGTTAATGGCTATAGACTCGCCCCTATTACATGGGAAAATATAGATGTACTATTGATACACCTCAGCTTAATCCTTAGGAGATGACAGGAGTGATGTACACCGTATTATACCACCTGATGGTAAGCACACTTACCACTCTTGCACAAACCCTCCTTTTCTTGGCCTTTTCTTCTTCTAGTCGTCTTTCCTCCTCGCTGTCATAGCCATCAATCTGGATGGAAAAAAATACTTTGATTACTTTTGAAAATACATGTTTAGTTATTCTTTCTGGCAGGTGTTGAGATCGAGAAATTGTTTGCTTATTGTTTACCAGTAACTGTTACTGTTAGCCTGCGTCATCACATTGCTGTTTTTTCGATCCAGAGCTGACATGGATCACTGGTAGTTTGAAAAAATACTTCACTAATTTTGAAAGCGAAAACTTTGTAAGGAATTCTATAATTACGTACTTAATGATGACTCATACAATATTTTGTTTAAAATATCGAATGTTTAAACAAATAATATCTGTTTATGAAGTTCGTAGAATTTCACGTGTCGCCTACGAAATACAAAGGAAATGGTTATTTCAATGAAAACTTAATTACATTGAGCGACAATGTTGTTCGAAATATCTTAGCGAGAAACCCCAGCTCTCTTTCAGAAAACAGAAAGAGAAAGAACGATGTACAGCATAGCTCTCTCTTTCTGACTTATGTACTTACAAGGGGATCTTCATAGCAGTAGTAAGCGTCTTCTTCATCTTCAGGACTGAAAATGAAACAAGAATGATTTAAATATCGACTAAACCTACCTTATCAAACAGTATATGTATATTGCTTACGGCCCCCACCACAACCCTGACTTCGTGAAACCCATCCGAGTCAGTGCGAGTGCGGTGCTTTAAATCAGACCATGCCTCACTTGCTGGAAAGTCCTAAGTGCCCGTTAACATGCACGTTTGATGACCTAAAGAATGCCACTATTGCCAAAATTAACGTGGCTCAAACAAAGTCTAACTAAAGTAACGAACGAAAAGAAGACAGCTTAATACTCACGAAGTAACTGAAATCTTGAGATGGATGCCTGACGCGATGATGATGTCGTGCGCCTGCTGGATAGTGAGGGTCGACGTGTCCAGGTCGTTGATCCGCAGAAGCTTGTCTCCGGGTCTGATGCCCGCCTTCTCTGCTCGGCTATCCGGTTTAACCTGCGTGAATAGTATTCATGCAGACATAAATAGTAAATCCAAGTAGGCGAAAGTTTGTGAAGGTGGATTCTCCTACTCTTTCCAGTAAAACGACTGAACTAATTTTGTTAAAAGTGTACAGTAATATAAATATAAAAAATGTGATTCTACTGCACAGCAAATGCATAGGTGTTTACCCTGCTCTAGTTGCTTTGCATGACACAAATATCTCTTAAACACAATACTTAATAATGATGATTTTGTGTGTGTTGTCGAATGGCCAAAAGGATGCCGAGTCAGACACGGTTTTCGAGAACCAGAGGGTAATCCCGAATTTAAATCTATAACATCCTACTTTTTCGTTCGCATTGTCAATTCTAATGATGTAGGACTCGGTAAAATGTTGATGCACTTATGGCATTCAATGTCAGTATCACATTAGCTCAGCATCGTGAGTGCGAGTGTGAGCATGTATGACGAGTGTGTGTCCCTGTAAAATCAGGAGGGACAATTATGACCTTTCAAAATACTTGCAATATTCTTTATACTTACAAAAGTAACTCTCAACGGAGTCTTATAAAATACGCCGCCGGCCAGGTCGAAGCCCCAGATAGAGTCTTCAAAGCTGACCCTTTCGTGGATGCCCTCGTTCCTGGACTCCCACGAAGGCTTGTTGATCTCGCCCGCCAGAAGAGCCGCCTCCTCGGCCTTAAGCTTCGTGTGCCTCATCGAAATCGCCATGTCTGGTGGCATTACCCTAAGGAAGAGTCGTCGTTGAAGTGCTTGAGTTATGAGTTGTGCTACACTATTGCTGACTAATGCTTGCATTGACCGGACAGGTCTATTCAGATCTGTGAAGTGTTCACTTCAAAGATCATGTCAGACGATAACCTGTATTATCCTCATGTGACTTGATCAATAATAATTATTATGTCTGGACTTTAAAAAAAACTGTGACATCTAAGTTTTATTTTGAATATTTATTCTTAGAGTATTCAGATTTAAAAAAAAATAATTTAACTTAGCGTGTAAAAGTGTTTTTTAAACCAACTTACGGAAATAAACATGATTTAGAAAAGGAAAGTAAGTAAGTTTCATTTTGAAGAAATTTTTAATTTGTTACCTAGCTTAGAATGAGCGATAACATTGCAAGCTAAGCTTTTTTTAATTTCGCTTGGAAAGTTATCTAGTGAATACTGACACATTAAAATATGGAAATAGAACCTGTCCTATGTCAACCTATATCTTATATTCTGTTTTTAAACGTCGTACTAAATGAAGAAAATACTTTAACGAACCTTTGGTAAAAACTAAATTGGACCCAAAAATACTTTAAAACTATGTGCAAGTAAAAAGAGCAGCGGTGGCCTAGTGCTGGCGGCTCCGACTTACGAGCAGTAAGTCGTGGGTTCGAACGCAGGCAGGCGCATTACTTTGTGTAATTTATTTCATCAGAACTGCTCTCAAAACGGTGAAAGAAAACATATCGTGAGGAAATTGGCATGTCCTAGAAAAAAAAAATCGAAGATATTTGACATCCACCAACCCGCACTGGGCACGCGTGATGGATTATGGCCCATTCCCTCTCATAGAGAGGAGGCCGTGTGACCCAGCAGTGTGGGAACATGCTAATTATGCTTATGCTAGCAATCACATTCAAAGTATTTCGTATTTCTACAGAATTGACACAAGCTTTTTGGTAGCGTATGTCAATTCAGTACATTATCTCAACTTGTTGAAACCCTTTGGACATGACTTTACTTAATTCGCGTAGCACCAACGCTACGCGCTGTGCTACGGCGTAGCTCCGCCGGTGCTACAAGAGGTGCTACGACCAGCAAAATGGTAGTGCAGCTGATTGCATAGGGTGCTCCTAACTTAAACCATGGCTGTTGACCACTTTTGTAACCTTGTTACTAAGAGTATTAGGTTGAAAATGGCTCGGCTACCTTTGACTACCAAAAATAGAAACACGCTTCACATACGTATATTTTATAATCTTCTAGCTCATTCACAATGAATGACAGTGATATTTATAAACAGTATTACAAGTAGTTATAAATGTAACTGTATGTAATGATTAGCGCCAATGTACCGTTCGACATTGCTTGGACATCTGCCCAACATCAAAAGGAAGAAAATGACTGAATGATGACAAATTATAGAATTTCTGACTTGAGCCAGATCATCCTAAAAAGAATTTAAAGAGACAGAAGCTATTATCAGCCTATTATCGAACAAATAAATCAAATGTTTGTGGAATATTGTGCTGTTTCTATTTCCCAAATCTTTTTCTTTATTCATCACTAATCATCAATTCATCATTCTCCTGCTCTTACCCTTATGTATTTGGGGTCAGCGCAGCATGCCTTCTCTCTAGCCATAATATTATATCTTTATTTATTTATTTATCTCTTCAAGCACAAAAGTACAGAGACTTTCACGCGGTCCATCCATAGTTTTCAAGATTTTCAAGTTATCGATCATTTTTGGCCAGCATCA
Organism: Noctua janthina; assembly: GCA_963576755.1. Classification (NCBI taxonomy): domain Eukaryota; kingdom Metazoa; phylum Arthropoda; class Insecta; order Lepidoptera; family Noctuidae; genus Noctua; species Noctua janthina. The sequence goes on along the minus strand of OY755055.1, from coordinate 1,313,695 downwards.
TCATCATTTCAGCCAAAAGACGTCCACTACTGAACATAGGCTTCCCCCAAAGGGCGGTTTTTACCATAATCGCTACGCTTCGCAGGTGGGTTGGCGATCGCAGTACGGTTGCTACAAAAGCACAGAGAACGCTGCTGCCCATTCTCTGGTAAGTCCCTTACTCGCCTCTTACGACACCCTCAGGAAGATATGGGATGGTGCTATTCTTTACGTCTGACACCATACAGCACTAACAAAGTCAACGCTAAAACTTCAACTTTGGACCTGCTTTAAAAGGATTCTTAAGCTGTAGGACAAAAGTGGTAGTACTTATTTGATAGTACGCACGACGACTAATCAAGCTATGCATATCCAAGTTAATCTGATCTCTCATTGTACGGGAAGCTCATACAAAGAGAGGTCAGGTTATACTGGATATGTATAGCTTGATTTGTCGCCTTGTGTACAACTATTAAAGAACAATATTCAACAACAGACTCAGAAGATTTCGTGATATGTGAGACCATTAAAATCAAAGAACAATAGTGATTTTTCATCTTTTCTTTGGAAAAGAATGAAAATTTCAGTTCCAAACTTTTTCTAATACTACTTACTACAATTTCTTCTTTTAAGAGGGCCCTTCCCGGTACGTCTATCGTCAACGCGAGCATGGTCGAAAAGCTTGTTGTTTCATTCAGAGTCACAGGTGACCACACGGGTACTACGCGACCCCGTACGAATCTTCTCCCGCGGACCTCATATCGCCTGACGCGATAACATTGAACGAAAAATAGTGTTCGAAAATTTCATAAACTTGTTCCAGGAAATACTTGTTTTTGAATAAGCCTTACAAGTTTGTGAATATTTGTCATTTAAATGTACAAGGTTTCTATCACGATGTTTTCTTTACTTTTACAATTTATGAATACATTATGAACGGCCAAAGTTTAGGAAAAATATGTGCAAAACAGCAATTTTTGGAGGCTTATACTGAATTTGTTTCTCCAAATTTTTATTTTTTGCTTTGAAATAAACCTAGATATAGTGCACAAGATACCTATCAGTTAAAAAACGCCATAATCACGTACGAGCGTTTGTATGAAAACTATGACGGGTTGGCCGCTCTTAAGGGGTACTTTTAAGGAAATACCGAAATTCATTGTCTAGCCTGGTTTACAAAAGCCGCAAAACACAAATCCTAAACAAAGTTTTTGTTCACAATGATCTATGATGGCTGTGCATTAATGTCTGTTAATTAATCATCTACAGGGTGTAAGGGACACCAACGCACAAACGCTGACCACGTATTCAGTACATCATTGTAATCTTTTTTTAAATCTGTAGTTTCCTACAAAATTGCAATGCCTACCTACGGTCAAAAGAAGAATAGCCAAACTGAAGCGGCAGTGGGCAGGGCCCATTGCTCGCAGAACGGATGGCCGATGGGGCCGGAAAGTTCTGGAGTGGCGACCGCGAACTGGAAGACGTTGCGTTGGAAGGGCTCCCACTAGGTGGACCGATGACCTGGTAAAGGTTGCAGGGATCCGCTGGATGCGAGACGTACGGGACCGGTCGATGTGGCGACATTTGGGGGAGGCCTATGTCCAGCAGTGGAGGTCTTTCGGCTGAAATGATGATGATGATGATGACACGGTCAAAATGTATGTAGCGGTGGTTTTTTTTTTAATAATTACCGAATTTTATATGTTGAGGGGTTCAAAATGATGTTCTGAACGCGTGGTAAGCGTTTATTCGTCGGTTCTAATTCCACCCTGTATTTTGGTACGAGACTAATTTAAATGTTCATTATTATCCCTACATAAGAAAAATGTATTCGAACAGACAATAAACATTATCCTTAAAACCGTGGAGTTCTTACCGAACGAGGGCGGATTGTAATCAATCAAAATTGATAGGTTAAAATTAGTAAGATTCCAAAAAAAAACTTCTAAAAGCAGAATCCTTTACCCGACTGCAGTGAAACACTAAAAGAACTATCTCCAAAAATCCGCAAGAAGAACAAGAAACTTGTTGAACGTTGAACACAATCACGGCGCGCACTATCACTAAGTAACAGTCACGAACACAGTGAGCTCACCTCACTTCGGCTCGATGGTCGCTGAATCACTCGATACAAAGAACGCTAACACACTGAGCCAATTAATATTGATTTAGAAGCCAGTGGGCGATGTTCGACAACCAATACTCACCGGTCAATCAGGCCGGTTGCACTATCGACGAGTAATTTTAAACAGGCAAGTAACCAGCCCACCGGTTACAGTCTATACACAATCACTTTATCGCTGACTTTTGCATGACTACTGTCAAAATCACTATTACTGCTGATCAAAAGCCTCCTTTCAGTTCTTCCGATCCAGGGCTTATGTGGACCACGAGTTATTGGTTTTGTCTCCTACAAACGCGGTGACGCCATCTGGCTGTGTCAGAACTCCTTATTTCTATTCTGCAGGGTTGGTTTAGTCACAGTAAGCTTTATTTTCGTAGCAGTAAGGTTGATTTTAGATGGCTGTCACTGCACTGCAGTGATCTTTATCGACAACGACAGTTGACAATTTGACAATTTACTTTCACATTGTGTGCTAAGAAGACAATCGTTTTACTTTTTTGGCAATAATAAAAACATTTCATATCATTGTCAGTCAAATTAAATAGGGCCCAGGATTTTAATCCTCAAAAAATTATACCTCTGCTTTCTTGGAACCTGATTAAGATTTGGATCAGTTCCTAATCTTCAGTAAACCAATCTAACAACTAATTTTGTTGCATGTTTTATCAATCATTCTAATGCTTTTGGCACAAGGCTTTTGCTCAACTGTGGGATGATTAAAGGCTACTTTATGTGGCAATTTAGGGATGTTGGTAGTATATTAGGTATATTGTTAATCGATCGATATACCTTATCGATCGATATAGCTTATCGATCTACACAAATACCTATCTTAAGTTACGTCACACAACTCCGTCCCATTTTTTTTTTTTTTTTTCGGATGGTAAATCATCAAATGACCCCCCCACTCTGGGCGGAGCGGAAGGGAGTGTCAGACTTGTACTGACTAAAACCCATCCATGTTCCTTCTTTGCCCTTTGTGTTCCAGGGCCACGGTATCTCTTTCGAACAGTCCCGCAGCCCTGGCAGGCATCGGCCCTTGCGGACCCCTACTTATTTGCTGACATCTCTTTGAGGCGCACGTGGAACACGAACGCGCCGTCGACACGGCCTGTCGTCATAAGACGGCCGGACGGCGAGCTGGCCCATAACTCGCCGTCCACAGGCCCGCGAACTCCGTCCCATCGTCTTTAACCCCTTCAAGCAATTGGGTTAACTACAGTTTAACTTCGATCTAACGGTGGTGTAATCAGGCCTTATCACGGCACATTATGAATGGAGTGGGCTACGAAAGCATGATCAAGGTAGGACATAAATAAATCGCTTGTAGCGACACATTCAATCTTTATATCGCAGGATACGTGCTCCGATTGATGGCACATAAACTGTCTTTTTCGTGTTATCGATTCCCATTATTATTTAAGTCAGAGTAGCTTCGAACAAAACTCTGAGAGAATAACAAAAACTGAATTATTGCTATAATTAAATTATGAAGTACATCTTTTGAATGTCGATGTCTGCACCGGCGCCCAAATAAACTGCCGGTGTAGGCTGCACTGGCTGTGGCAATCGCAAATATGATTGTAAGTTAGTTTTTAATCTATTTAACATATAAGTGTAAAATGCAATTACTTTAGACCCAGGGTTTTGGCCTTGGGCTACAATGATGTATTTTCAGTATAACACATAAGCACCTACCAGTCGGAAGCTATAAAAATCATTACATAAGTTCAAAGCCGACAGTCGCAACGCATTAAATCCGAAACTAATCTTAATTAAACCTTCGCCTAAAACAGAGCGAAACCATAATAATTATATTAACTAGACAAAAGATCTCACAAAACACAGAAACAATGGTGCCAAAAATAATACCTATTTAAATTGTAGAGAGAAATTAATTTGTCCTGCGCACAATTGGTACCAGCACCCTCTCGTTGCCGTCCATGTGATGTCGCAACGTTTTTGTGAGCCAACTACATCTACTTTTACCATACTGTCACGTGGACATATTGAAATGTATTTCCCTGTCTGTCATTATCTCATTATTATTAAAAATTATGATGTGTCGAAACGAAAACCGTCTTTCTGTGGGCGGTATGACTAAAAGGGTGATCTAAGATCAATTGGAAAGTATTTCTTTGTCTATTATCGGCTCAAACTGTTTTAGTACACGTTGCTTTACAGTGATTAGTATGAGGTTATTTTTTAAATGAGAAATAAAATTAAATTAAAAATATAAACAGGTTTTCTTCATTGTGTCACTGACAGGGCAGTATTTTATAATATTGTTGGCCCAAAATTTTGTCACTTTCCCGGCTGTCGGTGTCAGCACAGAGGTAATACAATTTTTCTTAAATGTTTTGCAATTTGCCGTGCAGTGACACGCTGTATGTTCAACAAAATATGATTCGAGACCGTAATACGTAGGTATTTACAGAGTTATCATAATTAAAATTATCAATACAATCCTCTTAGTTCATTAAAATCCCATTGAATGACTTTTTCATAACCTGGAATACTACGCGAAGTTCGAAATACTGAATCTAGGGCTCAAGAGTTCTTCTTACAACGAAGGTGAGCAGTATGGAGGTGGAGTGTTTATGAATTCACTTACTAAAGGGGTTCAATAGGGGGGACGCTTTTGTTGATGGGATATCTTGAGCATACGACTTGTCCGGTAATAAAATAATACTCTTTTATAGTAACAACGTAGTTACTATCTATATAGTCTGTGCACACGTACAAAAACTTTATGTACGTATAGACAATGTACCTAAGCGCCTATGTATAGTCGCAGGAGATCGTCAATCACCCGAGGGAACGCCTGCAATTTGATGTATCTTTCATTCATGCTCAACTTGACGTGAAACATCAATGTAACATGTCAAACAACTAGGTACCTACGAACAGTTTGATTGACGGTTTTTATTGATATGCCAAAAACATTACCCTCCTCTTTATCGCAGTTGAGTAAAATAGTAAAATAAAATGTACATTTTATGCTCTTGGAAATCAGTATTACTACCAATTCTATTCTATTCTATGAAGGACAACATCGCGAGGAAACCGCCATGTCCTAGAACCAAGAATTCGAAGATATGTGACTTCTACCAACCCGCTGTGCCCGCGTGGTGCGTGTGCCCCCATTCCCTCTCATGATAAAGAGGACGCCTGTGTCCCAGCAGTGGGAACATTATACTTATGCTTATGCTTATGCTTTGCTATGACCAATTCTAAACGAATTCAATTAACAGCAGTTTAATGATCTTTTTAAACGACAATTCTCATTTTAAACAAAGTTCCTGTTTATTCGACGTGACACAACAGTACTAAAACACAGCAGAAGTCAGCATGAGTGACAGCCAACCCCGTGCAGGGCACGCCACCATAGTGGCGATAAGTCCCCTCTTTGAGGAGTGGCTAGAGAGGCGCCACGGCGCCCTCACCTACCGCCTGACGCAGGTCCTCACCGGACACAGTTGTTTCGGGAGGTTCCTGCACCGAATCGGGCGGGAGGAAACGCCCGGGTGTTTCCACTGCGAGGATCGTCCGGAGGACACGGTGGAGCACACCGTGGAGGTCTGCCCCGCTTGGGCGGAGCACCGCCGTGTCCTCGTAGCGGCGATTGGCGGCGGCGATCTCTCGCGTCCGGCCTTGGTTCAAGCCATGGTCCGGAGCGAGAGGGAATGGGAAGCCGTCACCTCCTTCTGCGAAGCAGTCATGCTAGTGAAGGAGGTGGCCGGACGTGAGAGGGAAAGAGCCTCACGTCCCAGTCGCCGCGGGAGACGCCCTGGGCGTCGGGGGTCACGTGGTGGCTCCCGGCCACCGTAGGCGCGGGCCTGTGGACGGCGAGTTATGGGCCAGCTCGCCGTCCGGCCGTCTTATGACGACAGGCCGTGTCGACGGCGCGTTCGTGTTCCACGCGCGCCTCAAAGAGATGTCAGCAAATAAGTAGGGGTCCGCAAGGGCCGATGCCTGCCAGGGCTGCGGGACTGTTCGAAAGAGATACCGTGGCCCTGGAACACAAAGGGCAAAGAAGGAACATGGATGGGTTTTAGTCAGTACAAGTCTGACACTCCCTTCCGCTCCGCCCAGAGTGGGGGGGGTCATTTGATGATTTCCCATCCGGAAAAAAAAAAAAAAAAAAAAAAAGCATGAGTGACAGCAGAGAAGTTAAATAGACATCGTGAAAAGATTGGCAGTCAACAGAGCTGGTAGCGCAGTTAAGATAGCTGTGGTGTCCCAGTGGCTTTACAGCCCACTCCTTTTTACAGAGGGGAGGCCTTTGTTCCAGCAGTGGGAACATTATAAGCCGATTATGAAAAGTTAATAACCAACCTGAGCTACCTCACTTTTTTAAACATGGCACATACACTAGTAATTTCTTCTGTATCGTGGGTGCGTTAACAAACATTTAAACTCAAGTACACGAACAGCCAGACCCGTAGGCCATACAAATATTTGTTCCGTGCGGGGATCGAACCCGCGACTCGCAGCACAGCAGCCAGTCGCTCAGCCACTGTGCCAACCTCGCCGTCAGAAAATATTAATATAATTATTGTAAAAAGAATAATATTGTTATTTAGAAACAATTAATAGTTTTCAAAAAGAAAACTGCAAAACAAAACAAAAACACCCTTCTTTCCGATTCTTCGTAATTTATGTAAAAAAGCCCTAATCTGAGCAACTAAGTGGCTAATTATAAATTAATCTAATTAAACAACAATAAAATCCAAATAGAAATGTTCTAAAACAAATTGGTTCGTATTAATCACTCGCAGAGCTATGAGACACGTCAGATTGGCTGCCGTCGACCAGGTATGGCACGACATCCGCATAGCCGTGTCACTGCTAGACGCTACAGAAATAAATGAGAATAAGTATTAAGTAGGTATATTCACGCTTCCTACAGTAAAGGGAGGAGCAGCTTGGCCGGTTTGTAGCTTCTTAACACCGCGGATATGCACACGAACTTTCATAATAATATGATAAGTAACAAAGTACTTTATCACGCCTGAAGTTCAGAACGAATTCTGGCTGAAGTCGGATTTTGGTTATTATTTTTTTATTACAACATGGGCCTGCTCTTGACCTCGATTACGCCTGATGGAAAGCGGTGGATGAGGTCTGTGATGGAACGAGCGTGCCCAGAAGATGCCTCTTCACTCTTGAAGGCAGATGAATTAAATGTGGGAGGGAACACAGATCGGCCAGAGAGGCTGCTGAGTAAGACTTGTCGGGACAAGCGTTTGGCACAACGAAGTAAATGAATGAAGAATAACTGTTTGTTCCGCTCGACTACAAAACACATATGAACATTATAAGCCAACATAAAGTAGCAATAGGTAGCCAAAAAGGGTTAGGACATAAGATCCGCTTGATCGATTTTATCGTTTTATTAAGGAAATCTTCACATTTATCTTTAGCTGTAACATATATAAAAATGCTTGTGTGCGCTATACACCGGTTGGGAGTACTACGCTCCTGACCCTTCCATATTTACTATCAATGCTTTAAGATTCTTTCTATAAATCAAATCACAACACAGACCTTAATTTCAAAATGCTGCCTTTGATTAATTGATTTACTTAGTGCCCGCGATACCGGTACGTTTGCATTGAATAACAGAATCACAAGTATATATACCTACCGCTTGTTTCAACCGCCCCAATAAAATACAATTTCATCATCGTACTTAATGAATTTCATTTAATCAAACCGTAATTTCTGTTTGCTGTGTAATATAATTTGATTTACCTTATTGTGATTTCGCCTCTTGATTTAATCTTTAGCGAGAAGGGCTGAATATTTTGATTAATTCATTTAACTCTGATTACGTAAGCTGTTAATATAAGACACCGCTGAATTTACGGTTAAGAAATATTACGAGAAATCAAGAACATTGTCTGAAATCCGCATCAGTCTATAGTAAACATGATCTTGCTGACACAGATCATGTTTAAGGATGTGGTACAAACCAACAAACTGAACCACTTCCTGTATGGGACCATCATCGTAATCGCGAAAAAATATTCAGCTATCAATACCCACTCGACCCAAATGTATGGGACAGCTGATTATAATCAGCGAGAGAGTGAAGTTATAATGAGTCATACGATGGACCATCCATGGCTAAACACATACAGCATGTAACATAAAGGTGTGCTCATATTATCGTGGTTTTTTTTTAAATATATTTTTATTTTAAAAGTTTTTTCGGTGGTTTGATTATGACTCTTTCGAGGCTTTGGTTTTTAGCTAACGTAAGCGAACTTTTTAAATAAAGACATAATAAAAAAACATGACCACACCTTTATGTTACACGCTGTATGTGTTTCGCCATGGATGGTCCAACGTATGACTCATTATAACTATTCTAGAGCGCCAATCGAAGAATATTCAAATGGTAAATTAATTAACAATAACGGGGAAGAAAAGATGATTACGTCCATTCACTCAAATACAAATAATGAATTTGATACTTAAGTGTTTAATTAACTCTGATTAATTTTAAATTAATCGTCAGAATGAGATGTGTCTACCTGTTGGCAATAGTTGGTATTGAGTGACAGTTGGGAGCTAGCCAGCACTAATCTTGTGACCGACAGAAGTAAACAATACACGATTGTATCATACTCTTTCGTTATGATACGGAAATAAGGTGGATCCCGGAAAACAAAGAAATTGTATTGTTTACGTCACATTGGCGTAAGAGAACCTGGCCTGATTGAAAAGCTACCTGTCTAGTCGGCCCCAAAGAGCCTGCATTGGTGGGTAGACGAGTGACGAAGCTCTGTGCGCTTACGGTAATCCTCAGGGAAGTAGTAGAACACTTTTCCTTGTATACCATCATTCCAGCCGAAAGACATCCACTGCTGAACATAGGCCTCCCCTAAGTGTGGCCACATTGACCGGTCCCGTGCGACTCACAGCCAGAGGATCCCCACAACCTTCACCAGATCATCGGTCCACCTAATGGAAGGCCTTCTAACGCAACGTCTTCCGGTTCGCGGTTCCTTGTATAAATTAATCACTAATCAGCTCTGTGACCTTCCAATCCATCAAGCCGAAATAACAATGTTTGCTGATATCACAGTGCTCATGTTCAATAACACTTCTTAGGAAAATTGGGCACAGGTAAACGAACGAGGGCTTTCTAGAGTAGCTACCTTCTACTAATAAATTGCACTAACAAATTGCTCTGTCTTGTTACTTTTTAGTTCGTAATTATATAGTAATAGAAACCAATTTAGTTTCAAATTATAAAATTAAGTTATTGGCCATTAAACCCGCATTCAGCGCCATCTTCTTCTTCTTCTTCTTTTACTTCGTGTCGCGGGTTCGATTCCCGCACGGAACAAATATTTGTATAGCCTACAGGTAGTTGTCCCAGGTCTGGCTGTTTGTGTATGTCAGCTTAAATGTTTGTAAACGCACCCACGATACAGGAGAAGTGCCTAGTGTGGGGCAACGTTTTATTAAAAAAGAAAGAAGAAATTAGAAAGAATTGTGGGATGACGTCTCGTAAACCGATCTCACTGTCAAATAAGCAATGAGGCACACCAATATGTTTGTTAATTTAAGTACGTATTCAGTACTTAATTCTAACCCCCCAGCTAGAAAATAACAATACTAACGTAGTTTTAAGACCATTGTAACTAACAGGCGTTTTTTTTTTAAATATTGAATTGTTTATTACTTGAATTTTGTTGAATAATGCATACGTTGTTTTAGGACCTTTGTTGCTAACATGAGATTATTTTTCGAGATATCGATTTAGTTATTATTTGAATTTTATTGATTGATTAAATACTAACTTGGTTTTAAGACCTTTGGTCGACGCTTGGTCCGTTGCGATGGGAGACAAACTGTGTTGGAATGTGTTGAGTATCAATATAAACGAGATATAGATGTTTGACTCAGACTGCTTTATTGACTGAATGCTCCATAGCTAGTACCAGGGTATTATAACTTGTATTTGATTTGGGTGCAACAAAAAGTAATGGCAATAAGTTTCTTGTAACGCCTGACAATACAAGCTACTACAGTTTGCCCACACAACTGTTTCAGGTGTTTTTTTATTTATATTCGGTTAGTTGAAGGTAATCATAAGCATTTAAGATCAATTCTAATCACTAGATCAGTTGTTTTGGACGCGTTATAGCTCTAAAATGCATGTAGTTAGTGCTGTATACATACCACCGTGGGCCGATGTATATACAACTCACCTTGACACACTGCAGGACATGTTAATTGAACCTTACGGTAAAAACATATTTATTATAGGTGATTACAATCTTCCTGAAATTTCATGGACAGTTGGACAGTCTGTCGGGGCGCATCAGCTTGCTGGAATGTCATACTCTGGAACGTCCCCTGTATGTTCACTGTTGGCGCAACTCATGTCAACTCTGAATGCATACCAACTTAATAACATACCTAATGCTAATGGGAAAATATTAGATTTATTCATTTCTAACACCACTGGTACTATAAGTCATCCATTAGACTCACTACTACCTATAGACACCCATTATCCTCCGTTTGTTGCTACCGTCCACACAAGTATATCCACACAAGCTCTGAAAAGAAATACGTTGAGTAAATATGACTTTCGCAAAGCTAACTATGATGTGATTAATGAAGAAATCAGTGAGGTTGAATGGGTGAACCTGCTGGAGAACCTTCCGTCGCGGGAGGCCGTGCAACGTTTTTATGATGATCTCGGTGGCATCACTGAACGCAATGTACCGCGTGTTAAGTCCCGGACACTTGATTTCCCGGTTTGGTTCTCAGCACAATTATCAAAATTTACAAGAAAAAACAACGTCTCTGGGTTAAATGGAAAAAAATAAGAACATCAATGACTACAATGAGTTTTCGGAATACAGAGTAACCTTTAAAGATGCTTGTAATACCTGCTACTCTAACTATATTAAAGATTATTACTTTATTATTTCTGTTGAAGATAAACTTACCTCAAACACTAAGTACTTCTGGACATATATAAGAAATCGCAAAAATAAATCAGGTATTCCATCCACTATGCACTATCAAAAGTTTAAATCAAGTGCCCCAGAAGACATTTGTGATATGTTTTCAGACTTTTTCCAGTCTGTGTTTGAACCTAGTTCACCCTCATTGTCCGCCTGGACCCCGCCTACACACTGTAATCCCAATGTTAGCTTGATCGATAACCTGCATATTGAAGAAGATAAAATATATAAAGAGTTAAAATTACTGGATCCATCCAAGGGAGCAGGTCCTGATGGGTACCCAGCTCTGTTCTTTAAGGCCGCCGCTGGTAGTATCTGTAAGCCACTCTTTATCATTTACAATAAATGTTTAAGCGAGGGTTTTTTCCCGGATGAATGGGAACGGACTAACATCACGCCTGTACACAAGAATGGCTCGAAACATGATGTAGAGCAATACCGGCCTATCTCGATTCTGTCGACCTTGTCTAAACTTTTTGAGAGACTCGTACACAGTGAAATCTATCCAATCTTACACAGCGTCTTCATCCCAGAGCAACATGGGTTTGTTCAGCGACGTTTGACTGTTTCAAATTTAATAATTTTTTCCAATTATCTTTTTGAAAATATGGACAGACGACTACAAGTTGACGCGGTTTATACAGATTTCAAGAAAGCTTTTGACAAGGTCGACCATGTAATCCTACTGAATAAGATTGCGTTTAATGGTATACGCGGAAATTTGCTTCGCTGGTTCTCATCCTATATTAAAAATAGAACACAAAGGATTGTCGTGAGTGGTCATCAGTCTGATGCAGTGCATATAACCTCGGGTGTTCCACAAGGTTCAATCTTGGGACCACTATTGTTTAATCTATATATTAATGACATAGACAAATGTTTTAAAAATACTAATTTTCTTGTGTACGCTGATGACCTAAAATCTTATAGATCTATACAAACTGTAGAGGATTGTCGATTACTCCAACAAGATCTGGACAGACTCACTGACTACTGGCTAAACAACAAACTACACCTTAGTCTCTCCAAGTGCAATTGCATCAATTTCACAAAGAATAAAACAGTTATTAACTTTAAATACTCATTGCACGACACATCACTCAGTAATGTATAGATACATTACTGAGTGATGTGTCGTGCAATGAAAAGATCTTGGTGTATTGATTGATGATAAGTTGTCCAACACGTAGAAAAAATTGTAAATAAAGCATTTAAGATGTATGGTTTCGTTATGAGATCGTCCACTGAATTCAAGCGGGTTTCCACATACCTTTACCTATATAAGACCCTTGTATGATCACAATTAGAATATGCCGTCCCTATCTGGAACCCGTTTTACCAGAAATACATAGACGAGATTGAAAAAGTCCAACGTAAGTTTCTACGAGCCATGCATTATAGATGCCATAAAACGTATTTGTCGTACTCACAATTACTGGATAAATATAGGCAGGTCAACCTGGAATCTAGACGTAAGTATCTAGAGGCTTATGCACTGTATGGTATTGTTCATGGTGATTTTGATTGTATCGATCTCACGAACAAGCTATGTTATGTAGTCCTACGCACCGTTAATATACATGGTACACGTGCGAGTACCCTATTTGCTGTCAATACCTGTCGAACTAATTCTGGTTTGCGCTGCCCTATCCGTCGAATGGTTGATTCCTATAATTGTAGTTTTGTTAATATTGATATTTTTGTATGCTCAAAATCCAAATTTAAATCTAACGTTATGAAAATTCTTATTAACCAATAATGTTATTAGGAATGTAAGCTAGTCTAGATTTTATTGCCTATTATTTATTATTTATTTGCTTTTACTGCTAATTATTACTCTGTTGCCAAGCTATCAAATCAATTGGGGTTTTTATTCTATTTCTATTTTGCATGATGTAATTAATATTTCGTTTAATTAATTGTTTAATAATCGCTAATTGATATTTCTATAATTATTTGTTTTTAATGTGATGTAATTATTTATTACCTATCTAGTGGCACTCATTATCATATTTTGTTTTGTTAATATGCGGATAATGTAGTGGGCTGCAATATTGTTAATATTTTGTATTGTCTTTCCTCTGTTCCAACACATATTGTAGCTGTTTATTGTCCCTGAATAAATAAAATAAAATTTATCCAATAATTCACAGCACAAATGATGCAACTATATTGCCGCAGTTCGCCAGCCATTTAATTAGTCTGTGGCGTCACGTAATGTGCAGTATGAACGCACCTTAGATTACGTGGCGTCGTATGTATATATTTTGTAAGCCATCCGCAAAATGTTTGTTTGGTGGCAACATCTAGCTTCGGTCCCGGATGTTTCCCATAGCGTCCCTCTCTCACTTGTCGACCGTCGCGAGATGGTACTATACTCACTTTACTCGCTTTACTGCAAGTTGGACTTTCACTTCCGCTCGTCATCAACAACTTCCTCTTCAAGACGCCTGAAAGCAGACAGATAGTATACTTTCTACCTGGGTCTCCAAAAGTCAAACCTCGCAAAATGTAAGCACTTTAAGCCGGTTTGAACACCAAAAAGTTATTAGTATATATCAAGAGCACTTTAAACATGACCCATCTGTCACAACAATTTTTCAAAGAGAGTTAGTTTAGAGCCAGACAGGCAGTCAGGGCTTTCTATCGGCCGATAGTTTAGTCGGGTTATCCTCCTAGTGCGCACACTCGGCCAACTAAATGGTCGGGTTGATGACGACTTCCCAAACCACACCAACTGTCGGTCGTTCGAACAATTTGCTAGTTACAACAATTGGCTGGTTGGCACTATCGTCCGAATCGGCTGATTAAACAATCGGCATATTGGCATATTGTTGGTCGATATTTTAGCTTGAAGGCAATCGTTCAGCCCATCAAACTGATTGATCGGCCGATACTGAAACGTTGTAATATGCGCACTAGCATGCTTGTTCATACTGAGCCGACTAAACTATCGGCAGATGGAAAGGCTGCAGCCTGCGGAGACTCTTAAATAGATAGATATGTAGGTAAATAGTAGACACAGGTAGGTGCAGTAAGTCACATACGATATGATACGTATAAGTCGCCGCAGCGTTTTGTTAAAATTATGTAGGTTCTTTATCAGTATTCAATACGGGTGTTACGCGACGCGACCGCGCGCGGATTATGCTTGTTGCCATGGGCCATGCCAGCCATTAGGGCCTATTCTCACGAGATTCACTCTCTGTCATCTGCGCGTAATATCCTCCATATTATTATGTATAATCCTCCATAGATGATAAATAAATAAAACAACATGACACGCAGATGCGGCGATGCAGACGCGCTACGAACGCGCTTCTCGCGTGTGTTTGTATAGTTTCGCACGGTTCGGTTTTTCAGTGTTTCATGGTTTTCGGGGTCGGTGACAACGAAAATAAGGTCAAAATGAAAATCCAACATGGCGCCGATGAAAGTTATCGGTTTGTCCTTAATGGGTGTCGTTTTCATTGTATTCTGGGTCGCTGATAACGAAAACAAGGTCAAAATAAAAATCCAAGATGGTGCCGATGAAAAATTCAGGTAGGCTTGGAAATAATTAAAAACGGTGTAAATGCAATTTCTTGATTTTACAAATTAAATGAATTTTGCTGAAGCAAAGGCGCAAATCGTTTTTTTTTTTTTCATGAACAGGTTTTCTTTAGCAAAACCTTTACAAGCAGTTACCCTATGAGCGGCGGAACAAAAAGGGCAATATCTTGCCCCGCTTTTACTTTCCCTACCGCATGAAATGTGGAAGTTTATTTTATAAATTTTCTAGACCTCGAAAGCGGCTAGTTAAACAAAGATGGAAGATTTATAAAACAATAGTGAGGATCTCGTGGCTAAATAATAACAGCCGCTCGGGTCGATCTTTAGGTTAAGCCGTGCTTGCCTAGGTTGGTCTGTGGATGGGTGACCGCCCATTACATAACGAATTTCCTCCGTGCCTCGGAAAGCACGTTAAGCCGTTGGTCCCGGCTGTCAATTGTAGATCTTTGACAGTCGTTAGGCAGTCAGTGGCCCAAAAAGTCTGACAACCAGTCTTACCAAGGGGTATCGTATTACCCAGTACTAACTGGGTTGTGGAGGTCAGATAAGCAGTCGCTCCATGTAACGTACTGGTATTCAGCTGCATCCGGTTAAATTGGAAGCCGACCCCAATATTGTTGGGAAAAGGCTAGGCAGGCAGTGAGGCAATGGATCAGAATGTTTGTCACAAAAGGGATGAATGAAAGGTAAAGGCATGTGGCTGAGATGCGAATGCTAAGGAGGATGTGTGGTATTACACGAACAGATAAAATAAGAAATGAGTAAATAAGAGGAAGTCTGAAAGTGGCGCTGGTGACTGAAAAGTTGTGTGGTAATCGGTTGTCGTGGCATGCGCATGTTATGTGGAGGAATTAGGATAAAGCCGTGAGGAAAGTTTTGAGTGTGAATGTGGATGGCTCTAATAGAAGATCAAGAGATGTATGGACTGTATGAAGGATGATATGGCAAGAAAAGAGGTGTCTGATTGGATTACGAGTAATAGAGTAAAGTATGGAAAAAGAAGATATGCTGCGACGAGCCCAAAACAAAGGGGCAGGAGAATGATGAAAACTGTTGCCTACTAACCTAAACAAACAGGCTAAATGTGTGAGTTAAAATAAAAAATGTACTTAATCACGTTGCCATACAGTATACTATATAACCGCCTGTTATCTACAGTTCAAGACATATCAGCTGCAACTGCGAACCGGCGCAGTACGTACGCAAAATGTTGAAGATATATTTAGTTAGTTTATCGTTCTTGTTGTTTGCAACTGGTGAGTTACTTTATTATTATTTCTGAAATTACATAATAAGGCCTACTTGTACCACAAATTGATTAAATTCGTTTAGCGCTAACAATGAACGGAGCGCATCGATACATTTCATCCTCATTTCATCGCACGAGAATCGCTCCACGTTAAATATTGGTATTCAGCCCCAATTTGGATTCCAGTCAAACCGGATGGTTTGACTGGAATCCAAATTGTAATTTGTTATTAATTTGTGGGGTTAAATGTCCCCGGTTTAAAAAAAAACAACCAGATGTACCTATGTACATGTAGGTACTTTACAGTAGTGCGTCATTCTTTCGGCGCCGAATGACATTGTCAGGAGGGCACTGTTTGTAAACATTTCTGTTTTTTTTTTTGTAAACTAGCTTCTCTTCCCGGATTCGCACAAAATTTTCTTTCACACAAACCTTGTCCTGACATTTACGAAAACAAAAAAGAAAACAGGCAAAACAGTCTTGCCGTCTTTAAGTGATGCGCCGTCGTGCATGTGGCAATTGATATTTATTAATAAAGATTGTCAGTGATTTTTGAGATGAAAGCGTTAGTTTTGATTATGAACAAGCGCAAAAATAATATTGTCGTGCTCTACCTATATTTTCAGTGTTTCATTGTCAGTGAACTTTTTTCAGTGTTGTAACTTAATAACCTTAAATTATACAAGGTCATTCAAATAAAAAAGGTGTAACTAATTGGTTTATTAAAAACATAGGAACAGAATGTAGCATTCCTTCTTTCTCATTTAGGTGTAGTACGATGCAAGCCTGAGTACTTGTACTATTACGAAGCGGAAGGCTGGCTCAAACTGCACAGGACACCCGCGACCTGGGAGGAAGCCTTCGTCAGCTGCCACGATGAAGGTAAGCCCTGGTTTCCTGTCGGGTCCTCTCGACTCGCAGCCGGACAATAGTACACACTCAAACCCAAAGCTTTTACTTCAAGTAGACCAGTCACTTCCGAACTGTCAAAAAATAAATAGAAGAAGATGAAGCTATAGTCCCTTCACATGGCGTAAGGACTGTAAAAAGACTATTTGCCAATTCCAAAGACCTGTACGGAGAAGAATGGACAAAAAACAGTCAATTTAACCTCTACTAACTTATGGTGTCTATGGAAGATTGCGCGTAAGCCAACAGTCGATGTTAAATTGGCGTGTGCCCCGCTTCACCCCGTAATATACATGTGTGTCTTGTTACAGGCGCGGTGTTGGCGTCTCCGCTTACCAAAGGAATAGTTAATGCTCTTGTCACAATACAGAACCAAGCTGATGTGTATGGAAACATTTTCGTGGGCACTCATGAATTGTACTCTCAAGGAGATTACGTCTCCATAGAAGGTCAGTCAAAGTTTCGTATAATACCTTCAAAATTTATTAAACTTGATTAATAAAATCTACCTACACAAAAGGTTTTCTATCGAACGGCTGCCTTAGGCTTCCACAACCTAGTGACCGTGTAGTGCGCCAACCATTGGTAAGACTGGTTGTGTCAGACTTTCGTCCTTTTGACCACCCGTAATAAATGTCAAAGATCTTCAAATAACAGCCTTTATATTCATGCTCTCGTATCATTAAATCGACCACGACAAGTGTAGCTTAACCTAAAGACGTTTATATTGCAGGAGTGCCGCTGTCCTCCATGGAAGTTACAGTGGGTACATACGGCGAGGGAAGTTGCATGAGTATGAACGATGCACGCGTGTACTATACGTCATGCACGAAACTTCTATCCTACGTATGTTACAAGAAAATCGAAAATCGCACGATGAACGAATGTGGCACCTTCGATGATAGTAAGTTCATTATCTTGTATATTGAGAAAAAACCAACCGACTTTCAAAAACAAGCACTAAAAAGTGATAAATAACTTTCGTTTCGCAAGTCCGTGGTTTTGTTTGTTTGATATTTCACTTCACACGACTTCCAAAACTAAAGTTCTTCCTAATATTTTGAACTTAGGATAAAAAGTGAACTCTAGGTACGTGATTCGATGTGATCTATCAAGTTCTTATAACTGAAATCGCCACCTTCTCTTCGGGGCATTACAAACATTTATCATTTAAAGCAATCAGCTGTTTTTACTCGACTGAGCGATTGCAAAGTAAAGGTTATGTTTTGGTATAAATATAATATTATACGATAGCAGCGAAGGTTTGGATAAAAGAAAACAAGTTTCCGTTTGGTGTTGACTTTGTTGTAATTTTAATATACCTATGTGCAATAAAACTTGTTTTTTTTTATAGACAGATCGATAACATGATGATGATCGAGATAGGTCCATATATACCAACGTGTATGTAGATACAAACTACAATATGTTTGACTTACATTATTTCAGAATATCAGCTCAATCAGAAGACAGGCAGCTGCTACAAGGTACATCACGAGAAACTGACATGGGCCCGTGCGTACAGGGTGTGCGCGTCCGAGGGGGGACACCTGGTCATCGTGAATGACGATGAGGAGGCCGCAGTCATCAAGGACTTCTTTTCTCCTCGTACCAACACGTCTGACCCGTGGGACAGATTTTACGTAGGTCTGGCAGCATGGGGCAAGGACCGCGTCTGGATTTCCATCCTAGGTATGAGATCAAACGCAAACTCAAAATATTTTGTTTTAGTAAGACCATTGACTTTTGAATTTTCAAGGAGTTGGTAGTAAGACACATGTAGGTACAGGCTTACTGCTGAAACGAGATGCGGCCGAGGAACTACGTGGAAGTGTTCTGTGACTAGTGTGTCCAAAGGGTATAGCAGTAGGCCATGTTAAAAGTGAGGTGATGTGTCATTCAGCTCAATCATAGACGGTTAAACATGTTTGTCCCTTCAGTAAAGACCCAATGCATATGTTTGTTTATGTCTCGTTCAGGTGATTCAATAGCCGATGTGTATCACAAATGGAATCCTGGACAGCCTGACAATTTCGAGGGCATCCAGAATCGGGGAGCTATTCTTTTCAACGGCAACCTGGACGATGTCAGTGTAGATGGAGTAAAACTTCAGTTCGTCTGTGAAAAATCTCCCAAAGCGAAAATATATGAAGGCACACCGCCGTGTGGGGAGAACTTAATGAAATTGTGTAGACTTTGTAAAGAAGCACAGACAGCAGTTCAGCAGCAGAAGAACTGAAGTTTCTTGCGTCTTCGCAATATTATTTCGGCATTAAATTGATGATTATAAAAATTAAAATTACCTACACCTTTAAATATATAGAAACTTGTTTTCTTTTATCTAGACCTCAGGTGTTGTCGTATCTTCTAAAACATAGCCCTGTCTTTGCAATCACTCAGTTGTTTAAATCAGATTTTATTATTATGAACCTATATTAACCCACTACAGGGCAAAGGCGCTTTCCTCTTTATTTTTTTTTAGATCTAGTGCGATTGTAGGCAAATCCTTTAAGAAAGAGTCCTGCTCATCCCGCCATCTCCTTTTGTCCTGCCAGTTGGTATCCAGTATGTAGTTATTTTTGCCTATTGCTCCTCCAAAATGAGTCAGATATTACCAGCCCAGTTCCACTACGACTTCAAAGCTGTAAGGCAAGCATCAGCTATTTGTGTTTTGGAACGAATTATGGAGTTTCTGATGCATCCGTAAGTTTGACATTGTTCCAAGACCAGACTTCTGACGCTTTGTAAAAGACCATGTCTGCGCTCTATAAGTGAGTGTGAGGTGAACGCACATGATCAAGAGTTTTCTTTTAAGTGAAAGAGAGAGAGAGAGAGATCAACACTATAGGTCAATGAAACATTTAACGAACGCACCGAGAATGCCTGGAAGACCCATTACTCTTCCAGGCATGATTTATTTCAGATCATTAGAATTATTAGAATCCATAAAATAAAATAAATTAAAGTCAATTTATACAACATATCATTACATAAAATTATATAATTAACAATTAAATAAAAATTGTGTTACAATAGGACATAAAGAAATTCAACATTTAACGAAGAAGAAGAAGATTTTGAGATTGAGAGTAAGATTTCCGTACATTAGTTTTTATAAATACTTTTCTTATTTTTTATTACTCTGAGAAGAAACATCGAAACAAACTCATAGGTCACAGTCTCTTCTAAGGTCCAGACATCATCTTAGTCAAGGCATATGAGTGATATGAGGACCATGCATATTGTAGTGTGATATAGTCTTTTGAGGAAAGAAACACAACATTGAGTGAACCTGTGCAGTAAGTCTACACATTATTTTGTCAGAAATCGTATAGCTCAACTCAAAACTTAAGGAGCTCAACGACTCACGAACCGAACAGGCCACAGCAATTAATGATAGAATGTTGACGAGTGTCCCAGGAGAAAGCACTGAATACCGCTCTATTGAGGGGGGGCTACCCCCGAAGTATAATATTTCGTTTTATGCAATTTGCAAGTCAGTGTAAGGTTGTATGTTGATTAAAATTTGATTAATCAAATTTACAGAATTAAACAACCCTCTAAGTTTTTTTCCCATTGAATGACTATTTCAAGAGCCTTCATCTCTCGTGGCGCTCTCAAGTCAAGGTCAGCAAAGGTACATTTTTCAGTAAAACTGAACCTAATAGTGCACCTACGTTTCGCCAGTTATGTTTAAGTCCCATGTAATAAGGAGCGAGCATATTGCCATCAACCAGGCACATATCCAGACTCCGTAGCGTCTGCTGAAAAAAAACTAGTGGAAAAATCCAATTACTCTTTTTGCCCAACCTGGGAATCGAACTCAGCATTTGGGCTTGCGACGACTAGACCAACGAGGCAGTCTTAGTACAAACTCAAAGACAAAACGCATGCCTTAACAGTTTTATGCATAATGACTTTAATCTTAGCCACTTACGGTCCCAGCGCAGTACACAGACCTCTGTGAGAGGAATAGTCGGTTTACGTGACAAATATCTTCGCTTACGACAACTATGACGAGGATCCTTCACAAACCGTAAAAAGTTCGATAGATCCAGAGCATCCTATGAATTAAGTTATCTGAGTTAAAATTATTGCAAACTGGCTCTTGTACAGGGTGTTCATTTTGACCGCACGATTAGGTACTATCTCCTAGCATGTGTTATTTAAAAAGCGGCAAATATTTCTTGTTTATCGACCAGTCGGCGAGAGATTTCCCTAATTAAATATTTCCATCATTTATCGTTTGACGCAATCATATGTTTTTACGCGACTGCGAGATAATGTTTTAGGAACATATGATAATATGCTGCGGGACTGCTCGAAAGAGATACTGCGGCCCTGGAACACAAAGGGCAAAGAAGGAACATGGATGGGTTTTAGTCAGAACAAGTCTGACACTCCCTTCCGCTCCGCCCAGAGTGGGGGGGTCATTTGATAATTTCCTATAAAAAAAAAAACATATGATAACAGCGAAGGTATGGATAAAACAAAACAAGTTCCTTTGTATATGGTAAAAGGTGTCATTTTAATGTTTTTTTACAATCATGAATGCCAATATATTATTGCGGAGACAGAAGCAACTGTGCACTAGGTACTGCCGGTGTCGCTTCACAAGCTCTACACAATTTCATTAAGTTTTCACCGCACGGCGGTGAGCTTTCGTATATTGTCGCTTTGGGAGATTTTTCACAGACGAACTGAAGTTTTACTCCATCTACACTGACATCGTCCAGGTTGCCGTTGGAAAGAATAGCTCCCCGATTCTGGATGCCCTCAAAATTGTCAGGCTGTCCAGGATTCCATTTGTGATACACATCGGCTATCGCGTCACCTGAAAGAGACAAATACAAACATATGCATTTGGTCTTTATTGAAGGGACAAATATGTTTAACTGATTATGGTTGACTGAAATAAATGACACGTCACCGCACTTTTGATATGGTCTGCTACAAACTAGTCACAGAACACTTCCGCGTTGTTCCTCGGTCGCATCTCGGTTCAGCAGTAGGCCTGTACCTACATCTGTCTAACTACCAACTCCTTGAAAATTCAAAATTGGTAATCACCTTTGATAGAAGCCCAGACGCGGTCCTTGCCCCATGCTGCCAGACCTACGTAAAATCTGTCCCACGGGTCAGACGTGTTGGTACGAGGAGAAAAGAAGTCCTTGATGACTGCGGCCTCCTCATCGTCATTCACGATGACCAGGTGTCCCCCCTCGGACGCGCACACCCTGTACGCACGGGCCCATGTCAGTTTCTCGTGATGTACCTTGTAGCAGCTGCCTGTCTTCTGATTGAGCTGATATTCTGAAATAATTGTAGTTAAACATACTGTAATAGGCATGCATCTAACTGTACAAAAAAAATGCAACTTTAGCATTATTGAAAAATGGAAATACCTAATTATATGTAAAATTGTTGCCAAGTCAAAACATAACAGAAACTTGTTTTCTTTTATTCAGACCTTCGCTGCTGTCGAATATAGGAAAACATAACCTTGACTTTGTTGTGTCATCGCTCAGTCTGGTAAAACAGATGTTTGCTTCAAATGATAAATAATGTTAATTGTGCTCAAAATAATACAATATTGCACTGTAATCCCCGAAGAGGTGGCGATTTCAATCACATAGAATTAACATAGAGTTAATAATAATATAAAAATATTTTTTTTTAATGTTTTTAAATGTTTTTTTATATTGTTTTTAGTTTAAGAAATATTTAAAAATGTATAAGATTTGTATGAAAATAAATAAAGGGAATAATTTATTTTATTCAATTCAAGTGTGATGCATACATCACATAATTAAAAAACTATCTTAGATGAGCTTATATAAACAGAAATTTGACAAGACATCTGTGTCTGAACCAGTTAAAGAATATCTGTATCTCAGATAACAGCAGATCAATTTAATCCACTTCCAAAAAAGGAGGAATAACTTAGGTGAGCAAGTCGGTGGCAAAAATAAATATCAAACAAGCAAAGCCACGGTCTTCCAAAACGAAAGTTATTAAGCGCAGTTCAGTGTTTTTATGGAAGGCGGTTGTTTTTTTTTCAATATTGTTGTATTTCAGTGCAAGAAGCTACAAGATAATGTACTTACTATCATCGAAGGTGCCACATTCGTTCACCGTTCGGTTTTCGATTTTCTTGTAACATATGTAGGACAGTGGCTCCGTGCAATTCGCATAGTACACGCGTGCATTGCTCATACTCATGCAGTCTCCATCACCGTATGTACCCACTGTAACTTCCATGGAGGACAGCGGGACTCCTGGAATATAATCGTCGTTAACATGGGAACTAAGGTTAAGGTACACTTGTCGTAGTTGTCGTGGTCGATTCAATGATAGGCGAGCACGAATATAAATGCTGTCATTTGTAGATCTTTGAGATTTGTTACGGGTGGTCAGAAGCACGAAAGTCTGACAACCAGCCTTACCAATGGGTTTCGTACTAACCAGTAACTAGGTCGTGGAAATCAAATAGGCAGCCGGTCGATAAAATAGTAGTTTTCAGCCAAGATGCAGGAGCCAGGAAGATTTTATTAATAAATTCATATCTTGGAATTTTTAAGATATTTTACAAAACCTTTGACTGACCTTCTACGGAGACGTAATCTCCTTTAGAGTACAAGGCATGAGTGCCTACGAATATGCTTCCATACACATCAGCTTGGTTATGTATCGTGACAAAAGAATTTAGCAGTCCTTTGGTAAGCGGAGACGCCAACACTGCACCTGTAACAAGACACATTCGCACATGAGAGGGCGATGCGTGCGACAATTTGATCGGATACCTGCGTCAAACGCGACAGGTGATTGATTACCAAGGTGAGAGTTAGGAGTTAGTCTTGGGAGTTAACCACACTAAACGAGAAACGAGACGAATTACGTCTTTTTCGCTTTTATTGCCATAAGACCACCTTAAAGCTGCTTCTGACTGGGCACAAGCCGATCCGCCTCTACTGTTAGCTCTTCCTTACGCGCAATCATTCATTGAAAACATAATTAAGTTAGTAAAGGATAAAATTACATTTTTCTCCAAAGAGATTTTTGGAATAGGCAACAATTAAATTAGTTTTATTTTTTATCTATAAATCATCGGCTCAGAAGTCACTAAGTGGCTTTAACTTTTAAGAATGTGTCATTTCAAGAAAAGACGATTTGCGAATGTGTCATTTTGCTAATGTGGCATATTGAGAAATGACATTTTGCGAATGTGTCATTTTGCTAATGTGGCATATTGAGAAATGACATTTTGCGAATGTGTCATTTTGCGTCAATATGTCATTTTGCGAATGTGCCATTGTGCGCCTAATCCCATCATTCCTTTTACTGTCATGCATGACGTCTCTTGTGAAGGTACTGTAGCCTCATGTTCTATTTAATTATTTATAGACAATTCGAAAGTGACTGGTCTGTTTGAAATAAATGCTTTGAGTTTGAGTGTGAACTATAATTCTGTTTTCTTTTTTGTTTTTAAAAAAAACGTTACCGTTACACTAGAAATTTCGTGGGTGCGTTTAAAAACATTTTAGTTCACATACACAAACAGCCAGACCCGGAACAACTACCTGTAGGCCATACAAATATTTGTTCCGTGCGGGAATCGAACCCGCGACACGAAGCGCAGCAGTCAATCGCTCAGCCACTGCGCCAACCGTGCCGTCCGGCTGTCGAGTCGACAGGAATTGACGGGGAACAGTGGAGCTTACCTTCATCATGGCAGCTGACGAAGGCTTCCTCCCAAGTCGCGGGTGTCCTGTGCAGTTTGAGCCAGCCTTCCGCTTCGTAATAGTACAAGTAGTCAGGTTTGCATCTCACTACACCTAGATAAGAAAGAAAAAATCTTACATTGTGAACATGTTATTTTTAAACCAACAAGTTATACAACTTTTTTTTTTTGTGTGTGAAGCCTTTGATATAATATGATAATCATTAAGCTACTACACAGTACACTGATACACTGTACACACGGACAATACACATAACTTACAGGTGGAGTGCTCATGATTCTATTGGCTCGTGGTCACAGTCGAAACTAATGTCGCTATCTTGTTTATTTAGACCAATTTCCACAAACAATTTCGGAAATGTTTACGAACAGCAGCGTCCTCCAGACAGTACTGTTACACTTAAACTTATTTAAAACATGGTTTTAATTCTGCAATTACTTAAAGTTTACAGAGACGGAATTATGTCTGAAATAGCATATCAATATAAATATAATATAGAAAGTCAAGTCTTAGGTCTACGGGCGGTACAAAACTCTGACACCAGGTTAGGCACCAACCACACAAAAAGAAGATCTGCCAAATCTTTTCCTAACTATATTGGGGTCGGCTTCCAGTCTAACCGAATGCAGCAGAATAATCTCCTCCACAACCCAACTGATGAATGGTGGTATGTTGATGAATGTAAAGAGAGAGGAAGACCAAGGAAACGATGAACGGATTGTGTGAGGAATGAAATGAAAGAAAAAGGAATAAATGATAGCGTGACGGTTGACAGGGGAGAATGAAAGAAAAAACGTGTTGCGCCGACCCCAAGTAAGGACAAGGGCAGACGATGAGGGTAAAGTGGGTGGTGTTATGTAATTTCATAAATAATAATAAAGTAATTTACTCACCAGTTGCAATCAACAAGAACGATAAACTAACTAAATATATCTTCAACATTTTGCGTACGTACTGCGCCGGTTCGCAGTTGCAGCTGATATGTCTTGAACTGTAGATAACAGGCGGTTATATACTGTACGGTAACGTGATTTAGTATCTCTCAATTGTCTATTTTTTACATAAATTCAGCATCAATGTTTAAATAGGTTACAGTTCTGATGATAATAATTAAGTAACTTGTTTTAGCTTTTTTGTCTTAATTAGCAAAGATCGGAATAGAAAGGGTTTATTTGCCTAAACTCCAGGGAAATAAGTAAATAACACGGATGATACCTCTCTATAAACATCAAGAGTGATTTTTAAGTTCCAAAATGAAGCTGTTAAATTAGATGGAGGTAATGTGAGAACTTTGCAGGCCGTATCGTTTCATAGAGGCTTCGATTTGTTTGTTGTCAGACCTACGCTGTCCTCTCATACTTATAACATTGAAACATTAAAAAAATTGCAGTTTCTTGCCAGTTCTTCTCCAAAGAAAATTACCAATCCAAACTGTTCACCTATATTCCGATGTTTTTGAGTTTTTTTTCTTATATGTAGGTACTTTTTTAATGTTTTGTATATTGTCAGGGTAGCCTTGATTCAGAAGTTGTTTTAAAACTGTTTTAAACTTTCCAATTGTGTTTAATACCTTGTTGTCGTATTAATTATAATAGTTTGCGAATGAACTAGAAATTAATGAAAACTAATCAATATTTAGGACTTCAAATAATTTGGAATAAAGTTCTCAAACTTTAAATAACGATAAGTAAGTGCCATACAATACAATAACATCAATCTTAAGGCCACCGCTGCGCCTGCGCCTTTACGGCTGAGTGGATTTCGATGTTTGGCACACAGGAAGACCTGAGTTACGACATAGTCACGTCGGATAATTACCGTTTAGTTTTTTTATAAAACAGCGAAGAAGTATCATCCCCTATCTCATCACCATTCATCACCTGCACCTTCTACATCATCATCATTCTCCCGCCCTTATCCTAATGTATTTGGAGTCAGTGCAGCATGTTTTGTTTTTCTATACGTCTCTATTACTCGTCATCTCAGTAGTCACCTCCTTTCTAGCCATACCATACTTCACACAGTCCATCCTTCGTTTCTTTGGTATTTCTCTACTCATATAGCCATCCAAATTCATACTCAAAACTTTCCTTACGAAATTTTTGTCTATCAATCTGAGGTGGTGCGATAAAAGCTTCACGTGTTCTGGGTCACCAATGTTATCGCAACGTGAATGTAAGCGAATTGTATTATTATCGATTAATAATATTTATCTTCTTGTAAATATATGAATAGTATATACTCGACATATGTTGTCCTGTACTTTTCTTCACATCGACAACAGAATCACCTAGCAACACAATATCGAAGTACCATTCAGATGACCTCATAAGTGCAAACAAAAAGAAGAAAGGGAAATAAATATATGAGACCTGTCTGGACACAACCTTCAATAGCAACCTTCGATATGACATAGGATAGGGCTCTTCAAAAAAAAACATTTGTTTTTAAAATGTCTTAGGTAAAATATTAGTATTTTCGAAGAAATTATGTCAAAAAACTCAAATAGTTAAGCTAGCTTTAGAAAATTAGAACATTAGTGACTATTAAGTTCAATAACTGTGTGTATTATTGCAGATTGCCTTCACTTTATCGATAGTGTACCCTGTAGTATAACTCCGGTCTCCGGGCATACTGAAAGACCTTAGTTGTAATAAAAACTAATTTCTGCTTTTAAATGCTTATCGTTCGTGGGCAAATTATTTTTTTTGAGGGGTGGGCCCAAAACTTCTCAACGTCCTTTCATCAAAACCGGCCAAGCCGTTAAGGAGGAGAAAATTTATGAACTCACTCACGCACACCGGATTTCTACTACTAACTGTTACCCATCTTTGGGTGTGAAAATAAACTTAAGATTAGCCGGTAAAACTGCATATTATCCTGAACATAATGGTTAATACCTATTCAATCTGATTAATCATTGCAATATATTTGAAACTGAAGTAATGTGCGTGCCGAGATTGTCGCATTAAGAAAGGGCTCCCTGACCAAATGGCTAATACATAGGTCAGGGAGCCCGCCATCCATTTGGTTATTTTAGAACTGTGACCAAAGGCGACAAGAAGGCTACATCCAAGTTAGTTTCATGAAATCGCCAGTAAGAATCGTTTTTTTAAGGCGTCGTGTCGTGAACATTCTTCACCTTTAGTCAAGGGTTTGGGTAATCTTATGTTTATTTTAACCTATCGTTAGCCGAAATCTGAGCACTGTTACATTGATAAGACCTTCTCTTGCTGCGCTCGATATATTGACTAGGAAGGTCAGGTAATAAGCTGAGCGAGGATACAACAAAGTCACTGTTCACGTCTGTCTGTGTGTGCATTTAGTTATTTAACTGCATATTACACGCTGGTTTTTTATTCGGATTTCAGCAACGCTTAGAGAATTTATTCTGAAAGGTAAATAACAGTATGGCGGCGTTAGTTCTGTTAAGCCATAAGCTACAAGACCCGTGAACCGCAATAAACAATGTTTACAACAGTCTTCTAACTTCGAATAGGTCAGTCATTTCACTGTTACATTTTACCTCTAACTGCAACCACTTAATGTATAACTAGCGGCCCGTCCCGGCATTGCACGAGAGGACATTTTAATTTTATATACCCTATGTTACTCAGAGACAACATTGTAATGATGAAAGAATTATTGAAACATACAAAAATACAAACCTTTCCTCTTTAAAATATTAGTGTAATTAAAGTGTCCTTGTGCCAAGTGTATCTTGTGTGATAAACCTAAGACCCGAACTCAACGAAGACCTATCTGCGGCCTAAGAGAGGCCAACCCTGGCTGAAATAGGCCAACTCCAGTGGCCTACGAGAGGCTAACCCCAGCTCAAAAGAGGCTAAATCCAGAGCCCTTTTGAGGTCATCCAAGTCGTCACCTGTCTACTGTGCAGTGGTACTGGGCAGCGCGCTGCAGGCGCATTCTACGGACCTGCTCGTATCCAGCACCGACCAGGATCAGACGTCCCCCGTGTCCCTACAAAATGAAGTGTTTTTGTGTCCTGTGAGTCAGTTCAGTGCTTTTAATTTTAATTCTATTTATAGATTTGCATAAGTTACTTTATATTCCTGTTACTTCGTATCTGTCGATACAACACTATGTCCAGACCGTAGTCTAAGCATCCTTCCCACACGTATTCGGTTACTTAGTACTGAGAATACTGATAAGCCGTATAGAACCAGTTGGCAAAAGTTTTAATATCGTGACCACAGTTATTGTATTTTATTCCACAGCAAGTTATTTTAGTTACTTAAAATGGCTAAAGCAGATTCAAAAAAAGACCTTATAGAGAGAGATGAGGAAATACCCCTTAGTGTTATCTTAAAGTTTATTAAGCCATTCGATGGTTGTAGGGAAAAATTAAATGCTTTCCTAGTAAATTGCGATAATGCAATATCCTTATCATCATCATCCCAGAAAGACATCGTCTTCAGATATATTATTAGCCAACTAGATGGTAAAGCGCAAAGCGCATGTTCCATCAAAGATTTTGATAACTGGTCATCTCTAAAAGAATTTTTGAAAAATCAATTCGGTGAGAGAAAGCATTACGCCCATTTACTTACCGAGCTTCAAGAGTGTCATCAAACTAACCAGGAGACGGTAAGCCAATTTCACCTGCGAGTCGAAACTTGCTTATACAAATTACTTACAGAAGTAACAATTTCTAACATTGGTCATCTTATTGTAATAAAAACAAATATGTAATGCTTTTGAGACTTATCAGTATCAGTAACCCAAAGGCTACCTTATACAACGAAATTAAAGATTATATGATTTTAACAGTGATGTCAAATTGGAGATAAAATGACTGAGAGGACTGTACGTTCTCTGGAGTACAGATAATAAAACTAAAACAATTATTATTAATGTGGCAGTGAAGCGATACAGTTCACTAAAATGTTAAAGATAATATGTTTTGTTGGTTTATCATACTTATTAATAGTGACGAGTAAGTACCTATTTAACTTTTGTAACTGTGTAGTTTGTTTTTAAAATACATAGGTACATTGTTACAAGTATAGTGTCCCTATTGTATGTTTTATGTGCCATCAGTAAAACCGTCGAACTTCCATACAAGCTTTCATCGCCTATATACTGAAGATTAAGATATATTTATTTCGTAAAAACGTGAGTGACTTTCGAAAAATCTTTCCAGCCAGTATGCTCAACTAAGACACGGCTGTTCAGTTTGTGCATTGTTTTATTGTATCGTGATCATAAGACATCGATTCTCACATGTACGGAGTTTCGCTACTAAATGATTGACTTCCTATACGTGCATGGTTAAATGTCTTTATTATCCAGACGTTGTGCGCTGCAAGCCAGACTACCTGTTCAATGAAGAGGCAGGAGGTTGGCTCAAACTGCACAGGATCCCCGCTTCTTGGCAAGAAGCCTTCCTTAGATGTCACTATGAAGGTAAGGTATCGTTTTCTCTGCAGGTTGATGAGAACAGCTGTTACGGGTTTACGGGAACTGTCACTTGTCTGTTCAAAGGAAATAGTAGCAGTCCATTGTTCGTCTAAACTGCGCAACGTATTTTGATGCGGTGTCCACCATCATGTAGTTATGAACTAAGATGGTATAAGAAAATCTTCACTGTTTGTCTTATTGCAAAAATCATACAAAAAGCAATGGAGGCTCGTAAATTTATAAAGTAGATCGAGACTCGTGACCCTAGCCAGACGCGTGTTGCCATACAACGTGGTAACACCGCCATCGCCAGTGTCTTGGGCACATTGCCAGCTGTCAGCGTCTCTGAGGAGTATTTTAATGCAGTTTTGACCCGACACAATTTAGATTTCCAGCAACACGCTAAGAAGAAGAATTGTAATAATTTCTATAGTCAGTTTTTAGTAAATATTAAAGTAAAAAAAAATAAACAAAGTCATCAGTATAGTTTTGGACCCGATAGGTGGCGCTGTGCGAAGCAGGGCCGGGTCGCTTGTTTGATTATACAATAGTCTTTTCTATGTATTACTGCATACATACATAAACTCACAGTCTCACGCCTTTTCCCATGGTGGTATGTACATACCACAGAACGCCACCTGCTACGATCTTTACATACTCCCTTTTCCTCGTCACCGTTCATACATCTGGTAATTGGCTGATTTGTGGGAATTCCCGTTTTATATAATCCTGTTATCGCACAAACACGATACTTGTGCCCCGAACATCAGAGGCCAAACTCTATCAAATAACAAGTCTTGTACTGTGTAATAATAAGTTAAAAATAATATGAGAGATGAAAAGCAAAATTCTGCATTTATGTCTGCATTTTATGAAAAGCTTCGTGAAATGTTTGCTTTGCAATAAACCATTACTCTGTTTTCTGTCTCTAGTAGCCCTATATACCCAGCTGTACTGAGGGTTAAAACCAACAGTTGACGTTAACCTACCGTGATCCAGCTGGCATGCAAGTGACGCAGGAAAATTAGAAAACTTTTTATTAAGCGAATTTCCTGGAATTTCAGCAAAAACTCAACATTTATAACGAGCGCCGACGATGCTGCGCTGTGCGCTGACGGATGCGCTCATTGTTTAAGTTCCACTGGAGCCATGTTCTGATCAACCAGAATAGAGATTTTATGAATGGACTCTTTGATTAGAACATCACGCATGTAATTCCCCTAAGGGTTTGGCAGTTATTTTAAGTCCCAAGTAATAGGGGGTGAGTCCAGACTGCATGGCTGCTATTGGCAAATTCCTGATGGTAAAACCCAAAAACACAGTCCTCTCCGGTAGTTGACCCCAGGAGTCCATGCAAAACATTAGCGCTGGACCAACGAGAAAGAATAGTAATAGTATGATAACATAAATACTGCGTCAATCAGCAGTCACGCAGTTCTAATCGTCCCAAACAGATTGGGTTTCCGCGAAAATCTCCATCATCATTATCATCAGCTGCCCAGCATTTTCCCTACTATGTTGAGGTCAGCCTCCAGTCAGACCGGATGCAGCTGAATACTAGTATTTTACATGGAGCGACTGCCTGCACAATCCAGTTAGTTCTTAGTAATACGATACTCCTTGGTAAGACAAAAAATCACCATATAAACGGTGTAAATAGACCCTTAACATAGCCGAAAGGCACTTGTTCTCCCCGTCTTTGTGATAATATATTTGTTCTAGAACATACCTAGGAATCTTCTAGTTACGGAGATATTGGGGCTCAAAGTTCCAACTTTTTCACAAGTTTTTTTTTTAAACACATGTTTTTAATGTAAGATTTTTACTTTACACACCTCCACAACCCTCGTACTATTCAATCCATCCATAAGCACAATGCTTTTAGTGCTTTCCATCGAGTCCTACCGTAAAACGTGATTTTTCACCCCATAAAAAAGTCGATTCCCAGCAATAATTTTTGCGTAAAGTTACTTAGTTTGATGTACAGAATGATTGGTTGACGGCTATGTGAAGGGTCTGTTTACAGCCTGTATACTGGATAAATGTAAAAGCTATAAATTTGAATGTGTTCCAGGCACGGTGCTGGCGTCGCCGCTAAACAGACAGTTAGCTGATGCCCTTCAATCACAGATGGCACAAGCTGGTGTGTCAGGCCCCATATACCTGGGAACCCATGATTTGTATAGTAAAGGACACTTCTTCTCTTTAGAAGGTCAGGACAACCATTTTGATATAATATGTGTGCTTATATTGAATATCTAAATGTTATTAAACTGAAAATTGTACGTTACTATGGATACAGCCGTGCTCACAAGTAGTTCCAAGAAATTATTTTACGGACATTGCTTAGATACTTTGCATAATGACAGTTATCGGAATAGGTACAGTTAAATTTATTTGCCTAAACTTCAAGGACGTAAGTAACATGTGGATAATAGACCCGTATAAAATCCCAGAATGACTTTCAAGTTCCGAACTAAAGCTTTTTAATTAGTTTTTTTTTTTTGATGATTTTTTTTTTTTTTAAGTCAGAACTTAACTTAATTTCATCATGCAACCCATTCGTAATATGTTTATGCTCTGTTTATTGCTATGATATACAATATACATGTCGGATATGTCAGGATTTATTCCGTTAGACTCGTACAGCATGTGTGCAGACGATGGGTTTCGTGCTTTGAAAACACACGGGGTGCGATACACTGTTTCAAGCAAAACTAACAAAATACTTGAGATTACAACTTAACACAATAAATCGGGTACAGTTCCAAGACGTCTCAACTCCGCCGAGATCAGACATTGACTGTCGCCTTCGCCTCGAGCTGAACATCAGGGCTCTGTAGAAACACGCTGTGGTGTGGGTAGACTGGTAAGTAGGTCGCGTCATGTCACCAGTGCCCACTGGTGCGTTTGCCGATTCATTGTATATCCGTACTAACGACCGGATCCGACATACATAATACACAATAGTTATGATTAAAACATATTCTATTCTATTCTAAGATGTCAAAAAAGTATTTTTCACTCGGGGAACAGATGGATGAAGATCGATCTCAGTCGGGATATCAGAACATACACAAACCCCTTTCTGCCTTCCGTAGGCATATTCAACCTGTCCATCCTATTCCCAACTATGTTGGAGTCGGCTTCCAGTCTAACCGGATGCAGCTGAAGGAAAATACTGGTGTATTTTACATGGAGCGACTATGTCACCTCGACATAGTTACTGGGTATTACAATATCCCTTCGTGAGGCTGGTTACTAGACTTATAGTTTTCTGACTACCCAGAACAACTGACAAAGTAGTCAAATGACAGCCGGGACCAACGGCTTAACGTTCCTTCCGAGACACTAAAAGATGTTTTTATTCACTCTGCTTTCCAACAATTATAAATAAAAATAACACTAAGCTACACGTTATCAGTACGATTATATTTTTCTTTATATTATTATTTATATTTTATATTTTCTTTATATTATTGTATATGATTTTGACGCTTTCAGGAGTGCCACTGTCTGACATGGATATAAGATGGAGTTCTCGTGATGACGGGACTGGGGATTGCCTCACCATGTCTGCCAATGGAAACTCGTATGTCATGACAGTCTCGTCATGTACGGAACGACTACCCTTTATATGTTACAAGAAACGAGACTACAATGAAACCATGAACGAATGTGGCACCTTTGATAATGGTAAGTACGCGTCGTGGTCTTGCGACTGCTCAAACATTGTTTTTACAAAATAGAAAGATTTACACCATCGTTTTTTTTAAAACTTTCGGATTCGATTCATCAATTTCTTATCCTGCCAACATTTTTTTCATCTTATTATATTATCAATCACAAATAAAATTCATTTAATTTCAGAATATCACTTTAAGCGGTGTACAGGCAGCTGTTACAAGGTACATCAGAAGATACGGACGTGGTCGCAAGCGTTCGGGATATGCGCCTCTGAGGGGGCGCACCTGGTCATCTTGAACGACAAAGAAGAGGCCCGCACTGTCAAGGACATGTTCCCTGCAGCGTTGAACTCGTGGGATCGATTCCACGTAGGCCTTGGAGCCTGGAGCGATGACCGTATCTGGACCACTATTCACGGTATTAGATTATTACACTACCTATACAATATACATACATTACCATACCGTTTACATCGTTTTGCAACAGCTAACCAATGTGACAAGATAATTTTAATAGATGACTCTATTCCAAGCTACGATAGATGAAGTTTGAAGAGAGGGAACATGACGTAACAACTAACATCACGTCTGTACAGTAATCCCCTTTAGGGTTAGACAGAGGTGTTCAAACATTCTACCATGCTCCATGTGATAGGAAGCTAAGCCTATAGCCATCAACTGTGCTCGAATCCAAAATTCACGTTGCTACTGACAAATTTCTGATATTGAGAAACCAACAACACTTAGACCGAGGAAAGAGAGAGTGTTACACTTATAATGAACACAATCTAACACACAAAGGGGCTACAGTCTGCCTGAATATAATGACTATTACATATTTTATGACACCACAAAAATTGTATAAATTTCTCAATTATTTCAGGTGAGAAAATCGAAGATGTGTTCATCGTCTGGGGTACTGGCCAGCCTAACAATGTCGAAGGCAAAGAGAATCGCGGATCTTTTACCAAAGATGGCTTTTTGTACGATAACGACCCAGATGACTTCAAATCCATGTTCGTCTGTGAGAAATCGCCGAAATCTATTCAATTCGAACAGCTCAATGAAACGACACGAAACACGGTTACACAGTTTGAACCTGAAGTATGAGTTCAATAAATTATTCAGTTAATAAGAATTAACTGAATAACTCACCATGTATCCTATCCATTTTATGTCATTTCTAATGTGAAACTAAATAAATCGTGCTAAGCTGTGCCTGTTACATTGTTTTTATTTAGTTGGTTTAAAGGGACTAACCGCACTTATTCAGATCTGTTCAGCGTACGCATCCGTTCAGCTTTCCGCGTCTATTCAGATGCGTACGAATCTCCATACAATATCGTTGTTTTCTATGGACAAAAGCCTGTAGCGCTTAGGTGGTGTGGAATAATACTCCAGATGATGACGACGTAGTATATTTAAGTTGCAAGTGCTGAAGCTTATTGGAATGAATGTATTTAGAAAAAGGCGGTCCCTTTTATACAAAGTTGGTCATCAAAAAATCAATGCATAGTGGGTACATCGACAACTTAGTTTGGGCACAATATTGTCGATGTACCCTACATACTAAAATGTTACTGTTAGGGTGATATTCCACTACAGTACTCCCCCCTTAGCGAAGCGTACGGGCATCTTGACGATCCTGCCTGATCTTGTACGTTGGTCGTTGGTGTTCGAGGCTGGAAGCAGGCTGGAGTGATCTTCAGTGGTAGCTGCGGCTGGTTGGCGTGTCTCAGTACTCGTGTATTCGTGATTATCTTCGATGTTGATAGTGTATGCCGGCTTGAGACGGTCGATCGATATGTTGCTCGATCTGCCTGGTAGCTGTATCGTGAAATACTTCTCGTTGCGTTCGATGACCTTGTATGGACCTTTGTATGGATGCTGCAGTGGTTTTCGGACGGTGTCATCGCGTACAAACACGTGGCTGCATGTTGGTAGGTCGTTGTGCACGAACATACATCGCTTGTTTGAATGCGGCTTGTATGTAGGTGTCAGCTTCGTAATCACGTCGTGTAACTGATCGACGTAGGTGTGGTCAATCTTCGTTGCGGCTGGTGATGGTGATATAAAATCGCCGGGTAGCCGTATTGCTTGGCCGTAGGTGAGCTGCGCGGCACTTGTGTTGGTATCGGTGCGCGTGGCGGCTCGTAGCCCCATCAAAACAAAAGGTAATTCGTTGATCCATTTGTTGCTGTTTGCTAGTCGTGTCATGAGTGCGGCCTTCAGTGTTCGGTGCCAGCGTTCGACGATGCCGTTACTCTGCGGGTGGTAGGCAGTAGTACGGGTTCTTTCTACTCCAAGTAGTTGTGCGAGGTCTTGAAATAGTCGACTTTCAAACTGTCGTCCTTGATCAGTCGTTATTTTTGTAGGACAACCGAAACGAGATATCCATGTTTCGTACAGCTTTCTTGCGACGATTTCGGCGGTTATCTCATGAAGGGGTACTGCTTCGGGCCAACGTGTACAGCGGTCGATCATCGTGAGTAGGTATCGATGTCCACACGAAGATGTAGGTAGTGGTCCAACAATATCAACGTGAATGTGTTGAAATCGTTCGCTCGGTGGGAATGCTGTGACGTTACTGTTGTTGTGTCGTTGAACTTTGGACTGCATGCTTTCGTCCACTCGCCAATGTCTGTATTCATTGCTGGCCAAAAGTAACGATCTTGCATAAGTTTGCGCGTAGTTCGTATTCCAGGGTGACTTACATTGTGCACGGCGTTGAATGCGATGCGGCGAAAGTCAGCTGGTAGGTATGGACGAATGTGTGACGTAGACGTTTCGCAGAATATTGGCTTGTTAGTGCCGGGTATGACGATTTTCTTGAGTTGAATATTTGTTTGTTGTGATAAGATTGGTATATTCCTGTCTTTTTCTTGCTCTTGTGATAGTTCTTCGTAGTTGATTGGTGATGGTAATTCGATGGTTTCGATACGAGAGAGTGCGTCGGCGACAACGTTGTTTACTCCGCTGACGTGTCGAATGTCCGTCGTGAACTCGCTGATAAATAACAGCTGACGCGTGCGTGGCTTGCGTATAGCGTAAGTCAGCGGTTTGTGGTCGGTGTAAACAATAAGTTCTCTTCCTTCGAACATTTTTCTGAAGTGTTTGATTGCAATGTAGATTGATAATAATTCTCTGTCGAATGTACTATATCGCTGTTGTGTTTCGGAGAATTTCTTTGAAAAGTATCCGAGCGGTATCCATTTCTTGTTTACAAGTTGTTGAAGTACAGCTCCTGCGCAGGTATTTGATGCGTCGCACATAAGGGAGATGGCGTCGGTTGGTGATGGAGATGGATGAGCGAGTAAAGCTGCGTTTTGGATGCTAACTTTACACAACTCGAATGCTTGTGACGCTTCTGTGTTCCAGTCGATCTTTGTCTTGTCGCGTTTCTTCGAATTGTGCAGGAACGCGTTGAGAGGTGCTTGTATGTGGGCTGCGTTCGGCATGCTGTCACGATAGAAGTTTACCATGCCAATAAATCGACGTAAGTGTTCAATTGTCTCAGGTTTGGGGTAAGCAGTGATAGCAGTGACTTTATCTTGTGGTGGCTTGAGTCCGTTGCTCGACACTTGATAACCCAGGAACTTGACATTTTCTTTACCGAAGACGCATTTTGATGGATTTACAGTGATGCCATACTCGTCTAATCTGCGTAACACCTCCTGTAGATCTTCTAAGTGACTGGTTTCATTATCTGATGCGACGATGACGTCATCAATGAATGGAAATGCGTAGTCTAACCCGATGAGTACTTGATGAATGAATCGTTGGAATGTCTGTCCAGCATTTTTGAGACCAGGACACATTCGAGGAAATTCGAACAAGCCGAAGGGTGTTGTGATGGCTGTCTTCTCGATGTCCGGTTCGTACACAGGCAGTTGTTGGTAAGCGCGATTTAGGTCGAGTGTTGTGAAGATCTTCTTGCCGTGAAGTAGGTAGGTGAAATCTTTGAGACGTGGCACTGGATAGCGGTCTGGTTTCGTGACGTCATTGAGTCTGCGGTAGTCGCCACAAACACGAAGGTCGCCGTTTTTCTTTGGTACGACGTGTAGCGGGCTGGACCAAGGACTTTTGCTTGGACGGCAGATTCCTTGCTGCATCATCGACTCGAATTCCTTCTTCACGGACATATACCGATGTGGCGGTAGTGGTCTGCTCTTGCTGTGTACGGGTGGACCGGTAGTTTCAATGTGATGTTCTACACGGTGTTTGGGAGCATCCTTCATGCATGATGGTCGTAGGATGTCAGGAAACTTGCTGAGTAGCTGGTGATATGGTTGATCAACGTCGATACTTCTTACGGTAGGCTCAGCGGAGTAGGTGACTGGTGCCTTGACTACGAGGTTGGTAACTTTGTCGACTAGACATCGGCCGGCTATGTCGACAAGAAGTTGATGTTTTTCAAGAAGTCGGCACCGATGATGGGTCTGCTGACTGCAGCGATGATGAACTTCCAGGTGTATGGTCTTCGTAGGTTGAGATCCAGTTGTAGTGTTTTCTCTCCGTACGTTGGGATTACCGTGTTGTTCGCTGCATACAAGCAAAAGTCTGTTGGCGTAGCTTTCCCGCCTTTTCTTCTTGGTATTACGGAGACGTTGGCGCCAGTATCAATTAGAAATGACAGACGTGAGTTTTTGTCTGTTATAAATAGGCGGTAAGAAGTGTGGTTTGCGCTGGTTCCCGCCTCAGCCAACGCAGGCGTTAGTTTCCCGAGGGGGCGCTGCTGTCTTCGTAGTTACACGGACGCGTACACTTTCGCGCCTCTTTGCCGAACTTGCGATGATAAAAGCAGGTCGCTGATTGGTCGTTTCGGGCGCGATTGTGATTGGCTCTGCTCGATGAACGCGATCTTGAGCGTCGTCTGTCGAACGATCTACGTCGATTTTGATGCGATCGGTATGCTTTCAGCTCTGCGATTTCTTTGGTGAGCGCGTCAATTTTTTCTTCAATTGACGTAGATGCACGTGGGGTAGTGGGAACGGAGGAAACTGCAGCGACTGCGCCGAGTGGTTGTGTCTGCTCGAGGATTTTATCTGCCATCGTTGCCAGCTCGTGGATATCGGAGTGTTTCGCGATGTTTTCACTGACGGCGAGGACTGCTCGAACAGATTGTGGTAGATGGTTGGTCCACATAATCCGCAGTGCTGAGTCAGAGATATTGTCGGCGGCGAGGTTTTTCATGCGGCGTAGTAGCTGTGAAGGCTTCATGTCGCCGAGTTCCATTTCAGATAGCAACCTTTGTACTTGCCGTTGCTCGGATTCTTCGTAAACTTGGAACAACCGACTCTTCAATGCTTCGTATCGGTTTTTCTCAGGTGGACGGAGAATTATGTCGGAGATTTCGTCGAGATCTTGCCGCTCTAGTTGTCCGATGACGATCTCGAACATGACTTGATCGCCTTTCTTCTGCACCGACATGATGGCTTCGAACTGCGCGAACCACAGACGAATTCTGTCGCGCCAAAAGGGTGGAATGCGCAGCGACGTTGACACACCAGAGAGTTGTTGTTCACCGTCTTGTGCCATGATGAAATCTTGATCTGGAGGTATCTTCTTAATAATCACGTCGGGGTCACCAATGTAGCGCTTAGGTGGTGTGGAATAATACTCCAGATGATGACGACGTAGTATATTTAAGTTGCAAGTGCTGAAGCTTATTGGAATGAATGTATTTAGAAAAAGGCGGTCCCTTTTATACAAAGTTGGTCATCAAAAAATCAATGCATAGTGGGTACATCGACAACTTAGTTTGGGCACAATATTGTCGATGTACCCTACATACTAAAATGTTACTGTGAGGGTGATATTCCGCTACAAGCCGAACAGAGCTGATTAAGTGTGGTTAGTCTCTCATACGCCACATTCACGTCAAACGGCCATCGCACTGCACACTGTTTTAACAAAATGCGAGATAGATATAATGATATGTGACCGGTCAATGTTGCGACACTTGGGGGAGGCCTTAGTCCAGCAGTGGACGTCTTTCGTCTGAAATGATGATGATGATGATGTTGAGATAGATATACAGAATTGTGAACATAGATGTAAGCAAGAGACAGAATAAGTAAGCTGAAGTAGCACTTTGCCGGCCATATTAGCCGTAGAACCAATGACCGTTGGGGTAGACTTGTTCTTAAGTCGAGACTGCAAATCGGCAAGCATAAGGTGGGACGCCCTCAGGCTCGGTGGAGCAACGATCTTCGTAGGGTGGCTGGTAGTAACTGAATGAGAGTTGCCGAGAATCGAGTTGTGTGGCGTTTGATTGAAGAGGCCTATGTCCAGCAGTAGACTGTTGTAGGCTTATGATGATGTAAGCAAGGGTAGATTGAAAATACGTGTTCTATCTCGACCGTGTCATCGCTAACCGGTGAGGTCAAATGAGAGACTAGTTATAATTTGTTATTGACTAAATTTTGCCAGCTTTTGGGAACGTAAACATAGCGTATGACACTCGGGGATAATATTGTAGGTTCCCATTAGTGACAGAATTTTCGGAATCAGATCAGTAGCTCCGAAGATTACCCCTTACATCGCAACTAAAAAACTTTACCTCTTTATCTCACTCTAGACCAAAGGCCTCTCTTCCCTCCTTCCACTTATCCCTATCCAGTGCTGGCAATGCCCAATCTTGAACAGGCTTAAGTAAAAGTCGAGTGCGTCACGCCATTTCTTTCTGGAACTGCCGTTTGCTGCTGTTTGGGATCAACTATGTGGTTACTTTATCCCATAGCTCCTCCGGTATGCAACCCCAGTTCCATTTAAGCATGGCAGCCGTGTAACTTACATCAGTTATTTGAGTTTGGAATGCAATTTCTAACCCT
This sequence comes from Noctua janthina, assembly GCA_963576755.1. NCBI lineage: Eukaryota > Metazoa > Arthropoda > Insecta > Lepidoptera > Noctuidae > Noctua > Noctua janthina. The sequence goes on along the minus strand of OY755055.1, from coordinate 1,273,200 downwards.
TATGCGATCAGTAAGTTTGTCATAGGAAAAAATATTACATCATACAAAAAGGTACTAAATTGAGTCAGCCCAAAATTTGGCGACAAATTTAGCACTTTCAGTAGCGTCCATCAGCTCTTGTGTTCAAATATCAGGACGGGCAGGACACGATGTCAAGTGTCCCTTCGTTTTTGGGGCAATACCACATTTACACTCCAGGAAAGAGTCATCCATGAACAGGTTTTCCTTGGTTCGGCCAACCTGTGCCTGGGGTCTATTTAAAAACTTCCAGGTCAGTCGTGGCAACTCGTATTCAGGTTGGAGTCTTTCATTGGTATGAACATTAAACACATGTTGCCAACTCTCTACTTCAAAAACCTTCGCCAAATTCGTTTTGTAATTTAATATCTCGATGCGAATTAGTGCAAATTAGGTACCTTAGGTTAGTGAACCAATGAAATGGTGAAATGGTGTTTTTTTTTAGAATTTTACGCCATTTAGTTTGTTTGAAAAAAATATATGAACTAGTATTGCCAGTAGTTTTATTTATTGTCGTATGTTCGTTTCCACGTATTGGAAATGACATTGATATTTATTTGTTTGTAATAAGGTTGAAATTGCAAGTGTTTTTCAAAGGCTAAATAATTTTTGTCAATCTTTTATTTTCGATGTTGGCCGATGTTATTCTATACTCACTATCTGCTAACTTCATGTAAGACGTAAACCTAACTTTAGTTCTACATAACTACTTGGACTGAGAAAGTATACAGTATACAGCAAACAAAATGATAAAAATATATCTCGCTTGTTTATCATTCCTGTTCATCGTGGCTGGTAAGTTTATTATCAATATTGAATATGAAAAAAACTAGCTAAGCTTCACTACGTTCCCCAATATCTTTATTACCCAGACGTTGTGCGCTGCAAGCCAGACTACCTGTTCAACGAAGAGGCGGGAGGCTGGCTCAAACTGCACAGGATCCCCGCTAATTGGCAGGAAGCCTTCCTCAGATGTCACTATGAAGGTGAGGTGCTCTGTTATCTGATAATCAGGCTGATGAGAACAGCTGTCGTACTGTCACTAGTGCGTCCAGTTCAGTTCTGTTGAATCAAGACTGCAAATCGTCATTATCATGTCACTGATCTGTGACGTATATGATGAAAGTGCAAACAAACACTGTTCAGGTTAATTTCTCACACAACCACTCAATAAAAACAATACATTCACCAGCAGGTACTGTGCAAGTGCTTTATATTCCACCACTTTTTCCAACAAAAATTTAATTTGAAAACATTCATCATCATCAGCCTTCAGCAGTCCGCTGGACATAGGCCTCTCCAATTGTTCGCCACTCAGCTCGATTCTCGGCAACTCTCAACCAGCTGCTACCAGCCAGTGCTGCGGAGATCGTCGCTCCACCAAGCCTGTGGTCTCGCTTTACGCTTGCCAACACGCAGTCTCCACTCAAGAACCCCATTACTTAATTTTAATTAAAAAAACATCGACGAGAATGACGGTTATGAAATAAACTTAAATTGCCAAATAACAACATTGTGATTAAAAGTTAAATCTTAACGTAGCACCAGGGTAGACAGCGAAATTCTATTTTTTTTACGTTTATTTGCAATTTGCAGGTCAGTGTAGCGTTGTATGTTGCATAAGCATAATCAGCCTATTAATGTCCCCACTGCTGGGACGCAGGTCTCCTCTCTATGAGAGGGCATGGGCTATAATCCACCACGCGGGCCTTGTGTGGGTTGGTAGAAGTCACAACGATGTTGTATGTTAATTAAAATATGTATAATTCGCGACCGTAACAAATATAATCATGAAAATCATCAATACAAGCCTCTAAGTTCGTTTAATCCCATTGCATGAGTTTTTATGAAAAAGTCAGCCTACTAGTAGCCAGAGTGAATTCCCGATTTATTATCAGACGACGGGCCGTGCTAATAAACAACGTAGTCATTATCGCTTATAAGATAGTAGTGACCGCAAATAATAGCGGTCAACTAGGTCACTACGTTATGAGAATTCATGATTTATACAGCGTTTGTTTGTTTTTACCCTAAACCTCTAAAAGGAAGGGCTCACTGTCATCACTACATACTACTCATCATTATTAACAGGTTTAGGTATTATACTCGTACATGTATGTTTGTAACAAATCAAAATAAATTCAAAACCGGTAAGTGAAGGTTCCGTGCTAGTGAGACGATGGTATGCATTGCGCAACAAACCTTTTTTGTTGGTCTGAGGTATTGCCATTTTTAAGATCGAGCATAAAATGGCGAACTTTGTGGTCACAAATTGTTTATTTTATGTAACAGGCGCGGTGTTGGCCTCCCCGCTGGACAGGCAGCTAGCTAATGCTCTTCACACACTGGTGACACAATCTCATGTTGATGGTTATATCTTCCTGGGCACCCATGACTTGTTCTCTAAAGCTGACTTCGTTTCTGTTGAAGGTTAGTACATTTTCCACGACCGGGACCATACCACGCACGAATGTTCGCTCTCGTCTCCGTGCACATGCTGTGCAGTAACGGCTTTAAACCTACACAAATCGAAGCTGTAAATAGTTTAGTTCTTAATGTTTTGTCGTGTGTGTTCCAGGAGTGCCACTGGCCGACATGGAAATAAGATGGGGTATAAAAGACATTGGAATCGCCACCGGAAACTGCCTCATTTTGTCCTCGACAGTACCATACGTCATGCATGCCTCGTCATGCACGAATCCACTACCTTACATATGTTACAGGAAACTCGACAACCTGACAATGAACGAATGTGGTACCTATGATGATGGTAAGCGGTGCTACTACCGATTTATCAGAAAGTCCAATATTAGTCCAATAATATTACCTACATTACATAACATTGCGCCTGTACATTTCGCCAGTTATGTTTAAGTCCCATATAATATGGGACGAACCTATCGGCCAGGCACAAATCCAGACTCCGTGGCTGTTACTGAGAAATTCCTGATTGAACCCCGGATTTCATGCTCAGCTATCGCGATTGCGACCACTCGACCATCAATTTTATTTTAGTTCTTAAAATTTGACTAAAATTACAGGATATACATAAGTGATACATAATTTTAATAGATAATTTTATTAAGACTGTGTTTTTTATAGTTTAATTTAATTGACCATACTTGGTAGCGTAAAATACATACTGACTGCATAAATTGTAATTATTGACTTCGATATGAACAACTTTATTTGTCCCTTTAGTTTGGCAGTTTTAATTTTAATCAAGTTAAATTTTATGGGCTATAACATTAAAAATGCGCTCAAGAATGCATTGTCATGGAAACTGAACCAAACGTAAAATTTCATTTCCGTAAGTTGGAAGAGGTTCTATTTCAATTTGTAAGAATTTACATATACAAACCAACTAACATTGAATGCTTTTAAAAAAGAAAACCAGAGTGTAATTCTAGTTTGTATTTCAGAATATCACTTCAAGCAATATACAGGAAGCTGTTACAAGGTACATTACGAGAAACAGGCTTGGTCCAGCGCGTACAGAATATGTGCGGCTGAGGGGGGGCACCTGGTTGTCTTGAACGACAAGGAAGAGGCCCGCATCGTCAAGGCTATGTTCCCTCGAGATGGCAATGCGAACCTGTGGGAAAAGTTCCACATAGGTCTACTGGCCTGGGGCGAGGACCGCACCTGGATTACTATTCACGGTACTTTAAAAAGATTATTTCCATATGAAAATATGGGGTTATAAAGAACAGGATGTAAAATTCTTCATCCCCCATAGAAAAGGGAGAATCCTCCGACTATTATAGACGGTAGTCGTGGCTGGTAGGCTACTGACCAACAGTTGTTGCCTGGTCTTTCTGATAACTACTAGCATGATTAAGAATTAAGATGTTATTTCTGCATTTGTGTCATAGATGGCGCTGTAGTACTTTTTGTACTATGTTGCTGTGGTATTTTTTGTAGTACCGCGACAAATGTCTACATCATGGCTGTTAACCTTCTGACTATTGAAATCCGCCTACTTTAGCAGCTATCAATAGAGACCTGAAAGTCACAGAACCTGTAATCCCCAAAGGTTTAGGCAGAGTTGTATAGACATTAAGTCAGATATGTTTCAGTCCATTCAGGGTTAGTCATCGCTTCTCTGATTTTAATAATGTGGCATGAGATATTCATTAGATATAACTTTTACAGGAGAAAGAGTAGAAGACGTGTTCCATGACTGGATCTCCGGCCAGCCTGACAATTTTGGAGGTAATCAAGATCATGCGGCATTTCTCAGAACCGGTAACATGGATGACTGCAGCCCTACGACCAGAGCTATGTTCGTCTGCGAGAAATCTCCCGAATCGATTCGGTTTGAAACTTTGCCACAGGCCATTGACGAGAGGATGCAGTAAACCTCAAAAACCGCCCCTAGTAACAAGATAGATTGCAGATAAACAAATGAGAAACATACGGTTTTATTTCTTCGTTTTGCACTACCTCATAAGTCTTGTAGTCGCAAGCGCAACAGCTGACTATGAGGTCTTCAATTCCTAGGTCAGACCAAGTATAAATGGGTTTTCCATCAGGAATTTCTTAATTTAGATTCGTGCTCGGCTGATAAGAAAAGTAATGTAATTTGTTCTGTGCTACTTATAGATGTGGTATAGCTGTTGGTTCTCCTGTTCTTAAATAAATAAATAAAAGACTCGCTCCCTATTATTTGGGCCAGCTGTCATTATGTAACGCTTCTTTCTACTTCTTTATCGTGTGGTTAGTGCCTGACCTGGTAATTTTTATGCCGCCCAAGGGCCTCTGAATTGGCTTTACATGCCGTCGAAAAATATCTCTCAGGCATGCTGTTTTCCTCACGATGTTTCCTTCATCGAAGCAAGTGATAATTATACAATACGCACATAAATCCGAAAAAACTTGTTTATTTAACGCTAAAATGAATACATTACCATGTATTTCATACGTATCTTCTGGATAAGACTTATTAATCAAATTATAACGCTTGAACGCTCGGCCGCGACATACACGCGCACGCGACACGCGTGTCACGACAAGAGAACAAATGAAAGAACTTGCTTAGAAAGCTTGGAACATAAATATGCCATGAATCCCACGACGTTTTTTCCAGAGCGACAGTTTAGTCCTTTCATAGGTACCATCTGACTGCAACTCAAGGATCAACCCACCTGCAGCCTAATTACAACATGAATAAAGTTCGCTTTGATTTTTACAGTCATGCAATATCTGAAAAAAAATCTGTGACAGAACTGTACACACTCGAAAAAAACAAGTAATACATGCGGTATCGCTTAGTGGAAGCCGCATCGCAAGTTGCATCGCCTGAGGTCTTATTCGTGGCGTTACGCGAACTCGTAGTTTTAGTAGCTACGTATTATTTTATTAGCTTTATTAACACCCACTATTACTGTGTGGCCATTTAGTGTCGGAGAGCAGCGGTGGACCACTGGTGGCGGCCCCGGTTTACGCACAGTAAGTCGTGGATTCGAACCCTGGCAGGCGCATTATTTTGTGTATTTAATTTCATGACCACTGCTCTCAAAACGGTGAAGGAAAACATCGTGAGGAAACCGGCACGTCCTAGAACCAAAAATTCGAAGACATGTGACATCTACCAACTCGCACTGGGCTCGCGTGGTGGATTATATAGCCAATTCCCTCTCTAGAGAGGAGGCCGCGTATCCCAGCAGTGGGAACATTATAGGCTGATTATGCATTTAGTGTCGGCAGTTCATCATCATTCTCCCGCTTTTATTTCAATTTATTTGGGGCCGGCACAGAATGTCTTCTTCTACCATATTCCTCTATTATTCGTTATCTCAGCAGTCACCTCCTTTCTAGCCATAATAACTTCCTTCACATCGTGTCACAACTCAGCCATATACTTCACCCAAAAACACAGTATTTTATAAGACAGACATTTTGTAAATGTTTCAGTGAATTAGCCCGTCAATTTTCGCGAGTATCCATCAAGAGAGATTTGGTGTGCAAAAAGCACTTGTCATAACCACAAAAGAAATTGTACCTTATTTGCATCAACAGAGAGTTTGTTTTGAATTGTAGATTTTTTATATATTTGGAATCCTCAAACTTGAGTGAGTTTAATACTCTTTTGGGGTACATACTAAAAGATTGGAGTGAATGTGATCTAGTGTGAATTGCTTATCATGTCAACGTCAAGTCGTATTCAAGTCAGTGTGCCGTTTTCCAGCAACGCACCATTCATATTTTATCTATACTAATATTATAAAGCTGAAGAGTTTGTTTGATTGAACGCGCTAATCTCAGGAAATACTTGGTTCGAATTGAAAAATTCTTTCAGTGTTGGATAGCCCATTTATCGAGGAAGTCTATACAACATCACATTACGATCAACAGGTGCTGAGCATTAATGAAAAATGGCAAAAAAGCATTTCTATAATAATGTCACGCGGACGAAGGTCGCGGGCAACAGCTAGTATTACATCATCATTTGCCTAGCCTTTTCCCAACTATATTGGGGTCGGCTTCCAGTCTAACCGGATGCAGCTGGATATCAGTATTTTACATGAAGCGATTGCCTATCTGACCTCCACAACCCAGTTAGTACTGGGTAATACGATACCCTCTCACCGAGAGGACTCCCAACATTGGGAATTTCGTAGGCTACGTAGCATACGCTTGGATACGCCTTTTCTCAGTCAGGCAGATGTACAATGACGTTAATCAGCTGCTGTGGCTTGCTCGCGCATCCGTTCGGTTTCGGTTCCATCCACACCTATGCACCCATGAAGTTTAAATCGACACAAAATTTATAAAGAGATAAAGTTTCTATGTTTGGACGTAGGGAGGGTAATCTTCGAAAGTACTGATCCAATTTCGAAAATCCTTTCACTAATCGGAAGCTACATTATCTCCAAGTGTCATAGGCTATATTAACGACATTCCCTTGGGATAATTTCCGACAATAATGCAAGAGAAACAGAGGGGAAAAGCTATCATGTATAATTAAGTATAGTAGGAGGTGTCCTCGGCTTGACTTTAAAGGACATATGACAACTCATAGTATTGGTGGCCACTCTAGAAATAATATGGCCAAATGTGGTATCTTCGACCCCTCGCAAACACAATGCTAGTACAGAGCCATTTTACAGGACATAGATATCCATATCCAGCCAATTCTGCACAACTTTCCAGGATTCAAATGAAGCTAACGATTGAACTGTGCAGGTGACTACATACTGGTTGGATAAACTTCGAAGAGCAAAGAAGAAGAAGAACTGCTCGTGTCATAGTTCCCCAGTTTTCCAGTATACAAGAGCCTTCCTTCCGACCCTCGACCATTGCACCACTGTCTCTATTGAATAGGGAAGTCTTGTTCTCGCTGTGGCTGGATAAGATTTAGTATTTAACGGTTTCTGCACAGTTCTGCCGCACACACTCTCTCACCTCACTCTCAACCTGATTCCCGGGACGGGCAAGTGTTAATGAATTTTTCCATGGGGAAGAGATGTGTGTTCATGTATCAAATTACACCATATAATTATATAATTATTATTATTATAAATTTGGTGAAAAAAAAATGCTTTTTTGCTCGTTGTTCATTTCAACGCAACGAAGTCGGTGTGATCTGCTCGACTAAATGAGGAGAAACCTAAGAAAATAAATTTAAATGTAGCTCCAACACTTAACAGTGCCTTACTGTGATTTGAACAACCGTGACGTTACGTTATACAAAAAACAGTCCGTTCACAAAAAAAAATACTTCTGACATGGCATCACAGCTAAAATCGCAGTGATCTTATTTGATTTCGCTGCAATAAAATTGCTGTTGGCTCACTTCTGCCTAGAGTAAAATAACTGCGTGAAGACTGTAGTTCTGCCCGGTTCTCTCGGCACGTGACCATAGGCATAACCAGCGCCGCCATCTTGAATGTCATCCAAGCGCCAAGAGAGCGATTCAGCACTGTACCTGCGGCCGAAATGTCATTTTTTTAACGTGGTTTTCGATTGTATATTAGTTAGTATATTATAAATGGGTAGGTTGTAAGTTTGTATGTAATGGTAATCTTCGAAACTACTGATTCTATTTAGTAAATTCATACACTATGGGAAGCTACGTTCTGCCCGAGCGTCGTATACATTTTGGAAGGTTGACCTATGTTTTACAAATAAATAATTCTGATTCTGATTCTGATTCTGATTCTGATTCTGACATTCTGAACCCCCTCCAACATAGAATTTTTTTATCCGTTATGATAAATAGAATGACGTACTGAATACGTGATAACTTGTGTCGACATTGTGGAGTCAATGTGCTGGGGCAGGGCTATATTCAAATGACAATAATTGGTGTTGTGTCAATATTTTGACATCATTTTATAGGTTGACTCAAATACTTCTGATTTAACATAAAAACATAATCAACATTCCGGGGTAAAACTAAGGGGGCCTTCCTTAGTTTATGTCGAACGACAACCTGACCAACAAACTGGTTGCTGAAGATTATAATATTAATTACCTAATAGAATCAAGTAATTTTTTCTTTATCAAATAGTTTTTTTTTGTTTTCACTTTTTTATTAGATAGAAATTACATTTACATAAGCTTAAAATGTACTGTGTTTGAGTCAGCGAATAAAACCTTTTTTATTATTTATTAGTAACCGTACGATCCATATCCAGTATTCCGGGTCCTAAGCGCCCAGACGCTGTATGCAGTCTCCAAGATGGGCCGTGCATATTTCAAACACCATTAACCCTTGCCGTTCACTAAAGACTTATTTCAAAGCTGGCCTATATTCGACACCAAAGACAAGATAAAATGAGCCTTTCTGTACCGTGTTAGAGTCGAATATGCTTTAAACTATTTTCCGTTGTTTGATGTTTTTAAAATTAAAGCAGCCACGTTCGTCGAGTCACGTCGCATGCATGTCGACTCAAGATTCTTTTTGATTTTGCATACATGAGCGGTTTAGTACACAGTCAGATTCGCAAGTCATGTATAGCCGTCAATGTATGACACTTATTCTAATTAGGTCGCATTCGTCTGTCGTTTGAACTGAGCTCGTATCTTAGCTAGTTGTTTTAACTTGCTTGCGAGACCGCTTGCTAGTTGCGAATCGAAAAAAGAAGTTCTTGAACTTGTCTTGACTTTACTGGCCTAGTTTTAGAGTCGTCTGCCGTGGAAGATTTCGGTGCGTTTCATTATTAAATCATTTATTTTAGAGATTCAAGTGGTATCCTGCAGGTTCCACACAGATCTCCTGCCGCGGAATCACGCTTAAGGCTATCTGTCCACTGGAGCAGAAAAGAAAGGGGAGGAGTGTAGCTGTGCAAATTCTGACAAAAAGAAGTGCATAAATGCGTCTAAACTCCGCTCCGCTCAGGTTCAGTGGACATGAATAAAGAACACTGGCGAAGTTCTATGTATTCTGGGACCTATTCTTAGAGGTAGCATTCATTATGGCAACTTATACATAGTTGTAAAACGACTAAAGACTAACAGAAAAGTAAATGGAAAGTAAGACGAACAAGTTGGGAGAAAAGAGATATACGTTTATGTATAAGACAACCTAAAAATCTTACGAATAAGGTTTTTAACTGTGAATGTCTGCTTATTTATTTAAAATGAATCAAAAAATAACAATGTTTAGGATGAATCATAAAGGAAGATTCGAATAAACTACTCTTAGATAATTCCCTTTCCAACTTCCGTCCGAGTAGAAGTTAAAAGGCATGCCGCTTGTACACGGCCTCTTTGAATGATGCTCTGTGCTTTTTGGTTCTCTTTGGTTTTTGGTACTAGGCAACTGACAGGTGCCAGGGGAGCTAATAATTTGGGTTCGGGTCGTGTTATATTATTCTGATGTACTTATTATTTACTTATGTGCTAGTTGTTGATTAAAGACATATTATAAAAAAACATAACTTTTTATTTCGCTTCTGGTCTCTAAGATTACTGTATTTCCCTCGCAGTTTTAGTTTTGACGGTACGCGTGTTGCTGCTCGTCTTAAGCCAAAACCAGAATTTTTACTTCATTGCCTGTACAGTAGACGCTCAAAAGTGCAGTACCATGCTAAAGATTACATTGCTATGAACTGTGCGAGCGCGATACAGCAGTGTGTGTGCGTGTGCGTGTATGAGTGATGTCTCAACATTCCACACATAACACACACTAATGAAATGCAACAGAAATATAATGCTATTTCGCGTAGTGTGACGCGAAATAGCATTATATTTCTGTTGCATTTAGAATACACATCATAGTGATGACCTGTTCTTACCATTGCATTGTTAAAATTCGCGTAGTATTAACATGGGTTGGTAGCTGTTTGGGCTGAGCATGGGTTCACGATCAATGAAGTCCAAGTTCGAATCCATGTTATTACAATGTGTGGCTGTTTTTTGTTTCTTTGAAACCTTAATAATATTTGTATTTTAAGCAGAAAGTCGTTAGGTATTTATGTTTATTTATAATATAGTCATGCTTATTATATATTTTTTATAAGAAGTTAAATATTAGATAGTTATTGTATTATTATTTAACCTCATTAATTGATTTTTATTTTATGTTTTCGGTGTTGGAAGGTGGAAATAAAAAAATCATGCTGAATGATAACAAAAATGTTTATTCGTTTTATTTATTTATAAAATTAACAAACTTTTATGAGAATGTGACGTCACATTCCTATCTAGGCAAAAAAAAGTTCTCTTATCACCGTTCATAAGATTTTTTGTTGAATACCCACTAAGTCAATTCATAATAAAAATAACATAACACGGAAAGGATATTCTAATAACACAAATATAGTTGTTGATACCCGCTTATTATAGGTATCAGTATTCAGCAGAGTTCATTGAATACTAATATATGAGTTAGACTTTATGAACGTGTTTTTTTAATGTAACGTCACATTGAATGTATTGAGGTTATAGCTTAAGTGTTCATTTTCTTGACGAAAAGAATATTGAAACTAAACCCCAATTTAAGATCATTAAATTTAAAATTTATTTCTTAATTTTTTTTATTTTTATTTACGGTTATGTTAATATTACTAAATATTTAGTTACCCGGTCTACTTATTAAATTAAGTTTTTTCGCTTAAATTAAGTCTTCCTTTTGGCAAGACTTGAAAGTCTTCTCGTCAGAAAATACAGTCACCTCCCAGTTAAAATGTAAATAATCTCGAGCAAAACGTAGTCTTTCCTCCCTGTGTTTTTGTGTCAAAAAGGGTTTTTAGCTGGCTTCCGATGATGTAAACCTTCAGCATGGACTGCATGGCGAACAGTCTGTAATGTAGTATCCAATTGCTCTGCAACCATTATAGTTGGAATGAAACCATTTGTTTCATATTCTTCCACGATAAAACGTCGCTGAGTCGGGTTAATAAGCGGCGGCCTTTCACTTCTTAGACGACTCTTCAGACTACCTTCTTCCTCAAACCTCTTTACCCAACGGCTAACAGAATTTCTAAAAAAAAAACAAAATATGATTACACACTTGCAACTAGCAATTTATTTAATAATAAGAAAATCACACACCACAACTATCATCATAATAATTATAATTTTTTAAAATAACTTACACATTTTAAGCCAGTTTCAGTTGAAATTTGAGAAATATTAAGCCCATTTTTACGCAAAGTGACAATATTTGCCCTGTCATCAATACTAATATTAGCTTGCATCTTGAATAAAGACAATCAAACAATACGCTAATCGTAATAATAACACAAACGCTCGTAACAAAGTTCACCAACTAACAACGTCATAACTAACTACTTTGTTCAATCCAGAAGTTTATTTTGTTTCACATTCACCCTCATCTTTTTTGTTAATAATAAGTTCCAACTAATATTTAGAAAAACATATCTCATCGGGTCTAACGTATCATTTATAATTAAAACACAAAAAGTGTAATGTCACTTGGATTCGAACGCAGACTACACCGTGCGAGACATTTTATCTATAGCGTTAACCGCTAAGCCAGATAGACACATAATTGTTAGTTTGAAATTAACTAAATACTAACTTAATACTCCGTCGCGACATGACAGGCTTGTCACTAAGGCAAATGATCATTATATCGCACTCTTTCTGACTAGATAATTATGAAAGAGTGCGATATACGAAATCGTGTATGTGTGCAAAATGTTTGTTATGGAAAAAGGTCGTAAGTGCGACTTGTTTTGATGCGATCGTTTTGTGAAACTACTACTGCACTTATGGTCTCTACTGTACCTAATTGATGAATCATAGAACTGGCAGACTGCGGCTAGAGACTATACTGATTACTAATCTAGTAATTAGTTCAATCACTATTAGAACTATGTTGTTACGACTTTGATCTATGGTCTCACTCGAATATTATGTCTCCTCTACAACATTCTATATAACCCTGCATATCCTAGCTACTTGCGAGATCGTTTTTCGTTTACCCGTCCTTCTGATGCTCTGTGTAGATCCCAAATCAGGCATCATCTTAATTTCCCATTCCATAAAACTGAATTCTATTCTAACTCCTTCTCTGTTCACGCAGTACGTTAGTGGAACTCACTTCCGCCTAACGTTCGTGACTCTAAAACTTTATTTCTGTTCAAAAAGCAAGTCAAAGAACATTACCTCTCCTATATACTGTGATATTCTGGATATATATTATAGGTATATATTTACAGTTCAAGTATTTATTTTATATGTGTATATTTGTATGTATGTTTATTTTATATAGTATAACTTTGTTTTAAGTTCCAATTTTAATTTTCCGGTTTTGTCTTTTCTACACACTGTGTCTACATTTCTAATCCTACTTTCCTCTCGCAGGTCTGCTGGAAGAGATTTCGCATGAAATAAGCAGTACCTTTGCGCTCTTCTATCTTAATGTAATGTCTTGTTGAGTATTTTGTGTGTACATAAATAAATAAATAAATGGTCAAGTAAAACAATTCTTACTAAGCTGAAAGAAAATATCCTTTTACATAAATTATAACAGCCAGAGCTGACTAGGTATCTACTAGTACAGCTATTGAAAGGCAGGGTTTGTTGAATAAAAAATGAGTAACGTGACGTAATAAATCTTGTTTATTGGTATTTTTACATGGTTTTTATTTTATATTTTTCAACAGTGTTATAGAAAATAGTATTATCTTATTAAAAGATTATTTCAAAAGGAAGCTGGTGCAGTGATATAGCTCATATACCATAATGTGCTCATGACATGAAAGCAACAACCCGCTGTCCGTGTCCCAACAGGACAGTGGCAACAATAGCCTAATACACCACTTCGCCCCAGTAGCTTTCTATCTACTCCGATATATGTATAAGAGGACTTGCTTCCTATGTGCATAGATTTAATTCTGGCAAGTAAAATAAATGGGTGGTTGCCATGAAATACAGGATAGGTAATAGGTACAGGATGTAATTCTTCTGAACACTCTTACATGTCATACATATACACCCATCTCTACACTTTTTCAAACATCTGAGCACCTTCATCAGAGAGACGATGCCTCCGTAAGCGCGCAATTCGTAAATGGCAATTAACGCAACGGAAGTTGTTGTGTTGTGTTGTAAATATCTCATAAAATTATAGTTATCGTACAAACCAAAAATTTCTTGCGGCGAACTTAAAACCCTTGATAACTTCTTTATTTCTACTTTGACAAATTTTTGGTTTCTACTCTTCGATTTTGACAAATTTCGACAAATTTTTGGCGAAGTTTTTATCTGTTTTGATAACTTGGCGGAGCATTCGTAACGCACACGACAACCAAGCCCAAAAACGCTGCCTAAGAGCAATGTTTAAACTAAAAGTTACGGACAGCTGTAAAACTTTTTTCATTGATAATAAACTACTTACTTTTCCCTGTCTTTACATATTAGAGCTTTCCATTTTTGTTAAAAGTAATAGTAACTTATTCCCTGCTGTAAGGGACACAACAAACCGAAATACAACAATCAGGTCTCAGTATAAATATAAGTTATGTACCAGTGCTCACAATACATCTTTATTCAAAAAAAGTGTTTTAGGTATGGCGCCTATAATCTATAATAAGGTTCCAAATAGCATCAAGGAGCAGCCTTTGACAATTTTTAATAAACAGCTTTTTATCTTTATTAATTAAAAAATGTTATTATTCTGTATCAGATTTCCTAACAGATAAAATATAGCTGTATTATTATTGTTACTTAATTTTGATTTTTTGTTGAAAGCTTTTAAATTGAAGTTGTATAACTGTTTATAAGTATAATTTTTTGCATACCATATGGTAGAATGTACTAGGAACAAATAACTACTATTGTAACAACTCATGTATGTACCTACATTCAATGCAAATAAATTATTTCTATTTCTATTTCTATTTCAAAAAAACCTGTAGTGGATTATAAAAACAACATATTGTTTACAAAGTTGTAAACAATATCATGTTTCTTCCTTTTTCCTTCAGGTGCTAAAAACCACCAGGCTGCTCCTTGAGATTACTCTGGAGCAGGACACGTATAACTGACGGTGTGAAAAGCAGTTAAGTCTATCTCTGATAAAATAAGAGTTTGGTCTTCGGTTCCAGTTTGATTTTTGATTTCAGATTACAAAATGTTATATCAATAGAATCAGAGGATTCATTCTAAAATGTAGAATCTGTGTGTATACTACTGGTACCTAAGGCGCAACGCCCACACGAATTAAAGTCGAGGCGGCGCACAGTGGTCTGGAAATCGAGCTCCATACTCCTAGTAACACAAAGCCAGGAATTAAAAAAAAAAATTGCAATGGCTCTGGTATACCTCCCTTGACATCATAATAACGTATGGATGGTATGAGTAGCTCCACGCGTGAGAAAAAGTTTTATGTTTTTTTTTGTATGAGAGAAAACACTTAAAGTACATTTTTTTTAAACTGAATAGAACTGAATGGCTGGTTCTCACACGAGCTATTTTACCATACACAGCGATCAAAATGACATACACAAATTTATGCACCTTTGGGTGCCGCTTCGCACGTAGCAATTTTTTTTAATTTTTTAGTTTTTGTTATCACATTTTACAAATCTTTGAGGTTGTTAAATGAAGTTGCCGATCCCTTAACTTATACTATCGTTAGTTTATAGCCTGCCAATGACTTTTATGAAGATGCTATGACTTTTCTCCAACTTATTTATTTCCGAAGGAGTAGCTTTACATATATCACAAGTCTGAGATGAGGTATTCGATAGCTGTGGAGTGATTTTGCCATCTATCATGGCCATAAGCATAGAGGCTTAACAGTATGGCTTTCCATAATAGAAGGCTGCTTTTTTGCTA
Organism: Noctua janthina; assembly: GCA_963576755.1. Classification (NCBI taxonomy): domain Eukaryota; kingdom Metazoa; phylum Arthropoda; class Insecta; order Lepidoptera; family Noctuidae; genus Noctua; species Noctua janthina. The sequence goes on along the minus strand of OY755055.1, from coordinate 1,257,924 downwards.
CATTTTCTTTAGGAATGAATGGCAGTGCGCTCATATACTAGGGTCGAGGCATGGGCGCGGTGGAGGCGGCGCGGGGTCGAGGTGGGGGAGCGGCAAAGTCGAGGTGGCAGCTCGGCGGGGGCGCTGTGCCCGTTAGCGTCACGACTCCACCGCAATTTTGTCATTTGGATTCGTGCTTTGCTGCATAAAGAAACGGGAAGGAAAGCACAGCCGCACGCGCCTCGACTCCACGTAGAGACCTATCCTCGGCCGTGCCACGACGCCGCGCCGCACAGTGGTCTGGAAATCAAGCTACATACTCATAGAAACTCAAAGCCAATGATTAAAAAAAAAGAAAACGCAAGTGCGCCAGTGTTGACATCACGCGACCAGTTTACCAGTCTATCCACATCACAGCGTGCTTCTGCAGAGCCCTGATGTTTGTAGCTTGAGGAACTGTACCCGATTCATTGTGCCCCGTGTTATTGTGTTAAGTTGTAATCTCAAGTAATTCGTTAGTCTTGCAAGAAACAGTGTATCCCACTGTGTTTTTGTGACTGTCTGTCACGTACTCCTAATTATTAAGTAGATATTTTAGTATTGATTTTTATTTAAAAATCATCACACGGTATGGGCCACTTACAAACACATTAAACTTGTATTTTATGGCTTGACAGACTGGCAAGTTACCGTAATTAATAACGATTTAGTGAGCTTTCTTCCTTGAATTGTAAAAAATATTGCATCACTTGGAAACGCATAAATTCTTTATTTAATGGGAAAGGGACTAGAGAAATCTTAAGAAGAGATAAAAAAAATACTGATTTCTAAAGGATACTAACGCGACGTCTGCTGAACATGTAGCGGTAGCTTGGACCCTGCTCCCGATACCGGTGGACCACTATTTTTTATATTTTTAAATGGTTTTTATATTGTTTTTTAAGAAATATTTAAAAATGTAAATAGTATGTAAGAAAATAAATAAATAAACGAACGAAACGAAATGAAACAAGCCCCAACGAACTTTTTGCAAACAGTGGAACTAATGAGTACTACGTTACTTGTAACGTACTACGTTACTTGTAACGTGGAACTAATAAGTACGAAGTTACAAGTAACGTAGTACTTATTAGTTCCACGGAAGTGCTTGCACTTCCATAGAATAACAGTTCTGTCATCATCATCTTTCATTACCAACGTCAACCTATAGAGCGGCTTCTCTAAATATTTTTCCAAACCCGGTATACCCGGTCTTTTCTCCAAATCTGTTACTGTTAGCTACTAGCTTCTTGAGCCCTGGTCGGTTCCAAATGCCGTCCCTATGTTCTCGGTGAGCCCCTACGCCTTCCACCCTCTGATCCAGAGGTTCGTGAGGATCTGGGAGTATGTGCAGGTGGTGTCGGACATGATCACCTTCGCGTTGTCCATCATATGCTGCCAGTGCGGTGACGTGATGCCGCTGTCTACTTCTGGGTCCACGAATTCTAAGCCGTCTGTGCAGGTATTTGATGTTAGTCTCAACATTCTTCTGCCCTCATCAATAATTTATTTGAGGTCGACTCAGCATGTCTTCTTATTACATACTTCCCTATTAGTCGTTACGTCTCAGAAGTTTTGCTCGATGTCTAAAGGGTGTAACAAGACCCTTAACGAAGCCGAAAGGCAAGTATTCTACCCATTATTGCGATCATTTTTTTTGTTCTGCACCAAACCTGGGAACCTTCTAGTTACGGAGATATTGGGGGTCAAAGTTCCAACTTTTTCACAAGTTTTTTTTTTTTTAAATACATATTTTTAATTAATGTTTTTTACTTTAAACACCTCGACGACCCCCGTACTATTCAATCCATTCATCAGCACTATGTTTTAAGTGCGTTACATTGTTTCCCGTAAAACGTGATTTTTCACCCAAAAAAAAATCCCAACAATAATTCCCAACAATATTTTTTGCGTAAAGTTACTTCGTTTGATGTACTTAATGCTTGGTTGACGGCTTCGTCAAGGGTCCGTTTACACCCTGTATATGCAAGGTAGGAATTTAATTCTTAGCATTATTTGCTGATTACTAACTTTGTAGGAATCAAAGCAGGTGGCGTGAGTTTGTTTGTATGTTCCTAATCTGCTCAGTGCTGTTTTGTTTAAAACCTTAAGGCCAGTTAACTACAGATGACCACCTAATAACCACACTTTTTGCCCATTGAGATAAGATATATAAGATAAGCGCCTTTAAAATCAAAACCTTATTCGTGAGGGCGTTTGGTAAAACGCGCGGGTGTCTGCTCTGGACGTCCTGTTAAATTATCCTTACAGGCGCGAGCGCGTGTATCGATTGTACACGCACCCGCGCATTTTAGCGTTGCCCACACTAATTTTAACTGTCAAAAAAAAAGGAGGTAGCTCTCGGCACGTATATTTTTTTTATGTATGACCGCGCTTAATTTCTTACAGAATTGATGTTAAAACTTCTTCAATAATTTTTGTTGGGAATGGTATAAGTTGAAGTTGGTTCCGTAGAAAAATTGGTGTCGATTGATGTTTTACCTACTGAATTATTAAATGTGAACCGAGTATGTTGCAATTTCGCATTAATTTAATACAGCGAGCATGCACCCGCGCGAGTACGTCCTAATAACCTAAAGTATTCTTCAGCTCCGCGCATTAAATCGGAGATTTGGGCCTATCACGGCGGAGGAAGATCCCGTACGAAGCAGTAGAAAGCCACCTCACTTGGTGATAGACCCTCCCCCAGATAAGGACGACAATCCAGAGTCACAGACACGGTGCCAGTCGATATGGCATTTTGGCCAAAACCGGTCAGGGCTTGAAGACATAGTGACGGCGCAGGTAAGTTATCATTTTTAATTTTTTGTAGAAACTGACGCACTATCTTTTTACCCGACTGCGGCGAAGTCGAAAAGAAGGGATAAGTATTTGACCTGTATGTAACTCCTACACGGATGAACGGATTTGGATAAGTTATACGTCGTTAGATTCGTAGAATGGCGGACTTTGGGCGCCATATTGTGGAGTTGGTACTTTTTTTCTTTCAAATGAAGGGTTTTAAGAGGTGATTACAAACATATTTACAGCTTATATGTTTAAAAGTAATTGGAATAGTCAAAAAGCTAGTTACGCAGAAATTCCTAATGGGGAAACCCGATGACACTTTGCTCGAGCTGGAAGTCGAACCCAGGACCTCAGCAGTAGCGCTTGACCAACGATGTGGTTAACTGAGGGTCTCATAAAATATTAATTTGCTAATATTTTTCTAGTCACCGAAACCACCATCGGCCGGTCATATTATAGAGTTGTCGAAAGATCCTGTACATAGCGGAAAAGCCAAAGAACAAAGTAACAGTACCTTACCAGCTGTACACTCCAGCAGAACTATTAACAAGAAAGGTAAATCTTAATTCTGGTAAAACATTTCAACAAAGCAAACCCTTTTCAGACAAATGATGGCTTTGTTAAGCGGACATAGTGTTGCTATTGTTACACTGTAGATAAAGAGACGAGGATCTGGTGGTGGAGGTCTCCTGGTCGCAAGCGTGGCTGCTTGGTCCTGGGTTCGATTCCCGGATCTGGCAAAGTGTTAGTATTGGGTTTTTCCATTAGGAATTTATCAGTGGCGGCCCGGAGTTTGGAAGTTGGTGATATAATACCCCTGCGTCTCAGTGCGCACGTTAAACCGTTGGTCCTGTCGGTTTGTCGCCCCATCTGCAGAGACTGCACCTGTGCCTGCAAACAGACTTCTGCAAATAATATCTCCCGCGCCGATGGAGGATTATTTATAACTGCCACACAGGTCGATCGACCAGGTTAAGCTATACTTTCCACAATCCGCTCCTTTCCATCTTTACACTCCTACTGACTGACTCCTCACGTTAAAGTGTTGTTCCCGGCTGCCAGCCCTTTAACAGTCGCAGTTGTTAAGGGTCATCTGAAGCCTAAATGTCTGAAAATCAGTGTTTCCCAGAACCAGGCTGAGGCAGTCGCTCCACGTCAAATACTGAAATTCAGCAACATTCGGTTAGACCGGAAGCAGACCGCAACATTATGGACTATAGCCCACTCCCTTTCACAGGAAACTTGTATCCCAGCAGTGGTAATAATATAGGTCGATTATGATACGAGTGTGTTTTCGTGGCCATCTCTGGCCGAGCGGTTTCAGAATGGAAGACATAGCTATGTCAATAACATTTTTAAAGAATATTGCACTGTATGGCTTTTATTTTTCAGATTCTCTGAAAGACTCAAAAACCGGCGCCGACAATAATATGTTTTACTTGAAAGACACTGAATAATTTCATACTACTACTATGTTTTGACTTGAATTATTATTTCTCCATTATACCTTTTATGTTGCTAGTCGTTTTGTTGTTGACAATTATTTCCTTTATTTATTACTATAGAAATCAATTACATTTTTAAATATTCCTTAGAAAAAACAATAAAAAAAAACATTTAAAAATATAAAAAATAGTAGCCCACCGGTATCGGGAATTAATAATTAATAAACATTTTAATAATGTTGTTGACAATATTATTAAAATAGAGATTTCTTAGCATCAGACCTGAGTCTGGATTTGGGATAGGTTCTACCCAATAGACTCGCACTGTTGCATGACTGGCATTCATAACATGTTCAAATGATTATTGAATAATGTGCATTTACTGTGTGCCATAAAGAGTGCTCTTTACACTTGCTCGGGTATCATATTCGTTGAAAACCACATCTCGTCTCCCATCTCTCCTGTGATGGGCACCGCTTCGCTCGTCCCAGTTCTGGTGGAGTCCTGGCCTACGAGCTTCCGCTAAAACACGTGCAGGTGCACGGACCGGGTGCCGAACGGGTATAACTTTATGTGAGTAAAGGTTTTATTGACAGTCTTTACATAATCTTAAACATTACGATATTTAAGATTAAGCAAAGACTTTGTCAATGCTGATTTGCTAATGACTATAATAATTAAAGAAACTCAAAATTGGTAAAACAAAATGTATTCTAACTTATATGTATATAGCTATATGTAGGTACAGTTTGTGTAAAATAGGAATAGGTAATATTTAAAAATATTTTTAAAAAATCTATATTTTTCGTAAATTTTCCTACTCAGAGTCAGATACTGTGTATTGTTTTTCTTTTATTATGCTGCGCTCATATTATATTCTGAAGGTACGCTGAAATTGTACCCCAGCCTAAGCTACACTACAACTTACTCCCTTAAATATAAGTACAGTTTACATTTGCGACCAGAATCTCGAGAGAAGTCGATCGATAAAGAAAACGTTTTATTGAGCACCTTAGTTAGCGTCAGACAGACTTGGTACAGGACTATGCCTATTGACATCCCTTACTAAATAAATAAGAGCAGCGCGTGGTAACCCGTGTGATGAGAGGTCTGATATATTTATATCAGCCCCAAAATAAACCGTCCAACTGGTTCGGACAAATTAAGGACCGGCTGTTGACTCCGGACACAGATAGATATTATAAAAAGGTAAGATTTGTATGTAAGTTTGTATGTATGGGGTAATCTTCGGAAATACTGATCAGATTTCGAAAATAATTTCAGTAACCTGGTGAAGGTTGCAGGGATCCGCTGGATGCGAGTCGCACAGGACCGGTCAATGTGGCGACACTTGGGGGAGGCCTATGTCCATCAGTGGACGTCTTTCGGCTGAAATGATGATGATGATTATGAAAGGGAAGCTAAATTACATTTAAAACGTTCCCGTGGGTTAATTAATGCGTACACAACGGGAGCGATGCCGCCCTCAAAAGCTAGTACTTCAATATATCTGGCAGAGTCCTGTGTAATCTGCATCTGCAATTTATCCAACGGTTTTGCAACGGTTTGACACGATCTTTTGATCGGTCGATACGCATGATCTGGTTCACCTGATCGAGCTCCCGGAACACGTCCATATTAGCCGTAGAACCGATAACTGTTGGGGTAGACATATTCGTAAGTGTAGACTGCGAATCAAAGAGAGTAAGTATGAAGACGACGACGAAGACGCCCTCTGTCTAGGTAGAGCAGAATCTTTGCAGGCTGATGGCATCTGGATGAGCGATGTCGAGAATTGAGAGAGGTCTTTGTTCATTGGATTGCTGTAGGTGGATGACGATAATGATGGAAATTTAGTCCCTCTGCGTCTACCTAGGCCTTTAATATTTTATCGGTCCATTTCATGATCACATCTCGTCGTACATGATGCGCATGATATGATGGTCAGTCTTGACGCGTTTGTCGAAACTGCGCATGTCGTCGCGACGTAGTACCGCGCGCTCGGCTTCGTGCAGCTCGTACTCGCGCACGCTGCACGGGCAACACGGCCCGCACTCGCAGAACGCACAGCACGCGTGCACTGCATCCCACGCTCCTGAACATAGAGTAAGGCAAATTAGTGAATCATCATCCTCGTTACACACTGGATTGTACGTAACACAAAATGATCGAAATATGCAATATAAAATGGTCGAAATATGCAAAAAAATCTGAACATGTTAAGTTAAGTTAGTAAGTTAAGTTAAGTTAGTTAAGTAAGTTAAGTTATAAGTTCATAAGTTCTACAAAACAAGGTATTTTTTTTTATTTACTACATTTTCAACAGGTTTGATAATCGAGTATGTACTGATTCAAATTCTTAGTAGTATGATTGAGCCTTCCATTATTTAAAATATTTTTATAATTTGAAAACGAGTTTTCTACATCTACTAAAGTTTAATCCCTGCAAAATAAAACACCTTCATTGTGGTGCTTTATTTGCAGGTTTCACCTCTGGCACATTTTGCATTTGTCTAGTTAAGATCCAGTTATAAATAGAGAAATCAAACCCAAGTAATGCACGATCCGATTTGGTTTTTAAATTGCATATGATCCGAGGCATTCTTACGAGGTCGCCCACCCAGCACAACCTACAACTCCTCTGGATGCGGTAGACTTATAAAAGCAGACCGCAGCCACTGAAACAAAACTGGTCTCCTCGTCGGGACGTCTTCGGCACCAGAGGGCGAGACTGTAACGCGATAAATATGCGACCACGGCAGAAGCACTCGCGCGCACATGAACGACCACGCGCGTCGACGCTACCCCGCCGCACACGGCCCCCGCAGAGCTCCCGGCCGCCTTTATAAACAGTGCCCGGCTTAAGAGTGGTTGGTCTGAGATCAGCACGTCTCGAGTGTATGTACACCGCATCGACTTAGGTCGGCCTCGTCTATATCATGGAGTTGAAAGACATAATCAACAATCAACTCAGCCTATCGTAGTCCATTTCTAGACATAGGCCCCTGCCGAGCTGCGATACCCCATCCTCCCTGTATCTGGCAGAATCTTGATGTTCCGAAATTTATTTGGCATAACACACTTGGCATAATCTTCGTTAAAAGAATATTGTTAAGACATAAAAATTATTTAATATAATTATTGTTTGGCCGAATGTTTATGAGTCCGAATTTACAATTGCATACTTTCAAAATGGCAACGTTTGATTTGGCATAATTACCTTTGGCAAAGTTAAAATTCCCTATAATTTCGTTTAGCATAACGTTTATTTAGAGCGACGATTATTTGGTAGAATTTCAATTTTATTTATAACCTTAACTTAAAATATTGTCTTTAAAAGTCAATAATTATGTAGTGCTACTAAAGTTAGTCCCTAGTCGCGTAGGCGAATAGGGGCGAGGCGGCCCGCGAGTTGAGGAGCAGGTGGCACCTTTCCGTCGTGGCTGAGGCTGGCCAGCTTTGCGGTGGTGAGCGTTAAACACATCTACGACTATAAAAACTCGCGTGGGACCGCCTCGCCCGCTCGCGTGGGAATGCTTAGCATGCAGCATGCAAGCTAAGCATTCCCACGGTGTATGCTTGTTTACATGTTTGCATGACTCTTACAGGGAAATAATAACCACATAATTATGTTCACAATCAACTGTTTTTATGACTGACGCTTTGATTGATTGATTTTCCGCCTTTTAATGACTATCGATATAAAATGTATGCCAAAAGAAGATTCTGACTGTGAACTTTCTGAGATATGATGGTTCTACTTTTTAATTCTTATGGATAAGAAATTTATACCTAAAGATGATCCTAACATACAAAATTCCCTCAAATACGAAAACAATGCTTGTACAGTCCTTAATTTTTCCTATCATCGATTACGGTGACGTGTGCTACTTTGACCTGAATGCGGATCTCCTCGACAAACTTGACCGTCTTCTAAATAACTGCATTCGATTCGTTTTCAATTTGCGTAAATATGATCATGTCTCCGAACACCGGACTCTTCTTAAGTGGTTGCTCATACGTCAGCGTAGGGAGCAAAGGGCGCTTACCACCTTGTTTTCTTTTCTTGTTCCTCCCACTTCCCCTAGTTACCTTGCTCCCCACTTTCAGTATATTTGTGCCAACCATAATAGGAGCCTGCGATCATCGCAAAACCGTATGCTTCAATGTCCCTCTCACCGCACTGATTTCATTCACCGATCTTTCTTTGTCCAGTCTATTTCTCTGTGGAATGCGCTTCCCCAGGAAATCAGGATGGCAACCAATCGCTTATCTTTTAAAATTAAAGTTCGTGAGTACATTCGGAAGAAGCTGGCAGTTTCGTCACAACGGTAATGTTTTCCCCATGGTTTGTGTTTTTATTTTGGTATATTCGTGGAAATGTTTATTTACATTAATTTAATTTTGATATATATTTATAGTATTTGATATATATTTATAGTAGATTTTAAACTTTCATGGTCACTAAAATTATTAAAACTAGAAGACGGGATATTTACCATGTTTATTGTTTGTCTGCTCATAAACACCCACCCGCAACAACTTCAGTTTATCCGTGATCATGGTGCTTGCAACAGCGCCGAAATATCGGGAACTCAAAGAAAACAATAAACATGGTAAATATCCCGTCTTCTAGTTTTAATAATTATATTTATAGTATTTTATGTATCCTTGTAGTTAATCTTATTATTATTTAAAATTATTTTCAGATTTACACCTACCACTGCTTGTCTTTGTATCACCCAAAGGTTGACTGGTAGAAAATGCCTATGGCATTAAGTCCGCCTCTGTACTTATGTGCTTAAAGTGTTAAATAAATAAATAAATAAATAAAATTATGACCTTTGAATGAATGGTTTAAATGAGTGTTTGCCAAATGACTTCCCGCAAAATGAAGCTTATGCTATCCACTGTTATGCAAAATAATATTTACATATATACAAAGTTCTGCTATAAAGAGTAGACCCGTTATGCAATTGGGGTACTGGTTTAAACCCGACAAAAACTGTTTTTCTTACCCATCTTCTTAGCCAGGTTGGCGAAATTCAGATAAGGTGTCGCCACGTTGTCGTCGAGGGGCGCCTGGCAGATCCGCACCACTTTAGGCTTGTGGACCACGTTGCGCTCGTTGATAGTGATGCGGCGGGAGCCGCCGAACAGAGGGCATGGACCGTTGGGGTATATTTTCTAAAACAAAATTTTGAAATCAGTGTTGTATATACATATAGTGACATCTACATAACTGTCTCATTTGATCTAGTGAACACGCTACGCTAAGAGGGTGAAATGGGGGTTAAATTTTCTGTGAAACTTAATATTCTTTGGGACAATTGACTCAAATATTTGTGTACACAATCTTCAATTAAAATAATGAGACACGTGTATCACAGTTTTTCCAAAATAATCCCCCAACGGAGTCAAATAGGGCTTCGAAACTAACGTAGATGGGTGGATGGCGCGCAGTGTGGCGCAGGGCGTACGGGGCGCAGGAGTATATACCTATTAGTAAGTAGGTAGGATTTTTCTGAGGTAGACGTTTCTTTAAATATATGTAAAGTCCCGATTTTCGCATTGGCGTATATAGGTTCGACAGTTTGTGAGGACCGATGGAGGGATGGATGTTTGTTACTCTTTGTTACTTGGATGAAATTTGGCACACAGACAGTTTATAATCTGGATTAACACATAGGACACTTTTTATCCCTGTAGTATGCGCGGGCGAAGCCGCTGGCATAAGCTAGTGTGAAATAAAATATTTAGATTTTGTTAGTCAAAACGGCGATTACCGTCGGCCATCTCCTAAAACAGAGAGGGTCTGGTTTCTTCTCCAGCAGCAGTTCTGCTGATGTGTTCTGGATCTCGCCATTCCACTCACGTTTTCGACTCTTGCATACTGGACGGCAACTGCAAAACCATCATATGATTCCGAAGGATTACAACGGTCATGTAACCGGAGATAAATGTATGGGAGATGCCATCCTAAAGGTATTGATATAAGAACGGGAGTCAACGAATCAACAGCTTAAAGTGCTTTCTGAAGCACGGAGGCTTTCTGAAGCACGGAGAGTTCGGTATGTCATAGATTACCCATCCGGAGATTGGGTTCCGCAAACGTTGCTTTTAACATAAAAGATCAACCCGTGCGTCTGTTATAATTTAGCCACGCGCCTCCACAACATTTCTAACAACAACATGTGGTTTATGCTGCTTTTCTCGCTTTCGAGATTTTAAAATAAAGCTGTATTTTTTTTTGCACAGGCATTTGTCATACTAGCGTGATGTCAAGCTTCAATTTGTCGCACATAGCGTGATGTCGAGTTTCGGTGTGTCGCACAAGCGTGCCTTCGAACTATGGTGAGTCGCAGTTTGTTCGCAGTACTGTTCTGCCACACAAACGTTAATCGCGCTTCCGTTTCCGTTCCTCACGTAATACAGTCCTTCTATTAACCCATGCGGCAATTGTAATCTATCCACGAGCCCAACCTAATAATCTTAGACAACATAAACAGAGACTGTTTCAAACAATTTGAATATTAATACTCACTTGCAGACGCTCTCGTTTTCTTTGGGACCTCGCTTAGTTTTCGGTAACTGTATCATTTCTAATGAATGTTTTAGGTAATCCCAAAGAAACCAAATTGTATTAGAAAATTACAAAGAAAATATGACACTTATTTTGACACTTTGGCTTGAGATGTTATGGTTCTTTCTTTTTAATACAGGTACAACACAAACTCTTTTCACTACGACGTCTCTGTTGCAGGGACTATCCACCTCAGTGCGAGGGTGGGTTGATGTCGCGTCATGTCTTCACATGCTGATTTTCTCACAATGATTCTTTCACGCTTTTAAGAACAGTCGGGATGAAATAAATTACACAAAGTTATGAGCCTGGCTCAAACCTACGAATGTACATAAGTCTGAGCCGCAGCCATGAGCCACTGAACCACCACTGTTCTGTAATGGAATTATAACCATCATCTGGCTAGCTTTTTCTCAATTATGTTGGGGTCGGCTTCCAGTCTAACCGGATACAGTTGAATACCAGTATCTTACACGGAGCGACTGCCTATCTGATCTCCACAACCCAGTTAGTACTGGATAATACAGTACCCCTTAGTAAGACTGGTTGTCAGACGTTTAACGACTGTCAAAGATTTATCAATGACAGCCGGGACCAACGGTTTAACGTGGTTTCCGAGGCACGGAGGTTACTCGGTATGAAATGCACCCATCCACAGACCAACCTCGGCAAGCACGGTTTAACCTAAAGATCGATCCAAGTGGCTGTTATTATTTAGCCAGGAGCTCCTCAAGTAATGTAAGTATAATAACGTCACAAAATGATTCAAGCTATTTCAGTCCCAAAAACTCAACTTCAAAATCATTCCGCCCCGTCCAAAGCATCGTCTAATTAAAACAGACTTCGTAATAAATACTTCCTCTTTAAATGTAAACAGAAAGGCATTTGTTATCCCATTTAGCACAAAGTCAAGTCTTCCCCTTAATAACCAAAGTGTTGTTCAAAGCAACACCAAACTCGTAATTAAAAAGTTTGAACTCTCCTCCGTTCTAAATGATTGTTACTAACGCGTATTACCAAGTTTCAGTACTCTGTTTTCACTTTCAAAATTTCATCGGAAAATTGGATGGTTCTCAATCGGCGCGGACTTTTAATTTTTTCAGTGGAATGGCTTAAGTGAAATGAGTTTTTTCATTCTCTGTCCTCGATGAAAAATAATCTTAAGTGCTTTCAATATCAATTATTACGAACAAGGAAAGTAGCTACTAGCTACGGTAGGTCGCACGGCTAAAGTAACAAACCATTGTAATCTGGCCTCTTATTCTTTTGAAACTTCGTACTACATTAGGCCAGTTTGAGATCACAACGTTACCACTGGCGTACTGCCTGCTGTACCTAGAATGTGCGACCATTTTCTAAAGAAAACTGAAACACCATTGTACTTTTTTAACCACAAAAGCCGGCTTTGTGTAATCAATTCTGTCAACTGAATGCACGAGCGGAGCTCGTTGAAAACGTCGGAACTACGTCGAAACTATTGGTGATAGATAGGAATATCCCTTTATTCACATATAAAGCTGCATTGTGATACCCTCATAGACTCATATTAATGAAATCTCTCATAATTACAAGCGGTACTGGAAGCCGGTCTGCGGTGTTCCCGGCAATTTCCTATAATTACCGGGTGGGAACGGAAGAAATCAGGTTTGCGGTCGCCTCCGCCGGCGCCACGGTCGCGGGAATCTTATTTAGGCGCGAGATTCCGAGGAGGACGCACGCGTTCCATCTTGATTGCATATTTTGCTGTTTTGATTTGCTGGCATGGTTTTCCTCTTTGATTACTTTGGTCATAAATGGATCGAACATACAAATTACAAAGAAAATATCGAAGGAAGGAAAATAGCGTAAGGGAAACGGCATTTTTTAGAACCAAAAAATTTCAAACACGTGACACCCACCAACCGGCACTGATTTTGCACACACACAACAAAGATTCCTAGGACCCAAATGTGAAAACGTTCTAAGTAGGCTGATGCGTAGGTATTACAGTTACCTACGTGTGAAAAAGTCCAATCAATTGCGTTCATTATGAACGATTGTGCTTTTTTATTCTTGTTTTTTTTTATTGCGATTACCTACTTAACAGAATGACTGCTGACGATATTAAGTTACTCGATTGTTAGGTTACTTGTAACAATTCGTTTGCTGCGATTAAGGTCTAGGGTTCTTCAACCGCAGTTGTTTCAGGGCAATTTAAACCCAAATATTGGCGAATCACTCTTGTAAGCTCGCAGACAAATGACGGCCGCCACGGAGCTTCTTAAAGAGGAGAACATGAAGCTCCGAGCAGACCTGGCCAGTCTGCGCGAGTCCGGCTCTCGCGAGGCGCCCCAAAATGTGGGCCAGAAGCATCCAAGCCAGTCCGTGCCGGTGGAGAACCAGGTTCTGAATCTGGTTCGGCAGGAGCTGGCTGCCTTCCAGGCGCGGTTCTCCGTCCTGGAGGGCATTGTCCTGCGCCCCCCCCCCTAGCGGCAAACAAGGCACCCCCGGGCCCGAGGGCGGCCTCATATGCGTCTGCTGCGGCCTCCGCACCGGGGCCGTCCAGCCAGCCCCCCGGCAGGGTTATGTCGGCCCCGACGAAACCGGCTCCGGTTAGGAAGGCGGCGGCCCTGAAACAGGGCAAGGCAGCGGCCCAAAAGAAGGGCAAAGCGGCGAATATGCCAGCGCCAGCCACGAGACAGCCGCTATCGCCGCCCCCCTCGCCGCCTAAGCCTTCCGCGGCCGAGACCGGGTGGCAGGTGGCCGGAGAAACAGCGAGGGAGCGATCGGTGGCTAAAAAGGCCAGGAGGCAGGAGCAGAAACGCCGGCAAAAGGAGCGGGGCGTCGCGGTTAGGCTCAGCGCCCCAAAGACCGCAGCTGTAGTGATTACACTACAGCCGGACGCGGAAAAGAGGGGCGTGACCTACCGCGACGTGCTCGCTAAGGCGAAAGCGACGGTGGATCTCGGAGAGCTCGGGATTACCGGGGGCCTCCGGCTTAGAGTCACCGCAACAGGGGCACGAGTGCTGGAGATCCCTGGCGAAACCCGTGGCTCGTCCGCTGACGCTCTGGCTGAAAAGCTTAGAGCGTCCCTAAATGCGGACGAGGCCCGAGTGTCCAGGCCCGTCAAATGCGCAGACCTGCGCATACTGGGTCTGGACGACTCGGTGACCGAGAAGGAGGTGGTGGCCGCCGTTACCAGGACCGGTGGGTGCCCTGCCGAGCAAGTCAAGGCAGGCACCTTACGTCCGGACCTGTCGGGCATGCGAACCATAATGGTAAGCTGCCCTGTGACAGCGGCGAAAGTCATTGTGGAGGGCCGAAGGCTCTTGGTGGGCTGGGTTTCGGCGCAGGTGAAGCTGCTGGAACCCAGACCTCTGAGGTGCTTCCGCTGCCATGTGGGGCACCACGTGTCGGTCCGGTGCACCTCGGAGGTGGACCGCAGCGGCCTGTGCTTCCGCTGCGGCCAGCCTGATCACATGGCCGCGGCTTGCTCCGCCGCGCCACGCTGCGCTGCATGTGCGGCAGCTGGCAAGCCGGCCGATCACCGGGCAGGGAGCAAGTCCTGCGGTGCTCCCGCCAAGGCCAGGGGCAAGGGAAGGCCCTCCGCCAACACCGCCAAAACCCCCACCGTCGGCACCACCGCAGCCGCCGCGACTGTCGCCGCCGCTGCCGCTACTGCTGCAACTTCCGCAGCGGGGCCCTCGCAGGGGGCCCGGGAGGGGGCTGAAATGGAGTGCCAGTAATGGCCCCATTACGCCTTCTCCAGGCGAACATCAACCACTGCGCCTGCGCTCAGGATCTGTTGCTCCAGAGCATGGCGCAGTGGTCGATTAACATCGCCGTGGTCGCTGAGCCGTACTTTGTCCCGCCCAGGGATGACTGGGTTGAGGACCTTAGCGGCTCAGTGACCATAATTACATCGGTCGCCGCCGGTACCCCGACCCTTGAGAGTGTCAGGAAGGGTCAGGGGTGCGTAGCAGCACGGTTCGGGGAGATCGTTGTAGTGGGAGTCTACTTCTCCCCGAGCCGAACTCTCGCCGAGTTCCACAACTCCCTCACGGAGTTGAGTGTCGTCATCGGAAGCCATTCCCTCCCCGTGCTTGTGCTCGGGGACTTCAATGCCAAGAACTTGGCTTGGGGTTCTCGTTACACGGACGTGCGGGGTAGAATGGTGGAGGACTGGGCTCTGGAGACAGGCTTGGTCGTCCTAAATCGGGGTTCTGTCCCCACGTGCGTGCGGATGCGGGGCGAGTCGGTGGTGGACATCTCGTTCGCCAGCCCCGCTCTGTCGCCGCGTGTCGTTGACTGGCGCGTCATGGAGGGGGTGGAGACCTATTCCGACCACCGGTACATCCGGTTCGACGTCTCCACCCAGTCCTCAAGCGTGCCGGTCCTACAGGCCCCGAGTGGTCCGCGATGGGCGCTGAAGCAGCTGGACCGGGAGCTCCTCCTGGAAGCCTCGATCGTGCAGGCCTGGGTGTCATCACCAGTCAGGCCTGCCGACATCAATAACGAGGCGGGTTGGTTCCAGGAGGCCATGTCAGGGATTTGCGACGTGGCAATGCCCCGAGTTCGTACTGGTGGTCGCGAGAGCTGACGTCTCTGCGCAATGCGTGCGTTGCCACGCGGCGCCTGTACGCCAGGCATCGCAGGCTCCGCATCCGCCCTCCGGATGCGGCAGCCATTGAGGCGGAGCTGTACGAGGGGTACAGAGCGGCGAAGACCGCCCTCCAAGAGGCTGTCCGGCGGGCCAAGAATTTGGCCCGCGAGGAGATGTGAACGGAGATCCGTGGGGGCGCCCTTACAAGATGGTGCGGGACAAACTCCGCAACTCCGCACCCGGGCCCCCCCGCTAACGCAGAGTCTCCGGCCTGAGCTCGTGGAGGACGTGGTGAGCGCTCTGTTCCCTTCGCGAGGGGAGCATCCTCCCCCGCCTATGGCTCCGCCGCCGCGTGCGGTGCCGGAAGCGGACCACACCGATGACGATGACGACGTTTCGGAGGTGACTGGGGTAGACCTGAGAGTGGCGGTACGCAGGCTGAAAACCAAAAACACCGCCCCGGGACCCGATGGCTTGCCTGGCAAAGCCTGGGTCCTGGCCTCTGAGGCTCTCGGGCCCCGACTGGAAGGGCTCCTAAGCGCATGCTTGGAGAGAGGCCAGTTTCCGCTTCGTTGGAAGACTGGGAAGCTGGTCCTCATCCGGAAACCAGGGCGCCCTGCGGACTCTCCGTCCGCATACCGGCCCATCGTGCTGCTCGACGAGGTGGGCAAGCTCTTTGAAAGAGTCATTGCCAACCGCCTCGCCGGGCACCTTGTGGGGATGGGGCCGGATCTTGCGGAACACCAGTTTGGTTTCCGCATGGGGCGCTCGACGGTGGACGCCATCATGCGCGTGAGAGCCCTCACGACGGGGGACGCGGTGTCCCGGGGCGGGGTCGTCTTGGCGGTGTCTCTTGACATCGCCAACGCCTTCAACTCCATGCCCTGGAGCTGCATTAGGGAGGCACTCCGGTATCACCGGGTGCCGACCTACCTTCGTCGTGTGGTCGGGGACTACCTGACGGATAGAGCCGTCATCTACCCTGGTCGAAGCGGAGAATGGAACCGGCAAGAGATGTCGTGCGGTGTTCCACAGGGATCGGTTCTGGGGCCGGCCTTGTGGAACATCGGTTACGACTGGGTGCTGCGCGCCGACCTCCCTACCGGCGTCAGTGTAGTTTGCTACGCTGACGACACGCTGGTACTGGCACAAGGGAGGTCGCACGAGGCGGCGGCCGAAAACATAACACGCGGGGTTGCGATAGTCGTGGAGAGGATCCGGCAATTGGGTCTCGAGGTGGCACTGCACAAGTCCGAGGCCATGTGTTTTCATGGTCCTCGGAATGCGCCACCGTCGGGATCCCTACTGACGGCAGGAGGGGTTTCCATCGGCGTCGGGTCGACGTTGAAGTACCTAGGACTCGTCCTCGACAGCCGGTGGAACTTCGTGGAGCACTTCCGACGTTTGGCTCCCAAACTGGAACGGACAGGGGCTGCCTTCAAGCGGCTCTTGCCCAACCTGAGGGGTCCAAACGCCTCCTGCCGGAGGCTATACGCGGGGGTCGTGCGGTCCATGGCCCTTTATGGGGCCCCGGTGTGGGCGCGTTCTTTGAGGCGGCAAGCCGCCCAATACCTGAACGCGCCCCAAAAGGTAATAGCCATAAGGCTAATCCGGGGGTACCGCACGATCTCCGGCGAAGCGGCTAGCCTCCTTGCCGGATTGCCGCCATGGGATCTGGAGGCGATAGTCCTCGCACGCCTGCACGAATGGCGCGCGGAGGCACTACGTCGGGAGGAAACTCCGCTGCCGCGGCAAATTGCCGTTCAGCGGACAGACCTCCGGCGTGATCTCATGGCGACATGGAGAGAGCGACTGTCGCAACCCCGTGCAGGGCACGCCACCATAGTGGCGATAAGTCCCCTCTTTGAGGAGTGGCTAGAGAGGCGCCACGGCGCCCTCACCTACCGCCTGACGCAGGTCCTCACCGGACACGGTTGTTTCGGGAGGTTCCTGCACCGAATCGGGCGGGAGGAAACGCCCGGGTGTTTCCACTGCGAGGATCGTCCGGAGGACACGGTGGAGCACACCGTGGAGGTCTGTCCCGCTTGGGCGGAGCACCGCCGTGTCCTTGTAGCGGCGATTGGCGGCGGCGATCTCTCGCGTCCGGCCTTGGTTCAAGCCATGGTCCGGAGCGAGAGGGAATGGGAAGCCGTCACCTCCTTCTGCGAAGCAGTCATGCTAGTGAAGGAGGTGGCGGGACGTGAGAGGGAAAGAACCTCACGTCCCAGTCGCCGCGGGAGACGCCCTGGGCGTTGGGGGTCACGTGGTGGCTCCCGGCCACCGTAGGCGCGGGCCTGTGGACGGCGAGTTATGGGCCAGCTCGCCGTCCGGCCGTCTTATGACGACAGGCCGTGTCGACGGCGCGTTCGTGTTCCACGTGCGCCTCAAAGAGATGTCAGCAAATAAGTAGGGGTCCGCAAGGGCCGATGCCTGCCAGGGCTGCGGGACTGTTCGAAAGAGATACCGTGGCCCTGGAACACAAAGGGCAAAGAAGGAACATGGATGGGTTTTAGTCAGTACAAGTCTGACATTCCCTTCTGCTCCGCCCAGAGTGGGGGGGGGGGGCATTTGATGATTTCCCATCCGGAAAAAAAAAAAAAAAAAAAAAAGCTTGCAGACAATCATCATAAATAAAAAAGAAATGATTGTACCCCTACGACCAGTAAAATATTTTCCACATCACAATCCAGTCACATCTAAACAAAATGAAACAACTCTGTGTCAGCTTCACAAAATATACAAGCACAGCCAAAATACAACAGGACACAATACACAAAAAATTCCCATTCAAATCAAAAAGTAATTATAAATACCCGGTTTTGAGCCCCATGTGTACTGTAGAGAGAAAATCAGTAAACCAACGATAGACCCATTTTGTAAAATCAAACGACAGGTGTCAGGGTTTTCAACTATACCTTTTCCTTTCACTTGTGTCGATGCCGACTTACACTCGTAACCTGTTACATTACCTATGGTTGGATTATCTCTGAGGGATCGAATCAGAAACGAGGTCCAGTAGAGAACCAAAGTTGTCGACTTATTTATTTATTTAACAATTTATGTACACACTAAATACAGAAAAGAAGTAAGGAACAGAAAATAGTACAAAGGTTGTGGTTATTTCTAAAGAAATCTCTTCCAGCATACCTGCGAAAGGAGATACTAAAAAAAAGATGTAGACAGAGTGTGTAAAAGAAGAAGAGAAAATGGAATACATAAAACATAAAGCAGACCTATTTAGTATCAATAAATAAAATAACTAATAATAAATACTTATGCAACTATGACGAAATGGAAAGATAATGTTCTTTCACTCTTCTTTTGAAAACTGCAAGAGTTTGTCAGTCCCTAATGTCAGGCGGAAATGAATTCCAAAGCTGCACGGCGTGTACAGTGAAGGAATAGGAGTACAAGTCGGTAGAGAGTGGAGGGGATTCTAGGAGGTTCCTAAGATGCGACCTGCAAGGTGCATCAGAGGGACGGGAGTAGGAAAAGCGTTCGCGCCGATAGGATGGAGTTTTAGGATTATGAAGGATGTTAAATAGTAAACACAATATCCGAGTTCCTGCGAAGTTGAATTGGGAGCCACTTGAGTATTTTGCGAAACTTAGAAACATGATCATACTTTTTAAGGTTAAATACCTTTCTTATCTTTCTTATTAAGTGGCAATGGACCATCCGTACTATCCATAGCACCGATGAACGTTGGGGTAGACGTGTTTTTGAGTGGAGACCGCGAACCGGCAAACGTAAGGTTGGACAGATTCTGCTGGCTGAGAGTTTCTGAGAATCCAGCTTAATGGCGTGGAGAGGCCTATGTCCAGCCGTGAACTGTTGATGATGATGATGATGAAACTATAACCTGAAACATGCTTAAAATCGTGTAAATGCCTTGCCATGGGTGTGTAAGAATTATCTGATTCCGACAATTTGTCCCTAGTTGTAATACTGTATGTTATATTAATAGGTCTACGGGTGGGACAAAATTCGGTAATTCACGGTTCACGCCAACGAATCCCTAGGGCTGACTTGAAAACCAGGGTTACCGCACATCAATTTGCGTTCAGACAGATCAAACGCTCTTCCAAACTGTGTGTTCTCGGAACTTGCGATGTTTACATGTTTACCGGCTTGTGCCATAAATCTCGCTGTGGTTTTGAGTTCAGGTAATAGTTTGAAGTTGTTGATTTTGTAACGTAACTTTGGAGTTAGTATCATGGAACTACTTTGGTATTAAATAAGTCGAAAGTTTAAGTTAAAGTTTTGTTTAAAAAATACGTTCAAAATGACACGGAATTTCGTGAAAAATCTATAACACACGTACTTTAGCACCCGTGCATGAATAGAGGAATTTGCTTTCCCCTGATAACATCGTTATCATTTTTATTGGTAGTCTTTTTCCAACAGCTGAGTATAAACCTCTTTCCTCCCACAAACATCGTGAAACACGAAAAACGAATTGATTAATTGCAAACAAACCTGTCAAACAATAAAATATATTCTAACATTCGACGACACCCTCTCACGTGTAACGAAAAATGCGTAATTTAAAGCATTCAGGATTAATTCAGAGATGGGAATAAAACAGTCGACAAAGACTCATTGTGCTGCCCCAC
This sequence comes from Noctua janthina, assembly GCA_963576755.1. Taxonomy (NCBI): domain Eukaryota; kingdom Metazoa; phylum Arthropoda; class Insecta; order Lepidoptera; family Noctuidae; genus Noctua; species Noctua janthina. Next base: position 1,237,872 of record OY755055.1, on the reverse strand, counting down.
GGTTCCTACGAAATAATACAAAAGAGATTCAATCAAAAATCTTGTTAAGTATTTCATTTTCGTCAGCGTTTGATTGTTCGTCCTTCAGATAATTGCGAATTCAACTGCTATTAATTGATTGATAGTAACTGGAAATCTGTATGACGTAGAAGTATATATTTAAACCACGACTTTGTTCGCAAAATTGACCAAGCTTCATACAAACTTTCAACCCTCGTTTTAACCCCTTAGGGGATGAATTTTCAAAAATCGCTTCTTAGTGTACAATTACGTCATTTAAGGAACGTTTTTTCAAAATTTCATGCTTCTAGACCCAGCTGCTTCAGCTGTGCGTTTATCGATCAGTCAGTGAATCAGTCAGCCAGTCTGTTTCTTACTTTATATGTATATATATATATATATAGATGGTTGGTTCAATCAATCGGCCTCTCAAGCTGTGGCAAAACACCCTGTCCTTCTGCGTCCTGTACCAGGCACCTTTTAATTCGTCAGTTGATCAAGCGGGTCATCTCACGCAAAGGTTTCCACTCCAAAAGTTGTTTGCTCTAAAATATTTTTAGCCATATTTCTTATTATCAAAATCGAGCAGAAAGTTACAGTTTAACCTTTTTTTAGAAAACTACCTCCTTTACGCATCAATGGACTTTTTTATTACTCTATGACACATGTCAAAATAAAATGTCCGAAAAGAAATGTATGTGCATTCTTTTGCGAACATCTATCTAGCGTATCTAGTTATATTTGCATCTATTATACATGAAGTTCTTACCTTTATTACAGTGCTAGACCAAGGTATAATTCCTTTAGAACGGGGGTCAGTAGGGATACAATTTTTTATTGACATTGAAAACAGTCACCCTCAGGACATATGCATAGTAACTTCGAGATCAAAAAAGTGTTGTTTCAAAGAATACAAAGACTGTTATTTAAATACTATTTATGAAAACAACGTGGAAGTGATAAAGCCTCAGAACGTAATAACATTAATTCATGTGTATCCTACTTTATATCATTACGATCAAGTTGGTTACTGCGATTTTGCCATCGACTTCAAATGTAGCCACACAAGACGGTCCAGAGAGCTGACTGTTAATATAACTTTCGATACACAATTAAGAAACATAAAGAACAATCAGTATATGAATTCCTACGCTAATCTGAAAGGCAGCAATTGTGACACTCTAGATGAGGACTCTCTGCGTGAATGTGCACCAGTCAATTGTGACTTAAAGTACTCAGGCACAAGACCGTACTTTGAAGGTAGTAGTGGAACGTGTGTGAGTGCACCAGTATGCGAGACAGATGTTTTAAAGGAGCTCCCAGACATAGTATATGTACCTAAGATTAACATTTGTAGAGATCTCGACCACCCTATTAGTATTAGTGATCTTTATTCAATCAACACTGGCTTAGGTGTTGTGACTGAGTCAAGAAAACCTTCTCCTTATGATTATAAGGTAATGGTCAAATCAAACTGCTCAACTATATCCGAAAACGTAAAAATGCTTCGGGATATGTTTTATGGAATACTGTGCGTGTGCGATGGAGAGACGTCGAACTTCAAGGCATGTTGTGAACATGCTATAGTCTCGATTGTAGCCTACATACTCGCTATCAGTGGCTTAGTGCTGTCGAGTGTCTGTTGCCTTCATACCACGGTGTGGTGTTACGTAAAATGGTCAAAAGGACAACTAAAATATGCTTTAATGAATTGGAGAACAAGAAAACATAAAAATGAACTGTCGGTGTCACAGTGTTCACGGATAGACAGAGGCGTGGCGAACGAGTTGTTAAAGGATGTAATTGTACGGGATCTGCCGATAGGGATGCGAGGGAGCATGGTGGACATCTGTCAGAGAATCCATAAAGAGATAAAACAAAAGAAGAGATACAGAGTGATGGATCTCGGGAACCAGGTCAATTTCCATGGACGCGACAGTCAGACATCTGAAACATCTTCCGAAATATCTTTACCTGAAGATGATGATGAGGTAAAACTGATGAAATGAATGTGTTAAGCAGAAATATTTGCTTATGAAATTATTTAATACAATACTAGCCTTTTAGGACTTGTTAAAACAAGAGTGTTTGAATAAAATAAAATTTAATAAACACAGATGATATTTATTGATTATAAAAAAAATGTGGTCCTACAAATATTCAGGTCTTGTCACACAACTGATAACACAAACATTACAAGCATTAGAATAACTTGGAATTGACTAGCATAGCAATTAGCTTTTATTTATAATATGAACCCAACAAATGAAACTAAGTCTACAGTTCGTCTTTTTTGGTGGCTACTTTTAGATGATCTTCTTTAATAAAGTCTGATGCCCTTTCAGCGATCATCATAACTGCTGCGTTAGTATTTACACTGGGAATCGTGGGCATCACGCTAGCGTCTACCACCCTCAGGTTGTTGACTCCGTACACTTTCAGTCTACTATCAACTACTGCCTTAGGATCTTTAACCTTCCCCATCTTAGCTGTTCCCACAGGATGGTACACATGATATGTGACGGTTCTAGCCATACATTCCCAATAGTTTTCACTCTCAAACTCAAAATCATCACAACCTTCGAAATTAATCCTTTTTATTTGAGCTTTCATGTCTTTAAACGTCGGGGTGTTGACGATCTCTGTTACCTTCTTAACACCTTTTACAAACGTGTCAATGTCCCGTGTGTCATTAAAGTACTTGGCAAACATCTTGGGGTGTTCCATGGCGTTCTTTCCACGGAGCTCAATATAGCCTCTCGAGTGTGGCCGGCAGAGGGCGACAAAGAATATAAACATTTCTTTTTCTTTGTTGAACTCTGCGAACTGTTTACAGATGCTGTCTTTAAATGACCAGGAATCTGTGCAAACAGAATATACGTATGATGTATTCGGCAAAAAGTAGTTATGATCTATTTGAACGTCGGGTAGGGACTTGTCACCTGAGACTGACAGGAAAGCATTAACATTAGGCTGATCATAGTTCGTAGTGAGTGGTCCTGTTTGATCTATTAAGTATTGAGCAGCAGCTTTCTGCCAAAATTCTTCACCCCTCCTTTCCGCTCCTGTGTCTATTATTACCGGGATAGGTATACGTACATGGTCCTGGAGATTTTGTCCAACATCTAAGTCACTGATAACTTTAATATCCTTTTCTTTAAGATGTCCGCGAGGGCCGATGCCTGACAACATTAGCAGTTTAGGAGTATTCAGTGCTCCAGCACTTAGTATGACCTCTTTTGTTGCATAATACGATTCTACGTCACCATATAAAAGTGATAGTCTTACTCCAATAACGGTTTTGTTTTTTTGATCAATTTCTAATTTGTTTACGTAGGTGTACTTCATAACTTTTAAGTTTTTACGTTCCCTAACAGTACTCAAGAAAGCTGTAGCGGTGCTAACTCTGTGGCCCTTGTGGATTCCGCCTCTGAGCTTTCCAACACCCAGCTGGGTGGGACCATTTAAGTCGTCTAGGTATTTTAATCCCAATTCCTTGTAAGCCTCGGTCAATTTCTCAGCTATTCCTGCGTGGGTGAAGTTCAGTTGATCCACTACAAACTCTCCTTCTGTTCCGTGTTCTTTTCTTAGTTCAGGGTTGTTAAGAATGAAGGGGTCTACCATTTTCTCGCTCTTTTTGAAGTATTCTCTCAATGTAAGCCAATCCCAGCCGTCGTTTTCTTCGAGGTGCCAGGGCTCGTAGTCTCCAGCGCTGCCTCGCATGTGGAGATGACCATTGATGGAGCCAGTCCCTCCGAGGACCTTGCCTCGTGGCCAGAAGGCTCGGTTGTCGACGCTACCTTTGTTGGAGTTTTCATCAGTCTCGGTGTAATACTGGAATGCGTTACGAGTTCTGTGCGTAGAGCCTGAGTAGTTGGGAATCTGGAAGTAAATAACAGTAGTGCTCAAATACAAATTCATTTATTGTTTGCGACATCAATAAACTAAGACACATAGCATTTCCCTTGACGACTTTATAATTGCAAGTAATTTCTATCCGGTAATTTAAAAACTGGGAGGCCTTTGCCCAGCAGTGGGACAGAGCAGGGTGACTAAAAAATAAAAACAAATAAAAACCGTTCATGTTTGCTACTCACAATGCTCTCCATAGGAGGATCTCCACCAGCTTCAATCAGCAGCACCTTCCACTCGGGAACCTCTGATAGCCTGCTAGCTAGCAGGGACCCTGCCGTGCCTCCGCCGACGATGATGAAGTCGAACCTGTCGCCACCTGGTGGAACAAATGGATTCAAATTATAATAGCAGGCAATGTTACTTATGTCTACAAGTTGTTTAGCTTGTTAGTTCATCGTTTTGTTATATACAACTCTGCCTAATCATTCGAGAAATATGATAGGCTGTTAGTTAGGCCCTTATGAGCCTTTATACATAAAGTGGGCAACGTCGCAAATAGCTGTCAAATATTTCGCTGTTTTGATTAATTTAGAAATATTACTATATGAAAATAAGAAATATGGCAAACTAGTGAACTTTAGTACACTGAAGAAAGTTTAGTGATCTTTAGTAAACTAATGAACTTTAGTTCACTAGTATATTGATTATTGTCGCTGTTTGTAAACATTCATTAAGCGTTTATGAAATTGTTTGTGGAATAATAAGATGGCGGCGTTAGTTCCGACTTTAACCACTCGTCAAAAGAACCATGCAGCACTATAAACTTCAACCAAGTTATCAGCGGGAAAATATATAAATGAGCTAAACTATTCTTTAGCTTGCCTTAAGCATTTAGTCGTTCTAATTCTTATTCTTCCTATAAACTAGATACTTATTTCATCTTAGTAACTATTCTTACGCTACTTTTCGTCATATGAATCGAATGTAATCGTTCAACTTGCGGCCGTGTCACGCAAGTCATGTTTGCAATTTTAACGTAAACCGGGTGAAAACTGAATTCTTCTTAGCGTGTTGACGGCAAAAAGTTCAAATGTTATGTTTTGCTCAAAACTCAGCCACGCGAACACCACTCACTGATGCAGTAAGCAGAACATCAAAATGCCAAAACTGAATTGCGATCTTCAATCCCTGCAGCAACCACTTACTTTCTCCACTGTTTGGAAAATGGAGCAGTGATTTTTCTTACGCAGATATTCATGATCTTTCAAATGAGGTTTAGTTTTTTGATAGTCCTAAGTTCCGAGGAGCAAACGGAAATTGGGAGTCTTATCATACTAGAAATCGGATTTCATTTTATTTAATAGCGTGGCCGGGTTTTGTGCAGTTCAGCATCGCCGTTTCGTATTCCCCCATCAATGACGCGACTATTATATACAGGGTGAAAGCAGACCCTTCACATATCCGTTAACCAAGCATTCTGTACAACAAACTAAGTAACTTTACGCTAAAATTATTGCTGGGAACGACTTTTTTTTTGGGGTCAAAAATCACGTTTTACGGTAGGATTGAATAGTACGGGGGTCGTGGAGGTGTGTAAAGTAGAAATCTTACATTAAAAACATGTATTAAAAAAAAAAACTTGTGAAAAAGTTGAGCCCCAATATCTCCGTAACTAGAATGTTGCTATAATTAGTGGAAATAAATAAATAAATTACTAATCTCTTGTGTTACTACCGCCTCCAACTACAAAGCGATCGGTCGCGCGAATTGTGATCGACGCGTTCAATGTCACTAATTGAACAGTATCATGACTATGGTCATGACGCCGCCTTAGCAAATCCATAAAATTTTTCTCGCCCTTTAAATAAGGATAGGTTCCTCACTTGTAAGTCCGTAAGAGTAGTCCATAGGCCATGGTTCAGTGATGAGACACTGAGCAGCAAGGAAGTGCGTCACCAACTGCGTGAAGGCAGTTCCGGCCGTCCCCTGACTGTAAGCCTGGCACCCCAATGGTAGACACTTCATGATTTCTGGAACAAGTGAAAAATAATATATGAGAAGCGCTCGAAGTTTAAAGTTCAAAATACTGGTGACCCTTTCGGCCGATTTCCATAGCATCAAGTGTAAGATCTGCCACAGCATAAGTAAATATAAAATGCTTACGATAGGGTAACCCGCGTCGCTTTATTAAACGAATCGAAATCGAATCGTAGCATTTGTGAATAAAGCGAGCTGGCCGCACAACTTTACTCACAGTAACATAATAACCTAAACTAAAATTAAACAAGTAATGTAACACTGTGTGTCTCACGGCTACACCAAATAAAATAAACTGCTTCACATTCGTAACCTCACTAATCCAGGTCCAGTTGAAAACCAGCGTCGGGCACCTCCATAATGTGACACTGTGTGCCGCACGGCTGCGCCAAATAGGCCCAGTTCAGCAGAATGCCGGACAAGTAGTGCCCGACGTGATGTTACGGATGTAAAACAGTTCTTTAAGTTGTGTGAATGACCAAAGACTTCTGATATTCCCACGATTTGCCCTTGCCCCCCTCCTCCTCCCCCCGTGGGGAAAAGGCGGCAAAAACCACACAACGCCACCTGACACCTCTTATCAACTTTGCTGCTAGAACCACAGGGCTCATAAAGATATGAAACGAATTGAAAACTTTAATATTAGCATGTTAACAAACCAAGTTCAAGAGGCGTTTGCCGGCCACTAGGAAACGTTCGCGATGAATATTTAAGTGTTTCGCTTCAGCCCTTTGAAGGTTCTCTGTGGGCTTTGAACAGTTTGAACTAGTTAAGTGGGAAGCAAAACAATTAAACTTTAATTAGTGTTACAGAATTACCCTTTAGTTACTTAAGTTAGGTGCGTACCTTTTATTACAGAACTAGCTGTGACCCGCGACCGTCGTTCGCGTCAAATTATTATTAAAAAATATTACTCCCCTTCTTGAAGCGGATTTCGTTACCGTTTTCAAAGGTTCTATTTTTTTTGCATGGAACCCTAATTCTCATTCTAAAATAAAAATTGCCTAAGTTAGACCTTATAACATCAGCTAACAGCCAGTAAAAGTTCCGTCTAAATCGGCCTTGCCGTTTCGGAGATTAGCCGGAACAAACAGACAGACAATCAAAACTTGAAAAAATGATTTATGTGCCGTATAATCTTATTTATATATATTCATATGCATTCAGTAAAAAAACTGTTATTTTGACATTACAAACAAACACTTCAATTTTATGTATTTGTATAGATGTTAAACGGAAGACATACTTTAAGGCAGTGTAAAAAATCTGCTGTACCCTTGCAGTTCTCTATATTTTGATTGCGTAGGAATTGCACTGTAAAGGGAACAGCATTTTTTTAAAAACTACGGAGGCTCTTAATTCCTCTCCTGAAGTCTCAATTGGTTTATTAAAGGCGAATGTGTCTGACTGCCCGGCTGAATTTAAATTTAAACACATAAACCCTATGATAGTTATTAAAGCTTTCCGGCAAATAAAAGTCAAACTGACCGAAGATCTTTGGGGAATGTCTATCAAAGTTTGTACATCCATAGTTGAGACTATAGCACCATACTTAGCTTTAATTTTTAATTTGTGTGTAGATCAAGGAGTTATCCCGGACTTAATGAAATACAGTAAAGTCATACCTCTGTTTAAATCCGGAGATAGTAAAGATACAAATAATTATAGACCTGTATCCGTGTTGCCAGTTTTTAGCAAAGTGTTTGAAAAGGTAATGCTAAATCAAATGCTCAATCATTTTAACACCAACAGAATCTTACACGATCAACAGTATGGTTTCACCAAGGGACGTTGTACAACTGACGCCGGTGTAACCTTATTAAAGCACATATTTACTGCGTGGGAAGTGTCCCAAGACGCCATTGGAATTTTTTGTGACCTCTCCAAAGCATTTGATTGCGTAAATCACGACACATTACTTTTGAAACTTGAGCATTACGGACTAGGGAAACTTGCACTTAGTTTGGTAAAATCTTATTTGAGTGATAGACAACAACATGTGCAAATAAATGGTGTTGATTCACAGGGTTTAAAAGTAAAAATGGGGGTACCGCAAGGCTCAATATTGGGTCCTTTCCTCTTTCTAGTATATATAAATGATCTCCCATATTTATTGAAAAACCAACCTCAAAATATGGTGTTATTCGCTGATGACACTTCCCTAATTTTTAAGATAAATAGACGGGCCCAAAATCTAGATGACGTGAATAATGCCCTACTTCAGGTCCATAATTGGTTCACAGCAAACAATTTAGTGTTAAATGAAAAAAAAACGAAATGCGTAAGATTTGCTTTACCGAATGTTAAAAGTAGCGATTGTGATAAAGTATTGAATAAAGAGAAACTTGAATTTGTAGATAAAACGGTTTTCCTGGGGATTACGCTTGATTCAAGGCTACAATGGGGTTCTCATTTAACATCTCTTGCGGGGCGGCTAAGTTCAGCAGCGTATGCTATAAGAAAAATCCGTCAATATACTGATGTAGATACCGCTAGACTGGTCTATTTTAGTTACTTTCATAGTATTATGTCTTATGGCATTTTAATGTGGGGACGGGCTGCAGACATTGAGTCTATATTTATTCTGCAAAAAAGAGCCATCAGAGCCATATATAATCTTCGTAGGCGCGATTCTCTAAGGGAACTGTTTAAGGAAATTAACATCATGACGCTACATTGTCAATACATCTAAGAAAACATAATGTATGTAAGAAAAAATTTACATCTTTTTAATAAAAGAGGTGACAGACACAGTTACAGTACTAGAAATAGAGACCAATTAGTTCAGCCAGGTTTCAAACTCGCTAAAGTAGACTCATCTTTCATGGGGTACGGTTTGAGATGCTATAATAAAATTCCACAAAGTATTCTTGAACTGAATGAAACGAAATTTAAAACATGCATTAAACGCACACTATGTAAGAAAGCATATTACAAGTTGGACGATTATATCACTGATAAAAATGCTTGGCTCAATGCCGGTCCTGCTCCACAAGAACAGGGGCGCCTAAATTGATAGCATTAAATAGTATTGTTGGAGCTGCTGAAGATTGTATAACTATCTTTGCATTGTATAGATTCAATCTCTTTTGTATTATATAGCCGCTTAGCCCATATTGTGTGAGTACTATGTACTAGAAAGCTGTCATTCGCTGGAAACCTGCGTCTTTTCTTGACTTGAATGTGCCCTGGCGGTTAGGAGTATGTCATGCTCACTCAAATGTCTCGCTGATGGTGGCACGTGTGTCGGATCATTTAGTTCCCTTCAAAATGGTTGAGTTGAATGGTGCTGATACATGCGTCATTTTCGTGAACGGGCGCTGTCAGTTGTGACTGGTCATCTCTTATTTGCCACGGCTTGTTTGAATTAATTATTTTATTTTTAATTGTTTTTACTATGGACACTTTTAACGTACACATCTTGCTGCATCGTTCTCACATAATGCACCATCTCAAAATGAATGATGTAACCAAGGTTTTGTTGAAGTATTCTGATTTAAAAGAGTGTCCATGGAGTTTCTTGCCCGTTCTTCTCCATAGAGATCTACGTTAGGGAATGGGCAACTACAGTACTTTCACAGTTTTTGTGCCTTGTGACTGGGACTGTAGCTATATTTTACTGTTGCCTTTGTTTCGACAATTCAAAAGTGCCTGTAACTGGCCTACTTGAAATAAATGCTTTGATTTTGATTTTGATTTTTGATTTTATTTTTTCAACTGGGTGGGACCAACTTACATAGCAAAAGTTATTTATTTTCAATATCCGTCACACTATTGGTATATTGATGATGATGGATCGATCGCTTGGTGGTAACACCCTTACGCAACCGGCGCATGAGTATAACCAGATGTATGGACGTGGACGAGGCAAAAGGAGTATGTAAGGATCGTAGCAGGTGGCGTTCTGAGGTATCTGTCTACCACCATGGGAAAAGGCGTGAGTTTATGTATATATTATGTTCCCTTTCTTTACTAGAATAGTTAAAGTATACTCATAAATGAGTCCGCTTTCTAGGTACCTACCTAACTACTATTGTACTGTTTATCACCATAGCCCGGCCACGGCAAGGTCACTCTGCCCATGATAAAAGTTGGTTGTTCTTTAGCTACCTGTAAACTTATCTTCTAAATATTTTCTTAAAACCTTTTCATGCTTCGTTCGTGTTAGTGCAGTTTGGTAAAACCCAGCACTAAGCGATTACAATTAGATATAGAAACGAAAGATTAAAAATAAATCACTATGAATGATACCTTATCAACTTCATTGAGATATATGTATATATCGCACGCCTCTGGCTAATCATTGTAAATACCCATGAAACCACACACCTTGGAATACACAGCTTAAATAAAGTAAATTGAAAACGATAGAGGAGTAACATAATCACTTTATCGGTTGTAAAAACATGCTTTACGAAGCCGAAAGGCGCATCCCACGTTTTTCCCGGCATTGCGATATTATTTTTGTACTGGGCCATACCTGGGAACCTTTTTGTTACGGAGATATCGAAGGTAAACTTAAGTTTTAAATAAACTTTACTTTACTATACTTTACTTTAAATACCTCCATGACCCCTTTACTAGTCAATGCAGCCATCAGCACAATGTTTTGAGTGCGTTATATTCAGCGCTACCATCATCCTCTAGCCTAGCCTTTTTATAAACTATGTTGGGGTCGGCTTCCAGTATAACCGGATGCAACTGAATACCAGCATTTTACCCTGAGCGCTACCGACAGTGACATTTCACACCAAAACAAAAGTCGTTTCAAAGCAATAATTTTTGCGCAATGTTACTTAGTTTGATGTACAGAGTGCTTGGTTAACGGCTTCGTGAGCCGTTTACACCTTGTATGTTTTCACAGCTGTCCTCTCTGGGAAGAGGCCTGGGTCGTTCTCGTTATTCCCTGTTGTGGGTTTGGTTAGATTACCTACGTGTCTTTGTATTATTGGTGCCAGGACATGCCGGTGTCCTCACGATGCTTTCTTTAACGGTTTTGAGAGCAGTGTTAATAAAATACAGAAGGAACATACGACTTGTAATTTCCGACCGCTTTTACAAGGCCACCACTGCTCTCGAGGCTTCAAAATAAATAAAAATAATATTCCGTGATTCCCGCAGATAGGAATACGACGCTACTCATGGATTTGGATCCTGATTGATGCTATTTTATGATCGTCCAAGTGAAATGGGGGAAAGATTTTGGGGGTAGATACATAATAAAAATATTAATATATCGAAAACTGACCATTCCAGCATTGAACTATTTTACAAAACGAATTATTGGTAATATATTGTTGTGTATAGCAGTAACTTCGTAGTAAAGCAGAGTAGGGATAGTATCGGTGAACCGTAGGTTTAAATTAAGATGTGATCTTCAAATCAAAATCCGTTGTTATACCAATTTCTCCTTTGACATTTCGTCATAGTCATTGTTTCGATCATGAGCCGCTAAGACTCTTTACGGAAATAAATAAAGACCGTAGCAGCATAACAGCTGCATAATCAGCCTATTAATGTTCCCACTGCGGGGACGCAGGCCTCCTCTCTATGAGAGGGAATGGGCTATAATCCACCACGCGGGCCCAGTGCGGATTGGTAGATGTCACATGTCTTCGAATTTTTGGTTCTAGGACATGCCGGTTTCCTCACGATGTTTTCCTTCACCGTTTTTGAGAGCAGTGGTGATGAAATAAGTTACACAAAGTAATGCGCCTGGCTGGGTAAAGACCGTAACGTCAAAAAATAATATCAAAATGAAAACTACTTACATTTTAAACCCCAACACAATAACTTAAATAACGAAATCAGATGAGTATCGTATAATGTCACCGTTGCCGACTGACTGGCCGGCAGTACTATCAATCTGCGAAGACATAATTATTTATCAGTTGCTTATGTATTCGATATCAGTGTTTTCCCAAATCCTTATTAATACGATAAAGTGATGACTTCTGTCATTTGTATGTTCGTTTGTTTGTTTACGCTGGATTTAAAGGAGCACGGTTTACTTGTGGACATTAGTTATTATTTGTCAATTCTTTCATTTTTTATTAGTACTTACTGAATAGGCACAAAATGATGAAGTATTCTTTAATAGCTTATACAAAAATATAAGGGGCGTATAAGGTACTTAATTATGTTCTCTTTTGTCGTTGCCAAATTTTTTTGTACTTGATCAAAACCTGAGATCCTTCTAGCTATGGAGATATTTAATATTCTATCTTTTTCATAAATTTATTTTAAAATACAAGTTATTAATGTAAAACTTTACTTTAAATACCTTACTGACCTTAGTACTATTCAATGTGCGCTTAGCACGATCGTAGTATTATATTATCTGTGGCACGATTAGAACAATGTTTTACATGAGACATTGAGTCCTGCCGTAATACGTGTTTTTTCTACCCAATTAAAAAGTCGTTTCCACACCAATATTTTTTGCGTCGAATTACTTAATTTGATGTACAGACTGCTTGGTCGACGGCTTCGTGAAGGATTCGTTTACACCTTGCGATGTACATTAACAAATTAAAATGACGTAACAGAAGAAGTAACAGTATTGATTTATTTTCTATAGTTTGTTTCTCGTAAAAGGCTAGTCGTCGTTGTTAATTAACATAGAGGTAAGAAATTGGTTAGACAGTAGGAATCAGTAACCCATACCCATTCCTAACAGCGCAATACGTACCTAGGTTTAAACGACCAAAGGGAAAGACCAAAAGGCCAACTAGACGTTTAGAAAGGACATTGAGCAAGTTACTATGGCACTTGGTTGCGCAACTTTTGGCACAGTATAGTAATGAAAATTGGACACAAAAAAGGGGTAGTGTCATACTTTAAAACAAGGTTAAATTCAAAATTAAATATTGTGGGGTTTTTGAAAAAAAACATAAGTTGAATACCTACCTATTGAGGGTATGTTACATCAAAACAATCAAAACGTCAAATGCTAAAAACAATATTCTCGGCAAACAGTACACGGTAAACAGAAAACACCAATTTGTTTGACATTTCATCGAATAGTGTTGTGACACGACAATAGACTGCGGCGTCATAACATTATCGATTATATCTTAATTGTTTTATTTTTGCCTAGAAATTGCTTTTTAACGTAAAAATAGTAACATAATTAAAGAATAATAATAATGACAACTCTTAATACTTTTTAGTTGCAAATGTAGATTATTTTGTTGTTCCACGATTTTTGTTAATGTTTAATCGATCGATTATAATTGAAAAAGGAGTCGCTTCACTATAATGTAATAAATGACTACTTATTGTATTAAATACTAATTAAAATTAAAATAGAAACCCCACAAATTATTTCAATGAATTTAAGTCAAAAATTGATTAAAATAATATTATGAATTATACATTAACTCAAATGGCCATACGCGTCAAAAAGTGAATCTATAAGTGCTCAATCTCCTTTCCTTAAAAAGACTGTGAGCACTTCCCCCCCCAACCCCGGAACAGATTTTCAACCCCAAACGGCTCGAAAATAAGGTTACGAATAAGGATATTAAACTGAAGTAATTATACTCACAAATACACGAGTCACCCACACCGAGAACACTTTACACCCACAGTTATACCCCTACTACTGCTGTACAATAGTTGGGGAAACTGACAATGCAAACAGGCACGTGTCAGCCTGACAAGCCATCACTCTGTACTGTGGCTTAATCCACTTTTAATCCACGTTACATACTGATGGAAACAAATATTTGTTGCTTTCAAGTTAATTTGTTACTCCACTAAACTAGTGGACGCTTACGTGTACCTTCTGTTGAGTATACGGGGTGTACCATGGAAACGGGGAGGTAACTAGTTGGAATTAAGCGATAATGGGCCTTAATACCCATCAATTTAATGTCCCTGTACCTACACTAGATCATCAGACAGCAATTAATTTAAAAGTTCATTTTTTGTGAATCAATTATTAAACTTAAGCAGAGATTTAAAAGTTTTTGATGGGCAAAAGTTACAAAAGACAGTCTCCAAAATACCCGACCATAACCACTTTCATAGATTTAGCTGGAAGTGGGAAAAGGGGTATTTTAAAATCTGTAACCAATAACTGAAACTTAACCAATGACCTATAATTATTGGATCAGAAGTCTTGGTATTCTTGCTCCAATTGCAGATTATAATATCCCCTTTGCAGGGACACAGACCTCCGCTCTGTGAGGAGTGGGCCGCAATCCTGCACGCGGGCCCAGTGACGTTATGTTATGTCTCCGAATTCTTTATTCTAAAACAGACCATTTTCCTCACGAGTTTTTCTACACCGTTGTGAGAGCATGTTATAAAATTGATTTTGTGTTTTCCATTTCATTGCCTTTTCCTCTCACAGAGGTCTGTTTCAGCAGCACGAACTTTATAAAATAAAATACATTTATTTCAGACCAAATAACTGTCCATCTCATATCATATTAGTAAACACAAAATCAATTTTAAGGTCTTAAACGTTAGTAAGCATCAATTCAATATCTAAAATAATGCTACTGTTAGTTACAATTAATTATAGGCTGATTATGCTTTTTTCTTCTGTCATACGACTCAAGGAAATAAAATTACTTTCTTTAAAAAAATAAAAGTGACGGCTGGTCACTTCACATAACGTCTTGATAAGTCTGTTATCTAAAAATACGGTGTTATCTTAGGACACGTCGCGCGTCGGTTGAACCAACACTAATTACTATCGCAAACACAAGATATGCAGTTACTTACTTTAATGCTTATAGATATTTTACTCTTAGAAAATTGAGTCAATATCATTATGTAAAGTAAAGTAAAGTAAAATTTATTTGCTTAGATTGCAGGTACATAAGATAGGATGTAACAAAAAAATGGGTGAGCCTTGTACAATCTACCATATATTAGGCATGCAAACATTGAAATTGTTAACTAAATTGAAAATAAGATTAAATAATGCTTTTTTCTTTAGTTAAAAAGAATAGTCAGTATAGTAAATTCATGATATAAAAAAAAGAATTACTTAATACAATTGGAATAAAAAATCGGATAGCTTGAGAGAATGTCAATATTAAATTATGTATGTCAATTTTAAATTACAATACACTATTTAATACATTAAGTTATTTAATACATTCGATTATTTAATATAAAAGTCAGTGTCATTTAGATAGTCATTTACTGAATAATAGCATTTTGCAATCAAAAGTGATGTCAGTCTTTTTTTAAAATTTCGAATTGTGTCATTTTTAATGACATTGGGTACTTTATTAAAAATTATTGGGCCCATACTAATAACACTTTTTTTGAGCAAATCAGTATTACATCTCTCAACATGTAGTAAGTGTTTATACTGACTTCTTATAGGTCTGGTCTGGTCTCTAGTTTCTGACCCTGAAGTGAACAGGTTCATGTTACATTTAACTTCGTTATGAGTAATAAGTTATTACCTAGGCAAAGTAACGGTCCAGCGACCTAAAATAGATTAGGGTGGTACTAAAATAAATGATTACATTTATGCACTAGGTGTTGCCCGCGTCTTTCGTCCGCGTGAAATTATTATAAAAATATTACTTCGCTATTTGAATCGTATTTTGTTAACAATTTCAAGGGTTTTAATTTTTTTGTACGGAACTCTTAAATCATTTTTCTAAAATAAAAGTAGCTTAAATTACTCCTTATGACATCAGCTATGTGCCAGTAAAAATCCCGTCAACATCGGTACAGCCGTTTCGGAGATAAGTTGGAACAAACAGACAGACAGACAAAAAAAATGTTTGAAGTACCGTATAATACTTTCATATGCATTTATTAAAATGCTGTTATTTTGAAATTACAAACAGACACTACAATTTTATTTATTTGTATAGATTATATTAGGTGACGTCGTGTTAGTGAAAACGTACATAATGTTAAGTAGTTACACTCAAGCGGCGCGGCGCGGCACGTCGTTCTTTCGTATCCTTACAAATTTCACGCCTGTGTCGTTTCTGTATTATTCGCGCCTAAATAAATAATTGAGCAGCAAAAATAATTATTAACACATTATAAAATTCATTACGGACTCATCGGTAGCAATCCGTTCATATTATCGTTTGTTGCGGTTCCCATTAATTGAACATAATTTTATTCGATGTAAAACGACTCATCGGGTTTTACCTTCAACTCAATGAAAAATGGAATTCACAAGAAGATAAATACATACATAAATTGCAGGCAAGTAATCGACAGACTGACAGCCACAGATCTAGATACCTACAGATCGGTCTAGCCTAGTTCAATCCAACGATTGGCTGGATATTAAGCAATTAGCCCCAGGACGAAACAGTTCGTTTCAGATAGCTTGGCACTGATTGCTACCTCTTTGATCACAAACTGCGGGATTGAACGATTTGGCTCTGATGTAGGACCAAAATTACTGGACCCATGTTGGGCGCCATTTGTGAGTAACGTAGATTGAGTCCTGAAACAGTAACGTCTAACGACTGTAGCTAATAAATGTAATAGAAATACAATCTTCTGCCTAGTCTTTTTTCGAGATATATATTTTTATTTATTTAATGAACTCGTCGTTTTGACAAAAAAATACTTAGGGAATAATCGAATAAAAATCAAATCAAATGTTAAGGATTTCAGGAGATTTAGGTAGACAAAAACTAAGCCTGTACCCTGTACCTATGATTCATATAAAGACACCAACTGTTTCTTAATTTGTCTATTCAAACCTGGTGGCCTACCATGGCGTCTTAAAGAAGGAGTAATTCCAGCCGAGCAACCCGACCAAGACCATTTATGGCTTTGTACTAAATAAAATCAAGGCAGGCTTGGCAGGCACAAGGGCTCCTTGCACCGCAACTCAAAATAGCAAGTAGGTATTTAAAACATCATTCTGTCCCCGTCATCTGCATACATCATATATCATCATCATCATCATTACAGCCGAAAGACGGCCACTGCTGGACATAGGCCTCTCCCAAGTGTCGCCACATTGAACGGTCCCGTGTGTTTCGCATCCAGCGGATCCCTGCAACCTTTACCAGGTCATCGGTCCACCTAGTGGGACGCCTTCCAACGCAACGTCTTCCGGTACGCGGTCACCACTCCAGAACTTTTCGGCCCCATCGGCCAATCGTTCTGCGAGCAATGTGCCCTGCCCACTGCCACTTAAGTTTGGCTATTCTTCGAGCTACGTCGGTAACCTTGGTTCTCTTGCGGATGTCCTCATTTCTGATTTGATCACACAAGGAAACTCCGAGCATAGCCCTCTCCATTGCTGTAAGTAATCACTAGCAACACACACATAGCCTTTCGTCTTGAGACACTGCGGTAAGTTGGAAGAGAAATACCACGCAACTTCGAGGTTCGAGCATTGTACTGAGGTCCTCCATGGTCTCAACCGTGACCACTATATCGTCGGCAAACCAAAGGTTAGAGATGTACTCGCCATTGACGTTGACGCCTAGCCCTCTCCAGTCCAGAACCTTGAAGACATCCTACAGTGCAGCGGTGAACAGTTTCGGAGATATGACGTCTCCCTGTCTCACACCTCCCTGCAGAAGAATACGTTCCGGGGTCTGGTCCTGAAGTCGGACTGACATCATTAGGTGGCGTTTTTGTACAAACACTTCAACACCTCGATGTACCGATAGTCAATTTGGCACCGTTGGGGAGACTACAGTACAGCCCAAGTCTCGATCGAATCGAAGGCTTTCTCGTAGTCCACAAACGCTAAATAGAGAGGCAGGTTGTATTCTTCGGTCTTCTGTATAACCTGCCGCAGCGTATGTATGTGGTCTACGGTGCTAAAGCCTTTTCAGAATCCGGCTTATTCGGGAGGCTGAAAATGGTCAAACCTGCGCGCGAGACGATTTGTGATGACTCTTGAAAACAACTTGTAGACATGGCTTAGAAGTGAGATGGGCCTATAGTTCTTCAGCCGGGCATTGTCGCCCTTTTTGAAGAAGAGTACCATCACATACCCCTGCACCATGCCTGTGGCGTTGTCCCCTCGAGTATGACGGAATCAAACAGCCTCTGAAGGGCCTTAAGGACCGGTTTTCCACCCGCCTTCAGGAGTTCGACTGTAATTCCGTCATCACCTGGTGCCTTGTTGTTTTTAAGCTGTTTCAGAGCCATCCTATCTCGTACAGGCTGACATCCGGAATATCTTCGGTAAAGTGTCGGGTCAGTCTAGCTCTTGGGTCGTTAGCTAGATTTGCAACGGGTTTACTGGTTGAAGTGTACAACTGCCCATAAAAACTCACGATATCCCTCAGCGGCTCCGGTTTGGCGGATACGATACTGCCATCGTCGGTCTTCAGTTTCGTGAGCTGGTTCCGCCCAATAGCCAGATCTCTTGAAAATACATTGGAGCCTTGATTTCGCTCTACGTCTTTAATACGCTCGGTATTAAAGCGGCGGAGGTCGCTCTTCAAGGATTTAGAGATCCGAAGACTACAGGATCATTTCACGCCGTTCCTTCATGAGCACGAGAGAATGATCAGAGAGTTTTTTGTTCTTATGTGCACGACGTGCCTTGAAGAACTTAGTCGTATGGACAGTTTCCACGAACCTATCATTGTATTCGTCCACTGAGCTTCCTAGGCACTCGAAACGATGCTATAGTTCAAGCTGAAAGCTCTCGGGGTTTTGGATCTGAATCTGTGCTGGACGGAGCGTACACTTCATCAGTCGAGACCTTTCAAGCTTGATATTGATGTTCAATGTGCCTCTTACCATGCGGTGAACGCTCCCGGTTTTCACCGAATTGATCACAGAGACATCATTGAACAATTGCTTCTTGGTTGACATGATGACGTCAATCTCATTTTTATTTGCACCATCGGGACTCTGCTAGGTCCACTTCCTGTGCTCACGCTTATTGAAGAAGGAGTTCATCAAATAGAGGCCCTCCTTCTCCATAAAACGAGCCAGTTGGTGACCCCGGTGGTTCCGACGTTCAACCCCAAATTGTCCCACCTGCGGCTCATCCCCGTCTCGTTTGCCCAGTTTGAACAGCAACGGTGAAATGAGTTTTGAAACCATGCAGGGCTTTGGAAATATCCTCATACATGGTCTCCACTTCGTCGTCGGGGTGTGCCGAGGTCGGGGCGTAGACCTGTATGACCTTCAGCAAATATCTTGAGGTTATTCTGAGTATAAGGTATGCCACCCTGGTCGACACACTCTCGATTTTCACCACGTCACGAGGGACTTGTGGACGATAAACCCAACACCATCCTGGAACTGCCGGTCACCCTCTCGGAAATAGAGCACGTTGCCGGATTTCAGGATTATCGTGTCCTCCCCCTCTCTTCGGACTTCAGATAATCCCACAATACTCCATCGCAGCCTGCTCAATTCCTCTTTGAGTTCGGTTATCTTCTCGTCGGTCCGGAGTGTACGCGTGTTGTATGTTGCCAGGTCAAGTCGTCGGTATAGGCAGCCTGATCTCTTCCGGAGATTCTTCGCACCCTTTGCCAAGCCGTAACCTCGACCGCTACCATAGTCGAGTGTAAACAGGCTGCCGGGTACTAGGGGCCATTTTTGTGTTGAGCTCATCTTTAATTTTGCCATAATCGCGACGCTTGGCACAAAACGCACAGAGAACGCTGCTGCCCATTCTCTGGTAAGTCCTTTAGTCGCCTCTTACGACACCCACGTGAAGATATGGGATGGTGCTATTCTTTACGTCCCACACCATACGGAACATCTGCATACGTTTGACCAAAACTAAACGCCATCTATAGTGCCATCGGACCTAAGTATTTGCTGTTAATAATCAAGAAAATGCCAAATAGGTAGCTACCTACCTATTCTTGATATTGGCATTTAGAGATCTGCTGTCTCCATTAAAACTGACGAGGCGTAAAGGTAATCACGATATCGAACAATTAGCCCGCAGCATTGCTATCTTGCAACGTCAGCCACTCAGCAGATTGGAGCGTTCCTGCCTGATGGCTTTGCTAATCGCATGCGGTAGGGTTACGGCCATTCATGATGATGATCGCGACATTTTCAACATGGTAAAGGAAGTGTTAATCAGTATGTAGGTATACTAATTACTGCCCTCGTAACTTTAACACAATATAAATAAATAAATAAGAAATGGTCAAAAATAAAAACAGAGGGGTATCCCAGGAATGGAAAAAGAAGCAAAGGGCGTCAATCAAACCGACGATGGGAAGGTGACCTTAAAAAAGTGGTTGTTCCAGAGTGGACGAGAACTGCGAGAGACAGGCAGAAATTTAAAACTTTAGAGGAGACCTTTGTCGAAGAACAAGCTGTTGATGAAAACCGATCGTCTAAAATAAATAAACATGTGTATTGTGAATACTGTAAATATTGTAAAACAGTAATAAAGGCTTATTTTATGTATTTTATCTAATTTACACACACATCAAGCTATACATTTCTAGTATAACATGGCCTCGCTTTGAATAGATTTCCCGTACAATGAGAAATCCGCATAAACTGGTTTTGGTATGCTTGATTGGTCACCGTGCGTATACGCAGCCGAACAGACATGACACTTCATCAAGTGAAGGGTTTTTGTTTGTATTTGATATTATATAACGGGACCAAAGTTGGATCCGAGTGCAAAACTACTACAGTTCCGAGGCATTTAAAAAAAAACAGATAGGTTAATCTTTTAGGGCGTGAAAGTACAGAATGCTTGGAAGATTAGCCCAAGCTTCATACAAAACTGCCCATGGTCCTTTGGTTACAATTTATTGTTTTAGTTTTCGATAGGCTCAGGATAGGTACGCTACTTATAGGAGTTGAACGTTTCACAATAGTCATTATAGTTACTCCATTCAACTGTAAATTAAAATGTAAACATTAATATTTTGTTTGGCCTTGACCTTGCACTGAAGCGTTATTGCAAATATTTTTGTTTTTAACATGTAAACGGTTAATTTGAAAAGATTACGATGCTTTACTGTACTGACCTCAGAGATAACGTTGTAAAGTTAGTTAATCATAATTACTTGCCATTTTGTAACAACACAATAATTTTACGACAAAATTAACTTACTAATATTATCTTAGAATAATAACATCACACCTGTAATCCCCGAAGGGTTAGGCAGAGGTGATCTAATAATACCTACACCCACATTTCGCCAGTTATGGTTTAGGTCTAATGTTATAAAGGCGAGCCTATTGCCACAAACTGGGCACAAATCCAGACTCCGAGGTTGATACTTAGAAATTCCAGCTGGAAAAACCCAATAACACTTTGCCAGACCTGAAAATCGCAACCATGACCTGAAGCTCAGCAGCCGCTCTTGCGACCACTAGACCAACCCGAGGTCGGCGCTGATGTTCACTCACTGTCAGATATGCACAGTACCTATATGATAGATAGATAGATTGATAGATTTCATCTATCTAATTTAAGAACTGCACAAAAAAGATGTGCACTAAACATTTAAAAAAAAAACATTTTAATACGAGTATCACTGACTCATAATAGAAATAATACACACATACAGTCACATTACATACACAACATGATAATTAATTATTAATTATTTATTCAATTCATTTATATCAATTTTTTAAAACATTTTCATCCCCTTTTCGGGGTTATCCCCATCCCCAGTTTGTAAAGTTCATAATTGTTGTCGATGGGAAATCCCTTCGGTCACATGACTTGATAATATCAAATAATACTAAAGTTTTACCTACGCGTAGGTTCATGCATTTATAATACATAAACCAGGGCTCGACATTTGCTCGATATGTGTCCAATGTTGTGCAGGTGTTGTGCCGGTGCTCGTAACTCAGGCATCTTGATAGTGAGCGCATGTTAGAGAGGTCATACACGAGTCATGATCTATGTATGGGCTGGAGTGGAGGATATTTAACTTGTGACGTGGAATAGTTTTTGCTGAAAATGTAACAAGTATTGTGAGGAACCTGGACTTATTCATTAAGTCTGAAATCACCAATCCGGCTTGAGTATCGAGTTCTGTATGAGAAGAGGAACCTGCTCAGTGGGACAGTAACATGTAAGTATAATTATTATAAGTTGAAGAATTGGAGTTTGTAAGATGAATTTGTCTTTGATGTCAAAAACGGTATTTCTCAATTCTCATAATCTATTTTTTTTTACTTTCAAAGCAACCACGCCTGTTGTCTTTGGCATTTTTACGTTTAGTACAGGGGAATAACATGAAAACAAACAACGTTTTTCATCTTTTACACTGTGCACCCGTGTGCCCAGCTCTAACGATGCATCGCTGAGTATGTACGGTGCAAATGCATAAAGCATCACGTTGCGCCGCTGAACCCGATCTACCCTCCACCCTTTTATTTATGAGATTCCAACATGTGTCGATGGCAAGCTTTATAGCTTTCTTTTTTATCATGAAATAGTTGCTCGAATGGGGCTAAGATGGTGTATACATATAATGTAGGGATGGGTTTTTTCGAATTGTAATGACTATCATAATAAATTGAAACGTGTCAATCAACGCACAGTCTCCACCGATGGATCTAGAAGCATGATATATTACACAAGGATTTTTGAAAATTTATTTCATGCATTGTTAAATGTTTATACTATGTACCTAAGTTCGTTTTTTTTACCTATGTAAAATCCTATTGGGCACTCGTGGGCTTGACGTGCTCTTAATAAATTCTGATATTAGCGATAGTTCCTTACTTCCTACCTACTAAACTATGTTACCTACCTACTCTACTCTACTACGCACAGACCTCTGATTTTTCGGATTCGTGTGCATATTGAATATTATCACTTGCTTCGGTGAAGGAAAACATCATCAGGTAACCAGCATGCCTGAGAGATATTTCTCGACGGCAAGCAAAGCCAAGTCAGAGGCCCATGTGGGCGGCATAAAAACTATGACACCACACGATAAAGAAAGAAGAATCGCACAAACACTCTTTTTGTAGCAAATAATTAAATCTTTCAAAATAATAATAAATCATTATTTACCTCGACATCAAGAATCCACATACCTACGCCTGCCCTCTCCCCCTTTTATTACGCCCTTGCCAGCAACAAGTTAGCCCCCGTGGTCACTACCTAGTATATTTTATACGGTGAAACATACCATAAGTTCATAAGTTAATCTTCATGGATTACCCACAAGGAAAACTATCTGATACGCAATTTCTTAACCGTATTATTACGGTCGACTAAATTAAATTATAAACTTAAAACTAAGTTCGCGGTAAAACAGCGTATTAAGATGGGTAAGCTTCCCCTTAAAGGTTACTAACTCTATTTAATTTCTAATAACTTTAGTTTGCAAACTTACTTAGTTTACGGCGCAAATCCTTTGTGAGATCCTTTGAGATGAAACCACTTGATTTATTTTAATTAAAGTGAATCCAATGACCTGTATAGCAATAACTACACGTCTACAGTAGCTCCGCTCAGTGAGTATTGCAAAATAGCCGGACGACTTTTTATATTATAATGCATTTAAAAGGTTATTTTTAAATTATTTATTTTACCTATGAATATCTAAACTCTGTGTCTAAACTAAATATTTTGAAAACTTGTTTTGCGTTAGCGGTTAAAGATAAAGGTAATGTTTTAAATACTGAAAAACTAAACGCGTTGACAGTAACAGCAATTCATGATTGACAATGTCATTATGTCAGTCCCAACTTCCAATCAGTCTAGTCAGGCGGTTGTTTTGTTTTTGAAACGGAAGTTTATTCAATTAAATTATTCATTGAAATATAACGAATTTCTGTGATAAAATCAATACAATTTCCTCTTCCGACCATGCTGGTAAAAAAGTTATTCACTCTGGTTTTCGTACATAAAGAAGATCAAGTATTATTGGGTCTCAAAAAGCGTGGATTCGGTGTAAACAAATGGAATGGTTTCGGCGGGAAAGTGGAACCCAACGAAACGATAATAGATGCTGCTGCTCGGGAATTAAAAGAAGAATGTTGTCTGTGCGTTAAACCTGGTGACTTGAAGAATATCGCACACTTAGAGTTCACTTTTGAAGGGCAGCCAACGTTGATGGACGTTCGAGTTTTCTCCACAAATATCTTCAAAGGAACCCCAAAAGAAACTGAAGAAATGAAACCAAAATGGTTCAAGAACGACGGCGTACCATTCGATGATATGTGGCTTGATGATGAACTGTGGTTTCCTTACATGCTGCAAGGGAAAAAGTTTTTTGGGACCTTCCACTATGAGGGCTTTGACAAGATTTTGAGTTATAAACTCGAGGAGCTGGAGTCTATGGAAGCTTTTTATGCAAATAGAAAGTCAACATAAGAATCATCTGTTTGTTTTGTATTTTTGTGATTTGTTTTGACTATAGCTATTGTTCCATCTGTGTTATTGTCTGTTTTAATTATCATTTTGTTATAATTAGTTTTATTTCTGTGATCAACATGTGATTAGTTATATAGATAAGTGTACAATTCAATTGCATTTATTATGTTCCTTTTGATGTTGAAGTAAAACATGAGTTCATTTGGATGAACTACCTATCTTAGCCTGGGATCTATAATCATTACTTAGAACATACTTTGATAGTCTTGACTTGACTCTTATAACTTGCTGTCTTTATCTTGCACTTCTTCTTCATATCACTGGCACCTCATATTTTATTAGCCCAAAATTTTGCCACCTCCATGGCTTCGTTGGTTGTTTTGGGACTCAGTGGGTAGGCTAGATAGGAGATGGAGCATGGTTTGTGAAACAGCTCCATTTGCAATTATAGTTTGACAATGACAGGAGTAAAGTTTGTGCTGAGTAACATTTGTAGATTTTAACCATATGTGATAGAACAATGTATACTCTCTACTTAATTAGGATCATAGATCTAGTTAGCACAATACCATTTCACGGACAAAATAGCTTAGTAAGTACTAATGTGTCATAAAATCTAACTGTTGTGCAAACATCCGATTCAAGTATTGTGACAATGTTGCATTTTATCAGAGGCTGTAGTGCTTTGTTTCCAAGTATTAAACATTGGTAAGAATTTGCTTATTTTATAGTTTAGAAAGACTTATAACATTCTCAGACGCAATCAAGATATTGAATACACAGCTAATAATGTTTAATTATTATGATAGCATCACATTTTTTAAGCTAGGAATGTATCATCAAGTAAAAGTTAATTAGGATCATCTACCAGTCTTACCAAGCAGATAGGCAGGAGGTCAGACAGGCAGTTAGTTCATGTAAAATACTGGAATTCAGCTGAATCTGTTTAGAATGGAAACTGACCCCAACATAGCTGGGAAAGCCAGAGATGATAAGGTTGAAAACCTTATACAATTGTTTGAAATTGTAAGTGTAGTCTAGCATCACATTTTGAAACTAAGTAGGGATTCAGCATTATTATTTCGGGGACAAAAATACATTTATCTAGAAAATCTACTTTTACTAGAACTAGTGGTTTTGAAATGTTGACAATCTTGTAGTAATGTCATTGTTTGTTTTTTTTTTAAGATAGAATAAAAGTATTATGAATACTTAGTGTAAACATTACCAAAATGTAGGATACAAATAAAAATCATGATTGTAAAAATATTGTTTTTTTTTATTATTACTTTATAATTATTACAAACAATTATGATAACACACATACATTACTTACATACTGTTACTTCTCAAGTGGTTCACACTTACAAAAGTTCTTGTTATACAATATTTTTTAAAAAAAACTGTCCGATCCGTGAGGGTATTATTAGGTATCCAGATTAGATTCTATTTATGTAATCCTTTTTGGAGACCAAGTAAAAAAAATGCCCCAATGAAAGTTAGTTAAAATTTAGGGAAATAGTGGTAATTTGGGACAAAAATAATGCATTTTAAAATTCACAAATATTTTTACTTTCATCAATATTTTATGTTTCATATTCTATTTGGCAATGTAATTGGTACACCTATATGCCTCTTTCGGATCGTACTGGGTTGCTTTAACAGATTGTATACAAATCAATAATGGCGGAAGAACAAAACAAAATTATTTTTGTTACATTGTCTACAGTTGCTTGCCGTTTTATTCCTTTAACTAATTTGATCTTATAGTATGAAATATGAGGTTACATTTTTGTCAAGGCACACATTTATGGGTGATTTTTTGAAAAAGGCAAGTCCTACTACCTACTGTCATGATAAAATGAATCAAACAATCCATTTATCTTTTGTGTAATTTAGTTTATCATCAGATAGGCATGCTGGGGACTGATATTTCCTATTCTGATTCTAATTACAATGTAATACTTATAATGTTACTTTTAGACTGATATAACAGAGGAACCATTGGCAGTGACTTGTTTAGTAAATATTATTGCGCACCTCAGATGCTTGTAACCATTTTAAATTGTTGTAGTAAACTGTATAACAGTGTTTCACCTATAACCTGAAACTGCAGAATCAACTTCCAAACATTTCAGCTATTTTCAGTATTCCGTCAATGCTTTTCTATTTATGACAATCTATGTTTCAATATTTCATATCCTGTCTACCTCAAGTAAAATCTGTGACCATACAATTTGCACTCACACAATTTACAAATATGTATAAAAAACATGGAAATATTCAAGAAACTTTATAAAAGTCTTATTATTACAAGTCACAAGTTTTTTCTTCAGGGTAAACAGGAACACGTTATTATGTTAATTTCACTTAGTAACTAACATTTTTTATTTTATAAAAATAACGGATAACACCATTAGACATTATTCGAAAAATGTTCGTAAAATTTCTCCACTTTAATCTCTAATCAATCAAAATGGATTTTCAACTGAGGAGTTTCCCATAAATGCTTGTTAATAATGCTGGAGCTTCCAAGGGTATGCTCGCAGGGAGGGATCATAAATATCCCGAAAGTGTACAATTTATTAAGTCTGGAAACCTTATCCCAAGCGTTGGAATACCAAACAATTCATCTCACCACTGAAATAACTCACTTCACTTGCTTCACAATCCTCACATTAGTCCATCTTGATTGCATCCCACACAATTTTACTATTCTGGTGCCTAAGCACGGAGTTCCAAGACCAATGTCTCATGAACAATCACTGTGCTTCAGCCGTGCCATCCCCCTCTGCCAGGGCAGTTCTTGCAAGGTTGCGGGCTAATGCTAGACGGAGGAGGTCAGACTTCTCTCCGTCTAAGGTGGAGGAACGAAGTTCGAGGCACAGCATAATTTCATAAGTGTCGTTTGAAGTGAAGACAGGTTCATCTGATTCGAGGAGGGGTAGTGTGTCCAGGAGAAGTGTTTCCCAGAAGCTGGAAAAGAGTTTATAGTTGATCATAATGCACTAAAATATAAATTAATAAATTACTATTATAAATTATTAAGGACTGTATTGTACTAATTACCTGCTTCTGCTTATTTAATTATATATTATTTATACAAATATTCCAGAACGGGTACTCTAAATCAAATAATAAGGATATACTTACTATTCAGGGGCAATTTTCGCTGTTATCAACGAGACTAGTAGTTGAGCAGCTTTCTTAAATTCTCTTGTTTTGTACAATCTGTGGAAATCACAGTATTTTCCTGAAAAAGAAGCAGCATGTTAAAATACGAATATCTAAGTCACTGCTATTTTAACGACACATCGTCATACTGTTCTATAAATGTTTTGTCATAGGGGCTGTTCAAGTATTACGTAAGCACCAAGGGGGGGTGGGGGGGTCTCTGTTTTGTTTATTTTGGATGACATGGGGGGTGGGGGGTCTAGATGATGATTACGTCATCGTTAGTTATTTAAGTTTTTTCGGGGATTGCCGCAAATAATACATATGCGTAGGCACTCGCTTTGAGAACTGATTAGGGGAATTACCGCGCATTAGGGAAATTACCGTGCGCTATTCACTTGTCTAATAATTCACTCTCGTGCCGGCCGGCTGCAAGTGCGCATCTATCAGTATTGTTTTGTTTGGATTCTAAACGTATTGTAAGCATTGAAAGTTATCATTTGTGTTTATGTTGATGCAATTAGCCAAAGTTTAACGTTTTAATTATTTAAATTTAAATATCTTATTAGAATGTCATATCATATAGACAAATCCAAGTTATACCAAAAACTGTTCGAAAGTTTTAAAAAATCTCATACTGGGACGGAAGTGCAAAATGTACAAAAGTTAGTTAACGAAGTTTGGCGAAATTATAAATTACAAGCAAAGTCAGATAAGGAACTAGATATTATTGTATCTAAGAGAATTGAAGAAGAATTGCAAGCGGCGACTAAAAATAAATCCAATCTGCTTCATTTTTTTTCCAAGGTGAGTAAATATAAGTACAAAGTTTCTCTTTACGTTCTGTAACAATTAAAACGATTTATGAGTAAAAAATATGATGGCCTATCTCAAAGTAAAAAGGTAAATGATTGATATTTTATTTCTTAAGATCGACTCCGGCAATTGGTCACAAAATACACGGTGTTTTCAATATCTGTATGTGAAGGGTTTCTGTGGGGAAAAGCTTTCAATAATATTTAAACGCTGGTTTTATTAAATACGGTGAATTTATGTAGCTTAATAAGAGAATATCGAGCAGAACTCTTAGAAATTTTTCATTTTAGGCAACGTCTTCTACCAGTAAACCTGCAGAAAAAACACAAATTATACAGCCATTTTCTAACATTGAAAAACAGAAAGAAGATAAAATTAAAACCGGCAATGAATCACAAGAGCAATGCGAAAATAATAATAATGCAGATAAACAAAGAGCAAAACCTTCTCAAGAAGCTTTGAAAAATAAGATTACTCTACTCGAAAAAAATCTGAACGCTTTGTATTCTGCCAGAGATACTATGCCAAATTGCGCTGAAGTTGATAAACAGATCATTAAGTTGCGCGAGGAACTAAAAACAGCAAAAAATTCTTTAAACAGGAAGATTCAAAACGCAGTTGCCCAGAAGAAACACAGGGATGGTATGAAAAGAAAGTTAGAAGATATTTGTCAGGAAAATCCTGAAATAAAAAGAAGACTATCTCTGAGGGATTCAGTAGGACATCCTAAACTTGAAAGCGATCAACCATTACTATTGAAAACAATTGCGGATATAGCTTTATTTGGGAGTGCATGTGATGACAGGAGACGAACGGAATCTATTCGCAGCGTAAAAACTCTTGACGAACTCACACAAGAACTGCGTAAACTAGGATTTGACATTAGTCGCAGTGCGACATATCTTCGTTTGATTCCCAGAAAATCGAATTCTACAGAGGGACGAAGACATGTATCGACAGTCCCTGTTAGGCTCATTCGTGCTCAAACTGATCACCACAAGAGCCACTTAGATAGCAAGTTCGCTGAAACATCAATCCATTATTTAGAGAACATAGCATCCATACTTGGACCAGATCAAGTATTTTTCTTATCTCAAGATGACAAAGCTCGAGTCCCTATTGGCGTCACTGCGGCAAATAAGCAAGCACCTCTTTTAATGCATATGGAATATAGAATCAAATTACCTGACCACGATTGGGTAATCGCTGAGCGTCATAAATTAATACCATCTGTTTATGCTGGTATCAAAGTTACTTCCAATATGCTAGGACAACCGCAAGCCGTCGGATATTCTGGGCCAACATTCATCGCTATTCGAAGTGGAAAGCATAGTTCATCTACTGCTAATACTCATGCTCAGGATTTCGAGACGCTTCTCGAACTTGAAGAGTTTCGACCATTAGCAAAAACTGACCATGGACTAGTAAAACCAGTAGTAATTATGACGGTTGATGGAGGGCCAGATGAAAATCCGCGTTATCAAAAAGTCATAGGGTTTGCTATACAACATTTTAAACGACATGATCTTGATGCATTGTTTATAGCTACCAATGCTCCTGGAAGGAGTGCGTATAACAGAGTAGAGCGAAGAATGGCTCCTCTGAGTCGGGAACTGGCTGGTTTAATACTGCCTCATGACCATTTTGGGTCTCATTTGGATGAACGTGGCATTACAATTGATGAACAATTAGAAAGATATAATTTCGAATTTGCAGGAAATGTATTAGCTGAAGTATGGAGTTCAATGGAAATTGATGGCTATAATGTTACTGCAAAATATGTTGAGGCTGATGAACAAGATGTTCCTGAATTTCCAGACATTAAATGGTACTCAGAACATGTGCGTGAAAGCCAATACTTGCTTCAAATTGTAAAATGTAAAAATACAGAATGCTGTCGTCCAAGAAGTGGCCTATTCAGATTACTAGACAACAGGTTTCTTCCACCACCTGCAAAAGTAAAACAAACAGTTGATGACTTGGTTTTGGATGAAGGAGGACAATTTCTTGATCTTCCAGTCAATTTAGCTCTACGCTTGAGTACTACCCTCAAAGATTTTTTGCAAATGCCCTACGATTATTTTTGTCCGACGGTAAAATTGAGGCTCTCAAGCCGAACATGCCAAACGTGTGGTCTTTATCATGCTTCCGTCAAATCATTAAATCGTCACATCGAGAAGATCCATAAAAAAGTAAACACGCCCACAGAGGGAAAAGTTAGACCTGTAAGAGTCGCTGCTCGTCGTGCTAATGAACTGATGTGCATTATTCAAAATTTAGAGCACCAAGATGTTGAATGGCTCGATGAGAGTGACGTAGACATTCCAAAATCGGATGAAAGTGAGCAGACTCACAACACTGAGCAGCAATCCAATGTCATCGATAACTTAGAATCATGGATTCAGGTTTCATGGACTGAAGACTGTTAATGTGTTTCGAAAATATTCTTTGTTAGTTATGTTCTTTATTTCTGATTATATTTTTTTGTCATTTACTCTATGTGTATCAGTTAAACCTAATATTTTCATGAATTTTCCTATTTTAAAAATAACAATATAAAAAAACATTTATTACTAAAAATGTTTACGTAAGCATAGGGGGAGGGGGTAAGTGCTTTGCTTACTTTTGATGACAAGGGGGGGCGGGGGGGTAAAAAATGGTAAGAAATCTGCTCACGTAATACTTGAACGGCCCCATACACATTGTCATGCCCACTGCTGGGCACTAGAAGAATAAGTAATAGGAAGACACAGCCCTGGTTTTTAGCGATAACCCAAGTAAATGTTACCTAAAAACAGCAGCGTATCTGACAGCAGCATAGCGGAGCCGGCAGTCAGCAACAAGTCCATGGCCGGCAAGCTGGCGTGCGCCGCGTAGTGCGCCAGCGCGGCGTGCGCGGCCCGGCTGGCGGCGCCGCCGCTGCGCGCGCGCACGGCCCAGCCCAGCGCGCCGCCCACGCGCCCGCGCGACAGCTGGCGCGCGCACAGACAGCGGCACACCGATAGCGCTGGAAGGAGATATGTTGTAAGGAACATGTATTTGACTAATCTTTGTCGTAGCATGTCGATGCCGATCTTCATTGAGTCGACCCAGAACTCGACTGCGAGTGCAGCATCTTCGGTGGCGTCCATCAATAGTAACGTGGACATAATAAGACACGCAGAGAAGGTTTATGGAACAACACCTCATTTAAACTCCAAAAGTATTCTATAAATCTCCATCTGAGCAGGTTTTGGGAAACAAAGAGAGGACAGAAATTTAAATCAAAACTTTGATACGCCCCGAAACTACAGTAACAATGCAATTATACGAGTGTTGAGCTGGTGTTTTGCTTCTTTATAAACTGTTTACTAAAAATCAAGGTTGTACAATGACGGGCAGAATTTTTAAACTACTTACCAACACCCATCAAGCCATGCTTCTTAGCTTCAGCAATGATCCTCATAGCTTTGGCCTCAGACTCGACCGGCATCCTCTCGAGAATGAGCTCGGCTCTTCGCAGCCCCTCTGGTGGACAAGAGGCCAGGTAGGAGAGCCCTACAGACCAGAGGGATTTATGTTCCATGAGGAGACAACCATATTCTAGGATTAGACTGTCTCGGAGGCGGGATGTTACGCTGGAAAAGGTTAGAAAAATCTTGTTATGAAGTGTATAAATGAGTTTTAACTTTGTTTTAATGATTAGCAAGTTACACCACTATTCGCGCCACCTTCATACAAGTTAACCACAATCGGCGCAAGTGGAACCCCGCGGGATCCGCTTCAATTTGGCCAGAGCTTTATATGACTATTCTCATGCGGAGTTGTCTACCTGAGATAATGTAACTCTTTTGCATTTTACGCTCATTTCAGGGAGTTCTGCTGGTCTCCTACAATCATGAATAGCTTTCATATGTTAATCCTAAGGCGTCTAGTAAATTCTTTGGAGAAAGTAATTACTCACTTTGTCTGGTGCTTATCCATAATGTTAAGTTTGCCGCAATGGAAGAGTATGTCTGTGAGATGCGTCGCGAACCAGCCGTTGTCTGATATCTGCTGTATTTCGTGGATCACCTGCAATGACACAGTTATCTATGGTCAAAATTACATCAAAACTATTGAATTGTAAACACTTTTTTTTCGTTAAAACTACTAGCGCAAGTCTCATACTTGCGCTCTTGTAACATCTTTTAGTTGACACAGTGCTGGCGAGAATTCTCTCTCCACTACATTGTCACAAGAGCTGTGAAAGAAAAAACCCGCTCAGCGACGATCGCTTGGCGGGCAGCACACTCGTCGGACTCTCTTCGTTCGGTTTTGTGCAAACGCATACCAGCAAGTGACTGGGCGCGAGTAATTGCTATTGCTCTCGCACACTCGCTCGTAGCCCAGCTGCGAAACTATCTTGACCAGACACTAGCTGCTCGTAGCTAGACTCCAACTCGTCGCTAACTGCTACCTCTGGCTTTTCGCTGGTCTTTTTTATACGAAAAGTCATGCATTTGGTTGCAACTCGCCCGATGGGAAGCGACGATGCGGCCTAAGGTTGAGCGCGCTTGCCTAGAAGAAACCGAGTCACTGGAACAGATGCCTCAGCCACATGCCCCAAGTAATAATAAACAGCACATCGATACCTGATGCAAGTCCCCCTCCAGCAGCGCGCGCACCATGTCGTCCAGATGCGACCTTGTCTGGGGCCCGCCGGCGGGCTGCAGGCCGGCGCAGGCGCCCGCCGCCGCGCCCAGCTCGTGGCGCCGCGCCCACGGGGCCGTGAACATCACCCAGCCGCCCAGGATGTCGAACCACGACGAGTACTTGCTGCGGATCGACTCGAACGCCGTGTAGTCGCCGATAATTATCTAGGGATTGCAGATGTTTCATGTTTGATGATAATGTTAGTGTAAATATGTATGAGTGACCTTGACATGAAAATAGAAGTGATATAGAAAGTACGTTAATGAACAGCTTATAATATTAATCATGGAGTCAGTTATAGATTTTAGTTTTGTATGAGATCATTAAAAGGGTCCAAAACTTAGAATAAAGCTTGAGCTAGCGAAAACACTAGGAAGTTGAAAAGGTCAGACGTTTTCGAGGAATCTTAATTAAGAATAAAGATGACTTTTGATTTTGACTTTGCCCTTGCATGTTTATTTGCAAAATGGAATTCAAAAGTCTCACTTAACTTGAAGTTCCTGGTGACCCAGTAAGATCACACCACACTATGTGATTTCTACAAATAGCTATAATAAAGTGATGATCTATTGTTACCCTCATAATAAGCTCTAGTTTAGGTTGTGTAGCCAGCACCCTGCAGCTGAGTTTAGACCTGCACTCGGCCTGCCAGTGCTTCCAGGATATTGTAAACTCCCCTGTTGATATGCCCCCATACACCTGCAATGACATACATAATAAAAAATCCATTAAAAACACTTCTGTTTGTTTGTTTATGTGCATGAGCATTTTATTTCAGGTATTTGTATCACAAGGAAAATGGAAGCTATTACATTAATTTAATGTGTGAGCTTTGAAAAGTAAGTTACCTTTTAAAGCTAGGAAAAAACTAAGATGAATAACATAGCACTTTAAGTGACTAGTAAATAAAATACAAAAAAGAACTTACACTATACACTGGCATACTCCTCAAAGAGTTATCCACCAGCTTAAATTCATTACTCTCTGTAGCAGAGTGTAGTTTCAGTAGTGCTCTAGCCACATCCACTCTGCCTTGAACTATCATGCCCACTACAGTGTCCCAATAGTCAGGATGTACTTCAGAATCCCTCTCACAGGCCTCCAACAGCTGGGCAGCAGTCTGCTCATGACAAGGAAAGTGGAACCGCACCCATTCCAACAGATACGGTAAAACAATATCTCCAGGAACATTATCTATGTACAGAATCTCACATAAATGCCAAATACATTCTATAGAGTAGAATATCGTTATGTTGGATAGTAAGTTGTTCTTTTCAATGCCATTTTGTTCTTTTGCGGCAGATTCTTGAAGGTTTTCAATGCAAACTCGGAGGATTGAGCGAAACTGGCGGGAAAGTTTGAGAAATTCAACTTGGCTGTCTGATATTTTGTCAGCAGCTTTTTGTAAGGATAAGTATGTCCCATTGGATTCATTCACAAGTTTCCTCAAAACAGGGTTGAATAGGAGAATATCTTGGCGAATTTGAAGGAGTTTGTTATCCTCTGTGTTCGTTGGTGTTTTGTTAACAGTTTGGCTTCGAGGGTATATCGTAAACTTGTTCCCTCGTCCCCATGAACATCCAACATGTTTTTGAAAGCATCTGTCTGGTAGAACCTGTAAGTAATAAAAACAACAAATATAAACAACAGTGCTACACAGATTTAGTTAGACTTGCATATATTATGTGGCATACTTAATATGCCATGCAAAATGTTTAAAAGCGGCCAGTAACGTATTGATTTATCTATATTTCCCCATTTATTACTTTATTACTATTCAAACATGAGCAAAACTTTAGGCGGCAGCAAATTTAAAATGGTTTAATCACAGCCATATCTGTGGGTTTAATACTGGAGCAAACTTTAACCACAGTAGAAACCATGTAAACGAGCTGATAAACGAACAGTGCAACCACAAGAAGCTTTAAAAACAAGCACCTTTACATAGTTTTCGTGTTTATAATCTAATTCAAGAACAAACATAACCTAGATGTTTTCCAAATTCTACTTACGAATGTTTTTGCTGTATCTGCTGCTTTCCCACATGAAGGGTCAGTAGAAAAACTTGAGGTATTCATGTTCTCAATAATAGTAATCCTTTGAATTGTTTGAAACTATGATATTGGATATTTTATCAAAACGACCGTTTCATTTCGTTCCTTCAGATTTCAGAACTATTTTTTATCTGCGCTCTCGAAGTCTCGTCTCGACCAGTCTCGATGGTCTCGACGGACGAATGAGGTGTTGCCACTAGTGAATGAAAAGTCATTGAACTCTTTTTTTGCATTACATAAACTTTGCCTTATGTCTTGAAACTACTGGTTCATGTTAATTCTAACACGCCATGATATTTTCTATTACTAAAAAATGACCCAGTCTGTAAGCTCAAATACACTTTGACTATGTCCCAATGCGTGTTATAAGTATGTTATTACCTTTACTCACTACAAGCCACAGACTATTTAGAGACATGCTTCAAGCTAGCTCCTATAGCGCCAGTGTTGTACGTTTCGTGTGTTACTAATCTACTAAAAACCCATACTATTAGAAAAATAGTATAAGTTATAGAGTTGTTAATTGAGAAACTTTCAATGATGTGTTTGTAACTATAAATATATTACTAGTGAAGATTATCTTGAGCTACAAATAAAAACGGAAATCTTTTAAAGGTAATTTTTGTTACTCTAATTATGTTTATTTCGTATTAATCAATTAAAATTATGACCGGATGACCTGTTGGAGGACATGTTGATTTTGTCATGAATAAAAACGATAATTGTCAATTCGTCAAAAACAGTTTTGTTTAGACGAAAAATTAACAAAATTCTATAGTAAATCGTGTGATACCGTGTTGTGTAACGTGATAACAGTATAATGTGTGATATATATTTACGTAAATAAGTCTGACTGAGGAATAAACATTTAATTACAAAGTCAGTCCTTGTTATTTGGTAAGTTTTTGATAATGCACCAATGTTTGCCCGTCACTAACTTTCTATGTAGCGAATGCTGACTGTGTGACTGTGCAAGTTAAACCTTCACCCGCTGGATCAGCGGTAGCCCGTAGTTAGTAATAGTAGCGCGCCTGGGCTGACGTAGCG
Organism: Noctua janthina; assembly: GCA_963576755.1. Taxonomy (NCBI): domain Eukaryota; kingdom Metazoa; phylum Arthropoda; class Insecta; order Lepidoptera; family Noctuidae; genus Noctua; species Noctua janthina. The sequence goes on along the minus strand of OY755055.1, from coordinate 1,201,959 downwards.
CGACGCGTAGTCGTCGTATTTAGGCCGCGATTAGCAACTTTATCGGATGCCTGTGTTGTGTATTTGCGAATTGGGTGGTTGTTTTGTGACGTCACGTGTATGCAAGTTGGATAGTCTTCGTGGTAACGTTGCCTTTGATATGATAAACATTATCTACACATGATAGTAGTATCAAGTAGTCTACAGTTGATTCCGTTATTCGTGTGCACACCGTACGTTTCGTACGATAAAAGTGATAATTTTTGTGTCTAGTGTAGTTGCTAGCCCCTATTTCATTATTGTGTAAGTTTTTTTTTATGTTTTACTTCATTCAACCTTAGTTTTTACTGTTTCTTGTTGGAGACCTTGCTAATAACCTTGTCCCGGCCGCTATTTACGTTTTATTTAAGTTATATTCCGCTACATAATAATGCTTGATCATATTATTATTTGCTCAAGTCACTGACAACCCTAAATTAAAGTAAATAATTAGCATAGGTCGCATTACATACCTACTCAAGTCAGTCATTCATTTACCAAACATACCAAAAATTTAAGAGCTGGCAAAATACCTTATCTAAGAATAAGAAATAAAAACTTTCAAACCTCAAAAGTTGTTATCAGGATAGTCAAAAAATATTTACTTACAAAACTATTCAACAAACAGCTGGTCCTTAATCACTTGGTGAAACCATTTATTGCCTAAACTATTCTCCATTTAAAATTCTAGAAAGAATACCAATCTAACTGGACTCATTAGAACTAAATTTTACCAAAAACTTTTTTAAGTTTACTCATTCAGACTTTTAGTCAAAACTTCTGTTAAGAAACTATCTATATTGATCTTTAAAACTCCTTGTGAAAGAAACAAACTTTCTAATGTGAGATAACAAATTGATTTTATAGAAATTCATTCTAGCTACTCATAAACACCTTTCCAAGTTTTCACACACACTGCAAACAAATTGATTTCATTGCATTTGAATGAAAAAGCAATTTTCATACAATTTTTAGGTAATCCCAAAGGTCTTGCAATGTTATTGAACCATGAAAAATCCTACAATACTCAACTATATTTGGATTTAAATTCATGATAAACTGTTACTTATTTCAACTTTTACTGGTGTATCATGCATGATAATCAAATGATTATTTATTCTTATCATAATATTTCTCTTATCTTTAGAAATCATGTTTTTCAGAAAGTAATAATACTCAACAATAAGTAGAAATATAGAAATACTAGCGACCCAACCTTGCGTCGCACAGTGCCAAATATCGGGTCCAAAATAATATCTAATGTAGCCTATATTTTAAGTAAAGCATCTAGTAGTAGAGCAGTGAAAACTGAGTTCAAATCCATGCAGTAGTTTCTGCGTGATGCGCATATGACAGACAGACAAAAATTCAAAAAACTGTTGTTTTGGCTTCTGTTGCTCTTGCTTGTTGTTGTTGAGGTTGTGGCCCATAATCCACCATGTGAGCCCAACATGGCTTGGTTGAATGTCACATTGTCTTAAAATTTTTGATTCTAGGACATGTTAGTTTCCTTGCAATGTTTCCCTTCACGGATTTGAGAGCAGTGGCCATGAAATAATTTACACAAAGTTCCTGTCTGGGTTCAATCTTATGGACTTGGGAATTGCTTGCAGCCATTTTGACTAGGCCACCAGTCCACCACTACTCTGGCTTTAGTATTTGGAATGCTAAATATATATAATACATAGGCAACCTTGATTCAACACCACGCAAGTTGCAAATCCCTATGTTTATCACAATGAGATGGGTACTGATAAGTTATTTGTGTAGTCATTAATTTCTGACGTTATTGTTTAAAGCTCCTTTACGGCTGTTTAATTGTAACTAAACAGGTATTTAATTGTTTACAGATAGCCTGTACAGGTTTTTATTCATTTGACTTCTAAGAATTATTCATAAAATATTATCATCAGATAAAAATAAATAAGGTCATTGGTTTTAATAGCTGTTTAAAAATATATTCAATCCATTTATAATGCAGTTCTTGAAATAAAACCAGCTTAAGAGCGTTAACGTCTTACGGCATTTCATACAAATTTTAAGTGATTTTGTTTCGAAATGACCCGATTTTAATGAAACTTCGTACTTATAAGCAGGATACATAAGTCTAAAAACTTGACGGAGAACTTTATGAAATGTCTTTTTAAAAAAAAGATAAATGAAATTTTCTGTTTCTATGGAAAATCTAAAAAGATTAATCTGGAAAGTCTAATTTAGCTGTAACACTATTTTTCGAAAATGTTTCATTAAAATCAGTTCAGTCATGTCGAAAAAAAAATCACTTGAAATTTTGTATGAAATGCCGTAAGACGTTAACACTCTTTAATAATAATAAGGAACAGGACAGTATCCTCTATCTTTTCATTCAGAAAATATGTCATTTGATTGATAAAATGATATGGTAATTCCCTGTATCACTCATTTGGTTGATGTAATACTTGAAACGTGACAAAACCCACTTTTATTAATATCAATGATCAATATACCAACAACGATATTACACTGGTACAAATTGATAGATCCACACATAGAATAGAATAGAATAGAATAGAATAGCATTTATTTGCAAATATGGGTTGTACATAATTAGGTAGTAGTAGGTTTACATCAGAGTTCTGCCATATTTCACCATTCGGCATGCAAACATTTTTATTATATAAAATTGTTAAAATTTAAATTCTTATTGGAACATTGAATTAGTTATGTCATTCTCATTAAATAAAATTATTAAAATTCAAATATTCATTAAAATAACTTATTTATTACATTAAACCTCAAAAATTGTCAGTAACAAGTAGGTCAACAAGAAATACAAAATCGTGGTCCGAAGATAAATAAACAAACAAACATTAAAATTCCAGGTCATAGACAATGCACCATAATTATTCCGTAAGCAAAACAATAATTAATTATAGACCTAAATAAATTAATCAATTAACAATTCGAGGTAGTTTGACAAAAATTGTCCGTTAAAAACTCAGTTAAACTGTAATACGTTTTATCTATTAATAACTTACGAAGTGTACTTTTGAATTGCACCGTTTTCAAATCTTTCCAAGCACTTGGCAATTTATTATAAACAACTGGGGCCATGCAATAAATACTTTTGCGCATCATGGTGGTTTGACACGGTACATTATTTAATTTTGAATTGTCACGTCTGGTTCTTGGGTATACATCGGCCAAACATTCAAAACGATTTGGATTGTTCTTCACAAACATAGCCACTTCAAGAATATAGATAGAAGGAAGGGTCAATATGTTGTACTGGTTGAAATATGGCTTGCAACTGTCGGTGGTTTTTACTTTAAACATTGACCGGAGGCATCTTTTTTGAGCCTTAAATGCTCAATTTTTTATGAGCCTTTGTCGGTGGAGTTCGCCCAGAAAATGACACCGTAGCGTAAGTAAGATTCAACTATACCGTAGTAAGCCGAAAGAAGTGCTTTTGTATCTACTACTAAGGATAATCTATGTAAAGCAAATGCAGACGAACTTAGTTTTTTACACAACATGTCGATATGTGCTTTCCAGTTTAAACTGCAGTCTATTTGTAATCCTAAAAATTTGATATCAGTTACTTCATCAATGTTATTATTTTTGTGGTGTATGTGAAGGTTAGGTACACGAGGCATACGTTGTCTGAAGTGCATTATCTTAGTCTTGCTTAAATTTATATTCAAATTATTTTTATCTAGCCATCTAATCAAATTTTCAAGAGAATTATTTATAGTATATAGTCAGAAACTCAGATCTCTAAATCTTTGGTCACTTAGATGACTGATCTAGTAGCTCTGAATTCAAATAAGTGCGGAATCGCATATTAAAGTTGAAACCTCGAAATTCGAACTGGAAAATCTTGAGAAACTTTTGGAGAAGAATGGGCACGAAATGACGATACTCCATGATTGGAAACTATTTGAATTTTTTACAAGTAAAAAATAGTAGTATAAAAAAGTTTAGTACATTGACCAATGACCAGCGTCATACCAGGTAAAGGTCGTTTTCTCCAGCAGCCATATCGCTCGTAACTGGTTGGTTTTGATACCATATCCGGCAACAGTTTTACTGTTTTATCGCCGCGGAACTCACCCAGTTTAATAAATGGAAAAGTTACCGTTCAAACTTCTTTAAAAGTACGAAATAAAATTTCTAGTTCGGGTTAATGTCTTTAAGATCTGAGAAAAAAAATATTATAATGAGTAATTTGATAAGCCATCTCAATAACAGTATTCCCACAGTTCATTCATTAAGACGTGACAGATAATTGTATTATTTTACTTGTCATTGATCAATTGGCCTTCCGATTATAATTCTATAATCCATTCATCTATTCTTATATTATTCTTTCATCGTTTTTTTGTAGCGCTCCTTCCAAAGATTTTCCGCGGCAAAATTGAGTTTCAGGCTTTCTGCGCTTAAGCGTGCTTAACAAACTATGAGACACCTGATATCGCGTCCTGCTTGCGATTATGACTGCAAACTATTAGAATGCTGACAATGACGCTAGTGATACTGCCAAACTCTTTAGCTAAGTTCTGGGACGACTCTGTCTAGATTAGCATCGAGACTAAGAAGTAGAGCGAGCTTAACAGCAATCCTGCGCAACCTAGCCCGCCCCGTTGCGCATACGCAAAGCACAATATGTTGCATTCATCCCTGACCAAACAAACGTTTAGTTTATTTATATGACGTTAGCTTCCTCCTGGTAACGTAAACAAGGTTGCACTCAATGTCAATCTTTGTCGCTGAGACAATGTCGTTTCCTTAATATGAATGTCAAATAAGTTTATCACCGTACTGTGACGTAGATTCTTCAGATTTATCAAAAAGGTAGGCAGAATTACTTGCAGTACGATCACTGTTGCATGACAGCAACATAAGGCTTTCTTGTTTATTAAAAATCAATACCCGTCGCTGCGCCGTATTTGGGTAGAAAGATGGTAAAGTCAGCTAGGACAAATGCCGGTTAAATGATGATGGTCCACGGTATTGAACATTAAATCGATCCAAATAACTTTTTGAAAAAGTAGACTAGGCCAGAGCTTGTTCAAAAGGTTCTGCATATGTCTTAACGGGTTCCAAAAAAAATTTAATTTGGGGATTTTACGTATTTTTTTATTTATCATAGTCAGTATAATTGCGACTTTTATCCGCAATTAAATCCCTTGGTATTCCCATAAATTAGGCTGTTTCCAGGATAAAAAACATAGTTCTTCCGTTACTACGTGGCCGTACGGTCATATGTGTTCAAAATTTAACCACGACCGGTAGTGAACTTCTGTGAATATAAAATGCGTCAAGTTGTTTCCAAATGGCGTCCGAAGTCCTTGATAATGAACTATGTAAGTTGACTCAGTGGTTACTTGTACATTTTATATGTGTATAGCTTTTAAACCGGCTCCACAAATGTGTGTCAGCTGTGCCCCGAAGTAACCACGTGCTTGGGTTTCATTGAGGCATTCAATGTTGAGTCTCTTTGATTCAATGTTGCAGCTAGGGGATTTCTTGTTTCCTGACGCTCAAAATGATTTTATTAATGTCAAAATCGCCTTTCGTACGTGTTGAACAGTCGCTGCTCTTTATGTTCGGCAGACCAGATCCAGAATGACAAAGATCCAGAAAGATCAACAATGTTTTTTGGAAGTTTTGTCATCCCTATCTACGCAGAAATATCGGAAATATGTTCTTCTTCTCTTTCGCTCTGAATCATTATCTTCAAAACTGTTGTTCTCTTTAGCACTGAGAACAGTCTTTTTGACCCTTTTTCTTTTGACCCCCACACAGCCTTTTTGCAAAAACTAGAACGAAATCCTCTGTTTACTATTCACTTCTCAAAAAACAATAAACATAGTGATAGTGAGACAAAAATTAGGGTCTTGAACTTATAAAATATTATCAAATACGTTGACCCCCGATAAGAGCAGACACTACGTTCTTTAGGTATTTTTCTGAATTATCATAAGTGGGCCAGACAGTACCTATTTGTCAACAGTCACAGAATGTTTCTTGGTGTGAGTTATCTTGTACCCGGGAATAAATACCACTTTTAAAAAAAAAATCCTTTCCTAATTTCGCTGAAAAGCAGGCCAAAAGTTGGAAATTGCTTTTGACTTTATCTGCTGTATTCAGACAAGGAATGCTAATCTGATCCTTGACGCTGCTCTTGAAGATTCCACAAACAGTAAATAGATCTCAACTTTTCTCTGTAACGTCATGGGATTCCTCAATCCAAATTCTAGAAACAGTGCCATAAGGTAAAGTCAAATTTGCCAGATTCAAGTCCGTCGCCTACACACGCTTTCTATCTTAGAAACTTCGTTGTTTCATCGAAATAGTTCGTTGAAATTTTTTTAGTCAAATCGACAAAATAATTATGTTATTCACCTTTGTTGATTATCGCTAGAGGCGTTATCGGTGTCCTTCCTCTGATAAAACTTTAAATACCTCTCATTAGTCACACATTTGACGTCTTTATAGTGTTTTTAATGAATTGATAAATGATAATGAATTTACGTCACTTCTCTTTCAAGAAGTGTTTTTATTTTCCTGGAACTTTTGAGGGAAGAGCTTCGCTTTCTCGCTTTTATGAGAAGTGATTTTTTTTACATAAATTGATAAAACCTAGTGGTCTCATCATAATGAGTCATTAATTCATCCTTTGTGGGTCTATTGCCGGATATTGCCATACGTGACCTCTTCCTAACTCTGTAATAATCGTGGCCATATAAGGTCCTTATTTCTTTAGGACAACAGTTTCAGAGTTCTTTCATTTATCCTTTCCAAAACCAAAATAAAACATTATATATCTAAAATATGCGTTTCGTAGAAAACAGTGTTGTCGTCAAAGTGAACAGTGGCATGCAGTAATGTGTTTTCAAACAATCGTATCTTCAAACACGCCAGTACTACGTCACGAGGTTCAAACGGAACATTAACGTCGTCGGCAAAACCACGCATCGGCTATGAATTTCTAGCCGACCAGGTAAAGTTATTTCCCATGTCGAATTGCTGATATGTGTGTGCAGCTATTTCTATATGGAACTGATATATTTAGTTCGAGGTTATGGGTTTGAAAGTTGTCTTCATTCTTCGTATCGTTTAATCAATAAGAAAGTTCACATTTGTTGTTTCCATTTTTATCCTTTTGTCAGTTTTATTGCTTAACAACCCATAACTCGATTTTATATTAATTTCCGACACCCATAAAAGTATTAGGGAATTTACATCGGAACCTCGTCTGCCCAAGTCTCATTCACATCGGCCGAGGCGAAATCAACCAAATAACTAATTCGTTGTCGCTACTGACCCTGTTAGGGACTCCGGCGTGATATAATCTCGCATGTAATTAGCATCAGATCAGTACAATAACATAGGATGCCTGACTCACAAGGCCGACTGGTTAGCATCACCAGTCTTTGCAAGCCTTGTTCAATACGGCTTGAACTGATTATATCAGCTGATGTTCGTGCCATATAGACTGTAATCCGTAAAGAATATTCAATCATCATCATCCACAGCCTGAATTTACCTACTGCTGGGTTTAGGCCTCTCTTGTGCCAATCTGCATGTTCCTGTGCGTGCCTCATCCAGGTTTTCCCTCCGAAGGCAACTATGTCGTCTGCCCATTTCGAGATGGGCAGAAGAATAATAATGTAAAAGTTACAAAAGACCAGAACGCCAGCTCTTCGCCGCTTCCTAGTAGCTTTGTCGCTGAGAAGTGACGCAACTTACTTCCCAAAAATTGAGTAAATCATACTCTCTTCTCAATAATCCAACTAGATCTGCAAGACGATTGGCCAGTGATGTCGATATGTACAGTTTTGCAGCCGCTTGGTTCTTACCGGCATTAACTGCTAGACAAGTCTAAGGCCTATAACCGTTAGACAGACAACCGGTCGTCAGTCTTAGTAGTATTTTTTTTTAGCTTAGTTGGTATGTCTGACCTAGTAGCAGAGGACTGCGTTTGTCGTAATGGCCAGTCAATCTTTGATGGTTCTAAAGATCGTTTTAGGACGAAATTGAACGTTATGCTTTTGGGGATACGTCATAATTTTAGGTGTTAAACTTTTTATTGTTACGGTTATTCTAGTGCCAATACATGTCATATCTGTTTGGAGCCTTACTTAATAAATTAAAACATACAAGTTGTAGACACAAGACGTTCCGGCCAAGGTCGACGACTACACCATAGCCTTGCCTTGCTGATTATGTATGCTTTTACGTGCTGTATCGATCTGCAGGCAATCAAGGCTATTTATAGACTATGGTGGTCGTAGGGGGTTCGATGTGAAACCTATTTCAATGTGAAATTAAGTCATAAAAGATGCCTACGTCGCCTTGAAAAAGCAGGTTGATAATTTTATCAGATTCTGTTCTAGTAAAACTAGATCCAAGATATCAACTGTGCGATATTTGCTTCGACTTTTTATGCTTTCGAAACTGTAACGATTTATATTGATTAGCGTCAAATTAAGAATACGTTGAAACCGTTATTTCCAATTAAGCCCAGTCGAGGTTGATGTAAAAGGAGTATTTCTCACTAAAATTGCATCATTGGTTGGTCGACGCTACCGTGATACCGTATTCAATTTAATTCAAAATATTTTGCATAAATCTACATGGGGACTTACGAAACGTCAGAAGGTGCATTGTTCCAATTGGTCGTTTCCTATGGACAAAACTGGCAAGAAACTCCATGGTTAGGGACCTCGCGCACTACGCGTCCACTTCATGTCGCATGACCGGCCTCTATCTTGACCAAACGGGCGGAAGATCCCTTACTCTTTTAAAAAAAAATCTTTTACCATGTTGTCACTATATTTCTTTCAGTGTCAATTCTTAGTTTTTATGTATGAGAGGATATCTTAGTTAAGGTTTGATAAATGATTTATTTTAAAATTTTCCTTGTCCACTTATACTCTGATATCCTCTTCCGCCCAGCAGCATTGCTGTTACATTTGAAAGGTATCGATGATCTGGCAGGCACTCGTGACTTTTTACCTTTGACCTGATGACGAGAACAATGCAATTATTTACTTTCAATGTATTACGAAAAATATAAACTATTCTATCAATCTTCTTCAGAAATAACTGTTATAACCTTTACAATACTGCAGTGTTATTAGCCAGTGTTTACCTTTTCCCACACAATGAGCCGTACACCAGAACCGTGACCTAATCTCATAAAAAATGCACCTCCCTTTTATCTTCATAAGCAACAAAACCTCTTGTCCTACATTCTATGCCCTTAATCTTGACACCCTTGGCCGCTGACCAACCCCATGCGTTGCGACCCGATTCAGAACAACCGTGGGTAGTTCGACATTCTGCCAGCAAACATGGCGGCCGCGTGCGACGTCATCAACATTAAACTTTCATAGAATGAGCCTCATAAGTCCAACCATTTTTAAAGCTACTCGTGTTTTGGTAAAGTTTATGGCCTTTTTATGGGGGTTCCTGTTGTAGGGGTTTAGGGAAGTCTCTTTTTTTTGTAGTGGACTTATCTATAAGGCCACGTATGCTAAGAAGAAGCAAAATATTACCAAAGCATTGTTATACCACAGTTTATTTTTAACCCTTTGTCGGTAAAAACGTTCTTTTACGACTAAATTGAAATCAAATCAAAATATTTTACTTCACATTTAAAACATAACTGGGGGCTTACGAAACGTCAAAAGACAGTATCCTATGGAGAAGAACCAACAAGAAACTTTATGGTCACTCTAAAAATATTTGCTTTTACAAATTATTTTTTAATGATCTAGTTCAAAATGGATTAGACAATCGTTGCTTGATAAAATTCGTAATCTTTTCCCGTCTGTAGTAACGTCCGTCTTCTCCAGCGATATGTAATCGATGGATTCATACATTTTTCAAAGAAATATGACTCACGTTGTACGTGTTGGAGATTCAAGTCGGAACCAAACGCACAGTCATGGTCAAGCGCGGTCCCTTATTCATAAAACTTGTTGTAATACATACCTGTACTGAGTTCAAAAGTTAACCGACTTAATATCTAACATCTCATCTAGAATGTGATCGATTCTTACAATTATTGTTTTTTGACATTAAGGCTTGGCTTGGCGCTTGCTGGAAAAGGCCTACCCATTCCTTTCCAACTACATCTACCTTTAGCCCAGCTTCAATGGTTTAGACTGGGATTTTAACACGATATCTGGTTAAAACGAGTAGATTACAGTGTTATACCAGTTTAAACATTGTGAAAGTGAATTAAATTAGCCTCAACTCAGTGATGTAACCACAAAAATATATAAAGCGCTGATGTAACTACTGTAACGATGTTAATCTTGGAAAAAAAACAAAGCGTCGAGTTTGTAGGAAACCACAGACACCATAAAACACGTCGAAGATGCTAAGATAGTGAGTAGTGTGTAGTGTGTTACGTTCTTCGTGTAGGTAGGTAGTTTGGATTTTTTGGCCAGTTAAAAGAAATTCGCGCTTTTTCTCGAATACATTTGGAAGTATTAGCCTTAGATCCAGATAGATATTTTGTATTTTCACCGAAATATCTTCAGAACGTGATGTAATCATTGATGTGCATATGTTCTCTGGTTGTGTACTTTCCTACTCTGCAGGCTAATAGCCTATGTTGATCAGCTGTATTTTCTTTAGAACAGTGGGTAAACCATGAAGTACAGTATGGTGTCGGACGTAAAGAATAGCACCATCCCATATCTTCCACCAGAGAATGGGCAGCAGCGTACTATGTGCTTTTATAACAACCGTACTGCGATCGCCAACTCGCTTGCCAAGCGTGGCGATTATGGCAAAACCCTCCCTTTGGGGGAGGCCTATGTCCAGCAGTGGACGTCTTTGATGACGATGATAAGGTAAACCGCCTATTATTTTTGCCGAAATGTCTTCAAATACACACTGCCTAAACAGTCCAGTTTTAATCATATCAATTTGTTCTTGTCCTTGTACATCTTATTATGCATGCTGTGGTCTCCTGTAAGTGAAGGAGTACACCTACGTGATACTTTTGTCGTCGATTATTTATTTCATTTGTCTGTGTATATCCTTTGTTGGAGATCCTAAATAAATAAATAAATAATAAATACACTACATGCTAACAGCCCATTCTTGCTCCCGATCAGCTGATTTGTACGTGCGCAGGATGATAAACGCTAACACATCAATATTTTCTTTCTTCACGGGCACTAACAAAACAAGACTAAAATAAAAATAGTACCGTCAAAACATGTTTACGTAAACATTCTAACGGCGAAGTTTTTTGTGATTGTTTTCCCAACAATTTTAAAGCTTCTTGGACTAGATGCGTCACTTCCGATCCGAAGTTCCGACTTTACAAGTCTCTGACGTCTGTGTCTGTCTCTGAGTCTCTGATGTTAAAAATTCTTGAGCATTTCATTTCATCTCAATCAAAAATGCACTTCCGCAGTTTGTAAATCAAGTTGAAGATTTACTCATAATTTTTCTGCGTATTCGGAAGCAGAAAATTTAATAATACTATGAGTTTAGGATTGCCCACTGCCGAAAATGTGCAAACTATACGAGTTAAACAAAAACATTAGTTTCTTCTGAAGACCGTTCAGTTAACGATATAAAAGTTGAATAATTCTTCAAGATTTTGCAAAATCATACTTCCTCTCACAACAAAACAAAGGCCTATTGCAGAGAGTCTACACAGAAAATTGAGATAAGGCAATCAACACATCATTCATATTCTAAGTCGGAAACAAAATCCCGCGGCGATAGGATGTAGCGGTCAGCGACCTCGACCGTGCGCAGGAGTGTCCCACCTGTAACACACAAATAAACAGAGAAGTTCCACTGCGCACGCGTCAACAAGGTCACGCACGCCACGGATACATTGAATTAAATAAAAATCGCGATTCGAGATAGCACTGGTTTTGTATGGTGTGTGAGGTAGCGCGGATTTCCGGGAGGGAAAAAAGGGTATTGACTGTTGCCTTATTGCTGATTCCTGCATCTCTGTGTGCTCATATTTCACAGTGGCGGCCTAGAGTAAAGTTGGCGCAGTGATACCCAGTGGTAGTGCGCCTATGACCTGTCTCCGGTCGTGTGGGATTGCCGATCCGTCGGGCTATGAAAGTGAGAGAAAAGGGATTGCACCCGTGTCTGCGCACTCTTTGTACTATGCACGAAACCCTCCTTTCTATCTCACTTTCGTTCTTTCTCTCTTACTTTTTTATCTCCTTTTTCGATGGCTAGACTCCGCTGAGATTAACCGCCATGGCCGAAATTCGATGACGAGAATACTCATAAAGCCTCCTTGAACTTATCTTTGGTGTCTGCCTGTGGAAAACTAGAGTCTGACGACGTGAAGCCGCACAAGCTACCTAAATATTTTAACAGACCACCGGTCTGTTAAAATATCTGGCTGATCTCGTCGGTGTTCTGTGGTAACTCCTATATTTATTCACGAAGTAAAATTTGTGGGTGGAAACTCATAAATTGGAAATTCCCTCTTCAGCGACGCATGTCGGTAGGGAGGAACCACGCCTTATTCCACTGTAGAAGTTTGATGCTCTCATCCGCAAATACTAGTGAATAGAACTTCTGTAATCTATTCAGTGTTAGAACTGTAGCGTCACAATGACTCTACGTCACTTCGACGTGCCAACTTGTCATTCCGGTCACATTTTTGGCTAAATATTTGACTATTTAGTTTGTCTAAAATAGGATTCAACCGTATGCATATGTATGAGCATCTTAATAGCTAACTGTAAATGGTTTAATGGGATTTCCTGCATACATTTCTGTTAATTTGACTTACGTGACATTTTCTGGGTATCATTTAATAATTAGTTTATTATATGCTCAATCACTCCTGGGCCACAACCTTCCTTTCCTAATTCACCAAACAGGTCCATTACATTTTAAGCCATCAACATCACAATAAATTATGGGGATCAGCTGATTTATTTCAGCATTACACTGTAGTATTTTGTATTGCAAGAGATTGGTTCAAGGTTTTCGTTCTTGTAGGTCTTCAGCAGGGGTCGTTTGTCAGTCATCATTTATGCCCGTATTCACTACCACTTAACAAAGCGCCTTGTTGGATTTTCGACGCTAAGGTCAGCGTCGAAAGTTGAAAATGCTAGGAGTCACCGAGTGTTACTGGAAACAGGCATTAGTCACTAGTGTTAGGTTATAATGGCTTCCTTCTAGTCCACTTCTTCGTGACAAATTAAATCCCCGCTGATATTTCGTCACAGCATACATTAAACGATTGTTTCCATTAATAATGCATCAAGTAAGTCAATTAATGATCGACGCACGTGATACGCTTCCTTCTTAGTTTCCTTTATGTTTAGAGGAACTTGTATTATACTGTTTGTCTATGGCGAGACTAGTTTGATGTCTATTTCTGACTTTACGAGGATGATTTTTTCGCACCGGAAGCGAAAATTGTATACTCGGATAAAAAATTCGGTAGGCCGCTTGTCATTGGTCAACAAAACCAGAAGGTATAAGCTGACCTTTTATTCTTTTAAATATCCTTACTGCGTAATGCCAGCTCAGGGTCAAAGTGTTAGTTACCCACGATCTAAAATTAAATATTTAAACCCTAATGAAATCCTAGTTCATGCTACAATAAAATCATCAGATCATCCAGCCTTCGAAATACAGAATCGAATCAGTGTGCGCCATAACATTGTAAACCACACATGCAAATCTAAACCATAGCTAAATCATAAGTTCATTGAACGACTCGGTCCATGGCCAAGCGTGCACTATCATTGCTATCTATACACGTTTTACGACCGAAACCGCACAATTGTACACCTTATTGCCATGAACTTAGGAGTCAGTGAGGAGGTCGGTAGAAGAACACTCTGTGTTGTCAAAAATACAGTTAGCTAAGAGCGTGCAGAGCGAATTTTTTATTCATATTTTGTTACCTATAGATTTTTTGTTGGAATTTCGGTTTTCAATGAGGTTGGGAGATTCATCTGTGGTGTGCCTTTGAACCATAATTATCTTCATTACAATCTTGGAATCAGAGAGTCTCCGTTTTGGGAGATCCCTTTCTTCAGTGTTTCGTTTTCCCAAGGTCACGGAACTTAGGAGCAAAGTTAGAACTGATTCAATTGTCCTAGGAGCAGTAATATTGAGCAGTAAACATTCGAGTGCTGAGCAAGGGTCTCTTATGTACCTTACAATAAACTAGGCTAGTCTAGATCTGCAAATATTAGCAATATCTTGCTATGATATTGCCAATATTGGCCCAGCCAGGCAGGTGATGTTAGCCAACATATTGCTTCCCCACGTTACGATGACCGCTGACTAAGGTCAGGCGTAAATACTTATAAGTTACTTGTTATGTCGTCCTCTAAACTCGACTTATTGTTAAATCTTTAACATTTGTAAGGCTTGATGTCAAAGTTGTTCTTGTATTGTGTCCAATATAATAATCTTTTTGGAATGAAACTCGAGAAACCATAATTGTGTTTGAAATATGGGAAAGGCCTGAAAGGCTGAAAAACTTCTAATCTTTGTATTTGAGTTCCTGTAGTAATATGATTACAGAGTGGAAAATGATGAATGTAATATGAATATTATATTAAGCGACATCAGGCCTTACTGGAAGCTATTCGAAGTGATATTCAAAAATAGTTACGAAAAGTGATGATTAGGAGATTTGGATCAGGAAAATAGGTCGGAAACTAAAGACTAAAATAATATTTTAAACTCTTCAAGATCTTTGCACTAAATTGCATAATACTGGATCTACTACAGATTTACTACAATATTATTATTATCTAACTGCGCATTTCCAATTTGCATTTCAAGAATGTAATCCACTTTTGAGACAAAGCCTTTTAACTCAATTACATAATATTGACACCTGCACTAGAACATTCTATGCAACAATAAAATGCTCCTTATGAGCCACTATCTGATAACGATTGACGTCAGCGCCTGAAAGCGTAGCTAAACATTCATTGTCTTTATGTACACACAGATGGTTGTGTGCTTACGATTAAATTGCGAGCACTGACTTCTGAAAGAAAGACCTTTACTTATGAACTACAATGTTATCGGTGTACAGACACTTCACTTTTAACATTTTCAGTGCATTCAGCATTGGCTTTTCATCAATTTTTTTAGTGGTCCTCCGATACGCACCAAGGTTTCGACGGAAGCGTTGTGAGTGAAGCCGACATCACGTGTCTTGTCCCTACAGTCAAACTTTTCTTCTCCATTCAGTAATTGAACTGTTACTGTTTTTTATGGAAATAAAGCGGCAATAGTCCATAGTTCAATATTTAGAACAAAAAAACCACTACCTCGTGTGTGATGCAAGAATTCTTCTCAGTTTACAGCAGTAATTTAAAGTTAAAATATCCCTAAGTTGCATCATAAATATTACAATCCTTTGATTAGTTTTGTGTCTATAAATATAATATCAGTAAATATACCTACTCGCATAAGTCATGATGACTCAACTAAATCCTGAAATAAGATAATATAATCTTTCATTAGTGTACATACAAACGAATAAATTTCACAGTCTTCCCAATACAACACATAACATTTCCATACTACATATAGCCCGTGTTTTAGCTCCGCGTAGTGCTTCCTCCCACCTTATTACTTAACCTGCCCTCTTTGTTAGTGCCCGGGTAGACGAACCAACACGCACATGACAACTGCCTGACGCCTGTTGACATTGCTATCTAATCGCCATCTTTAAACTGACGAAGTGCGATGACACAAATAAGTCATGACATGAGTTTGCTATTTGAGTTGGAATTAGTTAGAATTGCTTGTTTTTGTGTATTTGTTGAGCGATTTTGTGGTTTGTGTGTTGATGTTTAGAAGTGGAACTATCCAGAACTGACGTACTAGTCTACGCTATAAACTGCCTGGCAACACAAGAAATACTTTTTTAGTTAACTAGCTGTAAAATTTTGCTTCATAATCTGAGTAATTATTTATTATGTTCTTTTCCTTCCCACCAATTTAAATATTTTAGCAAGTTTACAAATCAACAACATCTCAGTACGTTCTTTCCTCGTAATTATTCACATGTTGAGTCATGTGCGGGCACACTAACAGGCACATTACCGCTTCGCCTAGACAATGCCGAGCCGTGAGCGCAGCGTGACGCGTTCGTCGCATCTCCATTAATATCCTACTCTTTGTCGATTACCCTTTGAAGTGGAGTAGTGTAGCTATCGAAGTAATTAGTGAAATATACTGTGATAACGTAGACAGAGTTAAAAGTCCCTAGAGTAGTGTTTAGAAGCTATTTTTCAGTGTGTGATGTGTAGTTGAAACGTAGTTTGTGTAATTTTTTTGCTTTATTAATACAATTATTGTGCGTTGCGTGTGAAAGTGCAATATCGTGTTATATTATTGTGAATAGGATCTGAAGTTGATAAAAGAAGTGCCATTGATAAATTGGAAGTGATCTCATAACTATGACGGTGGGTACGCTAATTGATAAAACACCCCTTTTGAACCAAAGACCCAATAAATAAAACAAATTTAATTATTCTGGTAAATAAATTATACGTGTATTGTGTGTATAAAACGATATTGCACTGAAATAAACTTCCTTTTCTCTTGCATGCATTCTTTTAGAAACGAATAGAGAAATAATTAGAAAGGTATTAATTTTGAATTTTTATGTATTAACGGTCTATTTAGAAAATCTAACTATACTATCCACAAATTTTATTTTTCTGATGTACCACGCTACATAATGTATTTTGACAATACTGATTGTTAAAAAGTAAACAATACAATTGTGTTCAAACTAAATTGAATGGACAATAAGAACAGTAGAGATCGAAGTATGTACGATATTATTTATTTACGCAATGGATTCGTCATTGTAAGATATTTATGAGTAGAGATAGTTTTGGATCATATCCGAACTACATTTTTTTAAAAGCACATACTATTGATGGATACAGTTGCATATCAAAGTGCAATTTTAAATAAATCAATATTCAAAATTGCTCTTTGATATTTAACAATCGCTGTCAAAATGCACACAGTTTCAGCAAAGAAATTTCTTGTGTTTCAACAACAATATGCATGAACTAACTTAAAAACTTTGTGTGTATATCTTTATGTATTTATTGTCGGCAGAGAAGGCGACTAACCACGCAATCTTGGCTGTTTTTGTCTAAAATTTAAACAAAATACATCATTATTGCACATCA
Organism: Noctua janthina; assembly: GCA_963576755.1. Taxonomy (NCBI): domain Eukaryota; kingdom Metazoa; phylum Arthropoda; class Insecta; order Lepidoptera; family Noctuidae; genus Noctua; species Noctua janthina. The sequence continues at coordinate 1,184,752 of OY755055.1, read as the reverse complement.
AAGTAAGTTATAGTACAATAAAGATCAATTTTATGAATTTTTTTGCTTGCAACTTTACTCGGAGACCCCAGTGTTGCTCAGTTCTCAAAGCGGTATCAATTTACTCGTTGTCAAATCTCATGTAAAGTTTTATGATTGATTGTTCCAATCAGTTTAGCTGACATGATATCTGTCATCGAATTTTTTGATCACATTTTTCTGAAAATGTGGGCGAGTTTTGTAAGTTTAGATGCTACCCCTGTGACTGTTCAAAATATTTCAATTGGCGTATTTGTGTAAATATTCGCTTAACAAACAGCACTTTTTGCTGTTTTGGCCAATGACACAAATATTTGCACAAATAATACGCCAATTGACGTGCCAACATACAGAAGTGGTACCGCCAACTTTTAAAACTGACACTGCAGGGTACATTATTTTACCACGCTTGGTTTGACAATTCACGAATTCTTTTGGTACATGTCGTCATCCAGTTATCCTGGACACATAACAATGATGGACCGGATACGCCTCATTTTAACTTTGACACCGTTTTACTTTACATACCCATAGTTGCTAGAACTTATATAACATTATCATGGTTTTTTTTTATGTGAGGCTTCTATTGGTCCTTTAACTTGGGTCCATATCACCGCATGGTTTTTTTTTTTTTTAATTATTGATATTATGCATAGTCAAGAATGATTGGGGTTCACCAGCATCGGGAAAATGGACTGAGGTATTTACAATACATAATTCGTTTATATATTATATATATAATGTTCCCACTGCTGGGAGCCAGGCCTCCTCTCTGTAAGAGAGAGTGTGTCGTAATCAACCACGCAGGTACAATATAATTTTTGGTTCCAGGACATGTAGCTTTCCTCTTAAGGTATTTGTTCACCGAGAATTTAAAAATATACTACCAAAATACGAATGTGATCTTGAATAATAAAATATGGAAATAATATAAACGTTCATGTTTTTAATCAAAACACGCGAAAGTCGATACAATGTAAATTAATCACGTTCGATATGATCTTGTTTGTACACCACGTCGCTTTTCCGGATTTCAAGGTCTGTTTTACATAAAGCAGTTGATGGAACCTTTAGCTTGTTTGATGAGTTATTGGTTTTATGAGAAGCGACAGCCATTGTGGCCGTTCCTTGAAAACCATTATTTAAAGTATGTATAAAGCTCTCGAAATTATGTTTGCTAGCAATCGTCTTAATGTCACTAAATAGTGTCATTCCCAGTGAATATGTTATGTATTGACGTTTTAAAATATTATAAGTTAGGAATTCTTTATGATATTTAAAAGCTACCTTACCCTTAACTATAATCTTGTTATTTCTTACAACAGATTATCCAAAACATACGCTAAAGTTATCAGAGCCCGATGACTCACATTATCACATACCGTCATATGTGCTAACTGCTAATATGACTGATTCAGGGTGTTATCATTACATTCTGATAAGCCGCCATTGATTTACGTCGCAAACCTGCGGATTTTGATAACACATAACAGGTACTTAACAACAAAATTGTTATACTTTTATGTTACCTGTACGATTTTGCGTGTTTTTATTCAACTTAAGTATGATAAGAATGTTCGATGAATCTTTCGATGTTTACCATATTAGTGAAAAATTGAGAATTTCAGAAGTGATAAATATGAAATACTAGCTGTTGCCCGCGACTTCGTTAAAATTGATGAATAAATATTGATGGATTGTATGGACATGACATTTTCACCCGGCTCAAGCCTAAGTGTCCCGAAAGTCTGACAACCAGTCTTACCAACGGGTATCGCATTACCCAGTAATTGGGTTGTGATCAGATAGGCAGTCGCTCCATGTAAAACACTGGTATCAGTTGCATCCGGTTAAACTGGAAGCCGGCCCCAACATAGTTGGGAAAAGGCTAGCCAGATGATGATGATGAGTGGTCACGCCATATGGGTGCTGATAGATGATTATAGTTCTAACTTCGTAACTCTTCTCAGTTGCCCAATCCTACTATATCAATCTAACGTCCCTGTTATCTACGTCCTAAGTTCTTTATTATCTGTTGTACTCATAGTCATTATCAGACATGGTCATACTGACATTGACAAAAATTGTCTTTTCAGAACAACACCTTTGTGTAACGAGGTGTGATTACTTTAAATTTATCAGTCTGCCTAAAACTGTCCTTTGCAGAATTTCGCCTGAACGGTGCAGAAGAAACATTGCCATAAAGGGTTTTAAAGACACTGTTCCTATATGCACTTTTATTTATGTTGCAGAGAATAAACATTAGCCAATATATGTAATGCTATAAAATGTTTTGAACTTCAAAATAACGTAAGAGAGTCCCCAAAACGCCCGCATTTCGCCACTTCCCAGTGTTTTTAGCTGGGGAGAATTGGCTTGGCTTTATAAACTCCCCAGCAACACATCTGTCCGTAAAGTTAGAAGAACAATTACAGTTATTCAAGGCATACACCGCTGTACTAATGTACTTATCAGAAAATTATCGCGGTAATTCAAACAAATCCACAAAGCAAACATTAACCAAAATGTCTTTTTACGTCGGGTCAATCGCCGCAGATAAAAATATATTGTACAAAGCGTCACAAATGTTTATAGCATAGCGTCCGAAATAGCAGCCATTGTGGGTAAAGACCAATGTTGGTCATGCGTTGAAACAAAGGCTTTCTGGGACAAGGACCTATGTCCTGCCAAGTTTAGACGCTTGGGAATAATGTTCCTTGCCACTTTGAAATACCGATTACTTACTCGGAATGAAAGTGGTGGTCTTTGTTTATTTATAACACTATGGAAATAATTGTTTATGCACTTCTTGACATTACAACTTGTGAGCTTGCTAGCTTGCAAATGCTACTGTGAAATATTATCAAGGACATTTAATATAGCCGTAGGAGCAGCGGAAAGCAGCGGTGCCCAGTGGTGGCGGACCCGATAGTAATTCGTGGGTTCGAACCCAGGCAGGCGCATTACTATAATTTATTTCATCACCACTGCTCTCAAATCTTGGAAAACATCGTGAGGAAACCGGCATGTCCTAGAATCAAAAATTCGAAGACATCTGACATTTACCTCCCCGCACTGGGCCCGCGTGGAAGATTATAGTCCATTCCCTCTGATAGAGAGGAGGCCTGTGTCCCAGCATTGGGAACATTATAGGCTGATTATGCTATGCTTTAAATGCTATAGGTGCAGATAGACGCTAAACTCATAGCCGGATTGAGGCCCTACTCTATTTAGAATGCCATCAACACGCTAAGAAGACAGCTAAATCTAAAGAGTGTGGTTTCAACCAACGAACAATGACTGACCGACTTCTATTTCTCTTAATAAGCTTCATAACAAGCTACAATGAGAACTGGCGCCCTTCTCCCAGTAACATCTTACTGCGGTCAGCAATACCAGACGCTGATACCACAAATTGCGACCCGACTTCCATCATTCTATCCGGACGTTCAAAGTTTAATATCAGCCGTTCGATAAAGAAGACGTTTTATTATCAATATCCATTAGCACAATCACTTATTGATCATTCATTGCTATCACGACTCCGTGCGCCACATAAGTACGATTCGTACCTACACCCCAATCTGCACATCCATAGTATGTTTGTATGTACAGTCGAACAAGTTGTTTGGTAGCTTTCGCCCGCGGACGGAAATTATCCCATGGAAACGTACTATCCCATATTAGGATATAGGATACTTTTTATTCCAGAAGCAAATTTCCGTGGGATAATTTTTTGCCAGGGCAGGCAGCTAACTCAGTGGTAGAACTGCCTCGTTGGTCTAGTGATCTTAAGCGCTACTTCTGGGCATGAGGTCCTGGGTTAAATTCCCAGGTCGGGTTAAGTGTTATTGGACTTTTCACAAGGAATTTGTCAGTAGCACCCCGACACGACGTCTGTATTTGTACCCGGTCTATGGCAACAGACATCCCATCTTATACAGAACTAACAAAATGTGCTTCATCTGTGTCTTAACTTCCGGGGAAGTACATATGAAATGTGCAGTTATGTAGAACATATAATAGAAAGGTGATTATTATTTATGTATATTATGCCTATATATACCAATAAGCTCGTTCGGCTATACGCTCGGTGTCACGCCGGTTTGTATCCAATTAGTGCGCGCCGTAAATAGTTAGAAGTCAATTAGATGGCTGCCGACTGCCGTGTCAGTGTCCCTTATGTGTATTTACTGAAAACATACATGTGACGTTATGTATGTATGTTGATTTACTTACTGTGATTAGACGAGAAATGCTTTGTCATTCGAAATTCAGCAGGAAAACATTAAAGAAAGAAGTCGGTGTTGTGATAAAACACAAATTAAAAAGTAAAATGATGATACTCTTTTTTAAAAGAGCCAAACCATGGTTCTTCCCCATAGGAAACGACCAACCCGAACCGTGCACCTAATTTTGTTCGACGTTTTATCACACCATATAGGCATATGTGAAATAAAATATTTTGATTTGACTTGATGTTGACAAATGTGCGTTGACCAGAACTCTGCCACATCGACAGCGTTAGCGGTGGCTTCCGGCAGTTCTATCAAAGTACAGCTGGAGTTACACAGAGAGCAGTACAGGAGCCAACGTTAGTGATGAGGCTCTGCAGTCTCACTTTGAAAGCCCTCAGGCCCTGCCTTAGCCTTGGCTTATCGTAGATATTTAATTATTTAAAACGCGATAAGAATAGGGACGAAGGGACAGCTGTTCTAAACAAGAATGCACTAAAGATGTTTTTGTGCCAACGACCAGAAAAGAAAAAAAAATCAGCTGTTCAACTAACAAAAACCCTAGAACGCTAATTGTAATTTAATATTAATTTCAAAGGTGTGACTAATTTAATAAAAATATCATATTCCAGAAACTCCACGGGTTATTTCTCATGTCGCAACAAACTACATAGTTTTCCTTGAATTCATCAAATCAAGAATGAATTCATAAATATCACGTTTTCCTGCTGACCAAGTAATAAATACGAAATGCAGCTAATATAATATGGTGGCCTGGCCTTTATCTAGATGGAATTTATTCAATTATTGATTGATAAATAAGTGGTGCAGGTATTATAGTAAGTATTTATAATAAATTATTTCGCGTCTATCTGTCTAAGCGGCTTATTCGTCAACTGGCGAGTGTGAAAATCGCGAGTGCGCGCGAGCTGGCATCTTCCGATTTTACCTTTTCGCCAACTCGTGCGACCATGAAAATCTGACGTTAAATACGTCTGATGTACAGTCAGCTACAAAAATTTCTCACAATCTTTTTATACATTAAAAAAATAAAAAATATTTTTTTTTATACATTTTATGTATAATAATTTTGCTTTTAATGTATAAGACATTTTATACGACTTGACTTTAAAATAAAACATGGAAGTAACATGAGGTCAAAAGTAACGTAAAATGCTACAAAAGTAACATTCTGGCAACGCTGGATAGCATGCTTGGGTACCATGCGTCGTCGGCCGCATCCCCCTCGCCGTATCCCGAAATCTAAGTAGATAGTCGGTACTTAACCGAATCAGCCAGCGCGATTATTTATAGTCATTTTTTTCAATTTGTTTTTATTTGACTGTACTTTATAATGTGCGAGCGAGTTGACGACAAAAATAGGAAGGTGTCAACTTGCGCGCACGCGCGAGTTTCACAGTCGCCGTTGTTCGTCACAGTTGACGAACAAGTCGTCTAAACGAGTTGCCGTTTTACAACTCAGCATCGGAATTTAATTCGATTTTGTTAAACTGACACAGTTTAATTGTCTTTCAATGCTTAAAATCCGTGTGAAGCGGAGTGGGTCGCTAGTTTGATATTAAGGACGAAAGGAAACCATTAGAGAATCAACAGCTCAGTAAAGGTCAGCTAGCGTCATAATAACGCGATGGTATTTTCTTACAATTATGTGGGAGACCCCATATAATTATACATGAGCATTGTGTAAACATACTAATAATAATACCTATTTTGAACTAAAGATGATAATCATAAAAAGAGCTGTTAAATATTCAACGTTTTTAGGGTTCCGTGGGTTACTAAGCCTCCGCTGTCCGTCCGTCTGTCTGTCTGCCTGTCAGCAAACTGTATCTCATGATCGGTAATAGGTAGACAGTTGAAATATTCACAGAATGTGTATTGCTGTTGCCACTATAATAACAAATAATAAAAATAAATAAAAAATTAAAGGAGGCTCGCCTACTACGATAGTACGGAACCCTTCATGCGCGAGTCCGTCTCGCACTCATGCGCGAGTCCGTCTCGCACTCATGCGCGAGTCCGTCTCGCACTTGAATGGTTTTTTTATTTTATTTGGGTAAGCATCGGAATTTGCAATAAATATATAATATCAGTTAGCACTCGAAGCAAAGTGATTTATGAATATTGAGTGATTGGAATAGCGTGAAACTTAAAAACAACTACACGAGCGAGAGACAGGACAAGACGAATAAAATCGTCATCCAATACTTACAACATGTATTAGATTACGATTTTACTACTTGGTAAAAAATCGTTCTGTCCAGTATCATACGCCCGATATTATACTCCAGGTAGCATTCGTATGGCAAAATCAAAATTGTCTACGAATCTTTTCAATCTCTTTGGTTGCTCCGTAACCAAACGTTTAAAAACAACTTATTTTTATACATTTATTGTATTCTACGTTCCATTATCAATGATGCCCATTTTTAACGATACATTGCATTTTACATTTAAAGTTTTTCCATATCATAAAATTCTCTAGAAATAAAAAAAAAACAAATCATGCACACTTCTTTCGCGCAGTTCTGTTTTCAAATCTACGGTGCATTGATTTTTCTTCCTTTTAAGTTTCCAGCCAGTCAGTTTGACTTTACGTTAGACTTTTTGATTTTACATAATAAAACTTATAAAGAAAGATATCCATTATTGTGTTTATTGTTTACGAAAAGAAACGTTTATCTGTGCCACAAATATTTTGCACGATACAAGCTTATCAGTCTTATCAATATTTTGTAGATAAACAACTTCTTTTGTTTATAAGATCAACATTAAAAGTGCACATTTATCAATATGTTATCTAAATATTTTAGTACATACTTACCTATAAAGGAAAAAATATAACAAAAAAAATATAAGTAACATCTGATCCGCGCGCGCAGATCCTATCTAGTTTTAGTCTTGTCAAGGGTGTGTTACAAATAATTTAAAGACTACATTATAAACTTACTCGGTTTTGCTATTTTTCATCATTTTATTTATGAATGAGCGTTTTTCTGCTTGCATTTTTTTATAGTGACATTTGTGTAACTTGAAATGTGTATGTGCTTATGTAGGTGATTTTAGGTACACCTCTGCGTAACCCTTGGGTGATTACAGGCGTGATAGTATGTAATGTAATGCGAGAATGTTTGTGTTTCAGATGCCCCGTGGTCGGGACGATATGCAAGTAAACGTGGCGGGCCTACGAAGAAATATTAAAAACCTCGCACACAACTACTCCGATGCCCAGGTATGGCCATATTACGGCTATTTTATTAAGCAAACTAAAGGCGCTACCTCAACTCGAACATTCGCTTGTAATCTTGACAGATTAGATTCGAGCACTACATCAGTGAGTGAGGAGAACCGAGCATTATAGTGTTCAACCTGGAGCTATACAATTTGTAGCAACCACTTGTACAAAATCGAATCTTGGATTGTTATATTTCAGGCGAATGCTCAGATGACGGAGCACCTTAATACAAATTAAATTAAATAATGAAAGAAAGTGTGCCTCTAAACCTGGGCCTTCAGGAATAATCAGGTCGTCACTAAACTCCTGATCTAGAGTTGCTGCTTGATTTAATGAACTCGTAAGGCTACGAACGCACTGACTGGTGACTGGCAGGTTACTGCCACTGACAATCACGCTATATCCATGGGATATGTTGCATTTATATGTAACACTACAGTTAAGTTTTTTCGCTTAAATATATCTTTAAAAAATCAAGCGGTTTTTTTTTATTACAAAATGTGCCTGCTCTTGACTTCGATCACGCCTGATGGAAAGCGATAGATGAGTTAAAGTTGCAAACCGCATTTGACAACTTATATTATTGTCATTTTATTTTAAACGATTTCATTGACATTTCATAGTGGACGTCTTTCGGTTCAAATGATGATGATGATCATCATCATTTGAACGGAAAGACGTCCACTGCTGGACATAGGCCTCCCTCAAGTGTCGCCACATTGACCGGTCCCGTGCGTCTGGCATCCAGCGGTTCCCCGCAACCTTTACCAGGTCATCGGTCCACCTAGTGGGAGGCCTCATTGACATTTACTATATTGGAACCGGATTTCTCTCTGTCACCATTATTCTTCAGCCCACACTGTTGTGACAACCAATTTGTTCCAGGTAAAAGTGCGCGAGGCAACATCAAACGACCCATGGGGCCCCTCAAGCACATTGATGGCGGAGATCGCCGACCTCACGTACAACGTGATGGCCTTCACAGAGATCATGCAGATGATCTGGAAGCGGCTCAACGACCACGGCAAGAACTGGCGGCACGTGTACAAAGCGCTGGTCCTGATGGAGTACCTCATCAAGACTGGCAGTGAGAAAGTGGCCATGCAGTGCAAGGAAAATATCTTCGCGATACATACGCTTAAGGACTTCCAGTACATGGAAGAGGGGAAGGATCAAGGTGAGTTTTTATGTTATGCTGATTTTTCAGGCCAGAAATATGCATCCATATACCTCTGAGTAGGTTCCTAACTTCGGCCGGCACTTGGGTGCACATCAACAGTCTAGCCTAAAGCATAAATAGATCATCCCCTTGTGTAAAGCGTACTCAATTCATTCTTACAGAAACTATACTACCCAAACCGATTTGAAAGAACTTTTGGACACAGCCATGTTCAAATTCACCTTGTCACATCTTTAGCGTTCGGCCTCTAACCCATGCTAATAACTTACGAAACGCATCAACAGCGGTTTAGCAACATGGCCGCTTATTAATAATTTAAACAATTTTCGTACACACCATGTGCTGAATGTCGTTAATATGTAAGGATAGTAGGCGTTGCGTTATCGGCGATGTGATAAGGACAGGGTGTGTGAACCTGTGGTTGGCAGTTGCATTAATTGATTGACTAATGATTGTGGTAGTAAAAATATCTTATCATTCATTATTGTTATTGCTAATAATTGAAAATAATGTATAGGATATCAGTGGCTCATCATTACCCTGTACTTATTCCATTTAACTTGGGTTCGGCACAGTGTGACTTCTTCGTCCATACTTCTCTAATTAGTCGTCATCCTATGATTCCTTTCTAGCCATATCAATTTCACACAGTCCACCTGTACATCAGCGGCTAAAATGCCAAAATTTTCAATTACTCATGTTCAAATATTTTGTACTTATTCGGTAATTCTATTTTGGTATCATATAGGTTTGTTATCCCTGTGTCAGATAATTCCGATGTGGGATGTTTAAGCTCTGCTCAGATAATGCACCAGTTTGGCAATGGCTTTCATTCCGTTCGGACTTCAAATTGTTTTTCTGTCAGTGTATCGGTGCTATAAGAAGTAAGTGCAGCCGTGGTCTTACCTTAAAAATTCCCGGTTAATTGTAAAGTAGTTAATTTAGGCGACCTAGTAATAATTATAAAATTGGGCGCCTACTGATTTAAGAATCTCCATTTTACGCTATCCAAAGTAGAAGTAGATTTGTCCTCTAATTTGCTTGTTAATGAATCACATAACATTACGTAATATCACGCCTGTAGTCCCCGAAGGGTTAGGCAGAGGTGTATCCTAATAGTACCTCAAATTTCGCCAGTTATGTTTAAACCCCATGTAATAAGGGGCGTGCCTATTGGCATCAACTAGACACGAATCCAAACTGTGGCTGCAAAGAAATTCCTACCAAGTACCAAATCACGTTTATCCAAATTAGATTGATATTTGATATCAGTACTGTGAAAAGGTCAGAAAATAAACAGACATTCCGAAAACGCCCCTTTTTCATGCATCACCACCACCCACCCACCCTTTCTCCTAGGTTTCAGCCAAAAGACCCTGATGGGTTGGTTATCCTGAATCAACTCATCATTTGCTTATTGATCAAATCTCCTCCTTTCATTAAAAAAGACCACATCCATAGTAATAATTATGATAAATGCGAAAGTAACTTTCTGCGTCGATCTGTCAACTTGTTCACACTTTAGCTGCTGAACTGATCTCGATGAATTTGCTACTTAGGCAGACAATGACCTGGATAGGATATAGGATACTTCTCATCCTAGTACTACGTTAACTGTACGTGGAATAATTTCCACCTCCACGGAGACAAAGGACATTTTTTTATTAATTAATATATTTATTGATAAGTGCTATATTATTAATATCATAAAACACCTATTTTTTTTCATATTTGGGAGTCATGATGATGCTTATCTCAAATCCGCTCATTTTAAATAATAAGCATAAAGCATCATCAGCCTATTAATGTTCCCACTGCTGGGACGCAGGCCTCCTCTCTATGAGAGGGAATGGGCTATAATCCACAACGCGGGCCCAGTGCGGGTTGGTAGATGATTTTAAATAATAATAACCACTAATATTATAAACGCGGAAGTGTGTGAGTATGTCTGGATGTTTGTTACTCTTTCACGCAAAAACCGGATTTGGATGAAAGGCACACAGATAGTTTATAACCTGGATTAACACAAAAGATACCTTTTATTCCGGTAGTACGATCCTGTAGGACGATTACCGAACTCCACGCGTTGGTAGCCGCATATTTGCTAGTTTTATACAAAACTCTTTTCCTTTAATTAGTGAATAGGTTATAATTCTTCTTCTTAGCGTGTCGATGGCAATCTAAATTGTGTCAGCCCAGAACTGAGCTACTAGTTTGGCGCTTTCAGTAGCGTCCATCAGTTCCCGAAGTGAACAAACAACAGGACACGCAGGACACGATATTAAGTGCCCCATCGTTTGTGGAACAGCACCACATTTACAATGCTGGGCTGAGTCATTAATGAATCTCCACCTGAGCTTAAATTTAGTTGTATTTTTCCAGGTCTAAACGTCCGTGAAAAGGCGAAAGCACTAGTAAATCTCTTGAAAGACGACGAGCGGTTAAAGAACGAGCGAGCGCGAGCACTGAAGGCTAAGCAGCGATTCGCGCAGAGTGCCAGCGCCTTCGGCAGCGACGGCGCCTTGGACACGCCCAGCAGCCCCACCTACCCCGCGGTGAGCACAGCTCGGTTATAGAGCCACGTAGATAACTACCACCTAGAAATCAGCCATTGTGCCAATAATTTAAGAAAATTGCAAAAGAGCGGCGATGTTACAATGTAAATTTTAGTGTACTATAAAGAATACTATGGATTTTTACATCGAAACCATAACAGATATGTCATGGTTTCGCTATGAAAATCCATAGTTTTGGGGGACGAAAGGAGTGTTGGGGAAGCGCTCGAAAAAAACTGTCATTTTCATCACTTCTTTGAAATATATCTTTGGGAATTGCTTTTGTGTGTGTCTGATTCTGAAGGTAAGGTACAGGGACGAAATGAACGTAAACTTACACTTCGATCAATCAAATGATTTTTTGAGTGCTCCGACATAATCAGGCCAAAATGTATCGATTTTGACGGATCGGGGTGTAAGTTGACGCCAAGTCTCTTCCATGTCTGTATCTCACTATTAATTAATTGAATTTTTTGTAAAAATGCTTTATGTTCATAATCGCAAGCACTATTCATATTCGCACTCTTTCTTCTAACCGGCACCTAATTCACGGTGAAAACTTATAGCTTCATTTTGCACAAAAAGAAAACATAATTGTCAGCAAGCTATCAAGCTTTCTGCCTTGCGTCTCAACGTGTTAACTTTCAGTACCTCCCGTGCCCTAACCAGCCTTCGTGTCCCTTTCAGTTCGGCAGCGACGGCGCGCTAGACGCCACGTCCAGCCCCACGTACCCCGCGGTGAGCCCTTGCCTATAACACGACCTGCACCACCAACTGTGGCGCTGGTTACCTACGCGCTCACTGGTGGCTTGCTGATGCTACTTTGCGAAGATTGTAGAACGTTCGATTCACTTCGCTACTCGCTAACTTCTAGGCGCTAAGCGAGCCGCCTGTGAGTGCGATCATAGCCTTAAATATTCTAATACTACACAGTCTATAACCGAAGCCGATTGGCCAGAACTATCGTGCGGCGAGTAACGGGTGAAATGCGGGAGTTGTTATCCCATAGAAAACATCAGTGACAGGCTTGGTATCCATCGAAGTTTCGATGGATACCAAGCCTGTCCGTGTAGTCTTGATGGAGATTGGCGGATAATGATGACTGCCTTTATATTTAAAATGTAGTTAACGTTTTGTTATTCATTATTTCATTGGATTCCAGTTAAGCGGAGATTCAGCGGAGTGGTCTGGTGGCGGGCGAGAAGCCGAGCTTGCGCGACCGCTGACTGCCGGCGAGGAGGAACTGCAGCTGCAGCTGGCGCTGGCCATGAGCCGCGAGGAGGCCGAGCGAGAGGAGCGGCGGCGACGGTCCGACGACGTGCGGCTGCAGCTCGCCATCAGCCAGTCGCAGCAGGACTTCCAGTGAGTCGCGCACACTAGCATAAGAGGCCTGTAATGTGCCCACCGTCACCGGTCAACAAATATCTCAACCCTAAGACCGACCGCTATGGTAAACCAACGTCCGCGATGGGCGAACGGAAATATCAAAAAGCCCTGCTGTCATCCGTCGCGGAACGCCCCTCTGACACAGCGGACAGCCTGATCCTTTTCAACCCAGTTTACCAAGCTCCTGTCCTAACACATCCCTCCTGGTCTTTCTCCCCTCCCCTCCAGACTGGAATCCTACCTCCGCGAAGAAGTAGTCCGCCTCCACACGTACAAGCGTCGCGCGCCCTCCGCTCCAGAATGGGCCCTTACCGTGGACCCGAGCCTGGCTCCCACCTGGTCGGCTGTGAGCCCGCTGTGGTCGGGCGGCGACTCGGGCCCGCGCCGGGCCGGGCCGGTGGTGCCAGCCGGGCCGGTCGGGCCGGTGGGGCCGGTCGGGCCGGAGCGCTGCCTGGCGCCGTGCTGTTGGTTCTACGGCTGCATGGACTGTATCAAACCGAATGTAATACAGTCAGTGCCGAACACGTCACTTGTAGTCGTTTGTTGTAGGACGAGATTTTGTGTTTAACGAAAGTAGTATTAAGTAGTAGCATATATCTACCAGCTAGGTAATAAAAACACTTGAAATTGAGGAGAATTCGGACTATTCGATATGAGCTGATCTTGTGGTGGTGGTGAGATTAGTATTACTTGTAATGGAACTATATTTTTTTTAATTTTCTGTGTCGATTATCCGATGGGGAAGATTACTGTGAAACGGTTACCTAATAAACTATCATAAGTTCGAAAAATATTTGACCTAAAACTTTTCAACTATTATCGTTTCGTTTTTTTTTTATTTTATCGAAGTTACGTCTGCCACTGTATCAGTTGACCTATTATCAATTCGATTTTTCGTTACTCCGACGTCCAAATGAAACGTCGTAGTAACGAAAATTTTTTACCGAAGTTACACTTAGTCGAAATAATATTTACTCGAAGTATTATGTTTCCGAACATTCATTATGTGCTGCGTGGGGCCACCCAAACCCCAGAACGTCGGAGCCGTGACAGAAACAAAGCTTGCTGCATGTTACATTCAAAGAAGCAGGCACCGTGCTAACAAGCATGCACATGCAAGCAGGCATGCAACATGCCGCGAGCTTAGTTGCTGTCACGGCTCCAGCGCTGCGGGCGGCGCCTGGCCCACAGAAGGCGTTAGCGCTCAGCTCGCAGCCGCCTCGCCCCTCCGCGGCTACGCGACCTTAAATTACACTCTAGGGGTAGTGCAGACAAGACTACGTGAAGTCTGTTTTGCAGCGATTCGTTTCTGTCACTAAATTTTGTAGCACAACATATTGACTTTTTATGACACTATTTTAATTTAATATTGAAAATGCTACCAAGTAACCGGCTATATATTTGTGACCAAATAATACTCCGTAAAATGTTGTTTCGGTGTGGTGAAAATATGGCAAATGAAAAAAGTTGAACTTTTTTATGACGCTTCGGCCAATAGCAAAAAGATATGATAAGATGTAAATCAGCGAAATATATTTCGGTAAAATAATACCTATGACACATGATAATTCGATGATCTAAAAATTTGTCAATTAAAAATTTGTCAAAAAACAAAAAAGACGTCGGTCAAAAGTTTTCGGTGAAATGAAATTCGAACAAAAAAGTTTCGCAATAGTGATCGGTTCCCTGTGAAACTGATGGCGAAGCAAACATTGTCATTGGTTGAAAATCTGTTAATGTCATTTAAATTTCAAAATAGCTTGACCTCATTCATTGGTCAGATAAGGAACTAGAGGACGGACATGCTACCTACAATGAGCTTTGACTGACCTTTCCACATTGAAGCTAATTGATAGAATATTATTTTATCAAAATCTACTCCAGGTCATACTAATGATTTGTTACTTGTACAGAACTGCGGATGGTCTCCCGCCACCTAAGAAGGGCCAGTCCTCGCAGCAGCAGTCGCACTTGCTGGACCTGCTGGACGTGAACCTCAGCAGTCCCGTGGCCAGCTCGGCGCCCCCGCTCGTGGACCCCTGGGGGGGCTCCCACGACCCCCCACGACCGGTACATGTCTCACATACTACACACCTTTCACGGAAACTAGCACTGAGGGGTGGCACCACTTATTGACAACAAGAAAGAGCTTCATGCATCCTAAGTTATAGAACTTAAGGAACGATTATTTTAGCAGAACATAATTTTGTAAACTTAGTATTTTTTTTGGAAGTTTGTTATCATCATTCTCTTGCCCTTATCCCAATTCATTTGGGGTCGGCGCAGCATGTCTTCTTCTTCCATACTTCTCTATTACTTTTTAAGTTTGGTATATTTTTGGAAATTAAAAAAAAAAACTAATTAAAATATAATTTGAATAAGCTCATGTTGGTTTCTTAAATACAACATTATTTGTCGGTTAATTTCGTATAAATTTTTCGGTAATTAATTTTAACACATCTTAGAAGTACAGTCAACCACAGATAGTTGGAAATTAATTTGATTTTCTTTATTATTTCCCATTTTTTGTAATACTTTATTTATGTTGTTGTTTTTGTTTTATCAATCTATGCAGTTGGAATTCGGTATATTTGCCGACTCCATGGTAAGATTTTTAGAGGACATATGAGTAATGCTAGATCTGTATGTAATGCTATTTTGTAACATGAATTTGGTTAAAGGCAACTGTTGCACAAGTACTTCTCCGTTACATACGCTATAAATGTTATTATTTGAAAGTTTTGCGTGAAAGTATTCTGATAAAAACATTTTATAATATAAGCTAATTTCTTTATTAGAATCAAAGGCCGCCACGCAGACCAATCAACGTAGACAAACAATTGTTTTTTCTAACCTTCTTCGTGTCACAGCCACGACCGTGTTTTAAATTTAATTGGTCCAGTACTTCGCCACTTTCACGGCCTTTAATGTTTGTAATTATGCACAGGAAACATCTTCAGACGCGTGGTCGGCCGTGGGCAGTCCTGCGAAGGACCCGTGGGCCCCGGCCGCCGCGCCGCCAGACCCCTGGGCGCCTGTCGCAGGCATGCATGTAAGTGGGAACACTCTACTATTCTGAATCATTGACAAGAGACAACCTTTTTACTGTTAAAATTAGTTAGATGTATGGATACAAATTCTGTACCATTGTAAATGTGTTTTACATTAAAATTAAACATTATTTTGTTCTGTCAGTCTTCGCAGTTGGATTTTGGTATATTTTCCGAAGCAGTGGTAAGATATGCAAAAAAAAGTTGCTGAGTAAAGCTAGAACTTTTTTGTATGCTATTTTTGACATGAATTGTTTTATTAGTTTACTTAAACAGTCATGTTTATTGCCACATGTAGTACACGTCGTGTGATAGGCTCAATAAGAGTATATAATATAGTAAAGTTGTTTGTGTATATTAGTTATGTCTTAAAATACAGAACTTAATATTAAAAAATGTTTCCCTGTAAACAGCTTAACTATTACTGTGTGACTTAGGTTACTTTTTATACCAGAAAAATGCTCGGTACCCATGATGATCTGCATGCATCTAGTTTGCAAGATATTGACAAGAGCGCGTTGTGTTTCCAGGGCAAGTCTCCGGTGTCCGTGCTGTCATCTCCCTCCTCATCAGAGCTGGAGCAGTTCGATGCGCTGTCGCAGCGGCCGCGTACCAACCACAACAACAACATGGAATCAGATCCATTCGACTTGACCGCATTAAGTAAGTATTTGTTATATAGACTTGATTTATCAGCACGATATTTATTGAAATACACAATGTACGCATGCTTCATTTTATGTGATGTTACATAATCAGCTCATACCCCACTGCTGGCCCACGGGGCCCCATTCTGAGAAGGGGGTTTCTGTTATGTGATGATCTGAGGGACTTTTCTTAGAATTCTGAAATTACAATTGACTTTCTGTTGATCTTAAAGACTCAGTCTCTTTACTGGTGTAATGAAATGACACAAACAGCCAAAGACTTAGAGGCGGCGTTGAATATTCGACCGTGATCGTTGCTGATTTATCCTGCGACGATAAGCTGCGTCGGTTTTGATCATTTAGGTATATGTAATCCCTAAGTTTAATAAGTTCACAAGTAAAGAGACAACATTACGTTTGCAGGCAACAACCTAACGCCGAAGCCGTCGTCCCCAGTAGTGGGCAGCCTGGGCGCCATCAAGAAGTCCCCGTCGGCGTTCCTGGGCGAGAACTCGTCGCTGGTGAACCTGGACCGCCTGCTGCTGGCGCCGGGCGCGGCCGACCCGCCCAACCCGCCCAACCCGCCCAACCCCTTCGCGGCCGAGCCCGCGCCGCGCCCGCACATGTTCGCGCAGCCACAGCCGGTGAGCGCGACCACGTCTACTATTCATATAAGTCAATTCGCATCCGAGCCGCAGGTGAGGTTGTTATGGAGCCGAGAATTGAAGTAAAAAAATTTTCAACACCCGGGTTTGTGCTGATTTCATGCCTCGATGTCATTAATACGCTCACTAAGTCTAGCTGCTAAACCAATTCAATTATATATTAAATCTTACAGGCACGGCTAACAATGAACGAGTTAAAACAGCAGCAGATGGGCCTGACGGGCCTCAACTTCGGCACGGCATCGCCGTCGTTCGGCGCGGCCGCCCCGCCCGACCCCTGGGCCCCGGCCGGGCCCCCGCCCGGGCCCCTGGGCGGGCCCCTCGCCGGGCCCCTCCCCGCGCCCGTGCCCGCGCCGCGCTCCAGCGAGCCCTGGTCGCCGCCGCACACGCGCCACACACCCAACCCCTTCCTCTCCTAGCCACTCACCACACAGGTACGCTTCGACTGATATTTCTAGTCTGAAAGCATGTCCTTTGAGACTTAATCCACACATTCTCGAAGTAAAAGACGGTCCACCCGAGCAGGGTTGACAGTCTTTGACTGTACTTTCATCAGAATGCAAACTTCTGTATAAAGGTTGTAATAGTAGTTGTTTTGTTCACAGGAAACAAGGTAACGCGGGGCTTGGCGGGAACGTGTGGCCCGGCTCACGCCGTACGCGCGGCCCGCGCGCGCCGGGCCCGGGCCGCACGCCGGGCCCGGGCCGCACTCGAGGCCGCATGCCGGCCAGGCCGCACGCGGCCGTCCACACAAACTGTTCTACTTTCACGACTACGTGTACTTGACCAAACCATAAACTGTACGCTTGGCGTGTGTCGCTCGCTGCCTCGCCGCGCGCTCGTGTCTGTGAACCGGTGACCCGTGACGTCATCGTCTAGTTGTAACGAACAATAGTTTATTCCTCAGTCTGCGCTTGTACGGAATTAGTATTTATGTTTCTTTTATACGTCCCATATACAATCACCAATTTTGAATACCAATATAATGTATGTATATTAATTATATTTGTTGTAATAACTAATTTACGCAAACGGTGTGTGGTTTAATCATGTGAAATTATGTTTAATATAATGTGGACTCAATACGGTGGTAGGTAGACGACTCGGGTGTCGGCGCACTCGACGTTCTTTTATTGACAGAAGAAAATAATAAAAAAGAATTTTGATTTAAAAAAAAAAGTGTATAAAATGAATGACGATATTTAAAATATAATATAATAAATACAAAAATTATTAGAATAATGATACGTCACGAATATGTTTGCTTTTTTAGCAAAAGGAATGTTTAGTTAGTGTCGATGTGTCGATACCCACGGACTGTAGACGCAGTATACATAATGTAAAATGAAATGTTTTTATTAATAGACTGGATAATGCTGTGAGCCGTCGTGTTTATATATAGCTGACGATTCTGTGTGTTTGTGTGTGCAAATATCGGAAATAGATGTAAACTATAGAAAATTATTCGTAATTTTATATTGTACAAAGTATGTCTGATTAATTCATATATTTCGATATTGTACAGATTCCAATTGAATAAAAACATAGTTTAAATAAAATAAAATGAGTGTTTTCGTGCTTTATGTATTAAGGACGAGTGTCGAAATCGATCGTAAAGAGATATTTATACGTTATGAACTCATAAACTTGCAAATAAATTAATAAATAAGCAATAAAATGTAACTGTAATTTATCTACATCTACTTAATATTCCGTCGAGTCTGGTTAGATCAGAGTCGAGCGCTAGGCTGTATGACTATGTATTAGAGCGCACATACAAACATACAGGAGACTAGACCGTAGCCTAGAGAATTAGCGTCAATAGTCTAGATAGTTTGGGGCCGTCGGTAACTGTCCGTATTCGCGATGCTCAGAATATCCTCGAGTACTTGTATATCGGTGAATGTTAATTTGACGTGCGCTGTGGCAATGATAGTAGCTAAATACTAGCAGAATTTTTAAGCCAGAAATATTCGTCCGTCTATTGTCTGAGAAAAACATACTCAAGAAATCAATGGACTCGAATATGAACAGCAAAAGGAAGTATTTTGTGCATACTATTTTTAAACACTTACGAGGAAGAAACAATAAATTTATACAAATCAGGTAACTTCAAGTATTTGTGTGAAGAGTAGCGGTGTCCAGTTGTGGCGGCCCCGACTTACAAACAGTAAGTCGTGGGTTCGAACCCAGGCAGGCGCATTACTTTGTGTAATTTATTTCATCACCACTGCTTTCGAAACGGTGAAGGAAAACATCGTGAGGCAACCGGCATGTCCTAGAACCAAAACTTCGAAGATATGCGACATCTACCAACCCCCACTGGGCTCGCGTGGTGCATTATATATAGCCCATTTCCTCTCATAGAGAGGACTGCGTCCCAGCAGTGGGAATATATAGGCTGATTATGCAAGTATTTGCTATGATCATTGTCACTGTTGAGGCCCCAAACTGATTCTGGTGTTAAGGGTTTTGGTAAGGTTCTCGGTGAGTTTCACAGAGTGATGGCACTGAATCATACTTCATTGTACATAGAACAATCTGATACATTAATTAATCGTATCACACGATGTAATCATGAGAAGATTCTGGTCACATATTCGCGATTACTCATTGAAGCTTTCTTTTTGGACTCAAAATCTATCTTCCTAACTATACACAAGCTAAAAGTAGAAACACTCATTCTGTGAAACTCAGGAGAGACGTTGTCGCGACGACTAAGGTGACAAGTTGTTATTCGTGCCTTAGTAAAGTTTTGTATTACAGTAATTGTATTGTACGTCGCCCTCCACATCTCCCCTAACTCTTATATTTACGGTCATGGGGTAACTGCTGGCTTCTCTTAGTCATTAAAATAAGGGATTGGGGTGGGTGTTATTCGGGATAGTATTGAGAAGCTGGGTGGGGTAACCTGGACACCCTACTACATAAGTCATCCTAGTATTATAACTTTGTCCAACTTACTAACATAAATTAATGATTCCTGCGCCTCTAGGTTATAAACCCCTTCCTAGACGCACCCATGATCAATGATATCTGTCCATACCTTCGTTTTAGAATACTTAAAGTCACAATGTTCACTCCAAGAGTTACCTCTTGGGGTCTGCTTACCCCAAAAGGGAATAAGCGTAAACCTATACGATTTCAGATAGAAATACAAATGTTATTTTGTCATACAAAATATGTTGACTAATATTTTTGCATTTTGTTTATAAAATGGACAAGTTTTGATATGTTTAGACATTAACTGCTTTTGAAAAAAACATCCAAATAAATATTTTTTTAATTTGTAATACTATTGGGAGCTAAAACTGACCTAAGGTTTGGTGTTACTTTGATAAATTGAATTCAATGTGTTGTTTACGAAAAAAACTAATTTGAGAGCACAGTAAAAGCCTTTTTAGCAATAATGGGGTGTAGCGGTAATTTGTATTCGAATGTGCTTGTAACAATCAAATGGTTCCAGTTTATTGAACTAAACTATCAATATGTATGATAAAATTATCTATTCTCATTATTGTAGTATTCAGCGTATTAGATAAATTATGTACGATTAGTTTACACGCTAACTGTGTTGCCATGCGCGAAACAAAAACGACCCCTTGCCAGATAAGTAATCGCATTTATATACATAGTAATTACGATAATATCCATTTGATAATTACTGCAGCTTTTCCACAGGTTTTTTCGCGCTAGCAACACTTATTTAGCAATTGTTTTTTTTTTTCGTTTATTAACTAGCAGATTGACGTGGTTATTGTTTATCCGTTATTTAGATAAATTATTATTTTTAATATTATTTCCTGACCATTAAATGCATCGATGCTAATTCAACGTGTCACTAGCTAGGGAGAAACTGTAAAGATTAATGTAACTATTTAATTAAAATATATAAGTTTTTCAATATATCTATGTGTATTATTCAACAACACTGCCTACTACACCAAACCTAACCCGTATGCAAAGAGTTGCAGCAGATGACACCGACAAAACTCAAACGGGTCTAAATTTACATATGGGTGGAAATGGCATGCAAAAGATAAATATTGCAGTGAACGGTGCTCCGCGCTGTGACTCTGCTAGGCTGTACAATCTTAGAACATTTTACCATGCAACTAGGAGAAAATAATGTTACCAAATTGAAAGACTACCGTAATCTAGTAACAGGTCCTTCTCCTAATGCATTTTTAATTTTGTCGTATTATAAAATCATGTATCGCTGGTTTGTGAATACAGATGGCGTTTGCTGACGCTAACCGACTAAATTGAAAATAGATTGCAATACAGCTTCACTGACGAAGTGGCTATTTTATTCTTGTTTCATTATACTCGATCAAATGAACGCCAAATGTTACCATTAATAAAATAAATATTCTGTTTAGTAGTTTATTTTATTATGGGTAGCAATAAAACGATTGCAATACAGCTTCACTGACGAAGTGGCTATTTTATTCTTGTTTCATTATACTCGATCAAATGAACGCCAAATGTTACCATTAATAAAATAAATATTCTGTTTAGTAGTTTATTTTATTATGGGTAGCAATAAAACGAGTGACTGTAAATTACAATTTTAAGTGTCAAAATTAATTAATTTGGGTTATATAATTACTAAGTGAGCGACTGACTGTAAGTGACGAAAAATCAACAGAATAGTAACTTACAAACATTAATTTGAGTATACTTAAAATACAAAATGAGCAGATTCATAATATTTGAGCGACTTAATATTTTGTTTGAGTGTCAACGTTACGTCCTGCATTTTTTTCAATATTTGGCAAATGTATTTTTTATACTGAGCGGCATTTTATCTTAAATGAAGTGTTTCGAATACAAAAACCACTTTGAAAAATACACTAATGAGCAGAGTATAAGGAGCTCACATTAAAAAAAAAAATATGAACCTAACCTAACCTAACCTCACTTAGAAAAATCGATTCTATCTTAATATTGAAGTTGCCCTCTCTGTATTTCCAGTCGCTCACTTAGTAATGTAGTCGCTCGGATAAAATTTTAATATATGAAATGGATTTATCACAATCCACTTTTTGTAAGCTTGTTTTGGATTTTATTATTAATCTATATTCGTCGTTAGTTTAGTTAATTTTTCGCTTACTCAAATTCATACCGCTCAAGTTATTAATACAGTATGTCATCATCAGTCGCAAAGCTTTTTTTTAATCGCTCGTTTTATAATTCCCCTTTTATTATAATTGAACTAAATAAACTACCAAACTTTTTAAGTAAATTCGAAATACGCGTAATATATCAAATAAAACAATAAAATATGTTTTTAACAAATAAAACATTACTACTGGCATACATTTTAATGTAAGTGATACTCTAAATAAAACTTGCTAAAAGGTGTCGTAGTAGTTATTTTGTACTTTTTACTTGCATCAATGAAGCAAGCTGTCAAACAATCAATCTGACGGTCGTTTTTGTTATTTTTCAAGAAATTGGAATTGGAATTTAGAATGGAAGACAATATTTATTACCCTTAAGATTTGGAGATATCATCCAGTCCGTTCTTGAAGGCATTCAATGTGTTATTCAACAACAACAAATGTGTTAACGACAAACTCGGCATATTATTATTATTGTTTGACGAAATGTCGAACATTACTAACAATAAAAGAAAAGAGTTGATTCTATTATGTATGACCTACTACGTACGACCACTGTTGTACCAATGCTTTGGCCAAAATAAATGACTATGATTATAATAATATGGGTTTAATTTTCTGCAGCCAAGTCATTCCTTAATTTATTCATATACGTTAGTCTATGAGTAAATTACGGGGTTAATAAACATAAATTACCTAATTTTAAAATAAAAACCTGCCTGGAAGCAAGAATGATGGTAGACGTATACATCTACACAATTAAACTATTCGATGAAAGTTGTATGTTTGTGGTTACAGATGGCGCCACCAATCACTTTCCTTCTGAACCCGTTGAGTAAAGCCTCTATACCTATATATAAAAGTACTCTGTGGACTCTGCCTCGGCGCTACTGCTGCAGTCGCCGCACGCAGTGCTCTACGGTACGGGGAAGGGCTGTCGGCGGCTCTCAAGAGTCGCTCGGAGCCTCGGGCTCTAAGTCTAAGAACCTCGTGTCCGCAGGTGTGCGCAGGACCAACAGCATCAAGGTTTTTCAAGGCTACTGTTGCGGCAGATTCATCATTCATGCAGAGACATCGAAAAAACTAACATCCCGGGGGTGTAATACAAGGGGGTGCTGTTAGTTTTTGAAATATTTGCGAAAAACTAAATCTGAGGATTCCATATTTATTCAGTGCATGGTGATTTCACGCAACCCGTGTCTCGAATTGAACACGGAAAGGGCGCGCTTTGCTGGCTTCTAGCATTTTGTTTGTGGTAGATGGAGACCGCCTCTTGGAACGCCTTGAGCAAACTTTGTGATAATGTTCTATTGCTTTCCGCATTCATTTTACTTTCTCTGCATGGGAATCGCTTGCTCTGCTGGCGTGCTGCCGCTGGTAGCTGGCACAGCAACATTTGTAGTGTCGCTGCGGTCAGCCATTGCGTTTGGGAAGCTCAGCCGATGCCTGCGAAATTTCATTTATACCCGGGTGGGTATTGATGAAATTCCGCTTTTATTTATTCTGTCACGGCCGCTATTTTGAACGGAGAGTAGCCAAGTTTTGCAGGAAATATAGTGCCTATGCATTAGAATTTGTAAAGGACACAGATAATATAATACTTAAAGGAGAAGCACAATTTTCCACAGCGAATAAAACACAATGTTACAATATGATTATAATTTATTCATTAATAGTTTACAAAGACGTTATCGTACAAATATTTCAGAATCAGCATTGCATACAAAATACCCCTCAATAAAAAAATCATATTTCTCGTTTGTTCATTATAAAAAGGAGTCAACGCTTCCCAAACGTTTTCGTAAGTACAGACTTATACGCAATTGGAAATCGTTTATATACAAGACTATGCACCAGTTACAAAAATCTTCGTTATTTCATGTAAAAAATAATTTAAAAAATGGTTTTTAATCCCATGTCGTAATTCTAAAAGCATGGAATGGACGATTATATAAGTTGGGAGCGGATCAAGCTTACCCTAACGTGATAACTTACAATAACTTACCTACCTTACATGATCATTAATTAGAAGCCAGACTCAGTGCGGAGTACACCTCCTACACACGGGCGACTAGTCGCAACATTACACGACTATAAAGTCGCAAGTTCACTGCGGCCTACATCAGTTGGTTCGCCTCTGTGTAGGAAATATTTGAGTCTGTCAAATTAACTATGCACAACGTTTTACGGCTGAGATAATCAACTATCTGTGAGATTATAATGATAGTACTTTATTAGTGAATTGCACTCGTGTGTTAGAGCACACACCAATTATGATTATTAGATTTATTCAGAGTGATTTATGATTTGTATTGTCATGCAGAGTTAATGTTGTCAGACTATTATATTGAGCAATGTACGGTCCATTGTGTGAGGCGAGGGCGGCGCCTCGGCACTCGTCTGGTATTGCGTCAATCCCTGTTAAATTAAATTAATTACGGTACAGTGTTACTGCAGTTATGTGCTGTTTGTAGGCATCAGTCTCACGATGTTACCAATCACTAACCTACAGGACACGACGGTAGTACAGTACTGGGGGCTGATAAAAAATTGTATAAAAACCATCGACTAGACGCTACAATATCCAATAAATATTTTTCGAAAAATTTCAGAATAATGTCTTCCATACTAATTCATATACCATACAATCTAGAATAAATAATTCAAGCGATACGAGTGACGGTCACAAAATATTTTAATATAAAAATAATTCGACATAAGCAATGTGACGGCAGATCTACCAGTTATAAGAAAAATAATCTATGATTACAATAATAGGGTGAAGCGATATTTTCATAATGATCACATTCGCGCTACACCGCACGACACTATCATCTTAATCGTACTAAATGCAAACAGGGCGGCGCCTTGTCGTGACGCATTTTAAACATTGTTTTTTTTTTTAGTACGAAATGTGTATCATCAATGCAGGGGCATTGACTAACATTCCCATTTTATAATAATTTAATATAAACCATTGGCAGCGGATTCCGTCTCAGAATTGGCTGATTGGATCGTTCGTCGCCGCCACGCTTCAACAAGATGGCGGCTAAAGAAAACTAAAATGGCGTCAGGAAAGCGCGCGCCCACAAAGTTGACATTCTCGATATGAAGTTAAGTCCCACGCCATCTGCAGCGAGCGCTGCGTCGTGAACAAGACGAGCGTGATAATGGAAGAGTATTGCGAATAGGATTTGTATGAGAGATCCTTCTGAACATGATCGTTTGGATGAGTCGATGGGATGATGACGATGACTGCCTCAAACTAAGGGCGAAACCGAACATGAAAGATTGATCGGGCAGCAATATGATGACGGCGTGTTGTCAAAAGGATCCCCGGTGATGTCGGTGCAGGGCCCTAGTACTCCCAGTGCGTGGCGGCGCTGAGGTCGGGCCCGGCCAGGCGGAAGTTGCCGTTCTTGGCGGCGGCGAGGTAGTGCCCGCCGGCGGCGGCGCGGATGGCGAGGCGCGTGGGCTCGCGCAGCTCCAGGTGGAAGCCCTGCGGCCCGTCCGCGTCGCACTGCACCGACTCGCTGTCTGCGTGCCAGTATTTGCCGTTTTGTCCTGGAATTGGAATGTAGATCTTAGCCAAATCGGTCATAAATAACTAATATCAATTAAATGCCATGCCGGAAAAATATTGTTCGAATGAGATCCACTTAGTTTGACGCAACTCCCACTGAGATTGTATTACCCGGTTTTACTCACACCTAAATGAACGTCAGAATATTATTGCACATTGGATTTTCAACTCTAAGCGCTGAGCCCAGCGATGAATATTTATTTTACTAGCCGCTTAGTACCTACTAGTAGAAACAGGCATTTATGTGGAATCTCCTGGTTATTGCGCTTTGGATAGGTCGTAAACATCATCACAGAATATTTCTTAAGTTTTCGGATGCTAACTTACCTTTGAAGTAGACAGCGCCCTTGGGCCCGCGGATGACCTGGATGGTCTCGTAGTTGGCCTTGTTGCACTCCAGCCGCACGCCCTTCGGCCCCACGAAGCCTTGCTCACACTTCAGCACCAGGATAGGCCTGAAAAGTATGCTTTAGTTAGCAATTGAACTATTTAACATCGGCTATACATCTGGTCTGGTCTCCGAAGGCTTAGGCAGAAGTGTACCTAATAGCACACATTTCGCCAATTATGTTTAAGTCCCATGTTAAATATAGCAGTGAGCTTACTGAGAAATTCCTAAAGGAGTTGCAGCTATGTTTGCCTTTTTTACAAAATAAGGACAAATTAATGTAAATGATTTAGTTCCTCACATGAATTGTACATATATTATTTGTATGCCACTGATTGATTAATTTATTGAATGATATGTCCTTGTTATGTATTATTTCTGACACAATAAAACATGAGATACTAAATAAATACTCATATCCTCACGCTCGAATGTTTGTATTAATATATTTCTTTCCTTTATGGAAACATAGGTTAGCGGTGGTTCTAGTTACCAAGAAGTATTTTCATTATTATTTTTTTACAGTAAATGTTCGTTTAAACCAGTAAGGACCAGTTGTGACCCCGCTGCGGACCCTGACAGATACTTTAGTACATTATATGTCAAAGCCCAGTGCCTGGGGGTCTACTCATGAATCCGAAATCAATTAGGAGTAGGATATACTCCTTTGATTCGGACTACCTTCGGACGAGCCCGTATCATCGTTGGCGGTCTTAGAGAGTAGACCCCCTGAGCTGCGTCCATGTTTTCGGTAGACTTTTGTGTAATTTATTCAATGAGCTTCTACAGAATGTATGAGAAAGGTTTTCAGTTTGATAGTCTGTGGTGCCATACCCACGACACCATGCTTATCAGTGTTGCATGTGTTGTGTGGCCCCATCATAATTCTGTGACCCACCTGTTTATGAGATAGAAGTAGTATTTGCAGTTCTCCTCGATGGCGTCGGCGTTGGCGTACAGGTGTCCGGAGCGCTTGGTCATGAGGTACTTGCCGTTGTTGGCGCGGAACGCCACGGCGCCGTCGCCCTGCCACTCCAGCTCGAACAGGGCGTTTGATGACCTGGGGACGAGAAGAGGAATGTTAGAAGATGTACAAAGAAAGAAGTTTAAAAATTGGAAGACTATCAGCCCTGGAAAGTGGGCTGCACACAACATCCAGTTTTTGTAAATAAAAAATAAATGAAAGACGCCATGAAGTCACCTTGACGCTCTTACAAGACTAAGTGCTTTTCTACTGATGGTAGTATAAATGTTTTTTTTATGAGTGCGCTGGCACTATATTACTTAATTCAGGCTAAGTTAGACTAATGCAGTCGCACTATGTAATACACTGGTATTCAGCTTCATCCGGTTAGAGTGGAAGCCGACCCCTACATAGCTTGGGAAAAAGGCTAATGCAGGTATTAGATTAATGCAAGGTACAAAGATCATGGTTTATATGGGCGGCCCTTGTCACTTTTCAAAAATAAGCTAAGATTTTTTTAATCAGTAAAGTGTATTACAATGTTATAGATTTTTTAAATGAAAAGGACTTTTCTATTCTGACTGTGAGTAATATGCATTGTAAATAATAACAATTTAATCATGTGAATCTTAAATCAATTGGCGTTTGACTGCTTACTATTGAATATTCTGGACATAATTTAATCTATTTTGACTATAATATACTTATACTATAATATCTTAACATCAATTATTATTTATTTGTTTTGTATTTTGCAATGAAATTTAGAATGACTATAATTATGTAAAATGCAATTAAATATATTTTTTTATAATACCTACAAAATTTGTACGCCGTTAGTGGCAAAACATGGACGCACACAACATCTATTAATTCAATACCTTGCATGTCTGATTAGTCAGTTTATGTAAACGCATGTTTGACAAATAAATTATCTTTATCTTTATCTACCTTTTGTACCTTTTGTATTTGAAGTTCAGCGAGTATATTGGTGACATTGACCAAAACGCAGTAAAACAAACTTAGTGGAATTCAGATTTACTTAGGTGGGTAGGTACTTACTTGTTGTCACCGGAAGCCTGGATGCCGCCGCCGGTCTCGAGCGTCCAGTAGCGGTCCTGCATGGTGCGGATGTACCAGCGGCGCGTGGCCCAGTCGAACTCCAGCTGGAATGTCTCGTGAGAGGAAATCTCATCCTGGTTCGCTGTCACGTCCACACCTGGAAGCAATAGAGAACTAACGTCAGTTTTTGGCAAAAACTATAAATCATTAATCATATTTATTTCTGTAAATTGGTTTACAAAACTCTTTTTCATGTCACTACATGTTCTGTTTTAAAACTAGATGGGGCCGGTGTTTCGTACCTGACTACTCTGCGAAGAAACATCCGAAACAAAATCAGAGGTCACTGTCTCTTTTAAAGTCCAGACATTGCTCAAGTCATATGAGGACCATGTAGATTAATTAATTAAAACTAAAAGTGAACTTTTCAGATTTTAGGTCAACTAAATATATGGCAATCAATTAATGATGTGTATAGTCAAATTCCAGCTACGAATGCCAACGGTTCTTGTCTTTTTAGTTTTTTGTTACCATTAGCACAAATAAAATCCAGCTCAGTCAGACCACCTTTTCGTTTTCTAACCTAACTAAACAAACACTCGACCTTTCTGGGCCACTATCCACTCGAGTGGACAGCTGACCGCCTGTATGTCTGTTTGTCTTGCACTTGAGTCCGTATGGACCAGAGTGCGCCGGTAAACACTACAGTGGCTCAAGGAATAAGGCCCTAAGTGGGATAGGACTTACGGAGTCATGTCGAGTGGCCTTAACTCCGGTCCGGATAAGGAGATTTATTTAAATAAAAGCCGTGCATCCGAATGGATTTCCCATCGGAAAGTAGTTTATTCCACATTTAGGGGACGAATTTCCAAAATTCCTTCCACAGTCCTCATTTTCCGTTGTTAAGGAAGTCTTCTGTGTTTTTGGCCACAAAAAGCTTTAATACTTGAAAATTTTTAGTTAAATATTTGGAGCTGTACACTGTCTCATTTATGGGGGCTCAACCTGGCCTTCTTTCACTCTTTTGGACTCAGTGGTTCGGATTGAATTGAATGTATGAATGGATTTAGTAGATTCGTCAATTTCTTTGCTGCAATTAACACACCAATGACAGACTTCCAATATCCCTAAGCCCTAGACTTGTATTCACTAATATGACATTCAACGCAGACTTGAGGCTTCGCATGAGACTCAAGACATGCCATCGTGAACGACTGTTCGTTTTATTATAATCTTGGTTGCAGTTTAATGTTTTCAGGTGGGCAGACATTGTTTAACATTTTCATCCATAACAAAGTCAAAGACTCAACAGTAACCGCAACAGGAACTCTCGAGAGATGTATCGCTAAACTCTACTACTCTATCACGCTTCACGTTTGGCCCCTAGGGGTGGGTAGAGAGCGTAATTGAGCGGTGCATAGTAATGTATTGGTTGGCGACTCGGTATGGTAAGGTTGGAGTTCTGATTAGTTTTGGTTCATTTTCATAACTTATTATGGCTGACAGTTCTAATTCAGCCTTGTGCTATAGTTAGTCTAGTTATTACTAAAAGGTCCATTGAAATTTAAGATTCAGTGTATTCATGAAATGATTCTCAATTGTGAGTTTACACTACTGTAAAATTATTATGATTAGCTTTGTTGTCATTACTATTATTGTGTACCTCGTTGGTACTATACCCGCAAGCGCTACTGCTCACCTCGGTCTAATCTTTCGGAGATTACAGGCGTGATGTCATAGGTATTACTTGTTTATACACTTATGAATTCACATCTATAACGGCAAAAACACAGCAATTTCTAAATCCCCTATATCCCGGACGCGTAAGTAACATTGGAAAATAAAGCTCAAAGTAATATACAAGTTGAAGCCAGTAAGCAACGCTTGCGCATCAGTCGGTGTGAGTTAAAGATTTGCCGCGCGGCTGACGGGCGATCGTGCGCAACGACTGCCTGAGAACAGGGCTGGTATCTATTATAATTAAAACGTATAGGAGGACTTTGTAAAGTAAAAGTAAAACAAAACAGTTGACAACCCATGTATTTGAAGACAAACATGCTGTGCATTAAGTCAACATCTATCCAACCTATTTAGGGTGTAGAAGGCTATGTGAAGGACCCCCTGCCAAAGGTTGAACGTTTGCAAGAGCACAGTGAGGTACACAGACGGCCAGCCCTTCCGATAGCCACAGGAAAGTAGACACAAGTGACGATGTCCGAGCGCAAAACAGGGGGAGGGTTTGTGAAAAAAATCAAATAAAAAGTAGGAATTCCGGTTTATCTTAAAAGATTGGTACCTAGATCAAAACACGAGCATTTTCAAAATCAAAATATTTTATCTCACATAGGCCTAGATAGGCACTTATAAAACGTCGAGAACACGGTTCGCGTTGGGAGTTTACTATGGAGAAGAACCGGCAAGAATTTTTCACTTAGACACCGGTTGATGTAATGTTAGAAGTAGTGGTGGGCTGGTGGCTCAGCGTAAAAGGCCGTGATTTACGAGTTTACGAGCGAGTATAGACACTTAGACAGGCACTCTGTGTAGGCATCAAGGTATAGGTACACCAGCAGCAAACAAAGCCATCAAATCAAATGCTTGTGACATTCACCAACCCGCACTGGACACGCGTGGTGGGTTACGGCCCACTGCCCATCATAGAGGAGCCCACCCAGCAGTCGGATCGCTATAGGCTGATTATGCTTATAACGGTATGTCATGGATTGAGTCATATGTTCTGTATGTAGATACATACCCATGTACTGACATTACTAACAGGAATAGTACAATGGGAATTAAAGCATTTATTGTGTAACTGCGTCTCGACTGAACCGATGAACCACGACCAGTAACCGTTGACTGTACAACCGTTATTTTGAGTAAGCAGCTAGTAACTGACATAATTAGCAGTCATTTGTGATGATTACGTAATTTAGACTTCGTAGCTTCGATACTCGTTTAGCTTTTCCTTATCCCAATTAGATATTTTTATATTATAACTAGCTGTGCCCAGCATGCGTTACCCTTAGAAACCTTCCCTGGCGTATGTAATACAACTGTGCAAAATTTCATCAAAATCGGTTTAGTAGTCTATGGGGTACGAACAGACATTGATTTATAGATAGATAGATTGGCCCATTCCATAATTTGCTATTTGACAGCTGTGATCTCTTTAATTGTGACAGTTCAATGGATACGAGTTTCATCCATACTAATAATAGATATTAATGATTAGATTATTAAGTGAAAGTTACTCGGATTGTGAACAGCTGAACGGATTGTTTGTATGCCACAGAAGTCGCCGGCAGATCGTGACCTGGATTAGCACTAGGATACTTTTAATCCCGGCAGCAAGTTGTCTAGGGGTAGCTAATTTCCAAAACGCGCGCAAGCGAAGCCGCAGACAAAAGCTAGTGATGTTCTTAAAAGAGTTTGGTTATTTTGTGTTTTTTTAATTATTTCGGAAACCAGAGAGATCTGTAGCTGGTAGTTTTGACATAAAACAGATCCACAAAGAACAAAATAAGTACGTATTGACAGCCCTGTGCAACATCGTGCGCTATCACCGGGCTATGACCGGCGCACGCGCACAGTACCGCTAGCGGCTCTCAGCGCAGATGCATTGCCGCCATTATTTGTTGTAACGGACATGCGCAGTCGATATCCTACTAAATTCGATCTATCTGATGGAAGTTTTGTATGGGAAAATATAGTGACAAACGGATCTAAAATCCCAATATAGCGCATAGGAACCAATGGCCCCATAGAAGGATGCTGCTGCCAATTCTCATGATAAGTTCCTTAAGTTCACACGTGGATTGTGTTTGTATTGAGGCTGTGTGAAAGGTTTGATACAGAATACGAAGCCTAGACTTCTAAGTACGACTTGGCTATCCAATTCCTGGATCGATTCCTTATTTTATATTAGACCTTAACCACCCCTGGCAGTCTCGCTACTAACTTGTTTGGCACGACATACGAGTAGACGATGAAATAAAAAAGTGAGCCCCAGTCACCGGTAGCGAGACCTCGAACCTTTCTCCTATCAGAAATGACACGAGGGAATCACACGTCTGAGACAAGAAAAAAACAACTGAAGAAGAGGGTCTGGACAAGCAATACAATAAAATGCTGACTTTGCTATCGTCGATAGCGCTGATTATTAGAATGCCACTAACTCTAGGCTCTTGGGACTGTAAAACAACGCTCATCTGTCTTCATCTAACTAAGGTATGGCCAGACGAGGTGGTGGAGCGTGTAACGCAGCCGCGCCCGCTCCTCGACATTACTGCGCGGGCGGATAATTACCGATGTAATCCGCGCGCCGCTCCGCTGCCTCACTGGAGTGATGGCGGTGACGGGAGTGGCGACAAATCATCGCCAGCACTCGCTCGTGTCATGACATTGTATACGTACAACTGACAAAACAGCAACTACTACTTCTCCAAATAACGTCGACAGCAAACCATGCAGGGTTCGCGAGACTGAGTCGTCTAATGTTCTTACAGGACAGTTATGCCACTTGCACACCTGGTGTGTCTTGCACAGTAATCAATCAGGAGCGAAAATTGTATGTGTATGCATATGGTGTGCTTGCACGAGATCGCATGAGGTACTTATTAGGCCCCCGTTAGCGCTAACAGATCAAAGCAGCCGTAAGGTGAAGGGAGAACTGGACAATTATTTTACCCGTGTAATTTTATTTGATTTAGTCTATTGTCTCGAACAGGTCATAAATACATATAATTATTCCTTCAAAAAAACTTACATGTGTGGTACGGCTACAATACCAATTCTTTCGTTTCATAGGACATTTCGCTTAAGTTTCGTTTTGATAATAATAGGTCGTTTTACTATTAAGACCATTTCCTTATTGGATTGTGTTTTGATACGGAGGTAATCAATCATCTTTGGCATCTAAGTATGCTTTGATTTTGATGTCCATTCTTTGACAAAGCTGCTCTAAGTGTACTCAAAAAGTTGTTCAACTGCCTGCAACAGTCTTATTTCTTACATACGAATACTAATCTGTTTTATACACTGTACCAGTAGTAAAGTGTGTAATTACTAATTACCGACGTGTGAGAGCCGCATGCCACACAACGTGGCTAGGCTTAAACAGACGCTCGCTGCTCGCTATATGGGCTGGGTATGCTCTGGGTGTGATTGTAGACAGTTCCGAAGGTAATACATAAATAGCCTCTGGCCTTCATTAACCTCGTTTATCCGATCAAAATGACAAGTTTTGAATGGTCGAAAACAAGACAAAAAACAAAGAATGATATCTATGTTAATGACATGAGCATTCATTGTGTCATAGCAAGGTACATTCTAAATGCGATCTTTAGTAGGTCTCACTGCCTATCCTAGCTTTCATTCAAAGCTGGAAATGAAATTCTGGTCACGGATGTGTGTTAGTACATTTCTAGAAACTTGAACGGGCTTGAATTGATATTATATATTTATTTTCTTCACCTGGTTACGGCACGTAGCAGTTAAAAGAGTTAAATTGCTTTAAATTTTCGAGGTGGTCTTATACGAAACTGGTTGTTTTATGGCCAAATTATGGTTATTTTACAATTCCAACTTTACCATAAGCTTCTGCCACTTGCATAGGAAAGTAATCACCCTAAAATAAAACGGAGCAGCCAAACTACCGTCCAATTACTTTTAAATTAACCAAGAAATCACAAAAATAGCCATTTTACGCCGAAACCCGTTACAGCGAGCTACCTGGAGCATACATTTAATTTAAACTATAAAGTTTAGTGATGTGGCGAGATCACACGAGATCACACGAGACACGACTCTGTGCAGGCATCCGTGCAGTAGAAACGTTAGAAAGCATAGCGCGAGTTTTTTGCGCGGAATATCTGCGCGCCTCACTATCACTGCAGCCGCCAATTCCGTTGACAATTTAGACGTTGCTGAATACCTCTTAATTGGCCTGCTTTTGAATGGAAATCATCATGCATATCCGATTATAATACTTATGCGTTTTTCTAAGTGTAATAGATCTCGGTATGGACGGTTAGGCCGGGTGACGTGCGATCAATAACAAGAACACCTCGACTACATTGTTTTGAGATTTAAACAACAGCGACGATTAGCGATTAAAAAAACAGTCGTAGAAAGTTCTTGAGTAGGATAATTCTGAGTGTTACATATTATGTAGATTTATGTAATCTGCAAGCGTGCACCTGAGCATACATTTTTAATTGTGAACAATAAAATAGAAAGACGCTACGCCCAATATAGCACACGACGGTTAACGAGAGAATTATTATAATTTCGCATCTTAACAACGAATTACGCGGTCTTTGCACCTTGGGGAGCGATCTCAAATGCAAATGATGTTAGATGGGTAATTAGTAACGCGCGCTGGCTGGACCATCTGTCACTGTACTGTACCGTCACGCACAATAACTCTACATTTGAAAACGGCATCATTATTTATTCTCGTAAAAGTTCAACATAAGTTAATTATGAATACAGATCAAAACCTGATATTTTAATTTCGCTGTGGAAATTCGAGCGTGGCTTGTATTATGACAATAATAAAATCAATCATGGGAATGTTTAAAAAACACTCTGCCTGCCTTTTGTCAATACCATACACTCAACCGTGCCTGACGACGATAAACGAAGGGAGAAAAAATGGCCCAGCACGTAGCCAAATGGAAGATCAATTTAGATTGCCATCAACAAATTATGTCTAACTAAATGTTATAAAGAAGGTCCTATTTCATACCAAAACATCAAACACCAGCTAGAAAAGATGACGGAAAAACTACTAAACGAGTACGTAAACATTTCTACTGCTGTCGGTGACCCGATACCTCGACAGACGTACTCGTAGCTCGTGACTGACACTATACTTATGCCGATAGGAAGGTCTAGATCGTGACGAGAACTATACACAAAACCACAACTTAGTCAGTTAAGTATGCAGGAATTGACTACTAAGTTGGAGGTCATCATCATCTGCCTAGCCTTTTCCCAACTATATTGGGGTCGGCTTCCAGTCTAACCGGATGCAGCTGAATACCAGTAATTTACATGGAGCGACTGCCTATCTGACCTCCACAACCCAGTTAGTACTGGGTAATACGATACCCCTTGGTAAGACTGGTTGTCAGGTTTTTTGGGCCACTGACTGCCTAACGACTGTCAAAGATCTACAAATGACAGCCGGGACCAACGGCTTAACGTGCTTTCCGAGGCACGGAGGAAACTCGGTATGTAATGGGCGGTCACCCATCCACAGACCAACCTAGGCAAGCACGGCTTAACCTAATGATCGACCCGAGCGGCTGTTATTATTTAGCCACGAGCTCCTCCACTACTAAGTTGGAGGTACTGGGAAGTAATTGGTTCGGATGCAATAAAAAAAACCATAGTTTTTGCAACAGCGCGCAGTGGTATGGTTGGTGTAGGTATTGAAGTATAGCTTGTCAGTCAGCCCAGTAATCAACCCCACTGACTAGCTAATCTACATATTTATCACGTTATGAGGTAATAAGTTATTACTTAAAAAATAAAGAGGCTGGAGATTAATTGGCCGTGAAACGTGGCCATTTATTGGGCAGTAAGTCGTCACGTGTAATGGCAGTGGCTGTGGTGTTCATTAGGTCTTTAAAGTTCCTGGTGCATGGACACTTGGATTTGGAACGTCCTAGCAAGTAAGTCGTGTTCTGGACAACACCGCACTCAGACTGTGTGTCGGACTGGTCTATGCAACCTCAATTAGAAGTTTAATTAGAAGGAAAAATGTTGCGGAAGACAAGCGCTATTTGACAAATCATGCCACGATCTGTGGATCAGCTCATCGATAAAGATGATGGAAGAATTTAAAATGGATTGACATAATCTACCGAAAACTTTACGCTACCCTGTAGAAAGTCGCTGCAGAAATAGGAAACACTTTGAAGGCGATTGACGTTTATCTGATCAGTCATCAGCTAAACGGTGAGCATGTTCTATTGCAGACTGGGTACATAAGTTCATCGATTACTGTTTAGTAGCAAGAACGACTTTATTGTTCGAGGCTGGTATTTTTTTTAGTGGTAATTTCAAAGTCTTCTATCTTGGACAACACTATTGTGATTGGCGTGATTCAGCAGCATAAAAACTGTGCCACTTACGGGAATGAATCTGTTCACAATAACCAAGCCGCTATTTACCGAAAATAGCCGTTATTTTACAATAAAAGCATTTTTGATTTGTATACCCTAGTTTTGGAGATTGAGCTGTCCGACTCACTGAAAAATAAACAATGACTGAAAGAAGTCGTTTCTAATGGTAAGTGTGCAAGAAACCTGGTTTTTAGAACTACGTTTTAGGACTATCATGGCCGATTTAACTAACACTAGCCTACACCTTGTTTTGCCTATAATATTATTGCGCTCTGGACATTCGACACTCGACGTTGAGCCGATTGTTAAAAACAGTGCGCTTTTATTTTAGCATTACATTAAGACGTCGCCGTATGTTAGTAAAAACAGGCATAATTTAACTTTTGTCATGATTATAACTTCTGTACTTACCTACACCTATAATACATTTCATAATTACTGCATTCAAAACCTTTTCGGAAATGTTTACTATTAAAACGCAGTATCTTTTCCAAACCGTATTCCCCTCACTATCACACCATCCGTGACTCTGCATATAGCGAGCTCTTCACTACCACCACGCTAGGTCTAATAATTACACGTCATATACAGCTATTGCTGTCATATACTATGAATGACAGTGTACCTTAAGCACACTGTCGTTCAGAATAAAGTGCACAGTTGGCGTGACTCCGCATAGTGTCTTTATTAATGGTTTGGTGTGCTGCCTTCAAAGCGGTTTAGGTTCGTGTCTGAGCTCGTGATATCTTTGAGATTGTCGTTAGATAAAGTAAAAGTCATGCTTATGACCGTTTTCATTATTATTA
Organism: Noctua janthina; assembly: GCA_963576755.1. Taxonomy (NCBI): domain Eukaryota; kingdom Metazoa; phylum Arthropoda; class Insecta; order Lepidoptera; family Noctuidae; genus Noctua; species Noctua janthina. The sequence goes on along the minus strand of OY755055.1, from coordinate 1,147,696 downwards.
TACATTCATGTACGGGCATAATATAACCTACCTTATTGCGGAAATTAAAGTCCCCGGTCACTGACTGAGTTACTGAGAAAAGACATCTTTTGAATCAAACAATTGTTCTGGGTCATCGATTCTTGTTTAACTGCCGATATCTATCAATTGTCCTAGCATTATATTTCCTACCTAGGCACATTTGGCTACATAGCAGAGGCAATCTAAGCGAGTAATGGATCGTATAATGTACGTGAGGTGAAGGCGGGTCGACACTCCGTTAGAACTCCTCAACGATCCTGACCGCCTGGTACTCGCTGGCGAGATCTGAGCTATACAGCTTCCTTATTGCCCAACCTTTCAACGACTTTATTATAAGGAAGGAAATGCTTGTTAAGAGATAAAAGGTTTCTAGTTAAACGAATGGTACTGAAATTATAATTCTAAGAAAAGTAGGCCTCGTTAAGCATAGGCAAAGTGTTCGGAAATGTCACGTTTTTTAATGCATCCACTCAGCATATTGTTTTAGTAGTTGATGTTAGCAATGCCGCTTCTCTTCCAAATGTTTCCTAGTTTATTCATTGACTTCAAACACATTCAATCTATGTATACCATACATAGACACGAAAAAGCGAACCACATCTTAATCTGCTTGTAATTGATCGGTGTCAATAAGATTGTATTGTAACACGTCTTGGCAATTTTGTCATTTTGCTATTATGGCTCCGCTGAGAAAGCAATCAAGTTGCTTCTATGAAAGGAATTGGAATATTTTTTTATGAAGTCTGGCCAGCTACACATTCGTCATTTATTTTATTTGCAAAACAGCAGAAACGCATTAAACTTGCATTAATTTTTAGCTTGTATAAATACAAACAAGTTGTGTGTGAGACAAAATTGTCTAAAGAGTTTTTTTTCCGAGATATCCATCAAAGTCACAATATATTCATAAAGGTAACGCTTTAGAAGATTTTGTCTCATACAAAACTTGTTAATCTAGATGCCAGCTATTGATTAATAGGCAGGCCAAATAATTGAAACCCCTTTCTTCTAATAGGATGCATCTCTTCGATCGACTCTAAAACAAACGTGCAACATCATACTTATGTCACAACATTTCACGTACAGCTCTCGTGAGCCTGTTCGACATGACGACGACAAGTAAGTATGCAAACACAGCGCCTCTAAACAATACGGGTCAACAGTCTCGACTTCTCGGGTATTGGCACACGACAGCATCTCTCACAGCACAAGCCACCGCTTCTGAGAACGACGGAACAATCCACACGCGTCATCGAGAGGCTGAGGTGGCGAGAAGATGCGATGATACTGAGATACATAATATACTTTGACGGTGATGGTATTTTTGCGTGTGGAATATCTCAAGGATATCATCTAAAAAGTCAAACAAAGCATAAGCATTCATCATTTGGAAAGCTATATGATGTCTAGTATGGACCTATTAAGATTCTGCCCTTTTCGCAAGTTTGGAATTAGGTTGTAACCAAACAATCTTCTCTCATCGCGACCAACAGAAAAGTTAACTTAATGTCTACCGAATAAAGACCATTCAGATCCTTCCCAATTGATTGCAGCATCATGTAGGAAGCAGGTGTAATGATGGGCCCAGTCCGAGTGCAACGAAGTAGTGAACTGTAAGCGATGTATAACTTTCACTATAGATAGCACTAAAAGGTAGGAACTAGGAACTAACACTGCAGACAAAGGAAGTGCCCATTATGTGTGTTTATGAGCGTTTAAGCGATACCAGAGCGATATTGTCCATTCCGCATTTGTTTCGGAAGTGATTCAGGTTTACGATCATCCTCTTCCATATTACGCTTGTTTGTTTTACTATATAACATCTTATGTTGTGGTAGTCACTTTCAAATCTTTTCGAGCATGACCACCTTGGAATTGCCTTAAAGTGCGTCTGGAGCAGATGTGCAACTAGTTTATCTATCAACCGTGCGGAGCGGCGAATTGTTTTGCTCCCGTACATAAGAAGAAGAATTGGCTTCTTAATCACGTTTTTCGCCAGCTTAACAGGCTAAACAGGCCCATGATATGTTCAGTAAAAAAAGTCGAGTTTGTAGTTATTTACCCAAAAAATCGAAGACATGTGTGTCAGTCACCAGCCTGCACTAGGTACGCGTGGTGTATCATGTCTCGCTGCCTCTAAAAGATAGTAGGTATTCTTTTGTCCTAGCCGTGAGAACAGTATAGTCTGATTATGCTGTAAAGTAAACATAATGGCAAAAAACTCACCTTGTTTAACCGACACATATTTCTCGTTCAACGCCGCAACGAAGGCCGCCTGAGGCAGACTGTCCTCCAGCGAGAACAGCTCGTCCCTGGTGACGGCCGTGGAGCGCGTCTTCAGCACAGCCTTGGAGCCGATTGGGGCCAGGTAGGCGCCAGCGCCGTCGCGCAGCGCCAGGGCTCCCGCGTGGTACTCTGCGCTGAACAGGCACGTTGACGTGCACTGTTCTTGTAGCTGGAGAGAGAGAAGAGAGTTAGAATGTGAAGTGGAACAAGAGACGCAGATCCCAGCGTGAGAACTTAATAGGTGGAAATTAGGATGCAGGGTGAGACTATGCAGTGACAAGAGAGGGAGTTTCTCTTTCCCTTCTCTCGTACCATCCCTGTTCAATAGTGTGAAATTAAAGGTGGCGTTGCTTTGGGAAAGTTCAGCAGTTCTAAAAAGGTATTGGTGACTGCAATGGCCCAACACAAACCATCCTGCAACTTTGTTGGTCACACCAATTATATACAGACAAACTGATACAATGGACGACGATATAAACTGAAGAAGCCTTCAACCAATTGAGTTGAAGAATGAGTTTCATAACATGACATAAAAAACAGTTCGGTTAATGGACTCGAAAGCAAATAAAGACATTTAAAATCTACTATTGCAGCAATCCCATTTTGCATCATGCTTCTCCTTACCAAGCTTGGTAATGGCCGTTCATTTACGACTAGTTTGGTCGACAAGTCCTTTTAAACTGTTTTTACTGCATATAAAAGCAACATCCGACTCATTAAGTAATTTGTATAGTGAGTCGTTCGGCAGTTAACGTACGAAACGGTTTGATTTCCTCTGCTTGCCCGTAAGAGGTACAAAGTTGCGGGGGTCTCACGCATGCGTCGTAAGCCTGTATCGATGGTTCCCACGTGTGTGCCATGGGAAGCCACGGCCGCAGAGCCATTGTTTGCAAAATGAGCTAACTGGGATGTTATTAGGGATGCTAACTTCATAAATAGACGACACATTCTAGACTCATGATCTGTCTTTAAGAAGAGATTGCATTTCAAAATTTGGATTTCAGAAACCAGTTTTACTAGACTGACTACGAGTTTCAGAAAGCTGGATCAAATCTGAATCTTGAAAATCATTTCCTCAGGTGTAAAAGTTGTTCTAGTTTTATAGATTTTATTTTTAGGTATCACAAAATAAGTTTACTTGGTCTTTGAAGATAGTTATACTAAAATGCTCTCATGAATATCTTCTGTAGAACAATCGACATTATTTTTTCAAGAGCATCCAACCTTATGTTAGTATTTCTCAGGTGGCAACCCTGTATTATTACTCAGATGCGCGTACGCAATTTGCGACTACAAATAAGTTATTGTGCAAAGTGTTGAGCGTCGAACGCTTTGTTCTGCGACTGCTATGCCCTGTCAGCGAGTTGTAGCTTAACATTCACACTTATGGACTCATGTATTAATTACTGCTCTCTTTTACAAAGCTTATATGGTAATTAACCACTTTTTATTCCAACTTGACATTAATTAATCGTATCTGGGAATTAAAAAGCGATGAAAAACTGCTAGATTGTCATCGCGCGCTAATTAGGGTTACGACGGGGCATTAAATTAATCTGCAAAACGTTTCTTTGATCTGCTTCGTCACTTAATGCGCATAAAATTGGAGTACGGCACTAATCCTTCTATTGGTGCGAATTTTAACTTATTTCGAGCCTGAGTAGAAACTGTGTTTTGGGTTCCTCCGATAGTCGGGAAACAGAATTGTTGTCGCGTCATTAGTTTGAAAAGTAGACTTCTGAGTTCTGTACACTATTTAGCACTAATTTATACAAGGATACCTAATGCACAGATTGTGGATTGGTGGAAATCGGTGGATGCTGGATGTGGAGATTCTAAGAGGGGTTATGTCTTGCTAGACATTAGTTTTTCTTTTCGGCTGACGTTATTTCGACTAAGTAAACAGTCTCTAATAGTAGTTTCTTCACTCACCTTGCCACCAGCGCTCAAGTACTTGTTATTACAAGTATGCAGTGCGTACTTGCCGCCCTCATCGGCCCTGAACTCCAGCGTGAACAGCGTGTCCTCGCCCCAGGGCACGTTGGCGTCCACGTGGATCTCGTCCAGGGACTCCGACAGGTGCGCGAATCGCTTGCGTCCGATCGAGCGGAGATTCACCTGCAAAGGACACGGGGTTAGAATCGAATTATGAAATACATTAAATGTTATTATTTAGAAACGCGAAGCTTCCAAAGCAAGGTTTAGCAAAGGTCCTCCAACCAGTCTCTTTCCGAATCAATGTGAACAAAGGTATTGGACTGTAAATAAGTGCTTCACATAAATCCATTATGCATCTCTGTGTTGTCGATTTAGAGGGATAACAGGCATTAGAGTTTACAAAGTATAAATCTGAGATCACAAGCACTGTCATCAAAATCAATCCATCACAACCCTCGATATTAATGGGTGTATCTGTTCTTCTTACAACAGCCTTCTTTCACTGAACTCAGTGCGTCCCCCTGTAGCAGGCGGGCCGGCGAGATCGGCGATACGGCACGGAATCAATCCAGCGCACATTATCTCACGATGATATGTCATTCAGATGATATTACACTGATTATAACTGAGAAACTGGGCCGGAGTATAACAGTATACTTACTGTTTTCATATCAACAACCTGTTATGGTTTGTACCTTTATCGGTATGAAATAGCGGATAATGTATACACTAACTAGCTGAATTGTGTAAATCATTTTAAGTATAGGTAAGCCTATAACATTAATGTTGTTTATGAAATAAGTTTTTCCACATTTGGATTCTCTTTGACATTTAAAGGAACTGAAGCGAAGTACTTTAAATCTGAAACTTGATAAAACAGAACAGAATTCAATTCTCCTTTATATCCTACTCTAGCTATCCCCTTGTAAGACTACTACCCCTTTGAGAAAACGTATTAGACTCGAATTCCTGTTTGGCAAGTCATCGACCTAGCTAGGCGTAGACGTCGGACAATTTTGTTTAGGAAATACAATAGTCTGGGGAGGTTCGTTTCCCTTGAAATTCGGTGGATGAAATGTGTAGTATGAAACAGCACTAAATAGCCTTTTTTCTAGTTTGATATTTTCATAGTGTATTATATCGTAAGTTTGTAAAAATAGAGAGCCACAGTACCAGCCATTGTGGCGTTGGTTAGTGGAACCCCATATCCTGCAGTATGTCGGCTGAATTTTGAAGATGATAAGTCACCTGAGGCTTGATATCTGGATACACGCGTGCAGTTGCCTGGCAGCCAGCGGCATGTGTGTAGGAGCCTCGCAGCTATGTGCCCGTATCACTGAGTTTTGGCAGCTAGATCAATGTGTTTTGAGGCCTGGCAGCTAGAAGTACGTGTGTATTACCTGAGGCCGGGCCGCCAGGTGCACATGCCACAGCTCAGCGTCGCCGGGCACCTTGGCGGTGCACGTGAGCTTGTCGGAGCTGGAGCCCAGGAAGTAGCCGCGCTCCACGTTGCGCAGCGCCCAGCGACCGCTGTTGTCATCTGATACGCTGGACAAGGAAAGAATACAATTAGCATACGCGAAGAAAAGGGCTGACTGCAGGACAGTTTGGTTTGAGGCACGTACCAGGTATCTGGCGTTTAAGAGACTGACGCTAATCCATTCGGAATCGGTTCAAGTCAAACAATTTGACTTGAACCTTTTTTTTTCCAACAATTTTCAATTTTATTATCACTACATTTGTAGTATTTAGTTCGCCTTATCGAGTCGCCTCGTGTATAGTTGGTTGCAGCTTGAAAGACAGAATAATTTTGGACCCGATAGGTGACGCCGTGCAAGCAGGGATAGTTCGCTAGTTTAACATATTTTCTAAGTGACACTATTGATAGTATAAAAAACCCGTGACACTGACAATCAATTCAAAGGCACATATTTAAAATTTGATAAGATGAGCATGAAAGCCATCCATACACTTTTAGGAATACTTTCCATCACAAACTACAAAACACCTGCACCTAAATCCCGTCCTTATATCTAAAACAATAAACACCATATTCCTATACGTAAAAGAGTTTATTTTCTTTCCAACAATGGATGCCTGTCATGGCTTCGCGGAAAAAAGCGCGGGGACCGAGACGGTCGCCAATTAGGAATGACGTGCAATTATTTAATTAGTGGTGTAAACAAGGAGTTACTGGGCGATGAGAGCCGAGTGCTTAGGATGGTTGAGGACAAAGAGTCTGGTCGAATGCTAAGAGATATTAGTATGGTATGGAAGAGAGTTTTCCATAGAAACCAAAGTCAGTAGGATGATATCATTCACGGGACAGATTTTGCATGTCTACTTCTTTTGTATAGGCACAGGCTCATCAGCGAATCAGTTATCATGCAATCGTTTTGTGTTTCTTAACGACATTTTTTGACATGTCAGGTTAGGTTGGTTTGGTTTTTCGTGACAGGTTTTTGATAGCTTGGGTCAATCCAATACATTTTTGACTTTTCTTTATCTCTAAAAGAATCCTCTGGTTGGTCAGACATAAATATCCTCGCAGAAGTCTCACGGAATTTCCGTTGTGTTGTCCCAGAATAACAATGAAGAGACGTGCAATAAAATACGAAGCTTATGCAAAATGTACATTATTATACAAGACGCATCGACAATACACAAGGGGATGGAGCCACCCTTCGCACTGGAGGTGCATTTTAATTAACCACTAGTCTTAAGACGAGGGTGGGTGATGACTGTCTTTTGTTTTAACTGCCTATACCTCTTCGCAGGTTGCCTATCATTGAGTGAGAAGGATCAAGTTGTAGGAATAAAACTCGAAAGCCAGTACAGGTTGTAGATAAGGATACCGTTTGTAAAGGAAAGTCCTGACAAAAACCCAACCTATTCTAAAAAGTTCGCGCATTTTATTTTTAATCTGAAGAATAATTAAAAAAAACTCTTAATTGAAAACTCCGGACAAATGACGACGCCGACAGTCAGGTCGGAGTTCTAAAATCCGGAATGTTGCAGGGTAATCTTCCATACTTTTGCTGACCGCAAAGAATGAAAAATATATCCTGATCAAAGCTAAACTAACTTAGCTTCTGGTTTAACCGGCTTCATAGTAACACCACCATGAAATCCCCATTTAAGTCTTCTATATTAACAGAGAGCAGCTACTAGATAAAATCGGTGGTAAGAACTCAGATCTTGTTCTAATTCCAACGGGTATGAAACGCTATTTCAGTAGTGTTTAATGTTTCGTTACATATCGGTGACATTTCAGTATATTCACTGATCTCAGCACATGACACATTTATAACATTAACCGCGTAACGCTGTCGCATACCAGAACGCAGCCAGTTGGAGCCAGTCTGGTTAGCTTCGGTTTTATGGCTTCTAAATACTTCAGTCTAGATCTGAAATATGTAGTTACCTTTAGTATGGCCTACTTTATAGAATGAGGATGTAGACAAATACCAAGTATTTATACCAAACAAATTATTATTATCAGACTATCCTTTTCTCAAGTTTATTACTGTCGGCTTTCAGTCTAACTGGGTCCAGCTGGATACCAATTTTTACAAGACTAATTGCTTATCTGACCTTTACAACTCAATAATGGAGAATAACAGGATACCTGTAAGACTCTTGGTAAGACGGGCTGTCAGAGGTTGGGCTTTCTTTATACTACACAAAAAAATACAGAACTAAACTAACAAAACAACAATATTGTAAGGAAACAATAGAATAACAGTCTGCGAAACTTTTCCTTTCACGACAAGCAAGCAAAATAGCGACTAAAATGTACTTAAACTTTAAATACCTATGGTTAAAGAAAGACGTTAACAAATAAATGCTCAAGCGTGTAACATTTCACATTTGCATCAGTACACAAACGGTTGAAAGCGACATTCAATTTAAATGCCAGGCGGGTTGAAAGCACCTGGGACTTGCAGTGTTGCTCTTTGAAGAGCGAACGAGGGAAAATGTCGGTAAAATTACTTGTAAATGGGATATTAGAGGTGGTTATTCTTACTAAGTGAAAGGACAAAACGAAAGAGCAGTAGATTTGAAAGTTTAGACATGTGACGTTTTAGAGTAGCTATCACAAGTAGTCTTACAAATTATAATTGTGTCACAATCCTTTGGGAAAGGCTCACAAAATAATATAAGCTGCACTAGAACACAATTAAAGGTTTAGGAGCTTTTAAAACTCAATCTAAAGAGAATGAAAATCTATTATTAGCAAAGAACCCTCAGTATAAATTCATCATCTGCCTTTTCCCAACTATGTTGGAGTCGGCTGCAAGTCTAACCGGATGCGGCTGAATACCGGTATTTTACATGGAGCGACTGCCTATCTGACCTCCACAACCCAGTTAGTACTGGGTAATATTTAACCCTCAGCATAAATTACGGATCTTATTTCAACAAACACAGTTTGTAACTCTCCAGAGTTAAATAAATACTCCTACATTGGTGCGCATATCTTATGCGTATCCCTAACAGGTCATCCTAAGTCAACAAAAACAGTGCTAACATAACAATAATTTCCATAACAACTATGAAGACCCTTCAAAACAATTTAAAGACGTTATTTTGGCACGCGCTTACAACCTTCATATAACCTTTACTTTAACAGACTGAAATAAACTTTATTAGTATAATTTAAGGTCGAATGTTCTTTGGGGTCGTCTCGTCTGCACCCTCGTTCAGTCACTCCCCCTCTAAGAGCCCCGGTGTGTGTTGTATTGAAAGATCAATAATTTTGGGGTTACCTCCGGTAGTCCCGGTGGCTAACATGCTTCAGAAGTCCATTAAAATGTTTTGTGAAGCTTTACAAGTGTTCCGATGATTGAGAGGTTTCTTATTTAAAGATTTTTGACTACGTAAGTGCCATTAAATATCGACAAAAATAATAATTTATACTGCTATACCAATATTTTAAATGCGAAAGGAACTCTGTCTGCCTTCTCAAGTCACGGCTGAACGAATTTGAATAAGGATATACCATGATTTGGGTTAGGACATCTGACACTGTTTATTTCCGCAGTACGTTCCCGCATTATTATTTTCGACTTCGACGCCAAAAGCTATTAGGTATAATGAAAAACTTTCAGCTTCGCAAAATTGAACGAGTTCAAGTTAAGTTTAAGTCAACAAAGGAGAAGGAAACCAATCAAGTACTCGAAGTTTAAGCAATGTTGTATTGTCTTTCAAAACTTGAGCCAGCAAACACTGCCGATCAAGACATGGGATATCTCTCCGGATCTGAAAGTTACCAACCAACAATTCCCAAGTTATTCGTGTGAAGGCTGAGTCATGGCTTTGAGTCACGTTTCATCCCTTTTATTTGGAAAGCTGTGACTTGTGAGCAATGTGACTCAGGGTTTGTTTTCTCCTGAAAGTACTCTGGACAAAATGGCGTCGTTACACGACCCGAACGTCCATTATAATTTGACAGTATCTTGATTTACTGAAGACAATTTCAGCATGTGAATTGTGCCACTGCAGAGAGACAGATAAGCATATAACTTACAGGCTGAGATAATTAATTTTTCTAACAATCGTGTCTGTTATCCCCGAAAGGTTATACGTATTACACCACATTTCGTCTATTATGTTTAAGTCTCATGTAATCGGTGGCTAGTCTATTGCATCTTTAACAAGATCTTCTAATGCCACTGATCCAAACACACGTCAAACAGAGTCCAGAACAACAACAAATAATGTTCTCGTGAAACGAAGAACTTATCTTTCCTCTACGGGCATTCCCGAATCCGTGTGATAAACGGCCTTAATCGTTTTATCTCATCACAGATAGTCTGATACGAGGCTTTAACAACATCAACTTATTTTTCTCACGAACTAAAAAAGTAAAAAATCACGTCATCAACATCATTATCTAGCTCCTTCCTTCGCCATGCCTCCCTGGTCTTTGCGAGTCTCATCCAGGTAGTCCCTCGTATTTTTGCAAAAACACTTATCCCTATCGCACTTCTCATTCAGCAAATGCAATGGTTTTCTAACATAAATCATTTGGCAATAATGCAAATATCATAGACTATAAAAAGGTAAAATATCGTCGGCACAAGCTCCCCGGTTCCGGTGAGTCACAGGCATGTCACGGGGATTAGCATTAGTATGCGAAGCGAGGGGTCCCCGCCTTTGTATGGTGTCTTAGACAGAACAAGCAGCGATAAGGTGGTTTGAACAGTATAGATTTGTGTTCAGATTGGTTTTTGTGCCGTGTTTTAGATCAATGACATTCTCTAGGGGTTTTTTATATGACACGATGGCAATTACTTGGGATTAAATCAAACTAATATTATTCTGATTCAGGTTGACTGGTAGAAAATGCCTATGGCATTAAGTCCGCCTCTGTACTTCTGTGCTTGAAGTGTTAAATAAATAAATAAAACTGGCAAAGGGGTGTTTCATGGATACACAAAATTACTGGTTTTCTCTTACAAACTTATACTGAAACGAATTCTTACACAAAAACCTGGTATTCCAAGTTGGTTGTACTCAAAGCAACATCGCAGCCCAGTGACAGCCGACAGCACCGAATGAATTTTAATAAAGTTCTGTCAGAAATGTGCGGAGCTTGTTAAAATACATTCCGTTTGTGAATTTTAAACACGAGTGTTTTGCTAAATGAGTTTATATCGCAGCGAGTCTTTGATCTTATGAGCGGTGTGCAGGGGTACCGTCATTATTCTACTATGACGGTACAAGTCCTTCGTGTAATGAAACTGCTTCCATTATTTATATATTGTATTTCGTTTGTCTTGTCTTTTTACTTCATCAAACCAATACAATATTAGAGAGGAACCTAGTAACAAATCCAGGCTGACAAGTGATAAAGACAAAAAGGGATGTTACCGTCCAGAAAATATGAAGACTTGACCTTGCGCCCCCATCTCTGCATGAACTTTACCTACTATGCTCATAGCACGACAGTAACATCAAGAAAAGTATATGTATTGCTCACCTGATATGGAACTTGCTGCCAGGCTCCTTCTCTTCGGACTCACAGGTGACGTTGCCGAACGAGTCCACAGCCAAGTACTTGTCCAGGTGGGAGCGCAGGTAGATCATGCCTGGACAAAACAACAAAATTCATTAGATACAATAAAATTAAGGCTAGAAAGTAGTACGTCTGTTGTGAAGTAAGATTGATACAGGGTATCTTAATGATCATAAGACGCTTAATACTGTAGCTCACAATGTATAAGAAGAACTTGATACTGTTATTAATCGCTTAATAAGGATAATCGATGACTGATTGTAATCAGAATAATATTAGTTGAGTAAGTGAGATTGGCACAAGAAAAGGGAGGCCTATACCCAGCAGTGGGAGAGTTCGGGCTGTGGATGGTGATGGTGAAGTCATGCTCCGTATGGCACATTACGACAATTATCTTAAAGAAATGTTTTTATAATAAGTAACTATGAAACCATGGCTAGTTAGTGGCTCTGCTTTGACACTGTGTCAATAAAATGCAATTCTATGCAATAAACCCGAGAGCTTTTCCCTCAAACCCGATGAGCCAGCCCCAACCCAAATAGAGCTGAAGCACTACTTTGTTCAGGCACTTAACTGTTGAAGTAGAAAGCTTTAATCTGAGCCGGTGATAGATAACAGAGATTAATCGTGCCGCCGCTCCGTCAGCGATCGGAGTTGGTCGGGAAACACTCCGTCTGCTCGAGCCGTCGATTGCCAGTACCGTACACAAACGGTTTGTGATCTGTGTAGTGTACTTTGAGATGTAGCAGATATAAACTCTTGCGAAGAAACTACGATGATACGAATGATTTGTTTATTTAGAATACCTCGTAAAACTCGAATACTCTATGGAATTTACGAGATCTATAAAGTTTAAGTACCTGGATTGCAGTAATAGTTACAACTTTCCATACCTGCGTTTAATAATCCCGATAAATTGCAGTAGAGGTAAATCGTACCAACTCCTCACATTAAGATGATTGGTGACATAAATAATAATCACTGTTGGGGTACGTAGCACGGTGTCGGGTGTTGTTGTGTAGAAGCCAATCTTTATGTTCAACACTTTTATTGTCTCACTCTCAAACTGATGTTGTTGTTCTCTCAAGTTGATGTGACTAAAATGTAAAACTGCTAAAGGTATTTCTGAAGCCAACGCAAGATTAGAACGAAAGCAAACCTCGCCACAAGTTGAATGTTGATATGGGGCAAGTAAATAATGTTGTCGTAAGCTAATCACACCTGAGGGATGTGACATCGATCAGGTGAGGGTTCACAGCTGTTACGACCTTGAAACTTGACAGCAGGGGGCGAGGGAGCAACCCTCTGATTGGATAGTAATTTGGCAATCCGGAGGGCGGGGGCAGGCAGACGTTTGGAGGTTTTGGACGGAATTAAAGCGAATTTTGAATAGATTATGTGAGAACTAAATATTTCCATGCAAAATTTTGCTGATTACAATTTTTTTTCTTAGTATTGGGTTTTTACTGTACTATCCTTCGCATGAGTGCTCGTATATAATTAGTTAATTATAGCGTAGGGCACAGGTTTGTCATTTGAAGTACTTAAATGATAGAAAACTATTCGTAGACCCGTTTACAAAAGGACATTAACGAAGTCTATACAGGTAGCTTTAGACCATTTGTCATGCTTGAATCTATCATTTCTGCCTTTGAACTGCTCATTTGGAAGCTTTATACATTTTCACATTTTTTTGCGATTCAATTAAATTTTAGAACAATTGTTTTGAACCCTCTTCTGTCGTCCGTATCTCCCCTGGCATGCGGCATGCCCTATGCACACCGGTGTAATTAAGGGCTCGAGAGCAGGGGACTTTTTGCGACAATTAGTGACAAAGGGGAGCGCGACAAAACTGTCGCTATGGCGACATACAGACGTTTTTGTCACTCGAATTAAATTTAGGTATGCAGCCAATATAATTGTGTTTGTGACACATCAAGAATTTTATCTAAATCAGGTAAAAAATTCACAGCACGATCATTTGATCAAAAAGGTAAAAAGTCAAACGTATTCCAATTAGAATGATTACAATTATAGCTGAGGAAAACTTGCTTTTACCTTAACGGTACTAATTGAATCTAAAAATATAGGCATCACTCCTAAACAGGGCAAAAGATTGTAAAGAATTAAGTTTCCAGGGCTCACCGTCTCCTTCCTGACATTAATAATAGATGTTTGCGATCTTGGACCTTATAGGCAGTCCGGAAGTCGGGGTTTTAAAAAGAATAGCACCTGAAGTGAGTCACTGTCACCTTTAGGATTACTAATGGTCTCGTTAACGACCAAGTTCAACGTACTGGCGCCAATAAAAAAAAAAAGATAAAAATGGTACTGTGAGGAGGACGATTGATTTTCAGTTGGCGTAAAAGAAAAGAAAGAAAGAAGATAGATTTGGCACACATTGTGCGTAAACATAGCGGGAAACATATGGACGCGAAGACGAAGGTCGTCTTCACGAATCCCATATTAAATTAGAAACCTATTATGTTAAAATAGAAACTAACATTCACAGTTATTAATATGGCACTGATTGCAGATGAGTACTGAGTATAAATTAATAAAGCAATAATGATAAATCAAATGTTCGCGTTCATTTAATGTTAACGGAAACCTGATTAGATAAATTAATGGGGTTGGTCTTAAAATCAACACATCCAAGCAAAATTATGCGCAATTATTAGACCCGAGATTTATTCATTGTAAAGGATACCACGATTATTATTAGCGAAAGTAATTTATGGCTTCAACAGAACATTTGAGTAATAAGGACTTAATCGATAGCTAACAGACGACGATAATGTTGTGTAACACCATTCGGCTACCATCGATTAATCTTATGGTACCTAATACATCAAAACCGAACACTAATCGCCCATAAATCCATTCAGTAAACCATCAGACTACCACTAACCGACCGTAAAATGGTATAACCGGCCTTCCTTGGGCGAAACATCGTTTACGGAAACACGTAGCGAATTACAATTTCACGAGCAAGATCACAAATTGCCCATCCCTTATAATAACATTAGCCGACACTACCGAGCTTATTATAGAGAATCGATACACCAGATTTGCCCATCTGTTCGTAGAAACGTTAAGTGGGTAGATGCCAGGAATATCGTATAATCTTTTCCGGGTAGCTTTAACAACAATGTCGGTGGTTATCTAAAGGCTGTATGTTTTTCTCGGCTCAAGGTTAGGGCTTCGGCTTCGGGGAGCGAAGGATTACAGTTTATCGAGAATTCGGAATTCGTATTTTTGCTTTTACTCTGGCATAAAACTATTACTCCACAATTTGGTTGAGTATTCTCTGGATCCTTTGGTCGATTCAGATTTTTTCTTTATTGTGTTATTAAAAACATTATTAGCCTATAATAATCCAACATGCATGGCTGCTGACCTTGGGCCACTGCATGAGCCACTAAGGGGATATTTTAGGAATATTCATCCTGGCAGCTCTTGAACGTGGTTTAGATGTACTGATCGCGTCCAATTTCATTGGATAATTCTCTCTAAATGATACCACAATTACAAATGTACTCACTATCGTTAGCGTTCCCCGAAGCGGGCTCCAAGGTCCATATCTGCTTCTTCTTGAGACTGGTGCCGTTGGCGTTGATCTTGAAGCCGAAGGTCTCGGCCGTGAGGTAGCGGTAGCGCGAGTTGATGAGCCCGATGGTCCACCAGCCGCGCTGCTGGTTCTGAGTGATGATGTCTCCTGCGCTGCTCATGTCGCCGTTGCTGTGGCCGTTCATTTTTTATAATCTGTGGAGAGAAGAAAGATGGTGAGAATCAAAAGGTTAACCAGGACGGGTAATGGTCGTCATGGGTAGAAACACAGGTGAACGTAGATAACGCACATCTACAAAATCACAATGTTGAAAGAGTCCTATCAATACGAAGTTGAATATTGAACGTTCATTAGGGACAAACGCCTTAGTTATTTGTCACAACAAAAGCTTCATAACAATATTTTTTTCATCTACTCAACTGACAAAACAACACATTAAAACCAAGCCACACGCAGACCATTATAACAGTATTTTTTTATCATAAAACAGCAGTCTGAGAGCAATCTCACGTCGGTGGTTATGAAAGATGACGGGCGCGAAATCTGTGAGGAAACAATTCATTCGCCTCGCAGCCCGCAGGACGCAAATAAAGCAAGAATCGTTCATCTGAACTGTCTGACAGCTCATTTGTTTTGGAGACAATAGCCGAGACAACACGGTTGGAGATTTGGAAGTGCCTTGTTTATTAGCGTTCAACTTCAACTTTTGGCACAAGTAAGAACAAGAAAACAAACAAGACTACTAGCTAGAGAATCAACAGTATCTGATGAACTGGAATTATAACTGGTTCATTAGAGAAATTGGACCTTAATTAAAATATTTGGAAAGGCACAGTTTCGCATGTAAAAGACGTCACTAAACACCTTATAAAACGCAATATTCTATCTCATCGTATCTGTTAAGATTTATTCACCGGATGAACTGTAATTTGCATAAGGAGATAATTATGTTATATGATTTCGATCCCCGACACCAGTGACTCTAGACTAGATGGAAAGATGATCTTTAGATTGAAAATTCCTTAGACAGGTTGTCATGTCCTGCCGTTAGCCAGGCAGCTTTACCCCCTGACATCTGCCAAGCTGTTCCATTATCCCTATCTGCCTCACGCATCTGATTCATAGTTCCTATCGGTAGGGTCATCAGCAGAGTCTAGACGAGCAGTTGGCCCATTTTACGACCGTTTGCCGAGATTAACATTAACAGCGTCCGGCTGTTTATCTGAGCGGTTCGCTTCCGTATTACTTCAGTTGGATATCGAATTCCGTTTGGGGACATTGATTAAGAGATCTACATATATTCTACGTGATGTTGCAGGGACTAAGAGTCTACAAGGTTTACTTTATAGATTAAAGTTCGGAAATTGCATTCCAGATTATGATGATGAACAGACTTGTCATGTTGGGAAGCTTTATCATCAGTAATACATTATGCAGGCTATTAAGAAGGCATTAAAGAATTTTTCGTGAGAAAGCTTGAAGGAATCTTTAAATTATGCGCCAACACGTACAAGACGTCGAGAAAATATGGCTCCAGTACGAAGACGAACAAATCAAAGTAGATGTAACTTGAACCAACTAGTGTGGAATGAGGTTGAGAGGCAATAAACATCAGGTTTCTGTTATTTAAGTAAGTCGAACAGCTTTTGCGGACACTCAAATCTAGCGTAACAGTTTCAGACCTAGACAAATTGCCATTCATTCAGAGGTAAAAGTCATAAATATTTGCGACTTACTGAAACTACCGAAAAGCATGTCGATCAACACTAAACGCTCTGACTGGGCATTTTAATTGTTCTATTGGTCAACATTTTTAGGATTTAGTTAGACCCCGAAAATAATCTGATTGGTGGTTTTGTGAACGTGGTCCACAATGTAATTAAATCCTTTACTAACACAACTAAAACACGAATTAGCTCGGCTTATAAAAGGCAATAGGCCGGCAGGATGCTCCGTCACGGTGGAGCCCAAGGTCCCACTAGGTCAAAGCCACCGCGCCTCGTCCGTATAGTGTTACTTGCGCACACGCACAGGCGCGGCGCGCGGGCAGCTACGTGAATGAAGATACGATTGTTGTGATTGTGGATTGACTTGTTAGTTGCTTTATTATTAGTTGTATGGGAATAGGGAAGGGTATATAGGAAGTACTAGCAGGGCCCTTGATTATGTCGCGGTTGGGCTAGTCATGGTCATTGGGTTAGACATCATTAATCTCTCTTGAAACTTCGTTTGAGCGCTTCATCAAGTTTTAACCGAACATATTCATATCGACTTCAACACAGTATGAATCACATACAACGATAGCAACTGGACTAAGTAGATTCATTTTCCAGCAAGCAAAATAACTAACGAAATGAAACCGAAACCAGACTTGGAACAAATCTAGACTTTAAACAAACTCATAAAGAATCCGTAAGCTGTTGTCAAATAAACAATAGCCACTTATCTCCGGTTGGGGCATCATTTACATATTCGCGATTGTTTTGGCAGCATTCATCCGAGCGTAGGTAATTACTGTGCCAGCCGTCATCATCTATCGTCATCTGAGGTAATAGGCTGGCCATGTCAAGGCGTGCCTAGGAGGGGCCATGAGTACCAGAATAGGCCCTGTAAGGTAATAAGCCTTTTAAAGAAGCTATGATGGATGTTTACGCCAGTGGGACATTTGTATCAAGAGGTATATCCTGTCCACGTTTCCCTTATTCGGTTAAATGAATATTGATTAACGTCAATGAAGCCGTTGCATGTCAATTTATAGAGACAGCTATTTAATTGTCAATGTTGGAATGGAAGTTGGAAATAGTGACCTTGCCCTTCCCTTGCTGGTTTATCGTCAAGGGCCTGTCGCTCAGAATCTCGGGATACAATACTTTTTATTGTTAAACTAGGGAATCCAGGCAATGGAAGACTGAACTATTTTGTGCTATTATATTAATTGTCGCACTTAGATCATCCGTTGTCAGTATAACGTGATGATGAAGTTAAGATGTTGTAAGCCATTATGATTTCGTATTGTTTGTGCAAATATTGACAAAGTCCGACATCTGTCTATAAACAATAACATAGCTGTTTGTTTTAGAAAGTAAACGGTTATTGTTTACAAAGAGCTTCCCGAGAGAGCGGATGATATTATCTTGATCGAGATGACAGATATTGGCGCTGCAAATACTAGGCCGAGCTGTTGCTCGTGTTTTTGTACTTAAGATTATAATACACGAGATGCAGCTAAGTCAGATAGGCCGTCGCATCATGTATCATAAATACTGGTGATGAGAGGTATCTGGTTAGACTGGAAGACTCTACCCCTAGTTGAGGAGAAAAGGGCTAGGCAGACGATGACACATAGGATTAAGGTAAGAAGTTATACTTTAGGATTGCTTAAAAAGTGTCTTACCCTAGGGCCACACACAGACAATGTGGTCATAGCATCGAAAAATAAAAAAAAAACAGAATCATAATATAATCGTAAGATGAAATAATAGTTTCAATTTTCCAACGAATCGACTGTAGATGAGAGTATGTAGTAATTTAGTACTTCCGTTATATTTCAAGTGGCCAATACATGTATACCCTGGTAAATAGTGCTCCAAATAGTTTTAATTAATAACGAGTACATTTTATATCACGCATAGTATAATGTTGTGATCCTCTTGGTTGTAGTGTATGCAGAGGACTAGATAATGTCGTAATGTATGTTTAGGCACTCCTTTCTAATTTTAGAAATAGAGTTAATGTCATGTTTATGCGGAAAAGTATTAATCTATTTACAGGAATTTGCAACTACATCTTTTGTCATATGAAAGTAATCATAGGATCACCTTTGTATTATATTAATTTCAGCCCAAATCCAGTAAGTCAGTCGTATTTATCGGTCATACTATTATTATTATTTTTTAGTTTAGTTAGTTTCACGATTGTCTGGCAGTTTGAATATTTTATATGCGGCCTACCCAATTGTCCTTTCTTTGGTATTCTTCGTCGTGTCGTTGAGCTCCTTAGATTATGAGTCGAGCTACACGATCACTCAAATACTTGCACTGTCTGGACAGGTCCACTCAAATCTGTGTGGTTATTTCTTCAAAAGACCATCTCAGACATTAATCTACATGGTCCTCATATTACTTGAGCAATGTCTGGAATTTAAAAGAGACGGTGACCTCTGAGTTTGTTTCGGATGTCTTCTCAGAGTAGTCAGGTACGAAACACCGGCCCCATCTAGTTTTATAACATGTTGACATGTAAAAGAGTTTTGTAAACCAATTTACAGAAATAAATATGATTTATGATTTATTTAGCATGACATTTTTTTTTATTGGACACTTGATTTTACTTTATTAGAACGCAGCCGCAAGATTTAAAAGCCATGACATCATTAGGCTTATGTTCAACCAGACATTAGTTTTCAGTATAGAACAATGAGCCCACAGTGATCCAAACAATAAATGTTCTCTACACACTACACAGTATACTCCTTTTATGTCATGTCATTCTCAGACGAACATGGATTCTGCACGAAGCGGAATAAACATGTAAAGAAGGGACATAACCGCAGCCGCGTGATACTGAAACAGTATCCTGTCCATCGCGAGATGATTCACCGGTTGACATGACAACCTAGCACATACACCTATCTACATCTACTTACATGTACACAGAAAAAGGTAGCCATGTAGTAAGTAAAAAGTCGTGTCACTTTACGATTACGAAATGATACAACGATCAGCGTTCTTGAAACTATTAGTCATAGAGAGGCCTTGTGAGACGACCAAAACTAATTAGCTATACATAGGAGTTGGTTTTAGTGAGCTAATGTTAACATTGTGACAGTCTGTGACATTAGTAGAGCAGCGTCCAATAAGGTGAGCAGCTATGCTCAGTAAGCCCCTCTAACACATATCAGACTAGCTAATATGTTTTACCACGACAAGATGGACGGTATTACTGATTATATGAATCAAGTACAAGAGAAGGATAAGTCACGGAAGACACTCCCACTTCCTTAGAGCAATGTAAGAGGAGCAGGATGGGCAGGAACACACAGCATCCGTCTTACGAAATCGATGTTCCTCTTGTCAACAATAACATCGACAAAGATAAAATTGAATTGGCGAAATACTTGAGGAAAACCAATAAAATCACCGTAAACGTAGCGATTATCGCCGAATCGATTATAAATCGTGAAGAAAGAGTTCCTGGTACAGTTTTTTCCAATGTCTAGACTGGCACCGTTATAATAATTGTATTTATGAAGAACATCGCTGTTCCCGCACCACCGCTCTTCAGTACAATCAATCGCACATCTGGGGTAAAAGCGCCATTTTGTTGCAGCAATAAGGGTGATTATCGACGCGCAATTGTGGCCACTGATGTGGTTTACTGTACCAGAAATAAGTATTATCGTCCATCTGCATGTAATTGTATGAAAGTTCATCAAGCTTTTGTTCTGAAATTCAAAACGTTTCAATGTTATGGTAATTTGTGACAGGTTTTTGATGGATGAACAATGACAAAAACCCATGGTTTCCGCACGGGTTATTTTCGTGACTCGTTATCAGTTAGTCATGGCTCTTTTTTAAGGATTTTAAATTTATGTTTTATACCTACATCACGCTTGTATTCACTGAACGGTTCGGCAGAGGTGTACCTGTCTATAGTAAACCCACTTTTAACTAGTTATGTTGATTTCACATGTTATACGGGGCGATCCTATTGCCAGCGAACGAGCAGAAATCCAGTCTAGTGGTAGAAAAATCCAATAACACTGCCCAACCTGGGAATTGAGCCCAGGACCTTATGTTCGGCAGTAGCACTCGAGATCACTATACCAACAGGGCAGTAAATGTTTATGTAAGGACAATAACTGTCGTGTTTTTTTTGTTTCTCTTGGCACTGACATTTTCTTGTCTCCTAGCCACTGTCCTGTTGTCACCATAACAAAGAAATGTGACGGAATCCAAGTGTGAACCACTCTGATAACGTCGAATCCTGATTACTTAGAAGTGACGTCAGCAGTAAAACAGCTGTCCAAGTGTCCATCCCCGAGTGGATTGCAGTCAAGCGACAAAAGCGCGATAAAGGTTTACAAAAATAGCTTTATCTCCATATACAGGGTGGAAGGAACATCGACGCACAATCGATTACCACGTATACAGTACACAATTTTACATCGGCAATTTACAAAAATACCAGCTGTTTCCTACAAAAGTGCACGTGGTCAAAATGTATGGAGAAGTGCTTTTTTAATTATCGATTAAAAATTTTCTATGTAGTAACCGTTTGTGTCAAATGATAGGCAGTTCAAGAATAGTAGGAGTTTAGATAAGTAAATAGTATTAAGGCCTAAGGCATTATGTATCAGACTCATAAGTTTAGGTTTTTAAATTAGACACATAAGTTGAGCGTGGAATGTTTCTTCCGTTTTTCTTCTGTTTTTTGTTGTCCCACGCTGGGAATTTCTCCTGTATTGTGAGTGCGTTTACAAACATTTAAACTATATCTTGCTATTTTATGCATGAAACTATGGTGTTCAGTTTCTTGGATAGCTTGAACGTCGTAATGTAACATAACCTATTGTTAATTTAGTTAAGTTTTTCTTTAAGTGAACTGTAATTTGTTGTTTGAGAAAATAAATGTCTTTAAACCGAAATATTAATTTATGTTTTTTTTTCCTATCACGATTTTCTCATTCTCAATAAGAGCCACGGAGTTTGGATTTGTGCCCGTTTGATGGCAATAGGCTCGGCCCCTATTACATGGGACTTAAACATAACTGGCGAAATGTGGGTGTCCTATTAACCTCTGCCTAAGCCTTCGGGTATTTAGGCGTGATGTTATGTTTTGCAAAGTTTTCGTCACGTAACTTAGGGATGACCAATAAATTAACTTACAGTCTATTTTTAATGGAGACAGAATCGAAATAAAACAGGAAAAATAATGCATAGAATCTAGAAACATCCAAATTAAACACAACGGTTATTTATAACTAATTACCAACTGGCAAGATAGGTACCTAAGTCGTTTATTTTCCTCCCAAAACAAGACTGGGGGTATTTTTGTTTAGGTAAAAACCTAAAATTAAATAAAACGGCTTTAAACGTCAATCAAATTAACGATTCCGTAAACAATCTACATATGGATGACCTTAATAACAATATTTACGTAAAATTAGCATTCCTTTGCAGGGGGCTAATCCCCGCGGCCGGGTCAATGACCCGCACCCGCGTTTTTGCAAATACATGGCGGCAAGATAATTATTGTGTCACACTTACGCAAATATACGAACATATGAATAAAATGTATTGTTGTATTGTAGTGTAAGTGCTGTTACAAAACAACATTTGCCTACTAGAAGAAGTTAACGAAACTGGCTTATTTAAAAGCAATAACTTGAACATAAAGATAGACCAGTTACAAGCACTTTCCGATTGTCCAAAAAAAAAAAATGTGAAGTTACAGTCCAGTCGCTTTGTGAAAGAGTACTTACATCATCTACTTTACATAGTATAAAACAAAGTCGCTCCCGCTGTTACTACGCTAGATCTTTTAAACTACGCAACGGATTTTATTGCAGTTTTCAGCAATAGATAGAGTGTTTCAAGAGGAAGGTTTATTTGTATATTGCACCCGTGCGAAGCCGGGCGTGTCGCTGGTTTTACATTAATTAAACTAGGATGTTTAATCTCGGACCAATATTTTTTTTTGTCTTTTACTTACCAATATGAATTGGTAATCTAAAAGTTTTTGATAATAAATCATTATAAATGGCAACAAATTAGAAGAAAACCTGATTTATTAACATTTTAATAACAACATAAAAGTGCACCTAGAAACTTTCTT
Organism: Noctua janthina; assembly: GCA_963576755.1. Classification (NCBI taxonomy): domain Eukaryota; kingdom Metazoa; phylum Arthropoda; class Insecta; order Lepidoptera; family Noctuidae; genus Noctua; species Noctua janthina. Next base: position 1,125,023 of record OY755055.1, on the reverse strand, counting down.
AATTAATTAATTATTTATCTAATTCAAGACCATAAAATTTTATTGAAGCAGAAACGAAACGTCTTTGCCATCAATAGAACGCCACCAATCACCGGCGAGAGCCGGCGACTATCCTTCCAGATTTCGCACGTTTTGTTCAGAAACCGGCAGAATCAACTTGATGCAAAATAAAATGGTTGTTGACCTCAAAGCTTGTCAATAAATGATTCATGATTTATAAATAAGCTTATCAATCAAGCGCAAAGCTCGGTTCAGAGGTCTTCGGCCGCGTAAACTTGCAGCCAGTACCTACATAAATCAGCATAATATAAATAAACAAAGTGCAAGGCTGTGTGGGCGCGTTCCCTGTGCCTACCAAAGTGCCAAGACCTGTTCAACTTCACTTTCTTGCAAGTTCACTATACTCGCACCATAGACACATAGTTAGCGACAATGTAACCGGAACTAAAATTAAACCTGTTTAGTGAAATGTTTTCTTAGATATGCAAAAGACCTGGTTTATTAGGTACGTACTAAAATATAGTTCATGAATATTTTAATGATGTGGCGAATTCGGAATCTTGTTTAGATTTGCTGATTCAGATTTCATGGTTAATATAGTAACACACAAATAAACAGGAATTTAATAATCTTTGCTTAGCACAATAGTGATCAAATTAATCATGTCCTTCCCACAGAATATCATTGTTTATGGTCTAACTCCTACCGTTGTTTTATAATTTTCTCCTTATTTAGTAAGTAGCCATAAAGACCAGGTTCACATTCCATACAGAGCTTCCACTAAGCTATCAGCAAACTCGTTTAGTTTTCCAGTCGAACCGGAGTGTTATCGGTACTCGGTACCGAAAATACGGTATTTGCAGATGCCGTTCATTTATTGTCTGTGGTTATGTGCTCACTGCCCGCTGAGCGGCTGAACTTTTTCGACCAGTCACCATTTTATCGATATGCATTATTGTTATACTGGCCGCTAATCTGAGACTTGATAAAACAAAACCTCAAAAAAATTGGGCTTAGTTTAAAATAGAATTTAAATTGTGTTCAACGTGCAAAAGCATTCTTTCATTAATTATTTTTCTAAAGCACAAACAGTACAATATTCATTGAGCTTCCTATGTGACATTGTGAGTAAACTTTTTTAACATAACTTGTTCACTTAATTATCAGATAAAATATTCTGAGAAAACGAATAAAAATTCTGAATAATAAAACGTAGGTTGTATGAATGGCTTTCTGGGAACCTAATTCTTGTTTACAAAGAAAAAAAACTTTTACACTGCAACATAACAAGTGACAGTTATTCACCTCGTTTTTACGGAAATATAACTTGTTGTTATTATAAAAAACTTGGTCGTTTTTATTGGGCTACTTTCGTTGTTGAGTGCAAAATATCTCGTCTATAGTACAGCTTGCTTCTATTGGCGCTTGTCCATAGTCGGAACTAACGCGATCATCTTGTTTTTCCAATTTCCACAGACAAGTTCACTAACCTTTACTATCACCCTCTTCACTCCTGACAATGTCATTTGCCATACTGTTTTTTCCTCTGAACAATATTGTTCTGAGGTTTTTTCTATCGCAACTGAGCCGATGTAGACTATTCTGCCAATGACATTTAAACGCCAAACATTAAAAAAGGAAGTTGCCATAAACACGCTAAGAAGCTTTAAGCGCCAAAAGAACCATGTTGCACTATATCTTGGTCTAGTTGACACGTTTTATGGGACGTGCATGGCCCAAGTATATTCTGAAATTAATTTAGCGTAAGTATTACTTACCATATCAAAAGAATGTCTAATCGATGTAAGTAATTAATTAATTGAAAACGACAACCAATTAGTATACGGAAGTATTCGTGTAGACTGGACAAACACTAATTAGTGAAATGCAAAGGAGTGGCTGCAAAAATAAAACACGTTTTTGTGACCACAACTCAAACACACGATAAGCTTGTTGTTGACAGTTTATACATATTTATTTGAATCTAACAACATGCGTTGATAAACTACACGGAATAGAAAAAACAATTCCGTTGCAGCTTTTTTCTATTCCGTGATAGACTATCAGGCAGCGTAGAACCCACATCGCTTCACAATGTCATCTTTCGGATAATAGAATGGCCCTTAGGACCATGACGGGGAACGGAAGATCACGTCAAGATAATGTCATTTTGTGTACAACAACCCTTACAGCCCCGCGCTGGGAAGTCTTGATCAGGCACACACAATCGTGACCAGTTGCTGAATAGAACCGATTTCAGCCAGACGTCTCGAAAGTTTTGCGGACATTGGCCTCGAAGTGTTATTTTATACGTATTTGTTGGTAAATAAAAATAATCTACAATAAAAAGATGACACTTATTCTTATTTATGAATTTCCTGTATACGGATACCTACATATATTTATTGCCGATGAAATGTAAGCCAAAAATAACACAAGATGAATAAGCTCATATTTTACGATGGGATATTGGAGTTAATCTGTTTGGCAAAGGCATTTTTAATTGAATATCGTAAGTTTTCGAAACTCTGTGGCAAGAATGAATCTCAGAGTAACAGTGATAGTCGGAACTCTTTGTGTTCGGCATTTAACTGTTATGTGAATCGTGTTTGCATCTCTAACCCACTTGCGAACTGACTATTTTAATCGCCTTTCAAAACTAGCTCTTTTCGATAAAAAAGTATTGCCATCGGTAAATTTCCGACGGTCTCTTTAACTAATTCATGAAAATTGACATAGGTACTGTTCACTTCCGTTCAAAATTGACATACTTACTGTTCACTTCCGTTCTATTTGATTTTAATTTCATTTATTAATAAAAGCGGTTTTTGGTACCGCTATTTTTAGTATCGGTATTTGTTTGAGAAATTATTCGTATTTTTGACATTCAATGGCCAAAAAGAAAACAACATGTGTGAAATTAGCGACTATTGACGGTCAACGAACCTGCTTTTTTGGAGAGCAAAGAAAACTGCTCAAAACTGACTCCATTTCCTCGCTGCAAAACATAACACTTAGGTAGCATGTTAAGTGATGTGTTACCAACGTATAGTGTTGTCCCTTCGCGTGTGGAGTGTGAGGCGATCACGCGAATGTGCGCCGGAGCCGTTAGCACGGTTCGACGACCCGGTTCGGTTCACTCATAACGGGTGAACGGGGAAAAGATGCATCCAAGATAGATACTAATATTATAAAGAGGTGTTTGTAAGTTTGGATGAAGAGGGTAATTATTGGAATTTCTGATGTGATTCCGAAAATACTTTCACTAATGGGAAGCTACATTATCCCTGAATGTCATAGGCTATATTTGAAACGTACCCGTGGGATAATTTTGGACCATAACGGGAGCAAAGCCGCGGGCAACAGCTAGTATTTAATAACTAATAACAATTTGAGGTTAGATACGGCGCCCGCGCCACCGCCGCGCCGTACGCGCTCCATGTTCATTACTCTTACTCTATGTTTCACTGACTTGGGTGGCCTATGCGAAGTGTGAGCGGAAATATGTGAAGTAATTAGAAAATAATGGAAGAAAGACGATTAAAGAAAGTAAGCAACCATCCCGAACAAATGGTGGTATGCCGTATTTCATCTTGAACGTCAGCAAGAAACAACGAGCGTGTTGTTTTATTATTTAAGGTTTATATTTCTAACCTAAAGAAAAGTTTATAGAGAGTTTTGTGTAGCGAAGCATTAGCAAAGCATGGCTGATGTTTGACCATTCATTTGCAATAAAGCAAGAACAGTCCGAAATTCTGACCAGTGCCCAGCGCAGGCGCAAACTCCTAGAGCGTCGAACAAGCGGCGCGTGACAGCAGATGCCGTCTCGCTTGTTACACACAGACACAAAAAAAAATTACGTGGTAATCTAGCAAAACATATTTCTGTATTTATTACCAGACTTCATAAGGTTGCTGGTCTTTGCCTTTTACTTGAGAATAAAAATTAGATTAATGAAGCAAAATACCGTTGAATCTTTCGGTTTGGAACCGTTAGTCTTCTATGCAAGCGTGCTCCACCCTAGGCCAAACACAAGCCTATTTCTCGTAAAGAAACATACTTCAGACAGAAACTTTCACTGGTCCAAAGAAGAAACGATTATTTCATACACTTTTTATAATTTTACATAACATTAAAACCCCAAACTGTTTAAATCTACAAATAGAACTGAAAACAAATCGCTAACCTAACCGAGTGAACCATCCCACAAACAAATCATGTCTAAAATAAAAGGAATATAAACAGACAGTGTGCTAGTCTAATTAACGTTACACGAAACTGTTCCGGGCGGGTCGACAAATTAAATTATCTGTTGATGACAGACGCCATGTTGTTTTTGTCTTTTTGTACTCTAACGTGATTTGAGTTTTACGGGAAGTTGAGATTTTTATGAAAATTTAGATGTGGGGTTATGATAGGAAGTAAAATGTTTAAAGTTTGAAAAAGAAGTCTACTATCATGATAACGAGGTCCAAATCTAAACGATAGAAATCGTTTACATAAACGGAAGCTATCGATGTCCCTTTAAGCAAATTAATAAGTGATTTATGATACTATTTTAATTCATATCATAACACTTCGATTTTCCCATCATCCGACCACTTGATTACAGAAAAACAGCTGTTTCTAATTTCCGCTTTCCAACCGGTTTAATAGTCTCAGATTTATGTCAAATATTGTCGTGCATTCCTGCTCGGTGCATTCTATTCCGGATCGAAAGACCGGCTTTTATGTCATCGTAACGCCCGCCTAGTTAAGATAGGTCCGAGTTATAAAATAGATTGATGGCTTGTTTCACCATTTTAACCTTTATTTATCGGCTGCCACAGAGCATTATGACTTTTACGACTAGTTGTCGTTTGAAATATCCATCGATAACACTGTGAAAGTAATAGAAAAATAATGAAATTGTGATTTTTATTGGGTTTAGTGACGCGGGGATTTTCATTATTTTAGAATTGAAGTGAAGCTTACAATTTAAATCAAAATCACTTACAGCTTGCGTGGGGAAAAAGTGATTTAGAGCAGTTATGACTTGATAAAATATCCCATAATTATTGAATGTAATTCATTTGGCTTCATACCAAAACTTCATGTGTGCCGAAGAATGCTTCGGCACGCATGAAGAAAAAAAATGAAATTCTGATCCTTTTTAATGAAAAAGGATCAGAATTTCATGCCCAAAACTGCAGATGACTAACTCAAAATGCATCTTATGGCAGCATAATAATAAAAACACTCATGTGCAGCTGCGACCGAAGTTCGAATTAGTAAAAATAAAATGTTCGATACTGCGAGCTGCGGCGCTGCGGCGGGGAGGCGCGGCACGCATGCGCCCGTGACCTTGACACCGCCGACCGAATCGACACGCGTTTACGTATGCCAGACGCATACAGACAAGGATCTTTTTCCAAAACGGAAAGTGTTGCGTAGTTCACTTCCTTACATTTAATTATGATGCATTTTATGACTCATGTTAGTGGTTACAATTCTGTGGGAATGGGAAAGCATTTGCATGAATGTAGATAGCACGGTATCTAGATGGGAAGGAAGTGCTCTTGCGGAGGTTTACCTCGATAACCGATTGATTTAAACAAACTTTGTAAAAGTAGCGCCCCAGTTCATTAAAATTCGATCATACCACAAAGGTTCAATATACTCGGCAACTAAATATAATTGTAGAACTTCAATTTCTAAATGATAATCATAAAATTTTGTCGAAAAACCAACATTTAATATATTCTAAGGTAAGTGAAACTGCGTTGACGATTTATGACGAACTTTCGCTTGTTACGACAAAAATGTGGAGGTTTTTGAACGAAACTAGCAGAAATGTGGAAGTTTCTGAATGAAACGAGAGCGGATTGAAAGGTCGGACACGTTGTCGTGTCGATTATCATCATAACGCGACCGTCACGAAGGTCGTAAACTATGTCTGTCACATAAAATATGGTAATTTATGGTCTGGTGGGCCACAATAGTTCATTAGAAGCTTGTTGCGCTGTTCAGATTATTTGTTTAGTTATGATTTGAGTCATGAATGTCGGTTCTCCACTTGGCCTGTAGCTTCTGCAAACGGTAATGTTTAAAGTTGTACGAAAAAGGTAAAAACTTATTGCCAGCCAGTGCGTCATCTAGCGCCACGCCAAGTTTGCTTGTCCGAAGTTTTAACTTCAAACTCCCTTTGCAAGAGTATTTGCATCTCTCGCAATTTACTAATCAATGAAAATGAAAACAGAATACCATTAAAGAAAAGGTTCAAAAGCGTTTATTATCAGTAAACTAATCCGATTTTCTGTAACAGTTATCTCTAAATCAGGTCGACATTGTTAGGTATTTTTGTCCTTCGGTAGTGGTTATCGAGTACCTACCGAAGCACCAACAAAAACTAAAAACATCGTTCCAAAAGACGAACCATTCGGATACGCACATCGACATAAGCTATAAAAGTTCAGTTTTTCTTCGTGTGCTGTCCCATCCCTTCCCGTCCCAGCAGTCAGCAGGCAAGTTCAGCATTACAATGCAGGCATTCATACGCGGCATTGTGGACTCACCAAGATGCAAGATTAGGGCGACACAAGTGTCTCGTATACATATATTTTTTTCTTTATCTTTGGCCATATGGTACGGAGGAGAACATTTCAATAACAAGTAAATTGGGCGGCTTGTTCTGCCAATTGTCAATGGATTGCTTTGATCAAACCATTTTATGGGTGGGCGAAACAATTGACGTTTTTTATTTTTGTGATTATTGTATTTATATTTTTATTAATGGCAGTGTCCTTGGCAAGGAAACCCAGATAATGTTCTATTAATGAATGAAACAAAAGGTTCTCTCAAAAAAAAATAAAGCTAATCCACTAACACAAAATGCAAATAGTATGAATGGATTTTGTGTCATTTATCATTAAATTCATGAATTGTAAATGGTAGCTACTTTAATAGACGGAAGAATCAGTTTTGTCTAAATCCTGCATCACTGCACTCGTCCATTAAATAAACACACAAGAGCATACAAGATGGCATCCGTAAAAGGAAAACCACACAATCCAGGGCCATCGTCTGTGCTAAAATTAAACTCCATTGCACCAATCAGTGTTGCCAGCCGCAACGCTTTGTTTTACTTTTTAACACATTCTATTGCGATTATCCAGATAAAGTATTGTTATTATCTGTGCTGGATCGATTTTAAGCCCCGCAAATGGAAGATTCGTCACGATTCTCGCTAAGACTGCCAGTTTAAATTCAGCTTCGATAAAAAATACGGGTGAAGTAAAAAATCTGTTGACTTGAGAATCCGCATTGGTTGTTTTTTTTTTCGTTTTTTATAGCCTACAAGAAATACTTTTGATAGTTGTAGCTAACTATCAAAAGTATTTCTCAGTTAATTAAACTTGTCTCTACATTGATTACTCTTACTGTTTTTAAAAACTGTTTAAAAATCACAACCATCACAAATCGTCAATACAAAAGCCTGCAATATAAAACTGTCTGCTACACTTCCAATTGTTCCAATATTACACATCAGTATCTTCCTCGTGCATTAATTAACGACGAGTTCCAACACTTCATTAGTGACTAAACGGAAAGATACGATACCAAACCGTATGCACAACACGAATGTAATGGCGACGCGTCTCACTTGAGTAAACAACTAAGCATACAAGTACACACACCACACACTTGCCATACAAAAATAACTTCTATTTCCAAAGCAGTTAGTGCATCGCCGGTATCTGCATTGGCAGACACGATCTTCGCTGAAATGGATCTTATACTGTTAGTTGATTTGCTTAAAACGTATTCTTGTAGTGTTTTGCATTCTATTTGAATGTCTACTTTTCAATTTTACGATGGATATTTGAATGAAACACGAAGACAATCCTACATTCTCGTATTTTTATTTATTTATTTATTTATTTATTTATTGACACACCAACGACTTATTCACTAAATCATTACATTCGTATTACTTATAAATAAAACAGTTTATGTGAAAAGATTCTCAAGATCGGAATGCAATACGCAAACGCAAAGCGTGACTCAAATTAAATTGACGATAAGCCGACACATTAATGGAGTCCATCGATTCAAATAATGTCTTTTTAAACACTGAAACCTAAAACTACCTACCTATAGTACTATGGCCAAAGAATGTTTACTATCTAAATGGATGGGAAGATAACCAAAGAACGGATTAACTTTCTTACGTAATTAACATAATTAATCTGCTTATCTTGGCAAAATTAAGCACATGATAGACGACATAATACATGAATTAAAATGTATGCAGGTAATGCATACGAAATTAAAACGGTACGATATTATCTTGATAGGTGGTAATCGCTTAATAAGCGTTTCACGAGGATTTAAGGACATTACCATAATCATAATTATTTACTTAAGTAGTCAAATCCATCGTCCACGTCAGTGTATTTGGGTATTTTTGGAATATAATACATAAAACAGGAAGGGTTTACTTGATTGTTAAGTTTCAAATCAAAGATAGGTGACTAGGTAGGCGACATGTTTTTGATTCAATTTGATTCAAACGTTATTTAAAAAAAAAAAAAAAATTGTATTTAATCTAAAACTGGCGTAATGAAGCGAAAGCTAGAGTAGATGAAACAAAAGACTATAGATCCGGTGTTGCAGATTACAGCTCTTGAAAGGCAGGAAGTTGCTTGTATAGGTTTCGTTGAAACTGGGAGAAGTACATGCGTTGTCGCGAAAGATGGAAGAAGCGGAGGGAGGTCTTTGCCCAAAAGTGGAACAAAGCAGTCAGACTAAAATCGGATCACTTTAAAATTAAAGTTTAAGTACAAGTTACCTAGAACCTAGAACTCACCAAAAAAAGGTAAAATCTGATGTAAATCCAAAAAGACCAAAAAAGGTCTGGTTCTTTAGTTTGAAATGTCACATATATTTTTAAATTCTGCCCACAATTTTCACATGGTCCCCGTATGCTTGTCAGCAGGGACGCAGCCTCGCATACGCAAGTGACGTGACAACAATGGACGGATGTCTGGCTGTAATCACGGGCCATTGTCGCCTGTTCGAGCCTAGGACCATTCCATGACATGCTTGATGCGTTAGCATTGCTTATTGATGGGCAGAGGAAATTCGGCGCCCAAATGTGACTTCATTAGACATTAATGGGGTAATAGTGACGTTATAAAATAATAACAACATGTAAACAATGGTATTGGTGATCCTGATTAGAAAAGTGCATGTGCTCAAGACATCGAACTTAATTGTTGTGGCCGAAATCGGAAATGTTTTAATTTGAGTTAACACAACAATGAACTAAGAAAGCTTGAGCTTGGCCACAGGCAGATACTTTAAGACCACCTCAGTTGTATTTTTTCATAGTTAATCAATAGTAAAAATTATATCTACGTAATGAAAAAGCCGAAGAGAAGCCTGTAGGTCTACCCAGCAGTGGTTGAAGTCGGGCCGTGGATGATGATGAATGAATGATCCAACTAAGCGCCATTGAATCACCCCGCGAAATTCCCAAAAAGCAAGATAAGCTAACCTCATTGTTGACACTATCCATCGGCTGATAAGTACCCGACTATATGGATACGAAAACCTCTCGAAAATGCTAATAACCGACGTAATAGATGAACTGATAGCGCCGTTATCAGTAGATATCAATATGTCAGACACGGTGGGAAAACTTCGAGATGAAAAATACTAAACAAATAATTTGGATATTGGAACTTTATCGGACAAACAAACTGATAGGAGAATGTAAGTCATTGTGCTGCTGACTGAATTTGTTTCCATAACATGCACATGACTTATACGTTTGATAGCAAATGACACATTCACTCCATCTTCAGCCAATCTCAATCGAGATGAATGCAAAAAAGTAGAGAGGTAGGTAAATCACAAACAACGAATAAATTGTTATTAATAATAATTAAACAAAAACTTTAGTTTTTAAATCAAACATATTTGCCTATGCAACGCAGGCCATTCACACAAGAACCACTGAAAGTCGTTTTAAAAATTCAGAATTTGGAATTAAGATCGCCAAGCATGGCGGCTACGTTCGGATACACGTTCCGGTGTCCGCGTTACAGAATAATTAAAACCAAAGCGCACTTAATTACTGAAATGGCCACATATCTGTTGCTCGAGCTAAATGAGACTCATTTTTATGAAACAGATAACATCGCCACCCGTTGGAAAGTCGGCGCGATGCCGTGTCTATCACGGATTTGGGAAAGTATAGCAATGATGTTCGAACGCATTCTTTAATATTAAACATTTATTTCAAATTGTTACGTGACTTTCTCTTTGCAAATAATATAGTTAAAGTGATGACTCGTATGATTACAAAGCACTATTTTAATGAGCACAATGGTGATCGCGAGAGGTTTTACCAGCTCATCCTCACTTCCAATCTCGTTACACTGTGTGATTTTTTTTATTTGAATTACCAAACCTAAATAATGGGTATTATAATCATTAATTTTGGACTTATCGTATAAGAGGATTTAAAAGGTAAAATTCCTTCCATAAAATTTGCAGAATTTCAAAGAAATGCCTCTATTTTTACCACAGACTTTTTTTTAGATGGTTTTGCATTCTAATGATACTTAACAAAGAGAAAGCGTCTGCAAACGGAACTTGTATTAAATATATGGCGTCTAGACTAAGTTCGTATTTTCTATTGATTCAAGCCAGACGTGGAGCAGTGAGCTCACAAACGTAGTGCGACTCCGTGTTGAAAGTTTAGAGCAAATTGCTTTGAAATTGATTCAATATTTACCTAATATGTGTGTCTTTCGCAAAGAAAGATCTTTGTACGGGACATTGTACGTTTTATTATGTGCTAAAAGTCAGTTAATTATTGAGGTATAATAATGTTACTAGTCATTCATTATACTAACACGAACCAGTCACGATCAGCTTCACACATCACGCTTTTCTCTATCTAATTACTCAATTTGTCATCAAATCTAATCGTTACTAGCCCCAACCAATTGAATAAACCAGTAATTACCGTTCTTGATTAATTGAAACTGCCAACACAGTTTTGTCATCACTAATTGTTTGAATGTAGACATGAAAACTATTGTCAATTGTCGCATCGAATGTAAGACGACACGCATCGGTAATGAGGTGTGAACAAGTCATATGGACACTTGATATAACGCGGGAGGACATACTCACGCGCCGCGGTCTGATTCTGCGCGTGCGTTCGTCGCCCGTAAATCACACAGGCTAGATCCGAGCTCAATTTCTCTGGCCATTTATTAGCCTCCTCAGCCATTTCGTGTCTGTTCAAATAATTTGTGTACACGCAACGGTAATTTAATAAAAATGTGGCATGAGTTGTAGTCACGTCAGCGGATATGTATCGTTTCTGTAAGCGATCATTAGAATTCTTGGAGATGGCTATCTAGATTGCTCTGTAGGTATTTAGAATTTTGATAGGATCAGTATTTACGAGTAAGATTTAATGGTCCTTCGAGCTTGACTATTCATGCGTAGGTGATCGAATACAAAGCAAAGGGCCAGACATGGATGCAAAAATCACTTGGGGGTCACAAAAAGGTGTGCCTAGAAATTAAGACAAAAATGCATTACAACGACGATAGTTAACATTTGGATTGGGATACTCCAAAACGTACTTGAAGTGGTCAGACATAAAGTAGATAAAGGCATGGCTGCGCTATAGAAGTCTTTTGGTGAGAAAAACTTGTTTTGACGTCCTGCACCAAAATTAACAAGCGGATACGTTCCATCATAATTTTCGTCAGTCGTAACAGTTGGTTACTCATTCAATCAAAATACTATCAAACGTTGGTGCATTGAAAGAATACAATAGGTGATATTGACAAATATTGTTTGTATTACGCTCATTTACTTTTACGACAACGAGTCACATTCCAATCATTACAAGCAACTCGGTTTGTACCGGACAAAGTGCGGAGATAAGGACCAGAAATTGAAATGGTTGAAGATTACTTAACCAAACAGCATCGATACTGGTCCTAATACTCCTAATGAAAACAACAACCAAGACGTAATACCGTCACATCAACTATGAATAATTCAAAAACGAAAGTATAGAATAACATACAAATAAAGCCCAGACATGTAGATTGTAGAACGTTCTATTAATAATTCATCGGTATATATTATGATTAATACTTGTGAGCGGTTATTAAACTCATTATTCAGTGTAGGCAATCCATATACTTTCACGTCAGTAGCTTAGTATAATTTGAGTATGTTATTTCAAACGGCTTCTTCTATTCATCGTGTTTGACTTGGTTGATTAGCTGTGTTCGACACTTCTTTTGCGAGCACTTAGGTCATGCTTGCAGCTTTTTGTAAACTTATCACGTTATCCAAATCAAATGCGCGAATTTCACTTTTGAACTCATCTTAACAGATGTTATAGCCGCGAGTGGGTCTTGTCTGTTCTCTCTGTTATCTTCATTTTCTGACTCCGCACACTCCACAGTTCTTAAATAATGGTCTACACCATCCAACCACCCGAACTTGGGGAGGTCTCGGCTACTCCAGCCATCCGGTTCATTATCAAGTAAAAGTTTTGGTGCTCTAGTGTCGTCCATTCTAAGATTTCTAAGGACATATAATGCACATCGAAGACGTTTTATTTTTATGGTCTTAGTGACTTTAAAGTCATCATGCATGTCGTCGAGTTTATGGTGGTAGGTACCGCGTTGTTGATTTCTAGCACTGCACAGACTACACGCTTGATGATTCGTTCGGCTTTCGAACAGTAACAGATAATTCTCGTTTTTTTTTTGCCATTAGCATCTAGTACCCAGATGTCCGAATTGTTTGTCAGCATTGGTCTTAGTGAGGTTTTGTAATAAGAGGAGTTTAATGTTCTTAAAAGTATTTTTGTATCTTAGCAGGCTGAAATTGCAATTATTGGCAGCCTTTTATTCAGTTATTCTCTTGCTTGTTTTCAGAAGGCATTAGTTTTTGTCCGTTTAAGGAATCAAGATGCACAAGAGGAAAATTTAGAACTGGAGCTGAATAAAACGCCTGGGTTGTCGGCCGACAGAAATTCAGCCTTAGGGTTGAAACATGCATTGACAGAATTTTCAGGACTAGGTATTTTTCTATGTTTGCGGCATGTAATCTAATTTATTCATAATTAATGGAGTTCGTTATCCCATGCAAGCCGAAATAGTCTGTGGTCAGTTAGTATAATTATTAATCAATCGATAGTTTTCGTGTAAATCAACTCAATAAATCCGTAAAACATACCGGGAAGGAAAACAAATAATTTTAATGTTGTTCAGTCAGAATGAAATCAATATTATATGAATCGAATAACGTCGTTTTTTATTTGATCGGTAGGAAGAGGAACAAAAGCGCGATTCTGGTAAAGAAACGAAGCAAGTTTTGCAATTAATTGTGTTTGGTTTTTTTTTTCATTGCTTCTCTCATCATGTTTTATTGTTGACTTGGCAGATGTTCATTTGATTAGCAAAGTTTCCTCTTCGGAACTTAGCTCAGTGCTCTCATTTCTCCAAGAGAATTTGAAACCGTTATCAATCATTCATCATACAACAGTAATCAGGTAAGAATTTGATTTGAATAGGTACCTCCATGAGATTCCAATAAAGATATGATAATAATAAAATTGTGGGTAGCATGAATCATCCATCAGATCATAACGTTGTGGAGTTCCTCCACGTAAATAACTTATATCCACCTGAGTGCAGCTGAAAAAACAAAAGCGATGTACAGGAGAATGTTTATAAATAATTCATACACATAACAAAACTGGCGCGGCGTGTCTATCAGCCTATACTAGTTCAAGATCACCACATGAAACGACAATACAGCGAGCTGCGGGCACGACAGAGCGAGGGTGTGAGTGCGCAGCCCTAGAGCTCCCGGTCGGTCCCTGTGCGTAGCTATACCTACCCATCCCACGGCGGGACAATCGATTCGCGGGAGTCGCTCCCCCAGCGGCGCGCCCGGCCGCTCAGCCGCCAGCCCGGCCCGGCCACCCGACCGGCACATTCTACCGATAATAACACAAAAACTTACCTTTTTACACTTCAGCAAACTCACACCACCAAAGAAATGTAGCCACGGAGATCGCGAGATCAAATCACAGGTTGCACTATATTCGCGAACGGCAGGTTCAGTCTAGCACTTCATCAATTAACTTGACACTGATTTTTAATTACAATAGCTAATATATATTATTATGTATAATAGTGTATACCGGTACGGTTTGGTCCGGTGTGGATTAATTACGTGAATCGTTGCAACAACAACGTTACCCCCACGGTAGTTCGCGGCGGACTGACCGGTTTGAAGATGGCGCTTTGCGTGCGGCGGCAGGGAAGCGAGTGAATGCAGCTGCGGAAGCACCGTTACAAACTGCTCCAATAAGAATCCAGTATGAATAAGAGCGTCTTTTATCAGCCAATAGTGAGTGAGCTTAAGCACTAAGATTTTGCCCGTGAAAGTTCAAAAAGGCTCATCATTATTCTTGTTTTAATGATATTATTAATAATCATAAATTAGGAGGAGTAGTCTAGCTAGTACAGTAATTAAGTTATTAATGGTTTATAAACGTGCATAAACTTTTACATTATTCGCGATTAGAGAGTTCATAAAATAAAAGACCTACATAGTAGTTAAGATATTATTTGCTTGAGTCGCTTGGGATACCAATACGATATGGGAAGAGTTTAGTGCAGGTAAAAGGCAGTTCTTAAAACAGTAAAATCAATTATAAAGCCCTTAGACAAATGTTGCTGTGGTTGGCTTACTGAAATATATTTGTGTGTGGTTTATCCCTTCAGAAACTGTGTCCGTCAGCAGTCTGCAATGGGGGGGTGTTAAATCCTCACCTACTTTGGGTTTGTTTAATCACGTTCTTGTTAGGGTCCCATTAGGTCCCCTCGACTAGCCATAAATAAAAATTAATTTGTTTTAGTCACGTCACCATAGCCATCATCTACGCTGTTTTTAAATTTGGCATAGGAAACGTGCGTAGTAAATTATTGCAATGTCTTAATCAGTTTCACGGCACCTTTTGTAGGAAATGTCGCCCTATAAAATGTCATTCATCTTTTGGGAGCATGACTATTCGTTAGAATTATAATTTACAGGCAAATATTCATTACTGTTATTTTCTATCACAAAAGTGTTGAAAAGGTTGGTTTCACGGAAGATAGCTTTGGAAAGTACTATTGCATTTGTTTAGTGGTAAGTATAAGTAAAGTGTATAGCCTTTCTGAGAGCAATCTCTCTTACGGTTCTATACTCTTGTGCAGTAGGTAGACCTCCCAAGATGAGAGCTTCAAGATGTAGGTATAAAACTTTTGCGTGTGGTCCAAGCAACTGATAACTAAGAATTATGAAAATGTATGTTATCCAATGTGTGTTGTTGTTGTTGTAATGTGTTGTTTGTGTTGTTATAAATGTGTGTTATGTGTGCTTTTCGGTTATCAGTCAGTTTAACACTTGAGATATTTTGCCCGCCTTTCCTAATGGCATGTTTGGGTGTTAACTGCAGAAGTGGCGTAAGCTAGTTCGGGAAACATAAGGAACAAAAAAGCCATTGTATTTTATGCTTAAACCTTTCTTCTACTAAAACATGGGAGCATGACAACTTTTATTTAAAACAAAGCAAAAAAACTTTACGTAAAGAAAAGTGTAAAACTACTGTATAAATATATATTATTCCCGTGGTAAAACTATATCTTATTTCCATGCCTTGCAGACTGTGACATGACGAGCACTGTCGCAGGTCACACCTAGTTTATTGCGGGCACTCCTAGGTCTACCCGCTAGACCCAGGTCACAGCATAGTAATGAGTGCCTTACCCACTCCACACCTCAGTGAAACCGCATTTTAGGTAATTCATTACTATTCATGGCAATTATTATGGTTTTTTAACGTCACATTCCTGTTTGAATTTCTCGTTTTCCTTGTTCTCCATTACAACTAAGTAGGACCAACGATGACAATAATAATAGGTATTGTATTAACCTATACTAAGATTAGGAAGAACAAATAAATACATTAAGTATACATTATTTTCTGGATATAGTCTACCAAAAACTAATTGGAATGGAATTCGGAATCAAGACGTACTTGAGCAACCAGAAAGATCCAATTTCTCACATTTTCTGCATGATGTATTTTAATAGTGTTGCTTGGCAACCTACTCGGCCGTTGACGTTTGCCCAGGCGCAGCTTGCCTGTCTTCATAATGGCCCAACTTAAGAGCAGCCAAGCAGAACGGTGTCTCAAGCTAAACGGTTGTCCTGTTAACAGCTGCCGGCCGTAGCGGTTAGCTAGCCTAGCGGGAATGATCGTAAATATCTGCGGTTTAGACTAACTTGTGGATAATTATGAAATCTGTAATATGGGAAACTGCTTCCTGAGCGTCGGCTGTGGTCCACGAGATAATTATACGTGTTTAACGTTAACTATAAGTGCTAATTGTGAAAAAAGTGCGTATTGACGCATGAAGATATAGAAGGTAACATAGAAGGTGGCAAGATTCTTTGGATCGAAGACCAGATCTAGTCATTGAAGATATAAGATTAGACAAAATACCGGATATGGGGGCATTGTGTGAGGCTAACATGACCAAGAATGCCCACTGGAATTCTAAACCTAACCGTTAATGGCCCAGGGGCATAGAAACACTGCGTTTCAACGGAGCGAATTGATGCCCACACAAACTATATCGACGGCGGAGTGCCAATACTAGTATAATATATAGCAGTCTATGGCCAATACCTTCTATCTGACATTTTTCTTTTTACTTCGGCATTTGCAAGTCATTGTTACTTCGGCGTCGAAGTTCACAAAAGGCGAGAAGATGAAACGAAGTAGGTTAGAGAAGTAAGTACCTAGGTACTAAGTGCGGTCCAATAAGATAGCTAACTTGTAACAGTACGTCAGTCTTGCAAAAACTCCATACTCCGCCGTAACAAGCCATTAGAAGTCCATTGAAGCACATCTGGCATCACCGCAGACATGAGCTCGATGGAGCGTGCTTATTTACGGCCAGCGTCAGATATGCCTCGTGCAATTTGCCTACCACTATGTTATGGGAAACATATGGGAGGATATTGTAGCGAGCGGCTGACCTTGGCTTGGCGGGTTTGTCTCTCAAATTTTTTTGGTGTGTTAGTATTGATTTTCAAAATTATAGAAGTATCCAGGGTATTTGAATGATGAATGCAGGGCATATTTATTGGGCTTGGTAAAATTCATGTTATTCTATGTCTCTGTCAGCAAGTCAAACTGAATTTATAGACTAAGCCTAAGAATTTACGAGTCCCCATGCATGCTTGAGCCATTAGTGTCTTCCTTGCAGTTTACTCTTTATGATATGCATCTAGCGAGCCATGAATTACTGCCAATTTCTACGGCTTATCCAACTCCTAATGCAGAAACCGGAAATAAAAAATAAAGTAATGATTCAAAAAATCTCTCCATGTCCGCGCAGATTCTTGTGATGCTCCGTAACTTGGACCATTACTACGAATTCCTCAGCCTCACTCGTCGCGATATAAATCAGAGACGATCGGCCATCCATCGTCGCGTTCATGCTCTATGCTCGCGTCACCGACCGTCTTCGGATTTCAGACATCGCACCTTTTTCTACATCGAAATTAATGGTCTATGGTCTGTACTTTTTAAACTAGTCGCGCACTCATTAGCAAGTTTACCCCGTAAAGAACCAAAGTCATTAAAAAACTTTTGGTGGCACGTGTTAATAGCTTCGAGTTAGCTGTTTTTGAAACTTTGCCCATTCACAGCACAACACAAACAGTTAACAAATGATGACATCAAATCCTTTGTGGTTGCCAGACCCATCGCCACAATGGTACATTATTTGTTAACAAATTATTTCTTAACGGAAAATGCAATCATAGTTCTGCACGTTCTACATTACCTACTGAGAATAGAGTATTTGAAGGCAGACAATCAGCAGCAGTAGGTACACCGCTAACCCACTTGTCCCATCTCCGTAAAGATAAAATAACAATAAATTATTTTTACGAACAAATTATACAAATCTCCGCCTGATCCGCGATTTCTAGCACAGTGCGTTAATTCAGCGCGTGCGATAGTATCGGATCGCGCTAAGCGGAAAGATCGCGGGATAGCACGCAGGCGCAGCACCGCCCGATGCTCTGGTGATACCAGGGAACACTCGCGTGGATGGAACCAGGCCGGTAATTAAGGAGGCGACAATATGCTGGTAGTAAGTGATTGTTTATGGTCAGCCGCTTGATGGTAATCTTGAATGGCGAAACATTTTCCTACAATGTCATTTCTGGCGGCAAATCTTGAGATTCCACTCCCAAGTTTGTGTCTCACTAACAAGTCATGTCCTAACAAGCTAAACTGAAACTATTGGGGGAAGTTGTGAATTCCGCTGGATGCGGGAAGCACAGGGCCGATTGTTGTGGCTTGTTTACGGGTGGCTTTTGACCAGGCGTGCATTTACATCTTTCGGCGATGGCAGTACTACAAAGCTGACAAATTCTTATACCAACTTTAGACATCAAGATACGGGAACTAAATGATGTAAGTATAGTGTAAAACTTGTGGGGCAAAGGTTACAAACCATGGAACCGTGACCGTCTGACATTTGTTTTCCCGACAAAATACCAATAATCCACCTTTCTCTCAACACTCCGTTAGGTTTCAATTGCATGCTCAATTCAACGGTTCGTGATAAAGCTCATAAATATCACCCTAAGCCATTCTTCTCGCCATGAACATGCAAATGTCATCAATTAGACGCTACGAGTTTTGATGCAGAACAATAAGCACTTGTAAGTAGAGAAAGGCGCTAATTACGCAATCTGTTATTGTTTCCATCGAGAATGACGCGAGGGATATCATTTGTGTGTCAGCGGGTGTCTGTAATTGCTGTCTATCATTCTGCGGCATGTAGGAACATGACGTCTGATGTTTCTCATCGCTGATTTCCGACTTTTTTGGCGTGAAACAATGAGGTTTTTGAATAACTACAGTCATATCTTCCTGGTGAATCTTTTATAAGAGGTTCCTTTGAAAGACCAGTCCCATGCTAGATGATGCAAACTTATGATTTGTTGAGAGTTAGCTCATAAATACGTTGACTCAACGCAGAAAGATTTCACAATCATTTAGACAGTCTGTTAAACGCCATATGGGGTTGGTCTACGACAAGGTCCAAATACTATGCATTCTTGCTAGAAGCTCTACCTTTCATTAATTTTTAGTGTTTAAATAAATTATTATGCTTACTTTCCAAGCCCAAAATTAAGAGCGTAAAAGAAAGTTTATGTAAAAAAAAATACAGCATTTGATAATGTGTCGATTGTTGAAAAGTGTTACCGTCACGACTATTACTGACCTATGTGGGATCTAATTACATATTGTTTCAACCGAACCTGGGAAAAACGGTGTTATGAAACCCTACACTTATAAACGACTAAGTACTACCCAAACAACGGCAACTAGTGAAAACTAAACGATACTACTTGAAGACGAGTTGTTTAGAGTAATTTAATGCACCTTGATGCGGGGCACGGGTCTCCTCTGTATGAGAGGGAGTGGGCTATAATTTTAATATGTGCACCATGTGGACTCAGTGCAGATTAGTAGATGTCTTCGCATTTTTGAATTTAGGTCTTGCCGGTTTCAACAACTTAATTACTATGGAACCACCGAACTAATTTAGGCCCAACTAATTGTTCTTGTAGACTTCATGATATAACTTCACGACCTCTAGGCCTAACTGGGCCTAGACCAGCTCTTGATAAATTGACGCTGACTCACGTGCAAAAAGAGCCGTAAGTATTAATTGTGCTTGAAAGTTGTAATTGGAATTCCAATTCACTTTTGCCTCATACGACTTAATATCAGATAAATAACAGTTGTTACTTGTAGGTGTAAAATAAGAACTCCATAAAAAAACGCAGTTCATTACCGAATAATGTACCCGATCTCATTTGCGAGTTACAAAAATAAGCAATAAATATACTACCGAAAGCGTAGCGGGACATATAAGACGTCTTCATCAGACACCAATTACCTCTGCTGCTTCTCCCGTTAAACTTGTAAAATGTTCTCGTTTCTCAGTAATTACAACACCAGCGTAGCTTGGTCTTCCACTCCTCGGGTAAGCACACTGTATGTAGAGGATAAAAGGGGTGTTCGGTACGTTTTCAGAGGTCTAGTTATTTGCCTGTTTATTGTAGGCCAACTAACAAGAGCGTGAAGACGCCGCAATTTCGGTATGTGAGCGATTTAATTAAGAATGTTTAATGTTCACTATTTTAATTTCATTATGCGCTTTCATTTTGACTTATATGATTCATAGAAATGTTTCTATGCTTGGAAAGCGGAGAGATGGCTTACAAATATAACGTTTAAATGAATTATATTTGTTTGTAACTCGTTTATATTCTAATACGGTTACCTCGCTTGCGTTTGCGCACGGTTCCATAAGATAAATTTTAGTTTGTAACTTATTCTGAAAGTTTATCGCCCATTACAGAACCGTTATCAATACAGCTTCAGTCGTAATGTATTAAGGCAAGTTAGTGCAAATTAGCTTACAGACGCTAATGCAGACGAAAATAAACAATTTCAGGTATTTAGCCACGTCCAGTTGTCAATAGTGTTACATAGATACCTAGGTAGACTACGGTCCGATCCTGGGTTAGGGTGCAATTACAGCCAGTTTTCTCGATACTCAACAAATCGATAAAGACTTAGCCATGCTTACATTTTACACGATTCATCACAAAATAACACACTTTCTAGTTACCAATAATTAGAAATCTAGAAACAACCGCGCAAATGTAAGTAGTTATTCGTGACTTGCAAACCTGCTTCTAATTTCGCGCCTATTAGCACCTTGACGACAAATCTCATGCAATTATAATCGATATAAACATCGAATTTACGATGACAAGCATCGCTAAGCGTCGGAATTAGGAAAGCCGCTGGCGCGCTGTCGCGTGCGGCTCCTCAGCGCTGTATTATCATAATTGATGAAAGCAGTAGCGTATCTATTGTAACGCGAGTTTTGTGCACACACACTACGCGCAAGATTAAATTTCCGCTTAATTAGTGGTGTAATGAGCAGTTAACTTCAGATTTTTGCATTTCTGACTCATTTTCCTTGAGGGACATCCTTGAAACGTAGTTAAAACCTGTGACCTGACGGCTTTCGCTACCTCATCCGACCTCAGTTGATCCGGTGCGTGCGAAACTTCTTGGTCTATTTTACCATCCCCCTGGCAGATAGCCCGGTACTTACGGAAAGTTGGAGAAGTCTCACTGATGAGACCATCAAGATCGACCAACAAATATTCGATATTGGTTCGCTCAAGTTTTTGTTAATTTTTTCCAGTATCAGCTACAACACTACCACTACCATCACTCTCGGCACCCAGCACCAGGACTTTCAGGGTCACCAGCCTTTTCTTGGATGTCATCCGTAGAAGGGAGAGCGTCCTTTATCGCTAGGAAGAAAAGTAAGGGCTGAGAGCCGACCCTTGGGCAACGCAACCACCACATTGAAGATGCCAATAGGTAGTGTTGACTAGGCCGTGTCACTATACGGACTTGGGTACTTGACTAACACTTACCGCCGATCCTAAAAGTATTGTAAAGTCTAGTCTAGGGTCTGCTATGGCCTGTCGCTTAGTACTTTTGCACTATTTGAACTGGTTGTCTGTGATCTAGGTCATCTTATAGAGTCTAGCTCGCATCATGTTAGATATTTTCTACAGTGATTTACCACAGACCTTACCTTCGGCTTAATCTAATGAGAAACTTATTTTTAGAAGGAGAAATAATTTATGATGATGACCATAATTGTAGCTATGCTTGAAATAGCATGCAGCTTATGCGAGTGTGGGCTACCAGTGCAATTTAAATCAATTAGTAAGATGATTGTGCTGTACACTTATCTCCTTAGTAAAAAATTCTTTGACGCCTCGCGTATTCATTAGTCTATAGTTAATTGCTCATAATAATCCACATCGACTGTGGATAATGAAGAATCGACACGGTTAGCCGTTAGAACTGTAGCTCTGGTCGGAACACTAACTTAGTGGACGAGAAAGTCTGTTTTTTTTCGGGAGCAGAGCGTAGTTCTCTTCATAGATGTTAACTTACTATTTGGATTAGAATAATGAAATAATATTATATTTTAATGTGCAGTATTATTTTGCATTTTTATGAGACTTAATTTTAGAAGATGTGAAAAAGTGATTAAATTATAATTAAGAAAATAAAGTAAAAAATACAAGTAGGTAGTTGGAACTTTCAAATTGTCTGTAATGGTTAAATGTTTAGTTTATATAATTAAAATATGAATGAACGGTATAGAGTTTTTGGTCGTGGTTCTGGCTGTTCTGTCTAAATATTCATTTAGAAACGTGAGAGGGCGCTGCTAAGCGGAACGGGATCCTAATTAAATTATCTGGAGCGTGACATGCGCGCGCATTTTATGCTTCTTGTTTTTCTGGACATAACTAAAACTACCCAGCAATTTTGTGAGCTACGAATAAAATATACCTGTTCCAAAAGTACTGTGATATTTTAAATGGTACCTAAATGTACCGTTCTAGAATATGATTCTAATCATGATATTATAATTGTGGTGAAAAAATAGTCCGTCATGGTTACTTACGGAGCGAACTACTTGCAACTAAACTTCTTCTTAGCGAATCGATGGTAAAAAAATAATTTAAATGAGCTTAGCCCAAAACTCAGCCACTCGAAATCCGGTCACTGAATGCAGCACATGATAGGAGGTGGGCCACTGACTATGAAAAGACGTCCCATACGCACTTGAATTTTAGTTGTCCCTGATCATAGATTGTCTTTGCTCCGGGCGACCTGGGTTTGAAGTCTATTTAGAGATTTCCAAGTTGGCCACTGCAACACGAGCTCAGGTAGAAGGCTCTCAGATGGCTCGATGAAGCCGTCAGGGGATTTAAATAGCTCCCGCCAGAGATCGCATCTAGTTCTGGAGGCATTGTTATTGGCTGGACTATCCCTCACACTAGGTCCCATGCACACCAGAAAGCATATACGGCTTTTCAGGCTCTGGGTAATGAGATGAAGTTGTGCATTGGGTCGCGTGAATTAGTTTGTAGCTTTGTCCTCTCGATGCGGGTGGCTATAGTTTTACGAACTTTTGGGGGCGCAATGCATACAGTATTCGTACCGGGGTCGGTTTAAAGTAACCAATAATAAATCAGCACGTCTCATTTAGAGCGGTATCTACTAAGTTGTTGTGGGCAGAACGGTCCCATACTGGGCCTATGCCTATGTTCACCAGCAGAGAAACAGAGCACCATTGCAGTTATTTGCAGGATTTGAGGAGACGCCCCCCATTTGGTGGATGTAAGGCGGCCAAACCGGTCTAAGATTATTCCGAGGTATTTTGGGTGATCACTGTAGACGATTGGTACCCCGTCCCAGTGGATTTTCATTGTACGACCCGCATGTCGGCCGGGCTACGGAGGTGATAAGCGAATGATTGTGTTTTTGAAGGATTCGGTTTTAAAGCATTTCCACCATAAAAGTGGCCCAGGCCACTAAGAGCTGTGGACAATTTGGCTTCAATATTGTTAAATTCGGTAGTTTTACAAGTAAGTGAAATGTCGTCAGCGCATAGCAAGTAAAATATTGAAAAGTAGAGGGCCCAATACGCTACGGCTGTACATTTACATCTCAAGAAGGTTCACAGGAAATCGTCAGCTACTAAGCATTACTTGAAGAATTTGGGTAACCTTTAAATCCTTTGCCAGGTTGGTCACTTTACATAAAGCAAGCGTTTTACGTTAAGGTGGAAGCGCCAGGGTAACCCACGAAATTCAAATTTTCTTACGTTTTTTGCAATTTACATTTCAGTGTCAGGTTGTATGTTGACGAAAATATGAATCGCGCCATTAATACGTATGTAGTTACAGAATTATAATCATTAAAATCATCAATACCACTCTCATATCTCATTTAATCCCATAGAATGACTATTTCATGAAAAAGTAATTCAATTGGGTTACATAAACTTAGAGAGTTGTATAACTAACGGACATAGTCCGTTAGTTGAAATGGGTCACACAAAGATTCATTTGCTGGTAAGTTGCCGGATAGTGGTCCACTAAACTTATTGGCTACATACGAGAATAACCTGTTGATTTTTATGCTTCAGTTTTGAGCCATAAATGTGCTGCCAAGAAGTAAAGGCATTCAATACAATTGTTTACCAAGGACGCGTGCTAAGGCGTGTAAGGTTCATGGCATCTTTTTAGGGCAGTATGACTTGCATCTTTGCTTAGGAAGAGGAATAGTGAATAGACGAGTAGTTTTTGACACTTGACCATACTTGACAGACGACACTAGACACTTTGACAGACAGTAAATTGATTAACATTGACGTACGGTTTTAATGATAAAATTGGAGGTTATATGTTGAACCTACCGAGATATTCCGAGTAAATAATGAACTAATAACTGTGTAATTGATGTTATTTAGTGATTATAAACAGCAATAATGGCTTTTGCATCGTTACGTTTTAATGCCCTGCGCACAGTGGTGCATTCAGCATCGTACACAACTTTGTTGAAGAGGCCCATGGCATATAAGAGTGCTATTTCCCTAGAAACTTTGTATCCTAATAGCTCCTTGAAGCTTACAACGCCAGCATTTGTAAGTACTCTTAACATTTAATTTATAATTCTTCAAAAAATATACCCCTCTAATGGTTATAACCTATTTTTAATTGTTGTAGCAACCAGCTGACCCGAATGAGACATTCTCCGGATTCATACCGGTCGATAAACTAGAAATAAAATACAGTGCAAGTTCTGGACCTGGTGGACAGAATGTTAACAAGGTAATTAATGATTAATGTATCAGTTATTACTTCAACATTAATCATGGAGGAGTGGAACGGAAATAAAGTCTTGCTGTTACCATCAGAGCTTTAAGACATCAAGTTTCATCAGCTTCAAGTTTTTAGAAATTGATAAAAGGTTGTGTGACTTACATATGTGCTAGGGCAATGAGCTGATTGGTAGAATGTAGATATATTAATATAAAATGACAATTTTATTAAATAATTTGCAGGTACATACCAAGGTGGACCTGAGGTTCAAACCCAGTGAGGCGGACTGGTTACATCCTGACATCAGGACTAAAATGATGGAACTGGTATGTCACAAAACTTCTCTGTCATCAGTTTAATAAGCTCAAAAAAAAAAGTTATATCATCTGAATTCAACATCATCTACGTGCCCTTGTTCCATGTCACTTGTGATCTGTGGGGTTGCACATTGTTTTCTTTTGTTGTCCTGTCAACCATCACACTGTCATTCACTCATTTGAATATATTTCAGCATGGCAACAAACTAACGAGAGAAGGCTACTTAATCATCAGGTCCGATACAACTCGGTCCCAACAGCTGAACCTGGCTGACTGCATGCAGAAGCTGCGGAACATGATCCGTGAAGCTGCCACTACCAAGAAAGAACCAGCACCTGAAACTGTTGAAAGGATTAGACAAAGGTAATAGGAATACTCAATTGATTATAAAAAACTACATTTTGTTCATGACGGTAAGCATTTAACTAAGGCAATTATCCTACAAGACATCTGTTTACTTGCATAAAAAGGTAACAGACAGACAGAGTGACTTTCTTTTTTGATATAATGTACAAAGCAATTGGCATATGCAGGGTGGAAGGGACACCGACACATAAATGGATGGTTACCACATTTTAAGTACAATTTTTTTTTTTGTGGGGGCGGTTCAGAATGCTGAACTGAATACAGGGTAACCGTTGGGGCATTGGTGTACCTTCCACCCTGTATAGAACTCTTAGTTAGCTCAGAGGCACATATTGGAAATATTTCGACTTTTTAAAGTTGTATCGACAGAGTGTGGGTCATTTATGATGCCAACTTAATAGATTTGATTATGCCAATATGTTTCTTATAATCTCCATATAATACTTATATAACAGTAGTGTAAAGTCTTTAAGCATAGTGGACTGTTAAACTGCTGGCTGTTACATATAACGAATCCTAGGGACTTGTATGCTTTACTGGTGATGTGATCAATGTGTGCCTTAAACGTGAATAATTGTTTATCCAGAATCACACCCAAGTCCTCGCCTGTGATGCTCGCGGAATAATATCGTCACTGATACTGTAATTGTAAATAATATTGTTGTGTTTACTGGAAAAGGTATTAAAAAAATGTATTATTTATGTTAAATACCAACCAATATACGGGTTAACCCTTATAATATATGGATTAACCAATTAAATATTACCTGAATGAAAGAGACAAAGCAGCGAGCGTGGGCTGACTCTGTCAGTTTCTTGCATATTTTTTTTTATACTAAAATGAACTTTGTGCTTGAACCGGTTATTATAGGATACGGTTTCATCTTTTCTATAGGTTTTTACCTAACCCTAAAAACTTACTCAATTAAAACCTCGAGACTGGTAACCTTTTTGGTGCCTGCTTGGAAGACACCAAGTTATGGTTTATACTTTTAGTTATTTTGTTTTACATGAGTATTACTATCATTTCCAGACACCTGAAAGCAGCTCGCATGCGTGTGGCGGTGAAACGCGAGGAGTCCCTGAAGCGCGCGATGAGGCAATCGCCCACTATAGACTTATGATTTTTCTATTAAATTGGGCATGCACGGCTTGACTTGTACTGGACTCTGAGGGAATAGAAATGAAATAGAAAGTTGTTTGTGACCTCATTTTTGCAAGGCCTGTAGTATAAAAGTCCGATCTTCCGAAGTCCAACGCAATTAAAACCACAATAACAGAGCGTACCGAGACGATGCCGACGGTGACAGTCGGCAGTAAAACCGGAGCACCTTTGTTGTGGAAAATGGAAATCTCATTATCACAATGTGCAGTATAGTTCTGTCCATAGACGAAGTTTTCTCAGATGTTCAGTTCAGCCGTAAAGTTTGACTGTTTCTATAGTTATGTATAATTAATATAATATAGTTGTTTAGCAATACGAGTTTTTATTTCCGTAGTATTGAGTATTTTCAAAGGGGTAATCGTCACTGCTTTTTTGAAGAAGTGTGTGAAGTGCAACACCGAATCTGAGCACATAATTTATCATGTAATATCTTGCCTGTTACTAAATATAAGTAGTAAAGCCTCACTTTGATATTTCCTAGGCGCCTGATGAAAGACGTTGAGCAAATTTTTTATTAAGATTTTTGGTGTGTTGTGATTTCTTAGGAACTATATTATTATGTGATATGGATAATTATTTAAACAGTCAAACAACATTTATACGAATTCAATGAACGTATAAATGTTTCGTATGCCCAATTTACAATTGGAATAAAGGTATTCCAATTGTGTTTTAGATTAAGGTAATGTAAACGTTGCTGTAATATATCTGTAGGCGCGTGTAGGCGCTATGGGCTGTTTCAGATTAGCGTATTTTCGCGTGTAGGCGTTCCTTTTACCACATGCACAACGCGAGCGTTTACGCTCTTATAAGCTCGAACCGCGCATGACGCCTCCCTTCGCGCTAACTCTGCAACTCACCCGCGCGGTGTGCGATCATTCGATCAAACATACCATACACCGATAAAATCGCATGAACACGAGCTTATACGCGCAAAAAATAACGCTAGTCTGGAACCGCTCTAAGTCAGGATTATTGTAAACTTGACTAACTGTCACGTTAGCTATTTAGATTACTAGTACCACCTCTATGTCTGTGACAAGTACCGATAAAGTTTAATAATAAATATAAATATAGTCCTTTTAAATCCAAGTGTTTTTCTTTTCCCGAAAAATCTATTATTATTCCATTTATTCATTCTAAATTACATTTTTAAGTATTCCTATATAAAATAATATTTAAAAAAAACATTTAAAAATATAAAAGATAGTAGCTCACCGGTATCGGGAACAGGGTCCAAGCTACCGGCGCGGTTAAGGCTCCAGAGAGAGGAACCTCCTAACAATACGAGCCGAGTCCAGCAGTACCGCTTTCTGAATCAAGCCCTTGATCCAGCTGCCTAACGAGAGACTCCTCACGATCGAAGCTCGAAGCCATGGGCTGATACGACTATCGGCACAATGATCTCTGAGTCCACATCCCACATATCGACGAGTTTGTCGACATGTGGGAGCCAAGTCAAGATACTTGATTTAAATATATTTTTTCGAAAAACCTATTATTATTACTGTCCTTCATCTAAGTCTAACCAAGTCGAGACGTGAGAGGGAAAGAGGCTCGTGTCCCAGCCGCCGCGGGAGACGCCCCGGGCGTCGGGGCTCAAGTGGTGGCTCCCGGCCACCGTAGGCGCGGGCCAGTGGACGGCGAGTTATGGGCTAGCTCGCCGTCTGGCCGTCTTTGGACGACAGGCCGTGTCGACGGCGCGTTCATGTTCCTCAAAGAGATGTCAGCAACTATGTAAGGGTCCGCAAGGGCAGATGTCTGTCAGGGCTGCGGGACTTTTCGAAAGAGATACCGCGGACCTAACACAAAGGGCAAAGATGGAACATGGAGGGGTTTTAGTCCGTAGAAGTCTGACACTCCCTTCCAGTCCGCCCAGAGAGGGGGGGGGGGGGTAGGGTTCATTTGATGATTTCCCATCAGAAAAAAAAGCCTAAACCAGTATAATATTTATTTTAGGTCGATCTCATAATCATGATGGAGAATATACAGTAATGAAAACTTCATTAATGCTTTCTATAAATTATAGAGCTGGCCGCTAATATCAAACGTTAGTAAAACGATTCCAAACAAAATAGTCTTTGGCCCTAACGGCGTTGTCATAGCAACGCAAAAAGACAAATAAATAGTGAAGTGTCTTGTCACATAACATTACTGATATATTTTTTATTGATCATAATTTACTCTCAATATGTCTTACAGGGATTTGAGGAGTAAGTAGTATTCATGCAAATCCAATGGATAAAGTTTTTGTTATTTCCCCAGCCCCAAGATGGACTAGCTGTCCAGTTTGATTCTCACTGGCAAATAACCTGTAACCTTGCTGTTATTATAAGTTACTCATGATGACTCATCCTGTGTTTAACTTAGGATATATCCCTGCTTATTGTCATCGTTCTCGTGCCCTTATTATTTATCCCAATGTGTTTAGGGTCGGCACAGCATCTTCGCATCGTTTCTCTATTTGTCGTCATCTCATGTCTCTGCTATTACCAGGATAAAAAACCATTTTCTATTTAAATTTTTCTCGACTGAAAGTATTCCTTTTGGTAAGATTTTAGCGAGGCAATGCGGGTCCTGGGGTTTCCGAAGCCGATATCTTTGGAGAGCTTCAGAACTCCTAACTGGGAGCTGATGGAGGAGTGTCTTCGCTGGCTGGCAGCCAGAGTTGAGCCTGATGCGGAGCTGGGGGGCGGTCGAAACTCTATGGAGCAACGGGTGGCGCTTGTCACTCACGCCATTGCGCTCTTTGTAAGTGTTCTTTAATGGGTACTGTATCGATAGATGGTAAACATAAAATGCTGGATAGGAATATTTCTGTCTTATTGTCAAAATTCTCTTCTATGTGCCTATGAGAAGAGGCCTGCGACCAGCAGTGGGACTGTAATATATCTGCATCCGATATATTATAGTCGACTCAGGCGCGGATACAGGATTTAACAGGCAATTTTTGTGTGATCTTACCTGTCTTCCAGAAAATTCATTTGAAACAGAGCAAAATGATAAACTTTTGATTATCAATGGGCTCAGGTGTTACTTTGTGTAAATCCATGATATACAACTAGAATATTTAGTTTTAATCGCGCCAAACTAGTTGACCATGACGTACAATTGCACCCATTGCTCCCCTCTGTATCCGCGCCTGAGTCGACTATCTTTCAGCGCCAACATAAAGTTGAACGGCAAACGAGTATACGGTGCCGACGGTTATGTGGTACGCGAGACGATGTAGGGGCTTCCCACCTACATAGCACTCCATTGTCCCACCAGCAGCGTCGGAATACACTATGCCCCTCTTACAGCACTCCCGCGCCAATATAAAGCTGAACGGCAAGCGCGTGTACGGCGCGGACGGGTATGCGGTGCGCGAGATGATGAAGGTGGCTTCTCTGCTGCGATCAGCACTGGAGACGCCGTCTACTGACGACCACCAGCACGAAACCACGCCTATAAGCTATGACTTTACCACCCGGGTAAGATCAAGAATACATAATACCTATTATAGTGCTGTGTTGATCTTACTTCCGTGCAATAGTTGCTTTAATTAGCTAGTGTACGTACACTACGTACCTAATATTTATTTTACAATTTTAAATTCAAAGTAAAAACATTTATTCCAATTAAACCATTTGCAGGCACTTTTGAATAGTGAAGGAGTCGCGTTCCAAAACGTAGATCTCTATAGAGAAGAACAGACCAGAATCTCCATTACTTTCTTTTCAATCAATCAATTTTCTTCTCCTTTATAATAGTTAAGTAAAAAACTAAGTTTGCCTCTCTTACAGTTAGGTGAGATCAAGCAAGCCCGAGCTCTGGCAACAGATATAACAGCACAGGGTGCGTTCCTGTTCGACCTTCTGGCGAAAGAGGCAGAAAACAAGGCGAGTTCGTTATCCAAACAAACAAAGAGGAAAAATCTTCTCCTAATTGAAGTATGTAACTAACATCTAGAGGTTAAACCTTGTCCAATACCTACTTATACTCAGGAACAACGCGAGCAAGCCCTCGCCCGTCCGCTGGACATGTCTGCAATGGAAGCAAGCCTTCGCCGTGCATTGGATGCTGTCGCCGGCAAGGTGTCCTCCGGTCGGGAGCAGATTGACAACGTGGCGGCCAGTGAGGCTGCTCTCGATGCCAAGCTTGAGAGGAAGAAGGCCGAGTTGATGAGGGCGGAGAAGAGGCTACATACTGTTCAGAAGATCAAGTAAGTGCTGCGTGTCTGATAAGATCTGAGCTGGTAAGGGGCGGGAACAGATCGACAACGTGGCGGCCAATTAAGCTGCCCTCGACGCCAAGCTGGAGAGGAAGAGGGCCGTGCTCATGAGGGCGCAGAAGAGGCTGTTCACTGTGCAGACGACCAAGTGAGTCTGTGTAGAGGTTTCGCTGATGATGTGTGTCTGTTTGCTGATGACGTGGACTTGGGCCTAATACCAGTTTTAGGGTCGTAAAATTCCTTCTTCAGTTTCAAATGACATCAATGCGGATTCTGACGTCAAGCAGTTTCTGGTATTGCTGCCATTATATAGGCTTTTATTGTGGTCCATGAAGGAAACAATTCTGTCTAGTTTTTCTGATGGACATTCAAATGTTTCTAGACCAGCGTACCAGGGTGAACTGACAGCTCTGGAGACGGAGATAGAACAGCTCTGGGACCAGTACGTGTTACGATATCGCTGCGTAGAGGCACTGAAGCATCAGCTCAGTGTATTGGAGAGCGCTCAGGCTGAGGTGAGCAACTGTAGACTTTGAAGCCTCATTTCATTTTACCGTTATACGAATTTACACTGATGGAAGGCTTCTTAGATAAGCTTTAGTACTTATTGGTAATAGTTTGTTTGCAGGCGGCTGAAGAACAACAGGCTGCGATCATGCAGCTCATTCACAAGTACGA
This sequence comes from Noctua janthina, assembly GCA_963576755.1. Lineage (NCBI taxonomy): Eukaryota > Metazoa > Arthropoda > Insecta > Lepidoptera > Noctuidae > Noctua > Noctua janthina. The sequence goes on along the minus strand of OY755055.1, from coordinate 1,093,386 downwards.
AGCTGAAGATGTTCTTGGGAAACTGAGTGATTCTGGTATGTACGGGTATTATCTAAGAATTAGGTACCTAGTGCTATTTATTTTATAAACAAATTCTTTATTATACGAATTAAATTGTAGATGACATGGACTCGAGTGATGACGGCAAGGATCTGAGTGAAGTGAAGCAGCCGAGACCAGCAACCAGACCTAAGACTCGGCTGAGGATTAAAACTGCAGGTAACCTACAGCTAGCTTAATTTATTAGCAAACAAAAGATAATTTCATGTTTGGTTAATTCGCGTGTGTTGTTGAATTGACAAAAAAATGCCATTGCCATTGAAAGTGTGTGTTGTGGGTAGCGATTTCTTCTTTTCAATCTTTGGTCGGACTGAACGAACACTGCTTGCTTTGCAGGCACAGCGGCAGCGGAGGCTCGTCGCGCATTCGGCAGCATGGCGGCGCGCGACTCGCTGGACGAGATCCGGGACGAGGACGACTCGCATTCGGACTCCGACTTCTCTGATAAGCAGGGCTTCGGCGACCTCTCCATATCTAGTGACTAACTGTTTATTGTTACTGGTGAATCTTGGCTCTGGGTATTGGCAGCATCTTTTATTGAACAACTTGGGTCTATTGCGTAAAGCTTGCGTTGGCTAACACAGCCGTGTTGCTCTCTCACTCAGCTTTGCGTAATATTCCCTTTTGTTGGCACTTGCGTGTAAGAATACGTTCTTTGTAAGGACAGCCTTCATGCGGCAGTGCTGTCTAACGAAACGCAAGGTTTACTAATAAAGAAACTTCTTTGTCAACTTCTATAAAATAGCCGTGAAGAATATGAGACCCTTAGCTTGATGGATAACGAATAATTCTCTAGAAACTGATTCTAATACATGTCGTTTAAACCAAAACTTTTACTAAAAGGTCCCGTTCGTTCAATGTTTATAGCCAATGTGCGCAGCCAAGTTAAAGGAGCATCGGAGTCAGACCATGTAACGCATGTGCATGAAATCTTTCATACTTACCATATTCAGCTTGAGCATGAAAATTTGCTGCCATTAAACTGTTTGTAACGCAGGGAGGGGACCAGGTACCAGCTCTGACGGCAGGATGATGTCGGCTGCTTCTTCATTCGGTTTGTCATGCATTGCTTTTTTGCTGTCTCATTCATAGTCGATTTATACTCTTCTAGATTAGTAAGCAATGATTGCTACCTCTTTAAGGATATATTGTAGTCCCAGTGACATGCAGGAAAGTACCTTATGGTACGGAGGGGTTAATCCCGTTATGCAGATTTCAAAGTTAAAGAAGATAGTAAGATGGAAGATATTGTAAGTCTTATTAAATTGCTATAACGGAAGGATAATGATGATATGGTTTTTCGAATACGTACGGGCCGCACACACTGTGACACTTTGACATACTGAACTTGCTTTGATGAATCATCGTTGATGACTGTAGAAGTAGTTTAACTGAGTAAGGGTATAGAACTGAAGTGGAAGTCACTCCAAAAAATCAAACTGGCGATGGGGTGACTACGCCATCTTTTATTGAAGAGTTCAAATCCTTTTGCTAAAGCAAAGGTATTATTGTGGTAGTGGAGAATACTTGTTTATCGTGTTAAGTCTTGATGTCGGTGTAGGTGGTGGTGACGTGCCGTCTCGCTGGTCCCGAGCTCGTCCGCGCCCAACCACGCGCACGCTGGCCACGGCTGACGATGATGAGTTCGCTGATCTAATTGAAGGTCAGTTGTTGAATGCATAGCTGTATAATGATAGACCGATTTATGATCCTAGTATGTACAAGTAGGATCTCAATAGAGGTAGAAACCCAGACCTATTTAAACATTTCTTTCTCCCCAGGAGTGGAAAGCGGTGACGCAGGGGACTCTTTAGGCAGCTCCTCAGAAAGTGAGCTGCGAGTAACCAGTGCCCGTCCTAGCGCCGCACCCGGCCGTGTCTCCGCGCTCAGCGACAACGAATTCTGAATCTTACTTTTGAAGAGTAAGGTGCATTTTTGTTTGTAGGTGTTTGTACTTTTGATAGTTAGCGTTTAGCTGTTACGTAATAAATACGTGAAAATTGCTTGTGAATGTAGTTCTTTTATTATTTTTAGATAGTGCTCTCAGATCCTACAGGTTGTTACTTCTAATAAATACAGTAAATAATCCTCATCTGGCACGTCCTCAACCTTGCTATTGTGAGTTTTCTCTCTATTATATGAAATATGTATTTCAAAAACTTGGTAATATTTTTCACGTGGACATTTTTGTCTCTATGATCTTTGTAGTCGAAAAAAAAGCATTATTTAAAAAAAAGTAATATTTATTCGTCTCGTCATCCAAGCAGTATCTGTCCACAATAAATAACCTTCGCAAGCCGTAGACCATAGACAAGCAGTCACAATACATTTGTCCACCGTAAACCCTAGTTTAAAGTATATACACGATCTAAGGAGTATAAGGGACATTATTTACAATTATATTTTACAGTCTCTAAGTATTTGTTTAGTAGATATTTAGTATAAAAATATAAATTCTTATCTAAAAAAGTAATTGAAATAATTTCTAAAGGATACACTTAATAACTAGTTTACGTATATTTTGGATACCGAAAAGACTGATACACTGTAGATTTTGGTAAGAGGTTTTCACCAAAGACCTGCACAAAATGTGTGTTAGCAATTTAAAAAGAAATACTAAAAATGATGGTCACAAGAAAAGAAAAACTATGAGTTGTTTCAAATATTCAGATCAGGAAACTAAACAAAGATAAAAATAGTCTTAAAAATAAACCTAATAAAAAACTACTCGTAAAGTAAGTAGCTTGTAAGCTTAGCTGAATATAAAATACTTTAATTATTACATAATCAAAAGTGTGTTTGTTCTAATTTTTTATCAATTGTATATAAATGAACAAAATTGAGCAACAATTTAGATGTTAATATTTACACCAATCGTAGGTTCGCAATTTGGCACCGTTTAGGTACATAGGACTTTCATTTTTATATATACAAACCTATACTTGACATTACATCTAAGAATATAAAACTAAACAGTATTTGTGAAGAATTTTTCATGATAGCTTTATTTCTCTATTATTTCTTACAAAAAATATGCAATTTCAAAGTGAAAAAGCTGCACTTCAAAAAATAATTCTATTAAAGATACATAAAAAATAGATTCACAAATAGAGACAATATAAAACTAGATAAATAAGACTTAAAATAGAATATAACACAGATATTTGACGATACGTACAAGTTTACAATTTGTTAATTAGTTATGTTAGTTAAAGTAATATAAACTAACGATGAAATAAGAATGAAACGAAACGACGATTTAGATAAAGACTGGCTGATATCTTGCCGTAATTATGATTAAAAATGATGAATGAACTTCAAAACGTGAATGATATATAATTATATATGTATGACAAAATGTAATGAAAAACATTATTCGCCAAGTCATTCGTGTACCGAATATCATGATGTCGTCTATATAAACTAAGCTAGATATTGCAGTAATTACCTTCCATGTCTTTCAGTAAAGAAATACTGAAAACATTTGCCGTAACTCCATGCTAATGATTTGCAATATCTTTTGGTCCCTTTGATAATATTGACTGATGTAGAAATATCAGCAATCGGTACTTGATCATAAGCTTTCGTTAAAGCGAATGAAATATAGGCTATGATAAATGATAATCTTACGAGTATAATATCATAATACGTGTTCTGATGAATATTTTACTTAAAGTTAGTGGAAATATTTACAATTTATCATAACGTATTGCGACCTTAAAAAGCTACATTGTTAAGTTTGGTATGATATGCTTAGATAGTTAGTTTACTTAAACGAAGAGTATTTAAAGATTTCTTACTGACTACAGTTTCTAAACATTCGTTTTCATTTACATGTTCGTATAAATTAATTGACGCTGTTTAATGAACCTCTTAACCAATATTTGATAGTGTAGATCTCGATTCTTATATCGATGTAGGATGAAATTATAATTTTGTCTTAAAATGTGTAATACATTTTTGTGGATGAAAAATGTATGAAAGTGCCTCAGTGGGTATTAGGACAGTTCCTGATGCGAGTGGCTGGTATCACTGGTGGCAGACGTACTCGCCAGGGAGTCGTGTTGTTCCGCTGCATGACGGCTCTCATCACATACTGCTATGAACTGCTCCGCGTATGCCCTGTAACATTAACATTATTTATTTCATATTGTTTAAGTAGCCTACAGCCCTTTCACAGTTATGTCATCTCTGACAGCAGCGAAGTAATAACAACCGTATTGTAACGGGGAAAGATCACTGTGATTTAGACAAACTTATCGGTGGCTGCAACCCGCCAGCACCCTTATTGCAAGCTGGCATGGTAGTATATTTGCTTCAGCTGTTTCCAGATAATATTATTCTGCGGTATTCTGTTTCGATTCTCTTGTGTTTTGTTTTTCTCTTTAAGTGATGACTGTGTATTACCTATCGAGACCGGTGTATGTCCTCTTTAGGTCTGCGTCAGTGACGTGGTCGCGGTCAGCTCGTCTCTTGCGGTGGATTCTCTCGAGAGATCTAGCCAGCTGCGAGTCTCGCTCGCGACCCTCGCGACGACGCCGCTCGGTGGTCGCGCGCGGCGATCGACGACGGCGCACGCGCTGTAATATTACACATTTTGTTATTTTAATGTCAAAGGAAATCAACAGTTGTTTTTTTTTGTTTGAAAATTACTGCGGCAGATAGCGGAAAAACGTGCAGGATCTTTCGTTTTGTTCTTACTCCGTTTACAGACCATAGTAGACATGGTAAGACTTTATTGTCTTCACCTACAGATTGTTTAGATCGATTGTAAGTGGAAACCTCCTTACTTTATTTGGCAACGATCTGTTGCTGTGCTAGTTTCCTTTTATCCAGTAATTATCATTTAAGTGATGGTTTATAATTGTACGGCTTCCCTTACAATGATAAGGAATTTCATGAAACAACGTACGAGTTTAAAGAGAAGCAATATGTTTACTTACAGCGTCATGCACAGGGTAGTACACAGGTCCGGGTGCGTATGTCGCAGGTGGTAGCGGTAGCGTCGCATATCTTGGCGGCATCATCATACAGGCTGCGGGGACCCGGCCCAGCTGTAACAAATAAATAGAGAATTGAGTAAATAAGCAAAAATAAGTGGTCGAGATCTAAATCATTTCGATAGTTGGGTTACCTAATTCGATTAAATAGTCATTAGTCACAACGCAGAATCTGGTGTTGTTTATAGAACCAGATACACAGCTTTAATATTTTCTTGGACCTGAGATGTTATAATGATAATTTTCAAGGATAGGGACAGTTATGCCTCGGCTCAGAATTGAGTCCAAGATCCAACGGAATATTCTTCTGCTTTTGGTGTTTGTCCATTTACTGAATGTTGGTTGGGTAGGTGAAACATACCCATATTAATATTCATTTATTTGAGTTCCATAATGTAGGTAAAAAAGATGTTGTTACATGAGGCTTAAAGCTAAAAAACAACGATAGACCTTGTTAGCGCACAGAAACATAAGATGAGTCACATAGATTCAAAAATAGACGACCCACTTCTAACCTTACAGTTAGCTATCATTCAACAATGCAGCTCAGAACTACAAATAAGGAACAAAATAATAATTTTTGAACTCAATCGGCAGTACAGAAGGGTCACCAACACACCAGTCAGCACACAACAATCGGAGAACACACAAAGCAAGTTAAAGAGAAAATACTTGCCATTGTATTTGTTATACAAACATGGTGAATAGGGCTGACGTACGAAAGAAGATTAAACTTGACCTTAAACTGTTAGCTTATTGAATTGTAGGTCAAAGTATACTAAGTGCGTATTAAAAATATATTAGCCTTTACATTCATATCGGTTTTTTTTTGTCAGATTTAGTTATGGTCGACCAACGCACAAGTAGACGTGACATATACTTTTGCGAGAAGGTCAAAATTCGTGAGACATGCTAGGGCTGTAGCTATGCTATGAATTGGACTTCTAAACAGAATCTGCTTGTGTTATGTAGCAGTTTATTTCATCAAATAATAATTTTCTTCATGTTTATTTCGTTTTATTCAATCAAATATTTCAAAACAACTTTGCATCATCAATTTTCCATTATAGTTCTCCGGTCGGGAAAAAGCCCTTTGTTGAACAGTCGTATTGTAAAAGTTTAAATAGTCAACCTTTTCTAGACGCTGAAAATAGTGTGAACCATCAACTCTGCAAGTTTCGATGTCCATGTAACGTGAAGTACATCAACCCTACATTCAAGGCTTGTATCTAAAACAATAGTCTATAATTTGTGTACCAGCGCGCTTCCTAATCCAATGACACACTGTGGGCTCTGAATAATTCACACCGCGAGGTGGAAGCGAGCAAATCCTATTGTTCCACATTCTCTTCTTACGTGCGTATCCTCACACTTTTGAGGAAAACACCATGGTTTACTTACATACGATTATACCTTGGACTTGCCTTGATTTAGTACTTACCTGTAGTTTTTTGCACACCAAAATTGTTAGACAGAGCGTTGGTGCTTCTTTTCGTTTTCGAATAGATATTAAATTTCATGATGAGTGTACTAAAGTGATAGTGTATTAGCTGCTATGCTATAAACGGGAGTTTCTATAAATGTTTCTGTTTTATGGTTTCATGGTGCACCAGACTACAATTTTCTTGTATTGTAGTTTATTATATGTGACACGTTCTTTGGCTAGCCGCCTAGCCGCGAAACATTGCAATTGGCAGTGTTATACAAGAAACAACCGCTTGACCGGCACGGAATTAGCGATTTCTAGGTAAACTACTAAGACTGTTTTAGTATGTCGTATACCTACATATGTAAATACTTTTATGTAGATCAGAGTTTTAGGAACAGCAAAACATAACGGTTCAACGTTTGCATAACTTTTAGTACCTATGATATGTTTAGATTACGCTACGCTATTTTAGATTTCTAGTTTGATATGGCTTTCCCAAAAACCGGCCGGTCACTGTATACCGTAGTTTCACGTAGATTAATGTCATATTGTTGATGTAAATGTAGTCATAAAAGTTAAAGTATGAAGCAAATATATCTACTTAGATCCATAAAAGAATCAAGTATACCTCGCAAGTAGTCATTACGGGTGTTGCAGCATTAATTCCTCGTTGGACAGATACTTATCGCTGAGGTAATGTTTTTTCTAACAACCGCTGCGCTGGAGTGGAATGCGGGCGGCCTCTAATGTTGCCGTCGTAAAAATATGGATTGCTTTTACCAACAGCGCGGTCTTATGTTTCTCAACTCTATTTTCCTTCTATTGTGTTACTGATTGTCTTTCAAATCACCACACATAAAGAAAACATATTTGATGTTATTGTCAATCTTCAGTCTAGACCGTGCTTTTTAAAATGATTCAAAGATGGCTTGTGATTGAAACTGAGACAAACAGAGACTTATTTAGCTACCAACATTAATAATAATTTATTAGTAGCTTTGATGTTTATCAAAATTATTTAGATCTGTAAGATAAAAGTGTTGAATGAATAACATCAAAGTATTTTTCAAACATAATATCAAATCAAATGAAGCTAGTCAGTTATTTTGTGCCTCCAATATAATTACCTCAACCTTCACATTTTCATCTGCTTCAGCATCTTTAACAGAATCTTCACGAATTGTGAAATACTTTTTACAACTGCCATGTTTATATCAAAAGATTAGCTTGTCCTTTGGTTATAAGGACTGCTCGAGCAAATTGCGATTGAGCAATACTACTCGTAGATCGAGAAGGTTGTTAAGGTTATTCGATAAATGGGCACTAGTTTATAGATGGCCTTTGGCATAAATAAGTGCAATTTGTTGTAATAACTTGTTTTCCAACTGGTCAATACAGGCCTCCCGTATACAGAGATTAAGAGGACATACATAACATATATGTAAAACTCAGATAAGTCATGTATTACCGCTTTCTGTGATGGGATTTTCTCCCACGTAGGTGTAGGTAGGTGTAGCATGCCATCCATCATGTTTATATCCCTTTTACGATGTTCAAGGAAATGAATGTAATGATTTCCATAAACAAGGTCAAGTACCCTTAGCTAATTTATGGCTAGCGAAACTCCGCAGAAGTGATGTGTATGTTTATAAACACTAGCACTTCACCCGCGCCTTCTTCCTCAAAAATTGTGATAGCTCTGCAAATATAAATGATATAAAAATAATTTAAAGCCTACAAATAATGTAGCTTTCTGCCAATGAAAGAATTTTTAGAATTGGATCATTCGTTCCGGAGATTACCCTCTTCATACAAATTTACAAACAAATTTTGACCTTTTATAATATTAGTATGGATTATAATTATGTTAATAACGCATTCAGTTACTCCAATTATGATTTATAGGAAATTATGATAAATGCGTTTAACTATAACTAGATTCAGATAATAAAGCTCTACGGCATGGGTTCCTACGGAGCAGAACCAATCCTCCTTGATACATTTACCGAGATGCCAATGAGACTGGATCATTATGCATTATTTACATAAATATTTCGTGACAATGCATAGATCGAGTTAGAATTAATAATGCAGCCAGTGTATTTATTACTAGATCACATTTCCTGCTGAACTCGGTTTGAAAGATCGACATTCCTTTGCAGATTGATTGATTGCTGTTCACTGAATGTACTTCTTTTGTCCGTTCTTTAATTGTGATTTGTCTATGATTAATTTCCTTTCTTACTAGTCTTCCTCACCCCCTTGCAAGAGTCAAATTCATTCTCCATTTGTAACCAACAGCTCCAACAGCAAGAGTTACAGATTAGCTCAAAGTTAGTATGGTTCTCTTTCATTGTATAAGTCAGCCAATTGCGTTTCTACTGTTGGGGCACAGGCCTTCACTCTGTTCTATTATTCGGGCCCGGTGCGTGTTGGTGGAGATCTTTTAACGTACTTGTGTGTTACTAAGTTCTACCGGGAAGTCTTTCCCTAGCGATATCCTAGATGCATCCCTTGCTTCCTCACATTTCTAGATGATTATGGAAAGCTCTTCGCTCTCATTGAGAAACCTTGCGACAAGTGCGTATGCGCGGCTAGTCGCTCAACCGGTCCATTGTGACATTGTGAGTGATCATAATCTGCGCGGGCGTCGATTGTTGTGCTAGTAGTTGTTTACAGTATGGGATGAGAAGATCTAGTAATTACTTTGTTCGATGTTCGATGTCTTTCATGGGGTAGTGAAGTATCTATGACGCTTTGTAGTCGGCGTTGTTTCTCTGTTTTCATTGATTTCCATGCTTGCTAAGAACTACAACTGACTGTGACTACGTAGGTATATGTATGTATCATCCAACATGATTTTATTCCCGCCATCAAATTGATAACTTTCATAGTTCTAAATGTTCAGGAGTTCATAGTCAGGTTAACTATATTTTGGAAGTCAAAAACCCAACAAGATGTCACCACTTCGATAAAAAAACATGCAAACAAACATTTTAAAACGAAAAAAAAAAACAATAAACGAGTCTCATAAATATTCCACCAACACACTAAATTAGTTGTCTCCGACTTTCTTTTCACTTTTAACGTGAGATAGCCGAACTTTGGCGGCAACCCGACAACCCAGCAACCATGTGAAAAGTGAACGCCAAGGTCAAAGAATGTTGCTCTCGTGAATATAATAAATGGTTGGTTGGTTAGCGGGTCAGTGTCCCAAGTTTACAGCATTGTAATGTAATTAGTGATGCGTTTGTGACATTGTTTTGTGAAGAATTCGTGTGTCTGAATGTGTGCCTTACTTTTATTAACAAACGAAAGCTTTGGGAAAAGTGAGACACGTGCTTTGTGGTTTCTTTATGTTGTATTTGCCGCGCCTTGTCTTTCGGTGGATCTTGTTGAAAACGGTTGAGAGATCTCTGAGGGACTTTGTTCGTATAGTGTTAATTAATTAATTAATTAACGCGACTCCTATCCAAAGGGTTTAAAACTCTCAGTATCAGGATTTTATAAGTACCTATGAGTTCGTTTGGATTTGTTTACCTATGAGTTCGTTTGGATTTGTTGGCTGGTCAGTCAACCGTAATAATTATGCCCCTATTCGAATCCTTTCAAAAAATAATAAGCCTTTCTCTGGTCACAAAGCTTCGTAGGATCCTGCGTTAACACTCTTAACAATAGGTACGTGGTGTAGAAATTGTATTCAACTACAATGTAGGTTCATGCGAGTGCAACTACTTCGTGGCTATCGAAACATTGCAATTTCCAGTGTTTTGCAAGGTACTGCACGTACGGTCGAACGCGTCCGACCTGAACCGGCTGAATAGGCAATTTGTAGGTAAACCCATAAGTAACACACGGCTTCAATGTGTTTTAGTGTACCTAACACAAATACTGGTTCACTAAGTATACTAGTAAGTATATATTTTTGAACTACTTTAAGTTCAGAGCAACAGTCAAGGCAATACCTCAGGACTAAATGTTAACAAGCCTACCGAACAATAAATAATCATCCCACACGATTTCAATCAAAACAACATTCTATTAAAATTCCTAATCCTCGTAATAGTAGTTTAGTCAATTTCGTTAAGAATGTTGCAATTTGCCCGCAGTTGCAGTTTTTGTAGGGTATACTGATAGTGATCTTAGTCTTGTACTCTTGGAGTCTTGGTATGACTTCTTGCTTGCAAGTCGGGACATAAATCATGCCCGCCCCCTGGCGGAGGTGGCGTGAATCTCGCATAGCATGTAACGGTACACTTTATGTTACACCCACGAGACTTGGAACAATGTTATGGCTAGTTTTACGAACTGAAGCCTGTTACATTGTTCACCGTCTAAAAGTACTGTTTGGATTTGAGTTCTGCACATTCTAACATTCGGTATGTGAGTTTATTTTGCAAGAGAAACCGAGATAGAAAACAAATTGTCAACTGTTTAATAAATTATTATTATTGAATAGGTAGGTAGAGCTCAATTCATTAAATCAAGTCTGTTTTAAGTTATAAAATTCTTCGAAGCTGTGGACAGGTTGCCCATGGCGGCAGCATATTTCAGAGTTGAACGCGAAATATTTGCAATAATTACGCCAATAATAACCATTAACAACTGCCTAAATACAAGTGAACTGGATGCCCAAATATAGCAAGCGTAATGCTTGGGTTTAATCGAGAGTTAACTCACCAAATAAAAGATTTCACCGAGAAGGTTCACTGGAAGTAAGTTTTGATGGGAAACTTCACATTAAGAAAGAGACGCTTTTTGTGGTACCTATCTAAAAGTGAAATGGAACAAAGTTAAATCATACAAAATGAAGGCGTAGTCTACGTAGTAACGCACTTAGCATTGAAGGATAAACTCTGGTGTAATGTAAAGTATACGCTGGAGAACATGGAGCACTGATGCTCCATTTTCACCCTCAAAATGCAACTAAATGACGCGACTAGCGACAGAATCGTGGTGGACTAAGCTGTATGGTACAATGAATAGGCTTCAACGTTACGAATTTGTTATAGGTTGACCAAAGATGATAATTTGGGCTGCGACTACTTTGCGAACCTGATTCGAGTTACGGGAAACTCATAGATATCACGTCCTGATACACAGCACGGGGTGTAATAATGTGGTTGCTAATGAATATCTAGGCCTACTGTATGTCTATCTACATCGTGATGAATAGAGTTGCGTAGTGCTTGCGCGGAAGGTCGGCCGGTCGGCTGCGTTTGCGCAACGCCTGTCGCGCATCGCACGCATCTGCGCATTGCACAGATTTACGTGAATGCGTGCTTCTATAGAGTATACCTGGCGGTGCAGTGTGACTGTGAGGCGAATACACTTATTTAGACAGGTCAATCACTTCTGTAGCACTTTAGATTGTATTGGCTGATGAGTACTGCGCAAATGTTCTCAGAAATTGCATAACACTGAATACTGCGATGGTTAGTTGACAAACTATTGCTAAGGCTATTCAACACATGGGATATTCAAATATTTACCTCAATTTAAGTCCAGCATAGCTTTGCCCATCACAAATGTTAGCACAGTTGATCAAATCTGAGCGCTTCACTCAAAGTTTCGCAACCATATGAAAAATATTTGCTTAGAAAACATAGGTGTGATCTCGTTTATATATTTCTACATTTAAAAGGTTAATGTGAAGGTTATCTATAACCGTTAAAGAATACATTGTTAACCCGTGAATGCGGATGTTTAGACCGTTGCGTCGCATAAATTACCATAAGTCCATAAAAATGACTAATAATGCGCTTAGAGCTATATTTTACACTTTCGCTCTCAAAGATGGCGGTGTTTTGAGTACCTAAAGTTGAGTAAAATTGAGTGTTATTGGAGTAATTTACTAGAGTTTAATGGCCGTGAACCGAGTTGTTTGTTTATTTATATTGAGCATTAATGATTAGGCTTATTTATGAGTGCTGTTTGGTCATAAGTTTCTTTTATTTTTGTGGTGAAATGTTGTTATAGAATGCACAATGTTAATGACGTGTGTTATAGTTTCCCGCGGAGAAATGGTGTGTAGCATAGCGGAGCTTATATTTTAAATAGAAGAAGATGGACAATCGCTGTGGTATCATTGGAATAACGGTCAGTAAGTAGAAGGATCTGCATCTTTCAATAAATAATAATGTTTAAAAGTGTCAGGTCATTTGGTTGTTAAACACAGATTGCACGATCAACATGATTTTGCCATGCCTTTCCATTTATTGAATCACCAAACAAAATGCCTCTAACTATGATATAAACTAATTAGAATGTACTTGACAGATTAATGTACTACTACCGCCCAACCGGAAACAGGAACCGGGTTGTGCAACATAACTGCACCGGCGGATAACCGGTGACATGCAGCATGTAACCGTGAGCTGCGGGTTGCGTAACCAATGGTTGTTACTACTGTTACCTACTAGCTACTAGTTTTAGATGAAAGTCACTTTCAGTGAGTGTAAGGTTGCGCTTCAGTTTGTGATGTACATTGCAAGTTTGATTGTCATCATCACTTATCAAACTAACTAAACTAAGTAACTCTACGCAAAAATGATTGCTGGAAAACGACTTTTTTTTTGGGATGAAAAATTTCGTTTTACTGTAGGACTCAATGAAACGCACCCAAAACATTGTGCTGATGGATGCATTGGATAGTACGGGGGTCGTGGAGGTCTTTAAAGTAAAGTACACACATTAAAAACTTGTATTTAAAAAAACTAAACTTGTGAAAAAGTTGGAACTTTGATCCCCAATATTTCCGTAACTAGAAAGTTTCCAGGTATGGTCTGGACAAAATGATCGCAATGACGGGTAGAACAAGTGCCTTAATATCGGCTTCGTTAAGGGTATTTTTACACCCAATAAGTTGCTGCGTGAGGACATGAAATTAAAAAAAAAACATAAACTTGAGCCCAAAAACGTTTAGGTATTTATTTGGATTTCCGCACTCCGCTGCAAATAATGTGATTATAGGCAGGAGCGTATAGGTAATACTTAGCTGGGTATTATAGCTGTGAAAAGCTGGGCCAGCTTAATGAAGCTTGTTCAAATAGCTAAATAGGGCCTACCTCTTATAAATTATTAGGAAACAACAAATATATCTATCGCTATGTGTGTCGATGTCGTATGTGTGTCATAGATTCTGAATTGATTAGGACTTGAGAATTATCCATTCAGCGCAAGACAGAATCACAGGATCCATATAATTTTCAGATAATTTTGTGACATGGGATAGTTCCTAGATCCTAAACTCACTAAATCGGCATAAAAAATTAGCCATTCAAGTCATGGGATCTTTTATGGGCCTAAAATAACAATAGAAAACAGAACGGAACTATCAAATATCTTTATAAGGCAAACGATTTATATGATTACAATAAAACACAATAAAATCCATAACTTTCTCTATCGGACACAAGTTTGCGTGAAAGTGACACGACACGGCGTATTGATCGGATCGAGACTAGCGACCGGCGCCCGCGCAGCCGACAGATCAAATTAAGTTGTTATGTTGACATCGATAGACTCGGACAAAGGAGATAAAATGGACGATTGTAAGGCTCTTTAATGAACCTGTCAGCGACAACGACACCTGGGGACACTAAAAGCAAAGAAAGACTGAAGTGCCACTGCACAAACAAAGAGCAGTCAATATCAATTCCAATTCTGACTGATTTTGTGTTGTTTAACTTGATTTTTATGTTCAACCAATAAGATTTATGTGTGGTGAAAACTATTTATATAAGTTGGTTATAAATAAATGTCAACATTATACATATTGCCACGCCCACAAGTAGACTACTTCACTGAACATGGATACCAATGTTATAATTATTAGAAAAAGATAAGACAGACGATGATGATGAACGAAACAAAAACGCCTAACGGCAGATACATATTTTCCAATAATGACATCATTATGGTAAGACCATTCATTATTAGACTATTTAATATGAGAGAGCAACATTTTGTCAGCTGATTTCTCATCAGAAACTCAAAGACTCTCTAGTGTGTGGTGTCCCGCAATCACAATTTGTTGTGTTGTGATAACATACATTTTTATAGCTTCATTCTAACGAACAAATACCAACAATAATTATATTTTACAACTTAATCCCCCACGGCTGACCTCCCCGACCTCACGAAGCCAGTAATGGCCACCATCATCTCCCATGTTACACCATGGACATGGCTAATGGTCAACGTTGGCCCATTGGTTCCACCAGTTATGCGACCTTTGCTATTTGCTGTCGGTACACAGTGTTGCCAAATAAACAGGTTGCTCAAATAGTTGTAGTAGAGGTACGGTCAGCAAAGATGAGAAGTACGACTTTTTAAACTGGATTCAGATAAAAATGAGACAACCTTCAACGACAGAATTTATGTTTTAGTCCCATGTAGTAATAGGGGGGCGATCCTATCGTCATAAACTGAAATCAAATGGGAGAAATAAAAAAGAGTTACCTATGTAGCTTTTGCAAATAAAATGTGCTTTGAACTGCTACAAAAAGCCAAATAAGGTCTTACCTAGATGCCTAGTTTATATTATTAGTAAAAGTAACTACGAATATTAAAGATTGAAGCAAGTTTATTTGCCAATAAAAATTCTTGCAATCCAGATCAAGTGTGGTTGACGAAACTTAATTTATTCGATTGTATAAAAAGTAAGGCGTTCTCGATATTATTGTCATTCTTATGCAAATGTAAACCGATTAAAAATCATCGACTTGGGCATTAACTCCATTGCGACTACTATTATAAACTTTCCTTTATTACAAACTATGCTTCTGTGTTAGGATGACATCAGCACATTGGTTTGACTCACCACCATCATTATCATCCACCTTACGGTCAGTCTTCTCCCAAAGATATGCACGGTTTCCCGTCTAATCGGATGCAATATAATGCTAGTACTTTACATGGAATGACTGCATAACTGACTTCCACAACCCAATTTCTGGGTACCACGATACCCCCTGGCTGGACTTGCAGGTTTTAGACTACCCATGTATTAAAAAAAATATATTTAGTTCGCATAACAAGATACAATATTAAAAAGCTAAGACAATGATCATTAAGCGCTAGATTTTTACACATTCCCGGGACTCCACACTAGGATACCCCGTGTCGTATTGACTGTCAAAGTTTATGTATTTAAAATTTTTGGGACCTAAAACTTCTCCTATATCCGTGATTAGGACTGCAACAGGCAGTTTTATCAATAAAAACATTTAGCATGCTATTTTGTCATTTAGTTCGCGTGATTGGGAAACTACGTATTTCCACGATTCACGCAACGGAAAACAAACGATATTAATCGTTGTAATTGTTACTATGTTTTTACATGGCGGGTTCAAATACAGCAAAAACGTACGTAGCATGATAGGCTCACAGGTAGGTATCACATGATATAAATGGATGAATTTTCTGTTTTAAAACAACAAAAAAACACCATTTACAGCCGACAGTCAGTAAACAGTAGCAACTATGTGACGCCCTACACAGTCAGAAGGCGTCGCGTCGCTACAGACCTCGTAAAAGATGGTGAGACGAACTGAAACAACGACTGGTGGTTCACATTAGGCCTGGATGGACAGAACTGGAAGTCATGGCGAGAGGTGTTTGCCCAGCAGTAGGATAGTGCTGGCTAACAGTAATCAGTGGTTACATGGCGCCCCAGCATTTGCTACAGCAGTACTTGAAACATCATTACATCTATCAATACCTTCTGTCAACCAATACAATGTGCAAAAAAGCAAAACTTTCGTAAAACGTAATAAGACTGTAGTGTCGACGTAACTTTTTGTCAGTCTGTACGTTACGGCGCGCGTGAGAACTCCCCCCTCCTCCTCCCGCCCGCACAGGTGCGCCGGCGCAGTGCCGTACTACAAGATATCTCATTATTGTTCGTTTATTGCTCTTTATTGTTTACCATTGTTGCTATATTGTGTGACGATCACGGAGGTGTTCGCGAGACAAAATTCTCGTAAATGTTTCATTTCAGAAACTTTATTGATGCGTGTAATAGGAGAGTAGCTGTAAAATATTGAGAAAATATTGTCAAAATCAGCTCAATTTACTACGTAGAACTGAAAGATTCGAAACGTATTTAGTTTTCGACTGTTGAGAATGTTCAAAACAAAGAAACTTAAAATTAGAAGACAATAAAATGTAATTCTGGTTCTAGTTCAAGTCTTACATTGCCTTTGCCGGAGGGCCTGGAGGATAGCTAAGGAACACGCGAAAGTCACATGTGGCAATCGCTTTCAAAGCAATTACAAAGTATTTCTACAACCGCGACTTTCAAATGGATTGACATACGATTTAAGGTTATTTGTATCAATCAAATACAATTTTGATTTCTCCAGCATTGTTGTGGCTGATAGAATTATGTCACTGTGTCTAAAGCTCTCTAGTTTTAAGGTCTGATATCACCAAACCACATTGAAATACGCGTGGTACAGATCGATGCTCGTTCCTTCTGAGCATATTCCAGGCTTTGGATACTTATTATATTTTAAAAGTTTGTACATTCACATTGCTTCATGTTCTACCTTAAATGTTGTGTCCTAACTCAGGCCTCGCACTATAATTATGTTGATACGACATTACGACATGCCTGTAAAATGTTTGTCTTACAATTAAGTTCATATTCAAGTGATCAAGTTGAGATCTTAATTGATTTTCGTACCGTGCAGTAAAAGTTTAAGCAATTTCATTAATTTTTAGAACATGTTGACATTGGGACACTTGATGATGATTTATTGGTTTTTAAAATGTCAGGATCATCAACTACCTAAGTACTTTCGGTTTTTCACAACCATTGGAAGGCTTTACCACCCAGCTGCATGCATGCATCTCCTCCTCTCTTTATGAGCGCCATTCTTTCCCGTTTTCTGAGCAACACTCTCTGTTATATACTATTAGGTATTCCAGTGACCGTTTCGTTTGACTTGCGAATTACTCAGTAATAATTCTTGTTTTGATTAGAATGTCGGGGACAGAAAACTGCAGCTTTAGAATTTGAGAAGATATCAATATACCGAATCCTTGCCGAAACATAACCAAGAATCCTCAGAACATAATGATCTCTGAAGCTTAAGTAGACTTTGGTGGTGTATGGGAGGTGTAACCGCCGCGCTTAGTGTTCTAGAATGTTGCAAGCGTGTGCGCAGGTGAAAGGGACGGCCCTACGCTGCGCCCGCGTCGCGCACTGCCTAGATTGGACACGGAGCGGGTACAGAGTCGCGGTAAAGCCAAGAGTAAGATAATAAAGGGTTGGTCCTCATAGCAGAGAAACTTACAAGAAAAGGATACGGAGGCAGGTAGACTTGTAGCAATATCGGTAGTAAGCTTAAGCGCAAACAATGGGTTTGGCAATTGGACAGATGGCGAAGCGCTATAAAAAGAAAGATTGGAGGTGGTTAGAGCTACAGAATTAAACAAAAAAATAAACAGATTTTCCCAACAACGCCATCTTTTCCATAGATTTCTTTGACTATAAGCCATTGGCCTATTGAATTTCTTCCTTTCTTCTTTCTTTCTTCTGTTTAACGCTTCTCAAACCTATGATCAGTAAACAGGAACCATTAGAATTACATTCATTCGTTTGATTCACGTGGACGCATCAAACACACGAATGTAATCAACGTAATGACTACAAAACGTTATGTGCTCGCCATTACTAAGGTCGTGACGGCCTCAGCCGGTGCCGCGCATTGCTGCGAATGTTTCACAAACAGACTGACTCTGGCTGTAGCGAACGTTTTGTTTTACTTTATCTGATTATAAACATTATGTAGAACACTGAAGAGTAGGGTAAGGCAAAAGAAATTATGGATGCACTGTGTGAAAGATGGCGACTAATAGAGAAGACGTATGGAAGAAAAACACCATCCTAAAACGGGGAGAAGGAAGTCACATCTTTACGTGGGAGTTTGAACAGTGATCAAAGTTTACTCTTCAGTTCTATGTGTTAGTTTATTTAGAGTCAAATTTTAAAGAATCATTTTAAACAATACTCTTAGAGCCACGACACTGATCTACAAAGATCAGTCATTGTTTGGATTTAGGTAGACCATTTGTAAATTACGAAAGCTTTGATCGCAATTTAACCACTACACTAACCTTTGAAGCGCGATCGTTCGAGCTAGTTTCGCCATGAATTTCATGCATTTTGGAGCTGGTTGGGACACCTGGGACCCTGCGTTGTCAGATTGTACATAGAGATTTGCAATTTGTTATAGACGGAAACCTACATTATATGTAGATGTACGTGGCAATCATCAGCAGTCTTGCAATAATTCACGCAAATAACATAAAGCACGCCCGTAATCCCCGAAAGGGTAAACACTAAGAGTGGTGTCCTACCTACCTACATTTTCGAAATGTAGGTAGGTTAACGCAGCATAACTGGCGAAATATCATTTCGCCAGTTATGCTGAAATCAAAGTATGGGCTGTTAATGAGAAATCAAAGTATGGGCTGTTACAAATCAAAGTATGGGCTGTTACAAATCAAAGTATGGGCTGTTAATGAGAAATCCAAAAAACAATATTTGTTCGACCTGGGAATCAGTCCCGGGACAGCTTAACTCAGTAGTAGATAGCGTTTGTATTCACTGCACCAACAGGACTGTCGAATGCATCTAGGCAAACGTCGCTATACGAGCTGCGGCAGCTAATGAAGACGTGACTCGAATGACATCATCTATTAGTATTCAAAATGTTGTATTTGTGATAACTTTTTGAGCATATCAAGGCTTTCATCTCCATCGTTTAGCGAGTGTTTGGGATATCCGTTGCTGTGCTTACGCACTGGCGAAACATTCACTTTGAAATTTCTATTTTTTTGTTGAAGTTCTTCATAAATAGAAATAGCAGATAACTAAATGTGAATGTTTCGCCAGTGTGAAGGCACAGTTAGTTAAATAGTAAATATCATACTATCGTTGATGCATAAGAGAGTGTAAATGAGAAGCCACAAGCCAGAAAATCCGGAACGCGGAACCGAACTAGAAGCACTTTATCATCGTCTCTCGTCATTGAACAGACATATAGCTGGCCTGTCATTACATTGTTTTACGAGCCTAACCCAAATATTGCGAAGGTTTCACACCTATATCGATCATACATTATTCAAACCTCCATAATCATTGATGGCAATAGGCTCACCCCCTATTACACGGGACTTAAAACATAACTGACGAAATGTGGGTGCACTATTAGGTATACCTCTGCCTAACCCTTCGGGAATTACAGGCGTGATGTTATGTTATTTTTGTAATTATTTCAGCAATTCATATGCAATTGACCGAAGTGGTCTGCATTTTGGGTTTGCAAGAAAAAAAGCACTAAATTTACTATTTCTAAAAAAAAACTTCTAAAAATTTAAGCTTCCGAAATTCACAACGTGTTTTTGAGTAACGAAAATTATGAAGTTTTCTTTTATGGAAAATAGGGTTTTTAGTTTGTGTGAACTGAAAATATTATAGATGGTCTTTGGAAATCAACACAAGGTTCTAGACCCCGCAATCATGAAGTGAACTGCCGAACTAAATGAATTTATGAGAAAATTATTATAATTAGTTTGCGTCAATGTTTCTTACACCGTTTACATGCCCCTTTTTTTTTCGGATGGGAAATCGTCAAGTGACCCCCCCCACTCTGGGCGGAGCGGAAGGGAGTGTCAGACGTGTACTGACTAAAACCCATCCATGTTCATTCTTTGCCCTTTGTGTTCCAGGGCCACGGTATCTCTTTCGAACAGTCCCGCAGCCCTGGCAGACATCGGCCCATGCGGACCGCTACTCGTTTGCTGACATCTCTTTGAGGCGCGATACCCCTTACAACTTTGATGACAAAGACATCTAATAGAAATAACGAGTTATAGTCAGTGACGAGTAAACGTTATAGGCCTCGCACAACATCAGGTGCAGCCGCAGCCCGCAGTGCGCATGCTTGCCACGAAACCAACTCTTGCGCAACCAAAGTTCATAAGTCATCTATAATAATGGTCAGAGTACGATTGTTCTGTACCGAGGAGTTGTTTGTCGAGTGCCGAATGTTTGGTAACATTCCAACGATAGATGAAGGAGTTGTTTGTCGAGTGCCGAATGTTTGGTAACATTCCAACGATAGATGAAGGAGTTGTTTGTCGAGTGCCGAATGTTTGGTAACATTCCAACGATAGATGAAGGAGTTGTTTGTCGAGTGCCGAATGTTTGGTAACATTCCAACGATAGATGAAGGAGTTGTTTGTCGAGTGCCGAATGTTTGGTAACATTCCAACGATAGATGAAGGAGTTGTTTGTCGAGTGCCGAATGTTTGGTAACATTCCAACGATAGATGAAGGAGTTGTTTGTCGAGTGCCGAATGTTTGGTAACATTCCAACGATAGATGAAGATGAATAGGGTCATTGCGGTCGGCTTGAAAAATTTTTTTTTCTAGATTTTGAAAGTTTGTTCATTAGGTTATGTATGCATTTTAGCGATTGCGTGCCGAGTAATTACTTCACTTACAACCTTATGGTAGGTACTTAAGGGGCTATCTCAATATCATCAGAATAATAATTCGAAGTGATTGCAATTTCGGCTGGAAAATGGTTATTTCGGCTGAAAATTAGCGAATTCGAATGGACTACTAAAAACTGGCAGTATTACCTGATTGGCTTAATCAGTAGCTTAATTTTAGCACCACAGATTTTTGTATGTATTTGGCACGCAAAAATCACAGGTCAAATAAATCCATGATTAAAGACAGAAACAGTCGTAAATTTCTCGGTAGACCTCCAAATCGCCATATTTATACTGTGCCGTAGCAGCCTCTTGGCACCGATCGAATGTCCTCATTGGAAAAAACTTGTAAAAATTAACACACGGTTCGACTACAGTTACAATAATAATACCATTCAAATCATTGACATTTAGTTAATATCCATCAAATAGCACTGACCTGGCCATACGTACACCGAAACGCTTTTCACTGTATTATCAATCTTACGAACATGAGATAAGGTGTATTATCATTTGTTGGTAATGGTCTGAGATTTTCGGCAAATAGTAATGATCGTAAGTTTTACAACAAATCTATAATTAGTATAATAGTTTCATACCGTTAGCGTTTTATTGAAGTATACAACTTCACGTTCCCTCACGTTTTATGATATTTAATTTTATTTATTTATGATCGAAAAGTAAGTTTTAGCGATATTAGTTTGTCATTATATTTAGTGTATTTAGGTCAGTGAGAAGATATTTTATTTATAGTGGCGCCATTGTTGTTATTTATGTATAGGGAGGGACCTGTTTGGGCGAAATTTTATAATCTATGTTGTTTGTATTAATTTTTACTGTCTCAATTATAAGCGAACTTGATCAAGTTGTTTCAGCGAAAATTTCATAAACAGCCATTTTAGGCGAGTTAAAGTAAGTAGAAATACCTATCTACTTTTGAAATCCTAGAAATATTGAAGCAAGCATACTGGAACTGTCTAACTAAATTCCATCACGACCATGAACGGTCAAGAAAGAAAGAGTGTGTGGTGTTGGGCTGTCAATATGATGGACTACCTACCTGTAGGTAACATACCAGCACGTTTGATTGCTAAATGTTTATCGACCGAGGAGCATTGGCAAATGTAGCTGGCCAGGGCCGTTGCAGGGTGCCCGAGGCAATGAGCAAAAAATTGCCTTACCTAATTAGACTGGGTCTATTAAAGTAACTTTAAAAGTCAGACATCGCTGTGATAAGGGGTTGAACGAATCCATACTATAAGCAGCCCATTCCCGTACCGTAATCTAGCCAGATTGCGGATTGGTGACTACATGTTTTCGAACTTTTGGGTTCTAGGACACGCCGGTTTCCTCACGATGTTTTCCTTTATCCATGCTTCCTTTTACCTCAGAATTTCACCTCAGACTTTTAAAAGCTTACTTATAAATAGATAGGTATTTATAAGTAAGCACCTTTTGCAATGCTACGCCACAAAGATATTGATCTACTGATCTTAGTACCCAATGTTATTCACCGAACTAATCAAAACATTTCGTCAACTACATAGCTTTCGCTGTGAAACATGATTTTCTAGGAAATGTTTCGACATTCAACGCGTGCGTAGTGTGGGACTCCGGTGCCGGCGCAGTAGCGCAGTGGTGCGGTTCCCTGCGGTTTTTTATCGCATGCGCAACGCTTGTGCCACGCAACGCACGCTGGTGCAAACCGCACGTTTTTAGGACATAATTATACCTTTCCTGTGGGTTGCCTTACTGACTGTAACACTGTGCAACAATACATTAATTACGTGAAGAAAGTTAAGTGGGCGTGTATGGGTGAATTGTTCTGTTGCGTTCATATTACTTACGAATGTGTTGGTTCCTCGGTCAGGTTGACTAGGCAATGGTTGACTTACCTGTAACAAAGAAAAACAATAACATTAATAACACAATCATTTCACAACGGTAGATGTAGTAGAGAGAAAACGGAATGGAAACAAACTACTTCGGTAAGGTGCTGACGGTTTTTTTTGTGAGAAGGTTAGCTGTAACCCCTTATTCTACGTAAGCTTACTTTCTAGCGTTAGAACCATTATTCATAACATAAGCGATCTTTCCATTTCCACTTTACCCCACAGGTAGCTCTTCTCACCATTGTTCCCTGACATCTACGGATCTACCCACTATGAAGTCCATAGTGTGGCCGTAATTCATTGGAAGCTGCACTAGCTGCAGGTACACTCTCACTGTAGAAACCGAAAGCGGTCGGGTGACGTGCCGCGAACCGCGCACCCAAGCCGTCACACCTGCTCGGGATCAGCACGGTAGTCACATCAACAACACCCGAATAACACCCCGTGTCTGAGGTCAATTTACTCAATTTGCTGACTGATTGTCGAAGTCATGTTAAATGTTGTGATTCGCTGACCAGAACAATATCAAATCTCTTATTGCTGCGAAGTTATTTACGACGAAGATGCAGACAATACATGAGTTGCCTCACTCCTGCTACTACCCTAACGCATGAAATAGGTGTTCCTGGATGGCGGCTTTCTTAATTGTAAATGGTTGTAAGGTGTAAGGAACGTGTAGATTTCGTAGCTCAAAACTTCTATCACAGATAATAAAATACTAGTTTCTACAGCAATCTTTGCAGTAATCAAAGCTGCGAACAGACAGACAGATTTGTTGTGACTTTCATATCAACACGTATCGCTTTCCCGAACTGAATGAGCGGCCTTCCAAGAAATAAATACCGGTCCCTCGAGTCTCTTCTCTTCGCAATGAGTCCGCACGCTCCCAACAGAAACGTTTCTACTAGACGAGCATTATATTGAATTTAGGTGCTCCTTTGTTCCTGAGTTTGTTCTGTTATTGTGACATTTACGTGAATAGAAATGAAGTAAAATCAGATAAACCACGATTTTCAGACAAAGTATAGTTTTTAATTAAGTACTAGCCAGATAAGCAAAAATCCAGTTATCTGAGTAATCTTCACACACGCTAGTGCAATACTAGAAACAGAATTAAAAATCTAGTAAAACAAATAAAAAACTGTCACAATAGCTACTAAGATCCAAGATATCAAATGAATTCGTCAACATTCAAATCATTGTATTTGATGACAAAACTAACGGGAACTAGTCCAAGCACACAATATTATCATAATCTAACGTTTACAACAATAGAAAAAGCCCGTTATTGTTCAAATTAAACGTAGCGTTATGTCAAAATTATAGAGATGGTAACACTATGGTTATGTCAAAATATCAAGATGGCGACGTTGTTCCGTGTTTGATAATAATTAGTTGTTACGCAAAATTAATAAGTTTAGTCGCGGGGCCGCGGTGATTTGCGGGAAAAATGGACGATCACTAAGACAATAAATACAGCTTATGTAAGCAACTGTGGGATTTGGAGAGGTCTATCGACATACGTTACGCAGTGAGTTTATGAGTAGGTATGGCCACATTGGACACAGATAGTTAGACACGCGTATACGCATAATATGTATGAATGGGATTTTTGGCAACATTTTATACGCAAGATGGTCAGATTCAGTAATAATTATACTAAAGTGTCATAAAACATGGATGCCTGAGCATTTACATTTTAAACATGAATTTTCCGTTTGAAATTAACGTAATCGGTTTAGTAGCAAAGATGCCGAGAAAATCCCGAACAATCCAAAAAATCTTCCATCTTCTCAAAATAAAGCGTTTCACAATTGTAGACTGACAATTTTCCATTATTATCCTCACCAATAAGGGCCTGAATGAACACTG
This sequence comes from Noctua janthina, assembly GCA_963576755.1. NCBI lineage: Eukaryota > Metazoa > Arthropoda > Insecta > Lepidoptera > Noctuidae > Noctua > Noctua janthina. The sequence goes on along the minus strand of OY755055.1, from coordinate 1,068,619 downwards.
TGAACGGACATGTCCTTAACTCCTTATGTATTGAAAAACCATTTACTGCGCTAAGTGTGTCAAACCTTTCAAGTGTCAAAGCCCTCTTGGCCTTCACACATTGGCTGTGTATGGCCCATGGGTAGCCAGTGTGGACACATTACATCACACACATGTTTTTGCTGGGTCATTGTGGGTAATTAGTGATAATTAGCGGCACAATGATGGCCATACATATCCCTTTGTGCGATCGATGAATGGGACAGAAAAAGTCGATAACTGATCTGTAGGGCGACCATGGGATTGTGGCGAAGATTGACGTAGTTATGTGAAACGATCGTCTTTACTACACCATCTTTTGGTTATTTAAGAACTGGCTTTTCTGAAGGCACCATAACCCAATGATCGGTAGTAAATCAGAACAGCATTCACAGAGTGTATTTTTGCACTCTCCAACTTAGTATGAGGCAATGACAACTTTCTGCCAAAGAATGTGTTAAAAAAACTGCACTTTTCACAGTAGCCGTGAGTACGTGACCAGACTTACGAACGAGAACATACTCAAAGGAAGACGGAACTTGATTCGTTCGCTGTAGAACACTCTAGTTACCTGTTTCCCTCGGTGAGCGTATAACGAGCAGTTCTCCCTATCTATTAGTGGACGGCACCGCATTACCCAGCACATTACGCACAATCGCAGTATTTAGCGATGCACTATTACTGTGCAGAGCTAAAGCGGTGTGTGTTAACAGACACAGGGTCGGCGTTTCAGTTAGCAAAGTAGATTAAATACATGGAAGAGAAAAAGCAGCTGGTACGATACCATGTGAGCCTTTTAGTGATTTTGTTTGTTTTTATTGAAAATACCCTTCAGCCCGATTTTCACCAAAGCGGAGACCAGCAGGACGGTAAGGAGTGTGTGGGAATCGACCAATCAATTTGTTACAAATCCACATCGTCTGTCTCGTCTTTCTTGTGATTGGTTGAATCTTACACGTCTCCGCACCGCTCCGCTCGTCTCCGCTTCGGTGGAAACCGGACTTTACGGACAATTATTAAAGTTAGAAAGAAATTGTCGGAAATCTTTAGAATTGCCTTTAATCCAGGAGTGTTGTAATTAATAGAGATAAGCAATTGATCATGGTGTCCGCTCGAGACTTTCCCACTGCGCGGCCGTCGCCCCCCATTGTTCATACTCATTGATTTGTTGACTCCACGCACGAACACACTCTGATTGGCACACTGCACGAAAACCGCACGAGTGGTTGTTGGTACCAGCGGTCGACTGAATATATCCTTATAAAGAACAATTATCAGAATACATTATTATCAGACACAGCAGCAACTACAACGCAGTTAGAAAAAGCCCAAACTAAGGCTCACCTATGGTCTACCTATTGTGATGGATTAAGACAATTATTGTTTAGTAGGTATTAAAAGGATATGGTTCTGAGAAAGAAAAATATTAAAACACTAACGGTGCTCCACGGTTTCACCTGCCGCTTCTGACTTGTTTTTTGTTTCTGAGATTAGCGCGTTCAACCAAACAAAAACTCTTTAGCTTTATAATATTAATATTGTGGATTTGTTTTCTTAAAGAAGGACCAAGAAAATTGCATAACTATCACAATCAATTATGTGACGAATAGGCTCCAGTATCCACATAACTATTTCGATTGCCATATCTAATAAATATATGAAGTTATTACGATCAGTTTACGAGGGAGACTGATACGTTTACTGTCCCGAGTGAATATTGAGTGGCTGGCGATGATAACAGCCTGCAGTACTACACAACGGCTCCATCAGTTTCGGTACATATTGCCCGGCATTGCGCGACGCTGCATTTTCATAACTCACATGATGCAAACTAGACATTGAGGAGTTTACTATAAAAACTGCTGTTTACAATGTGTCGTAAGGTGCTTTAATTAGCTTAGTAGTGCACAATGAAGCCGCGATTTTAATTAAGATAAAAACACAAATGGACCTGAGTGAATCGGAGCGTAGACTATTTTTAATATTCGCGTTCCGTTGAGAATCATCACCCACCCACATAGATGCAGAAATCAGATGACTATGATAAAATACAATTGGCATAAAATCACTAAATCGGTGAAATAAACGAAGAATGAACTCTGACAACTTCACAAAAGAACGTGCTTCGATGAAGAAGCTTACATTGAATATAAAGGCTAAGAAAGCTATGAGGCGACGAAGGAAGAACTGTGAATAAAAGTTCTCATAAATATTTACATTACACAGTAAAGAGAAATGCATTACTATGACGCAACGGCGATGAGTCAGCGAGTAACGGACAATTATTCATATAGCCCCAAGCGACAGCTTATTATAACCACTCAATCTTGAGGAAGGTCCTACACATTGCGTAACTCTAAACACGTGATTGTAAAAAGCCTTTCTATCATTCACACAAGACTGTCAGTTTATTTTATTTTTAGTGACGAATTACTGACTTGACTGAATTGTCAATTACATCAGAGGTCATTTACTGTTCAAAGTTGCGAATCATTAAAATCATCTCCTCATTTGGAGTCCTTCGTCCAAAAGTGCACCACGTGGAAAAAGGACTAAACTAATCAACAAACCTACCAACCACCCTACAACCTACCTACCTACTAACTAACTAGGTCTATTCCTTTTAAACTACCTCCCTTACAAGTACATTTTTCAGGATTTCAGGAATCCGAAAACGATAGGTTGTCTCAACCCTTATTTCTCTAATGTCTCGAGACTTAAAGATTGCCACACAAGACTTGTTCTACATTTAGTTGCAATATTAGTTCATTGTAAAATTCTATATTTATTAACATATAGCCGTCGTAAGGTAGCACATATGACATAACTACCACGTAATGGTCCTGTCTATTAATAGACGCACACTTCACTATCACCAATCGGTATGCCGCTGTCGACTTGACACTGTTGTCGTGTCGTAACTGACATTATGAAGTAATAGATTATGATCAATGGTTGTTTATGTTTTTTCGATAGCTCGCCTTGTTTGTTGTTCCTTTTGTGATTGTTGTTAGTTAATGCTGTTTTTTTTCGTTCTGCGTAAGTTTTGGTGAAGAGTGTGGTATGTGGTTTGCTTGGGTGAAGTCGAAGGATCGATAAGTTAAATGATCTTTCCTCTATTAAGTGCTTTAATTGTATAAAACTATTTTGAACTTTAGTGGGACAAATTACATGCAATCGTGTCACATGTTAATGGTTTGAGGTCTGATACAAAATATACTAAAAAGAGTTCAGTGACTGGAACTGCCTCAAATTTTAATTTGACTTCCAAACACTATGCATCGATTCTATCGTGTCAGTAATTGTAGACGTAAATGTTTATTGACGTCGTCGGTAACAATTGAGATAGGGCTGACACTAACATCCACTTGTAATTACATCTCTTAGCACCTTAGAGCACTTATGTTAGCACTAGCCCTTAGCGAAGGTACTCCACACGTCAGGCTGACCGGGGGTCACACTCGAGTGGGCACTGAGGCCCGGCAGGCCAGCGTGTCAGCGTGTGTAATTGTGTGGTTTCTCCGCCGCGGGAGAAAGTGCTGTAATCGCCGCGTTTCTAACCGCCCCCGGCCCCGCCCGCTACCATCGATACCACTTTTTTTCCATTAATTCGCGGAGATTGAAGATATGGAGCATTACATCGGCACTGCAGGAAGTACAAGGTTTGGAAAATAACCTATTCAAACATGCCATAAAAATGCCAGGAAATGTTTTGGAAAGTCATACGCCACAGCCGAGCGGCTACATCGAATATAATGTAGACATACGTTCGGGAAAAAGTCGCTCGCCTCTGCTAGTGACCTGAACTGTCCCGAACTTGATTCGGCGTGGATAGATGCTAAACGGAGCTTGCCGATCGGCAAGAGCCGAATGATAGCCGAAAATGCTTATATAGTAATTGCTTCGGATTGTCTTTGTTGTTCAACAAACACGGCCAAATCGGAGGTACCTCTTCAAATAAGTTTGTAGTCCCACACGTGTGTATGAGTTTTCTAATAAATACATTTTTCGCTTCAATCTTGTACAACTACCTACCAGATTTAAGATAAGTAAACAACAACTATTTCATTTACATAAACGACCATAAAGCGCCTACTTCATCCGACAACATAACATTAGACGCTCTCATATATCACCTTGTGCATTTTCTTTAACAAGTATTTGTCAAGGGTACGAGGCTGTTGACAAGTAATCATGTTTTAGCATAAATTAATAGAATTAACTATCATTAAAATATCCGTTTTAAGTGAAAACTTGTTTCTAAAAAGGAAGTCAATATCACATACATATGTATATGTGAATACTTGTTTCATTCTCAAAAAATAATTATTCAATAACATTGAATTTATAACAGAATGCCTAGATCACTTAGAAAAGAATGCAGGCCGTAAACGAAATGTGCGAAACTTGAGACGTTTGGAAACATTGCGGTTTTAGACTACCGGGAAGTCAGCCTTATGATACTTCATTTGAAAGACATAGCCACTGCTGTGCTTATTTCGCAGTTAATGTTATAATTTATTTAGGAGTATATGCATGTTTAAAAAAATACGTAGTTTCTGACGAAAATGAGGAACTTTTTTAAATTAGCGAATATCCAGATCGTTTTACAGGCCTTCGACACCGACTGACATCGTAAATACAGGGTGGAGGGACACCGATGCACAAATGGTTACCACGTGTTAGTACATCATACCGAACCCCCTCTCCGAAATTAGAAATTTATCACGGGGACTGCTCAGATTTTATCGCCTACTGACTAGTCAGATCTTTAGAAACATCCAAAAATTTAAATTTAAGGAGAAACAGAATTACACAAGGCAGTCCTCCAAACCGCCCGCCCTTCACCACTTCCACTTGATCTTCAGAAATCCTGACAGCTAAACCTAGCAATGCATCATTGTCAGAAGCAAATAAGCAACTTAAATCCCCAGCATCCATTGTGTTCCTTAGCGGGCTACCGCGTAGAAAGCACTCTTACCTCCCAGGCCGCGAAATTAAGATGTTTCCATTATACTTGCAAATGTCGGTGAAAGCAAAGCCCCTATGTTTACATATAATAACTGATCTCTATGTATTTATGCGGCTGATGTCCGTCGTCTATGTTCACGGATTGACAGTCGAGCTGGGGGTCGGCAGGACTCAAGGAGGATGTATATCGTACAGATTATGGTAATTATTGTGTGTTTATACAAGTACTGATCATACAGAGGACGCGGAGTTGTCTGCGATGATGTTAGTAGGTACGGATTGTGGACTTTATATTGTTCAGAGAGCTCGATCTATCAAGTCTTTTAGTTATGTGAACTTCTGCATGTTCTGATTTGTTCTACTAACTGGTATCTATTAGATGATAGGAAGGGCGGGCTTTGGGGAGCTGCCTTATGTTATTTTGTATTAAAGCCATTGTGTTTTTTTGGCATTTGAATTGATACGAAGAAGCTCTTCTCTTGCAAGCTGCATTTCCAAATGTTTAGAACCCTCTCGTCACATTTCTACGTACACTCTCTACTGAAATCCAAGTTTGTGGATCGGAGTGGAGTGCCAGGGGCCAACAATGCGGCAAGCCCTTAATGCAACCAGTGTGTTCAGACTCCCTAACATCATGAAGAGTAGTAAATAATAAGGGCAAACCACGCTTTTGGGCTTGTATAAAAATACCGCCACTAGTACGTCTAACGAAACATAACATAATCACATTTCAGTGAGTACATTTATCCCACGTTCCCACAACATTCAATAAAGCAACACCACAAAACATAAACACACGACCAAACATCGATCGATCGATAAAATAAAACCCTTTCCACAAATCGCGGAAATGCACGTCTGGAGGGCCATAACTTAATATTAACCACGACCATTCCGCACGAACTGAAAAACACGTTCGGAACAAACCGCGGGAGTAAAACAAAACACTGAGCTATCGCCGTCTCTTTCGTTGGTATAGCACTATCTCTCTCTAAGAATGACCGGTCCTTTTGATGTGTGGCTAATTGCGTGCTTTCCCGCAGGAAGCCGGCGATTATCGCGTTAATATGAGGAATCTAAGGGTAATACCGCCTATCAGAATCTATGGCTGGTATTGGCACTCGCGGTTTATGTGGGCTTCTTGCTTGATGTATCATGTTTATGTCGTCTTTGGTACTGGCGTATTGAAAGGACAGTTAGGTAAATATTTGTTTAGGGAGTTTCGGAAAAGGTTTTTCTTTTATGATTATATCAATAGAGAGAGAATTCGTTTCAGCTTTAGTGGACCATTACGGAATTCTGGAAACATATTACGTTCAGCAAGCAATATTGTAAGAGTTTACAGTTTATTAAGAGGCTTTGAAAAAGTACAATGAATTAGAAGAAAATAGCTCTATTAGAAAAAATCAGACATCTCATGACTTTTTAACTTTCTCAACCAATGTAAAACAGAAAGCACACAAACTATTATAAACAGTAACAAGACTTCGTGTCTAAACCAAATAACTTGCGAATATCTGATGAATGAAACATCGTACTACTCAAGTACTCAGAATCTTAACATTAAACCAATCTCTGTAGCGTACTAAAAATCACTTAACTTCATAAATTCAGCATCTTCGCTCCAGTTACCATGACAACGGGTACGCAGGCGCGTAAACAAGCTCCACGCACACAAACTAGACCTTATCTTGTCACAGACACAGTACAATATTCAATGATCATGAATTGTGAAGCTAGCTGATGATGACAACTGAAACTATGTTCTATTTTTGTGAAAGTAGGGTTTAGTTTTGGGTGTATTTGTCAACGAATAATTGTCAAAGAGGCGCACACGCACTGCGCTCTAGTTAGGAGCAGCGGATACGATTATAATGATTGTTTTAATTGTGCGAACGGCTCTGGCATCCGAATGATTTTACGAGATGGAACTCTGCGGTCCGTTAGCTCAAACATGGCTTAAACCTATTAATATAGTTGGTTGAAATCTATCAGATCATGGATATCGAAGATACATGATCGGTAAAGAAATATCTATCCAAACGAGATATGCAAGTATTTCCATGGTTGGTGCACCTCCAGCACCTCTATATCGATCACATTATCGAACGTTTATATTTCCGGAGATAATTCCCGAAGCAAATACTTTGAGATTTGTGCATAAGCTTTTAAGTTACTATCCGAAATTTCAGCGCCACATTGATACAGCGACTTTGAAAATAATCAACATTGCGTAGACCTACGGTTCGCTTTTCCTTACTTATAAAACGGCCAATGTATGTTGTGTAAGTCTTGCTTGGCAAGCTACATACTCGTACGACATAGCATGACCAGCTGTATGTACAAAGTAGGCATATTTTGGCACTTGCTATTAAGGCCGCGGCACACCTCGCAGGGCGGTGCGAAATGTGGCACAATGATGGACGTTCCAGAAGCTTTTGACAACATGATACGTTTTATTGCTTTAACATTCATCTGAACTGATTCTGATGATATAGAAGTCCACTGCTAGACGAAGGATTCTCTCCATTCGCTGTTATTTAATTTCATTATATGAAGAAATTCATGAAGACTTTGTAGTTCGAATCTCTAATGGACTCCGTGATGTTGTAACAGTTTAAAATTGAGCAATCATCATAACAGGGCAAATGAGGTGCATTACTCTCATTTGTGAAGTGCTAGCAGACATAGTTGCCTTGAAGTAGCTGTGCAGGAACAGCCTGCCAAATAAATCTAAAGCCACAGAGAGTTACGTAGAACAGTGTCTGGCAAAAATATGAAAGCCTCAGATGCCTTTCTGCCCATCCGCATGGGAAAAAACCCTGTGAGCTTATGTATGTGAATGTATGTACTCTCTCTCCATCTCCAACACAACTTTACTAGTATTTACAGATTTCAATACTAAAGTATATTTTTGCTAGGTTCAATACTTTGCAATATAAGTGAGTACAGCTCGTCAGTAAGGTCGCAGCACACCTCGCGGCTGACGGCCGCTATCTGGCACAAGGATCCACTTGCTCACTTTATTAATACAATCTCATACTCATGAGAACAGTCACACGTCTAGAATCGTGCTCTACTTCGAATATATCCTCCGCTCGTAATTTAGTTTTCAAAGATGTAAATAAATATGAGTTTTTGGGAAAGTAACCTTTAACACGTAACGTTCACACGTAACACGTAAGTTCAGCTTATCTTACAATTTCATTTTTTTTCAATACCGCTGGACATTCTGAAATCTACTTAATGTGCACCTAACTAGAGTTGATATTGGTTTATATGGTAACAACAAAAATTAGAAACAAGAATTTGAATACGGAATTGATTTCGTACTTCTAACCCGCAGTAGGTCCCCCAGAATTTACCGCAAAAAAGCTATAAAATATGCTAATGAACATATCTATATAATCAATCAAGTTTATGACCCACTTTCAATCAGTCTAGATTATACCCAATGACCTCCATTTGGATATATTTTACCGAATACCATGTTTGACATTTAGCATAAAGTAATATTTCTTAAGTGTGTTGCCAGTATCGCAAATTATTTCTGCTAATTTATATTCAAATTGAATCTCGGATACGAGTTATGGAAATGTTGAAATAACGCCGATGTGTGATTGATAAAGTTAATTAATAGTCTCAATCAATAAATCATCATCGAGGTTAGTGTTCAGAGGCATTTGTACCACTTTATCTGATGCATGTTATAAGAGAAGCTGCGGTATCGAGATGTTATCAGTTAAACGGTGTTATTATCAGGGTTTAGCTACTAGGTGATGTACGATAACAGTATGTCATAATCAGAACTGGATTTAGATGCCAATCTATTCCAGCATCGCCCTGTGAGATCGCGTGAAATGAGGTTCTTGTTGCTTTTAGCCGGTTCAGTTTATTCTTAGACTGGCTAGGAATTGTCTCTGCCTGACAAAACAACAAAATAGTCAACATTCGCCTGAGTTTCTATTTTGTAATAGGTATGGCATTTTTTAGAATATATTATCATTATTCTCGTGCCATCATCCCAAATTGGGGTCGGCGCAAAATGTCTTCTTCTTCCATACTTCAGTATTACTCGTCATCTCAGCAGTCACCTCTTTTCTTGCTATATCATATTAAACACAAACCATCCATTCCATCATCTATTCCATAGTCTTCCCCTACTCTGACCGCCATATATTTAAATAAAATAAAAGATTTTGAAATAGGATTGTAACGAACGCATGTTTAGCACCTTAGCTAGGTGCTAAACATGCGTTCGTCATAAAAAGATAGCAATTATTTGTGACGAATATCCACATAATGCTTAGCTCTGATGAAGCATCAGTAGCATTAATACCAAGATCGGTTACAATCAATGAAGCCGGTAATGAAGCCTCGTGCGTTGTCGGCGTCCAACGTCCGGTGCGCGGCGCAAGCGCATAGATAGCGGCGCGCTTTTTGCTCCGTTCCGCTCTCATAGCCACACGCGAATTCTTCACGGAGCGGGGTACCTCACTGACCAGTACGGGGAGTTGCAGATAACATTACTATGCATAGGTAATTGTGCTGTTAATGACTTCGGGAAACTCGTAAAGCTGTCCGCTACTCATATCTGTTATACTATTTGATTTGATTGATTTGACAACTCCATCTCTTCTAAGGATGGCAGCAATTCTCAGGACCGAAGGCATGGGTAAATGGCATTATTTGTTAACCTTTCTATTAGAGCTCTGAGTTGTAGGCATCTATTGCGACGGCTCATAAAAACGGGTATCATTTCCTTTATTTTTTCACACCCCATAAATATCTAATGAATGATTTAGTCAAGTCATTCCACAGTACAACTTTCGTCATCAAGAAAACCAAGCTTTAATAGGTAGCTTGGTTGTCCTGCATGCTATATCCTATAAAAAAAAAAAAAAACTGGCACTATCTAATATAAACACGATCTCTATTGACCTGTCATCACTCTTTCACAAAAAGAAACCCAGATATTTCACACCTAATCTTCTAATAAAGTCGTCGAAATATGACAGCAATATCTCAACAATAAGTGTGAACTGTCTCGGTGGGGATCAAACCGTTTATTTGTGCTAGCGGTGCCGGTGCTCACTCAATGGTCGGTGGCTTGTCCCAGGGTGCTGCGGGCGCCATGCTCTACCGCTTATTTGCTAGGGTTGACTAAATTCTGGTCTTATGTATTGAATATTTGCCATATCGTGATAAAAATATTATGCAGCGAATACCAGCGGAGCTGGGCAGAGCCACCAATGAGGTATTGGACGTACGTGTACTATCGCTACAATTCGAGAATTTCTTAAACATAGTAAGAGGTCTTTGTCATACAAAGTAAATATTTTTTATTTTTTTTTCTACGATTACTATTTGAGGAGTGCGACAAAGATTGGTCCACATAGGCTCTTGGCCGTTATAGAATTGCCTAGCAGTAAGACTACGCAGGCAACAGTCGCCCCTATTACTTTTAATACTCCAATTCATGATGAAGTTATGAGAACTGACAACCTTAACCGTGTTCAATGGGCGTTAGTCGAAAGTGAGCAGTTATTGTGCGTACGCGCCGAGAGTGGCGCGAATCCATTTCATATCTCTTTTTATATCGTCTCCTGAATTCATTGATCCAATAAAACCGTGGAGCGGCTAGCGGTTGTTTTTGTGCAAAGTTTTTACAGAACATAATATAATTAGGTCGCGTTCTGTGATTTCTACCTACCCCCATGGGAAAAAGCGAGTTTATCTATGAATGTTTAAAAAGAGTACCTAGTTATAGTAATGCGTTAAGATTATAGCCTGTATCTAATTATGCTATATTGATTGTATCTTGTATATGTTACCGGCTAAACCCTATTTTAGGCCAAACTAGTTTGTCCAAGGCCAAACTAGGCACTCTGACTAAATGGGTTAGGTTAGGTTAGAACTGTGACCCACCACGCGCGAGCCGAGGGCGCATAGAAGGCCGATGAGCCCCACAGCAAAGTTGGGCGCATTGTAATTGCTTTGTTTGTGTTAGTGTATCCTGACACGATAAACACGTGAACTGGTTTGGCCTAGGACAAACTAGTTTGGCCTAAAATCGGGTTTGGCCGGTAACATATACAAGGACAAGTTAACTACACACGCCATTTTTAAATAGGAAAATGCAATTCTTTTTTCCAAAACGTTACTATAAAATATACTATACCGACAGTAATATATTACTGGCGGTATGCCTAATAATATTATCAAATGCTGTCATACTGTCATGCCATCACTTTTCTGATAAACGCAGTTATTTAACGGACACATTTTAAGTCACGTAACCTTATGTACCGGGATGCTAAAACATCTTTGTAACAAAAAATCTAATTTGTAAAAAGCGTATTTTAAATTGTTTCTTAACAACTGCCGAGCATTTCTTTTTCAATTACAACGAAATGTAACTTTTTCTCAATTAGATTCAAAGATACGGGTTCTTATTCAATGAGCGTGCTACTCTGAATATACAATTAGTTAGAGAAGGTTTAGTCACAAATAAATATAACATCACGCCTGCTCTACGACGGGTTAGGAGATAGAATTTTATTTCACGCTGGTATAGCGTGAAAAATTCTATCTCCTCGGTTGTCGTTTAACGTAGTAACCTGAATGACTCAGGTATATTAAGAGATTTGAATACTTATGTATCAGCTAGTAAGTAAACTATCGTTTGATTCTAATTCTGATTTGATTTTTACACATGAATCAAAAATATTAGTTTTGTATGTTTTTGAAAGGGAAACTTCATCTGACAAGTGTTAAGTTTTACGTTTCTATTGAGGTATGTGAGTCTTCTGTATTTTCATACTGTGTGTCATGCGCGTACGCCGCAATCTAAATATTTGTGGCCGTTTGTTCTTGTTTATTTCGTTAAAATTACCGTTTCACTGCGAAAATACAACAAGTGAAAAGAGAAACACGCTGCGGATTTATGTTAATTTAATACATAAGGTGACTAAACTTTGAAATAAAAGTAAATAACAAGAGCCAATCCGCAAACAGAGTGGGATGTTGGCCAACTATAGACAATTATAGGGCTGAAGAACGAAGCTAGCCCGGGGTGCAGGCTAGAGGCTTAAGGGGATCCTGCATTGGACTAAAATAACTTATGGTGATTGATTGAGAATTTGATATGTATTCTTGAAAAATAGAGAAAAGAATCGAATAAATCGCTACTAAATTGATCAAAAAGCAAACAACAGCATTTTCCAAACATTTAAGTAAAAACATGTTAACCGAACCAACAAGCAGTATTTGCAAAAAGCAGTGATTACACAATAAGAGGCGTGTCAGCATATCAATCAATTCAGGAAGGACCTGCGCACGCGCAACCCGGAACACTCGTAACTGACGGAGTGACGGCTGTACTCGTACGCACTCGCGGGTTTTTGTTCTGAATAACTTAGCTAGTTTTTGTAACCTACTTTTAATTATACAGGGTGTCAGGTTGACGAGGGACATATTTTTAAGGGACTAGAGTACTCAAGAAAGTAAACCACTTTTCTATGAAGCCTACTCTGAATTCCCTACAATCAGTTGAGTTATCTATACCTTGTACTACAACGAAGTAATCTTCGGATCTTCTGATCCGATTCCGATAATTCTTTCTCTAATGGAAAGCAATGTACATATATGACGACAGTTACGACGTTCCCGTGTGACAATGTCCGAGCATAAGGCGAGCGAAGAGGCCGCAAATTTTATCTCGTTATTTCAGGATTGGTTATTGTAATAAAAGTTGTTAATTTTTTTGTCTAATTAACATAACACCCTGTATTGACCATTTAATAACAGGTTCGATTCTCAACTAACGTTTTGGTATCTTAATTATGTATGCAATGCGTGGCTTGTTTAGATCGCAGATTTTTTTATTGAAATCAAACATCGAATTATCTAGAAAAAAAACTGTGCGTGACATGAATTAAATATTTCAAGTAACCTTTAATGCGTTTAATTAGAAGGTTCCTTGTATCGACAGATTAATCTAGTAGGATATAATAAAAACGCCTTGTTTGTTACCTAATATTTGTTTTTGTCATACATGTAGTTAAATAATTATACAAAATATAAATTAAAGTCGCTTTTCGCGTTGTTCTTCTAAACTCCACGACATATAGGTATTCCTAAACGTTTATTATTATTATTTATTTATGTACACACAAAATACTCAACAAGACATAACATTAAGATAGAAGAGCACAAAGATACTGCTTATTTCATGCGAAATCTCTCTCTCTCTTGCGTTTATGTGTTCAATAAATGATTATTAAACTAACATGTGACAAAAAAATCTCGATGTATTGTTCTAAAAACCATGCAAAGCACGGACAAGTATCTAGTACCCACGGCGAGCAATCTAGCTATACAAAACCAGTGTATGCGGATCTTTCATTGTATTGGAAATTTATACAAAGTAACGCCATGTTATACTGGAAATGTATAGCTTGATGTGTCGCCGTGTGTACAATACGATCAATTTAATTTAATTAACTCGTGAATGTAACATTAGACGATTACTCTTTAACCTCACGATGTTCAATCATTTATAATAATAATAATAATAACTATGTGCGTTCATTATAACGTTACATCAGCCGTCGTGACTGCGGTTGTGGGTTGTTGGGCAACCTGACCCCAGCGCTGGGCACGTCCAGCCACGACGCGATCACGCTGCGCGTACGCACGTGATTGAGGAGTTTTGTGTTATTATTTTGTTATATTGTTGTTCTAATGCGACTGCTGACTTCGAGTTTTGAACCCAGGATGAGTGCGGTCCCCACGACGGGGAAAGTACCTGTTTTTTCTTAGGATTTTATAAGAAGCGACCCGGAGTCTTGTACCCATCGATCGTTACTTGATTGTGCTTTTTTTGGAAACATTAGATTAAACATTAGATAGTAGACTCGAAACCAAGTCTACGAAAACCAAGAGATTATTTCTAACTCCCAATCGTTGAGAGTAACTTAACTACAACTGGAACGAAACAGAATGAATGTAATCGCAGCTAACAGCTAATAACTTAAAAATAGTAAAGTCCTTCAATATAACAAAGCATGGTGAACGTAGATGTGGCCATTACCATAGCAAATGCACAAATTCAAGGCATATGTGCTAACGAACGCGTTGATGTCTTTTGCATGGGCGCTTAGGTTGTGGCAGAGAGTAATGTGTGATTTTGATGAAAATTAACAGAATTCCGTGTTTCTCGTGAATTGAGTGAACATTGATATTATGTTTGCCTTTTACTTATCTGCAAAATCATAACTTATCTATCTAACTTTATAGGCTGAACTACCAATTTACCAATTTAATTAATTATATTATATTTTTGAAACAAAATTCGATGGTTTGAAGAGATTGTCCACGTTGTGCAATATTTTTTGTTCATAATTGAGGAAAATTGTAATTAAACGCGGTATCATGTGATGTCAGCCATGCATCACTTAACGGCTGTGCCTAAAAAGGTTCACTCATTTGGATAATTCACTGACCATGCTGTGCTGGCTAAGCATATTTACTGAATGGATGAAAATCGAGTTACGGAGTAGGTATTTCACGGTATGTTGAACGGCAATGAGTTAAGAAGTCAGCCGGAAAACTAGATTATTTTATTAAGTTAGTAGGTATTTAAGTAAACGTTATAGATTACGCTATTTATAAAAATTCTTTAGACGCGTCATCCTGATATTTTTGACAAAATAAATCGGTCGGGTTATAAATTCATAAAAGACATCAATTAATCAAGTCATGACTCACCATGATTTCTGAACAAATTCCATATTAGGATTTCTACGTCTTGTTTTGTGCGTTCTTTCATTTAAATCTCTCGCGATGACCTGAAAACACCTAAAAAGGAAACAATAACACAGCTTTGTGTAAACTATCCAAATAGGTTTTAGTACTGACCGTGCTAGCAGGATGAGCAGGCAACAGCACGAGCGGGGGCGGCTTCCTCTGCTTGCGCACGCCCCGACGGCGGGCAGTGGCCACCCCCGCCCCCGCAACCGCACCCGCGCCTCCACCCGCCCCCGCGGGAGCCTGGTGTCGCCCCAGCCACCTCGTCACCAGCTTCTCCTTGCTATTGGCGCTGCCGTACTCCGGCTCCTCCTGAGGAGTTACGCTTTTATCATGATATGGCTACTGTTACGTGTTAAGGTGTAATCTACTCTCAGCTACGATATTGATTTTGGTCAACTTAGTAACCAATTTTTTCACAAAACATTTTCATCTATTGTTTTATATGACGTGTACTAACGTAAAACTAACATTTTTTTTTAAATTATGGTTTCCTTGCCATTTTGGCGACTACTCCCAAAAAACTATTTTAAAGTAGACATCTACAGTGATTCATAAGACTGCCTCCATATCTACCTTATGCTACAATCTTCGGACTACAGTCGCTCGTAATAGGTAAGTTACCTACCTTCTTCTTCTTCATAGTCTCTCCCTGCAGCTTGACCTCCAGCTCCTTGCACAGCTCGTGGTTCCTCACGCGCTCCACATCCTGCCCCTTCTTCCCCTCGTCCACGGTCACCACGAACTGCTGCACCGGCCGGAAGGCGGGGTCGAACTGATTGTGGTCGTACGCCTGCTTGGCGCGGAAGCACGGGCAGATGCGCTTCGAAAGGTGGTAGATGCTGATGATGCAGACCAGGCAGTGCACGGACGCAATGATGAGGAGAGCGATGTTCGTGAGCACGGGGGTCCATGCTTCCATTTCATCCTGTTGGTGAGAACAGTCATTATTTATTTATTTATTTAACACTTCAAGCACAAAAGTACAGAGGCGGACTTAATGCCATAGGCATTTTCTACCAGTCAACCTTTGGGTGATGCAGAGACAAGCAGTGGTAGGTGTATATCTGAAAATAATTTTAAATAATACTAAGATTAACTACAAGTCATAAAAAAAAAACTGTCATTAAATTTTGGTATCCGCAATGTTTAAACTTTTTTATGTTGTTTAAAACTGTTGCCCCACTTTAGGATTTCTCCTGTATCGTGGGTGCGTTTACAAACATTTAAACTCACATACACAAACAGTCAGACCCAGAACAACTACCTGTAGGTCATACAAATATTTGATTCGTGCGGGGATCGAACCCGCGACACGCACTGCGCCAACAGTGCCGTCAACTAACCTTACCTTGGTTTGCTGGTGACATGACTGATGCAAACTGTGTTATAATAAATAAACATAACAATAACAATAGGGAACTAAACATTTTTAAGAGCCCCGAGTCTGTCTATGGATTATCTAATCCGTGTAATGGCGGATGTAAACTATTAATAAAAATAAATTGCGCAAAACAAATTAAAATAATATATCGGTGTTACATCACTCTTTTTTCTTTTGTATTCTTAAAAAAGTGTTTGATTGATACCTTTCAGAAAAGATGAGCGTAATAAGTTCCGTTTTCAAGAATATAGGTATCTTCGTTTTCTTCCGTTTCCATGGTACGACTAGCCAAATTTCTTGGACCCAGTGGATGACCACGTTAATCGCGGTGTTAAAGATTATCACAGATAACTTCAGAACTTCTCGCATCATAATTGCCATTGATCTAAATACATAATAACCGTTTACATCTCCAGCCTCGACCCTCCACTGCTAACAGCTAACACCAGCTGACCTTTACACCTTCCGACCTATGCCCAACTAACTCTATGAGTGAAACCAAGTCAGCCCATGGGTGGCATAAATCTCTGACACCGGGCAATAACCACAAACGAAGAAGAATAACCGTTTACAAGAGCCTACTTCACCAGCCTCCACCTTACACAGCTTACGATCATCAGCCTAAGATCAGCTGACCTTCCACCCGGCCATCAATTCACCATCATTGCCGACTAAGCACAGCCCATCATTCCATTTGTCAGTATAGTATAGTCATCAACACGTGTTGAGATGTATTTAATATATGTTCAAATGAAGCTGCTTTTAAAGTATCGTTATTAATATTTCGGTAACTACATGACAGAAGTGAAATTAATGAGCGTCTGTTTGACTGACAAATTGACGGGCTATGTGTGCGGTGTACCGTTCAGTGTTAAAAATAATTAGGTATTTGTGTACCTCTCATATGTTGGGAAATAAGTAACATATATAATAGTAACTATGAACAATCATTTAATACAGGGTGGAAAAACGACGCGACGCTAAAATGGTTATCACCAAAAATCTGCTGTTTCATACATTTTGAACCGTGTAGATATTGCAGTTTTGTAAACAGCGGTTTTTTTTAATAACCGACGAAACTTTTTTTTTTGTGTGTCGCGTTCCTAATGATATATTGAATATATGGTAACCATTTTGGCGTCGTTGTCCCTTCCACCTTCTAAACGTAATATAACTCAGAAAAGACAAAACTAGACACAAAAGAATAACTTGTGTTACTTTAATGTTTAAGCACTCTGTTGGGTTTTCAACAATCAGCTGATCACGATAAAAATCCGACGATTAGACGTTTATTTAAACATGTAGGTGATAACAGTGTTCATGAAAATGGGAATAACTTTTAGGTACAAAGTCATAACATTTTATGTTGATTAACTTGCTCAGAACAATAACATTATTTCAGTTAATAAATAATAATATGAAACTGTAAACAGTTTGTTCTATCTTAAGTGCATTCACATCGCTTAGGAGCGTGGAAACTCCGTACTTCTTTCAGAACAATATTGTTATAAATTTCGTTTGACTTAAAATACTGCGTGACAAGATAAGCAGCCCCATAGATTCTCTGTTCCCGTTACGTGGTCGCATCTGTGAGTAACACCACGAGTGTCGCTCTTGTAAGTTCCCGTTAGCAACAACATAATACAGTACTTTAGAAGATGTTACGTAATTAAAACTGATAACTATTTGTCTTCATCAGCACCTACCCTAGTGGCAGCCACTTATTTCTGCGTTCGTTACACAGAAAACAAGAAATCAAAGATCTGCAAAGATAGTTTGGCGCTCGAATCATGTTGATTTGGGGGCGCTGTTGGTAAACATTTGTGAAACAATGATTAACTGTCTTCAAAAAAGGAGGTTATGTGAAATATAATGAAAAACTACATAGTGTTATTTCCGATTATGGCCTCGCTATAAAAGGTCATTGTGCCTACTGATCGGCTATCACAAAACAGTATAATGTTGGACTCACTTGGCAGTTTCATACGGAATTTCTTTTCCACCGTCTGATACTTGGGATGTCGACGTGCGACCTGAAGTCTTAATTTAACAAAATCGTACTGATCATAGCCGTATGAACTGGGCTCAATAAGTATTGTTAACGATGTGGTGACCTACCTGTCGCCCTCGCCAAGACAACTACAGAATTTGTCATTTATCACTTCGTCAGTAAAAAAATAAGCTACTTAAATAAAGCGGATTCTAGTGTACTCTGCAAATTGCTCGTTTTACTTTATTTCCTCTGGACCGTTACATTTTGTTAGCAAAGTCGTCATTTTAATGAAGCTGTAGCAGTGCATTGACCTCAACTGGACTTAGTTTACGAGAAAATGTACGTAGATTTACCGACAGATTCTACCAACTGTGAGTACAAAGAACAACGGTGCTTATTAGTTGCATTAATCACAGAACAATCCTACCATCATAACCTTGAAATATTACAAATAAATAACGACATCATCATCTTCCATACTTATTTATGCTCTTTTTTTTCCGTATGGGAAATCATCAAATGACCCCCCCCACTCTGGGCGGAGCGGAGGGGAATGTCAGACTTGTACTGACTAAAACCCATCCATGTTCCTTCTTTGCCCTTTGTGTTCTAGGGCCACGGTATCTCTTTCGAACAGTCCCGCAGCCCTGGCAGGCATCGGCCCATGCGGACCCCTACTTGATTGCTGACATCTCTTTGAGGCGCGCGTGGAACACGAACAGGTTTAAAAATTATTTTAATCGATTCAGTTACTTATTCTGAACAAACTATATTCAGGTTTCGCATATACTAAAAATAATGTTGTATATATATTTATCAATATCACTTTTCGTGTCTCTCTGAAAACTTTACGGAAGGTATACGTCCCAATGTAAAAAACAAACAAAAAACAAACAAACAAACGAAACAAACAAATTGCCGAAACACTACACCCATGTGCAGAAGACCGATCGCTAGTTTTACATAATCCACGCCTGTTTTAACATAGCTCAATATTAACAACATGTTTCAAAAACGCCGCACATGTCTGTTTTCTATTCTTCGTATCAAGCGTGTCTTACTATCATTATATCGAGCAACTAATGAGTGTGACCACTTCAGTAATTGACGTAACATTCGTGATCCATGTCATTAAGAGTAAACTCTTGGCCACAAGCTACAGGTTCAGGCGTCTTGCGACAGCGACGCCGCGCCGGACTAAACAGATGAAAGAAGTTGTTTCGAGCTTGGCGTGAATTGTTATATACCAAGCAGACGTGTTGCTGGTTAGTTTGTGCAGCCACTTCTTCCTAACTGACTGTTGAGCATGGGGTCCTGGGTTCAAATCCCAGGTCGGGCAGTGTGATTGGGTTTTTCCATTAGGAATTTCTCAACAGCAGCCACGGAGTCTGGATTTGTGCCTGTTTGATGTCAATAGGCTCGCCTCCTATTACATGGGACTTAAACATAACTGGCGAAATGTGGGTAATGAAGGTGTACTATCAGGTACACCTCTACCTAACCCTTCGGAGAATACAGGCGTGATGTTTTACGTTTTATGTTGTTCCTAGCTAAAACAGGCAAGCGTGGGCGTTTTAGGGGACTGTCTCATGTGTTTTTGACGATTATAAAGTTCTGTATAATCCTATTCCTAGCCTAACTTGAAGAAACGACTTTTGATATTTTTACTGTAATACAGTAAAAATATCAAAAGTCGTTTCTTCAAGTTGAGAGATAAACAAGTGACGAACGCGCGTGTTGCTGTATGTACCTAAGTCACATCATCTGAAGCCGTGCACGGGGCCTAACATTCGTGCGCCGTATCGTTACGTGTAATAACTGGCGAATGTGCATCACCGGGTAATACCAGCCTTGACCGGGAGCCACTACATCCGCTCATTAGCACCCCATTAAACTGTTAACCTTATAAATCGTAATTTATTGTGAATCACAGAAATAGATGGTGTGAATTGTTTGTTGCTATTTTGGAAATTATTTTGAAGTTTTTTTGATGTTCGCGTGTGAGTTTCGCATGGTCTTGTTTACATTAATGGTAGCGAATATTTATGTGCTTTAGATTTTATGTTTTTAAAACATCAACTACTTTCACAATTTTTACTTTATCGTGAGTCAAAATAAGTGCTGAAAAATTAGTTAAACCTGCTTCTCCATTGCGGATACTGGGCCTTACAGGGACATCTCTAGAAGAGCCATCATTGACCGGACGCTACTACGATTAAAAGTGTTTAGAGTCCATAAAATAAACGTCTCCATCTATAATTAGGCGTCCTCATTGCTCAAACGTTTATTTACATCTAACTAACTAATACATAAGATGTAATGTCTCCGTTATGTGGAACAAGGCTGCACAGTGCATGGCGCTCGCGCTGGTACAATCCGTCGCGCAGGAACTCGCTGTACTCTGCCAGTCCTATTCATTAGCCCACATGCCACCCGGCGACCTTCCAACATCCTTGCAGATGGTAAATGTAAACAACGACGTACATTACATAGATAACATCACGTCTGTAATCTCTTTAAGGTTAGGTAGAGGTGTATGTGAACCACACAGGCATGTCAATAACCACATGTCTCCAGTTATATGTTATTGGGGAGCAGCCTATTGCCTTTGTCATTAACGGGGACAAATGTAGTCTCGGGGATGCTACTGGAAAATTTCAGGTAGATAACCTATGTTTCGGGCTGGGAGTCGATCCCAGGATCTCAGGTTCACCAAAACTAGATATAGGTAAATACTTCACAATCCACTCTTTGCAAAGTGCGGTGAGAGCTCAACTCAGAACTTCTTCTAAAGGCTTTTGCCACCCTTGATTGCCTTCACAAGTGGAGGAGTGATCCATAATGTATGTGAAGACTTCACCTACTTAGATCTTGAGTAGGTAATCTTATGTCTGAATTTTATTGCGGTGTTGGAATTTCAACTCCCTGGGGTGAGCTGAGCGATCGCAATCCAATATGCTTTTTATTTATTCATCCATTTAGCTGTGGACTAGGATAACTGTTCTTAAATAAATAAAGAAAGTTAGAAAGTACTAAATGCAAGCACTAAAAGTTGAGTAATTCGTTTAGCTAGTGGTTCCTGGAGTAAGTTAGCAGTAAGTGGCTAGTTAGGTAATGTGTGAGATATGTTGAAGGCATGTGTGGTGTGTTGCAATATGTTAGACTATGAGGACGTACTGTTACGTCCCCTTTACATATAAATATTTTATTATTGGGAAATGGAAATCTTTAAAGCGCGCTTGTTGAGTTACACATACTTCCGTACTCATACTTTATATTATAAATGCGAAAGTAACCCTGTCTGTCCGTCTGTTATCTTTTCCTAAACCCGAAGTGACAGCAAAGATGTCTACTTAAAGTACACTCAAACTAATAACTGACGATATATAACAATGATTATGTAATCTTACGATTTCAAATATCCGATGGATGGAGTGTGTTTGTGTGTGTGTGTAAGATGGTACGGCTAAAAAATATGATATGGCTAGAAAAGCGGCGATTCGTGAGATGATGAAAAAGAGAAGAATGAATGAAGAAGAGATGCTTCGCTGACCCCAAATAAATTGCGATAGGTACAGGAGAATGATGATGACGTCACCAAATATCTATCCCCTTTTTTTAAAAGCCAGACTTTTAAAAACATATGCTTTTAATATAATCAATCGATATTTAACTATCACTGTGGATTGAGGCATTCTCTCTCACTAATGTAACTAAAAGTGTAGTAAGATTACATAATCACAGTCAGAGTATTATCAATTGTGATGGAGTGGCATGTAATTCTATTAAAATATCTATCTTACTTCACAAATTGAGAGGTTGTCACATGACAGAAACAACACAAAAGCTAAAATCTGATAAAAATCTCGTAGTTTAGTCGGTATATTCAGCATATTACCCGTGTTATATTCTACTCTAAGTATGTATATATTTCTCGTTACACGGACGTGCGGGGTAGAATGGTGGAGGACTGGGCTCTGGAGACAGGCCTGGTCGTCCTAAATCGGGGTTCTGTCCCCACGTGCGTGCGGATGCGGGGCGAGTCGGTGGTGGACATCTCGTTCGGCAGCCCCGCTCTGTCGCCGCGTGTCGTTGACTGGCGCGTCATGGAGGGGGTGGAGACCTATTCCGACCACCGGTACATCCGGTTCGACGTCTCCACCCAGTCCTCAAGCGTGCCGGTCCTACAGGCCCCGAGTGGTCCGCGATGGGCGCTGAAGCAGCTGGACCGGGAGCTCCTCCTGGAAGCCTCGATCGTGCAGGCCTGGGTGTCATCACCAGTCAGGCCTGCTGACATCAACAACGAGGCGGGTTGGTTCCAGGAGGCCATGTCCGAGATCTGCGACGTGGCAATGCCCCGAGTTCGGCCAGGAAGCGCCCGGCGTCAAGTGTACTGGTGGTCGCGAGAGCTGACGTCTCTGCGCAAGGCGTGCGTTGCCGCGCGGCGCCTGTACGCCAGGCATCGCAGGCTCCGCATCCGCCCTCCGGATGCGGCAGCCATTGAGGCGGAGCTGTACGAGGGGTACAGAGCGGCGAAGACCGCCCTCCAAGAGGCTGTCCGGCGGGCCAAGAATTTGGCCCGCGAGGAGATGCTGGAGTCTCTGAACGGAGATCCGTGGGGGCGCCCTTACAAGATGGTGCGGGACAAACTCCGCACCCGGGCCCCCCCGCTAACGCAGAGTCTCCGGCCTGAGCTCGTGGAGGACGTGGTGAGCGCTCTGTTCCCTTCGCGAGGGGAGCATCCTCCCCCGCCTATGGCTCCGCCGCCGCGTGCGGTGCCGGAAGCGGACCACACCGATGACGATGACGACGTTCCGGAGGTGACTGGGGTAGACCTGAGAGTGGCGGTACGCAGGCTGAAAGCCACAAACACCGCCCCGGGACCCGATGGCTTGCCTGGCAAAACCTGGGTCCTGGCCTCTGAGGCTCTCGGGCCCCGACTGGAAGGGCTCCTAAGCGCATGCTTGGAGAGAGGCCAGTTTCCGCTTCGTTGGAAGACGGGGAAGCTGGTCCTCATCCGGAAACCAGGGCGCCCTGCGGACTCTCCGTCCGCATACCGGCCCATCGTGTTGCTCGACGAGGTGGGCAAGCTCTTCGAAAGAGTGATTGCCAACCGCCTTGCCGGGCACCTTGCGGGGATGGGGCCGGATCTTGCGGAACACCAGTTTGGTTTCCGCAAGGGGCGCTCCACGGTGGACGCCATCATGCGCGTGAGAGCCCTCACGACGGGGGACGCGGTGTCCCGGGGCGGGGTCGTCTTGGCGGTGTCTCTTGACATCGCCAACGCCTTCAACTCCATGCCCTGGAGCTGCATTAGGGAGGCACTCCGGTATCACCGGGTGCCAACCTACCTTCGTCGTGTGGTCGGGGACTACTTGACGGATAGGGCCGTCATCTACCCCGGTCAGAGCGGAGAATGGAACCGGCGAGAGATGTCGTGCGGTGTTCCACAGGGATCGGTTCTAGGACCGGCCCTGTGGAACATCGGTTACGACTGGGTGCTGCGCGCCGACCTCCCTACCGGCGTCAGCGTAGTTTGCTACGCTGACGACACGCTGGTACTGGCACAAGGGAGGTCGCACGAGGCGGCGGCCGAAAACATGACACGCGGGGTTGCGATAGTCGTGGATAGGATCCGGCAGTTGGGTCTCGAGGTGGCATTGCACAAGTCCGAGGCCATGTGTTTTCATGGGCCTCGGAATGCGCCACCGTCGGGATCCCTACTGACGGCAGGAGGGGTTTCCATCGGCGTCGGGTCGACGTTGAAGTACCTAGGACTCGTCCTCGACAGCCGGTGGAAATTCGTGGAGCACTTCCGACGTTTGGCTCCCAAACTGGAACGGACAGGGGCTGCCTTCAAGCGGCTCTTGCCCAACCTGAGGGGTCCAAACGCCTCCTGCCGGAGGCTATACGCGGGGGTCGTGCGGTCCATGGCCCTTTACGGGGCCCCGGTGTGGGCGCGTTCTTTGAGGCGGCAAGCCGCCCACTACCTGAACGCGCCCCAAAAGGTGATAGCCATAAGGCTAATCCGGGGGTACCGCACGATCTCCGGCGAGGCGGCTAGCCTCCTTGCCGGATTGCCGCCATGGGATCTGGAGGCGATAATCCTCGCGCACCTGCATGAATGGCGCGCGGAGGCACTACGTCGGGGGGAGACTCCGCTGCCGCGGCAAATTGCCGCTCAGCGGACAGACCTCCGGCGTGATCTCATGGCGACATGGAGAGAGCGACTAATGCAACCCCGTGCAGGGCACGCTACCATTGTGGCGATAAGTCCCCTCTTTGAGGAGTGGTTAGAGAGGCGCCACGGCGCCCTCACCTACCGCCTGACGCAGATCCTCACCGGACACGGTTGTTTCGGGAGGTTCCTGCACCGAATCGGGCGGGAGGAAACGCCCGGGTGTTTCCACTGCGAGGATCGTCCGGAGGACACGGTGGAGCACACCGTAGAGGTCTGCCCCGCTTGGGCGGAGCACCGCCGTGTCCTTGTAGCGGCGATTGGCGGCGGCGATCTCTCGCGTCCGACCCTGGTTCAAGCCATGGTCCGGAGCGAGAGGGAATGGGAAGCCGTCACCACCTTCTGTGAAGCAGTCATGCTAGTGAAGGAGGTGGCGGGACGTGTGAGGGAAAGAACCTCACGTCCCAGCCGCCGCGGGAGACGCCCTGGGCGTCGGGGGTCACGTGGTGGCTCCCGGCCACCGTAGGCGCGGGCCTGTGGACGGCGAGTTATGGGCTAGCTCGCCGTCCGGCCGTCTTATGACGACAGGCCGTGTCGACGGCGCGTTCGTGTTCCACGCGCGCCTCAAAGAGATGTCAGCAACCGAGTAGGGGTCCGCATGGGCCGATGCCTGCCAGAGCTGCGGGACTGTTCGAAAGAGACACCGTGGCCCTGGAACACAAAGGGCAAAGAAGGAACATGGATGGGTTTTAGTCAGTACAAGTCTGACACTCCCTTCCGCTCCGCCCAGAGTGGGGGGGGCGGTCATTTGATGATTTCCCATCCAAAAAAAAAAAAAAAAGTATGTATATATTAACGGAAAAGTATGTAATTCGTCATTGTATACCCAATTCCCACTGCACTTAAAGAACATATAAATCTATACATTTCCGATCGCTATTTAGGAAATGTATTGTGATTTCCTAGGAAAAGTGCGTATTACAAAATATATCATAGATTTCTTAACTATTTTAGCAATTGTACACATTTCCTAGGTAGGCTTGGAATTGTATATATTTCCTAGGAATTGTGTATAATTTCTAGGTTTCATACATTTCCGGTAACATATTATACACTAACAGTATAATTGATGGTATCATTAGTAAGCTGACTATGCTCATGCTCATCCTCTTGGTATTAACAATATAACATAACATCATGCCCACTTTTCCGAACGGTAAGGCACTGGTGCACCTACCCCCACAATCACATGATTAGTTCTTGGGGCAAACCCTATTATCCTTTTGCAATAAATTCATAGTCATTATTTTAGGCTAAAACATTTAGGACGGCGGTTGGTGATGTTATGCATTCAGTTTTGCGTCGCAGTTTTAACATTCGTTTTTAAGTGGACCTTTTGAACTTGCTTGTATTACGCGAACATCTCGAAGTACAAATAGGCGCGACTGATACCAAGCTATTTATGCAAGCAAGTGTAGCGAGCACTGGCGGCCAGTAGCTTACCCAACCGCCGAGCAATAAATAGCTCGCAGCGATGTGATGTCAGATTGTATGCTAATATTGATAACGTTTAATTGAATCAATTATTGAAGCACTTCAAGTGGAAAATATGTTATCTGCTTCAGTTAGAAGTTTCACTATTCTTGAGCAGTACTTACTGAACAGATCTTGATTATTTATAAGTTTTGTTTGTCATGCAAACTGCACTGTGCTCTTGTCGGTGTGTGTTCTTTAAAGACATGTGGCGTAGACGCCATTCGTTATGAAGTAGTTGACTACCCTTCATCAAAATTTTTGCTTTATTTAAATTACTCGAATCCCCATTCCATGAGTGGTCATTACACAAGGTTTTGTGGCATATGGTGATATCTGGTCACTCGTTGTAACGCAGGTTGTGTCGGGGACAAGTAACGTGATATTCTTTAATATCAAGTGTCAACGCATCATCAGCAGAAAGTAATAAATCACAATATGGTCTATGAAATGCTCTCCATCATGTACTCACCTCGAAGCTGGCGTGCGTGGTGGGCTGCCTCAGGGAGTCGCGCTGCAGCCCGGTGGCAGCGAGCACGGCCGCGCTGTTGCCACATGCCAGGCAGAGCAGCGACAGAGCCAGGAAGGCAGTAAGCAGTGGACTCCTGCGACAAATTAAAACAAACATAACTTAACGTTTAAAAAAAAATTATAACTTAATGTTTGTATTTCTCCAAAGGATTAGGTAGTCATGTTGCCATCGCCTCGTCAGTTATATTTTAAGATTCATGCAATGGGGGCGAGCCTATTGCCATCAACCAGGCACAATCCTAACTTAAAGGTGCTACGGAGACATTCCTAATGGAAAAAACCCTATGTCTTTGCTCGATCTAGGAATCGAACCGGTCCAGCCTCATACTCAACAGTCGCGCTTATAATCACTAGGCCGACGAGGCAGATATTATTTAAGTACCAAAATAATGAGCCTTAAACATAACGCCAACAGAAATGTTCCCGCCTAGTTCCTGCTCCGACCCATGTTAAACATAACGCCAATAGAAATGTTCCCGCCTAGTTCCTGCTCCGACCCATATTAAACATAACGCCAATAGAAATGTTCCCGCCTAGTTCCTGCTCCGACCCATGTTAAACATAACGCCAATAGAAATGTTCCCGCCTAGTTCCTGCTCCGACCCATGTTAAACATAACGCCAATAGAAATGTTCCCGCCTAGTGCCTGCTCCGACCCATGTTAAACATAACGCCAATAGAAATGTTCCCGCCTAGTTCCTGCTCCGACCCATGTTAAACATAACGCCAATAGAAATGTTCCCGCCTAGTTCCTGCTCCGACCCATGTTAAACATAACGCCAACAGAAATGTTCCCGCCTAGTTCCTGCTCCGACCCATGTGTATTTATGTCGATATTTAGTCCTATTATAAGTCGTGACTCCGACTTGACCTCCATGACCTGTTGGTAACTGAGCAGCGAAAGTTTGTGCGTCTGCAGTACATTCATTCAATTATATTTAACTAACCAATAATGCCGATGAAACGTTTAGTTAAATTATGAAGTTTTATGAGTTTTTAACAAAAATAGGCCTTCAATAGAAGGCGGCTCTGCCTAAGTGTTTACTGAAGGATCAATATCCACTCATCCAAAAGTTATTGTAAGTAGTTCGCATAATCAGGTACATTCACACTTTTGCGACACAGCCCACAGGCCACTGAAAGAAAAGAGTGGTTGGTGGTCCACCACTCGTGTGGGTTGGTGGGTGTCACATATTTTCAAATTTAAGGTTATTTCATGTCTTTTGTAAATAGGTTAACTGAAATTAAATGAAATTAAAGTGTTCACTTTGACATCCAATCCGGAATCCGGGGCATGCGTAGTGATTATGACCATTTCCGACACTAAGAACAGGTAACGGCCCTGTATTGAATATCCAGTTTTATGGGGTTTCTATAGGCGGCATACTATGGCCCACATTGACGAATAGACCTTCTCAATGCCCTCAGGGTGTACACCGACGCGTCTGCCGTACATCGACATCCTCATCAAACGATATCAAGCCGCCGATACTTTCTCTATCGCATCGATGTTAATTATTAGTTTAATATCGCCGAGATTGATGGCAATAGCTCTGGCCCCAATTGTCTCGCCAATATTAAAGTGGGATATGAACTTCATTGGCTTTAAAAATAAAAAAGAATAGACTGTGCTGTTTCTTTGTAAATCAAACACCCGTGACGCGAAGCGTCTACTTATGAAAAAACAAGAACATTGTTTGTAATCGGCATCTAAAGTGTAGTTTATTTTTGTGATACTCTTAATTGATCAGTCGTGATCTCGTGACGTAAGACCCGCCGGCACATCATAACAACGCACTCAGCGCCAGTTTCCAACACAACATCACCTCGTAAAGAAACTCGTTACAGATAAATAGAAATCCTGACTCAAGAGCACCTATTACGAGATTCCATTCCAGCCTCCGTGATCGCTCAGCCAATCATTTAACAGTTTATCTTAACTAAATCGACGCTAACGCAGCATCCATCATCGATGGCCACTATCTCCCTTTCGGCGTTTACAAACTAATTATTTTCTCCCATGATTGCCATTTGAAAATGGACCGTGATGCGGTGACGTTATGACACAGATTGGCGCGGGTGATGCAACGTGTCGCGGGCGAGTGAAAGCATAAGATGCGCTACATACACTTGTAGAGCCGTCCTCTCGAGTTTCTTGTTTGTACTAGTGTTATGTAGACAATTGTCAAATACGAGGTTATAGCTGAAAAGTTAGAAATGTAAGGTTGAGTGAAATCGGGGCGACTAGTCGGTTCTGGAGTTTCTATTATTAGGTCATTCCGGTTAAAAATGCCATTACAATCTTGCTGACTATTATAATCGCGCTGACTTTCGTACAATTATTTTACTCTTTGCGGCTGGCTGACTGCCCTCGAAAAGACAAAGATCCTCATTGCTTTTATTATACCTCAAATGTTATTCCGCTCAAAGATTTTCCAGTAAAGAATCTCCAACGGAGTGAATGTTGGGGGCCTTTATTCATAACTTATCAGTAGTTCTCGGAAACAGTATTCATCTCTGAATACTTTATTGGATAGTTTAAAAGTCTTCGTTAGCAACTTCATGTGAATTAAACACTGAATAGACTTATCTTCAGTGAAGAGATAGCCACTGAGCTCCTGAGGAATGTTGTTATTAACACCTAAATTGCATTTATTTAGCCGTGTGTTGTTCTGACTATACTATAATACCATTAGTGTCTGAAACTTCAATAGTGTCCTTTGGATACAAAATTGTTCAAAACTAATTTATCCGAGCCTATACTATAATACCTCAATTTAAATCGACATACGTACTGTGTAACTATTACATTGACATATTGGCTAATTAATTAATCTTATACCTAATTCTATTATAACAACTCCTTAGACCATTTAAGTAACTCTCACTGGCTGTTAGCCATCATAAGACAAGACGAAGGTAGCCAAATTATATTAGTTATTATTCATTTCTAAGTTTTACAAATACATTGATCTGATTTGACTTCATTTAATATCTTCCTCAATGCGAATAACCTAATTAAATTTTTCAGCAACCAAGGCTCCAGCGCTGGCGTGCGAGATCTCTGCTCCAGTGCGTACGCGTAACAGTTGACAAGTTGTCACCGTATGAACACGATAATAACTTGTTTCCCCCACGACGTGTGACGGCTGATGGCGGCTTCAGTATAGCGTGGGAATACTAGGTACAGGCACTTCCTGTGTCGTCAAATCGCTGCACACGTAACTATAGGTGTCATGATTTCATATTTAGGTAACTTAAAATCATCCTCCTGTCTTTAAATCTACATAATAGAAATCTTAAATTCATGTACCTATTAATTGATAGAAAAAGCACAGCCTAAACCGATACATTTAGAAACATCTGAAGCATGTAATTTAATATTATCTACTCAAAAATTCCTTTAAAATGGAGGTGAGCACAGAGAAGTATTTTAAAAATTCATTCCCTGGAAATGGTAAATAGGAAATGATCATTTAAAAGGAAGCACGGATTACAACTGTTATATATAATAGACAAGAATGTCTCAATAAAATGATAACTTTCAAAGCTTTTGCTGCCTTCAACAGCTGTTCGTTGTGAGGTTTACTACAATGCTCGTGAACGCGTAGGCAAGTGCTAAGTTCTAAGTGGACACTAAATCACATAATTATATAAGTAGTGTTTGGGTTTGGGTCAAATCTAACACACTATTCAGATAATCTTGACATTTGTAAAGATGCAGTGCCTGAGACCTACCAAATAAAAAAGCAATAAATATTTTGAATTACAATCTGTGCGAAACCAGGGGACTTAGTACTTTAAGGATTTTAGTACTCTTGAAAATGAACAGCTGTTACTGTGTCCAAAAAAAAAAAAAAATCTGCTGTACCGTTGTGATCTACAAAGTGAAACCTACGCGATCAAAATTGTATATATAGATATTGTGTATATTGTATGTATATATATTGTGTTTGATTAAACTTCACCATAACTCGACTATACTGTACCTTTAAGATGTTTGGTTCGTAACTATAGGCTGAGCAGCTTGATATGCCAAAGCACAAAACATTTTAGTCAGTCAACTGTCGATCGCGATCGAGTTCCAAGCTGACTGACTTGTCCAAATCCAAGCAAAACAGCTTAATCTCCGCGACAACTTGACGTATTTAACATAACCGTATCCGACGTCGACTTGACAACAGACTCTCTACAATTATTCAACTTGTTCCCGAGATACCTGAATGTAGCAACGATAAGATTTCGCCATTTTGTTAGCAGTCTGTCTGTGTATAAACAGATACACGACATCTTAATTAATAATATTAGGAGGTCGCTAAATTAATTCGCGTGAGTGTGTGAATCTCACGACGCCGGGTTGCGCAAACGCAGTTTCAGTAAATGTAGGTACTTACGTTGTAACGTATGGACTGAAACACTGGAGATGTCGAGTGGCGCTAAGGTAACAAAAATGACAGATTAGGTTTGGAAAAGCAGATGATTTCAGTGTTTGAGAAAAGATTAGACTGATAACATTCTTTTTCTTAGCGTGTCGATGGTAATCTAAATTGTGTCAGCCCAAAACTGAGCTACTAGTTTGGCGCTTTCAGTAGCGTCCATCAGTTCCCGAAGTGAACAAACAACAGGACACGCAGGACACGATATTAAGTGCCCCATCGTTTATGGAACAGCACCACATTTACACTGTAGGGTAGAGTCATTAATGAATCTCTTTAAATAGACTCCGGACCCAGGTTGGTCGCAGTAAGGAAAACCTGCTCAGGTGGAGATTCATTAATGACTGATAACATTGATCTTTTATTTTTAAGTTAAAGCTAGGACAGTTCATTCTACGTACTCCCAAAATCAGTTACATCGTGCGAACTGTGTCTACCAAATATACTGATATTAGTCGTCGTAACATCATAAACACAACAACTTCATAACATGCCCCTTGAGAAACATCTCTTAACTGTTGTATCTCCATAAATATTCACCACATTCAATAAGGAAATGTTACAAAAAGCTTACAAATGCAAATCAATAAGCATATCTCACAGCTTCCAGAATTAGTTCCCAGCTACGACACAATGTGTTAACAGTACACTACACGTGACTGTGCGCTTGCGCAGCATGGATCAACAAACAGCGACGAGGAAGCGACGCGGGCGCAACGGTACCCGAGAGTCGAGATGCATCATCGCGCGCACCGTGTTCCAACTAGACATAGCACAGACACTGTGTTCTGGCTGATAGCAAAGGAAGATTTGGAGTTACGTAGGACAGTCCGCGGTGAAGACAGTGATGAGGTCGATTCAGTTACTCAACTAACTACATTTCCTTTGATAAGGTTCCCTACTGAATGTGTCAGTGAGTAAAGGTGCGTCCAAATTAAGTAATATTTTACAAAACTTTTGTTGTACAGGGTCTAAACAGACCCTTCACATAGCCGTCAACCAAGCATTCTGTACATCAAACTAAGTAACTTTACGCAAAAATTATTGCTGGGAATCGACTTTTTTTTTGGGGTGTAAAATCACGTTTTATGGTAGGACTCGATGGAAGGCACTCAAATCATTGTGCTGATGGATGGATTGAATAGTACGGGGGTCGTGGAGGTGTGTAAAGTAAAAATCTTACATTAAAAACATATATTTAAAAAAAACTTGTGAAAAAGTAGGAACTTTAACCCCCAATATCTCCGTAACTAGAAGGTTCCCAGGTATGGTCTAGAACAAAAAAAATATCGCAAAGACGGGGAAAACAAGTGCCTTTCGGATGTGTTAAAGGTCTATTTACACCCTTTATAACTCGTCTAATTAATACAACATTGCTAACCTCTCTTGAATCATGTTAAATAACCATGTTTTATAACATGTTATGTTATTAGTATGGACACACCCTAACACTCTCAAACATGATTGAAATTTCGACCATGAGGTATAATTACATTCTGAAAGGTAACAATAGCTAATAGAGATGTGTGGACGAGACAGGCATACTGTCACTCAATACGCAATGGAAGTCAACCAAAAATAGATCGAGGATGATGATGACATCCTGAACGGTTTGCAAGACGTTCCCCTATATACGGAAGGCCTCTAAATTCCTCTTTCGTAGGTCTTCAGTCGGTAAACCAGCTGTATTGTCTGATTAACATTCCGACCCCGCCTGTCCGTAATAATAACAACTTAATCAATTAAGATAGACCAAATTGGATAGGCTTTTAGTTCACTCTAACATTTCTAAAAATTATACATCCGTGCTTGGTGCTAGTACACTCTAGTATAAGTGTTGTATGCGCTCACAAAGACGCGCGCGCAGCGGCGGAACTCGGCACGCTCCGCTGCGCAACACTCCCGCGCACATCTAGATATGGGCATTTCTTGCAAGGAAACGAATGGACATTATGGAATTAAATAGATATGAAGTGAGACATGTGGACACGTTAAGCTGCATATGTGTGATCAGCGGGGTATTGATAGCCACAGTAGTCGCATATCATATTTCGAAATAGTGAGAAAACTGATAATATTATAAAAAGCGCAACCACTAACAGGTTCATCAATACGTTCAGTAAGTAATTAGTAATTTTGCTGGGGAGTTTGTTTGAATTCCTCTTACAGCTTAAAAAGTGTGGGTGCTTAGGGGATTTTCTTTTATACCTTTGGCGTACAAAAAGGGGTAATTCGGAGCCTAACGACTTTTGATTTGATAACCTAAGTAAAAGACGCGCTTCAAACTCCGAATATCTGGCGCCAATTTATAAAATACATGTTCCTACCTGAGACTTGTATGTTTTTCTCGCGAATTAATGTTTTTTTAATCTCTTTCCGCTGTAGATACAGTCTAACGCATTCTCAGAGTACACGGCGATGCGATCTCAATCACTCGGTTATAATGTATTTTTTATTTTTTCTCAAAAATATTCTCAGTTTCCTCACATAAGGCAAAACGTTAAAGGAAATAAAAAGTAGAAATGAAACTGTGATAGTTTAATAACTTGGGGCAATGCATATAATGACTGTACTATTGATTATAAATTAATGTTGAAACTTGTCTTGTAGATCGGGCCATGTTTTACGAAGCAAACCTGTATTTAGATTCTTTTAGGGTGTTCCTCAGGGTTTTATATATTAGATTCATTTTTCTTTTATCGCTTGCGATCCTTTAAAAACTGTTTGTTGCAAACTAGCAGGATTAATACAAGCAATAAATAAATATTTGCAATTTTATTTATCTTTTTTGTAGATTCACATTTTGTATCATGTTCGTACTGATTAATTTTTTCCATTAAATCTCAGAGCAACAAGTCGAATGCTCTTTCTATCTCGCCCACATTTTCCTCACTTAATCACCCAAACTCGAGCCCACATTGGCTCGCGACCTTACATGTTACATAACACAAGTACATAACATACGAGATGCAACTGAACAGCGAGAGAAAGCGCTGGACTTTCATCAAACAAGCTGGTTGCTATAGCAACGGGTTTGCGGAATGCTGTCGATTGATTTCCTATTTCCTCACTGAAGGATTTATGGACCGTCGTGGTAAAGACGCTTTCTTGTAGTTAGTACATGAGTACGTCAGTTGAGTACTTGTGCTACTATTGTAGAGGAGATAGACGCTTATCACTCTTTTATACAAGTAATAAACACCGCAATACTGTTAATATTCAGGTAGTTCCTTCTTGCTCGGAGGTTTATGGACCTAAGCAAGTTGTTAACAGGCTATTGACTATGAAAAGGGTTAAAATCCTTATACATTTTGACACATCTGGCTTTTGCGCATTCTCGTGCCTTGCATTTGTCCGGACGTCTCGAGGTACGAAAAATGATAAAATACAAAAAGTTTAAAAGTTCGGATGAAATACTCGGCTTTTTGCCAGGAGACGATTAGTGTGACACGATCATATTGTTTCTGAGTTTGTTTTTACGTCATTTATCTTTAGCTGTACTGGCATGGTCAGTTGTCAACTTGTCATTTACGGTTGTATGATTGTCTGCCATATCATTGATAGAAATGCAGTATTTGACTTTGAAATCTCCAAATATTTACAATTAAAGCCCCTGTTCTCAAAATATTTGCCAAATTGAATCACGTTTTCGCCGCTGTGTATTTACATTCGATATACCTAATGCCGGTCTCTGAGTGAAAGGTCACAAGTCGGGTTCAAAGCCTGTTGAACTGCAGTTATATGTTATGAAAGTAAACCAACATTGCGTCACCTGCGTCGCTGTCAAACTGATGGATGTCAGGTCATTATGTTGTGTTCATGGTAGTCTTTGATACACATTAGATGCTAATTTGGAAACATCTTCGACCTCACTAAAAGTGTTGAAATGAAATCTTTGACAGATTTTTGTAAATACTACGTAAATTCTAACGGTTATAATTGTGTTTTAAACTATGATAGAGTTGTTTATAAGTTTCATTTCATTATAATAGGTCTTTACCTATGTAATTGGAGATTTAAAAACCAGCATTTTCAGATTTAATTATCTGTGGATTGGCGCGCAATTCGAAATTCAAATAAATTTTAATTGAAAGCCGTATTCTTTTAATTTCAAATTCAGTCATTTGTTTTTATATAGTTTTTTGTTTTTGTGAAATTGTGGTAGTTTTTATCGCCATGGATAAACTGAAAATTCGTACAATTTTCGAATATGAGTTCCTGCGTGGACATACCGCTGTGCAAACAACACGAAACATTAACGACGTGTACGGGCCTAACACTGCTTGCATAAACACGGTCCATTATTAGTTCAATCGTTTTAAATCTGGAAATTTTGAGTAGAAGAATGAGCCTCGCGGTCAGCCGGGGAACCATTGTCGACAACGACGAATTGCAGGCGGTAGTGGAAAGGGATCCAACTCAATCTACGGCTAAGCTTGCTGCGGGCCTTGGAGTTAGTGTCAAAACGACATTGAAGCACTTGCGTCAAATCGGAAAGATAAAAAAGCAAGATAAGCTAAAATAAAAAAAAAATACAAAATTTTTTGTTTTTAAAATTTTCATACAAATCTCCAATTTCATAGGTAAAGACCTAATATTACACACACATACGACTAGGGTGAAACTACTGTCGAACATTAATTAAGTCTAGAATTGATGGTGTCTAGACCGTCATGTTTTAGTAGTTACTTCTGATAGTCTGATACCCATATAGTGAAACGAGCTGAACAAAACCAGTTGTTCTCATTAGCCCTAGATCGAAAGAAGTAAAATCATGCGAAAGGCCTTCGCCCAATACTGGGATCATGCAGGGTAACAGTAACTTCTCCTGATTACATATTATTTTATAGCTTTTCAGTAAGCTGAGTTAATAATAGCTGAAATTGTTTGTGTGTATTTGGTCAGTTGCATAATGATCACAATGTTTGCATATAGATGAAGTATTAGTTGCGCCACGCGACCGATCAGCTAATGATGCGCGTGCAATGACTTGCGAGGAACCTCTGTTACTTCACTCATTGGATGGTAATCGGTACATTTTAGAATTAGAACGATTAAAAAAAATGAAGCTGAGTTTAGAACAAGACCAGATGTATGAACGTTAACGAGCAAAAGAAGTATGTTGCTGCCTAGCCCCCCATGGACTGAGTTTATTATGTAGTTTCAAAAGTGACATTATTATTTATGAGGGGGAGAACCAAAGTTACCTATAACTACGAGTGAACTCTCAACAAGACACTGATAATGGAGGACGAGTTAGACTATTTTGACCTCTGGAAAATTATGGTTATCGTATTAGTTAGACTTTAGAGAATAAAAGACTGAACCTATTGCATATTGTTTAAACGGGTACCCCGTTTAAACAATATGCAATACATTCCATATTGGTTGCTCTGTTTCTAATAGCAGCTAACTGGATAATATGGTTCACGAGATAACACGCTTTTTATATATGTTAGTGGTACAAACTTTTTACAAATCGCTCGTGATTTTGATAAACTAGTTTACAGTCCCCGGTAACAGTAGTTCCTCGCGCCAAGAAATATTATTTATGCAAAAAATACCGCCAGATAACCCAGAATAGTCTATCGATCGATCATTAATAATATTGTTGACATCAATTTTATGTCGTAAAAGTCTAAAATGTTAGCATTTAGTCTAAATAGTCTATCTCGCGTCCTGTTTGTTTATTTATTTCGCAAAAGTTAACTTTCTCTTGAATTTACATCTAAGTTACAAGAATGTAGTGAACAACAGTTTCTCTTTTAACAAGCGCTTCCATATCGTTTATAAGTTAAGCAACGCGTGCAATCACATGTTTTATTTTGTTAATTTTTAATTTATGTGTCATTATATTATTATGTTTATTGCAAAAGTCATTTCAAAGGCGCGAATTCATGCTCTGTTGCGTCAAACATATCGCTTTGGTAGAAACTTGCGACTCGGAATAAATTCACTCAGACAGAGCTCTCTCCCAGTTTACTGCACATAGCTGACATGCATGATGCATCACAGATCTCTCCACTACCTGACACTCACCCATTGCTTCCTCCGTTCAGTCCGTAGCAGTCATTGATGCCGGCGAGCACGCCAACCACTCCGGCCACTACGGCGACACATCCCGCCCACAGTCCAGCGCCCACCCGCGACAGGGCGGCGCCCTTCACCACGGCAAGCGCGCCGGCTCCCACTAGCAGGGCCCCGAGCACCACTTGCCCCAGCCCCAGGAACACCACCAGGCGTCTCCTAGAAGGTTCATCACTGCCCGCTTCAACACTCTTAGAAGTCACACTCTTGTCTTTGGTCACTTGTTTAACTTTCTTTAGGGGGGTCTTGCAGATGAGCTGCTCGGTGGAGTCCTCGGACTTGAGGCTGGACACCGTGGCGGTGGTGACACGCGCGTCGTAAGTTTCGGCTCGCTCGGCGTCGGCCATGGCGGCGCATTCCGGTGTGCGCGTGCGCGGCGGTCGGCTCTCGGTAGCGACTGCGGCGGCGCGCGCGCCACGCGCCGGGGAAAGTCGCGCACCTGTCGCCTGCCTGTGTTGTTATTGTCCGCTGTTCATTGATAACAGATTCGGCGTCGCGTGTGTATTGTTCCCACAGTACGGATGTGCGTAGGTTTTATTGTGTGACAGAACTCCAAAGTTTCGCTTGAAGCGTCAGAAGTTGCAATGACAATAAAGTTGTGTACTAAAGTGAGGTTTCTTGTATTATATAAGATCTAAAGATAACTCTTGCAAATGTAGGAATGGGATAACAGCGCTGACGGACCTTCAACTTACTAAATTCACTTCTTCAACCTACAAATGATGCAGGACAGGATCGCTCGCAATCGCACGCGCAGAGAAAGCGGCTCTCACGGAAGCGCTGGACAGGCCGGGCGATTGTCGTCTGCCTGTGCACCAATCATACGCAGTGTTTACGTCTGATGCATGTGTCGGAGGACAGATGAGCGGGGATCTGGGAACTGCTACGCTAGGCCTAGTGTAGATCAGAGGGCATGGACAGAGTGAGATTATATCTGGTGGTATAATTATAGGATCCTATACGACAGGTATAGGATCCTATACCTGTCCACTGCACTACTGCGGGGAAAGGTCTCTTTTCAGACAGAGAAGCCATGAGCAGTGTCACCACACTCACCACACTTGCTCAAGGCGGTGATGATTTTCAGACTAATATCGACACCAACAACAATAAGGGATTACGATTTAACAAAACATTACGCCTGCAATCTCCGAAGGTTTAGGCAGAGGTGTGCCTAATACTACACCCAAGGGTTACCAAGAACCATCAGCAACCGCGTAATAGTCATAAATGCCCAGAAGCAATGGTGATGTCCCATATTTTATGCATGGGAACATCTGTGAACATTATGGTCCGCTTGCTTAGTGCTTACCGCTTGTAACGGCATAGTAAGTGATGCTTCCCAGATGACAATTGTCATGAGTTATGTATGAGTAATGGTATAGTTCTATGATGAACTTCACACTTATGTAGGTACCTACTGGCTGAGGAATGTCAAGCTGATGGTTACATAATCTAACAGTCAGTAACGTTCACGCTGCTTGGACAAAGGCCTCCTCTATATCAGAGGATGTGGGCAGTGATGAAACACGCGGGCCCAGCGCGGGCCCAGCGCGGGCCCAGCGCGGGCCCAGCGCGGGCCCAGTGCGGGTTGGTAGATTTCACTTGTCTTTGATATATTGGTTCTAGGACATGCCGGTTTCCTCACGATGTTTTCTTTCATCGTTTTGGGAGCAATGAAATGAATTACTTACCCATAGTAATGGAATCGGAAATTGGAGACCTACGAAGCGTTACCGCTGAGCCAGCACTGTCCTAGGATACTGATGGTTTAATAAAAAGCAATAAACAGCCTGTGTTTTATTTATATTACTATAAATACTACTAAATTAAATTAATTTCATCAAATCATGGCCATTCATAAGTGCTTCATGAATGTGAGCAGGACTAAGACAAATGGGTCGACACTACGTTAAGACAAATGGGTCGACACTACATTAAGACAAATGGGTCGACACTACATTTGTCGTAAATTGTAACGCTAACATTTGTACCTGACAGTCATAGTTTCATAAGTTCCTAACCTAAGCCTGAGGACCTCGGGAAAATTGACCCGAGTTGCATTTACAGGGTAAGTATTCCTCATACATTCAGCACATACAGATACTAGACCTACATGAAAAACACAGCTCGAGAGTATTATTCACTTGAGTAGTATGCAATTACCTACAAGACACTTACTCATACCCAGAAACCGGCACAGGCATGAAAAGCACAGCTCGAGAGTATTATTCACTTGAGTAGTATGCAATTACCTACAAGACACTTACTCATACCCAGAAACCGGCACAGGCAGCAGGCCACCAGACTGTCTCAACGACCCAATTTCTTTTCGTAAAAATAACACAACCCCAGTATCTCCGAAGAAACATACTTATTAACCGTGACCCACTGTCAGCTGTCCCTGCCTCCTTGTTGTCTCTACTGCACTTCCGGCCGCCACCGGTCCGCGGCGGAATCTGTAATAGTAGAGGGACGCGTGCGCGTGCGCACTCAGACGCCCCTGCGTTAGAAAGTACAGGAACAAGCATTACATGTTTGTGGGGAGTTTTTTTATGGTTGCAAGTCAGCTGTTTTGGGTGTCGCCTTTCAATACCAATAAATAAAACTGAAGTGACCGTTTGTAATTGTAAAATAACAGCTTTTTTAATGAATGCGTATTGCGTACATACTGACAAAAAAGTAAGTAAGTATAACAAAAAACAATTTTAAAACTTTTGTCTGCCTGTCTGTTTATTCCGGCTAATCTCTGAAACGGCTGGACCGATTTTGACTGGACTTTTACTGGCAGATAGCTGATGTTATAAGAAGTAACTTAGGCTACTTACCTAATCCTAGTCTTTTACAGTTCCGTGCATAAAAATTAAAACTATTTTAATTGCAAAATGCCATTCAAATAGGGAAGTAAACTTTCTATAATAATCACGCGGACGAAGGTCGCGGGGCACAGCTAGTAACATAATGTAAACAACATAACATCACATCCACGAAGAGGTACACACTTGTCTATTAGGAACACCTCGTAGGGTTATAAAGCCATACTTCGTCAGTTAAGTCTCGCGAAACTTCTGGGCATTGTGAGCTGAAGTTAAGATCCCAGGGCAGCCGGAC
Source organism: Noctua janthina (assembly GCA_963576755.1). NCBI lineage: Eukaryota > Metazoa > Arthropoda > Insecta > Lepidoptera > Noctuidae > Noctua > Noctua janthina. The sequence goes on along the minus strand of OY755055.1, from coordinate 1,028,567 downwards.
CTTACTTATTTTGTCATTAACTAAATGTGTGGCATCAAGAAGTGTTTGTCTGTACTGTGAACGTATGCATATCTGCTAACTTGTGCCGACGGCCAATTGTTAGATATCAGGTGCTCAAGTTGCGAAAAAATAATATTATATTTCTTAAAGGCCGAGTGCTGATTTTTATATACATAGCTCTGGCATCTTGCACTAAACCGATTTGAACAAACACAGTCAGCTACCTCTAGATATGCAAACGATAAAGAAACCGTCATTCAAGCCGGACATGCAGCTCCATTTCACTCAACCGCTTCACAACATACCTCAAATGGCAGGTGAAAATGACGGCACGTGAGGAAACGAATGCCAACCGAAGCCGGGAAACATTCGGTATGTAGCACTCACAGTCACGCCGACTGCTCGTGATGAGTACAGCGAGCGCTGCGATCTACCTATCAGCTGGTGAAAGATGACAAATGCTGACATATGCCTGTATCTTGTAAGACTCGTCGCCGATATCCTTGGCTCAGTATTGGATTATCTTACGGAGTCATACAAAATATCATGTTTGCCAACGAGCCCTCCCGAGCACTGGACCACATTGACAACTGAAAAAAATCCGGGCTACTACTGAGAAATCTTTATAAGAGAAACCTAATTCGATTCGTAGGTTCGATTTCCAGGTAAGGCAATGGCTTTACATATAGGAACCGAACACGAGCGCGGACAGTCAGTTGTGGAAACGAGACCTATGGGGCAAGTCCTCGCAGTACATAACACCTCGTACAAAATAATGTAATTATGATTACATTATTTTTTTATGACACAATCTCATCGCCAAGCACACACGGTAACGTGTCACACTATGATACGTCGCGATGCATTCCCTCGCCGGCGATGGGGAGAAACGATAACCTTACTAGTCTGCAACTGATAGGTGCCGTTTCGTAATCTTATTTGAATAATATGCTTAATTAGTTTTACGTTGTTAGAATATTGATTGACGTGTGAAAGAGGGAAGTGTTTATAGATCTAATGACACAACGTCAAACTACTTTGAGAGTCCTATCAGGTTTGCGTCGTCAAATGTGTTCTACTAACTAACACATCCAGCCAGGCCCAGACATAACCAACACATCCAGCCAGGCCCAGACATAACTAACACATCCAGCCAGGCCCAGACATTGGCGGAAATCAAGTACCTGATTTATTCAATTAAATCATAGTACACATCAGATAATTTCAAGTCTTTTATTTCCGAATGGTTAGACAGAGAAGTGTACCTAAGTATAATACCCGCATTTCGCCATTTAAATTATATAATAGGGAGCGAGCCTTGCGACTTCTAGGCCAACGAGGCAGCCTTATTGAGTCATAATATCAGCAGAATAACGATGCGTGTTAGAAATGAAAAAAAAAACGCGGTGGTTGTTGTCAGTGATTCTTTAGAAGACTCAAAGTCACTGAAATTAGAGATGAAATAAATAAATCGCATTGAAAATACGATCCAATAACTAACCGGTAACGGCCTGTTTTCCGAGACATTGACAACATAAACATAAGCATTCTGTAAGAAGACATCGACCTCCATGTATGGGTACATGGAGGTCGATGCACACGAATCTGATACACACGAGTATATACACACACAGTACATACAGATAGAGCGCACATTACGCAACTGAAAGTATCAATTAAAAAGTCTCTGAACGGAGATCCGTGGGGGCGCCCTTACAAGATGGTGCGGGACAAACTCCGCACCCGCTCGCTGACGCAGTGTCTTCGACCTGAGCTCGTAGAGGACGTGGTGTGCGCTCTGTTCCCTTCGTGAGGGGAGTATCCTCCCCCGCTTATGGCAACACCAGTTTGGTTTCTGCAAGGGGCGCTCGACGGTGGACGCCATCATGCGCGTGAATGAACAAAAAACGAATGGCGCGCGGAGGCACTACGTGCGTCGGGGGGAAACTCCGCTTCCGCGGCAAATTGCCGCTCAGCGGACAGACCTCCGGTGTGATCTCATGGCGACATGGAGGGAGCGCTGTCGCAACCCCGTGCAGGGCACGCCACAATGTTGGCGATAAGTCTTTGAGGAGTGGCTAGAGAAGCGCCACGGCGCCCTCACCTACCACCTGACGCAGGTCCTCACCGGAAACGGTTGTTTCGGGAGGTTCCTGCACCAAATCGGGTGGGAGGAAACGCTTGGGTGTTTCCACTGCGAGGATCGTCCGGAGGACACGGTGGAGCACATCGTGGAGGTCTGCTCCGCTTGGGCGGAGCACCTCCGTGTCCTCGTAGCGGCGATCTCTCGCGTCCGGCCCTGGTTAAAGCCATGGTCCGGAGCGAGAGGGAATGGGAAGCCGTCACCTCCTTTTGCGAAGCAGTCATGCTAGTGAAGGAGGTGGCGGGACGTGAGAGGGAAATAACTTCACGTCCCAGCTGCCGCAGGAGACGCCCTGGGCGTCGGGGGTCACGTGGTGGCTCCCGGCCACCGTAGGCGTGGGCCTGTGGACAATAGGTCGTGTCGACGGCGCGTTCATGTACCACGCGCGCCTCAAAGAGATGTCAGCAACCAACTAGGGGTCCGCATGGGCCGATGCCTGCCAGGGCTGCGGGACTGTTCGAAGGAGATACCGTGGTCCTGGAACACAAAGGGCGCCCAGAGTGATAGGGTCATTTGATGATTTCCCATCAGAAAAAAAAAAAAGTATCAATTAAAACACCAATCACTTGTACTATCATTATTTATTTAAATCTGCTGTCAAATAATGTTTAAAACTATCGATTGAACATAATATTCATTACAAGACTTCAGGTACCATTTCGTAGCACTGTGGGTACGTAATATGTTCTAAGAAAATTCGTATTTTTTTTTTCATTCGTCGAATACAATTTTTACAATATTATAAGAATTGTGATACTAATTAATTGGTTATAAAGTATAAAAATATTTATGTCCAGAATAATTCACATTTTATATTTGTATGGCAAATCAGCACAGTTTACTTCATTACAATACTCGCAATACTTAAGACAGATAACACATTTCCTGATGGCAAACATTTCTTAGTCAAATCTATAAAAAAAAACTTATGTCAAAAATAAAATATTAGAATCGTCAAATATTTTCTAATAACTAAAACGTCTAGGGTGAAATCAATCGTCAACTCCAAAGGTGTTCTTTATGAAGTGCGCCGCCTTCTCGGCGATCATGATGACGGGCGCATTAGTGTTGCCGCGCACCACGGCCGGCATGGCGCTGGCGTCGGCCACGCGCAATCGGCGGAGGCCGCGCACGCGCAGCTCCTCATCCAGCACGCTGCCCAGCGCGCATGTGCCCACCGCGTGCCACGCCGTCATGGCCAGCGCGCGCACCTGGCACCGTATCACCTCGTCCCCCTCCAAACCCTTACAACTCTCCGGAGTCAGGTCCACCACGCGAGCGTGTTTCTCCCTGAAGTACGTCGTATTTACCAACGACAGAGCCACCTTTACGGCTTCAGGAAACTCGTCCATGTCAGAATCACTGTTAAAAGTACCAGAGAATATGTGCGGGTCGTGGGTCGGCTCCTTGGAGGCCAGCTTCACCCTCCCGCGAGACTGCGGCTTCAGCAGCACCAAGCCGAGAACTATCAGTTCTTTCTGTTCACTCTCCTGCATTAACTTTATACAAGTTTCATTCGTGTACCCCATGCCTCGCATGCATGTCTCATAAGACAACTGTCCTTGGGCGAGGCATGTAGGGTAAATTCCGAAATATGGAACATTAGGGTCTTTGCCCCTCTGAGGCAAATAGACACCTACGCTATCGGAATAAGAGAATACCCCTGAGCTATCGTAAAGGTATTTAATCACTTCGAAGGACAAATCTCGTTTATTTTGCAGACAGGTCCCGGTGTCTGCGGCGATGTAGTACAGCACCATGATGTGGTCGTTGAGACCCTCACCGACCGGCAGATCTTGAATGACGTCTATCCCCAAATCTTCGAGGCGACCCTTCGGCCCGACGCCGGACAGCATCAACAGCTTGGGAGTGTTAAAAGTTCCGGCTGTTACAATAACCTCTTTGTTCGCGACGAAGACTAGCTCTTTTCCATTCGAGAGAGTCTTCACACCGTCAGCTGACTGGTTCTCTATCAAGATCTTCGTCACTAGCGTGTCTTTCAACACATAAAGGTTTTTGTTCTGGACTTTATTAAGCATAGCAGTTAACGAGCTGTCTCTTCGTCCATCGCGGATTGTGTGTGAGAACTTGCCGGCTCCTATCTTGTGAGGGTACGTCATGTCGTCAACTATGTTGAAGCCTAATTCTTCAAAAGCCTTCAGGAGTATATTGTTAGGGCTATCGGGTATATCGGTTCCTGACACTTCAATTTCTCCGTGTGTGCCGTGATACCGCATGAGCTCCCTGTTGTTGACAATCCTGTGGTCGGTCATCTGTTCGGTCTTCATGAAGTAGGGGAGCACGTTGGTCCAGTTCCAGGCGGGGCCCGCGGCCTGGGCCCACTCGTGATAGTCGGCGGGGAACCCGCGCGCGTACACCATGTCGTTGAGGCTGCCGCTCCCGCCGAGCATCTTGCCGCGCGGTTGCTTCTCCCTGCCGCCCGCCAGCGCCTGACTTGCCATGCCGTTGTTAACCGTCGTGAAGTTCCAGTCGTATGGGGACTCCTTGAGAGCGTAGCGGAAGCCTGGCACCTGGAAATTAAGATTTTGAGAAATTGAACACTGTAATGTTTTGCTGTGTTACCTACATTTATGTTTTTGTTGTACATGGTTCTGTTCGAATACCGGAAAACTCTAGTAACTAGCAAACCTTGCGATTTATGTAATGTTAAACAGTCAAACACAATGTCCGTATTGTTACATAGACTTTAATTGTCATCTACACACACTTAATTGTGTTAAGTCATAACTTTAATAGGGTTCTTATTGTGTTTAATTATTATTACTAAGTTATTATACAACATACCTACACGCCCAAAGATAGCCGATCGATAACTCATCTTATATCGAGCCGGCAAATATTCTTCAATCGGGAAACAGAACACACACAAACTGTTTAACGAATGAAAAATATATTTTCAATCTAAATTCTAGGATTATGTTCATCCTGCAGAAAAGCTTCCAGCTGCCATCAACTGCCATGGCCCACCTGGAAATCTCTGGACCGACTACGAAGTAAGGTGGGCAGGTGCAGATACAATAGTCTGATGGAATATTTCGAGAAAGAAAAGTGTGATTGTGGCGCCTCTCAAACGATGTCCCACCTAATGTACCGCTGTTTGTGCAACTCCGCCAGCACCAGCAAGGTAGAAGCTTACCTAAAGGACTCGTGGACACGACGAAGAAGAAGCCCGCGACACTATTCCCAATTTCCCAACCACTGCCACTCCTGAAACCCAGAAAAAAAAGTGTCGACCGCAAGAAAAGCGCCGAGACAATGTAACTCGACAAAGTCCGTGAGAAACGATTTAACTGCATTGAATCCGGCAACGAAATGAATCAGAAAATATTAACTGAGGAGTTAGAAAAACATAGAACAAGAAGAAGTTAGATATGTAAGGAGAAAACTCACGATACTGTCCTGCGGTGGGTCGGGGCCGGCCTCCAGCAGCAGCACGGAAAAGTGCGGCACCTGCGCCAGCCGCGCCGCCAGCGCACACCCCGCCGTGCCGCCGCCCACCACGATGAAGTCGAAGCACCCGTCTGCGCAACAATCACTTCATCGTTCATATTATATATTGTCGTATGTGGATTTTTGACGCGTGGATTTAATTGGAACTAACGCCGCTATCTTGTTTTCCGATTCAATTTTCCAAATACCTTAAATCTTAGTACTTATTAGTTCTGTGCAACTTCCACAGACAGTTTTTCAACCAAAGCCAGCCAAAACTTCCTTTTGAATAAGTATTCTACTCGTTGGCCAAAAGTACTTTAGAAGTATGAAACTGGGTGTAAAGTTTCTCAATATTCCATAGAAAAAAAGGATCCTCCGACCAGAGGAGTGTTCTGACAGTTGTTGTCCAATTTTTCTATATCTTCGTAAATCGCGGATAACTTAAATAGCGCGATTTAGAATTTTGACGGTAGTTCTTAATTTATGTCATAGATGGCGCTGTAGTACTTTTTGTAATACGTTGCTGTAGTACTTTTTGTACTATGTTGCTGTACTGCAGTACTTTTTGTAGAGCCATAGTGCCGCTACAGAACCAGCACTACTGAACCTTACAGTCATTTCACAATTATTGTACCCCTGTCTGCGTCCCTGTCAACACCACAGTGATCTTAATTCACGTTATATTAACTTTGCTGTTGGATTGCTGCTGACAGAGGTCAATAACAGTAAAAGAACTGTACATGTTTATGTATACATGAGGTAGCAATAGCATCACATTTTACTAGTTATGTTTTACGTAACGTAAATGCGAACGATTTTTAAATAAAAAATACAACTATCAGGTACATTCCATAGCATTTTTTGCACAATTAGTATCACCATATGAACAAAACCGCGTACCTATTTTAAAATGGTTCGCTAGGTCATCGGGACACACATTACAAAATATAATAAAACTTTACTCAATAATAGTTTGCCTTGTGGAAATCGAACCCACTAGACTATAAACAAGTAAAACTGTCAGTAGGTAAATAAATGAATAACAATACGTACCGATGACATCAGCCTGTCTCGGGTAGGGCTCCTTCAGTAGGCACTGCGAGGCCGCGAAGAACTGCAGCGCCGCCGCCACGGCAGCTCCCGCCGCGCCCGCTGTCCCCGGGGCCGCGCACCCGCCTACCGTGTACATCCTGCCTGGAAGAAACAACACTCATAGTATAGTTACCTTGGTCAAAGTACATAAAGCAATTAATCGTATTTCCTAAGTCATGATCGTTATCCCAGCCTTTTCCCTAGCATGTTGGGGTCGGCTTCCAGTCTAACCGGATCCAGCTAAATACCAATATTTTACATGGAGTAACTGCCTGTCCGACTTCCACAACCCAATTAGTACTGGGTATAAATACGATACCCTTTGGTAAGACTAGTTGTCAGTGTTTCGGACCACTGACTAGCTGTAACGACTGTCAAACTGTCAAATATACAAATGACAGCCGGGAGCAACGGATTAACGAACTTTCCGAGGCACGGAGGAAACTCGAGGTGCAATAGATGGTCACACATTTAATTTTTTTATTTAGGTATCCAACAAATATAAAATATTTTTAAGTATCGCTATACTTAAAGATATTTCACAAAATATGTGTGTTATAGTTATTATGGCCAATTATAAGTTTCCCTATATAACTAGGATTTATGTATAATACACTCGAACGGACTACTGCCAGATATTTTCAATTATACAACAAAATACAAAAGGAGATCACAATTTTGAGAAATAAAAAATAAAAAAGGTTGAATTATAAAAGATCGTAGAAGAAGAAGATTTGTAGCTTGTCATTTATCTCCGTTTATAGTTTTCATTATTCGTTTTTTGAATATCGGTTTATTACAGTTAAATAAATCAACTTCAGAGAATTCCGAATTATACATTCGAGCAATACAAGTCAGCACACAGTTCTTGGTATCGTTAGTGGAGCGCCGCAGGGAAGTATTAAAAGTTATCTGTGCGACCAACTCCGGGCTATCAAGGCGTCCATTGAGTATGTCATAGAGCAAACACAATGTGCATCACCTTACGCCTTTCTTCGAGTGTTAGCAGACCATTGGTTCGACAGCTATTTTCGTAAGCCATCGGAGGTTTACGGAGGCGATAATTAAGATGGTTAATATATTTTTTTAATCCTTTCTTAACCTATTTGGATTTTTTTTTGGATAATTTTTCAAATTGCGTTGCATTTCCTACAAGTGTTTATTATAACAAATCTCATGGACTTGTCGCTCTCTATCTCGTAATAATGCGAATTCATTATAATCTAGCAAGTTACCATACCGTTTCCATCGCGAGTGTGCATTGCTTTTTTCTTTAAAAAAAATAATTAAAGATTTGCTATACCAGACAGAATATTTACGTGATCCTGGCCTTCGATCAAAAGGTATTTATCAACTCCTGTTTGAATTATTTTATAATTCAAACAGCTGTTTGAAATGTTTGAAACTCCTGTTTGAATTATTTTATAATTCAAACAGGAGTTGATAAATAAAGAAATAACAAGAATGTTTCCACGGCAGCATTTGTTGATGTGTTGTCTAAAATTGAGGGCCAATTAAGTTCAGAAAAATAACTGTTCAACAGTTCGAAGTCCGCTTTGCGGTAATTATGTCTAGGAGTGGACAACTCACGGAGCGGAGGAACTGCAAGGTCAGACATTTCGATAGCAATTACTGGATGAGGTAGGACAGTCTTCACAAGGGGTGATAATAAGTTGGAGAAAACTAGATCAAGAGTATGCATGTGGTTGGGTAGTGTGTTGTTCTGTGTTACCGCTTACGCGAATCTACACTACGCGTAATGAATACGGACGAGAATTAGAATGAGTTAATCTAGATTGTTATAATGGACGACGAAGAAATTACACATTCAAAAGACTTAAAACAATTATTAGAGATTAAGGATAATGATACGTCGAAAGACAGATCGCGACCTACGAAAAGAGGGAGAGAAGATGATGAATGGACTGAGGTCAGAAGTAGAAAACACAGGACGAGAGAAGTAAGAGGGATTACGGAATTGAGTGTTACTTGTAAAGATAAAATGCCTAAACAATTCGCTCTAGCAAAATTATATAAGGAACAAGGAATAACAAATATCAGCAAAGTGAAACCAGTACAAAGTTTTTATCGAACTTAATAACGCTGACAGCGCGGATAAATTAGCCAACTCAGATCATTTTAGTGGTTTAGGATGGCGATTTCAGTGGCCTTTTGAAGTTAGATTATCTTATGGAGTCACTAAAAATATCGACTTAGACATTTCGGAAGACAAATTACATGGAGTAAGGGACAGCCCTCCACAAATTGATGGGGTGCATTCAGTATAATATCATCCATTTTTGGATTTTTTATTTTAACCGTATTTTTTACATAAATACAGTGCTGCGTACAGGGAATGTAATTTTACATTGAAATAAAGGAATAGTAACTGAAAAAAATAAAATAAAAAAAAGAACAAAAATTTCCGGAGAAAAATTCCGGTGGAATATGATTCAAAATAAGAAGCTGAATCCACCCTGTCAGTTTGTGGAGGGCTGTCCCTAACACCCTGTATAAGGTCGTGAATGTAAAACGCCTATAACGAAGAGACAGAGAAGCAGCCACATGGACCGATAGCGAGAATATAATTTGAAGAACCATCGTTGCCTCCTTATGTACTTCTATATAAAATGAGAGTTTTGGTAGAATCTTACGTTTTTCCTGTTACGCAATGTCCCAGGTGCTGGAGGTACGGTCACTCACTTAGAATGTGTTCGACAATTAAAGTTATATGTCCGAAATGCGCAGGTAAACACGATGCTGATAACTGTGAAACCGGTACCACAGTATAAATATATACAGTATTGTGACTCGGCCCTGTCCTTTAAATAATTACCTACAGTCGGGCGGTACGTTCGCAAGCGACAGGGCAGCCGCGCTTATAGTGTTTTAATTTCATCTACTTAGTTGAGTTTCTTTTTAGTTTTGTGATTGTAAATTAAATATCAGTGGCGAAGTTTCCATAGAACTCGATTTCTACCGGCTTCCCTTTGAAAAATGGCACAGTCAGTATTCTACAGACAAATAATATAATCACATTAAAGATATGTACTCCGGCTTACCCCTTACAAAAATTGACCCTTCGCTACTGGTAAATATTCTGTTCTTTATTTAAAAAAATGAAGTTAGTTGTAAATGAAATAATCATTTGTGTGTAACTTTTTTCACCCTATCCATTTATTTATTAATTAATCCAGGTAATTTACTCGGTGGAAAAAGCGAAATACCTACCTATTAAAAAATAAACAAATTACGAAATAATAAATTCTTATTTCAATCAAAATATTCACGCTGGCGCGTGCGATTTGTGATTACTTACAAAACCATCACAACGTTCGTTCGTCAGTGCGGCGCATTCGTCACTTCTTGGGTACCAAGTGGGTACCAGACTCGAGGCGTGTAGGTATGACTCGCGTACCGACCGTTTGTATGAAGATACAGTACTGTAGATATTATTACCGTGCCGGTACTGTGAAGTGTGTTAATTGCTCAAATAATCACAGGGCATTAGGCAAAACTTGCCCTGTATACATTAAGGAAAAAATAATACGCAGTTTAATGAGTGAGTTTAATGTTTCATATAGAAAATAATTAGATATTTATATACCTCCTCCTGTACCTCCCTATGAGGAAGATGTCAACCCGCAGACACACACCGTCCTATGGTGTTTTACTTCGTAGCACGACCATGAACGTTTTAATTATAACTTTAGATGGTTATAAAATCCTCTTAATTTATACTATTTTATACCACTAATTAGAAATTTTATAGCTCTCAATTATCGTAGATATAGAGGTCGTGCTGGGAAGATTCCTTCCCAGCACGACCACGCTAAAATTGTACCTCCCACTATAACTTTAGATGGTAATAAAATCCTCTTAATTTATACTATTTTATACCACTAATTAGAAATTTTATACCTCTCAATTATCGTAGATATAGAGGTCGTGCTGGGAAGATTCCTTCCCAGCAAGACCACGCTAAAATTGTACCTCCCACTATAACTTTAGATGGTAATAAAATCCTTTTAATTTTTACTATTTTATACCACTAATTAGAAACTTTATACCTCTCAAGTATTGTAGATATACAGGTCGTGCTGGCAAGACTCCTTCCCAGCACGACCACGCTAAAATTCTACCTGGCATTATAACTTTAGATGGTAATAAAAACATTTTAATTTTTACTATTTTATACCACTAATTAGAAACTTTATACCTTTCAATTATTGTAGATACACAGGTCGTGATGGCAAGATTCCTTCCCAGCACGTGCACGCTAAAATTCCAGCTTGAAAGTAACACGAACTCAATCCGAGTTCGTGTTACTTTAACTAATTCAAAGTGGGAAGAAAACTTCAGAGCGAGAAAGCGATCAAGAGTGGATTGTGTCCTTGTCTAACAATTGCCCGTAAACAAATTTTTTTTCTTTTTTTTTTTCTGTATTTCATTCGGAAATCGTTGATAGCTAAACTAGCACATAAATCGTAACGGGATTAATTTAATATTCAAATACGAAATATTAAAATAATAATTTCTTGCGAAATAAAGTAAGCTTAATATAAATGAAATTATTTATGAATTTAGTTATTTCTGAATGGTAACATAGATGACACTCATATAAACAAACAAAATGGCCGATTTAATTTCGCGCTGAAGTCATATTTTTGCGTTATCAAGTTCTTTTTACATTACATGTGAAATCTACCTCTTTAAATATTTTAAATAGAGTTGTGTGAAGGGGTATAATAGTAAACGGTTTGCTGGATGTGGAATTTCTTTTTTCAGGTCAGTTCTTTTAACTTTGTTCTAGATATGTAAACGGGGATTAAGAAAATATTCTAAAGAATACGCCTTTTCTATTATCCATATCGGTATTTATAGTCTTGTGCAAATGCGTACAAAATACATCATAAATTATAATGCAGTAGCAAAACTTAATCAATTACTCCATCTTAATTACGTCTTCATAATATAAGATCTACAAAATATTTTTAAAATTAAAAACTTACAGTATACCGGAAGATTTAAATCATACCACATTTCATAACATCAATTTTTATTACAATAATCAATGAACTTCAATGAAGAAAAAATATGAAAATGCAAAAAGTAAATAGAATAAGAAAAAACCACACCACCACCATTGATTTGACACAATGTCTGTCAATGTCTATCAAAAATTTTTTAGTAAAGATTAAAGATATGAAGAAATGTTGACGAGATCAGCGGCACGACGCGCACGCCTATCGCCTCCGGACCCGTCGCTCAGCTCCGCCTCGCCGCCGCCGGAATCCAGCCCCGTCGTGAGTGCTGTGACACCGGCCGTGGCAGTTGCGTCGAGCTCGAGCGACGAGTATTTCTCTCCGCCGACGACGCCACCACCTGTTCGTCGACGAGGAGGACGCCGGCCGCCGGACGGTTTAGGACCTCGAGGCCCACCGGCCTCTGATAGGGTCCCAGCTCCCGGCGGGAGTGTGCCGCGCATGCGATGGACGCAATCCATTAATGCAAATGTCATGCGCGCATACTATGGGGCTACAGAGGGGGGTAACAACCTGACCGCGTACCGTGTTCGGATGTTCTCTCTGTTTCAGGTGCTTGAGCCAGCTGTCAACGTGTCGGCGCAACGACTATCGGATCAGGTGCGAGTCATCCAACGTAATCGTATGTTGGATGACACTGTACTTGATCGCCTACGAACTGAAATGCAGAGTAGCCATGTCATTACCCCGTCGGTGCAGGCTGTGGTTCTACCACAGTCTAGTACAATATCTAATCACGCTAATAACGTGAATAATGACATGGTTACTAATGTAAGTACCCAGTGCAATGAGGAAATGAGGAGTGCTTTGTTCATGCAACCCGACCTTAGACCACGCATATCTCGTTTGCCCATGCATAACAAAAATAGGGCGCTGGTGGCTGTTCTGGATTCGCAGTTGTCAAACTATTTTGACAACTGCGAAGACCTCACCGATGCTCACTCAATTCTGTATTGTGCGGCTGTAACGGCATGTCGTGTAGCTCATGTCAAATTTTCTGATGACAGAGCTACACGACCTAAACCAGCCGTACCAGCATGGCAGTACAGGATTGAACGACGTATTGATGGGGCCAGAGCACTCATCGGCAAACTGATCTGCTTCAGGGAGGGCAATACTCGCCCTAGAGTGATGCGTTTTGTGAGGCGGGCATTCTCGGGGACTGATATTAGTCCTCGAGACTACATGTCCCGTGTCACGGAGCGCATCGACTTCCTGAAGCAGAAAGTGTATGCATGGGCAAACCGTATTCGTAGGTATAAGCGGCGGGTGGACCGATACACTCAGAATCGCACATTTCAAAGAGATGAAAGGTGGGTTTTTAGGGCTTGGGAGCGACCGGACCAAGGTGTGGCTGACACGCGCCTACCGGATGATGATGCCATGTGTTCATTCCGGCGCAGCATCTGGTTGGTGCCTGTTAGCCATACCGAGGGTGAATGGACTCGGAGGGTCGAGCGAGCGTGCGATCTAGTACCAGAAATGGGGGCAATCAATATCAGCCCCCAAGACGTAGTTCGTGCAGTCCGTCCGTTGCCTAACTGGAAATCTCCAGGGCCGGATGGGCTGCACAACTTCTGGATTAAATGGTTTACAAGATCGCACGCTCGCCTGGCGATCCTGTTCCAGTCAGCCTTAGAGTCAGGGTCGCTGCCAGAGTTCCTGACAACAGGTATAACCCACCTGCTCCATAAATCGGGTAGTACTGCGGAACCCAAAAATTATAGACTAATTAATTGCCAAGAGCCTCGACCTGAGGAGGCTCTCGTTAGGCAGCTGGATCAAGGGTTTGATTCAGAAAGCGGTGCTCCTGGACACGGCTCGTATTGTTAGGAGGTTCCTCTCTCTGGAGCCCTGACCGCCGGTAGCTTGGACCCTGTTCCCGATACCGGTGGGCTACAATTTTTTATATTTTTAAATGTTTTTTTATATTGTTTTTAGTTTATGAAATATTTAAAAATGTAGAAGATTTGTATAAAAATAAATAAAGGAAATAAAAATAACTTCTTGAAAATAAACGAATTCTATCTTTACTTCAAATTCAAATTATTTATTGCAATCCATAATACATACTTTTTTAAATACTGTTTATTGTTTGTGTATTAATAATACTGTTTTGTTTCCATGCAGACTCCTTAACAATGAGAATCTTCAGCAACGGGCTTAAAGTTGTCCAGTAGTTTGCAACCGTCTTCCATCATCAACATCTTAGCACTTAAATTTAAGATTATTGACTCATACTAAAACCAACAATAACATAAAACCATACGTTTAATAATGTGTAGTGTGATTAATAAATTTATCAAATACTACATATTAAGTTATTTGAAAATGCTACATGCTCATGCTTCATCTATTTGAATATTGCAGCCCTGTACGCTTTAAAATCTCTTTACAAATGAAGCATGTAACCTAACATGTAGACCACCGTGAACGAAAATAAGTGTCACGTATTCTTCATTTACCTATCCCATTACAGAGTTTTACAGTATGCGTAGGCTTCGGCTTCGCCCTGTTTTTGATTAAACTACTACCCATGCAAAGCGGGGGTGCTAGTAAGTTATAAAAGGACAACTGTCCCAAATGTAAGTACAAATATTGGATACCCTATTAGAAAGGGATGACATCCACTCTCGAAGTTTTCTCGCTCGAAACGGCTTTCCGCTGCATGTCATCATTCCAGTTAGTATATAAGTTCCTTAGATAAATCATGTTTTATACATTGTAGTGTTTTAATTGTAGTTGTGGTTTATGACTCACTAAACACCTTAAAAACTCACAGCAGTCCGAAAGTAGATATGTTTTTCCTGAATATTTGGGTTAGTAGAATTGAAAAAATAATAAAACACGACGGAAACTTCATGTCTGGGCCAAAAGCCAACACAATCCTGGAAACTTATTTATTTATTACCTTACTTCCGAATGCTCGACTTAAGTAAAAATATTTACTGACGGATCTAAGGACGGGGACAACACAGGGTCTGCGTTTTATAGTCAGAAGAAAGTTCAATGAAATTTCAAATAAATGTATGCATAATGGAACCTGAACGGACTGCGATCGCACAAGCTCTGTCTTATGTAGAATCAATCCACCAAAACCGTATTGTAATTCTCACAGATTCCAGAAGCTCGCTCCTACATCTGGCTCGGTGTACCTCGACCTTTTGAGGAACACCGATAGTCTACACTATACTGAAAACTATTTTGAGGTTACAATTTGACGGAAAGCACGTAGTCCTTCAATGGATTTCATCACATTTTGGAATCGGAGGCAATGAAATTGTTTTACTCTTCAAACCTTATACCTAAAATTAAACAGGATTGTTATTTACTTTGGAAGGAATATTTTAATAAAAAGATCTCGTGATCAAGGAATCTGAAACGATCCAGCCGCATCCCTTGAACTCGCCGTAGATAGATAACCAGTTGTTGAACAGATGTGATACCGTTACTGCACTAAGGCTTCGTTCCGAACACATACCGTGTAATAAGTTCTTATACCTTATGGCAAAATCAACAACATATAAGTGTGATTTTTGTAATAATTCCGTTGATGATGTTTATCACATGCCCGCGGCTTCGCCCGCGTGGAGTTCGGGAAGTAATCTATGTATGGATAGTGCATACATAGATTTATATATAACTGATACACATGTCTCATAATTTTAATTGAAGAGTGTGTGACACCAATTTTCAAGTCAATCGGGTCTTATAACAGTAGTCAGTCGGGCCTGACTCCCGGGGAGGAGTGACCCAACTCCAACGCACGACAATTTACAATTAAAATAATTAGCTTAATCATCAAATAATCACTGACGAAGACGTTTGGGTTAATTAATAAACAAATTACTATTTCAACATAATGTGGGTAAGTTGCTAAAAAGTTATAAAAGTACATTGTAAGATAGCTGACATGTAAAACACATGCGCTACGCGTAGGTGCGTCCCGAGACAGTGCGACTATAGCAGAGTAATGATTTCATATTCTAGGAAAAGTAAAGTAAAATTTATTTGCTTAGATTGCAGGTACATAAGACAGGATGTATTATATGTTTTTTTTTAAAATAACGTGTAACTATGTATCCTTTAATGTATACAGGGTGTAAACAGACCCTTCACGGACCCGTCAACCAAGCATTCTGTACATCAAACTAAGTAAGTAGTAACCCTACGCAAAAATTATTGCTGGAAAATGATTTTTTTTTTTGGGGTGAAAAGTCACGTTTTACGGTAAAACTCAACGTAACGCACTCAAAACATTGTGCTGATGGATGCTTAGAATAGTAAACAGGTCATTGAGGTAATTAAAGTTAATGTATAACCTTAAAAACTAGTATTTAAAAAAAATGTGAATAAATTATAACTTTGACCTCAAGTATCTCCGTAACTAGAAGGGTTTAAGCAGTGATAGCCTAGTGGTGTGACCTTCGGACTGACAAGTCATAGGTCTCAAGTTCGAACCCAAGACACGCAGCTCTGATTTTTGGGATTCATGTGTGTATTGTATAATTATCATTTGCTTCGGTGAAGGAAAACATCGTGAGGAAACCAGCATGGCTGAGATATTTTTCGACGGCATGTAAAGCCAAGTCAGTCAGATACCAGGTTCGGCACTAACCACACGACAAATAAATAAATACTGGAAGGTTCCCAGGTATGGTCCAGAATAAATAAAATATCGCAATGATGGTTAGAACAAGCGGCTTTCGGCTTCGTTAAGGGTCTTTTTACACCCTTTATATATTTTAATAAAGTTTTTTTAATTATTAGAATAGCTAGAACATTGAAATATCATTTAAATAATCTTTTCAACATCGTATTTTCATTTCCGTAACAATCAAACCCACGAGCGACCACATTATATGTACAAACATGATGCGTATCTCAATCGTCGCACTCTCACTAAGCGCGTATTGTTTACACGAACTCTAACAGCTGCACATCACTCGAACAAAACACTAAACACAGTAAACACAGACTCGGAACAAACGAATGACAAACAACGAACTCCACCCTCAGCAATATTAAATCAACAATCCTGCAAAAAATTACAAACAAAAACAAAATATTATAAACAGTGAGCAATTTTACTATTTTTTTCAGATCCTCTTCTTCCATGATAAATATAGGAGGAACAGTAACTGCTTTCCTCACGTGGATTTTGCAGTTTTTTGTCCACGTCAACTGATATTCCTTAATTTTGGCCATCTCTTTAGTTTTTTTTTTATTAAATTCTGTTAAGTGCTCATTAGCATAGATCTGAAAACCTTTGCCCTGAATTTCCAGGTCTTTGGTTGACAGGCGACGTTTACGTGCTTGAGAAATAATGTTGTCTTTTACGACGCGCGAACGAGTGCGTAATCTCGCTATTATATAACCTATTCCATACACATCTACAGACCAACCCTGGCAGACGCTACTTAACCTTGAAGATCGACCTGTGAGGCTATTATTTTTTAGCCACGAGCTCCACTAACGTATTTCCTAAGTACCTACTTCCTATTTGTGACAACTTCAATACCAAGTCTTACTTGACCATCAACATCCCCACCTCCACCCAATTCGACATTATGACTATCACTGTTCGATATTCACTCATGTATGTACTACCTAAACACACCTGCTCACCTTATAATTTCACAAGATAATAATGCCGCCGGTCGACGCCTATTTCTACGCAAATATTGTTTCATTATACAGCGTGCAAGGGACAGCCCTCCACAAACTGAAGGGGTGGAATTCAATAAATTATACTAAGATGACCGGTACAAAAAAATATTTCACAAATGTTATGGGAATCCAATAAATTTGATTTGTTTTATTTCCTCATACGAAATGTATCGTTACCGTGGCAAAACGCACGTAGTAAACGGCAAGCGCGACGACGAGTTCGATGAAGTCTGTAGCTAGGCAGGAAGTGAATAGCCGATTTCACGTGTCGCTCGTTAGATTATGTCAACATCCATTGTTGGATTTTTGATTTTAGCTGTATTATTTACATAAATGGAGTGCTGCGTACAGGGAATGTAATTTTACATTGAAATAAAGGAATCATAACTGAAATTGAAAATTAAAAAATTAAATTTCCGGAAAAAAATTCCGGTGGAATATGATTCAAAATAAGGAGCTGAATGCACCCTGCATTCAGCTCCTTATTTTGAATCAGTTTGTGGAGGGCTGTCCCTAACACCCTGTATAGTGTGTTAGGGACAGCCCTCAGTGGTGGATTTACAAGTTTTCAAAGAATAGGCTGTATACTCTTTGCCGCCCTTGTTTCTGCAATTGTCATGTCCTACATTATTTGTACAATCCAACAACTTCGTTGAAATTGCACGTAAAATATTTTTTGGTGTATTACCGATTACTGGTTGGGGGGCGGCGAACAAGCTGTTTTACTCTAGAATATGGAAGATTGCTCGGAATGTGCAATGACAAGTGAGAAGGGAACGTCATCGGCAAAATTTGTTGCAGACTTCTATCTGTAAAACTTCAGAAAACTGTCATGCCAAAATATTTTCTACAAGGAAAAAAAAAAAAAATCGGTCCCCAAATTTGCCGCATAAAAAATCTGCCGCCCTAGGCTCAAGCCTACTCAGCCTGCTGGTAAATCCGCCACTGACTGTCGTGCTCATAATTTATCGATTTCAAGTAGGGAACCCAGATTTTATTCATGTGCCTTCAACGGCTATTCAGAAATCAACCTTGAGATTGAATGGGTTTATCTGTTGAATGATTGCATGATTATTATCAATAATTAATTTAAATAAAATAATATGTGACCTTATTTTATATTTGCACGCCGAAATGAAAGGCAGAATAAGAGAACAATCCTGTACATTTTACCAACCTTTTGTACCTTATTTACGCAAATAATTAATGATGTTGATTGAATGATTTTTTTGGTTTGATTTCAGTTCAATAGTTATGTACCTACTTGTCAATATTTTAGACTTCAATTTTATTAAATTTGCTTTGTGATCCGGTTAGACGAGGATTCCCCCGACTACTCGGGCAGGCACCCAATCTCGCGCTATGACCGCTGTAGCACTGGCCACGCTGGGCAATAGCACACGTCCGTCACACCTTAGACACAGCATGAATTCTCTGAATATCATAAACTAGCTAGGTACTTAATACACAGGCTGTGAAGACATTGCTACCAATTAGCAATACTGTATCGCACGTTATTTCTTATGACGTTTATGTCCTTAAATACCTTTCTTCGGTTATTATTGACCAAATGCAAAGTTCTGACTTATTGGTCAAACTTCATTGGGTAGATATTGAACGTACTTTGTAATTGTTTCTACTTGACTCACCTGATTGTTATTATTTCTGCGTCTAAGGTAAGTATTTATAGCACATTTAAAACAGACACTTGCCACTGCGGATTCACAAAACTACTATGATTTGCAAAACATCAAATCTCTGCTTATATAACATTGCAGGTAGATTCCAATCACATCAAATCAACCGAAAATGTGTTTATTTCTCGAAATGAACTACCAAAAGAACGTCATTTTTAAAAAGTGTTTTTTTTTTGTTATTATTGAAAAGTGGGTAGTCGTTCTTTGTTTAGATATATTTTATTTTGCTATCTAAGAGAACAAATAGTGCCTACTACCCTTCATCATCTGCGTAGCCTTTTCCCAACTATATTGGGGTCGGCTTCCAGTCTAACCGGTTGCAGCTGAATGCCTACTATACTTACATATTTTAAAAATAATAACATTGAAATAAAAAGTAACAAATTGTAACAGAACAGTCTTTTTACCCGACTGCGGCGAAGCCCAAAAGGAGGGTTATCTGTTTGACCTGTATGTATATACATGTTAAACACATAACGCTCCTTATATGGTATGTGTTTCTATGTTCCGGAGGAACGGATTTGGATAAATTATACGTCGTTAGATTCGTCTCGGTGACGCGAGTGTCACTGGTTACATTGAAATGAAAATATCGTAGAGTTCGAATTTTTTTTTCCAATACAATCGAGTGGATAATGGTATCAAAATAAAGGGTTTTAAAGGGCGATTATAAGGGGTGCTTTGTCAGAATTCCTCCTCGTGTGCTTGATGGCTGCCGGTCCCTCTCGATACGTCTGGAGGGAATAGCAGCTGCTGGGCCGGTGCACCCTGGGCGTGGGCAGTATCCTTCCCCGAGGAATGGGAAGAGATTCTTATTCCTCGGGGAATGTTACTGTCCATGGCTAATATTCTGACATGGGAGGTGTCCATCTTGGACCTAGGGGGCGTTGCTCCGTGTGACCCTCTGAAAAGCAGAGGGCACAGCGGAGGAGCAAGGGCGGGCTCGGTGTGCACTTACCCTGCCTCCGAGCAGACAGTGAAGGACACAGTCCTTCACTGTCTGCTCGGAGGACACAGTCCTTCACTGTCCCCGTCGATATCGTAATCCCACCGTCGAAGTGTCGTGGAACACGTCTCGCGGCTTCGATTGGGACTGAGGGTCTTGGCTTAACCGCCCGGACCGCGAGGTAGAAAACCTCTATAAAAAGTTACCCCGAATCTCAAGCGGCGGCGCACCGCGAGGAGATGTATGGCTGACGGGTTCCTATGGAAAATGAGTCGCTAGTGCGAACCACTGCCGGGCCTGGCTATGGCTTATCTGGGTACAGGGGGCACTGCTCAGATGGACTTTTTATTTCCCCCATACTCGTGGGAACAGAATGGATGATTACCCAATTAAAAAAACGGCCGATAACGGCGAAGGAAGGGAGGAGAGGGATGTGGGGTCGGAGTCCGGCGCCGCATCCAGCGATGTGAGCGCGGGGGGCTCAGAGGGCTCCCGGCGTGGGAGGCCCGAGGCTGCTGCGGGGAACAGGGAGTTCCTACATCCCCACCAGCGGGCGTGGCGGGGTCCGCGGCAGGGGGAGAGGCCTCTCTGCCACCGAGAGGTCGGCGCGGCTTGCAGCGGAGGCGCGCCACCCGGGGGTGGCTGCCGGTCACGGGGTGGCCCGTTCGGGCTTCTCTGGTAACGAGGCGGGCGCAAACGGCGGCTCCGAAGCGGAGCGTAGGGCCGGACTTGCGAGGGAGGTGGAGGCGGCGCTGAGGGCTGTCTCCTACAAGCAAAAGCCCTCCACCAGGCAAAGGGCTATACCCTCAGCGGTCGCCTCTATCATGGCGGCAGCGGAGGCTAGATATGCGGGGCCCCCGCCAGACGGCATGGCCAAACTGCGAGTGGAGGTCGCTCGACTGACGGCCGCCATGGAGCTTCTCCAAGAGGAGAACAGGAAGCTCCGAGCAGACTTGGCCAGCCTGCGTGAGTCCGGCTCTCGCGAGGCGCCCCAAAATGGCCAGCAGCGACCAAGCCAGGCCGTGCCGGCGGAGAACCAGGTCCTGAACCTGGTTCGGCAGGAGCTGGCTGCCTTTCAGGCGCGGTTCTCCGTCCTGGAGGGCATTGTTCTGCGCCCCCCCTTGGCGGCAAACAAAGCGCCCTCGGGCCCGAGGGCGGCCACATATGCGGCTGCTGCGGCTTTCGCACCGGGGCCGTCCAGCCAGCCCTCCGGCAGGGTTACGTCGGCCCCCGGAAAGCCGGTTCCGGCGAAATCGGTCCCGGTTGGGGGGGCGGCGGCCCTGAGGCAGGGCAAGGCGGCGGCCCACAAGAAGGACAAGGCGGCGAATGTGCCAGCGCCAGCCGCGAGGCAGCCGCCACCGCCGCCGCCTCCGTCCTCTAAGCCATCCGTGACCGAGACCGGGTGGCAGGTGGCCGGAGAGAGAGCGAGGGAGCAAAGGGCGGCCAAAAAGGACAGAAAGCGGGAGCGGACGCGTCAAAAAAAGAAGCGG
This sequence comes from Noctua janthina, assembly GCA_963576755.1. Taxonomy (NCBI): domain Eukaryota; kingdom Metazoa; phylum Arthropoda; class Insecta; order Lepidoptera; family Noctuidae; genus Noctua; species Noctua janthina. Next base: position 1,007,031 of record OY755055.1, on the reverse strand, counting down.
AGCGGCGCTGCTAGGCTCAGCGCCCCGAAGACCGCAGCTGTAGTGATAACACTACAGCCGGAGGCGGAAAAAAGGGGCGTGACCTATCGCGAGGTGCTCGCTAAGGCGAAGACGATGGTGGATCTCGGGGAGCTCGGGATCGCCGGGGGCCTCCGGCTTAGAGTCACCGCAACAGGGGCTCGAGTGCTGGAGATCCCTGGCGAAACCTGTGGCTCGTCCGCTGACGCTCTGGCTGAAAAGCTTAGAGCGTCCCTAAATGCGGACGAGGCCCGAGTGTCCAGGCCCGTCAAATGCGCAGACCTGCGTATCCTGGGTCTGGACGACTCGGTTACCGAGGAGGAGGTGGTGGCCGCCGTCGCCAGGACCGGTGGGTGCCTTGCCGAGCAGGTCAAGGCAGGCACCTTACGTCCGGATCTGTCGGGCATGCGAACCGTAACGGTAAGCTGCCCTGTGACGGCGGCGAAAGCCATTGTGGAGGGCCGAAGGCTCTTGGTGGGCTGGGTCTCGGCGCTGGTGAAGCTGCTGGAACCCAGACCTCTGAGGTGCTTCCGCTGCCATGTGGGGCACCACGTGTCGGTCCGGTGCACCTCGGAGGTGGACTGCAGTAGCCTATGCTTCCGCTGCGGCCAGCCCGGTCACATGGCCGCGGCTTGCTCCGCCGCGCCGCACTGCACCGCATGTGCGGCAGCTGGCAAGCCGGCCGATCACCGGGCAGGGAGCAAGGCCTGCGGTACTCCCGCCAAGGCCAGGGGCAAGGGAAGGCCCTCCGCCACCACCATCAAAACCCCCACCGTCGCCACCATCGCAGCCGCCGCCACTGTCGCCGCCGCTGCCGCTACTGCTGCAACTTCCGCAGCTGGGCCCTCGAAGGGGGCTCGGGAGGGGGCTGAAATGGAGTGCCAGTAACGGCCCCATGACGCCTTCTCCAGGCGAATATCAACCACTGCGCCTGCGCTCAGGATCTGTTGCTCCAGAGCATGGCGCAGTGGTCGATTAACATCGCCGTGGTCGCTGAGCCGTACTTTGTCCCGCCCAGGGATGACTGGGTGGAGGACCTTAGCGGCTCAGTGACCATAATTGCGTCGGCCGCCGCCGGTACCCCGACCCTTGAGAGTGTCAGGAAGGGTCAAGGGTGCGTAGCAGCACGGTTCGGGGAGATCGTTGTAGTGGGAGTCTACTTCTCCCCGAGCCGAACTCTCGCCGAGTTCCACAACTCCCTCACGGAGTTGAGTGTCGTCATCGGAAGCCATTCCCTCCCCGTGCTTGTGCTCGGGGACTTCAATGCCAAGAACTTGGCTTGGGGTTCTCGTTACACGGACGTGCGGGGTAGGATGGTGGAGGACTGGGCTCTGGAGACAGGCCTGGTCGTCCTAAATCGGGGTTCTGTCCCCACGTGCGTGCGGATGCGGGGCGAGTCGGTGGTGGACATCTCGTTCGCCAGTCCCGCTCTGTCACCGCGTGTCGTTGATTGGCGCGTCATGGAGGGGGTGGAGACCTATTCAGACCACCGGTACATCCGGTTCGACATCTCCACCCAGACCTCAAGCGCGCCGGTCCTACAGGCCCCGAGTGGTCCGCGATGGGCGCTGAAGCAGCTGGACCGGGAGCTCCTCCTGGAAGCCTCGATGGTGAAGGCCTGGGTGTCATCACCGGTCAGGCCTGCCGACATTAACAACGAGGCGGGTTGGTTCCAGGAGGCCATGTCCGAGATTTGCGACGTGGCAATGCCCCGAGTTCGGCCAGGAAGCGCCCGGCGTCAGGTGTACTGGTGGTCGCGAGAGCTGACGTCTCTGCGCGAGGCGTGTGTTGCCGCGCGGCACCTGTACGCCAGGCATCGCAGGCTCCGCATCCGCCATCCGGATGCGGCAGCCATTGAGGCGGAGCTATACGAGGGGTACAGAGCGGCGAAGACCGCCCTCCAAGAGGCTGTCCGGCGGGCCAAGAATCTGGCCCGCGAGGAGATGCTGGAGTCTCTGAACGGAGATCCGTGGGGTCGGCCTTACAAGATGGTGCGGGACAAACTCCGCACCCGGGCCCCCCCGCTGACGCAGAGTCTCCGGCCTGAGCTCGTGGAGGACGTGGTGAGCGCTCTGTTCCCTTCGCGAGGGGAGCATCCTCCCCCGCCTATGGCCCCGCCGCCGCGTGCGGTGCCGGAAGCGGACCACACCGATGACGATGACGACGTTCCGGAGGTGACTGGGGTAGACCTGAGAGTGGCGGTACGCAGGCTGAAGACCAGAAACACCGCCCCGGGACCCGATGGCTTGCCTGGCAAAGCCTGGGTCCTGGCCTCTGAGGCTCTCGGGCCCCGACTGGAAGGGATCCTAAGCGCATGCTTGGAGAGAGGCCAGTTTCCGCTTCGTTGGAAGACGGGGAAGCTGGTCCTCATCCGGAAACCAGGGCGCCCTGCGGACTCTCCGTCCGCATACCGGCCCATCGTGTTGCTCGACGAGGTGGGCAAGCTCTTCGAAAGAGTCATTGCCAACCGCCTCGCCGGGCACCTTGAGAGGATGGGGCCGGATCGTGCGGAACACCAGTTTGGTTTCCGCAAGGGGCGCTCCACGGTGGACGCCATCATGCGCGTGAGAGCCCTCACGACGGGGACGCGGTGTCCCGGGGTGGGGTCGTCTTGGCGGTGTCTCTTGACATCGCCAACGCCTTCAACTCCATGCCCTGGACCTGCATTGGGGAGGCACTCCGGTATCACCGGGTGCCAACCTACCTTCGTCGTGTGGTCGGGGACTACTTGACGGATAGGGCCGTCATCTACCCCGGTCGGAGCGGAGAATGGAACCGGCGAGAGATGTCGTGCGGTGTCCCACAGGGATCGGTTCTGGGGCCGGCCCTGTGGAACATCGGTTACGACTGGGTGCTGCGCGCCGACCTCCCTACCGGCGTCAGCGTAGTTTGCTACGCTGACGACACGCTGGTACTGGCACAAGGGAGGTCGCACGAGGCGGCGGCCGAAAACATGACACGCGGGGTTGCGATAGTCGTGGAGAGGATCCGGCAATTGGGTCTCGAGGTGGCATTGCGCAAGTCCGAGGCCATGTGTTTTCATGGGCCTCGGAATGCGCCACCGTCGGGATCCCTACTGACGGCGGGAGGGGTTTCCATCGGCGTCGGTTCGACGTTGAAGTACTTAGGACTCGTCCTCGACAGCCGGTGGAACTTCGTGGAGCACTTCCGACGTTTGGCTCCCAAACTGGAACGGACAGGGGCTGCCTTCAAGAGGCTCTTGCCCAACCTGAGGGGTCCAAACGCCTCCTGCCGGAGGCTTTACGCAGGGGTCGTGCGGTCCATGGCCCTTTACGGGGCCCCGGTGTGGGCGCGTTCTTTGAGGCGGCAAGCCGCCCACTACCTGAACGCGCCCCAAAAGGTGATAGCCATAAGGCTAATCCGGGGGTACCGCACGATCTCCGGCGAGGCGGCTAGCCTCCTTGCCGGATTGCCGCCATGGGATCTGGAGGCGATAGTCCTCGCGCGCCTGCATGAATGGCGCGCGGAAGCACTATGTCGGGGGGAAACTCCGCTGCCGCGACAAATTGCCGCTCAGCGGACAGACCTCCGGCGTGATCTCATGGCGACATGGAGAGAGCGACTGTCGCAACCCCGTGCAGGGCACGCCACCATAGTGGCGATAAGTCCCCTCTTTGAGGAGTGGCTAGAGAGGCGCCACGGCGCCCTCACCTACCGCCTGACGCAGGTCCTCACCGGACACGGTTGTTTTGGGAGGTTCCTGCACCGAATCGGGCGGGAGGAAACGCCCGGGTGTTTCCACTGCGAGGATCGTCCGGAGGACACGGTGGAGCACACCGTAGAGGTCTGCCCCGCTTGGGCGGAGCACCGCCGTGTCCTTGTAGCGGCGATTGGCGGCGGCGATCTCTCGCGTCAGGCCCTGGTTCAAGCCATGGTCCGGAGCGAGAGGGAATGGGAAGCCGTCACCACCTTCTGCGAAGCAGTCATGCTAGTGAAGGAGGTGGCGGGACGTGAGAGGGAAAGAACCTCACGTCCCAGCCGCCGCGGGAGACGCCCTGGGCGTTGGGAGTCACGTGGTGGCTCCCGGCCACCGTAGGCGCGGGCCTGTGGTCGGCGAGTTATGGGCTAGCTCGCCGTCCGGCCGTCTTATGACGACAGGCCGTGTCGACGGCGCGTTCGTGTTCCACGCGCGCCTCAAAGAGATGTCAGCAACCGTGGCCCTGGAACACAAAGGGCAAAGAAGGAACATGGATGGGTTTTAGTCAGTACAAGTCTGACACTCCCTTCCGCTCCGCCCAGAGTGGGGGGGGTCATTTGATGATTTCCCATCCAAAAAAAAAAAAAAAAAGGGCGATTACAAAAACAATTTATAAGTTTAAAAGTAATTCAAAGGGACAAATCATAAAATAAAAAAAATTAAATGGTCTGCAAATTCTTTCACGTTACTAAACTAAAAAGGTGGAAATAAAAAAAATTGTTGAAAAAACTAAAAAAACTGAAAAGTATAAAACAAGCACATTTTAAATTAAACAAAAGTTGGAAGCACCCGGGGCCTATTCCACTTTCATAATTTTATATTCAAATGGCCTCCAAAATGTGCTTGTTTTATACTTTTTATTTTTTTCAGTCGGGTTTTTTAGTTTTTTTTTCCTTGTAACTTTCGGAGCTGACTGTACCGTAGAAAAAACGTAGTTGTTTATGGTTGACGAAACGGGAATCACACTAATAGTATAAATGCGAAAGTTTATATTATGTATGTGTGCATGTGTGTATGTTTGTATGTGTGTATGTTTGTTACTCCTTCACGCTCAAACGGCTTAACGGATTTGAATAAAATTTGGTATCTAGATAGCTTATGTATTTAACACAAAGGCTAATTTTGATCCCGGAATAATGCGGTGTTCCCGTGGGATGATCAAATAACTCAAATATTTTTTTCCAGAATTTTGACTAAAATGGTCTTTTTGGCGACCAAAAGTACTAACTTTTGGTCGCCAAAAAGACGATTTTAGTAAACAACACCTTGAATTTATGCTGACCTATAGGTCAGCATAAATGCAAGGGGGTGTTTATTCAAACGACGAAGGTAAGTAGGTAGGGAAGGTAGGTAGGAAGGTTAGGTAGGTAGGTAGGGTAGGGTAGATACGGTAGAGTAGCAAAAAGTATTAGGAGGTAGTAGGTAGGACCTAAGTAAGCATTGGAAAGGTGCATTGCAACACTTACTTTTACCAGATTTTAGCATCAAATTATCATAAACATGAAAAAAATGTTCTTGAAAATTTGATGTCATTCTTTTATCCAAGTTTCAGTTCGTGTACAGACGCCAGCACATGAAGCTGCCTAAAATTGACAAATTTTCCCAATCAACCTTGAACTTAATGCTATAACGATCAAATTGAAAATCTTTTAAAGAAATTTGACAGATTGTAGTAGCTTGATGTGCTGGCTGGCGTCTGCACATTTGATAACTTTTTCACCACGGGTGACACTGCGGGCGCCACAGCTAGTCAATGTATGAAGATTAAAATAGTTACGAAAGGGGACTTTTTTTCACTTGTTTTGCACGTCGTTTGCTTAGTTGGCGAAACGGGAAAGTTACTAAACGGGACCTACCCGTTTAGTTTAGTGAGGATGGTCTTCTTCTTCTTAGCGTGTCGTATCGATGGCCATCTAAATTGCTATGATGACAATGCATGTCAGTTTCATTATTGATAATTTTCCAAACCGTTTTTATTTTATTTTCGGGCTATTTAAGGGTCCATCCATAAATTACGTCACACGTTAAAGGGGGGGGGGGAGGGGGTCGAAGACGTGCGACGTTGTGTGACAAGGGGTGGGAGGGCTTCTAAATTTTGTGACGTCACATTTCAAGTTTCACATTTCAATATATAAGTATTAAAATATTTTCAACTTCATCTGTATGAACATGTAAAATTTGCAAAATATGTGACGTCACACTACAGAGGGGGGAGCCTCACAAATTTGACCAGCTGTGACAAGGACAGGTGGTTCAAAAATCAGGAAATTCGTGAGTCTTAATCTTGTTGCTAACGAATAAAGGTTTAGCTACTCTTATGTACTTAGGTACCTATTTAATTTATTTTTGTGTTAGTATCTATATCACCCACCATTAATACTTTTCCTAATAACCTTAGTTACCCAGTCACTAAACATAAGCTTTGGGAAAATAGTTTTAGTTTTAATTCTTCCATATAATTCCTCATACAAATGATTGGCATTTCCTATCATATGCCCGGTATACCTAAATTACTAAGTATTCAATCTATTATAATAACGCCTGACAAAACTTTAGTAGTAATACAAAACTGCGAATATTATTCTTGTAAACCAAGCTATTGTAGGCACTTCTCTCTTGCGCCGTCGCTATAAGTAAATATTGACTTACCTTTGTGTTTAAGATTCAATTCCCTACTACAATGTCAGTAACGGACTAGCGAATGATCATCAACCTCTAGGTATTTATAAGGTCGATATCGGGCGAATAATCAGTGCGTTTATCTCAACAGTTTTACGTAACACCTACCTGCTGGTGCAAGATGACCGATACAACTACTACTGGAAGATGGACTCGATGTATTATACTGACAAAACTTTAGGGCCAGGCCACAACAGTGCGTTGCGGCGTCGCATCGCAAAAACAACATTGCACAGCTATGCGATGCGATGTCGCAACGCAAAAATTTCATCGGATACGACATCGTACGACAAGACGCTAACCGTCAGTTCAGTTTCTAGTGAGACATGGACCGCACTGCGCGTGTTCTACTTCTGCTTGCGTTAAGGCGTATTAAGAAAAAGAAACAGAAAAGAAAGTACTGGGTGCACCCATTACTGACAATTATGAATAAAGATGGAAACCACTTCAAAAGGAAATATGAGGCGCTAAAAGTGGACGAGGTTAAATTTTTCGATTACTTTAGGATGAGTGTAGTAAGTTTTGAAGAACTTCTTAGTTTGATAAAGCCTCATTTACAAAAGAAATACATATTTAGAAAACCCATCGAACCTCTGGAGATGCTGGGATTAACTGTAAGGTAAGAAAAAAAAAACTATTTTTACTATAATCATACTGTTTAATCATTTTCATAATTTAGTGTTATTCAAAACTCGTATTCCGATTGTGTGTCATTCGTCAAATTTGTTAGTTCCTCATCGAAATGAATTTGTTCTGGCTCATTTACATCATCATTCCTTGGCGTTTGTGGAGACGATTGCATAGGTGCCGGTGATGTTTCGCATCCGCTTTGGAAGGCACTGCGTTGAATGGATGTTTGATAGCCACTCTGCATAGGCATTTGAGCTGATTGGTAGCCACTCTGCATAGGCATTTGAGCTGATTGGTAGCCACTCTGCATAGACATTTGAGCTGTTTGATAGCCAGTCTGAACAGTTGTTTGAGATGTTTGATAGTTTGCTTGGACGGATGTTTGTGAAGTTTGATAGTGGCTGGGATAGTATGATGGTTGGTGTAAATCACTTAATATCTGTAGGACACGACTTTGGAAAATTATTGTTTGATTATCATTCAATTTTTCCAATGATGGCAAAATTCCTTTAAAAAAAGATAAATGTCTACTTTCAGGTGTTTTTAAAGCAGCTATAATATTCTTCTCAAATTCGTCTTCGTCAATTTTTCTTTTACGCGATGCAGGCTGGTAACGTGGCATGACAGGTTGCTGGCTTTGTTGGGTTGAGGTGCTTGGTCTTATTTCTTCATCGTCAAGACTTGATGTTGTTTTATTTTGAGAATTCTTTTTCAGAAATAGGAGCTGGTCGTATAGATGATATTGTTTAATTTTTTTTGGCCCCAGCTCCGGATTTACATTGCTCGTTTAATTTTTTTTCGTATTTTGTAAAATTATCCTTGATTCCTCTCCATTTCTTTATGACATCGTTACCTAAAAAAATATGACGAATAATGATTTATTTTGTTTTCTTTCAGGTACCTGGCGACGGGAAATACTTTTAAAGATATGCATTTCACATATTATCGTGGAAAATCTACAATAACAGGAATAATAAAATTTGTTTGTCGTATTGTATGGAACATTCTTAAAAGGTTGGAATTACCAAAAATTACAACAGAGCTGATGGAACAAATTGCTCAAGAGTATGAAAAAAAGACCAACTTTCCTAATTGTATAGGAGCGCTAGATGGAAAACACATTCGTATATTGAGCCCGGATCACAGTGGATCCCTATTTTTCAATTATAAAAATTATAATTTCATTGTTCTATTAGCACTTGTTGATACGAATTACAAATTTATATATGTCGATATAGGTTAGGTGCATATGGTAAGGAATGTGACTCCACTGTTTTTCAGAACTCAAATCTATACGACTTATTAAAAAAAGGTCAATTATCTATACCTCCGCCAAAACCGTTACCTGGCTTTCAAAAAGAAATTCCTTTTGTCTTCGTGGCGGATGAAGGATTACCACTGACAAATAATATAATGCGCCCATATTCTGGGAAGTTTTTATCGATAGAAAAACGAGTTTTTAATTATCGTTTGAGCCGAGCCAGACGATATGTTGAGAGCGCTTTTGGCATACTCGCAAATAAATGGCGCATATTTCATCGACCCATTAATGTTTCTTACGATTTCACAATAGACATTATAAAAGCATGCTGTGTATTACACAACTTTGTATTGAATCGAGATGGCGCACAAACGTTTGAAGAAATGATTATTGACGATTCTTTGCAAATTTTACACGAAACAACACATGAAAGTAGAACAGGAGCTAACATAATCAGAAACGAATTTTGTAATTATTTTAATAGTAACATTGGAGGTCTTAGTTGGCAGTTAACAAAAATATAAATGTTTATAAGTACTTACCGAGTTTTGTATTTTCAACACTATTTAACTCCTCAAAATTTGAATATAAACTTGTACACACTTCCCTCCATGCTTCTGTTTTTAAAAATTTGTCTTTGAATTGTGATATAGTTTTGTCCCAAAGGACGGGACGTTCGTAAATTAAAGATATCAGGTGGTCGACATCGTACTGCGCCATATCGCTTAAAAAACACGTGCAGGTCGTTCAAAGTATGGACACCGACTAAACGGCAAAGCGTTGTCGCATCGCAGATTTGTACGCTGCGGCAGCGCATCGGAAATTTCCACGATGCGTTGTGCGGCGTCGTTGATTTTTGCGATGCGACGCCGCAACGCACTGTTGTGGCCTGGCCCTTAGTGCGCGGAAAGTCGCGCACCTGTCGCCTGCCTGTGTTGTTGTTGTACGCTGTTCATTGATAACAGATTCAGCGTCGCGTGTGCATTGTTCCCACAGTTCGGGTATGCGTAGGTTTTATTGTGTGACAGAATTCCAAAGTTTCGCAATGACAATAAAGTTGTGTAGGTACTAAATTAAGGTTTCTTATATTATACTAGCCTATGCCCGCGGCTTCGCCCGCGTGCAGTTCGGGAATTGCCCACGGGATCTTACTTCTGGGATAATAATCTGAGATAGTAATCTATGTGCTGTACCAGACTATAATCTATCTTTGTGCCAAGTTTCATCCAGATCTGGTCAGCCGTTCAGGCATGATTGAGTAACAAAAATCTATCCATTGTGAAACACGTGTCTCATAATTTTAATTGAAGAGCGTATACACCTATTTACGAGGTAATCGACCCAGAGAAAATTAAATCTCACAGAAAATTCAACCCCCCATTTCACCCACTTAAGGGTAGAATTTCTAAAAACCCTTCCTTAGTGGATACCTACTCTTCACAAAGAATACACCCTCCAAATTTCATGTCTCTAGGACCAGCGGTTTGGGCTGTGCGTTGATATATCAGTCAGTCAGGACTTTGAATGTTATATGTATAGATAAGATCTAAAGATAAGTCTTGCAAATGTCTGTGGTCAAGTCACGAGGAATGAGATAACAACGATGACGGACCTTCAACCTACTAAGTACTGCTAGCTACTACAAATGATGCAGGACAGGATCGCTCACAATCGCACGCGCAGAGAAAGTGGCTCACACGAAAGCGCTGGACAGACGGACGCGCGCGTGCCGTCTGCCTGTGCACCAATCATACGCAGTGTTTACGTCTGATGCATGTGTCCGAGGACAGATGAGCGGGGATCTGGGAACTGCTAGGCTAGGCCTGGTGTAGATCAGAGGGCATGGACAGAGTGAGATTATATCTGGCGGTATAATTATAAGATCCTATACCTGTCCACTGCACTACTACGGGGAAAGTTCTCTTCTCAGACAGAGAAGCTATGAGCAGTGTTACCACACTCACCACTCACCACACTTTCTCAAGGCGGATTGATGATTTTCAGACTAATAACGACACCAACAACAATAGGGGATTACGATTTAACATAAAATGACGCCTTTAATCCCCGAAGGGTTAGGCTGAGGTGTACCTAATAGTACACCCACATATGGTCAGTCATGTTTACGTTGCATGTAATATGGGGGCCTATTGCGAGCCTATTGCCATCAACTGTGGCAATATCAGTGGCTGCCACTGTGAAATTCCGGATGGAAAAACCCAATAAAACTTTGCCCGACCTGGGAATCGAACCCAGGACCTCGTCCTCAGCAGCCGCGCTTGCGGCCACTAGACGAAGCAGTGATTACGAATTACGATGGTGGAAAAGAAAAAAAAAAAACTTTTCGAACTACTGCAAGATTTTTTAACGTGAATACGTCTTTAAAATTGCTTCCATAGTGGGAGGCAAGTCAAAAAAACTAATGATAACAAAATCGGGGGATACAGTTTGGTGTTGCAGCTTCATATAATCTATCATCTTCATCCTAAATTCAATTACACCATTGGATAGCTAAGGCATCAAAGAATTCATTACGCCAAGTGAGGACTGTGACGCATCGCGGGGGGTGGAGGGGGAAGCGCCGCCATTTTGAGGTCATTTCGCTGCGTATCGAGATTTCCATTTAGTATAACTTTTGACTAGGAAAAGCTACTACGTTCGTTTAAGTTTCGATCGTCAGCTCTCGTCTAAATCCATCGATTGTAAACAAAACATTATTGTAGAATAGTGACAGTGAATATAATGTTAAAATAAAAATATCAAAAATATATAATGTCGGCCTATACGCGACAAAAAGCCAAATCCAAATACAGAGATCGTATACTCAAAAGCAATTCAATGTTACCAATAAAACACCATATGACCAAGTCAAGCAGTGCGGGGAACTTAAAAGAATGAATGCGGCCGAGCGGATCAACGACGGTGCCAGGACATCCGCAGCTGGGGCGGTTCCAATTAAGCAAGTGGATGACCCGTTACGTAAACGTACGTCACGTGCATCACACGGCCACGTCCATGACACAGGCACACCCCATTTTTCGTCCCATCCTAGTTACATGGCAGACAAGCTGCGTCTTGCGTACCACAAAACTACTGGTTTAAAGAGGCCTTACACGTGGCACCCAGTAACTGAGTTGTGCAGATAGACAGTCGCTCTTTTAAAAATACTGATATTTCGCTGCATCGGGTAAGACTGCAAACCGATCCCAATTAACATTATGTGGGAAAAGGCAGATGATGACCTACCTACAGATATGGCTACATTGCTACTGTTATCAACCTGGAATTACTAAGAACCATCAGCAACCGCGTAATAGTCTTAAATGCCCAGAAGCAATGGTGATATCCCATGTTTTATGCATGGGGACATCTGTGAACATTATGGTCCGCTTGCTTAGTGCTTACCGCTTGTAACGGCATAGTAAGTGATGCTTCCCAGATGACAATTGTCATGAGTAATGGTATAGTTCTATAATGAACATCACACTAATGTCTCACGCCATTTTTGTTTCAAATTCAAAATCATCTAGTTGCTAATATGGGTAATTACATAAAGTTGTTAACTCGTTTGTTGTTGAATGTAAACTAACAGTGTTTTAAATGCCAGGCTCAATAAACTGTAAATATTATCAAATGAGATGACATAGGTTCTGACATGACATAGGCCAAACTGTGTCTTTTGAATTTAACACACCATCGCTAAAAGTACAGATACAAACTAGACCAATAACTTCCAGTGCCTTGATCAAATTTAATAGCACGTTAATTGACAAGTTAGGTGTGCAGGGCCTAAATATAAATTCATTAGTGCAAACTGAGTTTAATAATACTTTTAAGAAGAAAACTAAAACTATCTGCCCGAAGTTTTCATTCAGTAACTGGGCAACTAATGGCATCGGGAAAGAGTTTTTGTGTTGTATGGCCTTAAGTCTTATATTAATACGGAAACTTTTAATAAGTATGTTACTACTGATTCTTAAATTTTCAAAAATACCTGTAAAACAGCTAAAGCTTTATTAATTAGCAACAAGTTGAAATCTGCCGACAACAAGATTAATACAGTTTGGAAAATTATAAATAATGAAACAAATAGAAACAAAAGACACAACACTGATTACACACTGGACTCTTCGCGAGGGCTCATTAGCACAAATGTCGATGTTGCTCAAATTCGCTACGTTCTTTACCAATATTCCAATTAAAACAACAGAAACGCTAGATTCTTCGCCATCCCTTGCCTTTGATTTATTAAAAGAGAATGTTTCAGCCTGTCCTGTTGATTTTAAATTTAAACATATAAAACCTGTGGTCGTTATGAAGGCTTTTAAGCAACTTAAATTAAAAACTACTTAAGACCTTTGGGCATGTCTACTAACTTATTTATCATTCACACTGCACTTCTTTGGTTAATCACTAGATCATTTTACTTCCACAACAATTTTATATAACTAATTCTAAAGCTTTGAGTTATTTTCAACACGAAATCAATTTACAATCACTAAAACAATGCATGGCACATGACGTTCAATCTATCAGCGCGCGAGGTGCGTTCCGTCGCATGCCATTTCACAATTTGACGGTTTCACTTCGATAGATCTACCGAAAAGTAATGCGTTAAATTGTAAACAGTATGTACGGTTCTGTCGACAGATTACAATCTCGCGAGATAGATTGTAATCTAACGGTTTTTACAATTTTACGGTGACACATAGATAGTCTGCGTGATCAGTTAACTATAAAAATATTTTCGACTTACCTATATGCAAACAGAGGATTATAATTAACATTTTTGTCATTATATACCCATATATTGTGGTGTTAAGATTGAGTTGTTACCAGTTTAAACTACCTGTCTTTTATAAGTTTTGAAAGGCGAGTTGCTAGTCTAATAAAGTGTCTTAATTTTAGTGTGTTAATGTAGTTTAGGGTAAGTGCATATTGTTATTGTTTATGGTAAATAAAGATATTTGAAAATAAAAATGAAATAAGTCACATGCGATTAGTCCCTCCTCATCACATGTCCATACCAAGACAGTCGCCTTTTTCCCTTTCAACTTTTCTGTAACTGGCGCAACATTCAACGATCCAATAACCAACCAATAACAATATAAATAAAGTAAGTAAGTAATGACAACATAAGCATAAGCATTACGTAACAAGACATCGACCTCCATGTACCCACCGCATCCTGATTGATACATACAAGTATATTCACATTACATACAGAGAGAGCGCACATTACGCAACTGAAAGTCTCAATTATAACACCAATCACTTGTACCATTATTATTTATTTAAATCTGCTGTCAAATAATGTTTGAAACTGTCGATTGTAAATAATATGTTTTAAGAAATTTTTTTGTTTATTCATTTGTCGAATACAATTTTAACAATATTATAAGAATTTTGATAGTAATTGACTTAAAAAAAATATTTATGTCCAGAATAATTCATTTTTTATATTTGTATGGCAAATTGGCACAGTTTACTTCATTACAATACTCGCAATACTTAAGACAGATAACACATTTCCTGATGGAAAACATTTCTTAGTCAAACCTTAATCTATACAACGTGTAACAAAATAAACGCAATTCCTGAAAGTAGTTGGTTCAGAATTGGCTTCTGAATCGATTTCCGTCATAAAAAAATAGGTGTTAAATTTTGACAGAAAAATCTTTTAAATAACTTAAATTAGAAACACAGTATCATGAAAAATTAATACAATCCTCAATTCAAGGAAATTGAAACCTTAACTCAGAGCAATAAGAGCTACTAAAACGCACGACATTATGTAGTTCGCTCATAGCTCGTAATACACACACGTAAATAATATCAATGCATTTTACATTAGAGTATCCCTACAAACAATTTTTAGGCATTTTTACAAAATAAAATTATTTAATTTGATGAAATTTAGAACTTATTGCAAAGAGATAAAGCATTTGTCGGCAACCTCTTTGACGGTTATGCGAAATGCCGACACACACGCCGCCGCCACCGCCGAATACCACGAGTACCTAACATTGCATTGCTAGTCATCCGCCGGTAGCGATCTAGTGTAGTTGTTGTTTAATTTAATTCCGTGACATTTTTTTTTCCCGCGCGCGATGGCTTTATACTAACATACAATACACGGAGATGGTGAGGACACTGGCTCGCTGTCTTGATAATGTCGCGTTAGCTTGTCGGGAGTTCAATGACCGTTTTGGCTGCAGTGTGAGCGCCAGGACGATGCTGGCTGCAACTCAGCGACTGAGGCATCTGGATGCGGAGTAAGGCAGTCGTTGGATAGGCCGCGGAGGACCTGTGCCGTGGCCTCCTAGATCGCCTGACCTGATGTTGTTTAAGACTTATAATTTTATATTCTAATTGGGGTGTCTGAGGTATTGCGCTTAATCTTTTACACGTTGTATAAAATACTTATGTCAAATATTTACTAATAACTAAAATGTCTAGGGAGAAATCAATCGTCAACTCCGTAAGTGTTCTTGATGAAGTGCCCCGCCTTCTCGGCGATCATGATGACGGGCGCATTAGTGTTGCCGCGCACCACGGCCGGCATGGCGCTGGCGTCGGCCACGCGCAAGCGGCGCAGGCCGCGCACGCGCAGCTCGTCATCCAGCACGCCGCCCAGCGCGCATGTACCCACCGCGTGCCACGCCGTCATGGCCAGCCCGCGCACCTGGCACCGTATCACCTCGTCCCCCTCCAATCCCTTACAACTCTCCGGAGTCAGGTCCACCACGCGAGCGTGTTTCTCCCTGAAGTACGTCGTATTTACCAACGACAGAGCCACCTTTACGGCTTCAGGAAACTCGTCCATGTCAGCATCACTGTTAAAAGTACCAGAGAATATGTGAGGGTCGTGGGTCGGCTCCTTAGAGGCCAGTTTCACCCTCCCGCGCGACTGTGGCTTCAGCAGCACCAAGCTGAGAACTATCAATTGTTTCTGTTTACTCTCCTGAATTAACTTTATACAAGTTTTATTCGTGTACCCGAGGCCTCGCATGCATGTCTCATAAGACAACTGTCCTTGGGTGATGCATGTAAGGTGAATTCCGAAATATGGAACGTTAGGGTCTTTGCCTTTCTGAGGCAAATAGACACCTACGCTATCGGAATAAGAGAATACCCCTGAGCTATCGTAAAGGTATTTAATCACTTCGAAGGAGAAATCTCGTTCATTTTGCGGACAGGTCCCGGTGTCTGCGGCGATATAGTACAGCACCATGATGTGGTCGTTGAGACCCTTGCCGACCGGCAGATCTTGAACGACGTCTATCCCCAAATTTTCGAGGCAAGCCTTCGGCCCGACGCCGGACAGCATCAACAGCTTGGGAGTGTTGTAAGTTCCGGCTGCTACAATAACCTCTTTGTTCGCGATGAAGACTAGCTCTTTTCCATTCGAGAGAGTCTTCACACCGTCAGCTGACTGGTTCTCTATCAAGATCTTCGTCACTAGCGTGTCTTTCAACACATAAAGGTTTTTGTTCTGGACTTTATTAAGCATAGCAGTTAACGAGCTGTCTCTTCGACCATCGCGGATTGTGTGTGAGAACTTGCCGGCTCCTATCTTGTGAGGGTACGTCATGTCGTCAACTATGTTGAAGCCTAATTCTTCAAAAGCCTTCAGGAGTATATTGTTAGGGCTATCGGGTACATCGGTGCCTGACACTTCAATTTCTCCGTGCGTGCCGTGATACCGCATGAGCTCCCTGTTGTTGACAATCCTGTGGTCGGTCATCTGTTCGGTCTTCATGAAGTAGGGGAGCACGTTGGTCCAGTTCCAGGCGGAGCCCACGGCCTGAGCCCACTCGTGATAGTCGGCAGGGAACCCGCGCGCGTACACCATGTCGTTGAGGCTGCCGGTCCCGCCGAGCATCCTGCCGCGCGGTTGCTTCTCCCTGCCGCCCGCCAGCGCCTGACTCGTCACGCCGTTGTCAACCGTCGTGAAGTTCCAGTCGTACGGAGACTCCTTGAGAGCGTAGCGGAAGCCTGGCACCTGGAAATCGATTTTGAGAAATTAGAACACTACAGAAACAGAAAGTGTGTAGTCATGTGAAAGGATATGCTGCAGACCATCAAACTCAACAACTTTCTCCTTGGGTCCAACATCGTAAATACGAAAAAAAATGAAATTATGTATGGGACAGTTGATAACACCCAGTATAATGTTTTGCTGTGTTACCTACATTTATGTTTTTGCTATACATGCTCGAATTCGGGAAAACTCAAGTAACCAGCAAAGCTAGCGATTTATGAAATGTTAAACAGATTGATATGACTTTAGTCCCACTCATTTAATTATGTAGTCATAACTTTAATAGAGTTCTTATTAAGTTTAATTATCTTTATTCATTTATGTACGCATTTTTAACGTTTTTAAATATTTAAAAAAAAAAAAAAAATAGTGGTCCGCCGGTGCCAGGAGCAGGGTCCAAGCTACCGTGCAATGCGACAATGCGAGCCGTATCGAGGAGTACTGCATTCTGAATCAGGCTCTTGATCCAACCGCCTAAGGAGAGCCTCGAAAGATGGTCGTCACTCGTCGAGGCTCTTGGCAAGAAGGCCATTGGCCGTCACGACAATCGGCACAATGATAGCCAAATTCACATTTCACATGTCGACAACCTCGTGTGCCAAGTCGAGATATTCTATTTGGTCCTCTTTCTCAGCTTTCACGAGGTTCTCATGATCGGTCTATCATCACTACTTCAGGCTTATTGGCGACAATAGTCCTGTCAGAAAATGATAGACTGATTCCAGTACAGCGTAACATGGTCTTTCTGGAGAACTGGGTCGGGCAACCCAGTTCTCCATACTTGTAGTACGGTACCTCAGATTCCACAAGTTTATATTTTATGGCAAGTTGCTGGTGAATAATCCTGGCTACTTGGTTGTACCTGTGCAATTACTCGCCGTTACCCAGGCGAGAACAACCGGAAATAATATGTCTGATGGACTCACCCGGACGGTGGCATGCCGACATAAGTCAAACGTCCCGTCCTTCATAATATATTTCGGGTAGTTGTTCGTCAACATAACTTCATCCATAATTGGACAGACAAAACCTTCAGTTTTTTCAAAGAGGCCGCCTAAACGTAGCCAGGAATCTACGTCAGGCCCATGCAAGGGCGGATCCAGCTTTCATGTTAAGGGGGGGTCACATAATTGTGATCTAGTCATGACAGGCTCGAATTCGATTACAATAATAATTCTAATTACTAAGTGAAAGTGTTTTATTGCTATTCGTCAAAATAAAAGTAGTAAAAAGACCCTTAACGAAGCCGAAACGCACTTGTTCTCCCCGTCATTGCGATAATTTTTTTTGTTCTAAACCATACCTTCCTCCGTAACTAGAAGGTTCCCAACCTTATAGTTACGGAAAAGTTTCAATTTTATCACAAGTTTTTTTTTTAAATACGTTTTTTAAAGTATTGTTTTTCTTAAACGCCTCCATGACTCCTCCATGTTTTGAATGCGTTACATTGAGTCCTACTGTAAAACGTGATTTTTCATCCCAAAAAAAAGTCGTTTCCCAGCAATAATTTTTGCGTTAAGTTCCTTAGTTTGATGTACATAATGCTTGGTTGACGGCTTCGTGAAAGATCGGTTTACACCCCCTACAATTACTTAATTAAATAACAAAATATTTTTTTCTCTTATGGGTATGCTTTTGTGAACGTGGAGAAGAGCCAGTCGCTCCCAATAAAAAAAACTTATTTGCAAAAAATGAAACCGACTTCAAAAACACAGAAAAGTAAAAATAACTTTAGCTTCAGAAGTCGGTGACAAAAAAAGTGAATCAAACATACAAAAGTCACCGACTTTTGAAGCTAAAGTTATTTTTCACTTTTCTGTGTTGTTGATGTCGGTTTTATTTTTAAAGATTTTTTATGTTTCCGTTTTTAGTTGTAATATCCTATGCAAATATTTGCTAAACATTTGTTTTACTTTATTAACAATACATTTCATGGTAATATATGAGCTTATCACCAATAAAATGGATGTTAATATACCTAACTGTCGCAATCTGCTTGAAGGGTACGCATCTGCGTACTCCTCGGAGCATACAGCCGTTATGTTATATTATGATATTGTGAAAACAATAAACATCCAAGCGATTGCATCAATCACAACAGATTTGCTGTCTAGTATTGAAGAGTTCCATTGTATAACTCCGAAGATCAGCTTCACCAAATTTAAACAGTACCTACCACCGTGGAATAATATTCTTCCAACTTGAAAAAAAAAAAACATAGAAATAGGTTCACAATTGTCGAAGATATCGATAATATAAAATTTGAATAGTCCTCTCGATTTCTCCAGGATCCCATCCTTAGATCCTGACCTGATGACCATGGGACCACACGGAAAGTATACTGTTTCAAACAATGCCCATAAAATTTAAGGGTTTACCTTAATTTTACTGGGATTCCATCATCTGATCCCGACTTATACCTTCCATCATCAGCTCAGCAACATGAGATAATGATTACCAGGCAACAAATATCTGAATTGCGTTAGAGAGTATATTAAAAACATTGTATGTTCCTATAAAATTTGAGGGTTGCCTTCGATTTCCCTGGGATTCCATCTTCAGATTCTAATTTGGTGACAATGGGACTTCCTCAGGAGTATAGGCTTTCGAATAAAAAATAATTATTAAAATCGGTCTACAATTGGCGGAGAAATCGGTGAACATAGGTACATAAAAAAATACATACAGTCGAACATAGAAACTCTGAAAATTGTTAAAGGAGTTTTGGTGAAACATTAGTGAACCGTTAACAATACATGTCATGGTAATAGGCTTATCCCCAATGAAAAGGAACTTAACACACCTAACTGTTGAAATGTGGGTGTACTGTAGACAATAAAACATTCAGGCGTGATGTTATGTTATGATGTTGTGTAAACAATGAACATCCAAGTGATTGCAGCCATCGCGACAGATTTGCTTTCATTATTGAAGAGTTCCATTGAAAATCTCCGGAGATCAGCATCAGATCTTCACCAAATTTAAATGGGACCACCGCGGAATAATATTCTTCCAAACAAAAAAGAATTATCAAAATCGGTTCACAATTGGCGAAGATATAGCTGAACAAACACACAAAAAAAAAACAGTCGACTTGATAACCTCCTCTTTTTCGGAAGTCGGTTAAAAAATAATAGCAGTTATTGAAATTAATTTGAAACTATTTTGTTGTGTCGCTGTTCTTAGTTTTGCACAACTATAATAGATTCAGGTTGTTTCTCTGCATTGTTAGGTCTCAAAAATAAATTCGTCTTGGTTGTCTTTGTCGGAGGGTTGATGATTGTAATGTAAGATTTCTGATGCGTCTTGATTAATAAAAAAGCACGCAATTCGTTACTTGAAAAATATTTAGGTAACTTTATCATAATATCTATCTTTTGTACCTTACTACTATTATACTACTTGAAAGACTATTTGAGATTTGGAAAGACTATTTGAGCTTTATGGCCTTAAGCCTTATATAAACTCTGAAACTTTTAACAAGTATGTTGCTAAGTATTCAAAAATTTTTAGAAATACATGCAGGGTTGCCAAAGCCTTGCACATTAGCAACAAGATCAAAACAGCAGAAAACAAAATTAAGACAGTTTGGAAAGTCATAAATAATGAGACTAACAGGAAGAAAATACGTAACACTAGCTACACATTAGATACAGCATGTGGTCCTAAAAGCTCTAATCAGGAAGTAGCTCATGAGTTTGTAAATTTCTTTACCGATATACCGTTAAAAACTACGGAGGCTCTTAATTCCTCTCCTGAAGTCTCAATTGATTTATTAAAGGCGAATGTGTCTGACTGCCCGGCTGAATTTAAATTTAAACACATAAACCCTATGATAGTTATTAAAGCTTTCCGGCAAATAAAAGTCAAACTGACCGAAGATCTTTGGGGAATGTCTATCAAAGTTTGTACATCCATAGTTGAGACTATAGCACCATACTTAGTTTTAATTTTTAATTTGTGTGTAGATCAAGGAGTTTTCCCGGACTTAATGAAATACAGTAAAGTCATACCTCTGTTTAAATCCGGAGATAGTAAAGATACAAATAATTATAGACCTGTATCCGTGTTGCCAGTTTTTAGCAAAGTGTTTGAAAAGGTAATGCTAAATCAAATGCTCAATCATTTTAACACCAACAGAATCTTACACGATCAACAGTATGGTTTCACCAAGGGACGTTGTACAACTGACGCCGGTGTAACCTTATTAAAGCACATATTTACTGCGTGGGAAGAGTCCCAAGACGCCATTGGAATTTTTTGTGACCTCTCCAAAGCATTTGATTGCGTAAATCACGACACATTGCTTTTGAAACTTGAGCATTACGGACTAGGGAAACTTGCACTTAGTTTGGTAAAATCTTATTTGAGTGATAGACAACAACATGTGCAAATAAATGGTGTTAATTCATAGGGTTTAAAAGTAAAAATTGGGGTACCGCAAGGCTCAATATTGGGTCCTTTCCTCTTTCTAGTATTTATAAATGATCTCCCCTATTTATTGAAAAACCAACCTCAAAATATGGTGTTATTCGCTGATGACACTTCCCTAATTTTTAAGTTAAATAGACGGGCCCAAAATCTAGATGACGTGAATAATGCCCTACTTCAGGTCCATAATTGGTTCACAGCAAACAATTTAGTGTTAAATGAAAAAAAAACGAAATGCGTAAGATTTGCTTTACCGAATGTTAAAAGTAGCGATTGTGATATAGTATTGAATAAAGAGAAACTTGAATTTGTAGATAAAACGGTTTTCCTGGGGATTACGCTTGATTCAAGGCTACAATGGGGTTCTCATTTAACATCTCTTGCGGGGCGGCTAAGTTCAGCAGCGTATGCTATAAGAAAAATCCGTCAATATACTGATGTAGATACCGCTAGACTGGTCTATTTTAGTTACTTTCATAGTATTATGTCTTATGGCATTTTAATGTGGGGACGGGCTGCAGACATTGAGTCTATATTTATTCTGCAAAAAAGAGCCATCAGAGCCATATATAATCTTCGTAGGCGCGATTCTCTAAGGGAACTGTTTAAGGAAATTAACATCATGACGCTACATTGTCAATACATCTACGAAAACATAATGTATGTAAGAAAAAATCTACATCTTTTTAATAAAAGAGGTGACAGACACAGTTACAGTACTAGAAATAGAGACCAATTAGTTCAGCCAGGCTTCAGACTCGCTAAAGTAGACTCATCTTTCATGGGGTACTGTTTGATATGCTATAATAAAATTCCACAAAGTATTCTTGAACTGAATGAAACGAAATTTAAAACATGCATTAAACGCAGTGTGCGTTTAATACATGTTTTAAATTTCGTTTCTTTATGTAAGAAAGCATATTACAAGTTGGACGATTATATCACTGATAAAAATGCTTGGCTCAATGCCAGTCCTGCTCCACAAGAACAGGGGCGCCTAAATTGATAGCATTAAATAGTATTGTTGGAGCTGCTGAAGATTGTATAACTATCTTTGCATTGTATAGATTCAATCTCTTTTGTATTATATAGCCGCCTAGCCCATATTGTGTGAGTACTATGTACTAGAAAGCTGTCATTCGCTGGAAACCTGCGTCTTTTCTTGACTTGAATGTGCCCTGGCGGTTAGGAGTATGTCATGCTCACTCAAATGTCTCGCTGATGGTGGCACGTGTGTCGGATCATTTAGTTCCCTTCAAAATGGTTGAGTTTAATGGTGCTGATACATGCGTCATGTTCGTGAACGGGCGCTGTCAGTTGTGACTGGTCATCTCTTATTTGCCACGGCTTATTTGAATTAATTATTTTATTTTTGAATTGTTTTTACTATGGACACTTTTAACGTACACATCTTGCTGCATCGTTCTCACATAATGTAACCAAGGTTTTGTTAAAGTATTCTGATTTAAAAGAGTGTCCATGGAGTTTCTTGCCCGTTCTTCTCCATAGAGATCTACGTTAGGGAATGGGCAACTACAGTACTTTCACAGTTTTTGTGCCTTGTGACTGGGACTGTAGCTTTATTTTACTGTAGCCTTTGTTTCGACAATTCAAAAGTGCCTGTAACTGGCCTACTTGAAATAAATGCTTTGATTTTTGATTTTATAAATGCGAAAGTTTGGATGGATGGATGGATGTTTGTTACTCAATCACGCCAGAACGGCTGAACGGATGTAGACGAAATTTGGTACAGAGATATATTATCGTGCTAATAACTTAGGTGGATGAGCAATATTGCATTATGTCCATATTCTGCAACTGTTTTACAACTGACAACTGTCATAACATGCATCGGAGTATAACGGCTATTTGTCAGCGAAGCCCATTTGTCATCGAAGCGAAGCGAGGTAGGCTGACGGTTCACAGACCTCCCTGTAAACCAGGGTTCGCAATTTCGAGTCGCAGCCAGTTTCCACTATTTGTGTTTTTTTTTATGCTTTAAGATTTCCAAAATAATAAACATGGTTGGCGAGTTCGATCCCCAGCCGGTTTTCACTTTTTGTAACTCGATAATTTGTTTTATTCTATTGCTTTATGATTTTCAAATCTTATGAAGTATTTCGATTAGTATGCTTTTGGTTTTTTTTAACCATTCAAAAGACAGTTGGGTAATCATAAATTAATAAATAATAATTGAACAATTTTCACTGGCCCAAAAAAAATCTCTAAAAACTTTAAAATAAAAACAAAAATTAAAAATTAGATAAAACCAACGACGTTGTTAATTTGTTCCGTGCGGGGTTCGAATCAGATACTCGCAGCACAGCAGCCATTCGCTCAGCCACTGCGCCAACCGTGCCGTCACATAGCTGTGGCTGTGGCTCCCTCGGACATTGCTGCAATTTTGCTTAACGGTGGCCGGACTGCACATTCCGTTTTCACATTGCCGCTGATTCTTGTAAGTGAAGATACCTCAACATGCAACATCACCGAAAACAGCGGCCGGGGTGTCCTTTTGCAGCAGTGCAAGTTTAAAGTGCATTAGAGGCACAGCTTGCAGGACATCCGCAGCAACCGGGCGCTGATGGGTGGTGTTGTCGTTTTGGTCGTAGGCGACTTTAGACTTATACTACAAGTTATTGAGAGGCCGGGCACACCGGCGGATGAAATAAACGCATGTCTCAAGGCTTCACCACTGTTGTCTAGGATCAAAAAGTTCCATCTTACCTGCAACATGCGCGTCCAACTCTTCAACGATCACGAAGCAGGTGTCTTTGCGAATATGCGCCTGCAAATGGGAGTGGGTCGTCTGGAATCGGGCGCAGATGGGAATATTCTATTTTCCGAAAAAAATTCCCATCCAGTGGCTACATCATCATAATCATGCACGTTTTTCCCAATTTGGAGGTTAATATAAAAAATGAAGGGTGGCTGTGTGAGGGTTAGTGCTGTCGCCAAAGAACGAGTGGGTCAATCAAATAAAAAAAAATGATAATATCGTCGGCGTCGACATCCATAGAACATGGGGTGATGAAGAATGATGATAGTACTGCTTACCCCATTGGATTTCTCAACTGCCTGGGGTTAACGGCTTACCGTCCCATAAGCTGGAGCTAAAAGTTGGCTTTCCAGTTATGCTGATGCGAAACTTTGATGCACCCAGACTGTGTAATGGAACCAAGCTTCGTATCACAGAGCTGGGCAGGAGTATTATAATAGCCACCAGTATTACAGGAGTGGCTAAATGAGAGAGCAGTTTAATTCCCCGCATACCCATTATTCCAAATAACTTGCCATTTCAATTTAAGAAGTAGCAATTTCCCTTAAAATTGGCTTTACAATGACGGTCAACAAATTCCAAGGAAAAACCTTCAAAGTGGCAGGCATTCATTTGGGCAATTCATGCTTCTCACACGGTCATTATACAAATCATTTAATGTTGTATACAAAGCGGTATTAGAATAAATAAATAAATAGCGCCCAACAAGGCGTTTGATTGTTCACTTTGAAAAAAAAGTCGTATGGCACCATAGTCTTCCGGTTTTTAAGCCTTGTCGTCGCCTCTTCGCCATTTGTTTTGTTTCAGACCTCTGGCGTTCAGAACTACAGCGCCCAAAAAGGCGCCTTTTGTAGTCATCACCCACATTGTCACATTTTGATCAGGCCTTCAGTTCTCACACATAACATCCTGCCTGTAATCGCCGAAGGGTTAGGCACAGGTGTGTACCTAATCGTACACCCACATTTCACCAGTTATGTTGAAGTCCCATGTAATAGTGGGCGAGCCTATTGCCATCAAATCGGGCACAAATCCAGACTCCGTAGCTGCTACTGAGAAATTCCTGATGGAATAACCAAATAACACTTTGCCCAACCCGGGAATCGAACACGGATACACAACAAAATTTCCACGCTAACGAAGTCGCGGGCAACAGCTAGTAATGAATATTTCCTTTATTTATTTCTATACAAATTAATTATATTTTTAAATATTCCTTACAAAAAAACAGTATTAGAAAAAACATTTAAAAATATAAAAAATTGTAGCCCACCGGTATCGGGATCAAGGCTCCAGAGAGAGGAACCTCCTAACAATACGAGCCGTATCCAGGAGTACCGCTTTCCGAATCAAGCCCTTGATCCAGCTGCCTAACGAGAGCCTCCTCAGGTATTGGTCGAGGCTCTTGGCAATTAAGCCATGGGCTGATACAACTATCGGCACAATGATCGCTGAGTCCACATCCCACATGTCGACAACCTCGTGAGTCAACAACCTCATGAGTCAAGTCAAGATACTTGATTTTTTTTATCTTTCTCGGGTTTCAAGAGGTTCTCATCATGCGGGACCGTTATGATAACAATCATTGCGTGCCGCACTGATCGATCCACCACCACTATATCAGGCTTATTGGCTACAATAGTCCTGTCAGTGATGATGGATCGATCCCAGTACAATGTAATACTGCCATTTTCGAGAACTGGGTCGGGCACATACTTATAGTACGGCACTTCCTTCCACAAGGTTGTATTTTAGAGCAAGTTGCTGAAGGATAATCCTGGCTACAAGGTTGTGTCTATGCAAGTACTCTCCGTTAACGAGACGAGAACACCCGGAGATAATGTGACGGATTGATTCGCCTGGACGGTGGCATGCCCGACATATGTCAACCGTACCGTTCTTTTCTTTTTTTTTCCGGATGGGAAATCATCAAATGAACCCCCCACCCTGGGCGGAGCGGAAGGGAGTGTCAGACTTGTACTGACTAAAACCCATCCATGTTCCTTCTTTGCCCTTTGTGTTCCAGGGCCACGGTATCTCTTTCGAACAGTCCCCCGACCACATCTCGATGCATCCCCACGTCGGCTTCAAGGAAATATTCCCTGAGACTGTATATCTCACGATTGTGGAGAGTCTTAGCGTTTAAAAAGCCTCGACCCCCACACCTACGTGGGATATACAGTCTCATTACCGAAGAACGCGGGTGATGAATTCGATATGCCGTCAACAATGTACGGACCCTCCTATCCAGGGCGTCTAGTTCTGTTTGAGTCCATTTGAGTATGCCGAAAGAGTACATCAAAACCAGCATGTTCCAACCGTTGAAGGCACGTACCTTATTTCCGCCTGATAAAAGAATACCAAAAAAACGCTCCTTCAACGATTGTTTCATGTCAGCAACAAACAATTAATTATTATACGCACAAATATAGCCGATCGATAACTTATCTTTATATCGACCCGGCTAATATTTTTCAATTGGTAAACAGAACACACACAAACAGTTTAACGAATGAAAAATATTTTAGCAATCTAAATTCTAGGACTATGTTGATCCTGCAGAAAAGCTTCCAGTTGCCATCAACTGCCATGGCCCACCTGGAAATCTCTGGACCGACTACGAAGTAAGGTGGGCCGGTGCAGATACATCTTAGTCTAATGGGATATTTCGAGGAAGAAAAGTGTGACTGTGGCGTCTCTCAAACGAAGTCCCATTTAATGTACTGCTGTTTGTGCAATCCACTGGCACCTAAAGGTAGAAGCTTACCTAAAGGAATCATGGACACGATGAAGGAGAAGCCCGCAACACTATTCCCAAATTCCCAACCACTGCAACTCCTGAATCCCATAATAAACAGTGTCGAATGCAAGAAAAGCGCCCAGGCAATGTAGCTCGACGAAGTACCGGAGAAACGATTTCATCATCATCATCATTTCAGCCGAAAGACGTCCACTGCTGGACGTAGGCCTCCCCCAAGTGTCGCCACATTGACCGATCCCGTGCGTCTCGCATCCAGCGGATCCCCGCAACCTTTACCAGGTCATCGGTCCACCTAGTGGGAGGCTTTCCAATGCAAGTTTCGTTTCGTATGTAACTGACAACACACACTGGTCATAGACTTTCGTCTTGAGACACTGCGGTAAGTTGGACGAGAAGATACCACACAACTTCCCGAACGCTGCCCAGCCGAGTCGGATTCGACGATTAACCTCTTTTTCGAAGTTAGACCTACCTAACTGGATCGTTTGTCCCAGATAGACATAATCGTCTACAACTTCGAGTATAGAGTCTCCAATCTTGATAGGAGTGGGTGTTACATGGGCATTCAACATGACTTTGGTTTTGTCCATGTTCATTTTAAGAACCACTCTTCCGGAAGCTCTACTGAGGTCATCGAGCATAGTACTGAGGTCCTCCATGGTCTCAGCCATGACCACTACCTCTACTCGCCATTGACGTTGATGCCTAGCCCTCTCCAGTCCAGAACCTTGAAAACATCCTCCAGTGCAACGGTGAACAGTTTCGGAGATATGACGTCTCCCTGTCTCACACCTCGCTGCAGAAGGATAGGTTCCGAGGTCTGGTCCTGAAGTCGGACTGACATGGTGGCGTTTTTGTACAAACACTTTAACACCTCGATGTACCGATAGTCAATTTATCACCGTTGGAGAGACTGCAGTACAGCCCAAGTCTCAATCGAATTGAAGGCTTTCTCGTAGTCCACAAACGCCAAACAGAGAGGCAGGTCTTCGGTCTTCTGTATAACCTGCCGCAGCGTATGTATGTGGTCTACGGTGCTAAAGCCTTTTCGGAATCTGGCTTGTTCGGGAGGCTGAAAATCATCAAACCTGCGCGCGAGACGATTCGTGATGACTCTTGAAAACAACTTGTAGACATGGCTTAGAAGTGAGATGGGCCTATAGTTCTTCACCCTTTTTGAAGAAGAGTACCACCACACCCCTGCACCATACCTGCGGCGTTTTCCCCTCGAGTATGACGGAATCAAACACCTTCTGAAGGACCTTAAGTAACGGTTTTCCACCTGCCTTCAGAATTTCGGCCGTAATTCCGTCATCACCCGGTGCCTTGTTGTTTTTTAGCTGTTTTAGAGCCATCCTAATCTCGTACAGGCTGAAATTCGGAATGTCTTCGGTATAGTCTCACTCGACTGTGGACATTCATAAGTACAGTACGCGTTGCTCGTAATAATAGAACGTCAACCTTTTTTAACTTTTACACCAAGTTCAGACTTTGCTAGTTTTGTTTTTATTTGCAATTTTATTCATCTTGAGTTTCAACAATGAAAACTTGCGCAGCCTGCAACGTGCAGTTCAATGACGGAGTCCAATGTGGGAGCTGCAAGAAACATCTGGATTTTGGATGTGCTAATATATCTAAAGCCGGATGGAGAAAGCTCGGCGCCAGCAGAATGGCGCAATGGAAGTGCCCCACCTGTCGAACGTCATCACCAGCTCTGGTTGCTCCTGAACCAGCCTCCCTCGAAACCATATTGAGTGAAATTCGTGACATGAAGCGCCAGTTGCTTAATTTGCCGACCCTGGTTGATGATATTCGAGTAATCAAGGACGAGTTAGCCGAGCTAAAAATTACTTGTGAAGGCACTAGCGGTAGGCTCGATGAATTTGACACAAGACTAGCGGAGGTTGAAGCAAAAGCATCGGAACTTGACAAGCTTCAGGAAACAGTAAGCTGTTTGCAGACTGATTTCCAAGTGATATGAAAGAAATCCAAGTTCGAACTCGCAAAGTATGAACAGCGATCCCGATTAAACAACGTTGAAATCAAAGGAGTCCCTATAAGAAAAGATGAAAATCTTTTTTCGATTATTGAAGCGATCGGCCGGAAGGTCAATTACAGCTGCCCTAAATCACAGGTGAATTATATCTCAAGGGTGCCTATTTTCAATTCCAACGAAAAACTGATCATTGTGAGTTTTTTGAACCGGTATGTTAAAGAAGATTTTATCGCAGCTGCACGTGCCGTTAAGGACCTATCCACATCCCACATCGGGTTTCAGAGCACATCTCAGCGTATATATGTCAATGATCACCTGAGCGTTGAGTATAAGAAGCTATTAAGTAGGGTTAAGACTATGGCCAAGGAGAAATATTATGAATTCGTTTGGGTCAAGCATGGGAAAATCCATATATTGAAAAATGCTAATTGTAAAGTAGCTATTATACGTAAAGAATCTGATTTAAACAAGATTGAGTAAAGTGCTTCCTATTTCTATTAAGTCATTTTTTTAATTTTAGTTTTATTTCATTCTTTTATTACATTTCAATCACTTATATTTTTATGATCCTAAGTATCCCAATACTTGCTTACAAAAGGTTTACAACCTCAATCGCAACTACGAGCTCGACACTCGTTTCTTACCGCGCTGTTTACTTCAAAGCTCAAATACATTCCAATATGTTTGACCTGTTTTCGCTTGTACGCACCACGCATTACTGCTTGCTCTTTCGCACAGCTGTTTGTTACTTACTGTCGTATGACTTGTATTCACGCGCAAACTTTTTTAAAGCTTACCTTCCTTGCATATTTATATTTTTATTGTACCTTAATATTCATTATAATTCTAATTATTATTATTTAACGAATGCTGTTATTTTAATACTCGTATATCATACCGATTTATATTCAATTATTGACTACATCTTCAATGGCTAATAACATTAATAACTTAAACATATATTATCAGAACGTTCGAGGTCTTAGAACTAAAACTCATTCTTTTTATCGTCAAATGTCACTAAATTCCTATGATGTCATAGTACTTACCGAGACTTGGTTGTTGGATGGTGTTTTGAATTCTGAGTTTTTTGATGATCGGTACATTGTTTGGCACCGCGACCACGACCGACCCACCTTCACACTGAACATTCACACCAGTGTTAACGTGGAGAAATTTCTTTCCCAGCCTTCACACCAGTGTGAAGGCTGGGAACATTACGTTCCCTACCTTCACACCAGTGTTATGGAACGGAAATCACTTTCTCGACCTTCACACTAGTATTTATATATAAGAACACTAATGTTACGGATGGGAACCCTGTCACATCAATGTGAAGGTCGGGAAAGTGAGATACTGGGGGTTTGTAAAGAATCACTGGCCACTTGAAGTATTTATTATCAGTAAGATGAAGTTTCATATTATGTCAGCAGGCGACGTCTTTAATGCCTGTCTTTCTGATACAACCATCTTGTGCCCGTGGTAAGGGGATAATAAATTACAATGTATTTTTCTCTCATTGAGAGAAATGGGGGAAAAGTACTTTTGTTCCAATTGGAATTCCCAAATTAATAAAAGTGTCCACAACAATTATGTTACTCTCCCAAAATAATTCTCGGCTTTACAAGAAGATACAACAATTAACAAAATAAAATTACAATTAGAACCAAATAAAAGAAAACAAATTGATATTGAAAAGGACCATTTAATTATTAGCACGCAACTGCAGTTGGTACGGGGAGATATTGAGATTGGGCATTTTTTTAGAAATTCATCGTTAGCCTTTTCCTCTTTTGCTTTTTCTCTTCTCCTCTTTTTCTCTTTTCCTGTCGCGAAACCCCGTCGTGTACGTGACCCTAGCGGGAAAGTGGCTCCTAGAGTGATATGAGTGGAACGTAAAATTAGTGTATAATCTGCTATGAATTATACGCATATCACTCTAGGAGCCACTTTTCCGCTAGGGTAACGTACACCACCCCGTCCCATGCCCTCCCCGACCCTTGCTCGAGCCAGCCCGCGTGGCTGAGCTTGTAGTCCAAAATAAGTTCCTAAATAATGACACCAAACAGATCCAGCCTGTCCCTTTGCTGTCCTCCCCCAGCGACGCCCTATGCCGAGGCTCTTTAAGCGTGCAGTCGCTTAGTTTGTAAGTTTTTTTTTGTTTTAGCTGGGGGCCTTACACTCAAGGCACCCACAGGATAGTCCGGTTGAGCAGACCACAACCTCCTAGGTTGAACTGCGAGATGCCATTTCGAAATAAAAAAAATATATAATTGAAGAATGAATAATTTTGGCAGCTTTGTAAATGCCGAAAATCCTGAACCGTATCAGCTTGCACGGGTGTCTGATAATGAAAGCGGGTGCATTTTTGAACCGCTCTCTCAGCTATTAAATTTACAAAGAGCGAATGTATTACTTAGCAAGAACTTGTATACACCTCTCAGCAGCCGTCTGTGTCATGACCATTTGACACAAAAGTGCTGGAATCAGTTGAAGGAAAGTCCCCTACATCAAGATTTGCACTTGTTTAAAGAGGTTGATTTTTATTAATTTCACATTTTACATAAATGGCTTATTGACAATTGTTTTTATAGTGTAAAAGAATTTCTTAAAAAAAAGGAACCGATTGATATAGCTACCGAGTTCTACAAAGTATTTTAAGTTGCTATATTTTTTAAAAGTTTTCTTTAATTAAAAGTCTATTTTAATTAAGATTTAGAATAGATACGAAACCTGAATTGTAAATGTTATTCTTATTACCTAGACATATTATAATATTAATTTACACTAATTGATGTTGTATTAAAATTTTACGATGTCCTAATATTTGTATGCCATTCTATGGCGAAACATGTAAGATGACAACCCTATTGATAAGACCTTAATGTACCATGTTTTTATACAAATAAAATTATTCTATTCTATTCTATTTTACATTAAGTATCATTGAATAAGTATCCTTTCGACGTAAGTGATTTTAATTTTTATTATAGGTAGTTAATAATTTTTGTTTTTTTTTTTTATATTCCCTTTTTTCTTATCATTCATACATTCCCAACGTTAACACTGGTGTGGAAAAAAAAGTCCCGTCTGACCCACCTTCACACTGAACTTTGAAAGTGTGACAGTGTGAAGGCTGGAAAAGAAATTTCTCCACGTTAACACTGGTGTGAATGTTCAGTGGGTCAGTCGTGGCCGCGACCGAGAGTATGTTTTAACCGGGCAATCGCGGGGTGGGGGGGTACTCATTGCTACTCGTAGAGAATTATCTGTTATTTGCCAACCTAATTTTCACTCTACAGCAGAGGACCTCTGGATATCAATATACCTAAAAAATCGTATTACGAAGAACAATATAACCTTGCATATCTATGATATTTACTTATGCCAACAAAACTTAGGCCGTTCTTTTTCCTCACAACTTTCTAATTTTCTTGCTAAACTAAACCAAACAGTTATTAATAATATTTCTGATACCTTTCTCATAATAGGAGACTTTAATATGAGCGGTATTAACTGGGTTCCATCTGATAACCTATGGCTTGTTCCATTGAACCCTATCAGTAACGACGAAGTTTTGCTTTGTGATGAGTAATGCACTCTCGATCTTGGTCAATATAACACGGTAACTAATAGATATAGTAGAATCCTAAACCTAGTCCTTTCCAATGATAAAGTGAGTGTGACCGAATGTTCCAGCCCATTAGTGCCTATTGACACCTATCACCCAGCTTTATTGATTAATATTTATGATTAATATTTATAATGATTTATTTGGACCTATCTGTAACACCTCTGCTTAAATGTGCTCCTCGTACTCAATTCTTGTACGATAAAGGTGACTATGATTCTATTAGCAGAGACATTCGTACTACTGACTGGGAAACTGAGTTCTCCGCGCGGATAATTGATGATGCAGTCAATTTCTTTAATCAGTTTATTGGTGATCTACAAATAAAATATATTCCACAAAAACTGTTTCGGAATAAAAAGTATCCAACATGGTATAGTCCGTCACTTATTAAAACAATTAAAGAAAAATATAAACACTTAAAAAGATTTAAAACGTATGGTAACTTATCTGACGAATCAACATTCAAGCTTCTCCGTGAAAAGGTGAAAAATATGGAATCCCAATGCTACCGTAACTATTTGGATCTTACAGAAAGTTCAATTAAAAACAACCCAAAATACTTTTGGACTTTTGTAAAAAAACGTCATAACTCAAACGCAGTCCCGAGCACATTGAACTATAACAGCGATACCTTGCGGACGGGGGAATCTATTTGTCAGGCTTTTTCGGAATATTTCCATTCTACTTTCCTCAATCCCAGTGTTAGTCATGCAATCTCTTCTCCTTCTCTTTTTAACGATTCGTCGAGCCTAACATCTGACATCTGCAATATCATTGTTGAAACTGACGAAATTACTAACTTGCTTCGTAAGTTGGATACATGCAAATCGGCAGGTCCCGATAACATCCCATCCAAACTTCTTGTTCGGTGTGCACCTTCGATAGCGCAACCTATTTCAATTTTATTTAGAAAATCTTTTTATACCTGTGTTGTACCACAAATATGGAAATCTGCGTTTATAACGCCTATTCATAAAAAAGGTGTTAAAACAGACAGAAAATTACAGGCCGATATCTAAATTATGTATCATAGCAAAAGTCTTTGAGAGGATAATATATAATCAGGTTTATTCTGCTCTGAAAAATTCATTTAGCTCGTTCCAACATGGTTTCCTAAAAGGGAGGTCTACTGCCACGAACCTGATAAGCAGATTGACGTCGTCTATACGGACTATAGCAAAGCCTTTGATCGAATCGATCATAGCATTCTGATATCCAAGTTAAATAGCATGGGAATTCGTGGCGATCTACTCAAATGGTTTTCTTCCTACCTTGTCAACAGGTCCCAAGCAGTGGTACTTAACAATTATATATCTAGCTGGGTCCCTGTTCCTAGTGGAGTCCCACAGGGTTCATTACTCGGTCCTTTGCTTTTCATAATCTACATTAATGACATCGACTCTTGCTTGACTTCATCCAAAATACTGTGCTTGTGCTTGTGACCTCCCTACCGGCGTCAGCGTAGTTTGCTACGCTGACGACACGCTGGTACTGGCACAAGGGAGGTCGCACGAGGCGGCGGCCGAAAACATGACACGCGGGGTTGCGATAGTCGTGGAGAGGATCCGGCAATTAGGTCTCGAGGTGGCACTGCACAAGTCCGAGGCCATGTGTTTTCATGGGCCTCGGAATGCGCCACCGTCGGGATCCCTACTGACGGCAGGAGGGGTTTCCATCGGCGTCGGGTCGACGTTGAAGTACCTAGGACTCGTCCTCGACAGCCGGTGGAACTTCGTGGAGCACTTTCGACGTTTGGCTCCCAAACTGGAACGGACAGGGGCTGCCTTCAAGCGGCTCTTGCCCAACCTGAGGGGTCCAAACGCCTCCTGCCGGAGGCTATACGCGGGGGTCGTGCGGTCCATGGCCCTTTACGGGGCCCCGGTGTGGGCGCGTTCTTTGAGGCGGCAAGCCGCCCACTACCTGAACGCGCCCCAAAAGGTAATAGCCATATGGCTAATCCGGGGGTACCGCACGATCTCCGGCGAAGCGGCTAGCCTCCTTGCCGGATTGCCGCCATGGGATCTGGAGGCGATAGTCCTCGCACGCCTGCACGAATGGCGCGCGGAGGCATTACGTCGGGAGGAAACTCCGCTGCCGCGGCAAATTGCCGCTCAGCGGACAGACCTCCGGCGTGATCTCATGGCGACATGGAGAGAGCGACTGTAGCAACCCCGTGCAGGGCACGCCACCATAGTGGCGATAAGTTCCCTCTTTGAGGAGTGGCTAGAGAGGCGTCACGGCGCCCTCACCTACCGCCTGACGCAGGTCCTCACCGGACACGGTTGTTTCGGGAGGTTCCTGCACCGAATCGGGCGGGAGGAAACGCCCGGGTGTTTCCACTGCGAGGATCGTCCGGAGGACACGGTGGAGTACACCGTGGAGGTCTGCCCCGCTTGGGCGGAGCACCGCCGTGTCCTCGTAGCGGCGATCTCTCGCGTCCGGCCTTGGTTCAAGCCATGGTCCGGAGCGAGAGGAAATGGGAAGCCGTCACCTCCTTCTGCGAAGCAATCATGCTAGTGAAGGAGGTGGCGGGACGTGAGAGGGAAAGAACCTTACGTCCCAGTCGCCGCGGGAGACGCCCTGGGCGTTGGGGGTCACGTGGTGGCTCCCGGCCACCGTAGGCGCGGGCCTGTGGACGGCGAGTTATGGGCCAGCTCGCCGTCCGGCCGTCTTATGAGGACAGGCCGTGTCGACGGCGCGTTCGTGTTCGGCGTGCGCCTCAAAGAGATGTCAGCAAATAAGTAGGGGTCCGCAAGGGCCGACGCCTGCCGGGGCTGCGGGACTGTTCGAAAGAGATACCGTGGCCCTGGAACACAAAGGGCTAAGAAGGAACATGGATGGGTTTTAGTCAGTACAAGTCTGACACTCCCTTCCGCTCCGCCCAGAGTGAGGGGGGTCATTTGATGATTTCCCATCCGGAAAAAAAAAAAAAAGGTATCTATGTTATCATCAAAAAGTACCATATCATTCGGAAAACTACCATAACCCATGCAAACAATATCATATATTACCTTTACTCAAACGCCGTGAGATTTCTGACTGTGTGTGTTTGTTGAAAATTTTTAATAACACCATAAACTGTAGCGATATTTTGTCAAAATTTTATTTCAACGTTCCCTTGAAATCTAAACGATACAATCCACCTTTGTGTGTGCCATTTGCTTCAACTAATTGTAGGCAGAATTCGTACATTGTGCGTGCAAACCGAAACTTAAACAAGCTTTGTAAACAGTATGATATAGATCCATTCCAAACTAGTGTATCGTAAGCTAGGAAGTCCTTAAGTCGAAGCTTTTTCATGTAGTTAATTTTGTAATGATGGTTGTTATGCAGTGTGAGCAACAGAGTAATTATGCTGTAGTATATAGTAACTTGGTGTGAATGCCCATAGAATTTACTTTTTTTTTTTCTTTCTGTATTTTAAAAGTGGAGACCTGTAATTGGCTTTCAGACTATTGTACTGTCCTTGATCTGTTTGTTTTAGCTGTAAACCTCCCATGTTATCTAAATAAATAAATAAATAAATAGTGTCGGGTCAGTCTAGCTCTTGGGTCGTTAGCTAGATTTTCAACGGGTTTACTGGTTGAAGTGTACAACTGCCCATAAAACTATCGATCTACCTCAGCAGCTCCGGTTTGGCGGATACGATCCTGCCATCGTCGGTCTTCAGTTTCGTGAGCTGGCTCTGCCCAATAGCCAGATCTCTTGAAAATACCTTGGAGCCTTTATTTCGCTCAATAGCGTCTTTAATACGCTCGGTATTAAAGCGGCGGAGGTCGCTCTTCAAGGATTTAGAGATCCGTCTATTGAGTTGCCGGTATTTCCACGCCTCATCTGAAGACTGCAGGATCATCTCACGCCGCTCCTTCATGAGCTCGAGAGTATGATCAGAGAGTTTTTTGTTCCTGTGTGCACGACGTGTCTTAAAGAACTTAGACCCAGTCGTATGGACAGTTTCCACGAACGAAATGAGAAACGATTTAACTGCATTGAATCCGGCAACAAAATGAATCAGAAATTAACTGAGGAGTAAGAAAAACATAGAACAAGAAGAAGTAAGATGTGTAAGGAGTAAACTCACGATGCTGTCCTGCGGTGGGTCGGGGCCGGCCTCCAGCAACAACACGGAGAATTGTGGCACCTGCGCCAGCCGCGCCGCCAGCGCACACCCCGCCGTGCCACCGCCCACCACGATGAAGTCGAAGGAAGACCCGTCTGTGAAACAATCACATCATAGTCGTACGAGGATCTTTGCACATCATTCATGTTATACATAGTCGTACGTGGATCTTTTGACACGTGGATTTAATTGAAACTAACGCCGCCATCTTATTTTCCGATTAAATTTTCCAAAGACTTTAAATCTTAGTACTTATTAGTTCCGTGCAACTTCGACAGAAAACTTTGGCTAAAGTATTCTACTTTTTGGCCAAAACGTTTCGGTGCTTTAGGAGTATAAGTGTATGAGGGAGAAAGTTCCTCAATATTCCATAGAAAAGGAAGGACCCTGCGACTAGAGGGGTTTTCATCAATCGCGGATAACATAAATGGCGCGATTCAGAATTTTTATGGTAGTTCTTAATTTGTGTCATAGATAGCGCTGTAGTACTTTTTGTAATACGTTGCTGTAGTACTTTTTGTTCTATGCAGTACTTTTTGTAGTACCATAGTGCCGCTACAGAACCAGCACTACTGAACCTTTCAGTCATTTCACAATTATTGTACCCCTGTCTGCGTCCCTGTCAAAACCACAGTGATCTTAATTCACGTTACATTAACTTTGCTGTTGGATTGCTGCTGACAGAGGTAAATAACAGTAAAAGAACTGTACATGTTTATGTATACATGAGGTAGCAATAGCATCACATTTTACTAGTTATGTTTTACGTAACGTAAATGCGAACGATTTTTAAATAAAAAATACAACTATCAGGTACATTCCATAGCATTTTTTGCACAATTAGTATCACCATATGAACAAAACCGCGTATTTTAAAATGGTTCGCTAGGTCCTCGGGACACACATTACTAAATATAATAAAACTTTACTCAATTATAGCTTGCCTTGTGGAAATCGAACCCACTAGGCCATAAACAAGTAAAACTGTGCGTAGATAAATAAATGAATAACAATACGTACTGATGACATCAGCCTGTCTCGGGTAGGGCTCCTGTATCAGGCACTGCGAGGCCGCGAAGAACTGCAGCGCCGCCGCCACGGCAGCTCCCGCCGCGCCTGCTGTCCCCGGGGCCGCGCACCCGCCTACCGTGTCCATCCTGCCTGGAAGAAACAACACTCATAGTATAGTTACCTTGGTCAAAGTATATAAAGCAATTAATCGTATTTCCTAAGTCATAATCATCATCCCAGCCTTTTCCCAAGTATGTTGGGGTCGGCTTCCAGTCTAACCGGATCCAGCTGAATACCAGTATTTTACATAGAGTAACTGCCTGTCCGACTTCCACTTCTTGGGTATAAATACGATACCCTTTGGTAAGACTGGTTGTCAGTGTTTCGGACCACTGACTAGCTGTAACGACTGTCAAACTGTCAAAGATATACTTATGACAGCCGGGAGCAACGGCTTAACAAACTTTCCGGGGCACGGAGAAAACTCGGGGTGCACTAGATGGCCACACATGTACAGACCAACCCTGGCAAACGCTGCTTCACCGTGAAGATCGACGTGTGTGACTGTTATTTTTTTAGCCACGAGCTCCACTAACGTATTTCCTAAGTACCTACTTCCTATTTGTGACAACTTCAATACCAAGTCTTACTTGACCATCAACATCCCCACTTCCACCCAATTCGATATTATGACTATCACTGTTCGATATTCACTCATTTATGTACTACTTAAACACACCTTTATTTTTTATTTTTTACTACGTGGTTGCTGACATTTCTTTGTGGCGCGCGTGGAACACGAACGCGCCGTCGACACGGCCTGTCGTCATAAGACGGCCGGCCGGCGAGCTGGCCCATAACTCGCCGTCCACAGGTCCGCGCCTACGGTGGCCGGGAGCCACCACGTGACCCCCGACGCCCAGGGCGTCTCCCGCGGCGACTGGGACGTGAGGTTCTTTCCCTCTCACGTCCCGCCACCTCCTTCACTAGCATGACTGCTTCGCAGAAGGAGGTGACGGATTCCCATTCCCTCTCGCTCCGGACCATGGCTTGAACCAAGGCCGGACGCGAGAGATCGCCGCCGCCAATCGCCGCAACGAGGACACGGCGGTGCTTCGCCCAAGCGGACGTTTATGTCCTTAAATACCTTTCTTCGGGTATTATTAACCAAATGCAAAGTTCTGACTTATTGGTCAAACAGTAGATTTTTCTTTGTTGGGACGTACTTTTTAATTGTTTCTTTGTTATTATTTTTTTGCGTCTAAGGTAAGTAATAGTATTCATAACACATTTAAAACAGACACTTGCCACTGCGTATTCACAAAACTTCTATGATTTGCAAAACATCAAATCTCTGCTAATATATCATTGCAGGTAGATTCAAATCAACCGAAAATATGTTTATTTGTCGGAATGAGCTATCAAAAAGATGTCATTCTTAAAAAAAGTGTTTTTTTTTGTTCGTATTGAAAAATGGGTAGTCGATCTTTGTTTAGTTATATTTTATTTTGCTATGCTGACTTTACACACCAGGGTCTCTTAACGTGATTCGTGTCGGGCAATCGGGCAGCCACCACGACCGTTAGACTCGAACCCTCACACGTTATCCCAGGGTCTGACTTCTGGCTGGAGGAGCGTGACGAACTGCGCATGTGCCCCAGCGCACCGGCGAAAGGTATTTGAAGATGTAATTGAAGAACACTAGGGGTTTTAGTAATAGTCTGACGGGCCTTGCCGCTCGTCACAGGGTGTAGGAAAATCTCGGATTTTTTTATTTTCGATTACGACATTATTATTTTAAATTGTTCAAATAAAATATCGTAGGTGTCTACAAAATATGTTGTTTGGCTAAAATGGCTACGTCAGGATATATGCGTCAATAGGTTTAGAGTTATACCCGGAAGTCTAGCAAGCCTCAAGATGTCAGTGCCAGCTTGCCCAAACAGTTCTAACAAATACAACGTAAATGTAACATCAAGGGTTTCAACCCTTGACGTTACATTGTGTTTATAAAATGTCTCTTTGCGTATGTGACCGTGATGTTCTTCTGTACCATGGAACGGATTTTGATGCGGATTTCACCATCATTTTGAGAACCTATTCTGGAAGATTGTGTTGTGGACCACTCTACATCCCAAATGCAATCTAATAAGCTAAATCCTATGACCAGTACGTAATGCACGCACGCACGCATGCCTGAGAGATACTTATTTCTAGACGGCATGTAAAGCGCATTAAGAGGCCCATGGCTGGCATAAAAACTCTGATACTACATTAGGCACTAACCACATGATAAAGAAAGAGAAGCACGTAATGACTGTTGAGGTAGCTGGACTGCTGGATCAATGACTTGATGTAGGTAACAAGCAACACCCAGGTACCACTAGACACGACTGACTGAAGACTATATACAAGTGAAGCCCGCCTGCCGTTCATATGACCGGTAGGAGATTCCAGTTATTCCCTTACACAATTGATGAATGCCCTGTCTGTTAGAGGAGGACACATGAGCAGTTCGGTCAAAGTAATAGCTAGGTATACAACCTGTGCACCGCTCCACGCCTGGACACTGAATGATCACTACATGCTCGATTATTGGTTTTTAAACTAACTTCGAAAAACTCAACGAGGAAGTCTTCAAATCGTCTATATTTTTTTTTTTGTTTTTTGAATAGACTTAGTGTGAATATAACGTGTGATGTTGATTGTTGAGGGTTCAGTGATCGCTTAATGATCCTGCCTTTAAAATATTTGCATGAATTTGTTTGTATAACCTACTTTACATTACTATTACTTTTATAGTTTGTAAGTACCTACATTGTTACTAACGTCTTGTTGCTCGAAATAAATGATTAAATTAAATGTACTATCTATGACTTGACGCGTAGGTATGACTATACTGCGATACCTATATTACTTGACGCGTAGGTAGGAAATACTGCGATGATCAATTTAGATGATTTACGGTTATTTGTGTAGAAAAAACCTCTTGCAAAAAATATGTCCCTGACCTCGACCACCAGTTCACTACACCACGTAGGGGGATATTTTAGGAACTGCTGATCCAATTCCGAAAATTCTTTCACTAATTGGAAGCTACATTATACCCGAGGGCCATAGGTAGGCTATATGTACATAAAACGTTCCCGACGGATAATTTCTGACCAGACGGGAGCGAAGCCGCGGACAAAAGCTAGTATCTATTTCAAAATAAAGCGTCTATAGACCGACCGCTTTAATGAGTCCTCGCGAAGGTATCAATTTAAATAGAATATTCTGAAGGTTGATCACGTATTGGTTCAATTATATATTACTAGCGACCCGCCCCGGCTTCACACGGGTAGCACTTCCCTATTGCCGATGACTTCTGTCTGATAGGTTCAAAAGTTTAAACAGATATCTATAGGTACGGTCCCGGTGGGGTGGACAACACATCAGGCTTTATTTTGTTTCATGCATTATAAGATTGCGCTAAAGGTTTATACGCTCCTACTATAATAGTGTAGAGTCGAGTAATTTGTATGTTTGAACGCACTTATCTCAGGAACTACCGATTATAGAAAATAGTGATGCAGAAAAAGAGTCTATAAAAGTTATGAATAAAGACTTCTTCAGGATAAGGCACAAATAAGAACTCATTCAACCTAATAATTAAGTTTTGATATTAAACTTGCCAGAAATGTTCAACTGGTTGTGTGAAAAATATTGAACACTTAATGCAATCCAGCGTTGACGTTCTATATCTAGCCATGTGTCTGGAGTCATTTGAGTTGAAAATGCAAGTCCGTGGGTATTATTGGCAGTCGGGGTTTAATAAATAAGTGATAGTGCATTGTGATGCAATAAAAAATGCGATCGACTTGCACATTAATTGTCTGCGACGAAAGGTCTGCCCTGGAGCAATGATGTGACCTCGTCGATGTGTTCTGAGTATCCAATGTATTTGGAATCGAAACAAAGTTGTTTGTAAGATTTACCATGTCTTGCTTAAATTCCCCATTTCTTTTGTTTAGCCAGTATTGTTCCACTTCTGAGCAAAGACTTCACCAATTCCTTCAAAGAACTCTTTTCCTGCGTCATTCGTCGCAGTCTACGTCTCTCCACTTCTTTCTGACTCGACCAGGCAGCGCCTATGGTGGTCGGAAGCCACCACGTGACCCCCGACGCCCAGGGCGTCTCCCGCGGCGGCTAGGACGTGAGGTTTTTTCCCTTTCACGTCCTGCCACCTCCTTCACTAGCATGACTGCTTCGCAGAAGGAGGTGACAGCTTCCCATTCCCTCTCGCTCCGGACCATGGCTTGAACCAAGGCCGGACGCGAGAGATCGCCGCCGCCAATCGCCGCTATGAGGACACGGCGGTGCTCCGCCCAAGCGGGGCAGACCTCCACGGTGTGCTCCACCGTGTCCTCCGGACGATCCTCGCAGTGGAAACACCCGGGCGTTTCCTCCCGCCCGATTCGGTGCAGGAACCTTCCGAAACAACCATGTCCGGTGAGGACCTGCGTCAGGCGGTAGGTGAAGGCGCCGTGGCGCCTCTCTAGCCACTCCTCAAAGAGGGGACTTATCGCCACTATGGTGGCGTGCCCTGCTATGGTGGCGTGCCCTGCTATGGTGGCGTGCCCTTCCAAGGCGGAACTTTGCATCTCGGTGAGCAACCAGTTCTGATCACTGTAGGTTAGGGGTGTAGGACTCGTGGCTAAATATTAATAGCCGCACAGGTCGATCTTCGAAATTAAGCAACGATTTCTGAGTTCCAGTCCGTGGATGGGTGGCCATATCGAGGACCCTCCGTGTCTCGGAAAGTACGTTACGCTGTTGCCCTCAGCTCGTTTGCAGATCTTTAACAGTCAAACGGGTAGAAACTCGAAAGTCTGGCAAACATTATCATCAGTATCCAGGTGTATCGTATTACCCAGGAACTGTGTTGAGGAGTCAGATACGCTCGATGTAATATGCTGGCATTCACTAAATGCGACTTGAAGCCAAACCCAACTTAGTTGGGAAAATGCTGACAAATGGCGATGGCTCTTGCTTGTGATTCGCCAATCCCTATTTAAAGTAATTCATTGACAAATTGTACATTTTCTTGTCTAGAAGGAACTCTCACAATAGTTTTAAAGAGAAGACACTTTAGAACATCAAAATTTAGCAGGGAATACAATTGTTTCTTATTTCCTATCCGCAAGGGGGCTCTGGTTCAATTGGCAAGATCTAACGGAAGTCTCCAGAAAATAAAACCGTACAGCCAGTCACCCCATAGGGCTATTCTTCTAGTGCAAATCTCGTAATGTCCTGCCATTGGGTTGGCGACCAGGTCCATTCGTAGCTGAGTAATATATGGGTCGGTTATTGTGAATCGATGAAATTACTAAACCATTAACAACTGTTTTGTTCAGGATTCAAAAGACACGTTTTAAATGGCCTGTTCGTTCGTACGGAAAGTTCTTGTCGTAGGTGTTGCAAATGTTTTCAATCATTAGTTTAGTTTAGTTTATTTATTAATAATTATCAAAAATTACAGGTCATATTTTTCAGGACAGGTTATGTTTTTTTTTTATTTCGCAAGGCTTTTACCAGGAGCTAAAGATAATTTCTGAGCGATTATCCTCGTTGCTCTAACGGTCGGAAGAATTACTGCTGAGCATGAGGTAATGAATTCCCAGATCGGACAGTGTTATTGGGTTTATACATTAGAAATTTCTCAGTAGTAGCCCTGAGCTTGGATGTGTCAGATTGGTGGTAATAGGCTCGTCCCTCATTACATGGGACTTCAACATTACTGGCATAATGTGGGTGTACAATTACTGGTACACCTCTGCCTACTCCTTCTGAGAAACACAGGCGAAATATTATGTTATACAGTAACATTATGTTGTCGATTGTGCTGTACATTATATTGTAGCTTCATATAGCGAACTTTCTCATTTAGAGTCATCTTCTAAAGGCCCCCGTCGTTTTAATGATATTATTTTGTTGCGCGAGTTATTTGCATTCTATGATATTTCCTAAGATATTCATCCAAATGAAATGGTGTGAAGAGAAATTT
The DNA here is from genome assembly GCA_963576755.1 of Noctua janthina. Lineage (NCBI taxonomy): Eukaryota > Metazoa > Arthropoda > Insecta > Lepidoptera > Noctuidae > Noctua > Noctua janthina. The sequence continues at coordinate 963,903 of OY755055.1, read as the reverse complement.
TAGTCATATTTATTTTGATAAGGATTAATACTATGTCGGTAAAACACCTTCGCAAATAAAGCATTATTATTTTTCAAAGGAGTCCGGCGAAATCGGACCCAAAGAATTTAAAAATTAACAAAGCTGCATGCAAGTGTAAATATAAAATAATTATAACTACAATTTTACGAGATATTTATTTAAAAAATATTGAATTTTTAGGACACGGGAATCAAAAGTTATAAATATTTTAATTTACTCAAAATTAAGTAATCGTGCAATTACAAAACGCATCTTTTTTTCCGATTACGTTCCAATCCAATGACATGTGTTTTTGTTCAAGGGTTTTCTTACTATACATGACTCTTTCTCTTCGTTTTTATACATTCTATAAAGTATAATATTTATAAAAAACATGTAAAGTTGATATTAAAACGCCAATTAACAAGGCAAAGTCATGTAATAAAAATGAAACTATGGGGATTTCGTAGTATATCTTATAAAGGAACGTTATCAATGGTGATCGATTGAGTCTCCTCACTACTGTCACTGTAAGACCTGCCATGATCTATTCCAGTGTTTTTCAAAGTTTGGGTCGCGATCCCCCCCCCTCCCCCCGGGATCCCGCGAAGCCTCTATAGAGATCGCGAAAACTGCCTCAGTAAAAAAAAACATTAAAGTTTAAAAGGATAGATTTGTTAAGCAAATGTGTAATGTAACTTATGGATATAAATATGTTGTATGTTAATAAAAATTAACAAAAAAATTAAAACGTATGAGTACTAGTTCATCTTAATAATACGATGGTTGCGCTTGTTGTTCATTAACTAATTTCACTAAACTTATACTGTCACTTACGCGATTTCTTCCGTGATTGTTCATTATTTTGAGCTCCCGATATTTCGACGCCGTTGCAATGAACATGACGGCACGGTTGGCGCAGTGGCTGAGAGATTGACTGCTTCGTGACGCGGGTTCGATTCCCGCACGGAACAAATATTTGTATGGCCTACAGATAGTTGTTCCTATAGTATAGAACAACATAGAATATAGATAGTTGTGTATGTGAGTTTAAATGTTTGTAAAGCACTCACGATACAGGAAAAATTCCTAATTCAAACTGCGCACAGCTATCCGTAAATTAATCAAATTGCAAGAACACAAAAGTTACTTTCTTTTATTTTCTACATAACTATCGCTTATCCTGCGTTGAATGGTATTGTCAGAGAGAGGTATACTTTTGAGCTTTTCGAGCTCTTGTTATTTATTATGTTAACATAATAAAATACATGGAAAAAAGCGAAGGGTCGGGGGTCGCGAAAAATTTTTTCTTACTATGGGGTCGTGTCATGAAAAAGGTTGAAAAACACTTCTATTCCATCGTTCGATACGTTTGTATTTTTGCGTGCGATTTTATGTTTATCATTGCGATTTTGTGGATTCTCGACGACTTGGCCTTTACATCTTGAACTGACGATACTGCACCCTGACTTGGACTACCGCATTCTTCTTTGGACAACGAGTTGCTTTTGATTTGGACTTTGATTTTAACCGCTATCATGCGTTGCGTTTATTGCCATTTACGACTTGCGCGCTTACGGAGGCATCGTCTCTCTGATGAAGGTGCTCAGATGTTTCAAAAAGTGCAGAGATGGGTGTAACTGTATGTATGTTCAGAAGAAATACATCCTGTACCTATTACCTAACCTGTATTTCATGGCAACCACCCATTTATTTTACGTGCCAGAATTAAATCTATACACATAGGAAGCAAGTCCTCTTATATACATATATCGGAGTAGATAGAAAGCTACAGGGGCGAAGTGGTATATTAGGCTATTGTTGCCAATGTTGGGAGATGGACAGCGGGTTGTTGCTCTCATGTCATGAGCATATTATGCTATATAGACTCTGTCAAACACCTGAGCTATATCGCTGCACCAGCTTTCTTTTCAGATAATCTTTAAATAAGATAATATTTTTTTCTGTAACACTGTTGAAAAATATGAAATAAAAACCATGTAAAAATACCAATAAACGAGATTTATTACGTCACAATACATATTTTTTATTCAACAAACCCTGCTTTTCAATAGCTGTACTCGTAGATAGCTAGTGAGCTCTGGCTGTTATAATTTATGTAAAAGTATATCTTCTTTCAGCGTAGTAAGAATCGTTTTACTTGACCATAATTCGCTTATAGATCAAAGTCGTAACAACAGTTCTAATAGTGATTGAACTAATTACTACGTTAGTAATCAGTATAGTCTCTAGCCGCAGTCTGCCAGTTCTATGATTCATCAATTAGGTACAGGCAATGAAGTAAAAATTCGGGTTTTGGCTTAAGACGAGTAGCAACACACGTACCGTCAAAACTAAAACTGCGAGGGAAATACAGTAATCTTAGAGACCAGAAGCGAAATAGAAAGTTATGTTTTTATAATTTGTCTTTAATCAACAACTAGGACATAACTAAATAATAAGTACATCAGAATAATATAACATGACCCGAACCCAAATTATTACCTCCACTGGCACCTGTCAGTTGCCTTATGCCTAGTACCAAAAACCAAAGATAACCAAAAAGCACAGAGCATCATTCAAAGAGGCCGTGTACAACGCGGCATGCCTTTTAACTTCTACTCGGACCGGGTAGGTTGGAAAGGGAATTATCTAAGAGTAGTTTATTCGAACATTTTGTTTATGATTCATCCTAAACATTATTATTTTTTGATTCATTTTAAATAAATAAGCAGACATTCACAGTTAAAAACCTTAATCGTAAGATTTTTAGGTTATCTTATATAAAGACGTATATCTCTTTTCTCCCAACTTGTTCGTCTTACTTTCCATTTACTTATCTGTTAGTTTTAGCCGTTTTACAACTATGTATAAGTTGCCATAATGAATGCTACCTCTAAGAGTGGGTCCCAAAATACATGGAACTTCGCCAGGGTTCTTTAATATCATGAAATGGTTATTGTGAGTCAACCTTAAAAGATAGGCATATGCTGTCGCGGACTTTTGTTTAGACCATAATCATTTCGTCATACATTATTTTCGTGTAACTTGTACTATTTAAGCGGCGCACGCCACGAAAGGACTATTTTTTCCGTTTTAATTCCAAATATCGTTATTCAAGTAGCTTTCTATTGCAAAATATTTTTAAATTATAGCCTATAATCTTCTCAGCTAATTTTTCTTTCTATTGGTGAAAACCGTATCAAAATCTGTTGAGCAGTTCCTGAGTTTACCCTGAACAAACGTAGCCTCTGCCCGGCGGGGGACTTCAATTTATAATATGTTGATGATATGATGATGATGATGATGATGATTATATTTTCTTTACATATAATTTACATTTTTAAATATTTCTATACATCATTCATCATCATCATTTCAGCCGAAAGACGTCCACTGCTGGACATAGGCCTCCCCCAAGTGTCGCCACATTGACCGGTTCCGTGCGTCTCGCATCCAGCAGATCCCAGCAACCCTTACCAGGTCATCGGTCCACCTAGTGGGAGGCCTTCCAACCTAACGTCTTCCAGTTCGCGGTCGCCACTCCAGAACTTTCCGGACCCATCGGCCATCCGTTCTGCGAGCAATGTGCCCACTGCCACTTACGTTTGGCTATTCTTCGGGCTACATCGGTAACCTTGGTTCTCTTACGGATTTCCTCATTTCTGATTTGATCACGCAAGGAAACTCCGAACATAGGCCTCTATATTGCCCTTTGGGTGACTTTAAGCCTTCTGAAGAGGCCCATTGTGAGCGACCACGTTTCGGTCCCGTATGTAATCACTGGCAACACACACTGGTCATAGACTTTCGTCTTGAGACACTGCGGTAAGTTGGACGAGAAGATACCACGCAACTTCCCGAACGCTGCCCAGCCGAGTCGGATTCGACGATTAACCTCTTTCTCGAAGTTAGACCTACCTAACTGGATCGTTTGTCCCAGGTAGACATAATCGACTACAACAGTATCTACACAAAGTAACTTAATAAAAATATATATATATAAAAAATAGTAGCCCACCGGCATCGGGAACAGGGTCCGAGTTACCGGTGGTCAGAGCTCTTGAGAGAGGAACCTCCTAAAGATACGCGCCGTGTCCAGAAGTACTGCTTTCTGAATCAAGCCCTTGATGCAGCTGCTAAGCGAGAGCCTCCTCAGATGTTGGTCAAGGCTATTGGCTTTTAAACCATTGGTCGACACGACTATCGGTACAATGACTGCTGTACTCACGTCCCACATGTCCACAACCTCGTGAGCCAGATCTAGATATTTGAATTGTTTATCTTTCTCTGCTTTCACAAGGTTCTCGTCATGCGGAACCGTTATATCAACAATCATTGCGAGACGCTCCAATCGATCCATCACCACAATAATCCTGTCAGTGACGATAAATCGATCCCAATACAACGTGATATTACCATTATTGAGAACTAGGTCGGGCGCATATAGAATGGCACTTCTGATTCCACAAGGTTGTATTTCAAAGCAAGTTGCTGGTGGATAATCCTGGCAACGAGGTTGTGTCTATGCAAGTAATCTCCGTTAGCCAGACGAGAACACCCAGATATAATGTGTCGGATCGATTCTCCCGGACGGTGGCATGCCTGACATATGTCAACCGTGCCATCCTTCACAATGTATTTCCGGTAGTTATTCGTCATCATAACTTCGTCCATTGTACATACTAGAATTCGTCGAACAGACGGTTTTCCTGGGGATTACGCTTGACTCGAAACTGCAATGGAGTTCTCACTTAACAGCACTTGCAGGGCGGCTAAGTTCAGCCGCTTACGCTGTCCGTAAAATCCGGCAAATAACAGACGTGGATACCGCGAGACTAGTCTATTTTAGTTACTTCCATAGCATCATGTCTTACGGTATTCTGCTGTGGGGACGGGCTGCAGATATTGATTCAATATTTATTCTGCAGAAGAGGGCCGTTAGAGCCATCTATAACCTACGCAGACGCGAATCTCTAAGAGAATTGTTTAAACAAATTAACATCATGACGGTACCTTGTCAATATATTTATGAAAACATTATGTATGTTCGGAAAAACATACATCTTTTTAGTAAAATAAGCGACAGGCATAATTTTAATACTAGAAATAAGGACAAATTAGATCAGCCACGTTTCAGATTGTCAAAAGTACGCACTACTTTTATGGGGTACTGTGTAAAATGTTACAATAAAATACCACTTGACATTCTACAACTTAATGAAAAGAAATTTAAAACATGCATAAAACGCACACTATGTAAGCGAGCATATTATAAGTTGGAAGACTATACTGTAGATAAAAATGCTTGGCTTAATGCTGGTCCTGCTCCACAGCCACTTGGGCTCACGAACTAAGATTTTAATGTTTGGAAGAGATGCTCCCCCTCTAGTTCTTTAATATATTTATTTTTTCGTTTGGAAACTCAGTTACTTTGATTACCATTGTGTTATATAATATTAGAAGCATTATTTCAGTTTTTTTTTTTTTGTAAAAAAGCAACAATTTGCTACTCCACAACCCTAGGGGCAAACTAATTGATTACCATGTTAAATTATTGTGGAAGCTGCAGAAGATTGTAAAATATCCTTGCTTTATATAGATTCCATGTTAGTATTATATAACTGCATATCACATGTGTGAGTGCTATGTACTGTAAGGCTACATCTTAAATTTTGTTATCTTTTATTGACTGGAATGTGCCTTGCTGGCTGAGAGAATGTCATGCGCACTCAAATGTCTCGCTGATGGTGGCGGGGTGTGTCGGGTCATTTAGTTCCCTTCAATATGGTTGAGATGAATGGCGCTGATCCATGCGTCATGTTCGTGAACGGTCGCTGTCAGTTGGGACTGCTCACCTCTTAGCTGCCACGGTTTATATTAATTACTTTTTTTTTTTTTTTCATTGTGATTTAATCTTTTACTCTGAACGCTCTTAATGTGCAAGTCTTTCTACATCGTTCTAACTAAGATTTTGTTAAAATATTTTGATTTAAAAGAGTGTCCATGAAATTTCTTGCCCATTCTTCTCCATAGAGACCTACGCTTTGGAATGTGCAACTGCAGTACTTTCTCAAGTTATTATGTCTTGTGACTGTGACTGTAGCTTTGCTTCTTTTTGTTTTTTTTTGACGTTCAAAAGTGCCTGTGATGGCCTAATTGAAATAAATGCTTTTGACTTTGACTTTGACATTATTGCACAGACAAAACCTTCGGTTTCCCCGAATAGGTCACCGAAGCGCAGCCATGATACGGACGCTAAGAAGTCTACATCGGGTCCATGTAGGGCCCGGTAAAAGCGTCCGTTAAGCTCCTTGCCCTGCCATACCTCCTTGCGATCATTAGTGTCTAATACTCTAGGTTTGCGCCAGTGGCGGATTTACAAGTTTTCAAGGTATAGGCTGTACAGTTTTTGCCGCCCTTGCCTCTACAATTGTCATGTCCTACATTATAATGTTCTTTTTATCCATTTATTTTCCATTTTTCTACATTATAATGTTCTTTTTATGTCCATCCACAAAAACAGAAATTAAATATACATCGAGCTCATCCATGTTCCTTGAATGGGCTCGATGTATGATGTATAAAATTTGGTGTACCTCAAAGGTCGATACTAGGCCCACCACTATTTCCCATTTATATAAATGACTAGCTGACCCGCGCAACTTCGTCTGCGCCACATAAGAGAGAAGGTTAGAGAGAGTGTGAGTCAACCTTAAAAGATAAACATATGCTATCGCGGACTCATGATTGTTGCGTAACTTTAACCGTTTACACAGCGCACGCAACGGAAGCTCTCAAAAGGAATACATTTTCCGTTTTTGCAATATTTTTAATTGTTGCTCTGCTCCTATTGGTTGTAGCGTGATATTATACAACCTATAGCCTTCCTCGCTAAATGGGCTATTAAACACTAAAATAATTTTTCAATTCGAACCAGTAGTTCCTGAAATTAGCTCGTTCAACCAATTAAACAAACAAACTGTTCATCTTTATAATATTGGTAAAGATTCAATATTCTACTAAAATATTCTACTTATGTTTTTCCATATAAGGGCATTTCGGAATTTAGTCATGGTGGTATTTATTTTGCGTTGTAGGTTTTTTAGGTCTGTTTTGGTCCAGTTGATAATTCCGAAAGAATAGGTAAGTACGGGTATTGCAAAAGTGTTGAGTACTTTTATTGTGTTTCTTGAATAAAGTTGTGTTTTTAAAATAGTATTTAATCGATGTTGAAATGGCTGTTTTAATTTTTGTTTTGTTTCTTTATGGTTTATCTGTCGTGATTGGGTGTACCCTAAGTATTTATATGTATCGTGTTCTTCTAATGGATCTATGTGTTCTCCTGTTTCTAATGTGTACTGGTGTTGATAGTATTGTCCTGCTCTAACTGAATTTATTTTACACTTATCTATACCAAATTCCATTTTAACATCGTTTGTGAATTGTTCTGTGAGGTTCGCTAGTTCATTTATTTGGCTCTCAGTTTTTGAATATAGTTTAATATCATCCATGTAGAGTAGATGATTTAAAATGTTATTTCGTACCTCACGCTGTCCGTCACGGGTTGTATCTTCTAAGGGAAATATTATTATTATTATTATTATATAGCTGCTGTAAGCTGTTGCGGACCTCTTGCAACTGCCTTCCGTATTCAAACCGCATGGAAAGCGATCAAACACACACTCTACAGGGTATAGGCTATATAGATTTTCAAAGCAGTGTCATGTAGACTAATCTAAAGTACGCTATCATAACTTTTTAACAAAGCCGGTCAGTCAATTTGAAAGTTGTGAGCACATTTTTATTCATTAGTACCATTTTGGTTCAATAGATGTCGCTGTGTGTATCTTACATATTGATGATAAGTTCTTCTTGAACACTCAGTATATTACTGCTACATAAATACCCTTGATAATAAAACTATTTGAATAAGAATTAATGCTACGATACGAATGTAACCAACTTTTGTTTCTACCGGGGCGATCTAAGTAAATTTTAGAACACAAAAGCTGCTATTGTGACTTAACTATGATAGTTAGATATATGCTCTCGCGGACTTTTTTGTAGGTAATAATGAGTACTTTAATCATGCAGTACATCATTTTTAAGTATCATCAATAGTTTTCTCAGCGCACGCCAAATAATGAATTTTATAGGCAAAATTTTGCTACTTTGGGTTACATTATTGCAATTTTCTTAAGGATTTCAATTTTTTTTTTAAATAAATTATTGCCTATGTTACTTCCTGATAGCTTTCTATTGGTGAAAAAATGGTTCAAATCGGTCCAGTAGTTTCGGAGCCTATTCGGTACAAACAAACAAACAAATAAACAAACAAACAAAAAAATCTTTCCTCTTTATAATATTAGTATAGATTTACCTAACGCTATTCAACACCCTATGGTTTTATTTGCAGATGACACTACGGCGATTTTCACAAGTAACAAAAATAAAAATCTTGAACTAGAAATAAATGATTCCTTATCGAAATTAATACAATGGCAAACAATAAATAATCTAAAAATCAATCTTACAAAAATCCATTACATGAATTTCAAGAATAAAAACGCAAAATCAATTCCATTATCTATTGAGTACAATAATGAAACTGTATCTGAAGTTACAAGTACAAAATTTCTAGGCATCCATATAGATTCTAATATGTCATGGAAAACACATGTAAATAGTGTATGTAACAAATTGCATCAGTTCTCTTATGCCCTCTACATGCTCAAAAAAGTATCTAACCAAACCACACTACTTAGTGCTTTTCATGCCTAAGTGGGATCCACTCTATCTTATGGGATACTATATTGGGGATACTCGACTGATAAAGAAATTGCATTCAAGGCACAAAAAAAGTGTATCAGATCAATATGTGGGATACACCAAACAGCAAACCTCAAAACCGGTAAACCTCATTTCATAAACCTCAAGATATTAACCCTCCCTGCTTTATATATCTACGAGGCCTCAATTTTAGTTAAATCAAATATCAGTAGCTATGACACATTAAAAAGCAGTAGACTTAGAAATACACTACGCAATAAAACATCCCACACTGCACTATATAGCAATAGTATTTTTTGTATGGGCATAAAAATATATAATAAGTTACCCATAGACATTAAGAGCATTCATTTAATTAGTATTTTTAAAAGAAAGCTAAAAGACTTTTTGATTAAAAAGGCATATTACTCTGTAAAAGAATTCCTTGGAGAAAAATAATTATTTAATATTAAAATAAGAAGAGTATGTTTAATATAAAATGTTTGTATAATGTTAATTAATATAATATAATGTTAATTATAATATTAAGTATGTATTTTTTTTTTAAAACCATTTAAATTGCAATGCCTTAACAGGCCACTAAGATCTAAGAACCTACCTATTGTTACTGTGACTGTCTGTCACGTACTCCTAATTATTAAGTAGATATTTTAGTATTGATTTTTATTTAAAATCATCCCACGGTCTGGGCCACTTATAAACACATTAAACTTCTATTTTATGGCTTGACAGGCTGGCAAGTGACCGTAATTAATAAAGATTTAGTGAGCTTTCTTCCTTGAATTGTAAAACAATATTGCACACTTAGAAACGCATAAATTCTTTACTTAATGGTAAAGGGACTAGGGACTGACAGGCCAAATATAAAAAAATATCTAATTTCAATACGTAGTTCTGAATGCTAGTGCGACATGTGGTTGCAATTTACGCCGCTCTTAGGCGTTCGAAGCTCACTTAATACAATTGAGACGTTTGCACAAAAAAAGAAACGGATTCTGAAAAGGCGACCCAAGCGTGGTGGCTTTTGGAGGCTGGGCCGGAGAAAGCTGGGTGGATTCGAGGCAGTTGGTTTTAAGTCGCGGAAGTGTCGACACGTGGAGTCGAGTTTAGTCAGGGAGTCGGTCTAAAAACGGTTAAAAAGCTAGGACGAAGTAGGTTAGGTTCGTGTAGTTAGCGTAATCTTGGTACCAAGAAGGACATGTCCCAGAGGACTGTCCTAAGAGTGCGATTAGTATTTTATAAGTTAAATATAAGTAGTAGCAATATGCCTAGTTAAAGTGAGTGACGAGATCCGGAAGTAGACGCTGTAGCGGAGGCGAGACTGGTAATGTGTGCAGTACTCTGTAAGTAGCTGGTAACTAATCCTCCTCAATGAACACGTGGTAAGTGTTAACTATAATTATCTAATAGCTTAAGTAGCAGTTTGGTGGAAACGCAGCAATATTAATGATCACTTATTTCAGTAAGACGGCAGAGCCGCTTTATCATCACAATGTATATTATTATGTCATGTGTTACGTGCCCTAGTAACTCCTAACCTTGGCACATATTCTTCATCTGCGTTTGGTTATAGGGGCTTAGACCGCGATAGGGTTAGGGCGAGAGAAGCTATTTCAGTTAAGTTAGAAGACGTTGTGAATACCGAGAGTCTATGTCCAAGTGGGTTGTCGCAAGAGTGCAATAATTATGGAATAAGTTAAATATAGTTGGGTTAACAGCCCTGTTTAAATCAATCTAGTGTGTGTGTGTGTGTTTGTTGGTGAGCGACGGGGTGAGTCCTTTATTACAATAATTATCCTAGGCTGATGTTGTAATTAAAGTTCTTAAAACTACACAGACAGAAACGTGTTGCTGGGGAGTTTGTTGTGCCACTTCTTCTCCTCAGCTCCAACACTAGGAAGTGGTAAAGGGTGGGCGCTTTTGGGGCTGTCTTTAGGGTTTCAATAGAGTTGATCTCCAACTCTATTGCAAAATGGTTCTTGAGTTTTAATTATTAACTCTGCTATCTGGTAATTCTTGAATTATGTATTCATTAGCTCTAACCATCAGTTCAGCCAATTTGCCGTTTGAGTTTTGATTCTCAATTCTATTATGACCAACCATATAGTGATTCTAGAATAATATGTTCTTATCTCTGACAAATGATTCGGTCAGGCTGACACGAACACGTGTCTTGCAGATGCGCTAGTTGTACGAATAGAGCACATGATCCATGGGGTGGGATTGGAATGGTTTGATACCACAACTATTATATAACCAGTCTAAGGGCTGTTAGGGACCATGTCTACCAGTTAGCATGATGATCGACGTTCTGCCGCTGAAAAGCCGCCTTTGTCACGTTCACCAGTTCGAAAGAACTGCTAGGGACAATGCTCACTAGGAGCATAATGTCGACGCATTGCCGCTGAAAAGCCGCCTACGTCACTTATGGAAGTGTTGCTCTGGGTGCTCCAGGTGCAGATGTGAAGTATCGTGGGAGTCACGACTGACCAATTACCAATTACGCTAGCGTAATGGTTATATACAAGAACTATTGGTTGCGACATAAATATACTTTGTATCTCCCAGTTATGTTTTACCCTTTTGAAACCACTTTCAATATATTTCATCAACTGTGAATTCCCTAATCTGATTTACTATATCTTTCAATCCTTTCCTTGTTCTAATAATGATACGAGGCATTGGACTTCTTCATGTTAAGGAATTCAGTTCTCTTAGTCGGTGGAAAAATGACCAGTCTCGGGCGAGTCTTACAGGGCCGTGCGGACGGCGGGGCGCGGCCTTTTCCCCTTAGGGGGAAACCGACATTAATACTAATATTTACATGATTTAGGAAAAACGAAAATTTTATCAGCCTAGGGTAATTTACGAACAGTCACATGTGGTGCCGTGACCAGGATTCTCGTCATTAAATGTACTGATTCACTTCAGTGCAACGAGAAAGAACAATTTATGGGTTACTACAATAAAACACAACGTAATTTTATGGTTCTAGAAAACGTAAGAAACAGCTAGAGTTACAACGGCTAAATAAACATATTTTTAATTAAGTCACGGTTTGATTGAGGTGATTGAATTCTTCAACCACTGGTAGTGGGTTCAATTCCCGCATGATTTATCAGTTGATATACTTGCACTCCATTGTCATGGATTTAGGGTTCGATTCCCGGCTGACTCAATAGTTGATAAGTAAATAGATTATGTCACGGTTTGTGAGTTTAATTCCCGCGTGTTTCGTTGGTTTAAATGGTTTTGGTCCCGATGCTAGTAAAAGTGGGTTCGATTCCCGTATACTATATGTGGAGCTTTATCTGCTTTTAAGTGGATAACAATCCAAAAGGCTGTTGCTTTTGTTCCAGTGCGACTTTAATGATGGGTTCGAGTCCCTGTTGATGAAGGTTTAGTGCCCGATAGTACTCTTACAGATTTTGATACATGTTTGCTATTGCACGATTTGTATTGGTACGAGTATGAGTGCGTGGACGAGTGAAAGTAGTTGTAAGACACGCCCTCAACTATGGGTAAACTTTATATTATTATTGCTTAGATACCAAGAAGCATGAATCCTACAAATAGACAATCAATTTACTAAGAGTTTAATTAAACTAATCTCATAGGAAGTTAACCTAAAACTTTCCAACTCTTATACATATTTTTGTAACGTATGTCATATAATTGGACAGATACTCGTGTGGACTTATTTCGAATTCCAGGATATTTCAAATCTTCGCTTGGCTGTCACTACGCTTTGTCTAAACCTTTGGGTTGTGCGTTGCACTTGGGTCAAAGTTTCACCAAATTCAGCTGACGTCGGCCGACTCCAACGGCAGCCGTAGCATGGCTCCAGTTACGAAGCTAAGTTCTATTTTTATTAGACGCTAATATTACCCGTTGTCACGCGTTATGACTTTGTTATCTCGACAATACATATTTTATATTGTTTTGAGCTCTAGTACTTTACAAACCTACCTAATCAGTTTCAATATTGGAAGCTGTCAGGTAATACTCTTGCCAATATTTTAATATCCAAGTCAGGAGATTACAACACTGTGTCCTAATAGGTCAATAACCGTTAAAATAATCTATGGTGTCCACATTCAAAGTTAATGCCAAAGTCAAGATTCTTATTTGCTCAATGAAGGTGCACAAAATGTATTGTATTTTAAATTTTAGGTAGGCCCCTATTCTTGCAAATGATCGTTATTTCAAATTACATAACATTCATTTTCTAATACAACTTTCCAAATCTAGTTGGATTTCAGAACGGCTCTTTCCTCCTCGAAACGGAGGGGGGCGACTAATTGGAATAAAGTCTAATATGTCTATGTGCGGACTATTTCAGCTACTCCTACAACTACGAGCAACTCAACTGACTAAGCTGACTCAGTGTTGAGGTGCATTGGGGAAGGCCTCTGTCCAGCAGCAGCTGCGGTAGGCTGAGTTTAGAACGAGGAAGCACCGTAGGTAGCGTCGCCCGATAGCACAAATACTCTTAAAAGAGACTCTGGTATGTAAAACTAAATTATAAGCATGCGCAGGTCTTCTGCAATTACCTGAAATGTGATAAATGGTAAAAGTATTTTGAAAGAGAATAATTTAAAATAGAGGAATTGTGTATCGATTAAAAGATACTTCTGCGAAACTAATCAAATTATAGCAGACGATGCATCTTATTAGATTACAGTTCCAGTTGGAACAATTAAAATAATCTGTTCAGGTGAACATGGCAGACGGGAGTACTTAATGTATTCTTTAGTACTGTCATGAAACGGCACAGCTTATCCTAATGTGAAAGCTCATCCGCTGTACTGCGTTACGCGTCTGATTTTCAGAGGGGGGAATGTGACTGTCTGTCACGTACTCCTAATTATTAAGTAGATATTTTAGTATTGATTTTTATTTAAAATCATCCCACGGTCTGGGCCACTTATAAACACATTAAACTTCTATTTTATGGCTTGACAGGCTGGCAAGTGACCGTAATTAATAAAGATTTAGTGAGCTTTCTTCCTTGAATTGTAAAACAATATTGCACACTTAGAAACGCATAAATTCTTTACTTAATGGTAAAGGGACTAGGGACTGACAGGCCAAATATAAAAAAATATCTAATTTCAATACGTAGTTCTGAATGCTAGTGCGACATGTGGTTGCAATTTACGCCGCTCTTAGGCGTTCGAAGCTCACTTAATACAATTGAGACGTTTGCACAAAAAAAGAAACGGATTCTGAAAAGGCGACCCAAGCGTGGTGGCTTTTGGAGGCTGGGCCGGAGAAAGCTGGGTGGATTCGAGGCAGTTGGTTTTAAGTCGCGGAAGTGTCGACACGTGGAGTCGAGTTTAGTCAGGGAGTCGGTCTAAAAACGGTTAAAAAGCTAGGACGAAGTAGGTTAGGTTCGTGTAGTTAGCGTAATCTTGGTACCAAGAAGGACATGTCCCAGAGGACTGTCCTAAGAGTGCGATTAGTATTTTATAAGTTAAATATAAGTAGTAGCAATATGCCTAGTTAAAGTGAGTGACGAGATCCGGAAGTAGACGCTGTAGCGGAGGCGAGACTGGTAATGTGTGCAGTACTCTGTAAGTAGCTGGTAACTAATCCTCCTCAATGAACACGTGGTAAGTGTTAACTATAATTATCTAATAGCTTAAGTAGCAGTTTGGTGGAAACGCAGCAATATTAATGATCACTTATTTCAGTAAGACGGCAGAGCCGCTTTATCATCACAATGTATATTATTATGTCATGTGTTACGTGCCCTAGTAACTCCTAACCTTGGCACATATTCTTCATCTGCGTTTGGTTATAGGGGCTTAGACCGCGATAGGGTTAGGGCGAGAGAAGCTATTTCAGTTAAGTTAGAAGACGTTGTGAATACCGAGAGTCTATGTCCAAGTGGGTTGTCGCAAGAGTGCAATAATTATGGAATAAGTTAAATATAGTTGGGTTAACAGCCCTGTTTAAATCAATCTAGTGTGTGTGTGTGTGTTTGTTGGTGAGCGACGGGGTGAGTCCTTTATTACAATAATTATCCTAGGCTGATGTTGTAATTAAAGTTCTTAAAACTACACAGACAGAAACGTGTTGCTGGGGAGTTTGTTGTGCCACTTCTTCTCCTCAGCTCCAACACTAGGAAGTGGTAAAGGGTGGGCGCTTTTGGGGCTGTCTTTAGGGTTTCAATAGAGTTGATCTCCAACTCTATTGCAAAATGGTTCTTGAGTTTTAATTATTAACTCTGCTATCTGGTAATTCTTGAATTATGTATTCATTAGCTCTAACCATCAGTTCAGCCAATTTGCCGTTTGAGTTTTGATTCTCAATTCTATTATGACCAACCATATAGTGATTCTAGAATAATATGTTCTTATCTCTGACAAATGATTCGGTCAGGCTGACACGAACACGTGTCTTGCAGATGCGCTAGTTGTACGAATAGAGCACATGATCCATGGGGTGGGATTGGAATGGTTTGATACCACAACTATTATATAACCAGTCTAAGGGCTGTTAGGGACCATGTCTACCAGTTAGCATGATGATCGACGTTCTGCCGCTGAAAAGCCGCCTTTGTCACGTTCACCAGTTCGAAAGAACTGCTAGGGACAATGCTCACTAGGAGCATAATGTCGACGCATTGCCGCTGAAAAGCCGCCTACGTCACTTATGGAAGTGTTGCTCTGGGTGCTCCAGGTGCAGATGTGAAGTATCGTGGGAGTCACGACTGACCAATTACCAATTACGCTAGCGTAATGGTTATATACAAGAACTATTGGTTGCGACATAAATATACTTTGTATCTCCCAGTTATGTTTTACCCTTTTGAAACCACTTTCAATATATTTCATCAACTGTGAATTCCCTAATCTGATTTACTATATCTTTCAATCCTTTCCTTGTTCTAATAATGATACGAGGCATTGGACTTCTTCATGTTAAGGAATTCAGTTCTCTTAGTCGGTGGAAAAATGACCAGTCTCGGGCGAGTCTTACAGGGCCGTGCGGACGGCGGGGCGCGGCCTTTTCCCCTTAGGGGGAAACCGACATTAATACTAATATTTACATGATTTAGGAAAAACGAAAATTTTATCAGCCTAGGGTAATTTACGAACAGTCACATTACCATCGTCAAAATACTGTACACTTAGTTCCCAATAAAGAATTTGAATTTGAAATTTGAATTTTTTTACTCAAACATCAATGAACAAAAAAAAAAAGAAATAGGAAACACGTTTTTTTTTTACATAATTGGGAATTCCTTCAATCAATCCCATATTTTTCTGTATTAGATATATCTATCAACATAATATTTAAACATAAGTTCCTAGGAACTTGGCTTTCAGATAGTAACTATGTTTTTAATTTTGGTGAAACGACTATATCGTAATAAATTATTTAATTTGGTTTGGTTTAAAAAAATATTTACTGTATTCAAATTATTATAATTGCCCCACACTAGAAATTTCTCCTGTATCGTGGTGCGTTTACAAACATTTAAATTCACATACACAAACAGCCAGACCCGGAACAACTACCTGTAGGTCATACAAATATTTGTTCCGTGCGGAAATCGAACCCGCGACTCGAAGCGCAGCAATCAATCATAATCCATCTATATTAATTATAATCCATCCAGTTTGCAGCCTCTAACCAGTAGTGTATGGTGTGATAGTGGGAAGAGGGAAATACATTTTCTACAATTTTGCTCTTTTTACTTATACAAAGTGTGGGCAGAGGGCGCAGAGGCCGATTACTGGTTGGGGGGCGGCGAACTATAAAACAGCTAGTTCGCCGCCCTCTAGAATATGGAAGATTGCTACTCGGAATGTGCAATGACAAGTGAGAGAGGAACGTCATCGGCAAAATTTGTTGCAGACTTCTATCTACAAAACATCAGAAAATCGTCATGAAATCAAAAAGATGTTGGATCTTTTTGATTTCTACGAGGTAGCAAAAAAAAATCGGTCCTTAAACTTACCGCCAGGCTCAAGCCTGCTCAGCCTGCTGGTAAATCCGCCACTGTTTGCGCCAGTTCTCTTTAGCCAGAGAGAGCGGAGTAAGGCCCTTGTCCACTGAGACTACATCTCGGTGCATCCCCACGTCGAGTTCTAGGAGGTATTCCCTGAGGCTGCATACCTCACGGTTGTGCAGGGTCTTAGCATTTAAGAAGCCACACCCTTGGACTTTCGCGGGATATACAGTCTCATCACCGACGACCGTGGGTGATGAATTCGATTTGCGGTCAGCAGTGCGCGGACCCTAGGAGGATCCGCGCACTGCTGACCAAATAGAATAATATATAGAATTCAAGTTCCGTCTGAGTCCATTTGAGTAAGCCGAAAGAATACATCAAAACCGGCATGACCCAACCATTGAAGACGCGTTCTTGTTTCCGCCTGACAAAAGACTGCTTAGTACTTTATTCAGGCGGCCAAAGAAGCTGTCCCTCTACGGTTGTTTCATGTCGGCAGTTTTGATAGGTACCTAATGCTTCCAACATACCCAAATACCTTAGATGCCTCTCCTCAACAGAAACCTTCTGTTGAGGAGAGGGATCTAAGGTGTATGGAATCCGAGAGTTGAAGAAAGAAAGAAAAAGAAAGAAAAAATATTTATTTGTCGCAGGGACATGACATGCATCATACAAAATTACAAAAAATAAACAATAAACTATAAATTCAACAGCTCGGAACAAAAAAAAAAAAAGTACTCAGCATGATGCTGTGCTATGGGGGGCCCACAACACAGCGCTGGTTTTCAGTGGTCACCCGTGAAAAAAAACGTACGGAAGCCAAGACAGCACAAATATTTTTTACATCAATATGAAAATAAAATAAACAGTACTTGGGTTATAATATAAAACAACTACCTCTCGGAAATATAATAAACACTACAAAAAAAATACAAGTAAAAAAGAAAGAAAGAAGAAGAAGAAAGAAAATACATTTATTTGGCACATGCCATAAGTGCATAAAGTATAAAAAAAAAAATTATAACAAATAAAAAACAAAAAATTAAAAAACTCAAAATAAAAAAAATAAAAAAATAGTGTGACACTGTGTGCCTCACGGCTGCGCCAAATAGGCCCAGTTCAGCAAAATGCCGGACAACTAGTGCCCGACGCTGGTTTTCAACTGGACCTGAAATTAGTGAAGTGCCGGATGTGAAGCGGTTTTATATTTTGTGTCAATGGCGGTTGTGAATAGGTACTTAAATATGAGAAATAGATCTGCATACAAAAAAAATAAAATAAAATAAACAAACAATAAAATAAACTAGAGTGACTTAACGAAAGTGCAAAACAAAAATATATAAGAAAACAGATAGATAAATGGGACGGACGTATGATAAAAAAAAAACCTGTTTCGCACGATGACTTTTAACGCCCAGTATTTAATTTAACCTTGCATTTCGTCCACAATATGCAAGCAGCCGAGCGCGACGGGCTAATTGAAATAAACGGAAAGATTTTTTCCTAACAGTGGGTTGCTGTAACAAATTAATATGATATTCCAGTGCCGCACATAAATAGGTCATTGAAGTATTTTCAAGCGAAAGTGAAACTGGAGGTAGAAAAGGGAAAAGGATAAGAGGTAAGCGCGTATCAACAACATTGATTAAAAAAGTCCTTGATTGTTTAATAATTGTTTGATAATAGTAGTGTGACGGTATCCATTTTCAATAAATATTGCAGGCTAACCAAAATAAACACAAATACAATATGAGGGTGATATCAGTGGTGCAGCTAGGATCATCTTTAGCAGCGATGTGGCCGCGCCGTACTCTCCAGAGACGCTTACAGGTCTGGAGAGTAAACACCCAGCCCCGGCAGATGACCTCACCTTCCCCGATCCCCCCGTTCCAGAAACTAACACTCTACAAATTACAGCTCAGCAAGTATGTGCGGCCGTCTGCTCCTTTCGAAGTGGCTCTGCCGGCGGCCTCGACGGCCTGACTCCGCAACACCTTAAGGATCTAATTTGTTCAGGCGCCGGGGTAGCTGGTGAGTCCCTTTTGAAGGAGCTGACGCCCCTCATCAATCTCATGCTCTCCGGCAGTGTGAACGATACCGTCATCGATATTTTGTACGGGGCCAATCTTTGCGCCCTGCGCAAGAAGGATGGCGGCATCCGTCCCATTGCCGTAGGGTCAACTTACCGTCGTATCGCAGCCAAAATTTGCTGCGCCTTTTACAGTGAAACACTGGCCAGTAAATTCCATCCCCTTCAGCTTGGTTTCGGGTCCAAAGGGGTTGTGAGGCTGCGGTACACGCACTGTCCACTTACCTTAATAGTGATAAGGGTGAGGTCATCCTTAACGTTGACATTAAAAATGCTTTCAACTCCGTAAACAGGGACACCTTGTTGACAGAGGTTCAAAAAGAAATACCCAAAATTTACAGTTTTCTTTACCAATGCTACAGGAACCCATCAAAATTACTCTATAAAGACAACCTTTTGAAATCAGCCGTTGGTTGCCAACAAGGTGATCCTCTTGGGCCAGTCATTTTTAGTTTAGCAATTAATCCAATTATTCGGCAGCTAAATTCTAAATTCAACTTATGGTATTTGGATGATGGAACCCTGGGTGGTGATGTGAATACAGTCCTAAAAGATTTAACTTTTTTAAAAGAAAAAATCAGTTCCATTGGCTTAGACCTTAACCTTTCGAAGTGCGAAATTTACCTTCCTGAAACCACTGACAGACAGTCTACCATTTCTAAATTTAACTCTTTAGCACCAAATATCAAAATTACCGAAAAAAGTTCTCTTCACCTCCTAGGGTCACCAATATTTGACGAATCTTTTCCGTCGTTCATTGAAGAAAAAATTCAAAATTTTAATGATGTTTCGGAGCGACTTGTCAAAATTAACATTCATTCGGCCTTCACACTTATTCGATACTGTTGTTTTGGACCAAAATTCACGTATAGCCTTCGCTCCACTCATCTTTGGAAGCATCCGCAGCTTTTAGAAAAAGTAAACCAAATTATTAGGAACACTCTAACTTCAATACTTAATGTGGCCCTGGACGACCGAGCTTGGCAGCAAGCCACACTTCCCATTCGCTTGAGTGGTCTCGGCGTCCGCAAAATTTCAAGTATAAGTTTACCAGCCTTCCTCTCCGCGGTCTACGGTACCGAAAAATTAACCAGGGATATTCTGTCTTCCTCACTGGTTGATTTTGAGGTGCCTTATTCGACCGGTGCGTTGAACGCTTGGAAAATGGCTTGTCCCAATACGGATTTGACCGACAACCTGTCCTCCCAGAGACAGTGGGACGTGCCGCTCTACAGTATTGTACGGAATAACCTCTTAAACACGTCATTCAATACTGTGGAGCGTGCCCGTCTGCTGGCCGTGGGGGAATGGGAGTCGGGGTTATGGCTTCAGGCACTTCCGTCATCCACCATTGGCACTATGATGGATGACGCATCGTTCCGGGTCGCTACGAGTCTACGCTTAGGCGCTCCTTGTGTTGCTCCGCATCGGTGTCACTGCGGTGAAGCTGTTGACAGCCTCGGACACCATGGCCTGTCCTGCTACAGGAGCGCAGGTCGCATTGCACGGCACGCCAGCATTAACGACATTATTCGTCGAGCCCTTGCCAGCGCCGGCGTACCAGTGGTTTTAGAACCAAACGGCTTGGTACGTGACGATGGCAAGAGACCAGACGGCATGACGTTAGTGCCTTGGAAGGTGGGTAGGCCTTTGGTGTGGGACGCAACCTGTGTCGATACCCTTGCGCCATCTCACCTTTCAAGCACGGCGGGCTGTGCAGGCGCTGCTGCTGCGGCTGCTGAGAACCTCAAACGGCGCAAATACTGTAACCTTATTGGTAACTACAGTTTTGAGCCGTTTGGGGTCGAAACGCTCGGGTCATGGGGCCCGAGTGCGCGTCTCCTTTTTAAGGAAATCTCTCGCCGACTGGTCGACACTTCGCGTGACCAGAGGGCTGGCTCTTTCTTTGGCCAAAGAATTAGCATTGCCATTCAGCGTGGCAATGCTGCCAGTCTTCTGGGCACGTTTCCAGATGACAGCGATGCGGAGGAGTACTTTGACGCCTAAGTGTCCTATTGTCGTCGTTGTTTAGATGTTTATATTTTCTTACTTTTAGTCTTATTTTTATCATTAGTTTAGTTCTATTTGTAGTCTGTATATAATGTAAATATAATTATCTTGTAAAATATATAATACAATATAATTAAAGACATGGCGTGTTTCTGTCTCGCTCCTACCCCACCTTCGCGTTGCCGTCGCCTGCGCGCGCGCTGCCGATCAAACGACTTCGTCGTACCACGCATTTCTCCTCTGCGCCTGTTAGCGCGATGACGTTGGTATCATGCGTCTAAAGTGGATTTCCCTCAGATTCCATAATCTCCCCTCCCTTCACATGCATGACTGCACATTTGTCCACACCAAATTCCAAAATCCATCTTGATGGCGCTACTAAAAGTTTCCGTTACCTTCAGTAGGTTCATCAGTTGCAAATTGTTGGGGGCAAAGAGTTTCAGATCATCCATGTAAAGAAGGTGAGATATGACCTGACCACCTCTCCTCAATCGATAGCCTAGACCTGAACCCTCCAACAGTGTGCTGAGAGGGTTCAAGGCTACACAAAACGACAATGGACTCAGACCCTGGAATATAATGCGCTCGATCTTTATCGGTACGCTGTTCCCCTGGATCTGTCGACATCCTGGATAGCGAAGGAACGTTGTCCAGTGCCCCATACATGAAGGTACGCAGAGTTGCATCAACTTTATAAAACTCCAGCACCTTCATGAGCCATGTATAAGGCACAGAATCATAGGCCTTCTTGTAATCTATCCAACGGGAGCGGCGAACCTGTTGGCTAATGGCCATATCAATAAGGAGCAGCGGGACTTTTGTAGGAAACAGCAGATTTTTTTTTAATAACCGATGAAAAGTTTCTAATTGTGGGGCTCAGAATGATGTACTGAATATGTGGTAACCGTTTTCGTGTCGGTGTGGCTTCCACCCCGTATACTCTTATAACATTTTTCTTATGTGTTATCTTATAACTTAAACTTGTTCTCATATGAAACGTAAATCACAGTAATTAGTTTTATGTATGTAATTAAAAACAATTATTGACTAAAACAAAAACCACAAATTTAATCTTTGCTGGAAACTATTCCTGTACCCGTTGTGGTACAGATTCAGGGCCTGTCTGAATTTTTGTCTGATTCGTCTGATTATTATCATCTTCGCAGATATTATATTATTGACTGACTCATCTAATGATGGTCTGAAATAGGGTTTTTTTATCTTTTTCATTTGCTTTGCTTTGCATTTTTTTGCAGTTTTTTTCTTCTCTAATGTTTAATGCGTTTCGATGCTTTATTTTATTTCGTGAGACGAAAAAACACGGAAAATGTATGTAACTTAGGCTACGTTCGGTGCCTAACAATAATTTATTTATCATTCACACTGCACTTCTTTGGTTAATCACAAATTCATTTTACTTCCACAACAATTTTATATAACTAATTCTAAAGATTTGAGTTATTTTCAACACGAAATCAATTTACAATCACTAAAACAATGCATGGCACATGACGTTCAATCTATCAGCGCGCGAGGTGCGTTCCGTCGCATGCCATTTCACAATTTGACGGTTTCACTTCGATAGATCTACCGAAAAGTAATACGTTAAATTGTAAACAGTATGTACGGTTCTGTCGACAGATTACAATCTCGCGAGAAAGATTGTAATCTAACGGTTTTTACAATTTTACGGTGACACATAGATAGACTGCGTGATCAGTTAACTATAAAAATATTTTCGACTTACCTATATGCAAACAGTGGATTATAATTAACATTTTTGTCATTATATACCCATATATTGTGTGTTAAGATTGAGTTGTTACCAGTTTAAACTACCTGTCTTTTATAAGCTTTGAAAGGCGAATTGCTAGCCTAATAAAGTGTCTTAATTTTAGTGTGTTAATGTAGTTTAGGGTAAGTGCATATTGTTATTGTTTATGGTAAATAAAGATATTTGAAAATGAAAATGAAATGAGTCACATGCGATTAGTCCCTCCTCATCACATGTCCATACCAAGACAGTCGATTCCCTTTCAACTTTTCTGTAACTGGCGCAACATTCAACGATCAAATAACCAACCCGGGAAAACAGGCCGTTAGCCTATTTTCCCGGACAATGTCCGGCTATAGGCTAACGGCCAACGGTAATTGACAATATAAGCATAAGCATTATGTAACAAGACATCGACCTCCGTGTACCCACCGCATCCTGATACATACATACAGAGAGAGCGCACATTACGCAACTGAATAAAAGGCAAAATACGCAAATATGTTCTAAGAAAATTCATTTGTTTATTCATTCGTCAAATACAATTTTAACAATATTATAAGAATTGTGATACTAATTGATTTTAAAAAAATATTAAAATAATTATGTCCACAATAATTCACATTTTATATTTGTATGGCAAATCAGCACAGTTTACTTCATTACAATACTCGCAATACATAATACGGATAACACATTTCCTGATGGAAAACATTTCTTAGTCAAATCTTAATCTATAAAAAAAAAAAAAACTTATGTCAAAAATAAAACGTTAAAATCGTCAAATATTTACTAATAACTAAAATGTCTAGGGAGAAATCAATCGTCAACTCCAAAAGTGTTCTTGATGAAGTGCGCCGCCTTCTCGGCAATCATAATGACGGGAGCATTAGTGTTGCCGCGCACCACGGCCGGCATGGCGCTGGCGTCGGCCACGCGCAAGCGGCGAAGGCCGCGCACGCGCAGCTCCTCATCCAGCACGCCGCCTAGCGCGCAAGTGCCCACCGCGTGCCACGCCGTCATGGCCAGCGCGCGCACCTGGCACCGTATCACCTCGTCCCCCTCCAAACCCTTACAACTCTCTGGAGTCAGGTCCACCACGCGAGCGTGTTTCTCCCTGAAGTACGTCGTATTTACCAACGACAGAGCCACCTTTACGGCTTCAGGAAACTCGTCCATGTCAGCATCACTGTTAAAAGTACCAGAGAATATGTGCGGGTCGTGGGTCGGCTCCTTGGAGGCCAGCTTTACCCTCCCGCGAGACTGCGGCTTCAGCAGCACCAAGCCGAGAACTATCAGTTCTTTCTGTTCACTCTCCTGCATTAACTTTATACAAGTTTCATTCGTGTACCCGAGGCCTCGCATGCATGTCTCATAAGACAGCTGCCCTTGGGCGATGCATGTAGGGTAAATTCCGAAATATGGAACGTTAGGGTCTTTGCCCTTCTGAGGCAAATAGACACCTACGCTATCGGAATAAGAGAATACCCCTGAGCTATCGTAAAGGTATTTAATCACTTCGAAGGAGAAATCTCGTTCATTTTGCGGACAGGTCCCGGTGTCTGCGGCGATATAGTACAGCACCATGATGTGGTCGTTGAGACCCTCACCGACTGGCAGATCTTGAACGACGTCTATCCCCAAATTTTCGAGGCAAGCCTTCGGCCCGACGCCGGACAGCATCAACAGCTTGGGAGTGTTAAAAGTTCCGGCTGTTACAATAACCTCTTTGTTAGCGATGAAGACTAGCTCTTTTCCATTCGAGAGAGTCTTCACACCGTCAGCTGACTTGTTCTCTATCAAGATTTTCGTCACTAGCGTGTCGTTCAACACATAAAGGTTTTTGTTCTGGACTTTATTTAGCATAGCAGTTAACGAGCTGTCTCTTCGACCATCGCGGATTGTGTGTGAGAACTTGCCGGCTCCTATCTTGTGAGGGTACGTCATGTCGTCAACTATGTTGAAGCCTAATTCTTCAAAAGCCTTCAGGAGTATATTGTTAGGGCTATCGGGTACATCGGTGCCTGACACTTCAATTTCTCCGTGCGTGCCGTGATACCGCATGAGCTCGCTGTTGTTGACAATCCTGTGGTCGGTCATCTGTTCGGTCTTCATGAAGTAGGGGACCACGTTGGTCCAGTTCCAGGCGGGGCCCACGGCCTTGGCCCACTCGTGATAGTCGGCGGGGAACCCGCGCGCGTACACCATGTCGTTGAGGCTGCCGCTCCCGCCGAGCATCCTGCCGCGCGGTTGCTTCTCCCTGCCGCCCGCCAGCGCCTGACTCGTCACGCCGTTGTCAACCGTCGTGAAGTTCCAGTCGTATGGAGACTCCGTGAGAGAGTAGCGGAAGCCTGGCACCTGGAAATTGATTTAGAGAAATTAGAACACTACAGGGTGTAACAAAAAGGGTGTAGTCATGTGAAAGGATATGCTGCAGGCCAGACCATCAAACTGAACAACTTTCTCCTGGGGTCCAATATCGTAAATACGAAAAAATGATCAGCTGATCAGTAGGTATTGAAATTTTATATGGGACAGCTCATAACAGCCAGTATAATGTTTTGCTGTGTTACCTACATTTATGTTTTTGCTATACATGGTTATGTTCGAATTCGGGAAAACTCTAGTAACTAGCAAACCTAGCGATTTATGAAATGTTAAACAGATTATCTCATTTAATTATGTAGTCATAAGTTTAATAGGGTCCCTCTTGAGTTTAATCATCTTTTTTCATTTATCTACGCATTTTTAACATTTGTAAATATTTCTTAAAAACATATAAAAATATAAAAATAGTGGTCCGCCGGTGTCGGGAGCAGGGTCCAAGCTACCGGTGGTTGAGGCTCCAGAGACAGGAACCTCCTCACAATGCGAGCCGTATCGAGGATTACTGCCTTCTGAATCAGGCCCTTGATCCAACTGCCTAAGGAGAGCCTCGAAAGATGTCGTCACTCGTCGGGGCCCTTGGCAATGAGGCCATTGGCCGTCACGACAATCAGCACAATGATAGCCAAATTCACATTCCACATGTCGACAGCCTCGTGTGTCAAGTCGAGATATTTTATTTATTTCTCTTTTTCAGCTTTCACGAGGTATCATTACGTGACGCGCCGATCGGTCTATCACCACTATGTCAGGCTTATTAGCGACAATAGTCCTGTCAGTAATGATAAACTGATTCCAGTATAGAGCAACATGGTCTTTCTGGAGAACTGGGTTGCCCGACCCAGTTCTCCTGAAAGACCATGACATACCCTTTTACGGATTTACTAAAACTGTTACGAAATTTTAATGTCATTCTTGTTATTGACTTATTGTACCAACCCACTACGCAAATCGGCCTCATGTATTTATAAGTTATAATATTGTATTTTCTCTGTAAGTGATTGTAAATCTTTTGAGAAAATAAATGTCTAAAACCGTATACTTGTAGTACGGTACCTCAGATTCCACAAGTTTATATTTCAAGGCAAGTTGCTGGTGAATAATCCTGGCTACTTGGTTGTGCCTGTGCAAGTACTCGCCGTTATCCAGGTGAGAAAAACCGGAAATGATATGTCTGATGGACTCACCAGGACGGTGGCATGCCCGACACACGTCAACAGTCCCGACCTTCATAATATATTTCGGCTAGTTGTTCGTCAACATAACTTCGAACAAAATCGGACAGACAAAACCTTCAGTTTTCCCAAAGATGCCGCCGAAACGTAGCCAGGACTCGGATGCTAGAAAATCTACGTCAGGCCCATGCAAGGGCGGATCCAGCTTTCATCTAGTCATGACAGGCTCGAATTCGATTACAATAATAATTCTAATTACGAAGTGAAAGTGTTTTATTGCTATACGTCAAAAAAAAAGTTGTAAAAAGATCCTTAACGAAGCCGAAAGGCACTTGTTCTCCCAGTCATTGCGATAATTTTTTTGTTCTAACCCATACCTGGAAACCTTCTAGTTACGGAGATAGACATTGAGGGTCAAAGTTCCGACTTTTTCAAAGTTTTTTTTTTTAAATACATGTTTTTAAAGTATTTTTTTTTCTTTAAACGGCTCCATGACCCCCGTACTATTCAATACATCAATCAGCACAATGTTTTGAATGCATTACATTGAGTCCTACTGTAAAACGTTATTTCTCACCCCAAAAAAAAGTCGTTTCTCATCAATAATTTTTGCGTTAAATTCCTTAGTTTGATGTACATAATGCTTCGTGAAAGGTCCGTTTTCACCCTGTACATTTACTTAATTAAATAACAAAATAAAATTATCTCTTATGTTTTCTTTCAAACCGAGTTATGACATCTTCTACTTGAATGGGTAATGCTCTTGTGAACGTGGAGAAGAGCCAGTCCAGTTAGGCGGTCTTCTGCCATTGAATCTCTAAAATTGTTAAGCCTTCTGAGAGTGGAAAAGCTCTTCTGCCGTCGCTACACGCTGCGCCTCATTTCTGCGTGACTTGAGAAGTTTCTTTTGGAGCTGGAGAAACTCCTCAGTGATTTCCTCCGCACAAAGGAAACGAAGTTCTTGAGGTTGTTGAAAAAGCTGGATGAAGTCAGTGTTTACGATGTTTGTAGAAAGAGATTTTACCGCTCGACATAATGTTAACGCATGTGCTCGTCGTGGAGGTGATCAAATTCCACAATCCACCTCAACCTACCTTTGATTTATCTAAAGCCTTTGACCTAGTGTCTCATGACCTGTTACTACAAAAACTGGAGGCAATTGGAATTAGAGGCATAGTACTTCAGTGGATATCGTCATACCTAAATAACAGACGACAGCGGGTTACCATTACAAAAGTAGATAGAAATAATGACATGATACCACACTCATCCGAACTCAAGTACAACAAGTATGGCGTCCCACAAGGAAGTGTGTTAGCGCCAATTTTATTCCTTTTGTACATAAATTCCATTATTAATATAACCAACCATAAATGTATATTATTTGCTGATGATATTTCAATTATTGTAACAACTGATAGGAAGAATAATACGATTGACGATCATGAGACTGATATTAATAACACTATTGAAAGTCTAATTGAATATCTAAATAGAAATAATTTAACAATTAATCTTAAAAAATCAGTTTATATTCAATTTAATAAATCTAATAATGCTAAATACAATGTTAAAATGAACATACATAAAATTGATGAAGTAACTCAAACAAAATTTCTAGGTGTAACTTTAGATCAAGACATAAACTGGAAAGCACATATTGATACCGTCTCCAAATGAATAAATAAGTTCGTATATGCAATTAAAAAAGTCAGAAATATAACGAACATTAAAACGGCAATAACGTCATATCATGCATACGTAGAATCGGTGCTCCGCTATGGCTTGATAATGTGGGGTAATAGCACAGATCAAAATAGAGCATTTATTGCACAAAAAAAATGCATTAGAGCAATTTACGGACTTCGACCTGACGAATCCTGTAGACCGATATTTAAAAAGCTTGGCTTGTTACCACTACCGTCTCTTTACATATACGAAACATGTATGTTTGTGAGGAAGTATAAGGAATTGTTTAATAATGCAAATGATTTATATCCTCGTAACCGACGAGACCCCCACAGGCTAGTATTGGATGTCCTTCCAAGACTAGCTAAATATAATAAAAGTTGTATATCTATGTGTGTACGTGTTTATAATAAGATACCAAGTAATCTCAAGAATCATAAATTGCATGAATGGTTGTGTAGTCATAGTTTTTATAGTGTCAAAGACTTCTTTGACAATAAATGTTAAATATTCTCGTGAAATTTTTGCACGCTTATTACTGTTAAGCAAAAACATGTATGCTCTTTCTTTTTTGTTTTTACCATCTTTTATACCATGTTTTTAAGCAAATAAATATTATTCTATTCTATTCTATTCTATTCAAGAACAAGGGCCCTATGAATCTCGGGAGCATTTCTTTCCTTTGTGCGGAGGTAATCACTGAGCAGTATCTCCAGCTCCAAAAGAAACTTCCCAAGTCACGAAGAAATGAGGTGCACAAAATTGAATCAATGACAGCGAGAGAATCAAAAAGCTCTTTCAATCAATTTTCTGGATAAATGTACCATCTTTGAAGGGCCATAGCTTTATTGGGCTTAAATTGTTGCAGATGTCTAAATGCATAGTTTTTGAGTTTTAGAGCAAAAAGTGAAAAAAGTCCCAAAATTTTGCAGTTTTTCGCGTTGTGCGCAGCGAGCACAAGTTTTTCGTTGCAAATTTGGATTCATATCACCCTAACTGATCTATACAACATATAAAAAATGTAGAACTACATTATGCTTTGCGATTTTAGCCTTTTTTAGCGTTGATCTATACTGGGCTGCGGAATGTTTTTATTTATACACGTACATATACTAACAGCACATGGTCGTATGCGGTTGTGTTATGCGTTCGTTCGCGAATGTATTTGCCATCATACAAAGTATTTATTGTTTTTTTATTATTGAGATTAGAAAAATTATACTTATTAAAAAATGAAAAATATTAAAATTATAATTTTTTCCAGTCCAGTCATGACCCCCATGACCCCCCCCCCCCCTCTGGATCTGCCCTTGGTTCCATGAAGAGCCCGGTAGAAGCGCCCGTGAAGCTCCTTGCCTTGCCGTACTTCCTTGTGGTCATTGGTAGTAATGGTATGGATTGAGTCCCTTGTCTACTGCGACCACATTTCGGTGTATACCCACCTCGGTTTTAAAAAAATACTCTCTGAGACTACACACCTCGCGGTTGTGGAGGTTCTTCGCATTTAAAAAGCCTCGACCTCCGCAGTTCCGCGGGATGTACAGTCTCATCACCAATGATCGTGGGTAATGCATCCGGTTTGCAGTCAGCAGTGTACGAACTCTCCTATCCAGGGCGTCGAGTTCGGTCTGAGTCCATTTGAGTATGCCGAAAGAGTGCATTAAAACCGGCATGACCCATACGTTGAATGCGCGCACCCTGTTCTCGCCTGAAATAAAGCTTTTTAATACCTTCTTCAAGCTAACGAAGAAGCGCTCCCTCAACGATTGCTTCATTCCTAGTGACGCAAAGTTATTTAAAAAAAAAAAATAATAAATAATGGATAAAAGTCTGTTACGTTAATGCCTAACGCTTATAGCTTTCGGATGAGGAAAGGGATCTTAGGTGTATGAAATCCGATTCGGCTCGGATTCCATAATCTCCCCTCGCTTTATATACATGACTGCACATTTGTCCACACCAAATTCCATCCTGATGGTGCTACTAAAAGTTTCAGTTACTTTCAGTTGATCCATCTGTCGCAATTTGTTGAGGGCAAAGAGTTTCAGATCATCCATGTAAAGAAGGTGAGATATGACCTGATCACCTCTCCTCAACCGGTAGCCTAGACCTGAATCCTCCAACAATGTGCTTAGAGGATTCAGGGCTAGAATGAACCAAAGTGGACTCAGACTGTCGCCCTGGAATATTTTAAATCGGTAAACAGAACACACACACAAACAGTTTAATGAATGAAAAATATTTTAGCAATCTAAATTCTAGGACTATGTTGATCCTGCAGAAAAGTTTCCAGTTGCCATCAACTGCCATGGTCCACCTGGAAATCTCTGAACCGACTACGAAGTAAGGTGGGCCGGTACAGATACAACTTAGTCTGATGGGATATTTCGAGGAAGAAAAGTGTGACTGTGGCGCCTCTCAAACGATGTCCTACCTAATGTACCGCAGTTTTTGGAACTCCGCCAGCACCTAAAGGTAGAAGCTTACTAAAGGAATCATGGACACGATGCCCGCGACACTATTCCCAAATTCCCAACCACTGCAACTCCTGAATCCCATAATAAACAGTGTCGACTGCAAGAAAAGCGCCCTGGCAATGTAGCTCGACGAAGTACCGGAGAAACGATTTAACTGCATTGAATCCGGCAACAAAATTAATCAGAAATTAACTGAGGAGTAAGAAAAACATAGAACAAGAAGAAGTAAGATATGTACGGAGTAAACTCACGATGCTGTCCTGCGGTGGGTCGGGGCCGGCCTCCAGCAACAACACGGAGAAGTGTGGCACCTGCGCCAGCCGCGCCGCCAGCGCACACCCCGCCGTGCCACCGCCCACCACGATGAAGTCGAAGGAAGACCCGTCTGTAAAACAATCACATCATAGTCGTACGAGGATCTTTGCGCATCATCCATATTATACATAACTTTGGCTAAGTATTCTACTTTTTGGCCAAAATTTTTCGGTGCTTTAGGAGTATGAGTGTATGAGGGAGAAAGTTCCTCAATATTCCATAGAAAAGGAAGGACCCTGCGACCAAAGGGGTGTTCTGACATTTGATGTCGGATTTTTCTATATTTTCATAAATCGTGGATAATATAAATGGCGCGATTCAGAATTTTTATGGTAGTTCTTAATTTGTGTCATAGATGGCGCTGTAGTACTTTTTGTAGTACGTTGCTGTAGTACTTTTTGTACTATTTTGCTGTACTGCAGTACTTTTTGTAGAGCCATAGTGCCGCTACAGAACCAGCACTACTGAACCTTACAGTCATTTCACAATTATTGTACCTCTGTCTGCGTCCCTGTCAACACCACAGTGATCTTAATTCACGTTATATTAACTTTGCTGTTGGATTGCTGCTGACAGAGGTAAATAACAGTAAAAGAACTGTACATGTATATGTATACATGAGGTAGCAATCGCATCACATTTTACTAGTTATGTTTTACGTAACGTAAATGCGAACGATTTTGAAATCAAAAGTACAACTATTAGGTACATCCCATAGCATTTTTTGCACAATTAATACCACCATATGAACAAAACCGCGTATTTTCAAATGGTTCGCTAGGTCCTCGGGACACACTTTACTAAATGTAATAAAACTTTACTCAATTATAGCTTGCCTTGTGGAAATCGAACCCACTAGGCTACAAACAAGTAAAACTGTGCGTAGATAAATAAATGAATAACAATACGTACTGATGACATCAGCCTGTCTCGGGTAGGGCTCCTGCAGCAGGCACTGCGAGGCCGCGAAGAACTGCAGCGCCGCCGCCACGGCAGCTCCCGCCGCGCCCGCTGTCCCCGGGGCCGCGCACCCGCCTACCGTGTACATCCTGCCTGGAAGAAACAACACTCATAGCATAGTTACCTTGGTCAAAGTAAGTCATAATCATCATCCCAGCCTTTTCCCAAGTATGTTGGGGTCGGCTTCCAAACTAACCGGATCCAGCTAAATACCATTATTTTACAAGGAGTAACTGCCTGTCCGACTTCCACAACCCATTTAGTACTGGATATAAATACGATACCCTTTGGTAAGACTTGTCTTGTTGGTTGTCAGTGTTTCGGACCACTGACTAGCTGTAACGACTGTCAAACTGTCAAAAATATACAAATGACAGCCGGGAGCAACGGCATAACGAACTTTCCGGGGCACGGAGGAAACTCGAGGTGCAATAGATGGCCACACATGAACAGACCAACCCTGGCAAACGCTGCTTAACCGTGAAGATCGACCTGTGTGACTGTTATTTTTTAGCCACGAGCTCCACTAACGTATTTCCTAAGTACCTACTTCCTATTTGTGACAACTTCGATACCAAGTCTTACTTGACCATCATCATCCCCACCTCCACCCAATACGACATTATGACTATCACTGTTCGATATTCACTCATGTATGTACTACCTAAACACACCTGCTCACCTTATAATTTCACAAGATAATAATGCCGCCGGTCGATGCACCTGAAACGATAACAAAGTCTGTTGTTCTCAAAACTTGAAAATGATATGCGTCCACGATACCATTGAATGTCAGTTGTTTTATAAGTCGCTAGCTTTTGCTCGCGGCGTTGCTCCCGTGATGTACGGATTGTACTCACGTGAACGTTTTAAATGTAGCTTATAATAACACTGGGGGATAAAAGTAGTTCCAAAGACTACCCCCTACATACAAACTTAGAAACAAATTCTACCTCTTTATAATATGTATACACGTGCCTTCACGGGCTATTCAGAAATCGATCTTAAGTTCAATAGTTATGTACCTACTTGTCAATATTTTAGCCTTCAATTTTATTAAATTTGCTTTGTGATCCGGTAAGACGAGGAATCCCCCGACTACTTAGGTAGATACCCAATCTCGCGCTATGACCGCTCTAGCACTGGCCACGCTGGGCAATAGCTCACGTCCGTCACACCTTAGACACAGCATGAATTCCCTAAATATCATAAACTAGCTGGGTAGCCACGACCGTGAGACTCGAACCCTCACACGTTTGGTTCCAGGTGGCCATGTCCGAGA
Organism: Noctua janthina; assembly: GCA_963576755.1. NCBI lineage: Eukaryota > Metazoa > Arthropoda > Insecta > Lepidoptera > Noctuidae > Noctua > Noctua janthina. The sequence continues at coordinate 930,988 of OY755055.1, read as the reverse complement.
TTTACGACGTGGCAATGCCCCGAGTTCGGCCAGGAAGCGCCCGGCGTCTGGTGGTCGCGAGAGCTGAAGTCTCTGCGCGAGGCGTGCGTTGCCGCTCGGCACCTGTACGCCAGGCATCGCAGGCTCCGCATCCGCCCTGCGGATCCGATGACGATGATGTAGTTCCGATGGTGACTGGGGTAGACCTGAGAGTGGCGGTACGCAGGCTGAAAGCCAGAAATACCGCCCCGGGACCCGATGGCTTGCCTGGCAAAGCCTGGTTACTGGCCTCTGAGGCTCTCGGGCCCCGACTGGAAGGGCTCCTAAGCGCATGCTTGGAGAGAGGCCAGTTCCCATTTCGTTGGAAGACGGGGAAGCTGGTCCTCATCCGGAAGCCAGGACGCCCTCCGGACTCTCCGTCCGCATACCGGCCCATCGTGTTGTTCGGCGAGGTGGGCAAGCTCTTTGAAAAAGTCGTTGCCAACCGCCTCGCCAGGCACCTTGCGGGGATGGGGCCGGATCTTTCGGAACACCAGTTTTGTTTCCGCAAGGGGCGCTTGACGGTGCACGCCATCATGCGCGTGAGAGCCCTCACGACGGGGGACGCGGTGTCCAGGGCGGGGTCGTCTTGGCGATGTCACTTGACATCGCCAACGCCTTCAACTCCATGCCCTGAAGCTGCATTAGGGAGGCACTCCGGTATCACCGGGTGCCGACCTACCTTCGTCGTGTGGTCGGGGTCTACCTGACGGATAGAGCCGTCATCTACGCTGGTCGTAGCGGAAAATGGAACCGGCGAGATGTGGTGCGGTGTTCCACAGGGATCGATTCTGGGGCCGGCCTTGTGGAATATCGGTTACGACGGGTGCTGCGCGCTGACCTCCCTACCGGCGTCAGTGTAGTTTGCTACGCTGACGAAACGCTGGTACTGGCACAAGGGAGGTCGCACGAGACGGCGGCCGAAAACATGACACGCGGGGTTGCGATAGTCGTGGAGAGGATCCGGCGATTGGGTCACGAGGTGGCATTGCACAATTCCGAGGCCATGTGTTTTCATGGGCCTCGGAATGCGAAAAAGTCGGGATCCCTACTGACGGCGGGAGTGGTTTCCATCGGCGTCGGGTCGACGTTGAAGTACCTAGGACTCGACCTCGACGGCCGATGGAACTTCGTGGAGCATTTCCGACGTTTGGCTCCCAAACTGAAGCGCACAGGGGCTACCTTCAAGCGGCTCTTGCTCAACCTTAGGGGTCCAAACGCCTCCTGACGGAGGCTTAACGCGGGGGTCGTGCGGTCCATGGCCCCTTACGGAGCCCCAGTGTGGGCGCGTTCTTTGAAACGGCAAGCCGCTCACTACCTGAACGCGCCCCAAAAGGTGATAGCCATAAGGCTAATCCGGGGGTACCGTACGATCTCCGGCGAGGTGGCTAGCTTCCTTGCCGGATTGCCGCCATGGGATCTGGAGGCGATAGTCCTCGCGCGCCTGCACGAATGGCGCGCGAAGGCACTACGTCGGGGGGAAACTCCGCTGCCGCGGCATATTGCCGCTCAGCGGACAGACCTCCGGCGCGATCTTATGGCGACATGGAGAGAGCGACTGTCACAACCCCGTGCGGGGCACGCCACCATAGTGGCGATTAGTCCCCTCTTTGAGGAGTGGCTAGAGGCGCCACGGCGCCCTCACCTACTGCCTGACGCAGGTCCTCACCGGACACGGTTGCTTCGGGAAGTTCCTGCACCGAATCGGGCGGGAGGAAACGCCCGGGTGTTTCCACTGCGAGGATCGTCCGGAGGATACGGTGGAGAACACCGTGGAGGTCTGCCCCGCTTGGGCGGATCACCGCCGTGTCGTCGTAGCGGCGATTGGCGGCGGCGATCTCTCGCGTCCGGCCCTGGTTCAAGCCATGGTCTGAAGTGAGAGGGAATGGGAAGCCGTCACCTTCTTCTGCGAAGCAGTCATGCTAGTGAAGGAGGTGGCGGGACGTGAGAGGGAAAGAACGTCCCAGCCGCCGCGGGAGACGCCCTGGGCGTCGGGGGTCACGTGGTGGCTCCCGGCCACCGTAGGTGCAGGCCTGTGGTCGGCGAGTTATGGGCTAGCTCGCCGTCCGGCCGTCTTATGACGACAGGCCGCGTCGACGCCGCGTTCGTGTTCCACGCGCGCCTCAAAAAGATGTCAGCAAACGAGTAGGGGTGCGCATGGGCCGATGCCTGCCAGGGCTGAAGGACTGTTCGAAAGAGATACCGTGGACCTGGAACACAAAGGGCAAAGAAGGAACATGGATGGGTTATAGTCAGTACAAGTCTGACACTCCCTTCCGCTCCGCGCAGAGTGGGGGGGAGGAGGGCATATGAAGATTTCACAAACGAAAAAAAAAACCCTCACACGTTATCGCAGGGTCTGTCTTTTGGCTGGAGGAGCGTGACGAACAGCGCATGTGCCCCAGCGCACCGGCGAGAGGTAGTTGAAGATATAATTGAAGAACACTAGGGGTTTTAGTAATAGTCTGACGGGCCTTGCCGCTCGTCACAGGATGTAGGAAAATCTCGGATATTTTTATTTTCGATTACGACATTATTATTTTAAATTGTTCAAATAAAATATCGTAGGTGTCTACATAATATGTTGTTTGGCTAAAATGGCTACGTCAGAATATGCGTCAATAGGCTTGTGTTATACCCGGAAGTCTAGCAAGCCTCAAGATGTCAATGCCAGCTTGCCCAAACAGTTCTAACAAATACTTGAAATCCTTGACGTTACAATATGTTTATAAAATGTCTCTTTGCGTATGTGACCGTGATGTTCTTCTGTACCATGGAACGGATTTTGATGCGGATTTCACCATCATTTTGAGAACCTATTCTGGAAGATTGTGTTGTGGACCACTCTGCATCCCAAATGCAATCTAATAAGCTAAATCCTATGACCAGTACGTAATGCACGCACGCACGCATGCCTGAGAGATACTTATTTCTAGACGGCATGTAAAGCGCATTAAGAGGCCCATGGCTGGCATAAAAACTCTGATACCACATTAGGCACTAACCACATGATAAAGAAAGAGAAGCACGTAATGACTGTTGAGGTAGCTGGACTGCTGGATCAATGACTTGATGTAGGTAACAAGCAGCACCCAGGTACCACTAGACACGACTGACTGAAGACTATTTACAAATGCAGCCCGCCTGCCGTTCATATGACCGGTAGGAGATTCCAGTTATTCCCTTACACAATTGATGAATGCCCTGTCTGTTAGAGGAGGACACATGAGCAGTTAGGTCAAAGTAATAGCTAGGTATACAACCTGTGCACCGCCCCACGCCTGGACACTGAATGATCACTACATGCTCGATTATTGGTTTTTAAACTAACTTCGAAAAAGTCAACGAGGAAGTCTTCAAATACACTATATTTTTTTTTGTTTTTTGAATAGACTTAGTGCGAATATAACATGTGACGTTGTTGAGGGTTCAGTGATCGATTGATGATCCTGCCTTCAAAATATTTGAAATATTAAATATTTGAATTTGTTTGTATAACCTACTTTACATTACTATTACTTTTATAGTTTGTAAGTACCTACATTGTTACTAACACTATGAGTCTTGTTGCTCGAAATAAATGATTAAATTAAATGTACTATCTATAACTTGACGCGTAGGTATGACCATACCGCGATACATATATTACTTGACGCGTAGGTAGGAAATTCTGCGATGATCAATTTAGATGATTTAAGGTTATTTGCGCAGAAAAAACCTCTTGCAAAAAATATGTCCCTGACCTCGACCACCATCGATCTTGCAAAAAATATGTTCACTACCTACACTACGTAGTGAGTAATTTTAGGAACTACTGATTAAATTCCGAAAATTCTTTCACTAATTGGAAGCTACATTATACCCGAGTGCCATAGGTAGGCCATATGTATATAAAACGTTCCCGACGGATAATTTCTGACCAGACGGGAGCGAAGCCGCGGACAAAAGCTAGTATCTATTTCAAAAAAAGCGTCTATAGACCGACCGCTTTAATGAGTCCTCGCGAAGGTATCAATTTAAATGGAATATTCTGAAGGTTGATCAGTCTTACCAAGGGGTATCGTATTACCCAGTACTGGGTTGTGGAGGTCAGATAGGCAGTCGCTCCATGTAAAATACTGGTATTCAGCTGCATCCGGTGAGACTGGAAGCCGACCCCAACATAGTTGGGAAAAGGCTAGGCAGATGATGATTCTGAAGGTTGATCACGTATTGGTTCAATTATATATTATTATATTTTCTATATTTATTTTCTTAACACATAATTTACATTTTTAAATATTTCTATACAAAGTAATTAAAAAACAAAAAAACATTTTAAAATATAAAAAATAGTAACCCACCGGCATCGGAAACAGGGTCCGATTTACCGGTGGTTAAGGCTCTTGAGAGAGGAACCTCCTAACGATACGCGCCGTGTCCAGAAGAACTGCTTTCTGAATCCAGCCCTTGATCCAGCTGCCAAGCGACAGCCTCCTCACCCTCAGATGTTGCTCGAGGCTATTGGCTATTAAACCATTGGCCGACACGACTATCGGCACAATGACTGCTGTACTCACGTACCAGATGTCGAAAACCTCGCGAGCCAGATCAAGATATTTGAATTGTTTATCTTTCTCTGCTTTCACAAGGTTCTCATCATGCGGAACCGTTATATCAACAATCATTGTGCGACGCTCCAATCGATCCATCACCACAATGTCAGGCTTATTGGCAACAATAGTCCTGTCGGTGACGATAGATCGATCCCAATACAACGTGATATTACCATTATTGAGAACTGGGTCGGGCGCATACTTATAGCATGGCACTTCTGATTCCACAAGGTTGTACTTCAAATCAAGTTGCTAGTGGATAATCCTGGCAACGAGGTTGTGTCTATGCAAGTACTCTCCGTTAGCCAGACGAGAACACCCAGAAATAATGTGTCGAATCGATTCTCCCAGACGGTGGCATGCCCGACATATGTCAACCGTGCCATCCTTCACAATGTATTTCCGCTTCGGGGGTCACTTGGTAGCTCCCGGCCACCATAGGCGCGGGCCTGTGGACGGCGAGTTATGGGCTAGCTCGCCTTCCGGCCGTCTTATGACAGGCCGACAGGCCGTGTCGACGGCGTGTTCGTGTTCCTCAAAGAGATGTCGAGTAGGGGTCCGCACAGGCCGATGCCTGCCAGGGCTGCAGGACTGTTCGAAAGAGATACCGTGGCCCTGGAACACAAAGGGCAAAGAAGGAACATGGATGGGTTTTAGTCAGTACAAGTCTGACACTCTCTTCCGCTCCGCCCAGAGTGGGGGGGGGGGGTTATTTGATGATTTCCCATCCATCAAAAAAAAAAAACGCACCGCGGATCGTGAGGTTGTCCCGAGGCGAGGTGATTACGTTACGATTCCGGTTAGTGTACGTTGCAGTAGGGGGGTTTCATACAAAGAATACTGAACAGCTCGAGTTGATACGGTGACGATCCCTTACCGAATTGATGTGCGCTTTGTGACTTTTGTTTGTTTGATTTAATTTTTTTGTCACCGACTTCTGAAGCTAAAGTTATTTTTCACTTTTCTGTGTTTTTGAAGTCGGTTTTATTTTTTGCAAAAAAAATATTTTTAATTTTTCCATATTTAGTTGTAATATCCTATACAAATATTTGCTATACATTTATTTTACATTGTCAACAATACATTTCATGGTAATAGGCTTATCACCAATAAAATGGAAGTTAACATACCTAACTGTCGCAATCTGCGTGAACTGTACGCATCTGCGTACCCCTTGGAGCATACAGCCGTTATGTTATATTATGATATTGTGAAAACAATAAACATCCAAGCGATTGCAGCAATCATGACAGATTTGCTGTCTACTATTGAAGAGTTCCATTGTATAACTCCGAAGAGCAGCTTCACCAAATTTAGACGGGACCACCGCGGAATAATATTCTTCCAAATTAGAACAAAAATCGTCGAAATAGGTTCACAATAGTCGAAGATATCGATAACATAAAATTTGGAGAGCCCCCTCGATTTCTTTAGGATCCCATTATTCGATCTTGACCTGATGACCATGGGACCACAAGGAAAGTATACTGTTTCAAACAATGCCCATAAAATTTGAGGGTTGCCCTTAATTTTACTGGGATTCCATCATCTGAACCTTACTTATACCTTCCATCATCAGCTCAGCAACATGAGATGATGATTACCAGGCACAAATATCTGAATTGGGTTAGAGAGTATATGAAAAACATTGTATGTGCCTATAAAATTTGAGGGTTGCCCTCGATTTCCCTGGGATTTCATCATCAGATTCTGATTTGGTGACAATGGACTACCTCATTAGTATAGGCTTTTGTTTAAAAATAGAATTATGAAAATCGGTCTACAATTGGCGGAGAAATTGGTGAACATAGGTACATGACAAAAATACAAACAGTCAAACATAGAAACTCCTCCTTTTTTTAAGTCGGTTAAAAATTGTCAAAGGAGTTTTGGTGAAACAGTGAACCGTAAACAACACATGTCATGGTAATAGGCTTATCCTCAATGAAATGGAACTTAACATACCTAACTGTTGAAATGTGGGTGTACTGTAGACTACTCATCTCAGAGCATTCTAGCGTGATGTTATGTTATGTTGTTGTGTAAACAAGAAACATCCAAGCGATTGCAGCCATCGCGGCAGATTTGCTATCTATTATTGAAGAGTTCCATTGCAAATCTCCGAAGATCAGCATCAGATCTACACCAAATTTAGATGGAACCACTACGGAATAATATTCTTCCAAACAAAAAAAGAATCATCAAAATCGGTTCACAATTGGCGAAGATATCGCTGAACATACAAACAAAAAAAAAAAATTCACTCGACTTGATAACCTCCTCGTTTTGGAAGTCGGTTAAAAATAGTTCTCATTACCCCGTACGTCCGATTCTCCCGTGTTCCATTAGGTTTCTATTAGAAAAGCTTTTATTTAACTTGCAATGTCTTTTTCTCTTCAATAACCTACCTAGGTTTGTTTGAGTCAAATCTTGTAATTTTAAAACAGTTATGCCCTACCCATTGACCTGAAAATTTGCACACGTCTATATAGTGTGGATAATCTTCTTATTTATTTTAATTTATTGTGTTTGGGTGTCTTACAGCTAGCAATACAAAAATTAATAGTGAAGCAAACAACGGCAAGCCATTTACAAACCTCCACAGTTAGCAATAAACTATTCAACTAACTATCTAACTATACTATTAAACTATTCTATTTTTTTTATTATGTTTTTTCTTCTTAGCTTAGTGTCGATGGCAATCTAAATTATGATAATGACAATGCATGTCAATTTCATTATTGATAATTATTTTCCGAAACGTCTTTATTTTATTATCGGCGGATTTAAGGGGCCATCCATAAATTACGTTACACGTTAAAGGGGGGGAACGACGAACTGTGATGTTGTGTGACAAGGGTTGGGAGGGCTCCTAAATTTTGTGACGTCACATTTCAATAAGTAAGTATTAAAACAACGTTTGAACTATAAACGAGAAACGTAAAAATATTTCCAACTTCATCTGTATGAACATGTAAAATTTGCAAAATATGTGACGTCACACTACAGAGGGGGGAGCCTCACAAATTTGACCAGCTGTGACAAGGACAGGTGGTTCAAAAATCAGGAAATTCGTGAGTCTTAATCTTGTTGCTAACGAATAAGGCTTTAGCTACTCTTAGGTACACTGTAAGTATCTAAATACAATATATTTAAAGTTTCTGAGTTGATGTAAAGCTTATGGCCCGTACTGCTCAAAAACATCATACCCTACTTTTCCTAATAACCTTAGTTACCCAGTCACTAAATTGGTAAAATAGTTTTAGTTTTAATTCTTTCATATAATTCCTCATACAATTGATTGGCATTTCCTATCATATGCCCGGTATACCTAAATTACTAAGTATTCAATCTATTATAATAACGCCTGACAAAACTTTAGTAGTAATACAAAACTGCGAATATTATTCTTGTAAACCAAGCTATTGTAGGCACTTCTCTCTTGCGCCGTCGCTATAAGTAAATATTGACTTACCTTTGTGTTTAAGATTCAATTCCCTACTACAATGTCAGTAATGGACTAGCGAATGATCATCAACCTCTAGGTATTTATAAGGTCGATATCGGGCGAATAATCAGTGCGTTTATCTCAACAGTTTTACGTAACACCTACCTGCTGGTGCAAGATGACCGATACAACTACTACTGGAAGATCAAGGACTCGATGTATTGTGTGACTGATAGTACCGCATGGTTAGAAGATTCCTCATGTTAGGTATCCCTATAGATAAACAATGGCCGTTTATCTGTTTCGTCACAATACAATCTTGTTGTTCGTTTGCTGCTCCCTTTTTATTATCTATTTCCTGATAACATGTAGAAGTATGTTGTACTGTACGTATGTACAATACATATTTAAGAAATAATGTTGGTAGGTGGCTGCTCCGTTGGTGCAGTCGTCGCACACGCGACTGCCGAATGGGGTCCGGGGATCGATGCCCAGCTCGTCTGAAAGGATCACGTATTTTTAGAAGCAGCGTGGAGTGTGGATGTCTGAGCGGCCGGTGATCCTAGTTTAAAATAACTCCAAACCGGCTATCATCGGCGGATGTTATCGGCTAATATTATTTCATGTCTGACTCACCACCAATGTCAACCTTCTCGATTAATAAACCTTACCAGTAGATAATATTCTGCTGCACTGATGAGAGACTGGCTCTTAAATAGGATAGTTAAAATGTATATTTACAGCTCACAACACGTCCGTGTTATTGGGTTTGTCCATCGGCAGTATCTTAGTAGCAGTCCCGGAGTCTGAATGCCATAATGCACACCGGCTGATGGAAATAGGCGGCGAAAACTGGCGAATTGTAGGTGTAATACACCTCTGCCTAATCCTTCGGGGATTACAACCAAGATGTTATGTTATGGAACACGTTGAATCATAATTATGTGCTTTTATAGATATTTTGTGGATTTATCTCACTGGCTAGCGAGTGCTATTTCTGATATCAATATTTTATTAATGATTTAATACCTACTAAGTTCATCCACACATGGACTCAGGGACTGTGAATAACCATAACAAGGAATGATAACTGTATTCAAAATATTTATTGCTCCTTTGTACATGTATAGAAGGTATAAATTCGTATGACATAAAATGGCATAATTTTATTATAATGTTTACAATACTATGTACATGTGTATGACTTGTATAAGGTACAAAGACTATAATAATACTTTTATTTCGTGCGTAGACTTCACGTGTTCTTGACATAGCTGGGAACTGAAATGCGAAGGAAGCTCCAGGTCTTATGTTTTGGAGCTGTGAACAAAAATTAGTCTATAAATCAAAATTATCGGAATGGTTTTAACAAAATCCGGGAAAGAAGGTGTTTGTTAAATAATGCTCCAACATTCAAATCGTAACAGCATCCGACCCGACCAACCTCCACACCATAGATAGGTCTGTCAACAGTATGGCTTTACCAAAGGACAGCAAAATGCAGTGTCATCTTGTTAAACAACTGTAACGCGAGGGAGGAGAGACAAGATCCAACAGCCATCTTTTGTGATCTTTCCAAGGCATTTGATTACGTGAATCGGGAAATAAACCTATAGTCGAGTCCTCTCTCACAGCGCTTGCATGGCGGCTAGTGTTAGAAAAAACAATTAACAGATGTAGATACCGCGATTCTAGTGTTTCAGTTACTTTCATAGCCTCATGTCTTACCGTACCTAAACCAGGGCGTTTGGTTTATTCTCTCATTTACCAATAATACCTAACTTGATCAAACAGTTCTTCATAGATTTAGGTTTTGGCACGGGCAACTAGCTCCAACAGTCGGAATAGGTACGTAATTGACCGACTCCTTCATAATTAAGAAGTGCCTGTAAATGGTTTAATTGAAATAAATGCTTTGCTTACTGGCTTATGATCATGAAATTAAATCAATAGGCTTACGTACGGATGTTACTATACTTTAAGACTTCCAAATGTCCTCTTGATCAGAGCTTGAGCACCTAAAATAAAACTAGGTAAATCTAATTCATTTATTCATTCTACCGTAACAACTACTATAAGACAATCCAACCAATAGAAACAGTATTCTGTAAGAATAGATGTCTCACTGAAACTTTCGTAATTTGTACCTCAAGCGCGTGTGCTTGTGCCTCATTGGCGCATGCGCAGTGCGCAGAGTGGACGTCACTGGGCCACACATACGTTTTCGTAACGCAAAGCTTCCGCAGGTTTCGTAGTAGTTGACGAAGTCCTTATATCAGCTAAAGCACTTTGTAACTCCGGTAGCCAAGTCTTATCTCTTCTGTTTAAACAGTACGTTTCGCATTATTATACTACCTATTTTTATAATTTGGGTTATGTAAATAGTACCTAAACATAAAATGAGTTCTCGAAATTTATGCAATCCTAAGTTTTCAGTATTAGTAGGATAGGTACTTACAACTGCAGGTGGTGTATCCACCAACTACACATTCTCATTTGAATTTAGCATAACATTCGCAGAGGCACGCGCGCCTTATACCTTGTGACTCAACATTACTGGCGATATGTAAATGTACCTTACATAACGTCACGCCTGAAGTCCCCGATGGGTTAGCCAGGGGTGCACCTAACAGTACACCTACATTTCGCCAGTTATGTTTGAGTAGCCATAAACCGGGCACAAATCCAGATTCCGTGGCTGCTACTGAAAACTTCCAGATAAAATTTCACTTTGCCCGACCTGCAAATCGAGCCCAAGACCTCATGCTCAGCAGTTGCGTTTGCGACCACTAGACCAACGACTTGTGTTGTGTAATGTGTTATGTTTGTATTCGCAGCAAATGTAAACTCACGTTTTCATCCAGATGCCCACGTGTCCCAGCAGGATGGGCCCGGACGGCGCGCCCGTGCGCAGGTTGATGGACGAGATGCGCGAGCCCGGCGCCTCGAACTCGAAGTACCTGCCAGTGCCCAGTCACACCTCGTCAGCTATTGTTATGTTCACTCATTACAACCGATGTTGTTGAATGGTCTACAGCTAGCTGCTGTTAATGCATTGGTAACACGTAACACCGACCTGACTTTCCATCCGAACTGGTTGTCGATGGGCACGTAGAAGCCGGGCTGCGAGAGCAGCAGGTAGGAGCGCAGGCCGTGCAGCACGACCTCATCTGTGGTGCGAAGCGGGTACCGGTGCTTGATGCCGCTGGAGCTGCCGTCCAGATGCGACGTCTGCGGCAGCTGCCGGCCTGTCAGCACCACGATCAGCTCCTCATCCGCCGCATTGCGCATGACCAGTTTCAAGTTCAGCGTCTGCTCGGGATACTCGCGCAAGTTCTTCGTGACCACGCAGAAGATCAGCCCCTCGTCACAAGAGAAGTCGCAGTGGAACAGGCGCGTGTTGCGGTGGTCGCTGCACAGCTCGTCGGACGGGTTCACTTTGAGACACGATCCGCCCGAGAAAGCGTCCTCGAAGTACGGCTCCAGGCACTGGTCCTCTCCGCCCACGCGCACGAGCCCGAAGCGCACCAACTCCTTGCGGTTCAGGTTCAGGTTCACGGACGGCTGCGCCATGATCATGGAGCCCGAATCCGAGCTTGAGGTGCTATGTACGGGCTCCGATGTCTTCGGTGACGATCTGAGGGGCGTCCCGTGGCTGGAGGTCGGCAAAGCGTTTTCGATGCTGGTAGTACTGACGAGTGAATCCCTGGCGACGGTGAGCAGTTCGGCGCGCGCCTGCAGGAAGGAGGTGCGGATGCGGATGATGCCCTTCTTGTCCTTGTAATGCACCTCCTCCTTCACATTGGCGAGTTTGTCGGCGGTAGTGAGCATGTAGCCGTGCGGGCCGTGCGCCGCGTTGGGCTGGTACTGCTGGTGGCGCAAGTTGTACCACGGCGACGGGCACAGCACCTGTCCACACATCGACAATACTATATATATATCCTACATTGAATATAGTTTCAACTCTAATATAGATCATACAAGGAAAGGCTAAACATACCTCTCCGTATAACCAACGCTTGTTGCCCTGCCCTCTGCAGAAGGAGGTCTGGAAGGGGATGTGGCACGGCAAGCGGGTGTTGAGGAAGGGCCACAGGCTGCCCCAGAAGGCGCGGTCGCGCAGCAGGTACTTGTCGAAGTTGTCCAGGTCCTCAGCCATGGCCACCTGATTGGGCTCGTTCGCCAGCGCCTCGTGCGTCCAGGCGGGCGCGAACACAGCAATCGAACAGCCCGCGGCTCTCGCCACTTTGATTGCCTGTCACAACAGTTACCATTTCGTGATTGTTTTTCCGAAACGAGAACGATAATAGAGGACCCACCCAAGTAGCACACAAGCTCTATAACAAGCCGTACACCGGCCGGTTAGAAGTTTTTAATAACGGATAGCCTCCATAAGTAAGTTCTACAATAGATGTACAAGCGGCTACAGCGCTGTTGTACTCCCGAAAGAGGCCCCGATGTATACGGCTCAATGTTCTACAATGTCTCTACATGTACGTAAATATGTGTTAGTACGGAGATACAAAGGTGCTATGCGAGCGGTAGTGTGCGCCTCATTCTCTAAAATAGTTTCTTGTAGCGCGACTGTAGTGCTCGCATCTTATTTAGACGCGTCTGTATCTCTGAATTAGAGTTTACAGATCTGTATTAGATATACAGTAACGATATTTTGGGAAATGAACAAAACGGATTTGCAATTTTATGATGGAAGGCTTAAAATAATTGGAAAATAAACAACAGGTGAGTAGTATTGATTTTTCTTTTTATGCATGCAAAGTACCAGTGCGAGTGCCAGTGTGAATATACTGTATACATTTATTTTAGCTAAAATTTTCACGCGCTTGCACTTTATGCAATTTTTTGGATAAAAATTACATTTGATTAGAGGGTGTGAATTTTGAACTTAGTTTATTCACCGTGACTAGTTTAGTTAGTTTGTTTTAGTCGTCTTACAAAGGGGGTCCACTCAATGTACCCGATATAAAATAGCTCTAGGCGCGATTTTTTTTTTACCTACCATAATAGGTACAAAGAAAAATATATACATTAGAATAAAATTATGAAAAATCCTGTTAAAGATGTTTACATGTCAAACGGGAGAACACCCGCGCTCGAGTCGAGTGTTTTAACTGCGTAATGCGGCATAATACTGAAAAATATATTAAAAAAATATATATATTTATAATAAAATCTCATAAATAAATACCAATTTTTTTTTATGAATGTTTAGTAGTCATTGGATACATGAAGTGGGCTGCCGTTGTAAGACGACTAAAAAGTCACGGTGTATAATTATGATAATTTAGCTTTCTAGGTAGTTTCTTTAGAATCCTGGGTGAAAAAAAGTGACGTGAATTCAGTTTTTATACATATTTATGATATAAATAAATTATAAAAAATCATGAGAATTGCTTGTATTCAAAACTATAATGGCGTCTCGGTTACAACAGCCTTAGAACCATTCAACAGCTCATCGTCGATTTAAACCGCTAGTATCCACCATTGTAGACCTTTCGGTTCTATGATTGTGGTATTGACGCTCTATTGTACATCTTTAGGTGTACATCGGTAATTAATACATTATTTTAAGAGTCTAAGGTTGTACAACGGACTATTGAGAATCCGTTGTAGGTAATATTATTTAAGGGTCCATTGTCTGAATCTTAAAACCCCTGTTAATACTTCTTACATTTTATCATTATTCTTTTGTGTTCTATTTATACTCTACTAATTAAATAAGACTTCGTCCCAGCTGCTTGTTAACTTTAGTTAACTTTTTATTTTGTTCTACATTTTTTGTGTAGTAAGCAACGACTTATTGTCGGGCCTACGCTGTCCCCCATACTTAAGTACAAATGATGTATCTATGATAATTGTAATACCAAATGATTTGAAAAGAGTAACCACGGAGTTTCTTGCCGGTTCTTCTCCACAGGAAACGACCAACCCGAACCGTGCACCTTTTTGTCGACGTTTTATAAGGCCTATGTGAAATAAAATATTTTGATTTTGATTTTGATTGACTTACTGCAATATTTCTTGTTTATATACAATCAATTCAATATTTACAAATAACATCTACAGTCCCCGCCACAAGAAGCTATATTTTTTGTAAATAAAGACCAAAATCAAAACCAAAATCAAAGCATTTATTTCAAGTAGGCCAGTTACAGGCACTTTTGAATTGTCGAAACAAAGATAACAGTAAAATATAGCTACAGTCCCAGTCACAAGGCACAAAAACTGTGAAAGTACTGTAGTTGCCCATTCCATTCGGAGAAGAACGGGCAAGAAACTCCATGGACACTCTTTTAAATCAGAATACTTTAACAAAACCTTGGTTACATCATTTATGTTGAGATGGTACATTATGTGAGAACGATGCAGCCAGATGTGTACTTTAAAAGTGTCCATAGTAAAAACAATTCAAAAATAAAATAATTAATTCAAATAAGCCGTGGCAAATAAGAGATGACCAGTCACAACTGACAGCGCCCGTTCACGAACATGACGCATGTATCAGCACCATTCAAGTTAACCATTTTGAAGGGAACTAAATGATCCGACACACGTGTCACCATCAGCGAGACATTTGAGTGAGCATGACATACTCCTAACCGCCAGGGCACATTCAAGTCAAGAAAAAACGCAGGTTTTCAGCGAATGACAGCTTTCTAGTACATAGTACTCACACAATATGGGCTAGGCGGCTATATAATACTAAAGAGATTGAATTCATACAATGCAAAGATAGTTATACAATCTTCAGCAGCTCCAACAATACTATTTAATGCTATCAATTTAGGCACCCCTGTTCTTGTGGAGCAGGACCGGCATTGAGCCAAGCATTTTTATCAGTGATATAATCGTCCAACTTGTAATATGCTTTCTTACATAGTGTGCGTTTAATGCATGTTTTAAATTTCGTTTCATTCAGTTCAAGAATACTTTGTGGAATTTTATTATAGCATCTCAAACTAATAAAAGATGAGTCTACTTTAGCGAGTCTGAAGCCTGGCTGAACTAATTGGTCTCTATTTCTAGTACTGTAATTGTGTCTGTCACCTCTTTTATTAAAAAGATGTAGATTTTTTCTTACATACATTATGTTTTCGTAGATGTATTGACAATGTACCGTCATGATGTTAATTTCCTTAAACAGTTCCCTTAGAGAATCGCGCCTACGAAGATTATATATGGCTCTGATGGCTCTTTTTTGCAGAATAAATATAGACTTAATGTCTGAAGCTCGTCCCCATAATAAAATGCCATAAGACATAATACTATGAAAGTAACTAAAATAGACCAGTCTAGCGGTATCTACATCAGTATATTGACGGATTTTTCTTATAGCATACGCTGCTGAACTTAGCCGCCCCGCATGAGATGTTAAATGAGAACCCCATTGTAGCCTTGAATCAAGCGTAATCCCCAGGAAAACCGTTTTATCTACAAATTCAAGTTTCTTTTTATTCAATACTATATCACAATCGCTACTTTTAACATTCGGTAAAGCAAATCTTACGCATTTCGTTTTTTTTTCATTTAACACTAAATTGTTTGCTCACAGCAAATTATGGACCAGAAGTAGGGCATTATTCACGTCATCTAGATTTTGGGACCGTCTATTTATCTTAAAAATTAGGGAAGTGTCATCAGCGAATAACACCATATTTTGAGGTTGGTTTTTCAATAAATAGGGGAGATCATTTATATATACTAGAAAGAGGAAAGGACCCAATATTGAGCCTTGCGGTACCCCAATTTTTACTTTTAAACCCTGTGAATTAACACCATTTATTTGCACATGTTGTTGTCTATCACTCAAATAAGATTTTAGCAAACTAAGTGCAAGTTTCCCTAGTCCGTAATGCTCAAGTTTCAAAAGTAATGTGTCGTGATTTACGCAATCAAATGCTTTGGAGAGGCCACAAAATATTCCAATGGCGTTTTGGGACTCTTCCCACGCAGTAAATATGTGCTTTAATAAGGTTACACCGGCGTCAGTTGTACTTCTACCAAGTTACGTAGCAACAAATCAATCAACAACAAATAATCCCATATTTAATCAACTCAAATCATACGTGTAATACGAAACTAACGAGCAATTTCACTTGGTCAGGTTAGATATTTGTGATCTAAAGCACTGTAGTCTAATGTTTTGTGGTACTGGTACGCATCTCACTTCATGGAGCGTAGTCGTAAACATTTAGACCACTATTTGGAAGTAAGTTCACGCTGACGCTGTAATTTTTTTTTATCCAAATGTTGCGAACCCGAATGTGTGTTTACAAAATAGCTTCTCGTGACGGGGACTGTGGTCTAATTATTTGAACCTTTAACTAAAAAAAAAAAATTAATTGCACCTAAATACGAAAGAGTTTGTGAGAATGGAGTCACAATAAAGCAATTAAATTAGTAAAACACTTTTGTCCCACTTCAGCCACTATATTGGCCCTAGAAACGAAATTTTTGAGCTTTTAGCTCTATAAGGCGTGGTTTTCTTGCCATACCCAGCTATTTACCATAGAGTTGCTGTAACATTCACCACTATAACGACCTACGTGACACTATAGAATTATATTTCTCTGCTGTAGATATAGTTTCAAAGTCAGTAATAAGTACTATTTAACAGCTTAGACATTTAGAAATATGCAGTATACAACCTAAAGCGCTTTAAACGAAGCTTATTACTACATTTAAACTCTTTTAACTATTATAGCCCTCTATAAAACATAGCGGTGTTTTAAAAGGTATTTATAACTGCTTTATATTAAATACTCTTACAACAAGTCTTTGTATCTTTGCGATTATATTTACGTTGAACGGCTATTGTACCAAATGCCTGTTAAAGAACTCTTAAATACGCGACTGAACTTCTTAAGTATTAAAGTAAACCCCTTGAACAGCTATTATAGAACCTTCAGGTTGTAAAGAAATCATTTAAGCAGCTTGTGTGCTAGCACAGGGGCAGTACCGTCATCCTCAAGCTTTACGGGTTCAAGGTGCGATGTGTACAAAGACACTTGTCCACTACACTCAATTCAGCGCTAAGCAGATATAAGCTGCCACTGAATTACATGTGCTCACCTGCTGTGTGTTGAACTGTCCTCCGCCGTAGAAGTTGCGTCCCCAGACGTCGACGCCGATGTACAGGTCGGTGAGGCGCTTGTCGGCCAGCACGGCGCTGGCGTGCACGTCCTCCGGCGACCACGAGTAGTTGGTGAACAGGCCATCGCACGCCTCGAAGAACGCCCTACAACCGCCCACCATTACTTATATCATCTTCATCGTCTATATTTTACCCGAAAGATTATCTAGATGTCCATCATCCATTATTATTTTAATAATTAAGTTTAAATAAATTCAAAATCTCAGAATAATTACGAAGGTAAGACGCCACCGCCGGTTGCGTTGAGGCAGAAACGGGAGTCCAAGAGAGGAGGGCAGGACACGAGCAGCGTGCTGTGCGCTAACACCGATACTGTATGTCTAGTCGTCACCTCATGAGTCGTCCCCTTTCTAGCCACATCATTTTTCCCACAGTCCTTCCATCTTTTCTTTTGTCTTTCCGTACTTTTATAGCTATCCACACAATTAATTCTTAAGAACACATGGAATAGTGAATGCACTAACATATTTTTGTCACAGAGTTTATTCTGCCAGGTGAGGTTGCCCTGCACGGTGACGCTGTCGTACCAGATCAGCGTGGCATGCGGCAGCTCGTCGTGCAGCAGGCGGTGGAAGTGGCGCACGAACTGCAGCAGCACCTGCGGCAGGGCTACCTGCGCGCCAGAACAACGCGTGAATGCGCATGCTTAGCTTGCTAGTTCCGTCAGCGTGCGCTCACTGTCAGATCCAACGCCGCCAGCTGTTTCTTCATACAATGTCACAAACATGCTGACAGCGACCTCCTGGCAATGTCATTCAAGCACAAAAAGGACCATAACGCACTCTAAGTTAGGCGTTTAGGCGACGTCAGCCAGTCGTGCCACGTAGCAGTGCTATATGATGCGTCCGTCTTACACAGCAGAGGGAACTAGATTAAGACCGCGAGTAGAATTCCATACAATACACAACGATATTTTGTCATACAAAAGAAAATTATCGATGCTTGACATAATATACATAATTATACATGATGCTTAACTATGCAGCTTTTCTTATGCTGCTTTGCTTTTTGTTTGCTTGATTTTGCTTGCTTGCTTTGATGTTTTATGATGCTTGTGATTAGTCATAGATAACTTAAAAAAAGAAAACAAAAAGAAAAACCTTGTTCTCAATGTTAAGAAGATAGCCATCAAACTTGAGAGTTTTTGCAATAGCAACTAATGCGCTGGCTACATTATGATATTCTGTGTCTGAAGCTAACACATGATCCCAAAACGCTGCACCCTCTGCCCTCTCCGTTATTATAGTACCTGTGTAAAAACATTTTTATTTATTGAATGCTGACATGGATGGACCAATCATATGGATCATATCTCTTCTTTTCACGACATAAAGAAAATATTGGTATGTATTTTATATGTCAATATTAAATACATACCAATATTTTCTGTTTGTACTATAATCACTGTCAACATTTATTTTGAGACCTACCTATAGAAATTTTACATATACATCATCATTAGACCACACAGGTTATTTTTCTTTACACAAGTGAAGCTGTTTTGGATGATCCAACTCTGTTCCACTCTTAACGTTTTACAGCATACACTACAATGATAGCTCAACAACACAATCCTAGAAGATAGCTGCTTTTTTACTGAGAAATAAAAGCAGTACAGTTTTGTGCAAAGGTTTCAAAGCTCTCAAAAATATTAAAATCTTAGCCATACCAATTACTTTGACACCATGTGCATGTCCAACATTAATCCAGCCAAGGGGAGGTATTGTGATCAAGTGGTGACTGAAGTAACAAAATATATCTATTCCGGCCCAGTTGTAGAATGTGTATGCTCCTGAATCACTAGTCCCTTCAATCAAACTGAAAATTTTAAATACATTGAGTTAGTGATTGTTGGGGCTCCCACCGCTCCATCTGTTCATACAGCAGGAAGCAACGATGGCGGCAGTACGCATCAAAACACTTCAACTCTGGGGTAAAAAGGACACACAGCACACCGCGGTATTGAAGGGATTCTATAATGAGTTCCTCCTAGTGAAAGCCATAAACGATCGGATACCTAAGCAGTTCGTATTCGACAAAAAATACAATATTCAACTCCACGAGGACCACCGCTGCGAGGGATTAAGCTCCGCAGAAGTATGGATCTTCATGGATGGATCAAAAACAGGTACTGGTACTGGAGCTGGAGTCTTCTCGGAGGATCTCAACATCCACACACAAACACTGCTGGGGGTCCACAACACAGTATTTCAGGCAGAATGCATGGAATGCACACTTCCCTGGCAGCATCAGCCATCTTAGCCAGTGAAGTTGAGGACTCAATTCGCATACTCTCAGACAGCATGGCCATAGTGCTAGCACAAAACAACCACATAGTCAACTATCTCTGAACCAGGTTGGTTATCTCGATAATATAACCATTCAATGGAGCAAAGAACACAGCGAGGCAACTCCCTTTCAGGGAACCTACGCACACTGGTAAGGAAAACGAATTAATGAACAACACCACAAACTGGCTAGACCACGGTGAGTGCAGGTAGACCAAGGAAGCACTTCCTACTATAGAAGGCCGCTTCACAAAACGGGCGCTTCGGCTAACCAAACTACAGCTGCGTACAGCAACAGCCGCCATCACTGGACACGGCTCTTTTAACAAACACCTCTTTGCTATAGGAGTCACGGACAGCCGCCTGTGCCGAGACTGCATGGAGGCAGACGAGACAGCAGCCCACGAGCTTCTGCACTGCCCCGAGGTTGCATCATACCGGGCAAAGTACTTCGGTAACCCAGGTACTCTCCACGAGATTGCCAGCAACATCAAGGTGCTGCTGGCCTTTCTCGGGAGCTGGGGTGGATCTAATGATATTCCCACCCGCACGCAAAATACGCACTTTGGACATGGGAGTTGCGGACACCAGCCCGTTATATACAATAGTTAGTGATTGTACTACACACCACCATCTTGTATTGTATAACACCACCATCTTCACATTTACTCTATAAATACTATAAATACAGAATACAGGGGGGAACTTACCACCCACACTGATGCAAAAAATCTGCTACTTTTTTTTTACTACCGGTGAAAAATTTCTGTTTATATATTTATATTTCAGAATGCACTGAATTTGTGGTAACCGTTTGCGGGTCGGTGTCCCTTCCACCTTGTATATTGTTAAGAAAAGGAATGAACTAACACAATTATAATTTTCAATAATTCTTACCAGTCATCATGGTAGCCATTGGCCATATCATGGCATAACAATGTCTTAGGTAAACTTTTAGATTTGTGTCGATTGACTTCTACTTCTTCAGGGTCGAAATGACAGAAATTTTGCGGTTTTTCAGGCGAAAGATCAACACTATGTGTATTTATGTCTATATTTCGAATAAGTAAGTCAGAATGCGGCGTCAATTCTTTGCATAACGTCCTCCAAGGTGGTGGATTTTCCAAAAACAACAATATTTCACTATAAGAATCCAGAGGTTTGCAGATGAAACGTGGATCCGATTTTTTCATTTGCTCTGATATGTTCTCTGATTTACGTTTCGACATTTCTAAATCACTTCGTTAGATAACAGCTAACTGATCACAGGAACATTGAAGAATAATAGGCACTTCGTTGTAACTTAATAGATTAATAAATATAAAATACAAATTCAAATTGTTTGTTTACGTCAGGGTAACGTACTGACTGCGAGCCGTCAACTTGACAACTGCTATTTATAAGTGCTCTGTGACAACTGCCAAATCAGGACAAGCAATAGCAGGCTTTATGCACAAATGAACCGAACCAATTTCAGAATTAATTTTAATAATATGTAGAAAATGCAGTCTTACCACGAGGTTATTATTTGTAGTATGTAATGGTGTTACTATATTTCTTTCGTAAATATTTTTTATTTTTCTATTTAATTCTTCTCCATCATATGAGACTATCTTTACAGGGTTACCTAATGCGATAGTGTCAGTAGCGGATTTACCAGCAGGCTGAGTAGGCTTAAACCTAGGGCGGCAGATTTTTGAGGCGGCAAATTTGGGGACCAAATTTTTTTTTTTGCTACTTCAGAACTCAAGAAGATTTTGGCATGACGGTTTTCTGATGTTTAACAGATAGAAATCTGCAACAAATTTTGCCGATGACGTTCCCCTCTCACTTTTCATTACATGACATTCCGAGTAGCAAATCATTAGCATTCTGAGTATCTTCCTTAATCTAGAGTAAAACAGCTAGTTCGCCGACCAGTTATCGGCCTCTGCGCCCTCTGCCCACACACAAATTGTAGAAAATATATTTCCCTCTTCCCACTATCACACCATACACTACTGGTTAGAGGCTGCAAACTAGATGGATTATAATTAATATAGACTTTCTAGTCTATCTTCGTTTCTGCGAAAACAGAGTTTGCAGAACGTTTATCCGAACTTGGACATAGCCCTTCGTATAGCCTTATGTACACCAGCGACAAATTGTTCGGGTGAGACAAGCTTTTCTTGTCTAAAAAGGGTAAAACATTATCTGAGATCGACCTTGACCCAAGAAAAATTAAACGCTTTAGGTCTTTTGTGCATAGAGTCGGAATTAATGAACAAGATTACTTACGACGATAATCATCGATTATTTTGTCAACAAAAAATCGCGCAAAAAGGTAGGTGTAACAAACTTTTATAACTTGACTGAGTTGATGATTTTTAACTGTTTGTAAGCGCAATAAAGATTATTTATTCACGTTTACCAAATGTACATTATTGTGTAAATAGCATACCCAAAAATTATTTTACGTGCAATTTCAACGAAATTGTTGGATTGTAGAAATAATGTAGGACATGACATTGTAGAGGCAAGGGCGGCAAAAACTGTACAGCCTATACCTTGAAAACTTGTAAATCCGCCACTGGATAGTGTACACAATAACAATATTAAATTTTGTAACAAATCACGAACGACGTAAACTCACTCAGAGAACAAAGGAATAATCAGTTTAAAAGGTTGAGAGTGCAGAGTGTACGTGTCAGTGCCGCCTCACCTAACAGATTAGTCCGCGCTAGCGGCTCCTCCAGCAAGCGTAGCTGCCGACGACGTCACCCCACGTACCTGTCGGAACACACAAACTTATGTTCCCTAAAATTCCGCATTATGTACCTTCTCTCTAAGTACCTTGAATACATACGAGGTGAGTGTGAGATCCCTCCTGAATCTCAGCTCGTTATATCCAACCATAGCCAAAATAAATATATGTAGTTGGTTAAAATAACCTGATGAGGCCCATTGTCAGCGACCACGTTTCAGTCCCGTATGTAATCACTGGCAACACACACTGATCATAGACTTTCATCTTGAGACACTGCGGTAATTTAGACGGGAAGATACCACTCAACTTCCCGAACGTTGCCCAGCCGCCGGATTCGACAATTGACCTCTTTCTCGAAGTTAGACCCATCTAACTGGACAGTTCGTCCCAGGTAAACATAATCGTCTACAACTACTCTGTACCCCATCGGCCGAAAAGTTCTGGAGTGGCGACCGCGAACCGAAAGACGTTGCGTTGGATGGCCTCCGACTAGGTGGACCGATAACGGTAAGGATAAGGTTGCAGGGATCCGCCGGATGCGAGTCGCACTTAGAAGGTTGTATTGATGATTATAATTTTGTAACATACGTGTTACGGTCGCGAACCTGACACTGACCAGTAAAAATGGCAAAAACGTAAAGCAGGCAAAGGTCATGGTCATGGCCCATCAAAGTATGAAAACATACCCACAGCGCGGCGTATACAAATGACAAAGTGCTGAATTTGCACAGAAATATTTATAGTTTGTAATGGTATGTGACCCATTACTGTGGGAATTGTAGATTACGGTATAAAAAAATAAATATTTTTATGCGAGTGCATAATTGGGTTGTATCATATTTTATGGATGAGCTAGAAAGTTAAGTATAAAAACCATACCCACGGCTTACAAATCTTATAAATCTTTCGTTCTTTCCCCGCACTAAGCAGGAGTAAAACTATATTGTTTTGTGGAGGTCATGGTACCAAACAAAGTAATATTATTATAAGCCTGAAACAAAACGTTCCTGCAATAAGATTGTTTTGTTAAAAATCATGGTAGGATTCAGGAGACCCTTGTAGGTTCTTTCTCGATTCAACCAGTCCAAGTCCAATTGCCCACCTTAGGTTTTCGTTATTTATGTTGACACTGGGCCAATAAAGCATATTTAACCGTCAATAAAAATACTTCTATGTGACTATTATGTCCTAAATAGATTTGATAAGGAATCATACATTTAGGACACGCTGATAACGCTTGTGCTGTTATTTTGTTCTGTTTAATTATTATTCCCTTTGTGCAATTTCCTGTATCGATTAATATTACTAGCTACGCGCTGTGGTTTCATTTGTTTGGAGATTCCCACAGGAATCTTGCATTTTTCCTGCATAAAAAATCCTACTTATGTCTTTCGTAACTCTCGAAAGACATAAGTAGGGTCTGGGAAATTCGAATCACCCCGCTGATTCAGCTGATATGTCATGTGTGAAAATCTTATCTTGCTTAATGGCTAATTTGAAAAGGTATGAAGCAGCTAAACAGAATAATATGAAAAATAGAAAATTCAAATATTCATGTTTATCCATGATATTCTATTTTTAAACACATTTTTAATATTCAAATAATTTTTACGCCGTAAAAAGGTATATCCTCTTGCCGATGTTAAAAAAAAAAAAAACAATCACCCGACTATAGGCATTGAACCAATTTGAATTTCAAATCAAATCGTTATTATTATATCCACAATGTACACTTACAGGTGGTAAATAAAAAAAAAAATGGATATAAGTATAAGTGTTAAAGTTTAATTTATTTTTGTTTAGTTATATTACATATCTGTTATCCTTAATTATGTGTAATAATTGAATTTATCAGTTAGATATTCGTGAACTCTGTAATAGCTTTTTTAATTAAGTAGGTATTGCTTTAATTTATTTTAAAATATACTGGTTTTATTTTGGTTTCTTAAGTCTTCTGGTAATTTATTATATATTTTTATTGACATGGAATATGGACTGGATGAGTGTGATTTAAGGCGGAAGGGGGGCAAAATTAATCTGTTTTTATGACTCAACGAATAATTTGTTTGTATGTCTCCCCGTGTGTTGTAAGAATCTGGATATTTGCAGACTAGTTTACATAGTTCCAAAATATATATACTAAACTACGGGGAGAATCTTGTGTTTCTGGAAGTAAGGCTTGCAACTAGCTGCGGGACTGTTCGAAAGAGATACCGTGGCCCTGGAACATAACGGGCAAAGAAGGAACATGGATGGGTTTTAGTCAGTACAAGTCTGACACTCCCCTCCGCTCCGCCCAGAGTGGGGGGGGTCATTTGATGATTTCCCATCCGGAAAAAAAAAAAAAAAAAAGGCTTGCAACTATCTGTTGGTTCTATATTGGTAATTATTTGTATTAGTTTTTTTGGAGGGTGAATAATGACGGAGCATCTGTGCTATTTCCCCATAAGATGATGCCATAGTTAAATTAGGCGTGGGCATACGCGTAGTATGTGACTGGTTTGTAGGTTTGTGGTCTTTTTAATTTCACGGAGAGCATATGAAAACTTTGAAATTTTAGATTTTACTGTCTGTATGTGTTTTCCAGTTTATATGTGTGTCTATTGTTAGACCTAGGAGATTGAAGTTGTTAACTGAGATCGAACAATTGGTTTGTTTTAACGCTATTTTCTAAGGTGTCTATGTTAAGATAACCTATTATGATGTTAAATTTTTGGTATTTATTGTTTATACATTGCATTATTTGTTTTAGTTGACTAACAAAAATGATTTCCTCTCTTCTATTCCAGTACATGGTAACTATTAATAAATTTTGCTTTGAAAGCTTACATGCACATACTTCTACATATACAATATTCAATAGCCATATATCTAATATCACAACACTCTATACATTCTACACTATCCTCTAAAATTATACAGACTCCGCCACCACTTCGAGAGCGTCGACAATACAATGCTGCAGTTTTATATCCACTAAATTGCACAGTTTCTATTTTGTCTTTGGTGAGCTAGGTCTCGCTCATGCATATTGCTTTGTAGGTAGGTTGATCGTTGATGAAAGCCTCTAAAAGGTGTTGCTTATTATAAATGCTTTGAATATTCTGGAACAAAGTTTTTTTCGGTCTGGGTTTTCGATATGTAGGAAACTTACGATCGCCGCTATCTTCATTTATTTTATGTTGGGTTTGGTTCTGTTCATTATTTACTTGTTGATTGCTAGTGTATATATCGGATTGCTTCTTCTATATTTCTGTTCTTTTACCTTCTATAAACAAATGATTGTTTCTTGTTACTGCATATAATCCTTTTTTCCTTGCTTTCAGCATTTCTTCGCGCATTTCCTTAATTTCCAATCTTGCGTTTACAAGTGTAGTTCTCTGTGGAAATTTTTATTTCAACACACGTTGTGATAAATGAAAAAAAATTACGCGTGTGAAATACATTGCATGTTGAACCTAATCGTAGTGCGATAAGAACCAGTTATCGAGGAAGTGTATTGAAAAATATTAATTGTATCATTGATTCTTTCCCGTTGTCCCAGCCTTGTGCCAAATCACCTACCTGTTAGCCCCTGTATTTACCATGTATGTACAGATACCGGCACATCAAGCTACCCGAAACTGTCAAATTTTCCCAATCGACCTTGAACCTAATGCTTCTGAAATAAAGTTGAAAATCTATTAAATAAATCAGACAGATTGTAGTAGTTTGATGTGCTAGCGTCTGTACTAAGTTCGAGCTACCAACGTACATACCACGAAAGTTTTGTATCGTAACGGTGGAAAAAGTATTTCGATGTTGTACCTTATTCATATAAAACTATGTAAGTGCAAATTTAATTTTATTTGACGGCGCGGTTGGTGCAGTGGCTGAGCGATTGCCTGCTGCGCTGCGTGTCGCGGGTTCGATTTCCGCACGGAACAATTATTTGTATGGCTTACGGGTAGTTGTTTCGGGTCTAGCGGTTTGTGTATGTGAGTTTAAATGTTTGTAAACGAACTTACGATACAGGAGAAGTTCCTGGTGCTGGGCAACGTTTAAAAAATCATGTGATACGAAACATCATGGTTTTGCATATTTGAAGTGGTAGATCGTTTTTTGCAACAGGAAACTGCACAGTTGACCATTTTTAGAGAGTATAATACTTGTTTGTGACGTAAAACGATACATAATGACGTCTGTCGGCGAATGACGTAGTTTTATAAATGCTCTCCAATATATTTTGGCAGAGCGATGTCTAGTTACGCTAACTCTATAGCTTATTCCTCAATGTTTGTACAGCTTTACGTCAATGTGTACGCCACTTTATTCCACTGTCACACAAAATGTTGATCTCCCTTGCAAAGTTGCAAACTCTCCCAAAAAACATCGAATTGACGAATGACGGCCTTATATTCCGTTGGTGTTTGGTGTTAGTATTCTACTTTTTGCTGTCGCCTCGTCGTCGACAGATTTTGGCATACAATAAGTATTCTACTCTTAGTATTTTAGCAAAGAGTGTAATAATAATAATACGAGAGATTTAAAGAGTTCTGTGGTCGTCTGATCTTTGTATAATTATACCCTTAAAATGTAAAGTATTAATTTCAATATTATAGTACAGTACAGTTCTTGGAGAAACATATCGAAGCGAGTTGCTCTCACCGGCTGCTACATTAAGCAATGTAGTGAGAAAGCAATTTGTCTCGCAACTATTCGTGGATTGATACTTTAATTCCTGAGCATAATATCGTCACCTGCTTCGGTAGTCTTCTACGAACTATTACTTAATTGTTGTGTCTTACTTTTATGTATAGTATCATAAATTTATAAATAATGCCTGCTATTTCGGAGCTTTAACAAATTTAATATTTTTCTTATCAAACTTAGAACACTAGTGGTACAATTTTATAAGTTCAAATGTTTTTAAATTAGTTATTTTATTTATACTACACAAAAGCAGTACTTTATAATGAGACTTAAGTATTTATTTTAGAAAGGACAAGTGACGATTGAAATATTTTCATTTTTGGCTCTACAAAAAAATTATAATGATAATACACTCATTAAAAACCAGGTAATTATTCAGATATTTTTTAGACCAAATCTGGTGAGGCATTAGCAGTGAGTTTATTTAACTGCTAGTCTAGTAAAAAATAAATGTTTTTTTTTTTTGCTCAGGAGGAAAATGTGTATTTAATCTAAAACTGTTTCCAGGTTACTACAATTTCCTGTGATTAATTGTGTATTTTTTATACTAACTGTCAAAGTAGTAATTCGCTTCTTAACAACATATGGAGTATACAATTACACACATCTACCTGCTGAAGTCATAGAAACACAACTGTACAAGCAGATATCACCAAAACTAGTGCTCCATAAATCTAAACATGATTGTAAATATGATGAAATACTGAAGAGTACTAAATCTATAGAGAATTGGGAGGTGCCCAGAAAATTTGATGATTTCTCAGCAAAGGGCTTAGTGAATGGTAGTTATGTACCAGAACAATGCAATCCTGTATTCAGTGTTGCTCTAATAGTAGCTTACAGGAACAGACAAAGTCAACTGGACATATTCCTTCCATATATCCATAACTTTCTAAGGAAACAGAACATACACTACAGGTAAGTGTTGTAATGTTTATCAATTAAATAATGACCAAACAGTTAGGACTGCTACTTTTTTTTTTAGTAAATAACAATATTTGAATCTTAGGTCACATACACATCTATAACATAGCATTAGATTAGTTTCTGTAATGACTAAATAAAACTACCAAGTAAAACATTGATACTCTTCTAGGATATATGTAATAGAACAACAAGATGAGAAGATCTTTAACAAAGGTATCCTATATAACGTTGGAGCAAAGACAGCGATAAGAGACAAGTTCCCGTGCCTCATCCTACATGACGTTGACCTACTGCCGCTGGATGAGAGCAACCTGTACGCCTGCTCGGACAAACCGCGACACATGAGCGCAAGCATCGATAAGTTCCGATATGTACTCCCCTATGACTACCTAGCGGGTGGAGTGCTTGCTGTCAAATCTGAACAATTTGTAGCAGTTAACGGTCTTTCTAATAGATTTGAAGGCTGGGGTGGTGAAGATGATGATTTTTCCTTCAGACTGAGCGCACATCAGTTTGATGTAGTCAGGTAGTTACAATCTAACTATAATTATTGTTTTCATTGACTGAATAAACATGCAGTGTATTATAATTTAGTAATAGGATGCACAGAACACCTTCGCAAGGAACTAATTTAATCACCAATACCTAATTAAAAATGCCTGCCTTGTTGGTGTAGTGGTCACAAGCATGACTGCTGAGCAAGAGGTCCTGGGTTTGATACCCAGATCGGGCTAATTCTAAGGTGTTCTTCCATAAGGAATTTCTCAGTAGCAGTCATGGAGTCTGGATTTGTGCTCTTTTAATGGCAATTGGCTCGCCCCCTATTACATAGACTTTAACATATGTAATTGGCGAGATGTGGGTGTACTATCAGGTACACCTCACCCTAACCTATCAGAGATTAACTAATAAATCATAGCCAGTTGTTTACGCATTATAAAATTAATACTCCAACTATTATAGATATCCTCGTGAAATGTCTCGCTACACGATGCTGGAGCACCCACAAGAGCCTCCAAACAGCGCCCGCAGACGCATCATGAAGGAAAACTTAAACCTTGGCGGCATCGATGGCCTGAGTTCGTTGCCGTACGTCACCACAAACGTGAAGAACCATCGCTTGTTCACACTCATCGGGGTCCAGTTATAGCGGTACAAGACTGAGCAAAATACCGCGGTAAACACGGGCCAGTGCACACGGCACGCGTCAACTAAACCACTAGTCACTACCGATTTATATTTGGGCATGGTCTATGTGGAAGTCAGGTTCACCAATTGATGTTACATGACTGACATGGTGAGATCTTGTTATCATGCATTGTAAACTTGACTTTTTGTTCCTTTACTATTCATCAGTCATTATAATTTATGATAGTTCTATGAAAGCTTAATATGATATGTTCAGCATACAATCTTGATCATACCATATTATGGCTTTACTTTTTGTACCTAGTATTACTCTAAAATAAAAAAAATAAATGTGTTACATAATAATAACAAAATGAAAATTGGATGTATAGTATCCTCGAAGCATAAAAGCAATAATAAATTTATGCTCTCAGTTGGGTACAGTACACTTGCACGAAAAGCATTTGATCGTGACACGAATTGCGTGTCGGACCCCACGGCCCATATTAGCTCTAAGACAATTGGGCCAGCCCAATACAAAACAGTGCTGCGGGCTGCTACCCTAGCCGCACCTAAATATTGTCTGCAAAATGGAACAACCATCGCGCAAGTGTCCCACTATTGCTTAATAACTATTTCCGGGGGTGCCTGTACTGATGCCGTCGCGATGATATAGTCGGCCCGGCCCTTTAATTTTTATCGCCAAGCATATGCCAGGCCAGGTTATACAGTTGGTCGCAGTTCTAACTTAACCGCTCTAGTCGAGGTGCCTTATTATCGTAATTGCGCCCAACCAGCGGCAGCGGTCTAATTGCGTAACGCATTCGCATTCCCAGTTTTTTTTAATCTGTCAGAATGAGAAGTGCGTTACGCAAAAGTGTGCAGCTTCCTAGCCTAGTTGTTGATAGTGCGTCCAGCGGCCGGCTATATTGTTTGAGTACCACGGCGCCGGCGCGCCGGTTCTAATTGCATTTTACTTTTGGTACTCCTATTTTACCCATAAGCTTTTAATAAACTTGCCTTGTTAGTTAATTGGTTGGTTGGTTTATTAGTTAGTTAGTATGTAGATATTTGTCTTGTGTCTTAATCTTGCAACAGTATTTCAAGCCAGTTACCACCAACCGATTTAGCTAAAATTTTGCACACACCTTTGGTTCCGGTGACAATGAAGTTTTATGACAGATATGACTAGATCCTGCAGCCAGGATCCTTTCGTCACGAAAGAAGTCCTCAACGGTTAATAGCACAGACACGAAACTTTGTATACGTTTTTAATGTTGATAGATAAGAATAATTTTCTTCTTTTCATTTTAATAAAAGCTTGTTGAAATAATACAAAAGGTTATTATAAATTATATACAGTGTATAGGGTCTAACTGTTCATACACGAAATATTTTCAGGGAATCATCTAACGGCTATAACAAAGCCATTTCAAGGGATTTTTTTTTTTATCTGAGTATATTTTTTTACAAAAAATAAATAAGTAATTTAAAATTACTTGACCACAAAATAAATACCTACTGACTCCTTATTTTTAAGCATCCATTACGGTAGTTTACTACGTCGTAGTTACCTACTGTCATTGTTAGAATATGGGAGTAAAGGTTTTACGCAAAAAGTCTCAAAAAATTTTAGAATAATAATAATTTTGTAAAATAAAACACCGATATTTTTTTTTTCGTTGCTATGGCAACTTTACGACTTATAGAAGTTACTCTTAAAATATTTCGTGTATGAAAAGATAGACCTTATAAGTATATATAACTATCTATTTGTGTTTGCATAGGGTATGTAATAACTCGACAAATTGTAGGGAACTGCAGATAGGTATATGTTATGTTTTACGTGATTAAGAATTGGTGGTAAAAGTTGTTCACAATGATATGTACTGGGTCTTCTTAGGTTGTTAGTTATTGCAATTACGCCTAGTAAGTATAGGTAATGTTTTAAATAACTAGATCTGTCTGTCTAACACTAACCACAAACAGTAGTTAACTTTCTACCATATATCTTGTTGCTTGTATGTACAGCCGTCAAACGTTTGCGTATAAAAATATTAAAAATTAGTTAAAAGGATTCTTAAGTTGTAAATCTGGTCAGTGTTATTGGGTTTTTCAAAGACTTTGGTTCAATTGAGAAAAAAAAATCGTTTATTTTTTTTGAGATTTGAATTTTGACCCTTTAACATTCGACCACTGTTTACGCCACATCCTGTATTATTTGTGTGTTTATAGGTATATTTAATTTTACACCCTGTAGGTAATGTTATTCCAGTTGTTTTGTCATTTCACGGTAACATTACAGGCGAACGCTCCAATGACGGAGCGCCTTAATAATTTTACCATGATAGTCCAAAAATACAGGATGTTATTCTTTGTGAATATTTTTTCCTTGTGGAATAATTGATTATTTGCTTTCTAATTGTGATAAATCGGGGCGCACAGTCGCTCTGTTTTCCGATTCTCTACAACTATGTGCTAATATTATATTGATGCATTTCTTAGGTTAGTCTGTATCAAATACATGATGTTAGCTACTACATATTCTAGTTGAATTGCATTATGTGATATTTTTACAAATAATGTTTTATATGTACAATTATGTAGATATTTATGTAAAATAATATAATCATAATTCAGTAACTACTTAGTAATGATTTTCATGAAATCACCTTTATTTTAATCCACGAAAAAGTAAATAAAACTATGTGTAATCATTGTTTATGAAATTGAGAGTCGAGAATTTACTGGCGATTGTCCCGTTATAAGCGGCGTTTTGTTGATCAACTTAATGCCTTTTATATAGGCATGAGGTATTAATAATTATTATTATTAGCTAATAATCGTCAAACGAATAGTCTTTGCATATTTTTCATCAAAACATCATTTCATTTAAATTTGAATGCCCATTTTCACTAACAGTGCGTAAGCGACATCGAAATAAATGCTTAAATAGACGCTTGAATTCTTAACAATTGGCCAAGCCCTGAAAGTTGACATTCAAACAGTAGTCCTGATGATTTGTACATAATATTAAAGCGTTCATTTAGGTGGCGAGTGCTTGTCAGGTGGATCTCTTCAATTATGATCTCTGAATGGTACCTACGATTCCCGAACTTACTTTACATTTTGTATATTATGCCAGCTGTCATGAGTTCTATTTATATCAAAATGGATGTTGTTTCGCATTGTTTTTATTTTTACTCAATTAATTTATTTATTTTAGCAGATATTAACTCATTAACAATTCCTTTAATAATAAAATAATAACGTACTATTTGCTTAGACTTGTCATCACACCTAACATTTGATTTGTAATACAAACACATTAAATCAATATACGTTGTTCATTAAAAATGAAGACTAAATATTTAACCACCTACTCCTGAGTCCTGACAACCCTGCACCAGCTCCTGTGTTGTAAACAGCGTTCGTGTCGCAATATCATAATGATTATATGATGTCACTTATCTTTTATTATTCATTAAAAACGGACAATTATATTATCCGGACACAGCAACTCGGTGCTACAACAAGTAATCTTACCTACATAGCTATGTATACTACTATATATAGTAATTACATTTATTCATCGTTAAAATACCATAAGTAAATTGTTGAATTAGGTTAAGCTGCTGGTAAACACGGGCCTTAGTGTAAAACTTAACTTATAATAAATTTCCAATTATCCTGCCACCGCTGATGGCAATTCTCTACAAAAAGGACAAGGAAGGAAACATCAGAATTTTATTCATATAAATAAAATCAAATATGTGAATATATTCGTTTTCGCTGCTGATCATAAATAAAGTAGTCATGGCTGTGAGTTGTGAGAGATTGCCTCCCGATGACGAGCCCAAGCTGAAGTATGATAGACTGGAGAACGATGTTCACAATATTTTGTTGGAAGACGCAGTGAGTTGTATGCATACCAAGTTTATATGTCTGGGAACACAAAAAGGGGTAATAGATTTGTTGGACCATGAAGGGAACACAGTGCCAATATCACAAGATGGCGAGAATAAAGAGGACTTGCAGGTTCATACAAAAGCTGTGAACAGAATCTCGGTGGACCTGAAAGACACATCGCCAGCTGCTCGGACGACGGTAAACGGCGCTGGTGTGCGGGCTGAACACGAGCGACAGCACTCGCATCAGCCTGGGCAGGGGGATCAAGTCTATCGTCTTGGACCCTTGCTACTCCAAGCAGAGTTCGGGAAAAAGATTTTTAACTGGTAGGAAACGCGATGTGTTCATTCTTCAAAGGAGGGCAGTCCGCGCGATCTATAAAATGGGTCCTCGCGATTCCCTCAGAGAAAAATTTAAAGAGATTGAATAATGACCCTGCCCTTCACATATTTTAGAATGTATTTTTATATGTCCGCAAAAATCAAGGGCTTTTCAAAATTAGAAGCGACTTTCATAATATAAATACACGCAGTAAACACGAAATTGTAATACCTAAATTCAGATTAAAAAAAAACTAGCAAGTCTTTTCTTGTAAAAAGTATTCTATAACAAATTGCCACAGTCAGTTATAGAACTGACCGATGTAAAGTTCAAAAACTGCATCAAACGTGTCCTTATTAAAAAAAACATATCACAAAATCAAGGACTACGTTGAAGATAAAGAAGTTTGGCTTTAGTTCCTTCTGCACATGCGGCTTCCCTGGTAGCTCATAAACGGCACAAATATGTGAAAGTCTCTTACTATTCTCAATTTCATTTTTGATCTTTTTTCGAATCAGATTTTTACAATAGTTTTCAAATCATTTATACATCTTTTGCTCAGAATAGTTACAGCACTGATAACAATATTTGTGTCACTTGTTTAATTTAGTATTTTACAATATTTTCTTACCTTTGTATAGATTCTTTTTTATCGATTGTTTGTGAATGTGTGAACATTGTAGGCTTTGTAGATTCCCTGCTGCTTGTTAACTTTTTATTTTGTTCTACATTTTTTTGTGTAGTAAGCAACGACTTATTGTCGGGCCTACGCTGTCCCCCATACTTAAGTACAAATGCTGTATCCATGATAATATTGTAATACCAAATGATTTGAAAAGAGTAACCATGTAGTTTCTTGCCGGTTCTTCTCCATAGGAAACGCAACCCGAACCCTACACCTTTTTGTCGAAGTTTTATAAGTGCCCATCTAGGCCTATGTGAAATAAAATATTTTTATTTTGATTTCGATTTTGATTGTCATACTATTGAACAATTACAACTTAGACAGCCTTATTACGAAAAAACGTTTATTTTTTGACAGGTTTAAACCATCGCGCATTTTGACCGTATTCTGAAAAGGAGGAGAATATGTTCGTTTTTTCAAATCTGTACACCGATTTCTCTGTGATTACTGGTCCGAATTTCGTGATTCTGTTTTCATTTGGTAGAGGAAGCTGGTGGTGGATTTTGTAAACTTAACTTGGGCGGTTTATGAGTTATCTTCAAATATAAAATTTATACAGGGTGTCCGGTAATTAATGGATAACCTTGAAAATTAATGGATAATCAAACTGATGGCCAAACAGAAAAAAAAAAACAAATAAAAAATCGTCTATTAATTTTATTTAAATCCCAATGATCAGGCACAATAAATATTCACTTTTCACGTTAGGTACAATAATGAATAACACCATTTTGAAATCGACTTTAAGCACATATTACTTAAAATTATTGGTCACTTTGGTTTCGATACTTTTATACGACTTGACTTTAAAATAAAACATGGAGGTAACATGAGAAGGTCAAAAGCAACGTAAATTGTTACAAAAGTAACATTCTGGCAACGCTGGATCGCGGCGATGGAACGCTGGTTGCTTGGGTATTGGGTCTCCCTCGCCTCATACACAACATAGGCTAGGCTTTAACGTATCCTGAAATCTAAGTAGATAGTCGGTACTTAGCCGAATAGCTTATTGGTTTCAATCCGTTTTCACTAGAACAGTAATTCAAGTATTTTTTTAAAAAGCCGATAGCAGTCATACTATTTATTGCTTATCTGTCAGGTCAGTTAACGTTCGTTACTATAACAATAAAAAACCCGATGGAAATCATTCATTTGTGGTCTTGGTCTACAAGAATGTAAATAAGGTAACAAAAAACATCGATTATTATTTAAAAAAAAATCTTAGGAACTTCTTTGTTTTTTGTTCATTTGTTTTTTTCATTTTTCAGAATAGCCCTTAGTTCTACGATGACCCTTTTCAAGGTTATCCATTATTTACCAGACAGCCTGTATAATATGACACGGATTTCTATAAGATATCTCAACTAAAAAGGGTAATACCAATAAAACATTTTTACAATAAAAATAACCGACTTCCAAAAAAACACTAAAAAACTGAAAAATAACTCTACTTATACGTAACAGCAGTAATCAACGAAACCTCGAACAAAATCACAATTGTCAATCAAAATACTCGTTTCTAGGAGTTGGTGCCACCACTTCTTCTTCGCACTAAGGTACCGTAGGAAGTGGCGAAGGGCGGGCGTTTTGGGGTGTCCTATGTAATTTGACGTTCAAAAATTCCTGATTTTAAGGCTAATTTTAATACTAATAAGGCCCATTTAGATGCAGAGAGTTTCTCGAACGTTTACTCGTAAACGTATTTTACTCGTAAATGAGTTGTGATTTTGACAAGTTGGGTGTTGGCCGGTTTGTGTTCTTGCCGCAACTCACATCTTATCTTAGGTGCTTGGTCATGGATGACCTCTGTAATACAGCGAAGGAAACTCTTTCGACTCGTAACGAACCTAAGTATTCTTTGGTGGTTCCCAGATTTGGCCGAAAATTACCATACAGCCGAATTCGTGTCGGAGTCATAGGAAAATTCAGCATACTATCATAAATTACCTAAATATCTACTTAGATCGCTAAAATGCCCAAAAACTCTCAGGGATTCCCGAAATTAGTTCAAGAATCAAACCCTGCGATATACAAGATTGATGTCATTGCCAAGGAAGTCTTAGAACATCTGTTGAACACAGAGGTCGACAAAAACATTTATTTAGAAGCTTTAGCTCTTTTGTATAGCTACCAAAAGAAATACGACAAGGCTTTGACAATGTACTTGACATTCCAGCACAAAGACGTGTTCACTCTGATCACTAAACACTACATGCACAACGTGATCCA
The DNA here is from genome assembly GCA_963576755.1 of Noctua janthina. Taxonomy (NCBI): domain Eukaryota; kingdom Metazoa; phylum Arthropoda; class Insecta; order Lepidoptera; family Noctuidae; genus Noctua; species Noctua janthina. The sequence goes on along the minus strand of OY755055.1, from coordinate 894,830 downwards.
CGACAAGATACTGGACCTGATGACTCTCGACTGCGATAAGGCAATAATACTTCTGGACAGGATGCCTGTAGAGAAGCAACTGTCTAGCAAAGATGCTATTCAAATAATTAGATGCTTACATTGAAATTTAAGTCAACGGTAGGTATCACAAAAAAATAGTAGTCTTTTTTTTTTCCGGATGGGAAATCATCAAATGACCCCCCCCCACTCTGGGCGGAGCGGAAGGGAGTGTCAGACTTGTACTGACTAAAACCCATCCATGTTCCTTCTTTGTCCTTTGTGTTCCAGGGCCACGGTATCTCTTTTGAACAGTCCCGCAGCCCTGGCAGGCATCGGCCCTTGCGGACCCCTACTTATTTGCTGACATCTCTTTGAGGCGCACGTGGAACACGAACGCGCCGTCGACACGGCCTGTCGTCATAAGACGGCCGGACGGCGAGCTGGCCCGTAACTCGCCGTCCACAGGCCCGCGCCTACGGTGGCCGGGAGCCACCACGTGACCCCGAACGCCCAGGGCGTCTCCCGCGGCGACTGGGACGTGAGGTTCTTTCCCTCTCAGGTCCCGCCACCTCCTTCACTAGCATGACTGCTTCGCAGAAGGAGGTGACGGCTTCCCATTCCCTCTCGCTCCGGACCATGGCTTGAACCAAGGCCGGACGCGAGAGATCGCCGCCGCCAATTGCCGCTACGAGGACACGGCGTGCTCCGCCCAAGCGGGGCAGACCTCCACGGTTTGCTCCACCGTGTCCTCCGGACGATCCTCGCAGTGGAAACACCCGGGCGTTTCCTCCCGCCCGATTCGGTGCAGGAACCTCCCGAAACAACCGTGTCCGGTGAGGACCTGCGTCAGGCGGTAGGTGAGGGCGCCGTGGCGCCTCTCTAGCCACTCCTCAAAGAGGGGACTTATCGCCACTATGGTGGCGTGCCCTGCACGGGGTTGCGACAGTCGCTCTCTCCATGTCGCCATGAGATCACGCCGGAGGTCTGTCCGCTGAGCAGCAATTTGCCGCGGCAGCGGAGTTTCCTCCCGACGTAGTGCCTCCGCGCGCCATTCGTGCAGGCGTGCGAGGACTATCGCCTCCAGATCCCATGGCGGTAATCCGGCAAGGAGGCTAGCCGCTTCGCCGGAGATCGTGCGGTACCCCCGGATTAGCCTTATGGCTATTACTTTTTGGGGCGCGTTTAGGTAGTGGGCGGCTTGCCGCCTCAAAGAACGCGCCCACACCGTGGCCCCGTAAAGGGCCATGGACCGCACGACCCCCGCGTATAGCCTCCGGCAGGAGGCGTTTGGACCCCTCAGGTTGGACAAGAGCCGCTTGAAGGCAGCCCCTGTCCGTTCCAGTTTGGGAACCAAAGTCGGAAGTGCTCCACGAAGTTCCACCGGCTGTCGAGGACGAGTCCTAGGTACTTCAACGTCGACCCGACGCCGATGGAAACCCCTCCTGCCGTCAGTAGGGATCCCGACGGTGGCGCATTCCGAGGCCCATGAAAACACATGGCCTCGGACTTGTGCAGTGCCACCTCGAGACCCAATTGCCGAATCCTCTCCACGACTATCGCAACCCCGCGTGTCATGTTTTCGGCTGCCGCCTCGTGCGACCTCCCTTGTGCCAGTACCAGCGTGTCGTCAGCGTAGCAAACTACGCTGACGCCGGTAGGAAGGTCGGCGCGCAGCACCCAGTCGTAACCGATGTTCCACAAGGCCGGCCCCAGAACTGATCCCTGTGGAACACCGCACGACATCTCTCGCCGGTTCCATTCTCCGCTTCGACCAGGGTAGATGACGGCTCTATCTGTCAGGTAGTCCCCGACCACACGACGAAGGTAGGTCGGCACCCGGTGATACCGGAGTGCCTCCCTAATGCAGCTCCAGGGCATGGAGTTGAAGGCGTTGGCGATGTCAAGAGACACCGCCAAGACGACCCCGCCCCGGGACACCGTGTTCCCCGTCGTGAGGGCTCTCACGCGCATGATGGCGTCCACCGTCGAGCGCCCCTTGCGGAAACCAAACTGGTGTTCCGCAAGATCCGGTCCCATCCCCGCAAGGTGCCCGGCGAGGCGGTTGGCAATGACTCTTTCAAAGAGCTTGCCCACCTCGTCGAGCAGCACGATGGGCTGGTATGCGGACGGAGAGTCCGCAGGGCGCCCTGGTTTCCGGATGAGGACCAGCTTCCCCGTCTTCCAACGAAGCGAAACTGGCCTCTCTCCAAGCATGCGCTTAGGAGCCCTTCCAGTCGGGGCCCGAGAGCCTCAGAGGCCAGGACCCAGGCTTTGCCAGGCAAGCCATCGGGTCCCGGGGCGGTGTTTCTGGTTTTCAGCCTGCGTACCGCCACTCTCAGGTCTACCCCAGTCACCTCCGGAACGTCGTCATCGTCATCGGTGTGGTCCGCTTCCGGCACCGCACGCGGCGGCGGAGCCATAGGCGGGGGAGGATGCTCCCCTCGCGAAGGGAACAGCGCTCACCACGTCCTCCACGAGCTCAGGCCGGAGACTCTGCGTCAACGGGGGGGCCCGGGTGCGGAGTTTGTGCCGCACCATCTTGTAAGGGCGCCCCCACGGATCTCCGTTCAGAGACTCCAGCATCTCCTCGCGGGCCAAGTTCTTGGCCCGCCGGACAGCCTCTTGGAGGGCGGTCTTCGCCGCTCTGTACCCCTCGTACAGCTCCGCCTCAATGGCTGCCGCATCCGGAGGGCGGATGCGGAGCCTGCGATGCCTGGCGTACAGGCGCCGCGTGGCAATGCACGCCTTGCGCAGAGACGTCAGCTCTCGCGACCACCAGTACACCTGACGCCGGGCGCTTCCTTGCCGAACTCGGAGCATTGTCACGTCGCAAATCTCGGACATGGCCTCCTGGAACCAACCCGCCTCGTTGTTGATGTCGGCAGGCCTGACTGGTGATGACACCCAGGCCTGCACGATCGAGGCTTCCAGGAGGAGCTCCCGGTCCAGCTGCTTCAGCGCCCATCGCGGACCACTCGGGGCCTGTAGGACCGGCATGCTTGAGGACTGGGTGGAGACGTCGAACCGGATGTACCGGTGGTCGGAATAGGTCTCCACCCCCTCCATGATGCGCCAGTCAAAGACACGCGGCGACAGAGCGGGGCTGGCGAACGAGATGTCCACCACCGACTCGCCCCGCATCCGCACGCACGTGGGGACAGAACCCCGATTTAGGACGACCAGGCCTGTCTCCAGAGCCCAGTCCTCCACCATCCTACCCCGCACGTCCTTGTAACGAGAACCCCAAACCAAGTTCTTGGCATTGGAGTACCCGAGCACAAGCACGGGGAGGGAATGGCTTCCGATGACGACACTCAACTCCGTGAGGGAGTTGTGGAATTCGGCGAGAGTTCGGCTCGGGGAGAAGTAGACTCCCACTACAACGATCTCCCCGAACCGTGCTGCTACGCACCCCTGACCCTTCCTGACACTCTCAAGGGTCGGGGTACCGGCGGCGACCGACGCAATTATGGTCACTGAGCCGCTAAGGTCCTCCACCCAGTCATCCCTGGGCGGGACAAAGTACGGCTCAGCGACCACGGCGATGTTAATCGACCACTGCGCCATGCTCTGGAGCAACAGATCCTGAGCGCAGGTGCAGTGGTTGATGTTCGCTTGGAGAAGGCGTAATGGGGCCGTTACTGGCACTCCATTTCAGCCCCCTCCCGGGCCCCCTGCGAGGGCCCCGCTGCGGAAGTTGCAGCAGTAGCGGCAGCGGCGGCGACAGTGGCGGCGGCTGCGGTGGTGGCGACGGTGGGGGTTTTGGCCGTGGTGGCGGAGGGCCTTCGACTTGCTCCCTGCCCGGTGATCGGCCGGCTTGCCAGCTGCCGCACATGCGGCGCAGCGCGGCGGAGCAAGCCGCGGCCATGTGACCAGGCCGGCCGCAGCGGAAGCACAGGCCGCTGCGGTCCACCTCCGAGGTGCACCGGACCGACACCTGGTGCCCCACATGGCAGCGGAAGCACCTCAGAGGTCTGGGTTCCAGCAGCTTCACCTGCGCCGAAACCCAGCCCACAAAGAAACTTCGGCCCTCCACAATGACTTTCGCCGCCGTCACAGGGCAGCTTACCGTTATGGTTCGCATGCCCGACAGGTCCGGACGTAAGGTGCCTGCCTTGACTTGCTCGGCAGGGCACCCACCGGTCCTGGTGACGGCGGCCACCACCTCCTTCTCGGTCACCGAGTCGTCCAGACCCAGTATGCGCAGGTCTGCGCATTTGACGGGCCTGGACACTCGGGCCTCGTCCGCATTTAGGGACGTTCTAAGCTTTTCAGCCAGAGCGTCAGCGGACGAGCCACGGGTTTCGCCAGGGATCTCCAGCACTCGAGCCCCTGTTGCGGTGACTCTAAGCCGGAGGCCCCCGGTGATCCCGAGCTCTCCGAGATCCACCGTCGCTTTCACCTTAGCGAGCACGTCGCGGTAGGTGACGCCCCTCTTTTCCGCGTCCGGCTGTAGTATAATCACTACAGCTGCGGTCTTCGGGGCGCTGAGCCTAACCGCGACGCCCCGCTCCTTTTGCCGGCGTTTCTGCTCCTACCTCCTGGCCTTTTTGGCCGCCCTTCGCTCCCTCGCGTTTTCTCCAGCCACCTGCCACCCGGTCTCGGCCGCGGAAGGCTTAGGGGGCGGGGGGGGCGGCGATAGCGGCTGTCTCGCGGCTGGCGCTGGCATATTCGCCACCTTGCCCTTCTTTTGGGCCGCCGCCTTGCCCTGTTTCAGGGCCGCCGCCTTCTTAACCGGAGCCGGTTTCGTCGGGGCCGACATAACCCTGCCGGGGGGCTGGCTGGACGGCCCCGGTGCGGAGGCCGCAGCAGACGCATATGAGGCCGCCCTCGGGCCCGGGGGCGCCTTGTTTGCCGCCAGGGGGGGCGTTAGACAATGCCCTCCAGGACGGAGAACCGCGCCTGGAAGGCAGCCAGCTCCTGCAGAACCAGATTCAGGACCTGGTTCTCCACCGGCACGTGCTGGCTTGGACGCTTCTGGCCCCCATTTTGGGGCGCCTCGCGAGAGCCGGACTCGCGCAGACTGGCCAGGTCTGCTCGGAGCTTCCTATTCTCCTCTTTGAGAAGCTCCGTGGCGGCTGTCAGTCGAGCGACCTCCGCCCTCAGTTTGGCCACGCCGTCTGGCGGCGGCCCCGCAAATCTAGCCTCCGCTGCCGCCATAATAGAGGCGACCGCAGCAGGTATAGCCCTTTGCCTGGTGGAGGGCTTTTGTTTGAAGGAGACAGCCCTCAGCGCTGCCTCCACCTCCTTCGCGAGCCCGGCCTTACGCTCCGCATCAGAGCCGCCATCTGCGCCCGCCTCGTCGCCAGAATAGCCCGAACGGGCCACTTCGTGACCGGCGGCCACCCCCGGGTGGCGCCCCTCCTCGGCAAGCCGCGCCGACCTCTCGGTGGCAGAGAGGCCTCTCCCCTTGCCGCGGATCCCGCTGCGCTTGCTGGTGGGGATCTTGCGAGCCGAAGCCAGCTCCCCATCTGACGACGACTCTCGGTCGCCTACCGGCCTGGACCGCTTGCGTAGGAACTCCCTGTTCCCCGCAGCAGCCCCGGGCCTCCCGCGCTGGGAGCACACTGAGCCAGCGCTCACCTCGCTGGATGCGGCGCCGGACTCCGACCCCGCATCCCTCTCCTCCCTTCCTTCGCCATTATCGGCCGTTTTTTGGGTTTTGTAATCTTTTTCCATACTGTTCCCACGAGTATGGGGGAAATAAATAGACCATCTGGGCAGTGCCCCCTGTACCCAGATAAGCCATAGCCAGGCCCGGCAGTGGTTCGCACTAGAGACTGATTTTCCAAAGGAACCCGTCAGCCATACATCTCCTCGCGGTGCGCCGCCGCTTGAGATTCGGGGTAACTTTTTATAGAGGTTTTCTACCTCGTGGTCCGGGCGGTTAAGCCAAGACCCTCGGTCCCAATCGAAGCCGCGAGACGTGTTCCACGACACTTCGACGGTGGGATTACGATATCGACGGAGACAGTGAAGGACGCACGTCCTTCACTGTCTGCTCGGAGGCAGGGTAACTGCACACCGAGCCCGCCCTTGCTCCTCCGCTGTGCCCTCTGCTTTTCAGAGGGTCACGCGGAGCAACGCCCCCTTGGTCCATGAGGGACCCCCCCATGTCAGAATATTAGCCATGGGTAGTAACATTTCCCGAGGAATAAGAATCTCTTCCCATTCCTCGGGGAAGGATACTGCCCACTCCCAGGGTGCACCGGCCCAGCAGCTGCTATTCCCTCCAGACGTATCGAGAGGGACCGGCAGCCATCAGGCACACGAGGAGGAATTCTGACAACGCACCCCAAAATAGTAGTCTTTATGCAAAATATGCAAGGGATAAACTTCTTCCATTCTTGAAATGCAGTTATAATTACCCCATACAAGAAGCTTTGGATGTGTGCCAGAGGAATGAATTTTACTCTGAAATGGTGTTCCTATTGGGACGTATCGGCAACACGAGAGACGATCTGCAAATCATAATGGAGCAGCTGAAGGACATCAATTAAGCTATCAATTTTTGTCAAGAGCACAATGATAAAGAATTGTGAATCGACCTCATCAACAAGGATTTAAAGGACTCATTAGCAAAGATGATGTGTGATTATCATCTTCAGCTGTCGGTGCAAGAAGCATGTAAAGTGATCACGTTGCGGAACTACTTCGAGTTGCATCAGATGTTAATAGTTAATCAGCAGAGAGGTATTTCAGCTACGGATGACTTGATGTGATGTGTGTGCCATTGTCAGATTATAGTTAGGGACGTGCTCCACGCCTCAGATTTGGTCGTATACAACTGTCGGCATTCATTCCACAAAGAGTGCCTTCCCGAGGAAGTCCAGTACCAGACTTGTACGGTGTGTAGTGCTGTCAAAATGTAACCCAAAATCACTAGCCTTTGGTGGGTTTTTTTTCTTGGTGCTTTTATACGAAAGTAGGTAGCGTGTTTTCCATTGTAAAGGTGTCCCAAAATTTACGCAAGATTTTAAATAAATAGAAAACATAGTTTTTTAATTTAAATTGTAATTTTTTTAAACTCAAATTTTCCAACCTTGAGCCTAATGCGTTAGCGATAAAGTTGAAAATGTATTAAAGAAATTTGACAGATTGTAGTAGCTTGATGTGCTGGCGCCTGTACAAAGGATAGGGTTATGTTTGGAATAGCACATCATGCAAATGCCGCCACGGCTCTGCTGGCACATACGCACTATTGTCGAAATTTTAAAGAAATCTAGTAGTGAATCACACGATCTAAGAGGGCAAAATAATTATGATCACCGAAACGGGAGAAGACACGACCAGGAAATTTCTCATGCAGTAATTTAATTGTTTCACGGGCTCTAGGGGGTTGTTCTCTCTTTTAGTGCTCTATTTTTATTAACCCCTAACTGTCAGCTGTCAAACAGAATTATTTTTGACTGCCAACACTTTCCAACACAAATGGCGGCAAATTCAAATATTTCGTAAAGGGACACGCGTTATTAGATAAACCCAAGCTACTTACAAATAAAGTAAAACTAAAATAAATGAGGTTGTTTTACTGTCAGTTCTGTTCTAATAGAAGCAAATTAGATTGAAAAGGTTTGAGTAAAATAATTTAGTGCACTGTGTCGAGAGTCGTGACTCGTGGTGTAGCACTATTCGGCTGGCACTGTATACGGCAGCATGTTGCCCCAGTCCGAGCCGACGCTGACGGCGACCGGCAGACTCACCGCCATGCCGCACCGCTGCCCGCACCCCTCCATTACTTGTTTAATTATTGCTGAAATATTAAATAATGGTTTAGTTGCGAGGATCCACACTAACAACCCTTGCTTATTTATTTGTTTAGGATCTCCAACAAAGGATGTACACAAACACACGACATAAATAATAGACGAGAAAAGTATCACGTGGGTGTACTCCTTCACTTTCAGGAGACCACAGCATGCATAATAAAATGTATAACTAAACTAACAAACTAGTACTAATTAAAAAAATTAAATCAAAACAAATTTGGTAATAAACTTGACTTAGAGAGATTCCCAGATGTCAAAATTGGTGGTCTTAGCTAGTGTGTTGTATTGCTTGCAAAGTCTTGGCACAACGGCGTAATGACCTAAGTTGGTTTTTGAGCCTGGAATGTAGAATAACTCATATGTATTATGCTATGTTCACTGCAATCTATTGTTCCCCTAAATATTTTGTGCAGGATAGTGAAGACCAGTTTCTTCCTACGACTGGCTAGTGTATCCAAGTGATAAATTTTCAACCTATCAGAGTAGCTAGTCAGTTGTTCAGCCAAGTGATCTCCGTAGCACAGATGGTAACGGAACTGCTTTTGAACATTCTAATTGCTTGGTATAAACATCGAAATGCGGATTCCAAACCCCTTTTTTTTTTTTTTTTTGGATGGGAAATCATCAAATGCCCCACTCTGGGCGGAGCGGAAGGGAGTGTCAGACTTGTACTGACTAAAACCCATCCATGTTCCTTCTTTGCCCTTTGTGTTCCAGGGCCACGGTGTCTCTTTCGAACAGTCCCGCAGCTCTGGCAGGCATCGGCCCATGCGGACCCCTACTCGGTTGCTGACATCTCTTTGAGGCGCGCGTGGAACACAAACGCGCCGTCGACACGGCCTGTCGTCATAAGACGGCCGGACGGCGAGCTAGCCCATAACTCGCCGTCCACAGGCCCGCGCCTACGGTGGCCGGGAGCCACCACGTGACCCCCGACGCCCAGGGCGTCTCCCGCGGCGGCTGGGACGTGAGGTTCTTTCCCTCTCACGTCCTGCCACCTCCTTCACTAGCATGACTGCTTCACAGAAGGTGGTGACGGCTTCCCATTCCCTCTCGTTCCGGACCATGGCTTGAACCAGGGCCGGACGCGAGAGATCGCCGCCGCCAATCGCCGCTGCAAGGACACGGCGGTGCTCCGCCCAAACGGGGCAGACCTCTACGGTGTGCTCCACCGTGTCCTCCGGACGATCCTCGCAGTGGAAACACCCGGGCGTTTCCTCCCGCCCGATTCGGTGCAAGAACCTCCCGAAACAACCGTGTCCGGTGAGGATCTGCGTCAGGCGGTAGGTGAGGGCGCCGTGGCGCCTCTCTAGCCACTCCTCAAAGAGGGGACTTATCGCCACTATGGTAGCGTGCCCTGCACGGGGTTGCAACAGTCGCTCTCTCCATGTCGCCATGATATCACGCCGGAGGTCTGTCCGCTGAGCGGCAATTTGCCGCGGCAGCGGAGTTTCCCCCCGACGTAGTGCCTCCGCGCGCCATTCATGCAGGCGCGCGAGGACTATCGCCTCCAGATCCCATGGCGGCAATCCGGCAAGGAGGCTAGCCGCCTCGCCGGAGATCGTGCGGTACCCCCGGATTAGTCTTATGGCTATCACCTTTTGGGGCGCGTTCAGGTAGTGGGCGGCTTGCCGCCTTAAAGAACGCGCCCACACCGGGGCCCCGTAAAGGGCCATGGACCGCACGACCCCCGCGTATAGCCTCCGGCAGGAGGCGTTTGGACCCCTCAGGTTGGGCAAGAGCCGCTTGAAGGCAGCCCCTGTCCGTTCCAGTTTGGGAGCCAAACGTCGGAAGTGCTCCACGAAGTTCCACCGGCTGTCGAGGACGAGTCCTAGGTACTTCAACGTCGACCCGACGCCGATGGAAACCCCTCCTGCCGTCAGTAGGGATCCCGACGGTGGCGCATTCCGAGGCCCATGAAAACACATGGCCTCGGACTTGTGCAATGCCACCTCGAGACCCAATTGCCGGATCCTATTCACGACTATCGCAACCCCGCGTGGATTCCATACCCCTGAACTATACTCTAAGATTGGACGGACTAGAGTTATTGAAGAGCTTTATTTTTGTAGATGGTCTCTTAAATTGTTTACTGTTTCGCAAAACCTTAAAGGATTTTGACACAATATTTAGAATGTGCAATGTGTGTGTCCCCGAAATCTCCGACAACTATTAAAAAATCAAACTATCCGACGCGGAATGCAAAAATTTTCTCCCATCTCACTTCTAAGCCATGTCTACAAGTTGTTTAAGTTGTTTGTTGTAAGAGTCATCACGAATCGTCTCGCGCACAGGTTTAACGATTTTCAGCCTTCCGAAAAAGCCGGATTCCGAAAAGGCTTTAGCACCATAGATATATATATACGCTGCGGCAGGTTATACAGAAGACCACCAAGAGGAACCTGCCTCTCTGTTTAGCGTTTGTGGACTACGAGCAAGGCTTTGATTCGATCGAGACTTGGGCTGTACTGCAGTCTCTCCAACGGTGCTAAATTGACTATCGGTACATCGAGGTGTTGAAGTGTTTGTACAAAAACGCCACCATGTCAGTACGACTTCAAGACCTGACCTCGGAACCTATCCTTCTGCAGCGAGGTGTGAGACAGGGAGTCGTCATATCTCCGAAACTGTTCACCTGCACTGCACTGGAGGATGTCTTCAAGGTTCTGGACTGGAGAGGGCTAGGCATCAACGTCAATGGCGAGTACATCTTTTACCTTCGGTTTGCCGACGATATAGTGGTCATGGCTGAAACCATGGAGGACCTCAGTACAATGCTCGATAACCTCAGTAGAGCTTCCGAAAGAGTGGGTATTAAAATGAACATGGATAAAACCAAAGTCCAACATGACTTTGGTTATATTATGATAAGCTGCGATTGTTGTTTTCGCCAAAACCAAAGTCATGTTGAATGCCCATGTAACACCCACTCCTATCAAGATCGGAGACTCTACACTCGAAGTTGTAGACGATTATGTCTACCTGGGACAAAAGATCCAGTTAGATAATTCTAACTTCGAGAAAGAGGTCAATCGTCGAATCCGACTCGGCTGGGCAGCGTTCGGGAAGTTGCGTGGTATCTTCTCGTCCAACTTACCGCAGTGTCTCAAGACGAAAGTCTATGACCAGTGTGTGTTGCCAGTGATTACATACGGGACCGAAACATGGTCGCTCACAATGGGCCTCATCAGAAGGCTTAAAGTCACCCAAAGGGCAATGGAGAGGGCTATGCTTGGAGTTTCCATGCGTGATCAAATCAGAAAAGTGGATATCCGCAAGAGAACCAAGGTTACCGACGTAGCCCGAAGAATAGCCAAACTTAAGTGGCAGTGGGCAGGGCACATTGCTAGCAGAACGGATGGTCGATGAGGCCGAAAAGTTCTGGAGTGGCGACCGCGAACCGCAAGACGTTACGTTGGAAGCCTCCTACTAGGTGGACCGATGACCTGGTAAAGGCAGCAGGGATCCGCTGGAAGCGAGACGGACGGGACCGGTTAATGTGGCGACACTTGGGGGAGGCCTATGTCCAGCAGTGGACGTCTTTCGGCTGAAATGATGATGATAAATTAAAAAAAGAAGTGGTGCTAAAATATTCCAACTCTCTTCACTCGCTAATACATCCTGTACTTTTGAATGCTCCACAAGTTGCGATTTTAATACTCAATAAAGTGGACCTTGGATGTCCGAAAACTATTTTTTTTATATTATTTAGCATGGGCCAGCACTGCCGTCGAAATGGTAATGACTGTATTTTGGCACTTAGATATTTATAAGGTTAAATTAAGAAACTTGCGCGCTAAATACTTACAGAAGTTTTAATGGCTTTGACAAATGTGTTTTTTATCCAACTTCCGTATTATCGCACACTCATAGTATTTGATAATCAGAATATTAATTATTTACATAAATAGTGAGGATGACGTATGACTTAAATGTTAACCTCTTTCGGGGCCGATACTAAGCCAGCGGAGGTCCGCAAGTGTTAACTCTCTCTTCGTGTCTGGAGACCTTAAAGGGGCCGGTACCGACCTTCACAGTTAATGAATTCTCAAGTGCATGATTTTTGTACCCAAATTGTGGTAATTCCCTAAAAATGGCATTTCCCTAAAATCTAACAAACTTTTAAAACGTGGCAGCACCATCTTCGGTAGAGCTCCCTGAGTTATGAGTCGAGCTATACGATAAATGACATAATTATGCTTGCCCTGACATGACAGGACAGGTCCACTCAAATCTGTGTGGTTCTTTCTTCAAAAGAACATCCCAGACACTAATTTGCATAGTCCTCATGTGAGTTGACCAAGATTATGATTACGACCTCTGAGTTTATTTCGGCCGTTTCTTTTTAGAATAGTCAGGTACGAAACACTGCACCGGCCTCATCTAGTTTTTAAAAAAAGACAACGGCGACGAGTAAAAGTGTTTGTTTAGCAAACACTTTTACTCGTCGCCGTTGTCTTTACCTACCTATTTGCAAAATAAACAAGATTTATCGTTAGTACGTTCGATCGTCAATTGTTTATTTATGATGTCACTACCCGAGAAGCGACCGCAGTGTCGCCGCCCGCGCCCCTGTGCTGCCATGCAAGTTTCCTCATTTTAGTACACTTTATTTAATTTTATCGAGGTTTTATTTCACTTATTATTCAAAAAAATATAACAAATAGAATATGATCTCGATACCTAATAGTACCCTCGCGGGTCGGACAGTGTTTTTTTAACATATTATACAACAAAAAATATTCAAAATAATAGAATACCGGCGGCTCTGGGCACGTGTCGCTCGTCCACCTCCCACACCAGCTCGTCGTGTATCTGCAGCAGCAGCTGCGCGTCCAGCGGCGCCGAACTGCTGCGCAGCGCGCGCTCCGTCAGGATCATCGCCGTCTTGCACAAGTCTGCCGCGGACCCTGCCGGAGGCAAATGAGCCGTGACCAACAAAGATCATTCCATTTGGCAAAATCCGATCCGGCTACTGATTCGCTATACGGCTGCGCGTGGGCGGTTTGTTTTCTTGTTTGGCAATACCTACAGTAATGCGACCCATACTGTCGTAATCTAAAGACGTGTGTTTCTATTCAACCATATTATATTTCTGTACATCGTGGATATAATTTCCATACAATAGTGTCTCATGACCTTAAAACATATTACTCGTTCACTTGTGCCTACTATGGGGCATCAGTGTCTTCTGATGAAACGACGAAAAATATTGAAATAAAAGAAGCCAGCGTCACATTCTAAATGCAATGCTTACTCGCTTCGCACCTAATTAAATGATGACAACTAAGAATATTATTATCGAATATTACTTCTTCACAGAAGTACTAGTACCATCTGCTACACTACACCGCCTATACGCAGTGGGTACTGTGGGTAGTTACTACTAGCAGGGCAAGAACTTGACTCTGCAGACACGTACAAACCAGATGGTCCGACCCATTTTATTTACTTAGCTGTACACAACAGCTATCGTGTCACAGATGTAGTCTAACCTTGCACAATAAAGTTGACAGCTTGCCGTTCAGCGTGCGACTTCAAGTCGAAGTGTTCGCTGGCTATGTGGGTGAAGCGGCGCACGCGGCCGCACAGAGTGGCCAGGCGCCCGCGCGCCGCGCAGCGCGACACCACGTCGCGACCGAACGACTTCAACGACGGAAACGATCCTGATTGTAACAACAAGTCACGATCACGGCTCTATTCCGCTTATAGTCGAGTGCAATTAGGAAATAAGGTGGAACGAAGTTTATAGTGATCGGATTTTATTGGGACTTTTTTAATTGAGTTTCTACAAGAGTGGAGAAGAAAGTTTCGCCGCTCGCGACTTTTTTTTGTTTTTTAATTTCCTTTGGAATATTTTTGTCGTTTATGAATAACTTCAAATTCGACGAATTCATATTGTGCCGTAATAGTGTGACCTGCGTGCATACATTAAACGCCAATTTGGTTGTGTCTTTGTTCATTGTTGTCGATGTAATGCATATTTCAAACATTTTTTGAAAATTTCCTATTTTCTTCAATTATTTCTAAAATATAGAATTTTAAGACTAAGATTTCTTTTCTAATTGGTAGCTGATGCTTTTTTACAGATAACTGAACGTAAAAATATTTAAGAAAATTACATTCATTAGTGTAGTGACTTAAAATTCATTCGCAAATGTCAGTAAATCGTCTATGTTAATGAAGGCAATTTGGTGCTAAAAAAGTCAGAAATTGCAAAAATCTTTGGAGGAGTGTGTGTTGGGCTTATTTGAGAAGTGTCCAAATATAAAGGAGTCTGCCATCTACACGTGGCATGCAAAGAGCATATCGGCACCGGCAAAATATTCTAGCCGACAATTGTTGACGCTCCGTGCATGGCACGCTTCGGTATTGGTCGCTGAGACGCAGACGGAACCATCTAGTGGGCATAGTATCATACTTTTCAATACAAAGAATATTTTTTTTTATCATGGTATGGCACAGTGGGCAGACACCTTAATCGAGAATTTTGGTACAACTAGATGAAGGTCAATATGACCTCGTTGGAACTCACTATTGCCATGTCGCTGAACAGCGTCACGATAACCTGTCCGGCCGGCGGCTGGAACAAGAAAGTCGCGTGCCAGGATATTCAAGCGCAGTCGGCATTTAACGTTACTATAGCTACGCGCGTCGCTAGTCCCGCGAATGCACATTTAAAAATGAACTCGCTGACCCCGCTGAGCAAAAATTTCGAATCACAGTATAAAATTGTAACAGAAGGTACAGTCAACTTCGTTTTACGGAATTCATGTAAATTTTTGGGGGTTTAGTTTTTAGAGATATACATATTAGTAAAGCAACATAATTTATTTTACTACTACCTACAATTGTTTTTATTTTCACCTAATCTCCTTTTCTTTCATGGTTGTTACAGCGTTTCTGCACTATGCAATGCTTACGACCTGGTTTTTAGACTTTTTGTCAGTAAACTACTGGAGAGATTTTGTTGGGTGTTTCGGTATTTTGTAAACTAAGTTGTTATAGACCACGCGTACGAAGTCGCCAACATAAGCTATTTATTTATTATTATCTAGTTTGTAATAAATAAAATCGGATAAAACTCATTACAATACAATACGCAGGACAATTTATTCTTTAGTCTTAGGTGGCAGGCAGGTAGTAGGTAGGTAGTAGACAGGTAGTAGGTAGGTAGTAGGCAGGTAGTAGGCAGGTAGTAGGTAGGTAGTAGGCAGGTAGTAGGCAGGTAGTAGGTAGGTATTCTGAGGAACCTGGCCTTAAAGATCTTTGTTGCCTGCGACACACATCGTAGAATTTTTTGTCAAACGACAAGAGATCTCGGCAAAATGTCCCGTAATGAATGATGAATGTTTTAGTCTGTTGAATTTGATCAGGCAACATCAAATGGACCGTGATTGTTCAATTAAACAAAAAAAAAAAACAGAAATATGGTAGATACGTGGGCCGACCCAACTTACTGTTAAAGCTCGCGGCGACCTGCAGGGCTTCCTTGTAGTCCACGTCCAGGATCTCCATGAGCTTGCGCGTGCCGGCACCGTACAGACTCGCGTACACCAGCCGCTTCGTGCGCTCGCGCTCCGCCGCCACTATGTCGGCCTCGGGTTTCTTCAGCCTAAGTCATGAAAATACTGATTAGATAGTAGATGACTGTAAAGCCATCATTACAGCTCTATGAAAACCTGTATTGTGATATTTTAGATAAAACTGCAGCTGTATTCCTACGGCGCTGTCGAGAGTCGAGACAATTTTTCTGGTTTATAAAATTCATCAGTTAGCATTTATCATTTAATCAGTTTATAACTAGAAGTGTATGGGCTCACCATTGCGCAGCCAGCACCTTGAACAGGTCGTGTGCGGCCGTGAGCGCGCGCAGCAGGCCGGCGTCGCGCGCGGCGTGCGCGAACACGCGGCACTCCACGTGCCTGAAGTCCGCCGCCAGCAGCCTGCGCCCGGCGCGCGGTACGTACACCGACCGGAACCTCAGCTGCGACCTGTCTGCTGCGACACTCACTCACTATTTACTTCTGTGTGGATACACCACATAAAGTCTGCAAGCAGTGCGAACTCAAGAGGATACCATTCACGGAGGTAAAATTAAAATCCTTATAAATAGAATTCAGCTGGTCCCCACCTAGGTATCTACAAAATAAAACTGATGATTACCATCATCCTCCACGTCGGAGAACGTGACAAGGCTGAAGGGAGTCTTCGGTATAGCCTGCAGGTTTGGGTTGTTAGAGGCGATGCGCCCCGTCGCTGCCGCCGTCTGGACCCTACGGGGAAATTATAAATCTCTGTGAAATGTGTGTATTATCGTAAGAAGGTTAATTTCACCTCCGATCTAATCATGGACGTCGTGTTCACTGAGCGATCCTATAAATGTCCAGCCCCAAACCACCGCATTTTGTAGAAGAGACAAAATTCCCTCGCAAAGAACTTTTGGCATAGCAGTGCTATGACAGCAAAAGGTGCAGTTTTCTCAGCTGGTAAGAGTCTGGCGTAATAACCTTTCACCTTAATGAGGCGGAGGTCAAAAGTCGTTATTTAGAAAATTCTGACTCACCACGTTGGTCTCACAACTCCGTCTTTAACATGCTGAGCAATACCCGTGAGGTAGGTGGCGTGAGCTTTATGCAAGTGGCGGTACTCCAGGATCAGCTTCGGCAGTGGATGTTCAGACACTAGACTGCGCAACTAGAATAAAACACCACGCTCATATTTGCTTATGACGTTCGCCCGATCGGGAGAGTACATATTATTCCAAAATATTTACAGGTAAATGCAACTTCTTCTTTTACTTGAAATATGGGATAAGATGAGACAAGTAGAGCGCTAATATCTTATTTAATCATAAGCAATGGGGAAGGTCGATCAAAGCTCGTTGTTGATGGCGTGTCCGTAGCTAAGTACCAATCTGAACAGTGAGGTTAAGCTATTTTGAAATATAAAATTACATTAACTAGTTACGCCCACACCATTACTTCCACAGTTACCTTCCCCATTCCATAAATGAATTATGATAATCTACCTGTTGCCAGTAACCAGCCGCTTACCATTGCTTCGGACGTGGACTTAGCACCTTTGCAGATAGTCTCCGTGATCTTGACATTGCATTTGGAGTCGAGCTGCAGCTCATCGTACAAGATGGCTCGCACCTGCGCGGCCGAGTTGATCTGGAACACCTTGCCGGCTGCCGTGTAACACTGCTGCTCCACTAACTTCATTCTAGAGAGGAGCACTTCTTCCATCGCTTTCAGTTTCACCATGTCGACACATACGCCACGCCGCTCCATGTCTACAATTTTAACGGAGCAATTTATGTACTTTTTACACAAAATTATGTTGTCTAACAAGTCATCAAAGTCTGTTATTATTATAGAAATATGTGCAGTTCTCGTTTATGGCTCGTCACAGCAGTATTATGATAAGCTGCGATTGTTGTTTTCGCCAAAACCAAAGTCATGTTGAATGCCCATGTAACACCCACTCCTATCAAGATCGGAGACTCTACACTCGAAGTTGTAGACGATTATGTTTACCTGGGACAAACGATCCAGTTAGGTAGGTCTAACTTTGAGAAAGAGGTCAATCGTCGAATCCGACTCGGCTGGGCAGCGTTCGGGAAGTTGCTTGGTATCTTCTCGTCCAACTTACCGCAGTGTCTCAAGACGAAAGTCTATGACCAGTGTGTGTTGCCAGTGATTACAGACGGGACCGAAACGTAGTCGTTCACGATGGGCCTCATCAGAAGGCTTAAAGTCACCCAAAGGCCAATGGAGAGGGCTATGCTCGGAGTTTCCATGCGTGATCAAATCAGATATGAGGAAATCCGCAAGAGAACCAAGGTTACCGACATAGCCCGAAGAATAGCCAAACTTAAGTGGCAGTGGGCAGGGCACATTGCTCGCAGAACGGATGGAAGATTGGGCCGGAAAGTTCTGGAGTGGCGACTGCGAAATGGAAGACGTTGCGTTGGAAGGCCTCCTACTCACACACGGTGGACCGATGACCTGGTAAAGGTTGCAGGGATCCGCTGGATGCGAGACGCACGGGACCGGTCAATGTGGCGACACTTGGGGGAGGCCTATGTCCAGCAGTGGACGTCTTTCGGCTAAAATGATGATGATGATGATATTGTTTTGGGTGGGTCGCATATTTTTCTCCACATTCTTATAGATGTGTATGTGAGCATTTTTTTGTTTTAGGTTTGTGATAGAAAGCTTTTCGTCTCTTCAAACGGACTTGGTGAAGTCGGTGTTCATACAGTGGGTGACGAATGTCTCTTCGCTGTTTTCCCTCCTCATGAGTTGAATGATGCTGATACATGCGTCATGTTCGTGAACGGGCGCTGTCAGTTGTGACTGGTCATCTCTTATTTGCCACGGCTTATTTGAATTAATTATTTTATTTTTGAATTGTTTTTACTATGGACACTTTTTTTTTTTTTTTTTTTTTTTTTTCCGGATGGGAAATCATCAAATGACCCCCCCCACTCTGGGCGGAGCGGAGGGGAGTGTCAGACTTGTACTGACTAAAACCCATCCATGTTCCTTCTTTGCCCGTTATGTTCCAGGGCCACGGTATCTCTTTCGAACAGTCCCGCAGCCCCGGCAGGCGTTGGCCCATGCGGACCCCTACTTGATTGCTGACATCTCTTTGAGGCGCGCGTGGAACACGAACGCGCCGTCGACACGGCCCGTCGTCATAAGACGGCCGGACGGCGAGCTAGCCCATAACTCGCCGTCCACAGGCCAGCGCCTACGGTGGTCGGAAGCCACCACGTGACCCCCGACGCCCAGGGCGTCTCCCGCGGCGGCTGGGACGTGAGGTTCTTTCCCTCTCACGTCCTGCCACCTCCTTCACTAGCATGACTGCTTCGCAGAAGGAGGTGACAGCTTCCCATTCCCTCTCGCTCCGGACCATGGCTTGAACCAAGGCCGGACGCGAGAGATCGCCGCCGCCAATCGCCGCTGTGAGGACACGGCGGTGCTCCGCCCAAGTGGGGCAGACCTCCACGGTGTGTTCCACCGTGTCCTCCGGACGATCCTCGCAGTGGAAACACCCGGGCGTTTCCTCCCGCCCGATTCGATGCAGGAACCTCCCGAAACAACCGTGTCCGGTGAGGACCTGCGTCAGGCGGTAGGTGAGGGCGCCGTGGCGCCTCTCTAGCCACTCCTCAAAGAGGGGACTTATCGCCACTATGGTGGCGTGCCCTGCACGGGGTTGCGACAGTCGCTCTCTCCATGTCGCCATGAGATCACGCCGGAGGTCTGTCCGCTGAGCGGCAATTTGTCGCGGCAGCGGAGTTTCTCCCCGACATAGTGCTTCCGCGCGCCATTCATGCAGGCGCGCGAGGACTATCGCCTCCAGATCCCATGGCGGCAATCCGGCAAGGAGGCTAGCCGCCTCGCCGGAGATCGTGCGGTACCCCCGGATTAGCCTTATGGCTATCACCTTTTGGGGCGCGTTCAGGTAGTGGGCGGCTTGCCGCCTCAAAGAACGCGCCCACACCGGGGCCCCGTAAAGGGCCATGGACCGCACGACCCCCGCGTAAAGCTTCCGGCAGGAGGCGTTTGGACCCCTCAGGTTGGGCAAGAGCCGCTTGAAGGCAGCCCCTGTCCGTTCCAGTTTGGGAGCCAAACGTCGGAGCTATGGACACTTTAACGTACACATCTTGCTGCATCGTTCTCACATAATGTACCATCTCAAAATGAATGATGTAACCAAGGTTTTGTTAAAGTATTCTGATTTAAAAGAGTGTCCATGGAGTTTCTTGCCCGTTCTTCTCCATAGAGATCTACGTTAGGGAATGGGCAACTACAGTACTTTCACAGTTTTTGTGCCTTGTGACTGGGACTGTAGATATTTTTTACTGTTGTCTTTGTTTCGACAATTCAAAAGTGCCTGTAATTGGCCTACTTGAAATAAATGCTTTGATTTTGATTTTTTTGATTTTGATTTTCAGGACGAGTAGCCATTTCTCATCGTGCCACTGTTAATGTTGTAGCTATAGCACCGTGGGTACAGTAACGTAAGAGTAGGTTTTAAGCACCCCGTTACGATGTGCCAGGTTTTACTCAGTGCAATGTCGACTTCTTCAGCGTGGGCGGAACGATGCCCATTAAGTTCCATATAAAGGGGCGAGCCCATTGGCATCAAACGGGCACAAATCTAGGGCTAAGGGTACTGAGTGGAAGGGAGGAGAGGCATGCGGTGTCGGAGTCCGGCGCCGCATCCAGCGAGACGAGCGCGGGAGGCTCAGTGTGCTCCCAGCGCGGGAGGCTCAGTGTGCTCCCAGCGCGGGAGGCCCGGGGCTGCTGCGGGGAACAGGGAGTTCCTACGCAAGCGGTCCAGGCCGGTAGGCGACCGAGAGTCGTCGTCAGATGGGGAGCTGGCTTCGGCTCGTAAGATCCCCACCAGCAAGCGCGGCGGGATCCGTGGCAAGGGGAGAGGCCTCTCTGCCACCGAGAGGTCGGCGCGGCTTGCCGAGGAGGGGCGCCATCCGGGGGTGGCCACCGGTCACGGGGTGGCCCGTTCGGGCTCCTCTGGCGACGAAGCGGGTGCAGATGGCGGCTCCGATGCGGAGCGTAAGGCCGGACTCGCGAAGGAGGTGGAGGCGGCGCTGAGAGCTGTCTCTTTGAAACAAAAGCCCTCTACCAGGCAAAGGGCTATACCTGCAGCGGTCGCCTCCATTATGGCGGCAGCGGAGGCCAGATTTGTTGGGCCCCCGCCAGACGGCGTGGCCAAGCTGAGGGCGGAGGTCGCTCGACTGACGGCCGCCACGGAGCTTCTCAAAGAGGAGAATATGAAGCTCCGAGCAGACCTGGCCAGTCTGCGCGAGTCCGGCTCTCGCGAGGCGCCCCAAAATGGGGGCCAGAAGCATCCAAGCCAGTCCGTGCCGGTGGAGAACCAGGTTCTGAATCTGGTTCGGCAGGAGCTGGCTGCCTTCCAGGCGCGGTTCTCCGTCCTGGAGGGCATTGTCCTGCGCCCCCCCCTAGCGGCAAACAAGGCGCCCCCGGGCCCGACGGCGGCCTCATATGCGTCTGCTGCGGCCTCCGCACCGGGGCCGTCCAGCCAGCCCCCCGGCAGGGTTATGTCGGCCCCGACGAAACCGGCTCCGGTTAGGAAGGCGGCGGCTCTGAAACAGGGCAAGGCGGCGGCCCAAAAGAAGAGCAAGGCGGCGAATATGCCAGCGCCAGCAGCGAGACAGCCGCTATCGCCGCCCCCCCCCGCCCCCTAAGCCTTCCGCGGCCGAGACCGGGTGGCAGGTGGCCGGAGAAAAAGCGAGGGAGCGATCGGCGGCCAAAAAGGCCAGGAGGCAGGAGCAGAAACGCCGGCAAAAGGGGCGGGGCGTCGCGGTTAGGCTCAGTACCCCAAAGACCGCAGCTGTAGTGATTACACTACAGCCGGACGCGGAAAAGAGGGGCGTAACCTACCGCGACGTGCTCGCTAAGGCGAAAGCGACGGTGGATCTCGGAGAGCTCGGGATCACCGGGGGCCTCCGGCTTAGAGTCACCGCAACAGGGGCTCGAGTGCTGGAGATCCCTGGCGAAACCCGTGGCCGCCGTCACCAGGACCGGTGGGTGCCCTGCCGAGCAAGTCAAGGCAGGCACCTTACGTCCGGACCTGTCGGGCATGCGAACCATAACGGTAAGCTGCCCTGTGACAGCGGCGAAAGTCATTGTGGAGGGCCGATGGCTCTTGGTGGGCTGGGTTTCAGGTGAAGCTGCTGGAACCCAGACCTCTGAGGTGCTTCCGCTGCCATGTGGGGCACCACGTGTCGGTCCGGTGCACCTCGGAGGTGGACCGCAGCGGCCTGTGCTTCCGCTGCGGCCAGCCTGGCCACATGGCCGCGGCTTGCTCCGCCGCGCCGCGCTGCGCCGCATGTGCGGCAGCTGGCAAGCCGGCCAATCACCGGGCAGGGAGCAAGTCCTGCGGTACTCCCGCCAAGGCCAAGGGCAAGGGAAGGCCCTCCGCCACCACCGCCAAAACCCCCACCGTCGCCACCACCGCAGCCGCCGCCACTGTCGCCGCCGCTGCCGCTACTGCTGCAACTTCCGCTGCGGGGCCCTCGCAGGGGGCCCGGGAGGGGACTGAAATGGAGTGCCAGTAACGGCCCCATTACGCCTTCTCCAGGCGAACATCAACCACTGCGCCTGCGCTCAGGATCTGTTGCTCCAGAGCATGGCGCAGTGGTCGATTAACATCGCCGTGGTCGCTGAGGCGTACTTTGTCCCGCCCAGGGATGACTGGGTTGAGGACCTTAGCGGCTCAGTGACCATAATTACGTCGGTCGCCGCCGGTACCCCGACCCTTGAGAGTGTCAGGAAGGGTCAGGGGTGCGTAGCAGCACGGTTCGGGGAGATCGTTGTAGTGGGAGTCTACTTCTCCCCGAGCCGAACTCTCGCCGAGTTCCACAACTCCCTCACGGAGTTGAGTGTCGTCATCGGAAGCCATTCCGTCCCCGTGCTTGTGCTCGGGGACTTCAATGCCAAGAACTTGGCTTGGGGTTCTCGTTACACGGACGTGCGGGGTAGAATGGTGGAGGACTGGGTTCTGGAGACAGGCCTGGTCGTCCTAAATCGGGGTTCTGTCCCCACGTGCGTGCGGATGCAGGGCGAGTCGGTGGTGGACATCTCGTTCGCCAGCCCCGCTCTGTCGCCGCGTGTCGTTGACTGGCGCGTCATGGAGGGGGTGGAGACCTATTCCGACCACCGGTACATCCGGTTCGACGTCTCCACCCAGTCCTCAAGCGTGCCGGTCCTACAGGCCCCGAGTGGTCCGCGATGGGCGCTGAAGCAGCTGGACCGGGAGCTCCTCCTGGAAGCCTCGATCGTGCAGGCCTGGGTGTCATCACCAGTCAGGCCTGCCGACATCAACAACGAGGCAGGTTGGTTCCAGGAGGCCATGTCCGAGATTTGCGACGTGGCAATGCCCCGAGTTCGGCCAGGAAGCGCCCAGCGTCAGGTGTACTGGTGGTCGCGAGAGCTGACGTCTCTGCGCAAGGCGTGCGTTGCCGCGCGGCGCCTGTACGCCAGGCATCGCAGGCTCCGCATCTGCCCTTCGGATGCGGCAGCCATTGAGGCGGAGCTGTACGAGGGGTACAGAGCGGCGAAGACCGCCCTCCAAGAGGCTGTCCGGCGGGCCAAGAATTTGGCCCGCGAGGAGATGCTGGAGTCTCTGAACGGTGATCCGTGGGGGCGCCCTTACAAGATGGTGCGGGACAAACTCCGCACCCGGGCCCCCCCGCTAACGCAGAGTCTCCGGCCTGAGCTCGTGGAGGACGTGGTGAGCGCTCTGTTCCCTTCGCGAGGGGAGCATCCTCCCCCGCCTATGGCTCCGCCGCCGCGTGCGGTGCCGGAAGCGGACCACACCGATGACGATGACGACGTTCCGGAGGTGACTGGGGTAGACCTGAGAGTGGCGGTACGCAGGCTGAAAGCCAGAAACACCGCCCCGGGACCCGATGGCTTGCCTGGCAAAGCCTGGGTCCTGGCCTCTGAGGCTCTCGGGCCCCGACTGGAAGGGCTCCTAAGCGCATGCTTGGAGAGAGGCCAGTTTCCGCTTCGTTGGAAGACGGGGAAGCTGGTCCTCATCCGGAAACCAGGGCGCCCTGCGGACTCTCCGTCCGCATACCGGCCCATCGTGTTGCTCGACGAGGTGGGCAAGCTCTTCGAAAGAGTCATTGCCAACCGCCTTGCCGGGCACCTTGCGGGGATGGGGCCGGATCTTGCGGAACACCAGTTTGGTTTCCGCAAGGGGCGCTCCACAGTGGACGCCATCCTGCGCGTGAGAGCCCTCACGACGGGGGACGCGGTGTCCCGGGGCGGGGTCGTCTTGGCGGTGTCTCTTGACATCGCCAACGCCTTCAACTCCATGCCCTGGAGCTGCATTAGGGAGGCACTCCGGTATCACCGGGTGCCAACCTACTTTCGTCGTGTGGTCGGGAACTAATTGACGGATAGGGCCGTCATCTACCCCGGTCAGAGCGGAGAATGGAACCGGCGAGAGATGTCGTGCGGTGTTCCACAGGCATCGGTTCTAGGACCGGCCCTGTGGAACATCGGTTACGACTGGGTGCTGCGCGCCGACCTCCCTACCGGCGTCAGCGTAGTTTGCTACGCTGACGACACGCTGGTACTGGCAAAAGGGAGGTCGCACGAGGCGGCGGCCGAAAACATGACACGCGGGGTTGCGATAGTCGCGGATAGGATCCGGCAATTGGGTCTCGAGGTGGCATTGCACAAGTCCGAGGCCATGTGTTTTCATGGGCCTCGGAATGCGCCACCGTCGGGATCCCTACTGACGGCAGGAGGGGTTTCCATCGGCGTCGGGTCGACGTTGAAGTACCTAGGACTCGTCCTCGACAGCCGGTGGAACTTCGTGGAGCACTTCCGACGTTTTACTCCCAAACTGGAACGGACAGGGGCTGCTTTCAAGCGGCTCTTGCCCAACCTGAGGGGTCCAAACGCCTCCTGCCGGAGGCTATACGCGGGGGTCGTGCGGTCCATGGCCCTTTACGGGGCCCCGGTGTGGGCGCGTTCTTTAAGGCGGCAAGCCGCCCACTACCTGAACGCGCCCCAAAAGGTGATAGCCATAAGGCTAATCCGGGGGTACCGCACGATCTCCGGCGAGGCGGCTAGCCTCCTTGCCGGATTGCCGCCATGGGATCTGGAGGCGATAGTCCTCGCGCGCCTGCATGAATGGCGCGCGGAGGCACTACGTCGGGGGGAAACTCCGCTGCCGCGGCAAATTGCCGCTCAGCGGACAGACCTCCGGCATGATATCATGGCGACATGGAGAGAGCGACTGTTGCAACCCCGTGCAGGGCACGCTACCATAGTGGCGATAAGTCCCCTCTTTGAGGAGTGGCTAGGGAGGCGCCACGGCGCCCTCACCTACCGCCTGACGCAGATCCTCACCGGACACGGTTGTTTCGGGAGGTTCTTGCACCGAATCGGGCGGGAGGAAACGCCCGGGTGTTTCCACTGCGAGGATCGTCCGGAGGACACGGTGGAGCACACCGTAGAGGTCTGCCCCGCTTGGGCGGAGCACCGCCGTGTCCTTGTAGCGGCGATTGGCGGCGGCGATCTCTCGCGTCCGGCCCTGGTTCAAGCCATGGTCCGGAGCGAGAGGGAATGGGAAGCCGTCACCACCTTCTGTGAAGCAGTCATAGTGAAGGAGGTGGCGGGACGTGAGAGGGAAAGAACCTCACGTCCCAGCCGCCGCGGGAGACGCCCTGGGCGTCGGGGGTCACGTGGTGGCTCCCGGCCACCGTAGGCGCGGGCCTGTGGACGGCGAGTTATGGGCTAGCTCGCCGTCCGGCCGTCTTATGACGACAGGCCGTGTCGACGGCGCGTTCGTGTTCCACGCGCGCCTCAAAGAGATGTCAGCAACCGAGTAGGGGTCCGCATGGGCCGATGCCTGCCAGAGCTGCGGGACTGTTCGAAAGAGACACCGTGGCCCTGGAACACAAAGGGCAAAGAAGGAACATGGATGGGTTTTAGTCAGTACAAGTCTGACACTCCCTTCCGCTCCGCCCAGAGTGGGAGGGGTCACTTGATGATTTCCCATCCAAAAAAAAAAAAAAAAGGGTACTGAGTGCTTCTGATGGAAAACCCAAAAACACTTTGCGCGACCCGGGAATCGTACCCATGGCCAACGAGATAGTGGTTCCTGAGAGCATTAAAAACATAAAATTACTCAACCCTATTATAGTACAATAGAAACGCAACCTTTACATAGGTTAGCTTAGCCCTAGAACAACAAAAATATCACATTGACGTGGAGAATCAGTTCCTTTTTAACCAGTCCCGTTATTTTTTTTTGGGGCTTCGTTAAGGGTCTTTTTACACCCTTTATAGGCATTGAATATCAAATGTTACCAAAAGTGAAATCATAAATTTTTCGTCACATAAAAGAGCAGGTGCGTAAGTAGTAGCCTAGGAAGGTACCTAACCTAGCTACTCTTCCCCCAGTGCTAATGCTGCTTTCCTTTAAACCTAAACTTTTAGTTAGTCCATAAGAACTTACCTGCAATAATTGGTAGCAGTTTCATTTCAATGTCAACAAAGACGTTCCACAGTGAGTCGTCCACAAGCATCGCGCACAGTTTCGCCCAGCAGTCTTTCAAGAGGGACATGTACCACGCAGACTTCTGCAGCGTGCACTCTGTCGCTATGGTGTACGGAGCAGTGAACGACAACAGCATTTGAAGGTCCGAGAAGTTCTCCGGGGAATTGTCAGGGTCCAGTAAACTAGCGCCGATCTTAACAAAATAATGTTGACACACATAACGCGGAAGGAATAACTCAACAGAATGCAATTGCACACCTTGCACTACCTAAAATAATTTAATTGGCACGCTTAGTTTGCACCTATCTGCAGGATGTGGTTTAAAACTGAATTCTCTCTTAAGTTGGATCTATTAGTAAAAACTTTCTTAGCAGAAGTTACAGGGTGCATCATACAAATAACCTTACAGCGACAAGTATATAGATTACAATAATTTATGGTGCCTGATGATTGCCAGTAGTATTTCGCTAATTATAAAAGATAGATAGAAAGAAGATTTCAAGCGATGTTCTCTCTTACCGGGAACATTTGCCTGTAATGTAATAATCCAAAATTCGATATTATACAGAAACAAAGTGAATCGGAACTGTTACATTACAGGCTCGCGGTGAGGCAGCGCCTTTAGACTAATTAATTAATAGCATTGTAGTGTAAGGTGACTTACCTTGGCATCATACATGTCGATCGAATTCATTTCCATTTGTAAGTGGTTCGCCAGGTAAATTAGGACGCTCCGGGCTCCGTAACAAACTACTTTGTTATTTTCAAATAAATATTTTATTGTCGCCCTAAAATGATTTTTTTATTTAATTTAATTAGTACCTCTAAAAGCAGAGGAAGATCAAAGAAACGATGAATGGACTGTGTGAAGGATGATATAAGCAAGAGGGTTACAGCCGAGATGATGATAATTCATCCTTCTGTATTCATCTTAGAGAAGTATTTATTAAGAAATGTGGCGCCGACCCGAAATAAATTGGGATTGATAATGAGTACTAACTATCTAATACGTTTCTGCAGCAAAATTACAAAAAGTAAGCGAAATGAGGAAGAGCTATTGGTCCCTAGACCTACTTAATCAAATACAGACGGACTCTTAACGAAGCCGTCTACCAAGCGTTCTGTACAACAAACTAAGTAACTCTACTTAAAAATAATTGGGAAAACCGTTACAAGCTCATTGTAACGAAACAACATTGCAACATTGTTGTCAGAATTTTAATTTTAATTTATAGTATTTAATTGATTATAATTGTAACATTTTGTCACCAATGTATGCATTATTATATGATTCATAATGGATTGAAATAAATGATTTTGATGTGATTTGTAAATGGCGCCACCATAGGTGGGTCCAAATCCGACCAACGAAGTCAAGCTATTTTGAAATATAAAATGACATTACCTTGATTTTCAACCAATGACGATGTGAGGAGCCAGCTATGCTAGCGCCATTAGTTCCACAGTTGTTATCCCCATTGCTGGGAAACAACATTTTTTTTGAGGGTTCCGTTAAGGGTACTCTTACACCCATTATTAACTTACTTGAGCTTCTGACCAGTACTCTTGAAACAGTAGAACATATCGCCATGATTGATGATGAGGCCGTCAGCAGTGCACGTGCCGTCAGTGTGATGACTATTAAGCTGACAGAAACCATTGCTACAAAACACGCGCGTAAAAAATAACCAAATCAATAATATTTAAAGAAAATAAATTAAAATAGACAAATGATATTGTGCTCGGGTTGCGCTATTCACACGTTCAGTATTACCAACGGTTCGTTAGCAATTATAATTAACCAAGTACGCAACGAATCTCGTTAACACCTAGTCTACTGAATGTATTTAGGGATACTTTAAACCAGACTTACCCATAAATCAATACAGCAATGATTTCATAATTCTTTATCTCATTAAAATTTTCTCGGTTATTTTCAATATCATCTTCATCAAACGTACGTATTTGAAATTTAACATCTTTGACAGATATTTGAGATTTAATAGGAGCAACGAATTTTTTCACCTTTTTTTCCTTTGTCTCTTTTGGTTTAGTTTCTAGAACACCTGCACACTCATTGGTTTCACCACCAAGTGATTTAGGTTTACTGAACTTCATTACACCGTCTTTATTTGCTAACTGTGCTTGGACTACTTTCTTGGTAGTCTTCAACGTTTTGTCAATATCAATTATTTTTGTACAATGCGTTATTAGCGGTACGTTGAAAGGTGCATTTTGATCAATATTTTCTACTTCGGATGTATATTTATCCCTAGTTATATTTAGATCAACATTGCTCGTGCTCGCAATATTACTTAAGTCTTCATCAATGGGATGCGGTTCAATATTATTGAGCCAATTTTTAACAGTCTTTGCATACTTTTGTTTACGGAAATTGATCGTTTTGTTCAGTGGCTTAACAGATTGGTTTAGTATTTGTAGGCGTTTTCCTGTGTTATCGTCGCTTCTCAATTTTTTTGTATTAGGTTCAGCTCTTTTATTAATCTTACGTTTCTCGCCTTTGGTCATGTTATTTTTAGTAGCGTTAACTATGCTATCTAACTTTGATTTTTTTTCGCTTGGAAACTTAATATCAAAAATTTTTCCTACGTTAGTTTCTTTATTTTCTTTTTCATTATCAGTCATAGTAACTAACAATTCAGAATCAAGCATGTCATCCCAATTAATATTTTTACATGTGATTTCATTTGTCTCGTGAGAGTGCGTTTCTTCCGCAAATGCAACATTTAAATCATTGTCATCAGAATCTTTGTGGTAAAAGTTGTGAACTAGGTTCTTATTAGCAGCCACGATTGGATGAAGGAAATCAACCTTATCAATAGTTTTTGGTGGTATAGTATTGAATAATTCTACAGTCTTGCGTACTTCCGGTACGGTTTTATCTGTTAAATTAAAATTAAATGGTTTTTCTTCCAGTTGCAATATCTCTTCGCAAGGAGTAGGTAGAATCAATGGTGGTGGCGGCGTGTACGGGGTACTAACAACTGTGTCGTCAATAAAGCTAAAACAATTTTCAGTATTGGTAATTTATAAGTAGGTACCATTATTATAATTATTATCTTAGCTTACTTAATAAAAAATAAATATTGTAAACGCGAAAGTTTGTGAGGATGGATTGGATGGATGTTGTAGGTAGGTATAATCCTAATAATTATGCAAGGTGTAAACGGACACTTTACGAAGCCAACCTACGCAAAAAAAAATTACTGGGAAATGACATTTTTTTTACTTTATGGCAAGAAAGGAGGTGTCTGATGAGATGACGAGTAATAGAGAAGTATCGGGGAAGAAGACATGCTGCGCCGACTCCAAAAGAATTGGGATTAGGGGGCTAGGGAATGATTATGATGATGCCAATGCAAAAGAGCTTGTTTTTTACTTTTCAATCGGGTTTTAATTTTTTTTTAATTTATTTCCAGCTTTTCAGTTTAATATTTTCGCTTTATTAATTTCTATACATAAAATTTACATTTTTTAATATTCCTATGCAAAATAATATTTAAAAAAACATTTAAAAATAAAATACGAGCCGTGTCCAGAAGTACCGCTTTCTGAATCAAGCCCTTGATCCAGCTGCCTAACGAGAGCCTCCTTAGGTATTGATCGAGGCTCTTGGCAATTAAGCCATTGGCTGATACGACTATCGGCACAATGACTGCTGAGTCCACATCCCACATGTTGACAACCGGGTACTTATTACAATACCGAAATTTAAAAGACCGTATTTTAAAATACCTATGGACGAAATCCCGAAAAATTAAACACCGAATGATTGTTTGGTCGAAAGTTTTAAATCCCGAAAGTTCATTTGCCCGAAAGCTTAAAATCCCGAAGATCCATATTCCGAAGTTCAAAATCCCGAAATTACATCCCAAAGCCTAAAATCTGTAAGAAAATGACATGCAATACGTACTCATTCGCGCGCCTGCGCGAATGGCGCGCGGAGGCACTACGTCGGGGGGAAACTCCGCTGCCGCGGCAAATTGCCGCTCAGCGGACAGACCTCCGGCGTGATCTCATGGCGACATGGAGAGAGCGACTGTCGCAACCCCGTGCAGGGCACGCAACCATAGTGGCGATAAGTCCCCTCTTTGAGGAGTGGCTAGAGAGGCGCTACGGCACCCTCACCTACCGCCTAAGGCAGGTCCTCACCGGACACGGTTGTTTCGGGAGGTTCCTGCACCGAATCGGGCGGGAGGAAACGCCCGGGTATTTCCACTGCGAGGATCGTCCGGAGGACACGGTGGGGCACACCGTGGAGGTCTGTCCCGCTTGGGCGGAGCACCGCCGTATCCTCGTAGCGGCGATTGGCGGTGGCAATCTCTCGCGTCCGGCCCTGGTCCAAGCCATGATCCGGAGCGAGAGGGAATGGGAAGCCGTCACCTCCTTCTGCGAAGCAGTCATGCTAGCGAAGAAGGTGGAAAGGAAAGAACCTCACGTCCCAGCCGCCGCGGGAGACGCCCTGGGCGTCGAAGGATCACGTGGTGGCTCCCGGCTACCGTAGGCGCGGGCCTGTGGACGGCGAGTTATGGGCTAACTCGCCGTCCGGCCGTCTTATGACGACAGGCCGTGTCGACGGCGCGTTCGTGTTCCACGCGCGAGTGCTACATCGAAATTGGTCGCAGTAATAAACTAAGGGGACTTCAACATACATAATTTTTAGTTGGTCACAATTCTAACCTAACCTAATAGGGTATTTGGTCGGAGTAAACTGAAACTGTGTTGTAGTGCCATCTATGAGTAATCGCGGGAACTATATCGCTGCTCTTTGGGATTTCATCCATCGGTATTTCGTTCATTCGGGATTTAGTCCATTCGGGGTTTCATCCTTTCGGACATCGGTATTTTATGTTTCGATATAACGGCTTTCGGCATTTAAAACTTTCGGTATTTAGAATTTCGTTGTTTTGGACGTCGGTATTTCAGTCATAGTTATTATGAAATTTCGGGATTTTAATACGTACCTTGACAACCTCGTGAGCCAAGTCAAGATACTTGATTTGCTTATCTTTCTCGGCTTTCACGAGGTTCTCGAGGGACCGTTATGTCAACAATCATTGCGCAACGCTCTGATCGATCCACCACCACTACATCAGGCTTAGTGGCTACAATGGTCCTGTCAGTGATGATGGGTTGATCCCAGTACAATGTGATACTGCCATAAAAACTTATACTGTCACTTACTATATCTTTCGTGATTGTTCATTAATATGAGCTCCCGATATTACAACACGAAACATCACAACAACAACAATCACGGAAGATATCCCGTAAGTGACAGTATAAGTTTAGATTTGACGGCGCGTTTGGCGCAGTGGCTGAGCGATTGACTGCTGCGCTGCGGGTCGCGGGTTCGATTCTCGCATGGAACAAATATTTGTATGGCCTACAGGTAGTTGTTCCGGGTCTGGCTGTTTGTGTATGTGAGTTTAAATGTTTGTAAACGCACCCACGATACAGGAGAAATTCCTAGTGCGGGGCAATGTTTTTTTTATAAAAAAAAAAAAGATGTTAACCGTGAAAGCTTAAAACAGTGTTTAATACTGCCATTTTCGATAATATGACTTATTTTTTAATGCACATCAATAAACCCGTCAACTTATTTACATCAATTAAATATGTTTTACATTAAACGTACTGATTGCACAGCGTGTACCAGAGCGTAGAAACGTGTGAGTATTACGAATTATAACAAAATATTTTTATGTTTTCATCGTAAAAATGGCATTGCGGCAAGGACAACATAGGATACAAGAGCGAGCGAAGCGAGCTCGGGACTTATGGTACCCCGACTCGGAAAAGTCCGCCTATGTACCACTATTATACATGAAGTTTAAATAAATAAATAAAAGATAGGTTCGCGGATCTAGTGAGCGAGCAAAGTGAGCCAACTAAGACCCCGTCATCCACTTCGTATTAGGTTACTTTAAACCCTGCAGACAGAAATAGGAGACCCGCGCAGGGTGGCTACGTCGACTCGGTTTCACTTAAATAAATCGGATCATTTAGTTCCCTTCAATATAGTTGAGTTGAATGGCGCTAATCCGTCATGTTCGTGAACCGGCGACTCTGTCATTTGGGACTGGTCATCTCTTTGTGCCAAGGTTTATTTAATTACTTTATTTTTAAATTGTTGATTTAATCTTTTACTCTGGACGCTCTTAATGTGCACGTCTTTCTACATCGTTCTCACATATATGTATAATTTCAACATGAATGATGTAGCCAAGATTTTGATTAAACGAGTGTCCATGGAGTTTCTTGCCCATTCTTCTCCATGCATAGAGATCTACGCTTTGGAATGTGCAACTAGAGTACTTTCTCAAGTTATTATGCCTTGTAACTGTGACTGTAGCTTCGCTTTTTTGCTGTTTTTTGACATTCAAAAGTGCCTGTACTGGTCTAATTGAAATAAATGCTTTGAAAATTAAATGAAATATTTATTTACCAGATAAAAATCCTTCTGCGAAGGATTTATAGCATGGTAGTCAGGAGAGCTTCGGTCCGTGCATAGTACTGAGCTGATAGCCACTTAATAACTTATATTTTACAAGTACGCTTTGAGCAAACCAATATGTCCAGGATCTTGTTGACATGTTGATAAATGAATGAGCTCTTTAGGCGAATTTAGCGAGAGTACTTTCTATTTCTGCTGTATGCATGACCTAGTAGATTTGAATTGGGTTTGGGGTACATGTCTGCGGAAGCGTAATAAGACAGACAAAATGAAAAGCTGTTTTATCTTAAGAACGACTCATTCCTGATACAGCCTATCAGCGGGATACCGATAGGGCCTTCCATAAGCAACATTTAAGATGCCTCTTTGTGCTCGTTCAAATTTTATCAAATTAGTCTTTGCTGCTGCACCCCATGCCACTATACAATAATTCAGAATAGATTGGCATTAAGCGAAGTACAGTACTAAGTTTTTTAAACATGAACATAAGTTTACGGGCTCTAGCAGTGACAGCATCTATTTGTTTGGACAAGGATAAGTGATTGTCGATTAAGACGCCAAGGTATTTAATACGATCAACTTGTTTAATCTCGACACATTGACAGAAAATATAAAATGCCATGTATTTTGTCTTACTTGCATTCAACATACAAAGGTTTTGCTGAAGTCATTTCTTCACCTTAGCTAGGCATTTCTGAGTAACATCAACAACCCCAGCCCAATCATGGCTATGAATAATATAGCCGTGTCATCCGCGAAAGTAAGAATCTTTGCATTCCTATTCAAAGGTTGCACAGATCATTGATGTAGGCCTTGAATAGAGTTGGCCCGAGCACGCTTCCCTGGGGAACGCCAAAGTGGATATCAAAATACTTGTTTGTTTCTTCACCTTTATATTCAATTCTTTGCTGTTGGTTTGATAGGTAGGAGTGAAACCAGTTCTGTGCTAGACCCCGTATTCCCATTAACGATAACTTCTGCAGATGTATCGGCCGGGGCACAGTGTCGAATGCCTTAGCCTTATCCATGAACAATCCAATGCATTTGTTACTAGAATTTACCTTTTCAGTGACATGGTCAACAAGTGTTACGACTGCATTCTTTGTTGACATTTTTTGACGAAAGCCTTGACAAAGAAAAACTACTATCTGATAACCATTGGGTAGACATTGGCTACTTTGAGGCAGTCCGGATAGACGCCTGTGGACATGCTTAGGTTAAATATGTAGGAGAGAACAGGGGCAAGAGTGTATTTTACAATGTTTTAAAATCGAATTACTGATCAAATCATTTCCAGGGGCAGAGCACGATTTTAGGTTGTCAATGATTTTTATAATTTCTTCTGGGTCAGTCGATCAGTAAAGAAAAAGGAGTTCCCAGTAGTGCCATCCAGTCTTGTGTAATGTGCCAGTTGTTTTTCAGAAAATTTTAGTTAAGACAGGATGGGATCAGCTAATTTTTAACCAACTGTACTAAAAAACTCGTTGGCTGAATTTACCGCTTCCACAGGATCTTTCAGTATTATGGTGATGTCTGAGTTTGTACTGATACTTTTTTTCACAAAGCAGATTTTATAAAAACACTATGCCAAAGTTTCTTGGTATTGTTTTTATTTTCAGTCAGCAATTGCCAACCGCAAATTCCTCATTAGCTTTTTTAATAATGTCGTAACAGTAATTTCTATTTAATAAGTTTTATACTCTCTTTAGGTTGTAATATCGTCTTGACTTTTTCTTGAGTTGTAGTGCAGGCGGTCTCTCTTACGGACGCATCTAAGTAGACCTGCCATCATCCACGGTTTACGTATGGCTTTTGAACTACGCACTTTGACTTTTGAGCTGTTAACGTCTGATTCGGCAGTAATTTTGAACCCATCTGTCTCTAAAATACTCGTTTTTAGTGCTAGGTAATCAATTTTGTTGTTGAATGGGAACGTTTTTAGCGACTGAGGATTTGACACCAGTAATTACTGTATCATGGTCAGTAATGCCAGATTCACAAACAAGGACGGCTGATGACTTAGTTCTGAGTAGTATATGGTCTAAGCAACTATGTCCTCTAGTAGGAAGATTGTGACCGGGCATAAAGCCACTGTACACAATAAAATTGAGATAGTCATTAGCTCTTGAGTCAGCGCAGTATTCACTTTGTGCTATTGTGCGTTAGTTATTATGAGATAACCATTTTTATAAAAGGTCCGCTTGTCAATTAATAGCGATGCGTCACGCACGAACTCAAATTGTTACTAAAATAATATTATTTTGCTGTGCAATCAGTAAGTATTTTGCTGTGTAATCAGTTTTTTTGATTAGTATTAGGATTTTTTTTTTGTATAACAAAGGAAGATTTTTTGATTTACCCACAGTTAAATACTAGCCGTTTAATATTGTGAAAGATTTCACGAGCCATTTGTAGTTATTCATAAACGAGAAAAAGTAGGTACTCCAAAGGAAAAAAAAAAAGGCTAGATTGGCGAAATATTTTTTTAACTTTCTTCTCCACTCCTCTAGAAACTCAATAAAAAAGTGCCATGAAAATCCAAGCACTATAAACTTCGTTCTAACTTATTGTCTGATTGCACTCGATTAATATATACTTACCAGTTATCTGTATGTACTTACGTCAACACCCTTTTATTTTGAGCGGGAAACTGGCGACGCTGATTATGTTCATTGCTATTGTGCATACGTGCTAAAAATTAATGGAACAATATTTAGTTAAGAGTCGCGAGCCTACTTATTTAAAACAACACTGATACTCTACTAGCTACACTGAGTACAGTCGCCTAAAACTTAGTTGACATTTTCAATAAAGATGGTTCACCTTTTTTATCAAAAACATAGTTCTGCATGTTTGAACTGTGTACTCTGGCTTTGTTACTATATAATCTGACTATCCTTGCTAAGGATATCCTTTTTTTTTTTGACAACAGTTTTATAGCCTATACTAGGTATATATTTGATGACACTTACAAAAAGCGGGGACTTAATGTCTTAAATAACCATTAGACAACTAATTTATGAGGCGACGTACGCCAGAAAAAACATTCCAACAAAATGAAGTGATTATTAATTTAAGTATATTATATTACTTACAGTTCAAATATTTGAAACTACAATTATTTTAAATGATAATGTGACAGTACATCTATAAAAGTGAAAAAACTTCAACCAACTTTTTGAGGCCACTGTATTTGCTTC
The DNA here is from genome assembly GCA_963576755.1 of Noctua janthina. Classification (NCBI taxonomy): domain Eukaryota; kingdom Metazoa; phylum Arthropoda; class Insecta; order Lepidoptera; family Noctuidae; genus Noctua; species Noctua janthina. The sequence continues at coordinate 859,305 of OY755055.1, read as the reverse complement.
TTTACAATATTTTTCTTACCTTTTTCCCATTGTTTCATAAGTACTGATAGTACTTTATTCCCAAAAGGAGACAAGTACTGCTCATGTTTTTTGGGATTAAGACGCACATAATAATTTCTATCCATTTTTATTACTTACTTATTTCAGGTCGACAAGTAAGCATTTTAAATTATTGAAAAAGTGCGGGTTTTTTTTTTCACTGTTCACCTTCTACCCATTTTTACAAAAGACTACGGTTATACGCTGATAATACCGTATCGGCACAAAGGGTTAGCGCAGTATTCTCGTTGTAGCGTTAACGTTGTGCTGACAGCATAGAAATAATCTGTGATTTTATTGTTGGCAATACTTTATAATTATATTTTTTTTATAAATGTTAATTGTGTACGATGCTAGGAACTTATATACTAATGGAATGAGGAGGTGCAACGGATAGCCGTTCCTAGCGAGAAAACTTCGAGAGTGGATGTCATCCCTTTCTAATAGGGTATCCAATATTTGTACTTACATTTGGGAAAATTATTCTTTTATAACTTACTAGCACCCCCGCTTTGCATGGGTAGCAGTTTAATCAAAAACAGGGCGAAGCCGAAGCCTACGCATACTGTAAAATTCTGTAATGGGATAGGTCTATGAAGTGAAGAATACGTGACACTTATTTTCGTTCACGGTGGTCTACATGTTAGGTTACATCCTTCATTTGTAAAGAGATTTTAAAACGTACAGGGCTGCAACATTCACATAGATGAAGCATGAGCATGTAGTATTTTCAAACAACTTAATATGTAGTATTTGATAAATTTATTCATCACACTATACATTACTAAACGTATGGTTTTATGTTATTGTTGGTTTTAGTATGAGTCAGTAATCTTAAATTGAAGTGCGAAGATGATGATGATTATGATGGAAGACGGTTGCAAACTACTGGACAACTTCAAGCCCGTTGCTGAAGATTCTCATTGGTAAGAAGTCTGTATGGAAACAAAACAGTATTATTAATACACAAATAATAAACAGTATTTATAAAAGTAAAGATAGATTTCGTTTATTTTCAAGAAGTTATTTTTGTTATTATTAAAATGGAGTAATTATTAAGTTTTGCTACTGCATTATAAATGATGTATTTTGTACGCATTTGGACAAGACTATAAATACTAATATGGATAATAGAAAAGGCTTATTCTTTAGAATATTTTCTTGATCCCCGTTTACGTATCTAGAACATTGTCACCCTAGTCGTAATTTGTAAACAAAGTTAAAAGAACTGACCTGAATAAAGAAATTCCACATCCAGCAAACCCTTCACTATTATACCCCTTCACATAACTCGATTTCGCCATATTTAAAGAGGAAGATTTCACTTAAGTAATGTAAAAAGAACTTGATAACGCAAAAATATGACTTCAGCGCGAAATTAAATCGGCCATATTGTTTGTTTAAATGAGTGTCATCTATGTTGCCATTCAGAAATAACTTAATTCATAAATAATTTAATTTATACTTACTTAATTTATGCTTACTTGCAAGAAATTATTATTTTAATATTTTAGTATTTGAATATTAAATTAATCCCGTTACGATTTATGTGCTAGTTTAGCTATCAACGTGATTTTCGATTGAAATATTAAAAAAAAAAAAAAAAAAAAATTCTGGCAATTGTTAGACAAGGACACAATCCACTCTTGATCGCTTTCTCGCTCTGAAGTATTCTTCCCCCTTTGAATTAGTTAAAGTAATACGACCTCTATCGTTTTGAGATAAAGTTCATTTTCAAACGGTTTATTGATATCAAAATTTTGTTCGTACTCATTCCAGTTAGTATATAAGTTCCTTGGTACAATGTGACAATGACAGGTGTGACAGACTAAAGTCACAATAAAATCACAGTAATGTCAAACAAGAAAGGAAAATCTGGAATTAAAATAATATTATGTGATTACACCTGTTTTTCAAGACAAAAAAAGCAGTCATGGCTGTGAATTTTGAAAGCTGTGACAGCTTGCCTCCCGATGAGGAGCCCAAGCTGAAGTACGATAGACTAGAGAACGACGTTCAAAATATATTGTTGAAAGACGCAGTGAGTTGTATTTGTGTGCATACCAAGTTTATATGTCTAGGAACACAATGGGGGGTGATACATCTGTTGGACCATGAAGGGAACACAGTGCCGATATCACAAGACGGCAAGACCAAAGAGTTGCAGGCTCATAAAATCGCTGTGAACAGAATCTCGGTGGACCTGAAAGGGGACTACATCGCCAGCTGCTCGGACGATGGGAAGGTGATGGTGTACGGGCTGTACTCGGATGACAACACTCACAATCTCACACTGGGCAGGGTGATTAAGTCTATTGCCTTGGATCCTTGTTACTTCAAGTCAGGGTCTGGGAGGAGGTTTTTGACAGGTAAATAAATGTACGGTCTGTTACTGTTAGCCTGCATCATACCACTGCTGGGTAGTGGCCTCTCCTCAGAGCGATAGGTTTTAAGACATATTTTTAACTCCAAGGTGTACTGTAAGGTACACCTTTGTCCAACCCTTCTGGGATTACAAGTCGTGATGTTATGTTATAATTCCAACTCCAAGAAATCTATTCAACTGTCAATTATGCCAAAATTTTGAATGAATTAATGGCAATAAATTCTATACATGATAACAAGTCTGTTAGCTAAGAACATTTGTTTCAACAAAAAATAAAACTGAAATATATAAATGTTTTATGCGAACACACTACTTATAATTGGGTTTTGCTCAATAATTTAAATATTCTGTAATTTCATGTCTTGAATGCAGTGTTGGGCAAAATTTTGCTAACTAATGACTAACAATGATTGAATACTTCAATCATGATTGATGACTAATATCTTCAGTCAAAATTTTGATTAAAGTCTCACTCATGATTAAATTAGTCAAAATTGATCAATTGATTGAAAAAATTTGTTGATTTGCACACTGGTTGAAAGTCATGGTTGATGAAAAAGCTAAACAAAATAATATGAAAAGCTGGTGTTTTTATTAAATGTCTCTGTTCAAAAAGATTTGATTCTCAGCTTAATTGTAATGACTTCTGATTTTGGTTTTGATAGTTAAAAAGACAAAATATCATCCACATTTGCTTATTTTTACAAAGTGATGGTTAATGTTCTCTTTATTACACCTCTGGTGGGATCTTTTCCTACCAAAGGAAAAATAAGGTCAGGGAGTCCACTTCCAAGATTTGCATGATTTCACTCATTCCTTCGATATCACCAAACCTTCTAAGCAAACTCTTTTGAATTTTTTCCATACATCTTTCAAACTACAGCATTGTTATAGCAGCTTCAGGCTTTGTAATAAAACCATTTCCAGTTTAGCATTGAGTCACTCTTGTGATTCATTATATCATTACTGTAGATAGATTATGACATAATATGAATGTGTACCAATAATTCATTAATAAGGATTGTAAATCTCAAAGTAAATTCATCTATTCTAAAGAATTAAAGCAAGCATGGGCGTCGCCAAGGGGGAACATGCGGGGGGGGGGGGGATTGGAGCATCTGCCTCCCTAGAGCCTCAGGATTTTTTTAAGTTATACCTTTTCCTGCCTGATATCACAGTCAAAGTAAGAATGCAATAAATTGTAGCATACCTACTTTCCCAACTAAAATATTTTTGAGCCTTTATGTGTACTCATCCTACGACATACTCCTTACAAATTTTCTCAGTCTGTTAGTACTTTGAAATCAACATTTTTTTGCCACATAGACACCTTTTTCTGCCTCTGAGTGGTTACCCCTATTTTATTTTTTGCATGAACAGTCAATACAATTTAAACTATACTGAAATAAATTAGGAGCCCCTTGCCTTTAGTCTAGGGCTGCCATATGTCCCTGTACACCGGGACATACGATTAGATAAGATAAATTATTTGTGTACAACATGGTTACATATACATAGCCGTGTTATTATAGCACATGTATGATCATACATAATTAGCCTATTTATGTTCCCACTGCTGGGACGCAGGCCTCCTCTCTCTGAGAGGAAATGTCTTCGAATTTTTGGTTCAAGGACATGCCGGTTTCCTCACGATGTTTTTCCTTCACCGTCGTAAGTCGGGGTCTCCACCACTGGGCCACCGCTGCTCTCAGTGGTGATCATACATGTTTTGCTTAAATTAAAGCATGCAAACTTAACGAATAAACAATTTTTCATATTCCGACTTGCAACATTGTCCCGGTGAATAAGTCATTTGTCCCAGTTCAGTTGCTTGGTTGATCTAACCGAACAATCGTGAAGTTTCGCGCTCGCTCCGGTCGCGTAGTTAGTCGCGGTGTTATAGACGCTGCTACGGCGCAATGTCGCAACCGCCTTTACCAAAAACTTAAAACGTGAATGTTCTGCTAGCCAACCCAAATACAAATCCTGGCTCCTTAGCCAGGATTCTAAGTTGGTAATAAAATCCTTTTCTGTAAAAGTCGACCAAGTAATTTCTAAATGAAGAATCAAAAGAAAATCTAACCTATCCAAGCCTCTAAGCTCACTTCGCTCAATCTTGTATCTTAGATTCTTTGAACGTACTGAAGAGCTATAGCTGCGTCCGTCGTAAATAGTAAACTTAACCCTTACAAATCAGTTTTTTTCCTGCATATTCTCCCGCCCCTTGAGTTAAAGGCTGGCGACGCCCTTGAAAAGAAGTAAGACCGAAATTGAATTGTGTTTCAAAGAAAAACCTATGATGGGAAATATCACCCAATTTATGGGAGCAAATGACTGAATCAACAGCATGTTTTATTACAGAGCATACCTAAGACAATTAGAAACATCTTAGTTGTTACATTTCTTAGTATTCTATTTTTCAATTACAGGCGACACCAAATTAATATTATACGAAAAGACATTCCTGAACCGCCTTCGTAGCACAGTTCTGTGCGAATGCGAAGGCTTCGTACAGGCCATGTCGTGGCACGAGCGCTTCGTGGCATGGGCCAGCGAGGTGGGCGTGCGCGTGTACGACCTGGTGGCGCGCTGCTCGCTCGGCCTCATCCAGTGGGAAAAGGTCCCCAACCGTTCCATAGAAGACTATCGCTGCAACCTCCTCTGGTGCGCTCCTAAGACGCTCATGATCGGCTGGGTCGACACGATCAGGATCTGTATCATACGAAAACGCAGTCAAATCGAGCTTCAGACGCGAGATGTCACAGAGTATTTAGTCGATCCCGTGTACACGTTCCAAACTGACTACTTCATCAGTGGCTTAGGTCCCTTGGACGACCAACTAGTAGTGCTGGGAGTACATAAGGAGTGCGACCCCGAAACTGGTAAAGCGCAAAGACCTGTGCTTACCGTCGCTGACTACAAAGACTGTGAATTCTGTGAAATATCAACAGATAGTCTCAACATTCGTGGTTACGAGGAGTATTCTTGTAACGACTATTATTTAGATATGCTCATAGAGGAAAACAGATTTTTCATAGTATCTCCCAAGGACATTGTAGTCGCTAGTCCTTACGATATCGACGATAGAGTGAAATGGCTCACAGAACAAGGTAGATTTGAAAAAGCAATTACCGTTCTCGAAGAAGTTGGCGGGAAGACGTCGAAACACTCTGTGGTGACTGTCGGCGTGCAGTACCTGGACCACTTGATGGCTGAGCACTTGCACGAGGAGGCGGCCATCCTGTGCGCCAGGATTTGTAAGAACGATAAAGTGTTGTGGGAGACGCAGATATTGAAGTTTGCTGAAGTGAATCAGTTGCGAGTGGTCAGTCCCTATGTGCCTAAAACTCCTGAACAAGCCTTAAGTTCTCACATATACGAGCTAATATTTTATGAATATCTGAAGTTGGACTCCCAAGGATTCCTGAAATTAGTCCAAGAATGGAACCCCGCGTTGTACAAGACTGGCGTCATAGTAAAAGAAGTCTTAGAACATCTGTTGAACACAGAGGTCGACAAAAACATTTATTTAGAAGCTTTGGCTCTTTTATATTGCTACCAAAAAAAATACGACAAGGCTTTGACGACGTACCTGACGCTCCAGCACAAAGACGTGTTCACTCTGATCACTAAACACAACATGCACAACGTGATCCACGACAAGATACTGGACCTGATGACTCTCGACTGCGATAAGGCAATATCAATACTTCTGGACAAGCCCAGGGTGCCTGTAGAGGTCGTGGAGAAGCAACTGTCTAGCAATGACAAGTTGCTATTCAAATATTTAGATGCTTACAGCAAAATTGAACCGAACGGTAGGTATCACGGAAAATTAGTTAGACTTTATGCCAAATATGCAAGGGATAAACTTCTTCCATTCTTGAAATGCAGTGATAATTACCCCATACAAGAAGCTTTGGATGTGTGCCAGAGCAATGAATTTTACCCTGAAATGGTGTTCCTATTGGGACGTATTGGCAACACGAGAGAAGCGCTGCAAATCATTATAGAGCAGCTAAAGGACATCAACCAAGCTATCAATTTCTGTCAAGAGCACAATGATAAGGAATTGTGGATGGACCTCATCAAGCGGACAGTGGATAAGCCTGACTATGTGACACTACTGCTCAAGAGAATAGGAAACTACGTGGATCCGCGAATATTAATACAAAATATACAATCCGGATGTGAGATAAAGGATTTAAAGGACTCATTAGCAAAGATGATGTGTGATTATCATCTTCAGCTGTCGGTGCAAGAAGCATGTAAAGTGATCACGTTGCGGAACTACTTCGAGTTGCATCAGAAGTTAATCATCAATCAGCAGAGAGGTATATCTGTTACGGATGACTTCATGTGTTGTGCGTGCCAAGGTCGAATCATAATTAGGGACTTGTCAAATGCCTCAGATTTGATGGTGTACAACTGCAGGCATTCATTCCACAAAGAGTGCCTTCCTGAGGGAGTCCAGTGCCAGACTTGCATGGTGTGCAGTGCCGTCAAAATGTGACCTGCTTCACTAAAGCTCAACTCTTAGATAGATACTGTATATGTATTATGTATAATCAGAATATTTTTCCATTATAAATTTGTATAATTATGTTTATCAAACTAATTATTTAAAAATGTTTATCAATGTTTGGTGCTTTTTTAATGATGTGGCTTGTATTATTTTTCCTTGTATTAGATAAACCTCAGATACCAATAAAACAAAACTAAAACACGTAGTTGTCATTTTATTTCATTGTTGTATTATACACAAAATAATATTCGTCAGTCTATAATTATTGAATGAGGAATATTTTTTATCAAATAATGGTTCCCAGGTACTTCTTTTAGACTACAGATGCTCGACCGGGGTTTTATTCTATCCGTAACATCACATCCAGACGAAAAATGATTCCTCAGTCCAGGGTATATCCGCAAATACCCCATAAAAATGTTCCGTGAATCTTGATAATTTTCGAGCTATAGCTTCTTGAAAATTGAATGGGAACCGCTTCAAAAAAAATCACAAAAAAAATTAAATATTTTTACATTACTTTTTCACATTCTCATTAGCATCAAGAGTAATAAAAACTATAGACTAGAATCGCTTATACATTCAGTAAAAAAAAAAGTTTCGGGAATGGATGATTTGTTTATGATTCCAAATTCAATTATTTGTTTTTTTTTGTTGTTAGAGTGGCACAACTGTTTTCCATTTTGGCGCGGAGTTTGAGTCGCATCCGTTATTTAGATTAAGTACAGTGCTGTTTTTTTTTAACCCCGACGCAAAAAGAGGGGTGTAACAAGTGTGACCGCAATGTGTGTGTCTGTCTCTGGCACAGTAGCTCTTAAACGAGTGAACCGATTTGGATGCATATTTTTTTATTTGAAAGCTAGTTTCGTTTTATCAAAATCGGTGCAGCCATTTACTAGATATGGGGGATGAAAGTGGGTATTAATGATAAATCGAATATTTTCAAATATACCCAAGTGGGGTATCAAATTAAAGCGAATGATCTGTACATTACAATTAGACTTGACTTGTATTATCAAAATCAGTTCAGCCCTTTTAGACATAGGGGTGAAAGTGGTGATGAATAATGGAATATTTTAAAATATGCTCAAGTGGAGTATCAAATGAAAGGGCATGATGTTCAACATGTTGAGACCTGCCTCGTTGGTTCACATGACCAACGAGGCAGTCGCTTGATACATTGAAAGAAAGTAAGGTCTTAGGCTTGACCAACACTTAACGAAATTTCGTCGCGGTAAACCTCTTACCTAACATTTCAGCCACATTTAATTTATATAAATATACGAGCTGTGCCCGCGACTTCGTCCGCGTCAGATCTAAGTACACGCGGGCACAGCTAGTCTTATAATAAGTAGTGATGATATGAGGCAGAAACAAAAGTTATGTATTAAGATATTTACATTTTATTTTTCTACATTAATGACTTCTTCAGAATAAGAACCTATTGTATTGTATAATGGGCTGGTGTCCGCAACTCCACGTACAAAGCGCGAAAAAAATAAGAACCTAACTATTTAGTTTTGATATTAAATGTGCCAGAAACGTTCATTGGTTGTGAGAAAAATATTGAACAGTTTACGGCCAGACATTGAACGCCTGGATTGCCCAATTCAGGCTACTTTCAACGTCTGGCCATGCGTCTGGACTCATTTGAACTGAAAAGGCAAGTAGGTACGTAGGTATTATTGGTAGTCGGAATTTAATTAAGTAAATAAGTGAGACTGCATTGTGATGCACTAAAAAACACAAACGACTTGCTCATTTGTTTGCGACGAAAGACCTGTCCTGGACGAACTATGTGACTTCGTCGATATATTCTATCCAATATATTTGGAACCGAAACAAAGTTACTTGTAAGATTTGCCTTACCTTGTTTTGCTTAAACTCCCCTTGAACTTTGCAACTTGGTGAGCGACCAGGTCTGAGCACCGTGTGTTAGGAGGACTCGTGGCTAAATAATAATTTCAGCACAGATCGAACTTCGAAATTAAGCAACGATTTCTGAGATGCAGTGCGCGGATGGGTGGCATACATTTCATATAGAGGTTCCTCCGTGTCTCGGAAAGTATAATACGTTATGTTCTTGGTCTCAGCTGTCGTTTGAAGATCTTTAACAGTCAATACGGGTAGAAGCCCGAAAGTCTAACAACCGTTACCTATCAACCGTATCAAGGCGTATCGTATTAGGAACCCAGTAACTGAATGGAGGAGGTCAGATGTAAATTGCTGGCATTCACTGCATACGACTTAAAGCCGACTCCAACTTGGTTGGGAAAATGCAGACAAATCTTGCTTGTGAATCGCCAGTCCCTTTAATTCATTGGCCAATTGTATATAGGGTCTAACTATTCATACACGAAATATTTTCAGGGAATCATCTAACGGCTATAACAAAGCCATTTCAAGGATTTTTTTTTTATCTGAGTATATTTTTTTATAAAAAATAAATAATTTAAAATTAATGACCCACAAAATAAATACTGGCTCCTTATTTTTAAGCACATTACGCTAGTTTACTACGTCGTATTTAACTACTGTCATTGTTAGAATATGGGAGAACAGGTTTTATGCAAAAAAGTCTCAAAATATTTTAGAATTAAAATAATTTTGTAAAAAAAAAGAAAACACTCAGATAATTTTTATTTTTCGTTGCTATGGAGACTTTACGACTTATAGAAGTTACTCTTAAAATATTTCGTGTATGAAAAGATAGACCTTATACATATATATTTTCTTGACTGGAAGGAACTCTCACAATAGTTTTGAGTACCAATTTTGTTATCTATTCAAATATGCATTGACGTTGTCTGATCAAAGTCAAAGTAAAAGAAGACACTTTTGAACATCAAACTTTATCAGGGAATAGAATTGAATTTGCCTATCCGCAAGGAAGCTCTGGTACAACTGGCAAGATTTGATAAATGTCACTAGAAAAAGAAACCGTAGGTACAACCAGCCACCCAACAGGCTTCGTCCTGCCTTTGGGCAGGCGACCAGGTCTGAGCTGGACGTAGGTGGACAGTGGTAGGACTCATGGCTTCGTTTGTGGCTAAGTAACATCTAATAGTACGGCCTACGGGTCGGTTCTTGTGAATTGATGTCCAAGCCTTTTGATGCCGATTTATGGTAATAGGCTCGTCCCTTATTACATGGGACTTCAACATTACTGGCATAATGTGGGTGTACTATTAATGGTACACCTCTGCCTAACCCTTCTGGGAAATACAGGCAAAATGTTATGTTATACAGTAACATAATGTAGCTGATTGTGCTGTACATCGTAATGCAGCTTCAGATTGAGAGTCTTTTTCTAATGGACCGTCGCGTTGTCGTCGTTATGATATTATTTTGTTTCGCGCGTAATTTGCATTCTATGATATTTCCTAAGATATTTATCTAAATTAAATGGTGTGAAGGGCAATTGCGATTACAATTGAACGCTAAAGATGACTATGTCGGTAAAAATACCTTCGCAAATGAAGCATTATTTTTGACCTTAAAATTATAAAAAAAGGTTATTGTTAGTCAACCTTAAAAGATATGCATATGCTGTCGCGGACTTTTTTTAGACCTTTTGAAGAGGAATAATTCTCTTGTACATCATTTTTGTGTTTACGCAGCGCGCGCAACGGAAGCTCTCAAAAATAATAAAATTTCCCTGTTTTGTTACATTTTTCATTGATGCTCCGCTCCCATTGGTTGTAGCGTGATGATATATAGCCTTCCTCGTTAAATGGGCTATCCAACACTAAACGAATGTTTCAATTCGAACCAGTAGTTCCTGCGATCAGCGCGCGTTCAACCAAACAATCAAACAAACTCTTCAGCTTTATAATATTATATAAAAATAAAATATGAATAATAATATTATATATTATAAGCAGATAGTAGATATGAATATACATAATATACAGGGTGAATTTTTCAAGTGGGCGTGGATGGCCAAATCCGAAACAGTGAGGAATATCAAAAAAATTTCAAAGGATCTCGAGCCCGATTTTGATGAAAACTGAAACTGCATCATTGGACTTTTGAAAACATCAATATTCCTGGCCAGGAATCGAAACGTATTTGAAAAGAAACACACTGTATTATTTCACCATTCGATAGCGTCGGCCATTAAGAATTATATTCTGGAAAGTAATGACATATATGACAAATCAAAGGGAAGAGTTCATTTTTGATAAAATACGTGACAGTATGCAAACAGTTAGTAGTATTCAACGAAACCTCAAACAAAATCACTATTGGCGCCAATTCACTTGTAAGTTCTAATTTCAATTGTTTTTTTTTTATCATTTTATTGAGGCCTTCAACCACGAAGAGATCCAACAGGAACAGGATCGATTGGCATCAAAAAAATGTTTTGTGTAAAATGGCCATTTTCTTGCTAACTGTACATTTTATTGGAAATCTGTGAATAGTGATCAAAATTTCACGAAAAATTATGGATAATCTCCTAAGAACATTTTCTTGTAGCTGCAACGGTTAAGGTAGTTCCCCTTACTGCCCCGTTGAACGTATCCACCCTGTATATTCTATTCAATACTCTTAAATTGTAGGTTATAATTAAATTCGTTATTTCTGTATGTTTTTATGTATTCTATTTTTTCTTCTTCTTTTACACACTGTGTCTACATCTCTTTTTGTCTACTCTCCTTTCGCAGGTAGGCTAGAAGAGATTTTTTTAAATAAGCATCACCTTTGTACCTATTTTTCTGTTCCTTTCTTCTTTTCTGTATTTAGTGTACATAAACTGTTTAATAAATAAATTGTAAAATAACCTATTGTTATTAACACTAAAATAACTAATTACATTTATTGGTGACATTACCCATTGGCGAGCTGCTAAAGTGCAAACACGCTGTATATACGAAAAAAACAGGTGATGGTAAAAACAAATGAATTTCGCGTGAACATTAAGGAACAACAACGCCCAATGTATTTTAGGTTACGTACGCACTGGCAGGTGCGCTGGCTTAGCGCCTAGAGCAGCGGTCGTCAACAGACAGACCGGTCGAAAGGTCTTAAAACTACTTGCCGACCCCTGGCTTCTTTAGGCCAGGGCGACTTACTAGGCTATCCTAGCAAATCGCTTTGAGAGTAGCGAAGTGAAGCTAACGTTGTAGAATGTTTACGTCCGCTTGGCGCCTTCGCTAGTCTCCTCGCAGTATGTACGTTCGCCGGCCGCTGCCGCGGCATCGCTCGCTACGCTCGCTCAGCTCGAGCGTAGTTGGTCACGGTTCTAACCTAACCTATTTGGTCGGAGTAAACTGAACGTTTCAACGTCAAGGTAAATATCAAAATGTTGTAATAAGGGCTCCTATTTCTGTCTGCAGGGTTTAAAGTAACCTAACTGTCGTGTCCGGTGTCGGTGTGCCCCAAATCCTGAGCTCGCTTCACTCGCTCTTGCATCCTAAGTTTTTCTTGCCATAATGCCTTGTTTATGTTGATGTGGTGAGAATTTTATTTAAAACAACATAAAAAATAGGGGTACTATAGACGCATTCGACTGTGTGTATATTTATTTATAAAATTATGGATAGCATGACGTCTACTTTTACATTTTCGTTGAAATGAAATACCATTAAAAATACATCGGATAAACAATATTCGTTAAAAAACAATTCTACAGTTTGATAAGTTTGTTAAAAAATGTAATTAGAAAATTCATTGAATTGTATTTCTGTGAAATATGTATCATCATCTGCCTAGCCTTTTCCCAACTATGTTGGGGTTGGCTTCCAGTCTAACCGGATGAAGCTGAATACCAGTATTTTACATGGAGCGGCTGCCTATCTGCCTGACCTCCACAACCCAGTTAGTACTGGGTAATGCGATACCCCTTGGTAAGACTGGTTGTCAGACTTTTTGGGCCACTGACTAACTGTAACGACTGTCAAAGATCTGTGAAATATGTATCATTGAAGTAAATAGTCGTTAAAACTAATAATATTGAAAATAAAAATACAAGAACCAAATATTATATGAATCATTTTCGGCGAAACGAAATTCTATAGATTTCTGTCTGCGAAACAAGGGGACACCCTAATTTACGGACAAGCGGTTTCCTGCAATAGCTCCGTTCACCGTTATTAATTGTAGCGTATAGCGTATCACTCTCAAACTAAAATATTTTTAAGGCTAAAAATGAGCCTCTGAGTACTCGTCCTACTGCTACAATGTTACAAATTTCCTAAAATAAACGCGCGGTGCTTTCTTTAAAAACTGCGAAAAACTTTTATCATATAGGCTCGTTTTTTCGTATATAGCATACATACGCAAGGTTGCAAAAAATAGACCTTGTAGACATTTTGATCTCTTACATATCTGAATTTATTTGAAGCAAGATTTAAAAAATTTCGAGCTCGCTTCGCTCGCTTTTGCAGTCTACTTTATCTTGAATCTTCATTTTGTCTATAATTCGCCCAAGTAACTCCGGTAGGTCGAAACAATTTTATAATAAACTGTCCAAGGCAAGGTGTCAAAAAATTTCGAGCTCGCTTCGCTCGCTCTTTAGCATAATTCCTTTTGCTCCTTGCCTTTGACTGTAATTCAACCAAGTAATTCCTGTAGGTATGAAGGCTTCAAACAATTCTAACCTATCAGGTAGGGTGGTAAAATTTTCGAGCTCGCTTCGCTCGCTCTGGAGTAAAGAGAAAGACTGATTATTTTAGTTCCTAGTCTATACATTTGACATTGTTTCAGAGATATTAAAAAAAAGGTTAGCTGATAGTTCACCTCTTTTTATAAAATGTTGATTTGCTAGCTTCTTATTAAAATTTGGTTTATTATTGGAATATTATTGGAACTGCACTTAGGTACCTAATAATATATATCGTTTATAATTATTAATTTGTATATTTCATTATTTTCCGATTTTATCCTATCTACTATTAACCAGTCTCGGGCCCCGGGCTTGGGCGAGCCACCCGGGCCCTTACGGCCCATTCCGACCCTGCGCACCACTCCACACGCCGCATCACGCCCCGCGTCTTCGTAAACAAAATTGTATACTCATACACTGCCATATTATGTTTGTGTTAACGTGTGGAATAATGTGGGCCGCTGCACGCGCCGCCTCTCCGTAAACGGAAAAAACGCGTAACGCGCCCCGCCACGCACCGCGTGTCCGTAAATGAGCTCTCAGCGTTCATGATGACAAGGCAAACCATGTACACCATGGTCACCCATTTACTGTGTTCCCGCCCGTGAAAAACTGACATAAAACAAGTTTTAGGTGCATGTTTCGCCAGTGGCACTCAAGGCCAACACACGCTTGCGGCGCGGCGCGGCGGTTTGGTTTAGATCGTGTGGTCCGTGTGGTCGGCTTATGATGCGTCGTACTATTTACAGTGTTGCATTTCTTTGTTTGTTCTTTTGGCGCGTTGCCTCCGACATTTTCATAAATGTTCACCAACAGCGCCCTCCTGACAATATTGTCATTCGAGCACCGAAATATCAAAGAGATGTAAGCAACCATGAAGGGGTCCGTAAGGGCCGATGCCTGCCGGGGCTGCGGGACTGTTCGAAAGAGATACCGCGGCCATGGAACACAAAGGGCAAAGAAGAAACATGGATGGATTTTAGTCAGTACAAGTCTGACACTCCCTTCCACTCCGCCCAGAGCGGGAGGGGTAATTTTGTTAATTTCTCATCCGAAAAAAAAAACAAAGCGCCGTTGTTTCATAAAATATCCATGCAGCACTATCAAACTTTAAAAAAAAATGAACGCAGTTGAATGACGTTCCTTTTCATTTCCAATTTCATGAAATGTGTTAAATACTTATTCATGTTAATTTCTACACTAGAAAATTTATATGTTTCCCATAGAAACAAAGCAAAAACAAAGTCTGATTTTATTTTTGTACTATTTTATTATTTTAAACAAAACACCCAACAGGAGCTAACGTGAAATGAAAAATAAATTTATTGTTTATTCCCATGTGGTAGAAAAATGGACGCGCACATGATTCTGTGAGGTTTTGAAAATGTTTTCCTTTAGTGTTCGCGTGCGTTGAGCGAAGAAAATTGACAAATTTGTGATAAAGTGTTGTGTGAAAATGACAGAAATGCCTCCTTATCTCGCGGTTAAAGATGAGGAGAAAAACAGTGGTCAGGGTGACAGTGAAACTTCTTCAGACGTAGACGACTGGGATTTACCTTTGAGTTTTGATAAACCTAGGCATCTTGAGCCTATAAAGGGCGCCGAGCGCGTGGAGCACACTTGGAGAGTCAAAGAGAAGGTAAGACTGACTTCCAATTGATAACTTGTGTGTACGTTACTGCGTAGCTGAGTGTAACGTAAGTGCGATGAAAACAAACGCACATGGTTGATTGATTGAATGCGTCGTTAGTTCAGCAGCTCAGCTTTGCTCAAATAAAAAACAACTTTGTTTTTGTTGTAGAAAATATAATTGTGAGTTTTCCGATTCTGTTCTTTTTATGTTGCTAGTTGTTTGCGTATTTTATGTATACCTGTATCATTACAATGTTATGAAACTGCTAACTTTTGGATGTAAACAATAATAATCAATAAAAAATAAAGTAATTTGTAAACAACAAATCAAAAGTATTTTACAAAATAATTTGTACTTTGCTTAGGTTTATAGAATAATGTTAACATTTAATTAATTTTAAACTACATAAATAAGTCATAATAAAGTTTTTGATAATAATGTTATTCCATTTGTAGTATGGTTTATTATTTTGCTATGTTTATTCTATGTTTAGGTTTATTGTCAAAAATGTTAGCAATCAAAAATTACTAATATCTTGATTGCAGCCCATTCATTTTGACCACATCTTGTAAGAACTGAAACAATTGCAATATTGGGGAAAAATAAAATAACTGTATTTACTCAATTCCAAAAGTGAGGTACAGCTCTTTTACTAGGCTTTAAAAAATTATTACTTTTTTGTAGTTGACTATGCATGATACCTCAGATTGTTGATAGTATTGTAAGCTTACTTTACTGATAACCAGAGGTCGGAATTAGGTAGAGTTATTTGTGTACTTACACTGATTTCATACAGCAAAAGAATAAAGTGGATATGCCTCAAATCCTGTGATTTATTAAAAAAAAGTTATTCACTTTCACACAATTTAAACCATCCGACATCGGACTTTATGCGCATGCAGTGCAGCAGTTAATGAAAAAATGTCTCGGGTTTGATTCCCGCACGGAACAAATATTTGTGTGATCTACAAGTAGTTGTTCCGGCTCTGGGTATTTGTGTATGTGTGAGTTTAAATCTTTGTAAACGCATCCACATTACAGGAAAAAAAATCCTAATTTTTTATTTACGTTGCAATAAAAAATTGTATTGTGAATTAATGTAAATACTAATAAAAATTGTATGTTAATTATCTTTGTTTTATTTGTCTTATCTATCTCTGAGGTTCTTATTATAATTTATAATTGTAATATTGTTGGCCACACGGGATTGTATTACAAATCCTGGGAAATCTTGGGATTATCCATATTAATATCAACATTTTGATGCAAGTACATAAATAACTCTACCTAATTCCAACCTCTGCTGATAACACACCAAAGCTCTCGACAACCACCCTATAAAGCCATTGAATGCAGTTGCTGTGACTTAAATCAGCTGGATGGCATCATTACCAATTACTGACAAGACAGGTTAAGGCCTCGCCTCTCATGAACGAGGCTGTGGGTTCAAATATGGGCAAGTACCAATGTGACTTTTTCAATACATATGTACTACCAAGTTCAGTGACAGTCAACCACTTTTCACCCATATGTACTAAATAATAAGGTTGAAAAGTGGTTGACTGTCAGTGAGCACGGGTCTTTCCAATTTTATCTGGGACATCACAGACATTGGTGAAGGAAAATCATTGTGTGGAAACCTGAACTTATAATTAATAGTTGACCAACCTGTCTTGTGCAAGCTTGGTGATCAATGCTCGTGTCTTCTCGGTATAAGAAGAGGCCTTTGCCCAGCCAGTGGGAGAGTAACAGGCTGGTATTATTATTATTTATTGTAATTACTGATACTGTAATGTGTAACTTGTGAAGTATATCAATATGTAAGATATTCAAGTTGGCATGCATGTAAATACTACTATTTATTTTATATTTAGTCAAGTCAAGTGCCTCGTTGTGTAGTGGTTACAAGTGCAACTGCTGAGCTAGGTCTGGGTTCGATTCCCAGGTCGGGAAATGTTTTATTGTTTTATTCCATCAGAAACTTCTCAGTAATAATAGGAAATAGGCCCACCCCTATTACGTGAGACTTGAATGGTTTAGGCGCAGAAGGCCTAATTCTCAAAATGGCAATACAGTCGCAAAAGGTAGTAAGGTAGTTCTCAAAATGGCAAATTCTCTAAAAGCCTAATTCTCTGAATGGCCAATTCTCAAAAAGCCTAATTCTCTGAATGGCCAATTCTCTAAATGGCCAATTCTCTAAATAGCTAATTATCAAAATGGCACATTTTCTACAATTTACCCAATTGTTTCTTTTAAATAAAAGATTTCATTTATTGAAATAAATGCTTTGAGTTTCAGTTTGTCGGTTAGAATAAAATCAAGCCAATTTTAAGTTATACCTGTAACTTTTGTTTATTTTCAAAATAAAAGAATTTAAGACTTATCAAAACCATTTTGAAAGTTTCAAATTAAAGGATCAAACTAAAGTGATAAATATAACTTGAATTTAGTTTGGTGTTTTAACTGAAATGACATTGTTATGTCAACACTGATATACTATAGGATTTCTGTTCTCACTAATGTTACGTTTATTCGTAGTTCATACATTCACACTGCAAAACTCGCACTAATGTGAATTTACCCTGCTTTGGATTTTCATGTAAATTTACATGCCTCAGGTAACTGTGAGTTTACATTCGAAGATTACGTAGTAAGAAACTGGCAAGGACAAGTAGGAGATGAGAAATAAGGATAGTAAAGTCCAACAAACAATCAGGCGGCCAGAATCATAAAGGAGGTATTGTATATTGTTAATAGAAATCACACAATCAAATCTATATACATCCTACATTTCGATTATCATGCAGCATGCAATGAAGATAATATTTCTACATGATTCTGGCCTCCTGGTAGTTTGAGCGGGAATATAAAAAAAAAATTATGTCACTGTCCTCCACTGGTGGAAAAGCCGTAGGTGACCCCGGGAATCAACGCTTTTTTTCACAACCAATTTTGTTATACCTCCCACTCATTTTATAATGTTACTCAAAAAGCAATTTATTAGTGAGTACTAGTGAAAAGAAAATCTATTTTTAAGAAAACATAATAAAAGATAACCTCAAGAACTGGGAATAAGGCCTAGATAAACAAGAAAGGCTATGTGTGATGCGTATTAGGTAATGACGAATATGGTTAATAAATAATTATTTAATAATATACATGGAAAATATTCCTAATGCATTTAGTTACCTCAATTGGCCATTCAGATAATTAGGCTTTTTGAGAATTGGTCATTCAGAGAATTAGGCTTTAAGAGAGTTTGTCATTTTGAGAACTCGTCCTTTTGCAACTCTGTTGCCATTTTGAAAATTAGGCCTTCTGCGCCTAAACCACTTAAACATAGATGTCAAAATGGGGTGTACTATTAGGTACACCTCTGCCTAACATCTCTCATCTCTGATTACAGGTGTTATGTAATATCAAGAGAACTCAATTTTTCGAGTTATAAATTTTATTGGACTTAGTTCTCCCAAAACCATCTGACCCACATTTTTTTATTAATTCAATTATAAATGTAAAGCTAAATCATCATTCATACTTATCACGTATATACCCTTTTTGTTACACATACACATCCAAAACATTGCTTAGAAGAGATTTAAAGTTAATCAACATAAACTATTCAATTTCTTGAAATAATATAATAAAAAAAAAATAATTTAAAATTTAAAAAACCCCCATCGCAACAAAGAAAAGCGAACAAATATTTGAAAAGTCAATAAAATGGCTGAGTCGGTTTTGATAAAACATGTCTAATTGTAATATACACATCATGCACTTTCATTTGATAACCCACTTGGGTATATTTGAAAATATTTAATTTTTCATACCCACTTTCATACCCCATAACTAGTGCTGCACCGATTTTGATAAAACGTCTCTAAGAACCATCGCCAAGAAACTAGCTGTCAAATAAAAAAAAACTGCATCCAAATCGGTTCACTCGTTTAAGAGCTACGGTGCCAGACACAGACACACACATTGCGGTCAAACTTATAACACCCCTCTTTTTGCGTCGGGGGTTAAAAATGGGTGCAACTTTGACGTGGGCTAGTGCATTTTGACAGAACTAAGCTAAATTTTCTGTGAGCATAATAAAATTGTTTGCTTATGCAATATTCACGTGATAATCAATAATACTTAGCGTCTTTTATTCATTTGTCTGTTTTGTCTATTTATGCCAAGTGTGAAGTCTGATTGACCCTGTGCATTCATTTGTCTGTTTTGTCTATTTATGCCAAGTGTGAAGTCTGATTGACCCTGTGCTTACACCCATACAAGTTGTGATACTTGTTTTAAAAAAGGCTTGTAAAAGATTTGCCAAAAACAAGTAAACCAAATAGCATGTTATCAAACACATTTTCAGATGTACATTATCTACTATATTGTTAAGGTGGTAGCGCCAGAGTAGCCTGCGAAATTCAAATTTTCTTACGTTTTTTGCAATTTGCAGGTCACTGTCAGATTGTATGTTAATGAAAATATGAATCGCGCCATTTACACGTATATAGTTACAAAATTATATTCATTAAAATCATCACCATCTATGAGTAATCGCGGGAACTACGTCGCCGCTCTTTGGGATTTCATCCATCGGTATTTCGTCCATTCGGGATTGCGTCCATTCGGGGTTTCATCCTTTCGGGCATTTGGACATCGGTATTTTATATTTCGATATAACGGCTATCGGCATTTAAAACTTCGATATTTTGAATTTCGTTGTTTTGGACGTCGGTATTTCAGCCATAGTTATTATGAAATTTCGGGATTTTAATACGTACCAAATTCAAGGACTATCAGTGTGATAATTCAAGGAAAAACTGAAATAAGCATATTAACCACTAGATTGTAGATAAGGCGTAGTCGACATATTTCTGTTTGCAGGGTTTGAAGCAACCTGACCTGTCCGAGTCGGGTTGCCACAAGTCCTGAGCTCGCTTCGCTCACTCTTGCTTCCTATGTTCTCCTTGCCGCAATGACCGGATAAATAATTACCTACTTGGTATAATAGT
The DNA here is from genome assembly GCA_963576755.1 of Noctua janthina. Classification (NCBI taxonomy): domain Eukaryota; kingdom Metazoa; phylum Arthropoda; class Insecta; order Lepidoptera; family Noctuidae; genus Noctua; species Noctua janthina. Next base: position 839,103 of record OY755055.1, on the reverse strand, counting down.
CGACCATTCATTATATTAGTCGCCAATTAAATTTATTTTTATTCGCACGATTAATAAATTTTCCGTTTTCTATACCTTAGTGTAAAAGGTATAAAACACAGGGTTAGTTTTTATTGTAAATACGCATTTTTTCCCTTGTTTATCTTGCAATCGGCTGCAAACCTTAAGTAGATTTTTTGAGCGCTGAGGTCAATCTTCCAGAAAAAAATCTGCCTCTTTTTTCAATAGTTCAGTAGTTTCTTCTAGTAATACTACAATTATTAGAGTATTACTAAATTATTAATATAACTTCAGAAAAACATCAATTGGGTATAATAAAACAAAATATGTATAATTTTGCATTTGTTTAGTACAAGACACACTGTGTGGCTCTGGTGCTGTGTCTCAATGTTGGAGTGGATCCGCCCGACGTGGTGAAGACGCAGCCTTGTGCACGCCTTGAATGCTGGATTGGTATGTAACCATTTCATTTAAATTATAATAGAGATCTTGATACAGGGAGGAAACGGAGTATAAAGGCCGGGTACTTCTAGGACTGCTCTCGTAATGTTTTTTTAATTAATTTCATGAATTTCTAATGCATAATTTTATTGTATAAAAATATTAGCTTACTGCCCTCTTTCTCCAAATAAACTTTAACTTTGCTAAATTTCATAGCTCCGTCCGCGTAATTTTCATAAAAAGGGGTAGGTACTAAGTTTTTGCTTCACGAATTAATATACGTATAGATTTCAAATACATATTTCGCTGACCAACCCCGTCTATGGTGCTACATTTTATCAATGAAATATCGCACTATAGGCAAGGCTTGACGGTCCTTGGTTATATGATTTTTCAACTATGAATTACAAAAATATTGATGTACAGTACACCTAGTTAGTTGAAAAACACCGATAGAAAAATCTTACATTGGTTCATTATTCTGTAAACTAAAGGTATCAGGGCATTTTTGTGACTGAAACTGTAATAGTTATCACTGCAAGTTGAAAAACATGAATCGTATTTTTATTTTAGTTGTATTGTTTAGTGGGTATAAAAAGGTTTGTGTACATAAAAATAGCGGGGTTTAGTAAATAGAGATCAGCTGAAATGCGCAGTATGATTCAGTAATGTCGCTGTTTGCGGTTTGCTCGAGTGTCGCGAAGGAATCACATGCTGGCATGCCTACTATGCGTAGTGTTGTAGGCATCGCGCCGACCTATCTCGGTCCAACTCAGGGTTGGCATGATTAAAACAATTTGTTTTAAAACACATGTTTAAAACGGTTTGGCTTTAAACAGTGTTTTTTATCACACGTTTAAAAACAGAAAAAAAAAATTAAGCATTATATAAAACAATAAGAAAAAAAACAAACTTTAAAACTATTTTTCATGGCGAGTGAATGAATATAAAATGAAAATAAAATAATAATTATGTGTCTAAATAGCTTGACATAAAGACCAGTTGAGTATATGCTATTGCTGTGTTATATTTTTGAACTTTTATTGGCATTGTAATTAAATAAAACATTATTTTTGTGATAAGTAATTTATTCAATCAAACAGATCTCAGTACCAGGATTTATATGGGACAAGACAACACCTATGTTTGAAACATGTTTTAGACTATTCAAAATTATAACAATTTTGATTGATTTTTTTAATCAATAATAGGCTTGCCTCCTATTATATGGGACTTAAACATAACTGGGAAAATGTGTGTGCACTATTAGTATACCTTTGCCTAACCCTTCGAGGATTACAGGCGTGATATTATGTAATTTTTTAATTTTAATTTGATATGGTATGAAAGATCTAGTCTGGAAATGTAGCACTATATATAGGTAAATTAATTTGAATAATGCCCTAAACTAAAAAGAACAAAAAAAACACTTGTTTAAAACAATTTGAACTGTTTGTTTTATAAAATTTAAAAAAAAAAACTGCTTTTTTTCCAACCCTGGTTCTACTAGTCGCGCCGTGCACACAAAAGCTAGCTATAGCTATTTTCGTATTTATAAATGAGCATACATTACAAATGAGGAACTTAAAATATAACTTGTACAACAAAATAATGGCACGCCGCGCCTGTCCCAAATAGTTCCGGAGCTCCGAACCTAAATAGTTCCCACGCTGACAACACTTGATCGCGTGTTGAGCCCTAAGGCGTGCCGTAGGTTCGTCCACCCGCACCCGTCCTCTTGCCAATCTTATTATAAAGTCGTTATGACTTCATTAATTAACACTTCGTGCCGTGTGCGTGCCTAAATAACGCTTCAACGGCGATGCCCCATTTCCTAGATCGCCGAGTTCGATATTTTTCTGTTTCAGTAACAAGTTTGACTAAATATACCAAAATCCATGTTTTTTATGAACTGTAGTGTTCCTTTCACAAATTGCGCCATCGATTATGGTTATTTTATTTCTTCACCGCGGTTTTGTGTGTTATGTACAAGGAACTACTACTACTACTACTCTTCGATTCAATCATAACATAAAATTACATAATATTTTTGTCCCGAGTATTTATCGTGGAACTAGTTTCCACTGTACTGTAGGGGACTTGGCTTTCGATTTGATTTATTTTGCTTTGTGGTTATTCTGCCGAAGCGATCCTCAAAACAACTACAATGACTAACTACACGCTTGAGCTTTCAGGACATACACAATTAAACAGATGTAGGAAGGTATGTTCGCATTAAAACCGGCCAAGTTTTCGTTAAGTGATGACTCAGCAATGTGGAACGCTTTGAGGTCAGACTCCAGACAATACAGCAAACAGCTGATCGTGCTAATAATGCTGCGTAGAGCGTACAACTTTATCAGGAAATAGATACTGCTATTTTGGGTTGATTAGCACAAATGAACCCAGCAGTGGGTGAATATAGGCTGGCGGGCAGGTTGTGAGTTTTGGATTATGCAGGAGAAGCTACTTGGCACTGCAAGAGCAAAGCTTACTCCATTGATTTACTAGTTAAGGTTTTGGCATTTTGTTGTACATGACTTATAACGAATTGCCAGTAATGAAGATGTAGGTAATCATGCATGGATAAGATTAGTTCTCTCGTACTTGGAGACTATTATAATGAATGCTATTTGTTGTTATGTTATTTTTATTTTTTGATATTATTTTTAATGTTATTTCAGACTGTATTTTTCATTGGTTTTATGAGGAAACGTTCATCTCGAAAAGTAGAAACACGGCTTGCGTTACGTTATTTTTTTCTACTGCCGCAATTTGGACGGTGCACAATCATAATAACTTCCTAACTAGTTATAAATTATAAACAGGAAACATTTCCGATACTACAGGTAACGATTAATATTCACCAGTTCCACAGACCACAATCTTAAACCACCGCGGACCAAACACCAAAGCCATGTCTTGATTTTCAAAAGAGACTGAACTGCTGCACAAGTTTTATTACATTTAAGACGTCTGTGTACTAAGGTGCTTATGGTTGCTTGCTCTGTTCCTCAGACCCCCAGTCGCTGTCGCCGAGCAAAGCGCTGGAGAGCATCGGCCACGCGCTGCAGTCGCAGTACGAGCGCTGGCAGCCGCGCGCGCGCTATAAGCAGAGCCTCGACCCTACAAGCGATGAGGTAAGCGTTCTCATCATCTGTGCTCCCACAAGGTGGCACGGCGCTGGAGAGCATCGGAGATGGTTATGACCCGGTGGAGATCACGGGAATCTGCTGAATGCGAGAAGCCTAGAAAAGGTCGATGTAACGTTGCCTGGCGAGGGGGCGAGTTTTGCCCAGCAGTCGTCTTTTGGCCGGACTATGAACAATTTAACGTTATGGCTTTGCAATTGAGTCGTTTAAAAGTAGTTCGATTTGCGATTAAAAACCTCGTACGAATCACGCAACAGTGCCGATGGTCTTTGTTATACCATTCGAAAAAATCTTAATCATGGAATGAGTTCCAATTAAATCCGAATCTAGCCGAGCACTCCAGTGGACAGACAGACAACCTATTTTGTTACTCGTCGCGAGGTGCGTAAATTGACGTAGTAATTAGGTTTGGGGCCGACGCGCCCCAAACCTAATCGAGCTCCGGCTTAGGCGCTCGACCTTGATAATTGTCGCGAAATTCCTGCCCGCGCGCGCTCTACACAGAAGGCCCGCTCCAACCCAGACGAGTATAGTGCTGCATGGTTGTTCTGGCCCGTACTCTAAGCCAGGGAACTAACGCCGCCATCTGGTTTTATCAATATAATTCCCACCGACAATTTCACAAACACTTGTGAAATTGTTTTATCAAAAGCGCCGCACTGTCTATTTGGGAATGAGATCTCTTCAAAGTTCGAGTGAATCAGTTTTTTCTAGGCAACGCTTCACATCAGGCGAGTTGTGGCCAAACGCAAACATAACAATTATAAAAAAGATGCTTTCACCTAATGGGACTTAGGCTAAGTTCCCATGTAACGCGCGTCAACGCACGATCAAATTTAAAGAGAGTTCAGATGATGAGCGCTAATGCGCGTTGCGAGAGTACTCGTCAGTCTAGTTCAGTAGAACTTAGAAAATGGACGTGGAAGAGGCTATTATTTTGTGGTTATATTACAAAGGATAATATATATAGGAAAAGAAAACGGACACATTGGGTTCACCCAATTTTGAAAAATAGACCCAGTTTGTTTGCGACACTATATCCGAATCTAAGAGATCATGAATCTAAATTCTTTAATTACTTTTCTAAAGTCTATAAAATCATTCGACAATTTCAAAAGAAGTACGTGCGATCGCGATGAAAGTGCGCGCTCAACTGAACAGCAAACGGACGTTACATTAATATCAAAGCACGAGTCAACGCGCGATCGTCTGCGTCTAGAAACTTTTTCTCTGAGCGCTGCGTTGACGCTCGCTGACGCGCGTTAACGCGCGCGCATGTGATCGGTTGTTAGATATATATTAGGATGTCTAAACGCGCGTCAAAGTTTTGCCATCTGATCATAGCGTAATGGTGGACGTTGTATGAGGAGTACATGCTCGTGGTACACGCACATCACACTCATACATCACCGTACGACTAAATTATTGTACGAGCAGGTCGTCATTACATTAATATCATATGCTATAGCAGTGAAATGTAATTATAGCTGAATGCTTGTAGGCGGTAAATAAGTATTTAACAAAAAACAAACTAATGAACATTATCTATCAAGTAGAGGCCAGAGTTCAACGTGCAGCACTCGTCATTTATCAGTTTGTCTCTCATTACACTGTAAGCGAATGTAGCAACAAAATATGAAGTATTAGGTATTCTATCTTCCATATGATTTAAAGTAAGGGAGAATTCACACGTACCATAACCACACCACATCACAGCGACAAAAAGAGGTCAAGCAGTGGTTACGTGTGAATAGCGTCGCTGCAGCTTGCAGTGGCGTTGTGGTAACTACAAAATGATGAGGATGTGATGTTGGCGATGTGGTTGCGATGTCGCTGGTAGTTACGATCTGCGTAGCTATTCACAAACGCTTCGATTCGATTTCGGTATGCTGGTTGCGTTTTGGCTAGTGTTTGCAGACAGACAGATCGACTCCGGCTTACCCTTACAACTTCTGATCAGATTCTAAAAATTTTTTCACTAGTGGGACATTTTCCACGAGTGTCATAGGCTACACGTACTTTAAACGTTCCCGTGTGGTCATTTCCGACCACGTTGAAAGCGAAGCCGCGGGCAAAAGCTTTTATAGAGAACCTACTTGACGTCTGGAACACAATGCATTTACATCGTCCTTTGACGAAGTCTAGGGAACATTTCTGCCGTCTAATGTCTCAGTACTCGATTTATATTACTTTTGATCCGATAAAATGTTTGTTCCATGAATGAACCAAGTCGCCATTGGTCTCGGTTTCTTCTTTCGTGTTGGTGACAATATGCGTCCTTGTGTATGAGCAGTGGCCAATGTTGGGTTTCTGTGTGACCAGGTCAAGAAGCTGTGCTGCTCGCTGCGCCGCAACGCCAAAGATGAGCGGGTGCTGTTCCACTACAACGGGCATGGCGTCCCCAAGCCCACCGCGCAGGGAGAGATCTGGGTCTTCAACAGGGTAAAGTCAAATGTTTTTTGTTTACGTACAAAGACAACTCCGTCTGTCGGTCTCATGGAGGTATCTTGTTTACCGAAATAGTTAGCCCTGCATGATGATGGCTGTACAAGTCAATAGTAACGTCTTGTAACTATGACATCTGTCATGATAAATAATATTTACAAAATCGAGGATTCTTGTATGATGTGAACAAAATGCAGAAGGAATCTTACAAGTTCGCGCTCTATGTATATTTCATTTTTCACCCTTTTTATTTTAAGTTCATTAATCCATCCAAAGGTGGTCTGGAAGTTGTCGCTATCAGCGGTAACACCACCGTCGGATCCATATAATTACACAATTACAATTGTGGCAAACTGTGTAACAAATTTAGAAATTCTACAGAAACCTGTACAACTCCTTGTTGCACTGTTCCGGTTGTGTTATACCTAAACTTATACTGTCACTTACTGTCTTGTAAACCGTGAAAGCTTAAAACAGTGTTTGTGTTATACCTACTGTATATTCTATTAAAGTTGAGTGTGTCTCGTAGGCCTACACGCAGTACATCCCGCTGTCGATGTACGACCTGCAGACGTGGATGGGCGCGCCGTCGCTGTACGTGTACGACTGCTCCAACGCCGGCGTCATCGTCGACAACTTCAAGCAGTTTGCCGAGCAGCACGAGCGCGAGTATGAGGTAAGTACCTTCCGCCAAACTCAACTTCAATACCACTCACTTTTGAATTATATCATTAAACAGAAAAAGATAAAGCTACAGTCCCTGCAGAAGGCGTACTGTAAAAGTTCTGTAGTTAAAAGGTAGGTCTCAATGTAGAAGAACGGGCAAGAAACTCCATGGATATACTTTTAAATCAAAACTTTCCGATGTCTTAAACACATGAGCTTTTCACCTCTTATAAGTAAACTTGTTTTTCTCCTAAATAGTGTTGTTACAGTTAATCCATCCCATATCTTCCCGAGGGTGTCGTAAGAGGCGACTAAGGGACTTACCAGAGAATGGGCAGCAGCGTTCTGTGTGATTTTTTAACAACAGTACTGCGATCGCCAACTCGCTTGCCAAGCGTGGCGATAATTGCAAAACCCTCCCTTTGAGGGAGGCCTATGTCCAGCAGTGGACGTCTTTCTGCTGAAATGATGATGATGCACTAAAGTGGTCAGAAAAAGTAATCATTACAAGCCTTTTTTTCGTAAAAATAATGTAACCATATCATTTTAGTATGTTTTCATCCCCAATATAGTTAAGATAATATCGTCAATACTCATTGCCGTCCCTCGTCAGGCCCAGTCGAACTCGAAGCCGGAAGAGGGCGCCGCTGCGGGCGCGGCCGTGTCGTACAAGAACTGCATCCAGCTGGCGGCGTGCGCGGCCGGCCAGGCGCTGCCCATGAACCCCGAGCTGCCCGCCGACCTGTTCACGGCCTGCCTCACCACGCCCGTCAAGATGGCCATGAAGTGGTTCGTGCTGCGCGAGCGCACGCGCGTCGCGCCCGCCGACGTGCACGACCTCATCGACAAGTATGCGAGCGGACCTCTACTATTTACATAGCTTAAGGAAGTAGGTGCTCCTGTATGGAAAAACAGGACAATAAAATTATATTTGTGGTTATAAGTTTTTTTAAACTTTTTCATTTCACCACGAGACGGGCGCGGCGATTACGAAGGACATGCGGGACGAGTTGGATCAGTTGGATGTCTTGTTTGTAAATTAGCAATTGCCTTTACATAGCGGTCGTTATAAGTATAAATATTTTAATATCGTTAAAAATTATTATTGTTTAGACTTAGAAATAATCTCGCAGTGTCATCGAAAATCTGAATTTAAATATTAAAATTTATTATGGTCTTAGAATCCCCGGTCAGGTGACAGACCGGCGCACGATGCTGGGCGAGCTGAACTGGATCTTCACGGCCATCACCGACACCATCGCGTGGAGCTCGCTGCCGCCGGAGTTGTTTCAACAGCTGTTCCGCGCGGATCTGCTCACCGCCTCGCTGTGCAGGAACTTCCTGCTGGCCGACAGGATCATGCGGTACGTAGCGACCGTGACGTAACGAAACGCGGACCCGCCCATCGCCACGCCATCCACAAGTCCTTCCTCACCCGGCAGGTCGTACAACTGCACGCCGGTTTCGCTGCCGGCGCTGCCGTCGCTGGCCGCGCACCCGCTGTGGGCGGCCTGGGAGCACACGCTGGACCTGGCGCTGGCGCAGCTGCCGCGCCTGCTGCGGCCGGCGCCCGCGGAGTACGCGCACGCGCCGTTCTTCCGCGACCAGCTGACGGCCTTCCAGGTGTGGCTGGCGCTGGGGCGGCGCGGCGCGCGGCCGGCGCCTGCGCAGCTGCCCATGGTGCTGCAGGTGCTGCTGAGCACGCTGCACCGGCTGCGCGCGCTGCGCCTGCTGTGCCGCTTCCTGGCGCTGGGCGCGTGGGCGGCGCGCGCGGTGCTGAACGTGGGCATCTTCCCGTACATGCTGAAGCTGCTGCAGGCGTCCGCGCCCGACCTGCGCGCCTCCATGGTGTACATCTGGGCCAAGATCGTCGCCGTGGACCCCGTGAGTGCACCCGTCCGATACACCTCACGATATCTAAATATCGACCGTCAAGCTTATCGGCAGTAGGACTCGGCTGAGGGAGGGATTTGAATATGTTGGCCTACCTACTCGTCCGCCAATTTAATATTTTTGTGACCACACTTACAACCTGTTTACATCAATAGCTGGCATCAATATCAACAAACTGTTATTTATACAAACAAGTATTGCGAAAAAAAAACTTCTAAAACGTCACATTTCCGAGATATAACCTATCAAAGTTATACTGATGTGCACTCTGTGAATAAATCCCAACGATTGATAGCGCCTAATGATTAACAGCACCCCGCCGCCGCCGCTTGGTTTTGCTACATCAACAGTTGGGCGGGACAGACTCCATACCAAAATATTTAAACCCCTTAGCCGAGTCCTACGGCCGATAAACATGACAGTCGATATTAATTTATCGCATGTTTCTGCTAAACAACACATTTCTCAGACTACTTCATATGCTCTCTCTCTCTCTACTCGATTCTCCCCTTGTTACAGAGCTGTCAAGTGGACTTGGTGAACGCGAAGGGACACAAATATTTCCTGTCAGTCCTACAGGACCCTTCAGTTGACGTGAGTTTCTTCAGTTCAGTTGCGTTAGTAAGAGCTAGGCTTACAAAATGAACTTCCTGAAGTCATGTCGTAATGTTAATTTATGAACGTTTTGCAGAGTGAACACCGAACGCTAGCGGCATATGTTCTGGCTGGCATTGTGGACAACTACCCCGCCGGGCAAGAAGCTGCTTTACAGGTATGTCATGTTTAACATCTTCTTGTAAGATGACTTCAGATCTTTACTTTCAATTTGGGAAACCGAGTAGAATTTGAAGGGTATGTTTACGTGTATGACTCCCTCGCTGGACTAGTGGTCGCAAGCGCGACTACTGACCTCATGGTCCTGCGTTCGATTCCCAGGTTGGGCAAAGTGTCATTGAATTTTCTATCAGGAAGTTCTCAATAGCAGCCACGAGTCTAGATTTGTGCTCCTATTACATGGGACTAAAACATAACTGGCGAAATGTGGGTGTATGTTTAGTACCCTCTGCCACACGCTTGTGATGTTATGTTATGTTTACGTAGCTGCCTCGACCGCCTGATAGGCGCAGTGTTCGCAAGCACTCCTGCCAAGCTTGAGGTGACATTAACAGATTTACACCAGTGACGATATTGGAAACTATAGTCAGATCGCTTTAAATATGCATAGCATATACAACATTAGTTACAACATTAGTCTAGTATTTTTATGTAAAGAATCTATGTACAAAATGAAAGGCATTTGCATGTGGCGGAGATGAGAATGCTAAGGGAGATGTTTGGTGTTACGCGAATGGATAAAATAAGAAATGAGTATATAAGATGAAGTTTGAAAGTGGCGCCGGTGACTGAAAAGTTGTGTGGTAATCGGTTGTCGTGGTATGGGCATGTGATGCGGAGGAATGAGGAAAATGTTGTGAGGAAAGTTTTGAGTATGAATGTGGATGGGTATATGAGTAGAGGAAGACCAAAGAAACGATGGATGGACTGTGTAAAGAATGATATGGCAAGAAAGGAGGTGTCTGGCGAGATGACGAGTAATAGAGTAGTATGGAAGAAGAAGACATGCTGCGCCGACCACAAATGAATTGGGATAAGGGCAAGAGAATGATGATGATGATGATGAATCTATGTACAAAATTTCAAAACTGTATCATGAAAAATCACAAAGTTATAAACTTCTTCTGTTACCTGGTTGTTCGCACAAAAGCGTGGTCACCACGCAGCGCGCCTGCGCGCGCGCCTCCAGCGTCGTCGTGAGCTCATTGATAATAATTATTTGGCAGTAGGGTACGTAAATGATTGCGACAGGTATCGCTCGGTGTCCAACTTGAAAATAAAAATAAAAAATTGGGACAAAATATAACATGGTTCAAAAATAATTGGAATCGATTCAGTTACTTATTGTGAACAAACTATATGTATTCAGGTTTCGCGTATACTAAAAATAATGTTGTAAATGACCTGCCTCGGTGACGACGACCGTATTCAGGAACCCACTGTGTGACGATCTGTCCTGACCCATACTGGAAATGTGACCCGCCCAGTACCGTAAACGAAACGATTTATACTCGTTCCTGATTGATTGGCCAGAGAACGGAAAATAATGAGAGAGTTGGAAAGGAATGGTGAAGGCGTTTGCCCAGCAGTGGAACAGCATAGGCTAACAAAAAAAATGTATATGCAATGGAGTGTAGTGTTGGGATTTTATCCGGATAAATACTCAAAATGGATAAATACTCAATAAATGTCCGTTTTTACTCGAGTATTTATCCAAAAAGCGGATAAATACTACCTACAGTTTTAGTTACGTTATTTAACGTAAATTTTGTTATTTTACAAGCAAAAGGATTGAAATAAATGAAAATCTGAAAAGATAGATTTGTACCGTGCTTTATTAATCACTTTAATAAGAACAAAAAGCCTGTAATACTCAACCATGAATATTTTCGTCAAGCACTTAAAAGTCGTCAAGTTAGATAAAGTAATTAATCACAAAATTAGTTACTTAAATCTTTGTATTATTAAGACAAATGACATAATATGAGGATGATGATGTTGATATTGAGAGGGAGCGCAGGGCTCTAGCGGTCAGAGGTAATATGCTGGTCCGCAGATTCTCCCGCTGCTCTGAGGAAGTTAAGACTACGCTTTTTAAGGCATATTGTCAGAGCCTTTACACGGGAAGTCTGTGGGTCAGTCACACCAAAAGATCGTTGGATGCCCTGCGCATCCAGTATAACAATATCTTCAGGATGATGTTGGGGCTGCCCCGATTCTGTAGTGCTTCGGGGATGTTCGCGCTATATCGCACGGATGGTTTTTACGCCGTTATTCGCAAAAAGACGGTATCCCTGATCTGCAGATTGCGTGGCAGCCGGAACAAAATCCTGGAAACTGTAGCGGACAGGATCTCATCCCCACTTTGGAGGTCTTTTGTGAGAAGGGTAATTTAGTATTTTAATTTAATAATTTTGATAAATGTAATTTTTAATGTATTTAATTTTAATAATTTGATAAATGTAATTTTTAATGTATCTAATTCTAATAATTTTAATGAATGTTTGAAACTAATATGGATCTTTTAGACATCTGAAATAAATGTTTTTTTTTTTTTTTTTTTTTTTTTTTTATAATAATAAGTAGATAAAAATACTAAAATAACAATAGACCCATATAATCATCTTTTTCGGCAAACGATGTCAATATAACATGAAAATATAGATTAGTGCGTTACTTTAATCTCTTTAACAATAAGATAATATTGTAACAACAATGACTTCACTACACTTATGAAGATTTTGCCAATTACTGATATTTTCTTAAATTAACTACTATAAATAAATAAATAAAATTCATTTATTTTCTCACCACAATATTTAAAGATTACATGGAAATATTGTTTAGTAAATTATATTAAAAATACTTCAATATTGTGGGAGACTGGTGCCTAAGCTAGGCTAATAGCCTGTGTTATAGGACACCAGGTCCCCACCCCGAGTAACAATGTCAGGTCGTACTAAAGCAATACACCTGTTAGTAGTTGCGTTTACTATAACTATTAGACGCTTGTTCATCATTATCAGAAAAGCAATTTACAAACTGGAACTCACTTCCCGATTCTCTCAAACTCACATTCTTCATCAGTATCTGTCTGTACTTTACATGGTGATGGAAAGTCTCCGTCGTCACCGTCGCTGTCTGCACTCTCTTGGAGCCGCATTTTCAGTAGTCAGGCGATTTCGTTTTTTTATTGTGAATGTTCGCTTGTGTACTAAAAGACCGTTCTGTGGCGGCAGAAGTACACGGTGCTGAAAGAATACGCACTGCGATTTTATTTAACTTTGTCGAAGAACATATTTCTTTCCACCAGGTTAAGGGGCTTATTTCGTTAATGTTCTGCCAAATAAAAAGTTTTCGCCAAAAACCTTTCGTGGTCTTACATGCTGCTAATTCTGGCATTATTTCCACATTCAACAAACCTGCCATTTCGTAAATAAAATCCATTGCTTCCAGTTCTTCGTCTTGATTTAACTCGATACCTTGAGTCTTTGGGTCAAGCAGATAAGCGGATAAATGTAAAGGCTTTACGTAGTCTTTCATCCTTTTTGCCACCGCTGAGAGAATTTGATTCTTGGCTTCATTTTCAAATCGTAATACTAGGTAAAATGAAGCTCATTTTAGATTTCATATCCTTGAAGATCATAAACACTGTATGAGCATTGCATTTGCTGGACTCTAGTTGAAGGATAGGTTCTGTTATTGGTTCAAGTACAGATATGCATTGATCTACGTAATTCCAAAGATTATCATCAAGCAAAGTGTCATTTGACATGACGGTAATTTCTTCTATAACTAACGCTAAGAGAGCGGCTTTTGAATTTTTCAAACTCCTTAGTGATGTAAGGTAACTGCCCCATCTTGTGCAGCACGGCAGCTTTTATTTTTCTCCTGATTTATTTATATTTCACGATTTGCTGTAGCTTTGATCGCAGTATTTGCGATTTTTTATAGATTTTATTACACCTATGCAAAGTTTAATGAAATTGTTGAAACCTTCACATTTTAGTGCGTCATGAGCTAGCAAATAATTAGTGTGTGCTGCGCAGTTTAGAGGCACAACATGTGGTTGTACTTCTTTGACTAATTGAAAAGTCTTTTGTATATTTCTAGCGTTGTCACCAATAACAACAACAAACTTTTCTTCGCCGTATGTTCTCATGAGTTTTAAAATTTTTTCCCGGAGATATTCACTTGTGTGGCGATTCTGTTCAGTGTTTAAACTCTCAACAAAGAATGGTTCTGGTTTTGAAATAATAAAATTAATAACACCTTCGTTGTTTATAATTATTACTCCATCCGTCCAACTGGAGATGCATATAGTTAACGGTAGCAAGTTCTTCCTTCACTTCTTTCTTTATTTCATTGTAGATTTGTAGGGTGTAGTAAGAACCACGTTGCTTCGTTTTGACATCAAAAGTATTAATGTAATAGTGTAGTATCTTGGAAAGCCCAAATAACAATACTAGTCATTAAATTTGAGAAAATAAACATCCGATTTGCAAAAAATATAAATATCTATCATTTTGAGTAAACATCCGATAAAAATGGTTAAAAACGAGTATTTATCCATTTCGGATAAATACTCGAGTAATTATCTTCCGAGAATTTATCCTCCGCCCATCACTATTGGAGTGTGAACTTGTATCAGTAACTCGCAAAGAGGGCTATCGCTTTTGGGCTCACCAGATGGCGCCACTAGCGAGTAAGGTCATTAATTCTATTTTATACTTTAAGGCGAGGTTATCCAGATAAACGTCGTTTTGTATTGTGCTTTATTCCTATATAGCACGGATTTAAATTCTGAAAAAAATATATTACATATTTCACACTTCGATCTAGATATTTCGGCACAGCGATACACGATTACTTGCACTTTGTTGCATCCAATTAAATCGCAAAGACAAGTCTAAATGATGGTTTTTAATATTACTTCATTTGAGTTATATTAGGTTTTTAACAATAAAACTTATACCATTATAAAGGTCGTAAAAAATGTGACAGTACAGGGCGATCATAATTTGAAATATTAAAAAAACCTATACCACCATTTCCAAAATTTGCTGTTTTCATCATTTCATACTCGCATCGCGTGCTTCAGTCCCGAGCGGAACGCGTTGGAGGTCGGACGTGTGCCAATTTTTCGAACCCGCCACCCCACCCCCGCTAAGTTCTGTTACGAACTGAGCCAAAAATAGTTTGTAAAAAATAATACGTAGTAAACATCGAGCCTAGGTTTATTTGAAATGTCATTTGTTCACAAAAGTACAGTAGGTACCTAATAGGGAACATAGTCAGAAGGTATAAGATAAGAGTTACGCATTAGAAAGAGAGGCAGCTTCTAGGAGAATATAACTGTAGATAATTAGCGCTGCGCGGCCTGAATTGAACTTTATTGTGTCGTTGCAAAAGTCGCTATTTATGATTTCGCAATATTATTTATAAATTTCGGTAACTTTGGAATGGGCAACTACAGTACTTTCACAGTTATTATGCCTTTTGAATGGGACTGTAGCTTCATTTTATTATCTTTTTTTCGACAATTAAAAACTGCCTGTAAGTTGGCCTACTAAAATCAAAATATTTATTCCACTAATTTTTTTTTGTAAGGAGTTCTAAAAAAGTTTTGTCGGGAGCCCGGTAAGCCGAAGATTATCGAGTTCGACATGGGCAGAAAAAAAAAGTATGTAGGGGAGAACGAGATAGAATGAGTAATGGTCGATATCGTATTTTGTACGCACGACGACCGATCAAGCTGTACAAAACCAGTTTATGCCGATCTCTCATTGTATAGGAAATCTATACAAAGCGAGGCCAATTTATACTGGAAATGACAGCTTCATGTGCCGCCGTGTGTACCTACTAGTTTTTTTATTTTGTTGACTTATTTACATAATTTTTTATTTTACTTCCTCTGCATTTTATGGTTTACTTTTTTTCGGTTTTTTCGTCATGGGTGTCATTTTCAAGGTTTTCGGGGTCGCTGATAACGAAAATTAGGTCAAAATGAAAATCCAAGATGGCGCCGACAAAAATTTTTGGTTTTGTCGTCATGGGTGTCATTTTCGTGCTTTTCGGGGTCGTTATTAACGAAAATGAGGTCAAAATGAAAATCCAAGATGGCGCCGACGAAAATTTTCGGTTTTTTCGTCATGGGTGTCATTTTCGTGCGTTTCGGGGTCGTTATTAACGAAAATGAGGTCAAAATGAAAATCCAAGGTGGCGCCGTCAAAAATTTTCGGTTTTTTCGTCATGGGTGTCATTTTCATGGTTTTCGGGGTCGCTGATAACGAAAATGAGGTCAAAATTAATATTCAAGATGGTGCCAATGAAAATTTTCGGTTTTGTCGTCATGGGTGTCATTTTTATGGTTTTCGGGGCCGCTGATAACGAAAATGAGGACAAAATTAAATCCAAGATGGCGCCGACGAAAATTTTTGGGTTTTTTCGTCATGGGTGTCATTTTGATGGTTTGCGGAGTCGATGAAAAAAAAAATTTTTTTTGTTTCTGTTTATTTTGAACTTATTTTGCGTTATCAGTGACCCCGAAAACCATGAAAATGATACCCATGACGTAAAAACAAAAATATAATTTTTGGTGTTATCGAATTTTCATTTTGACCTCATTTTCGTTATCAGCGACCCCGTAAAGCATGAAAATGACACCCATGACGACAAAGCTGAAAATTTTAGTTGGCGTCATCTTAAGTTTTAATTTTGACCTAATTTTCGTTATTAGCGACCCCGAAAACCATGAAAATGACACCCATGACGAAAAAACAGAAAATTTTCGTCGGCAGCATCATGGATTTTCATTTTGTACTCATTTTCGTTATCAGCGACCCCGAAAACCACGAAAATGACACCCATGACGATAAAGCTAAAATTTTCATTGGCGCCATCTTGAATTTTAATTTTGACCAAATTTTCGTTGTCAGCGACCACGATAACCATGAAATCATATCAAATCAAATCAAATCATTTATTTTGCTTGAATATGGGTACACATAAGGATGAAATACAACAAATATAGCTCAGGACCATATCCTACCCTAACAGGTGTGCAAAACTAGTACATATTATAATTAAAATTAAAATTTAATAAATTTGGAATGTCAAAAATGGAAACAATTACATTATGACGTCAAAATTTAAGTTAATTACATTTATCATTTCAGTCAGGGATACAGAGATGTCATATTATCAATTTAAATTCTTATCAGTCAAAAAATCGTCAATTGAATAATAACACTTATTAATTAATAGTTCTGTCAATTTCTTTTTAAAAAGTGGAACTGTCTCTATTTTTATTACATCGGGTATTTTGTTAAAAATTTTCGGACCCATACATAAAATACTTTTATTTAATAGGGCGGTATCGGAACCACTAACAATTAACAAATTTTTATACTGTCTCCTGATTGGCCGGTTTCTATTTTCGGCCACTTTATTAAAAAGATGCATATTTGATTTAACAAAGACAGCTACCTCGAAAATATAAAGTGATGGGAGTGTTAGTAATTTTAGGGACTTAAATACAGGTACGCAGCTCTCTGTTACTATTAAATTGCACATAGCCCTTATACAACGTTTATGAGCCTTAAATACCTGTTCCCTCAGACTACAATTTCCCCAAAATATTAAGCCAAATCTCAAAATTGACGCGACTAACCCGTGGTATGCAATTAACCTTGTGCCCATATTTACTTTTTTAGACAGATTAAAGAGTACATATGCAGCTGCACTAAGTTTTTTGCATACTTCTTCCGCTTGTGGCTTCCAAGTTAATTGGCTATCTATCATAATGCCAAGGAATTTTGCAACTAGTACTTGGTCAACTTTTTGTCCATAATAGTGTAGATATAAGACTTCTGGTGGAATTCGTTGATAAAAATGCATTACGTTAGTCTTTGGTATATTAATCATTAAATTATTTTGGTCAAGCCAGCGTATAATGTTTATTAGAGTATTATTTATGTCATGTTCATATATTTTTTTGTCAAAACATTTAATCAAAGCAGTACTATCGTCAGCGAATAAGACCATAGGATGTTCAATGTGGCGAGGTAAATCATTTATATAGAGCAGAAATAATAAAGGGCCCAGCACACTACCCTGTGGTACGCCATACCTAATAATTCTAGCATTAGATAAATATTTTTCTTCGCGCTTAGTTTTAAGACATATTCTAGAAATTTCTGTGTGCTGCTCACGATTGTTCAAATATGATTTTAAGAGATTAAGAACATTTCCTCTGATGCCTATGATGTCTAGCTTTTTTATAAGAATTTCGTGATCAACACAATCAAATGCCCTCGACATGTCCGTAAAAATTGCGCAAACTGGTACTTTTTTATCCACATTTTGCAATATGACATTTATCAAATCATAAACGGCCGTATTTATACCTTTATTTTATCTGAAACCCATTTTTTCTGCACTTAAGATATTATATTTGGTTAAGAAGTTATTAACTGACTCATAAATTATTTTTTCTATAACCTTAGAAAAAATGGGTATTAAAGCAATTGGTCTATAGTTTGCTAGATCTTCTTTATTGTTTTTTTTTTTAAATTGGCTTTACATAACTGTTTTTAAACTATCTGGAAATACTCCCGTACTGATACTTAAGTTCAGTATATGACACAAATGCAAGGCGATGTCGCCTGATACGAATTTTACTATCTTTGTTGATATACCATCATATCCAGTGCTACTTTTATTTTGAAAATGAAAATGACACCCATGACCAAAATACCGAAAATTTTCGTCGGCGCCAGCTTAGATTTTCATTTTGGCCTAATTTTAGTTATCAGCGACCCCAAAAACAACGAAAACGAAACCCATGACAACAAAACCGAAAAAAAAGTAAAGCATAAATTTTTTAAAAACCGAATGGCGCGTGGCCTCTAGATTTGAATCATACCCGTATTGATGATCTTAGTGTCAGTCAGATTTTAAATTCACCTTATTCACAAAAATAAATAAGTATACCTTCTTATTTTTAATTATATTATTATCTACTTATTTTAATTGTTAGTAATTAGGTTCACGTTCATAGAATACGTAGGTCCCTAATCTATCTATAACCAATACTTTCTATAAAAATAAAACAAAGTGAACTTATACATATCAATTCAAGTTGTTTTACTGCATCGCTCTACCCTGTAACGCAACTTAGTACCTATCCGAGTTCGTGAACTCATGACCAGTGCGCTAAGCACCCGGGTTTTCGCGCCGCGTAATTTGTTACGTATCGCCTCTCCGTGCGGGGGCTGGGGTAAGCGATTGATGCATACGGCGCTCGGGGTAACCTCGCCTTAAAGTACCAGTAACTTCACAAAACTTTCTGTACAGTTTCTGAACCTGAAGTTATTGATGCAAATTATCTTCTTTGCATAGTCGATAACAATGCCATCTTAGCCTTGTATCGACCGCCTAGATGCTACATTAATGCTTCTCATCGACTTAAAATCTGACAATAAAGATTGGCACTCTCTAATGCATACCCCACCTTCACTGCCACTCACGGTTTCTTACCTGCTCACCTTTACCCTGCCAGACTTGAAAACTGCCTCGATCATGACCTGTTAAGAACAGAACAGCCAGGGACCACCATTGTGATAGAGACACAAATAACCGACCATTTACCTGTATTTTTGAGCATCAATCTAGACAAACCTAAAGCCACGTGTGTTACCAAAATTGTAGACATCAGAAACATCCAAAAACTAAATACGTACCAGTGGCACAGTCAACAACTATTCCCGGTCCATTACCAGCGTCCAATTCGATGTGTATTTTGGAAACCGACGACGAAGAAGTTCTAGTAATTCTGGAGAACCTGAAATCAGATTCAGCTGTAGGAATTGACGGTAACTCCACCAACTTTTTGAAATTGACATGTAAGAGCCTAGTCCCATGCATTACCCACATTTGCAAACAAGCAATTTCAACTGGTAGCTTCCCTGACACCTTTAAAATAGCCCTCGTTCATCCAATCTCTCAAGGGGGAGACAGGGATAGCGTAAACAGTTACAAACCAATCTCCGTTCTTCCATCTATGTCTAAGATACTGGAGATCCTAAACAAACGTTTTCGTGGCTATCTTTGTGTGTGTGTGGATATCCTAGATATCTTTATGAGTTTTCTCAAAAACAGATACCAACAAGTTAAAATAGGTGAAGTAGTCACTGATAAGGGAAGCGTTGAATACGGCGTCCAACAAGGAATCATCCTGGGCCCAACGCTCTTCCTCATCTACATGAATGACCTGTGTCTCTACCCCTAACAAATTCCTCTGTGCTTATATACGCGGATGATACGGCCCTGCTTGTACATGGCACGGACTGGAGAGAAGTGGAAATGCATGCTCAGTCGGCATTGGACAAGGTGATAAATTGTCTCGCAAAACACCTTTTAACATTAAATTCAGAAAAAAAAACAATGTAATCAAAAACAATAAACAATAGTATCTTTACCCTTTACTATAAGTAAAAATTCCAGTCTAACATGCCGCTTGTTATAAAAAGTCACTCATGTCCAGAGCAATCAAGACTTCTTTCGTGTATGTTCGTGCCCTGTACTGGCAATAACAACAAATATAAAGTGCTTGGGTGTGTTGATAGACAGATATCTTGAGTGGTATACTCACGTAGACAACTTGGTAGCTAGAGCACGTACATTATATTTTTTTAAACTACGCTACTCAGTTGACACAAGCACTTGTATTGTATTGTATTGTATAACGGGCTGGTGTCCGCAACTCCACGTCAAAGCGCGTATTTTGCGTGCGGGTGGGAAATCTATTCGATCCACCCTAACTCCCCGAGAAAGGCCAGCAGCGCCTTGGTGTTGCTGACAATCTCGCGGAGAGTACCTGGGGTACCGAAGTACTTTGCCCTGTATGTTGCAACCACTGGGCAATGTTGAAGCACGTGGGCTGCTGTTTCGTCTTCCTCCATGCAGGCTCGGCACAGGGGGCTGTCTGTGACTCCTATGACAAAGAGGTGTTTATTAAAAGAGCCGTGTCCAGTGATGGCGGCTGTGAGTGTGCGCAGCTGTAGTTTGGACAGCCTAAGCACTCGTTTGGTGAGGCGGCCATCGATAGTAGGAAGTGCTTCCTTGGCCTGCCTGCACTCGCCATGGTCCAGCCACAGCTTGTGGTGTTGTTCGCTGGTTCGTTTCCTTACCAGTGTGCGTAGGTACCCGAAGGGGAGTGGCACAATGGGCTCGGGACCCACTGCTGCCATGCTCGATCCCCTTCTAGCGAGTTCGTCGTTCGAGAGACACAAGCACTTTCCGAGTGGTCTACTTATACATATCTGTCAATCACTTCTTGCACATTGCCTGCCAGTTTGGGGTGGGACCTGTAAGACCTACTTTCTGAAACTAGAAAAAGAGCAGTTCTTAAAGTAACGCATAGAAACCCTACAGAGGAGTTTGACAAGGACTTCGAAGTGCTTTCAGTAAGAAAACTGTTTGTACAGTTATACTGTTAAAACAGTACACACAGCACAGTGTGTTACTGTTACTGTGCTGCTGCGGCTGCCGTGGCGTAGTAGTGCGTCGGGGATGTTTGCAGATAATAATATTGATGGTTTTATTAGAAATAGATGGCCGCCATTATTAGAAATAGATGTGCATCCCTGATTACTCGTGTTCGCGGCAGCACCAACAGTATTCTCGGTGTGTTCGCAGATCGGTGGGATTCCCCGATGTTGCGAAGGTGGATGCGGCTCCATGCTATATTTTAACTTGTATATTTTCATCTGTGTCTGTAACCTACTAACACTAGAACTTAAGTAAAATTGTTACTAACCTTATGGACCCTGGTCTGAAATAAAAAGTTTCTATTCTATTCTATTCTAAAACATCGTGTGCCAATAAAAACTACTGAAAAACCTCGAGATGGTGTTGTTTTAACATCCGTAAAACATTATACCACCTTTCCCGAACACCAGTTCTCTTATCTCAGCCAAAAGATGTACAATGCCATCAACAAATTGCTCGTGATATATAAGCTTAATTTTCACCGATGCAAAAGCGCGGTGAAAACGGCGCCACGGCATTTGCGCTCGTGTCAGCCAAGAGGTTATGGTACGTTGCGGGCTTTGAGCCGTTTCAGAAACTTCTTACCATCAAATACGAAAACAGTGCTTGTACAGTCCTTAATTTTTCCTATCATCGATTATGGTGATGGGTGCTACATTGATCTGAATGCAGATCTTCTCGACAAACTGGACCGTCTTCTAAAACTGCATTCGATTCGTTTTTAATCTGCGTAAATATAGCGCCGGTCTCTTCTTAAGTGGTTTCCATACGCCAGCGTAGGGAGCTAAAGGCTCTAACCACCTTGTTTTCTTTTCTTGTTTCTCCTACTTCCCCTAGTTACCTCGCTCCCCACTTTCAGTGCATTTGTGCCAACCATAATAGGAGTCTGCGCTCATCGCAAAACCGTGACCTTCAATGTCCCTCTCACCGCTCTGACTTCATTCACCGATCATTCTTCGTTCAGTCTAATAGCCTCGACCTCATCTCTGTCCTCAGGACTAGATTGAGGTCCAGAGTAGGCCCATATAATATTAATGAATAAAAAGTATCCTTTGTGTTAATCCAGGTTATAAACTATCTGTCTGCTAAATTTCATCCAAATCCGTTCAGTAGTTTTTACATGAAAAAGTCACAAACTCACAAACTTTTCGCTAAAATTAGCAAGCATGAGACGTTTAAATCTTCAGGTCGTAATTAATCAGGAATGGAATAGAATATAATTATTTATTCATTTAAAGTATTACAAAAAGTGTACATTTAGGCGCAGTAGTTGTTATTTCTCATACAATGGTATAATTAGTACTAAGTAAACTATAACTAAAATATATTCAACAGTTGCAAGTAGTGATAGTTCAATTCAGTGTTTGGTAGCGACCTGCCCGATCTAGTTTTATTTAAACCTGTGTTACAATTTAATTAGAACAGTAAACATAATGCTTGTTTGGTAGCGACCTGCCCGGTCTAGTTTTATTTAAACCTGTGTTACAATTTAATTAGAACAGTAAACATAATGCTTGTTTGGTAGCGACCTGCCCGATCTAGTTTTATTTAAACCTGTGTTACAATTTAATTAGAACAGTAAACATAATGCTTGTTTGGTAGCGACCTGCCCGGTCTAGTTTTATTTAAACCTGTGTTACAATTTAATTAGAACAGTAAACATAATGCTTGTTTGGTAGCGACCTGCCCGATCTAGTTTTATTTAAACCTGTGTTACAATTTAATTAGAACAGTAAACATAATGCTTGTTTGGTAGCGACCTGCCCGGTCTAGTTTTATTTAAACCTGTGTTACAATTTAATTAGAACAGTAAACATAATGCTTGTTTGGTAGCGACCTGCCCGATCTAGTTTTATTTAAACCTGTGTTACAATTTAATTAGAACAGTAAACATAATGCTTGTTTGGTAGCGACCTGCCCGGTCTAGTTTTATTTAAATCTGTGTTACAATTTAATTAGAACAGTAAACATAATGCTTGTTTGGTAGCGACCTGCCCGATCTAGTTTTATTTAAACCTGTGTTACAATTTAATTAGAACAGTAAACATAATGCTTGTTTGGTAGCGACCTGCCCGGTCTAGTTTTATTTAAACCTGTGTTACAATTTAATTAGAACAGTAAACATAATGCTTGTTTGGTAGCGACCTGCCCGATCTAGTTTTATTTAAACCTGTGTTACAATTTAATTAGAACAGTTAACATAATGCTTGTTTGGTAGCGACCTGCCCGATCTAGTTTTATTTAAACCTGTGTTTTAGGCCATCACTTTACATAGCACAATTTAATTAGAACAGTAAACAAAATGCTTGTTTTTTTTTTAAGCCTAAATCCAAATTGATTATCTGAAAGTAGCTTGCTTCCAGATATTTTATCAATCTACTGTTAATGATTTTTTCAAAAATTTTTGAAAGGCAAGTTAGCACTGAAATGGGTGTAGTCATTCACAATCATTTTGTCTCCAGACTTGAAAATAGGTATGACTACTGACTTTTTTAGCAACTTTGAAATTGCTCAATTTTGACCACGATCGGGAATATTAGTACAAATCTATAATAAAAGCTTGAACGTGCGAACATCTATGGCAGCTGACGTTTCTGAAGACCCTTAACTCCTCAAAATCCCCTTTAGCGGGGAATTCATACGCGCAAACCGCCATTGTAAACGATAGCTATCACTATCTACACTATCTCCCATATTACTGTCGCTAAATATCATGGTCACGCGTATCATAATACAGGACCTGTGTTTACGGGTAGCGATAAATATCTATTACAATTGCGAGTTTTTGGTACAAGTTGACATTCAATTGTTTTACCAGCTTAAAACGATTCT
Source organism: Noctua janthina (assembly GCA_963576755.1). Classification (NCBI taxonomy): domain Eukaryota; kingdom Metazoa; phylum Arthropoda; class Insecta; order Lepidoptera; family Noctuidae; genus Noctua; species Noctua janthina. The sequence goes on along the minus strand of OY755055.1, from coordinate 815,506 downwards.
ACAATAGCTACGCCATCGTCAGTTACCTTCCCCATGAATGTGATGTAACGTCTTGCAGGGCTCGATGATCTCGATCTGCCTGGAGCAGCTGGGTGACGGGTCGGCGCTGGCGCAGTGGGCGTGCGTGTGCCTGGGCCGCCTGTGGCGCAACTACGACGCCGCGCGCTGGGCCGGCGTGCGCGACCTGGCGCACGAGAAGCTCTACCCGCTGCTGCAGCACCGCCATCCCGAAGTCAGTCGAGTAATTTAACATGGCGCAGTGCGTGCGTGTGCCTGGGCCGGCGGGCGGCGCGTTTTGGAATTGTGTAGTCATTTGTATTTTACATACACTTTGTTCGAGACTGACGCGGTTTTACCGACCTCAACACGTTATTAGAAAGATTACCAAACAAACTTATTATGAGAAATAGCTGCCGTGACATGTTATTATAAAAGTGTGATTATAAAATCGAGTAATCGAGTTTAACTTTCAGTTGACATTTTTTTTTGGAATTTCACGACACAATTCGCATCACCTCGTCGATTTAGCTAATGTGTCAAAATGTGTTCGTGCATGGCAGGCCCGAAGGCACCTAAGACGCCGATCCCTGTCGGTTTCTCTACCGGAGCAAGGCCCCCTACGTAGTGTCTAGGTTTCTACTGTAGTCGAATAGTATATTTCATACACATCTGAGGGTATCACACCACAGTACAGACATTTAATCCATTACAGGATTCAAAACATTACAAAAATGCCAACATTTTTCATGTCAACAAAGAAAGCAACAGGTAGCGCTAAAGAAGCCGGCGCTCGGGTGGCTGAATTCAAAGCTAAAATCGTATGTACGCGCACACGTGACCCCGCGGCTGGCAGCACCATAGTCGTTAAGGCCGGCAGATAATAAGATGCATATAATTGAAGTAGTAGTATAGTTAATGTGTGTGTGCAGGTGCGCGCGGCCTGTGCGTTCGCGCTGGGCACGTTCGTGGCGGCGGGCGGCGCGCGCACGGAGCACGCCAACGCGCTGGACCAGCAGGTGGGCGTGCAGCTGGCGGCGCGCCTGCAGCCCGACGCCTCGCCGCTCGTGCGCCACGAGATCCTCGCCGGTACGTACCTGTGTCACTGTGCCGGTGCACGTTCAGCACGCCAACGCGCTGGACCAGCAGGTGGGCGTGCAGCTGGCGGCGCGCCTGCAGCCCGACGCCTCGCCGATGTTCGCGCGACTTCATCCTGTATCACTGTGGCGCAGGCCAGCAGATGTCGTCTACACATCTCTCTGCCGCGCGACGGACGACCGACACTACAAATCGATCTGTCAATACAGTCTGGGAACCTCGATTGTTATTACACTTTACAATTTGCCCGTCTAGCGTGTTGACAACAGACATTTGATTGTCAATTTCCCGATAAATTTCCCTGTACGAGCCAATAATGCTCATACAGCAAGAGTTCGTTTCTGCGCACTAATGAATTACGCTAAACGTACTTTACTTATTTTTTCTAAATAAATTATTATAAATTTTTTATTTATTTTATTTATTTATTTATTTTTTGCACGGAGCCCTAATTTTTTTCCTAAAATAAAGAGCCAAAGTTTCTGCTTATAACATCTGCTACCTGCCAGTAGTCTCGTCAAACTCGACCCAGCCGTTTCGGAGATTAGCCGGAACAAACAGACAGTTTTGTTATAAGTACCGTATATACTTTCATATGAATTCAGTAAAAAGCTGTTATTTCGAAACAGATTTTCTTCATTGATTCAATTTTATTTATTTGTATAGATTATAACATAAATTTAGTCGTCACTAATAATCATTGCATCAAGTGCGGTTCAGATAAATAACTAAACATAACTTAATTAAACTATTGAACCTGTTGTATTGTATAACGGGCTGATGTCCGCAACTCTACGTCCAAAGCGCGTATTTTGCGTGCGGACTATTGAACCTAACAGTGGTTTGGTGTGAATTAACTACTTTCCTACAACAAATACCGGGGTATCAACGACGAGAATACCTCAACATTCCCTGACTAAATATTTGTTATAAATTTCAATATGTTAAAACTTGTTTTTGCAGCTATACAATGGATGGTGTTAATATTTGAGCAGCACTTCATTGCCGTGTACATACAAGAGAGAGTACGGAAAAGTGACAGGTGAGAGAAAGTTATGTATTTTATTTAAATACCAAAATACAGGGTGTATATGTGTATGTCTTTTATAAAGGGTGTAAACAGACCCTGCACTTAGCCGTCAACTAAGCACTCTGTACATCAAACTAAGTAAGTTTACGCAAAAATTATTGCTGGGAAACGACTTTTTTTTGGGATGAAAAATCACGTTTTACGGTAGGACTCGGTGGAAAGCACTCAAAGCATTGTGCAGATGGATGGATTGAATAGTATGAGGGTCGTGGAGGTTTGTAAAGTAAAAATCTTACATTAAAAACATGTTTTTAAAAATTCTTTTGAAAAAGTTGTAACTTTGACCCCCAATATCTCCGTAACTAGAAGGTTCCCAGGTATGGTCTAGAACAAAACAATCATCACAAAGACGGGGAAAACAAGTGCCTTTCGGTTATGTTAAGGGTCTATTTACACCCTTTATAAAAGACATACACATTAAAGACAATACTTTAGAATTGTGCGAACTAAAATTCACTATGACGTGGACGATGTACTTCATTTTGAATCGTATTAAAGGTATAAAACCTAGTATAGTATTGGGGTCTCAAATAACAATAGGCGTTCGTCAAGGTTCCATATTGGGACCATTCTCTTGTTGTTTACAATAATGGAAATGAGGCCGAGTTTTAGTAACGTAACTTAACAGCTGCAAGTTAAGATAGAGACAGAAACATTCGTAAGTGAAAGCGAGAGCCAAGTATGGCTTATAGATCTCGGCTTGAGTGTATGCGTGACAGGCACACGTGTCGCTCTGAACGCTTCCGTAGGCCGTAATGGCCCTCGCGTCAGGCGAGCGTGGGCCCACGTGTCGGCCTGCGCCGGTTGCGTGTGCTTCGCTCTCAAATAAGTCTAAACGGTGATTTTTGAGATGAGACTGCTGGGCTAAACCCGTAACTAGGAGTAGTAGATCGATCATATTCGCTTACCCTCAAGCGAATATAGGCATGATTCTGTATTATTATAATATTTGATAGGATGCGAACGTTCGTGTTTAAGGGCTCTGCACGTCGGCGGGCGCGTGGACCAGGGCTGGGACGCGCTGTCGGACGCGCGGCCCGGCGCGCAGCACAAGCTGGCGCGCAGCGTGGCGCTGCCCTCCATCGGTACGTGGCGCCCGGCGTCGGCTGCCAGCGAACTTTACCGTTGGGCTAAACCCTGTTCTAATGTAGGTTTCGGATCGGTGTACATGAAGCTGTGGAACATCCTGACGACGATGGCGCGCGAGCCGCACCCGCAGATCTCGCAGATGGCCACGGACATCATCAACTACATCGCCAACCAGGTGGACAGCGTGGGGCGCGAGCTGGAGCTGTCGCGCGGCAAGGAGCCGGCGTCGCTGCCGCCGTCGCCCAACACGCGCGCCTCGCCACTGGCGCACGAGCAGTCGCGTCGCCGCAAGGGGCTGCCGCACACCATCTCCGAGGACTCGGTGGCCATCCGCGACAGGGACAGCACCTCTTCTAATACTAGTGAGCTCTATCAGTGTTTAACCTTGTGTTTAATCAAATTTTAATGTTTTTCGGTGTTGCTGATAATGAAAATGGACTCAAAATCAAATTTCAAGATGACGCCACCGAAAAATTCCAATTTTTGGCGGACTACAAAGCTTCTATCTGAATGCACTATGTCCAAATGATATTTTTCCGTGCAGGTCAACCAGCAAAGAGAGCGATAGTGACGACGCAGTTCGTGGAGTGGGCGTCGTCCGCCTTCGCGCGGCCCTCGGACGGCGACAGCTGGCGCTCGGACTGCGAGAGTCGGCCGTACCACGAGCGCGCCTGGCGCTCTGCGCGCAACCGGCGCCTGCGCAAGGAGGCCGCCGGTGAGTGCCGCCGGCCCGCCGGCCCGCCGGCCCGCCGGCCCGCCGGCCCGCCGGCCCGCCCGGCCCGCCCCGACCCGACCGCTCACGTCCCATCTGCCCGCAGGCCTGCTGCGCGCGCCGGTGTCGCGGCTGGAGACGCAGGCCTTCCACTCGCGCTGCCCGCTGCCGCCCGCCGTGGTGCTGTTCCACCCGTACGAGCAGCACGCCGCCGTGGCCTCCAAGGACAACTTCGGGTCAGTACCTGGCTAGCTGCCCCAGCCCTGCCACTGCCTGCTACACGCACGCACGCACACATCATTACCCCGACCGAATGCCCCGAACTGTGACCTAAAAACGCTATTTTCAACATGTTTGGCGCAAAATGTTGTTCTCAATGATAACGTTTTGAGTAGTTATCGATGCTACGCACCGGGACGCAGACAAGCAAAGTCCACGAACTGAGTTTTGAATGTGACGTCTGATTGGTCGTTAAATTCCCATAGGATTATGCAAATTACAACTCTGAAAGTGGAATTTGTATGCGCGCGATCTGTGATAAACTTACTCAAAAAATGATAACTGTGCGTGGATATTGCATTCGGTACATCATTCTGAATATCATTATGGTTTTTTTTTAATTACCGATGAAAAATTTCTATGTCGGGAATATAAATTTTTCATCGGTAATTAAAAAAAACCCGGCCAAGTGCGTGTTGGGCCACGCGTAATATGCGGATTAGCCTCCGAACTATGATTTTTATTGTAATAATAAAAAAAACAAACTTACATTTGCAGTTGAAAGACCTGTGCTCCCATACATGATGTTTAGGAAAATATGTTATCCAAGTACATTCTTTAAGTTGGTCGACTATTACTCGTAAACTTGTGAAGCCTACTTAGCTGTCATAGTTTTCCTTTTAATTTCGTTATACACACCGTGACTTTTTTAGTAATCTTACAACAGCAGCCCACTTCATGTATCCATCATCATCTGCCTAGCCTTTTCCCAATTATATTGGGGTCGGCTTCCAGTCTAACCGGATGCAGCTGAATACCAGTATTTTACATGGAACGACTGCCTATCTGACCTCCACAACCCAGTTAGTACTTTGTTATACGATACCCCTTGGTAAGACTGGTTGTCAGACTTTTTGGGCCACTGACTACCTAACGACTGTCAAAGATCTACAAATGACACCCGGGACCAACGGCTTAACGTGCTTTCCGAGGCACGGAGGAAACTCGGTATGTAATGGGTGGTCACCTATCCACAGACAAACCTAGGCAAGCACGGCTTAACCTAAAGATCGATCCGAGCGGCTGTTATTATTTAGCCACAAGCTCCTCCACTTACTTCATGTATCCAATGAATACTAAACATTTATTTTAAAAAATGGTATTTATGAGATTTTAATAATTTAAAAATAAAAATATTATTCCGTATTATGACGCATGACGTAGTTAAAACACTCTGTTGCGAGCGATGATCTATTGGACTCGAGTGCGTGGGTAGGTATAGTTCTCCCGTTTGACACGTAAACATCACTAACAGGATGTTTCATATTTTTTATTATTATTTTTCTTTGTACCTACTATGGAAGATAAAAATAATCGCGCCTAGAGCTATTTTATGTCGGGTACATTGAGTGGACGACCTTTGTAAGACGATTAACAAGTCACGGTGTATACTACCACCGTAATTTTTTTCACACACCCAAACACAACCGTTTAGCTGGTAGAAGGGGGGGGGGGGGACACACACTTGAGTCTAACAAAAATTAGCACCATAAAGCTTAATATTTCACAAACGAATCCCTTAATCGAAAAAATTTTTGAACAGACTCGCAACATTTTTAAAGACCTATCCAACGACATACCACACTATGGGGTACGAAAAAAAAATCCTGGGTACTAGTTTCATGTGGCCGGCGGAGCTAGTATTCGATTGGCTAGTGCACAGTCACCACTTGCATTTTGCATTTCTGGCTGCCCAACCGATTTTGAAAAGGATAAAATGCCAAAACTTCGTACCGATAATAATTTAAAGTTTGTACAATTGTACTGTGAGGAGGAATGTCTGTGGAACGCCAGCATTCCATCTTACAAAGATAAGTCCATGCGTGACTCAGCACTACAAAAAATATGGAGCGAATTATTGACAACGGATGTACATTTGACTACCAAAGAGGTAAAACATTAAATTAAAAAATTAAGAGCTACTTAATGTCAAGAACTTTCGGCATAGTTTCAATCGAATAATTTTTATTTTACGAATGCAGTTCATTTTGACAACGGACGACTTAAAATTGATCATGTAAGAGCATCATGCACTAGCATGTTCCAAGCCAGGACAGCAGTACAGTTTTACTTGCTTGAAAAAACTAGCCTCGTTTATCCCGGGCATTATTAGGGATAAATGCAAAGCTTACACGTGTGATAGTCAGTTCCTTCGGTCATACGGTTACAATTTTTTTTCCAGTCCTAGGCAAAGGCCTCCCCCACTCCTTCCACTTTTCTCGATGTTGCGCCTCCTCTCGCCAATGGACGAGAAAGCGCTCCAAAGCGCCCCGCCATCTTCTCCTCGGTAACAATGACATACAAAAATGTATACTTTTCCTAACAACACCGGTTGGTCGGGTATGATGAGATTTCGACAAAAATTCTCAAAGCTTGCTCAGGCGAAATAACTTCTGTGCTGACACACTTAATACAATTGTAATTTTCAGAAGACTCCTTCCCAGAGGTTTGTGATTGTTAAGCCTCTTTATAAAAAGGCGATAGCTCAAAAGCCGATAATTACAGACCTATTAATTATGGTGCTATTCCAATAAAAATAGTGCACGAACACTTGTGCTGCACATTTTGTTCGCGAACTGCTGCAGCGGCGCATGCGTTACACGCGCTAAACTGTGCGTCATTTGGGTCGCGAACAGAGCAGCACATTTGTAAACGAACATGTAGTACACACAGCTCCATTAAGTGGTAACCCCCCCAAAAGACATGTGCGTTCAAATCCGTGATAGGTCCGAGTTGGTTTTTGTATTTTGCAAAAACATTTTATTATAAGTAATACGACAAGCAAGCAGATTGAGAATTCATCGAATGATTAACTACCTAACTGTCTTTGTTGGTTAGAGCTCGCGATAATCAAACGATAACCAATTATTCGATGGTTCGAATCCCGTCCGGGCAATGAATACTTTTTGTATTATTCTTAAGGATGCTTTTACATTTTTCTACAAATAACAGTGTTTTTCAGGTACCATTTTAATGTATAAGCAATCACAAATGTCGCTATATGATGGTCTTAATTTAAAGATAGTATATGCATCTCCAGATTGGCATCAGACAAATTGTATGACGTTATACAAAATTTTCGCACAAATACGTTTTTCCCATCACAATAATCGCAGAAAATTTAAAAAAATAGGTTCAGAATAGGTACCAGTTTAGGTAAATTTACAGTATATTTCATCTTAAAAATTATAAAGAATTGCGGTATATATAGTCCTTTATACACATTTGCCGAATTCTTCATAAATTTTGCACTCGCGGTTCATCATTACGCGCTCAGAAGCGCTCGTGGAAGGACGGATGTATCGCTCTCTCGCAAAAAATAAATACGATAAAATTACTAGAAAATATTGTAGTGTGAAAGCGTGTGTGTACCGTCGTTGTATAACGTAATCGGAAAGAGTTGATACGATTTTTCAGACTTAAATAAAATGAAGTACGAGTTTCATACTTTTATTATTAGAATAGCATAGCATAGCAGCAGCCTATAATGTTCCAACTGCTGGGACGCAGGCCTCCTCTCTATGAGAGGGAATGGGCTATAATCCACCACGCGGGCCCAGTGCGGGTTGGTAGATGTCACATGTCTTCGAATTTTATGTTCTAGGACATACCGGTTTCCTCACGATGTTTTCATTCACCGTTTTGAGAGCAGTGGTCATGAAATAAATTACACAAAGTAATGCGCCTGCCTGGGTTCGAACCCACGACTTACTGCTCGTAAGTCGGGACCGCCACCACAATTATTGGAATATGGTTTAGAAATTATATTGGGTAAGATTGAAATTTAGACGGGTGAGGTTAAGCAGTTGTTGACAAGGTTGCGGAATGAATGGGTGGAGTTAAGCAGCTCTAAGTAAGGTTAGGATTGGAATGGATAAGGTTAAGCTGTCGGCGATGAGGTTTGGAAGTGGATGGGCGCGAGGAGAGTTATGATTTTAACCGGTTCGTATGTATGTTTGACGAATATGGAGACAAAATCAAAATAGAAGATAGTGCCGATAAAAATTTGACAACTTTTTGTCATGGGTGTCATTTTAATGGTTTTTGGGGTCGCTTATATCGAACATGGGGTCTTGTGGTGTTCACTAGAAACACTAGTTAGGGTTTAGAATAAAACCACCAAATTATCAGTAAGTAGATGAACTACTTTAAGGTTACGTGCACTCGCTGCTCGGGATAAGTGAGGACTAATCGACACGGAACCGTAAAGCGTCACGCTACGTTTATTAGTATATCACAGGTCTTAACCAAAATCCAAGATGCATATATACTAGATTATGCCCGCGGCGTTGCCGGCGTGATGTTCGATTATTATCCCTCGGGAACGTGATACCGGGATAAAACGTATGCTGTGTGTTAATGCAGGTTATAAACTATCTGTGTACCAAATTTCATCCAAATCCGTTCAAAATTGTCTTTGCGTGAAAGAGTAACAAACATCCATTCATCAGCACAAACTTTCGCATTTATAATATAAGTAAGATAGTTAGACGATCACTGCGATCCGCGGGTATGTTGCTGTTTGTTATTGAACAGTTCCATTGTCTATCTTCTAAAATCTCAAAACCTTATACATTCTACAATTAAACCTTCCCTGAAAACTTTTGCATTTGTAAACGAAAACCCGATCAATATTCGAACAGTAGTTTTTGAGAAAATCGCGGATACATACGGGTCGAGCACCTTCTTTTTTTGAAGTCGGTTAAAAATACTAACCTGCTTATCAAGACGACGGTACTAAGTAACAGTTACCAAATTCATTTTCAAAGGTCCAAGTAATCTTCCAGAATCAATAAAATTAAAAAATAATAAAATGGACAAACATTATATAAGTAAAGTATAAAATCGAGTGTTGTAGCAGTGTAACATTTTAAAACTTGAGGGCTTAGCACATACTGACGCTGTGTGTACGATAGCCCATGACTAAAATGTTTGCCTTAACGTTTTGCGATTAAAACCGTTTATCATCGTCAGATTTGGTTATCTAACAAATACTTATTAGGAGTCTTAAACATAAACAAACATGCGAATACGTTTAGGTGGTGTCAGGTTGCTTAAGAGTAAAACACAAACTCATATTTTTTGACAGCGGTAGTTTAAAAAGGTATTATTAACTTAACTTGTTACTTTAAGACCAATATGTAGCAAAACTGATAGCAAATTACAGGGTTATGATTATGTGAGTATAAGCGCTCTTTTTAAACTGTCTTTTATAACTTTTGAAAAGTGGCGAACACCCGCCCGGTGTTTTGGTAATTTTTGACGTTCAAAAAGTGCTGCTTCTGAGTGTTATATGTTTATAAGAGACGTTCGAATGGCGTGTCGCAGGATCTGGGACTGGGGCACGGCGGCCAAGCTGTGCGTGGGCTCGTGGCGTCGCGCCTGGGGCCGCATCACGGCGCTGGCCTACCTCAACGCGCAGCAGCACGCGCTGCTGGCCGTGGCCTCGCACACCGGCAACCTGGCCATCTACCGGCCCGCCGGCTCCGGCCTGGAGCCGCAGCTGCTGTCGGCCTGGCGCGCGCTGGACGTGCGGCCCGCGGCCGACTACCGGCCGCCGCCCGGCCAGGCCGTCTACAGTACGTACGCGTAGCGAGGCCTTACTTACCGGCACTGCGAACGCTCGACGATCCACTGTTAAGACGCTGGGTGATACTATAAATGAGGGCAATACTTTAAGGGCGTTCACTCATGAACATATTTTCAGAGTTATTCCCATAGTAATAATTGCTCATACTTCACTCCTTCGAAGTATTACCCACATGTAACCGATCACCCTTCCTGACACTACAATCTTTTTTACGTCTCTTGAACGAAAAGTAGTCGATGGCTAGTCGCTTCTGCGGCGGTGGCCGGATCCTTCGACAACTGTCTGCTAAAAACAGGACGAGCTCTCGTCGTGTTTTTAATGGGGAACCTACTCAGTGAAAGTGTATATGAATATGTTTGCCAATTAATTTAAATAAAAAAATATCAAGAAAGGAGCACAGTTCATAGACACTTTTACTGAATACTTGTTACTTTATGTTCTGATGCAGTAAACACACTGCACGATGCTAGGTGGCGGTGTTGTAACTGTCCGTGATGTCGGTGCACACAAAATTGTTATTTAGTTCATACAACACTTTGTTACAAACGTAACTAACAAGTTCATGTCATTCCTGTGACTAAACCAACTCGACTCCATTACTGCATGTCCATTAAATTCAAAACATCATTTATTTAACAAACATTGGCGATCGTTGGACAAACAGTCTTTGGTTGTAGTTTCTTATTTAGTTGATCTCAACATGCAAGACTCCACACAGTAGAGCAGTGTTAGTTCTGATTCTTTGGCGCACCGACTGATCTGATCTGATATCTACATGTTGCCATCTTTTACTAACAGACGCCGAAAAAGTATAAGCAAGTATCTGACTAGTTTATTATGGCGTGTTGTCACGCGACATTTGAGGCGTTTCGTTGAAACTAGTTAAAAACATTAAAGGCTTATTTACATTGAGAGAGCAGGACAAAAGCTCCTCATTGGTAATACATAATTACTGCGATTATTGCCTGACAGCTATCGGATTATACGCATCTCACACAAATCTCTTCATAAAAAAAGATATTTAATGTAAACTAAGTCGGCGCACAGAGAATCAGTGCTCGAGCGTGTACTGGGGTTGCGTGTCGATAGTGACTGTGTTGCCGTTGGGTGGCAGGTCTAGCGCAGCTGGTGTCGGAGCAGTTCGCGTCGGCCGAGGACAAGCAGGCCAGCACCAAGGGCAAGCAGGACGCCAACCGTGAGTACTGGCCGTGGCGTCTCACTCACATCGGACTACCTTCAGTCCATGCACAGTTGTTTTACCTCCGACTGCGGCAACCCAATGACAGCCTATTGAGACGTGTATAAAGATAATTGTACTTTCGACACACTTGTCACTGGCAGCAACCCAGAACCAACCTTAGTGAGGCGAGAATAAAGATCGTTGCGCATTTGTAGTCAGAGATAAAATAACTGTGCAGGCACTATACCGCAAGGCAGGGATGACCACTTATTGTCGTTTGTAATCCCGGAATATAAGTAGGCATTCTTGTGGCATGTCAATATGCACTAACTATTCCGATCACTGCTCATTTCATTCCGTGTTATAGTCCATAAAATCTAACTTGGTTAAAATGACAGCTGCCAAAGTAAAGGGACTAGTAGCTTTGGTCACATCATAATTCAAATGCATTTTTATGCAGTCAGTATTTACGCTATGTAAATTTGGGTTTTAATGAGGGCCAATTAAATTAACTATAAAAACATAATCTTAATAAAATTATCGGCTTAATTATGTACATCCTGCCAGCTGTCATTTCAAGCTAAGTTTTAAGAACTATAACTTGACCACAATTGTCGTTGTATGTGATCACCTCGCGCCTGTCGATATTACTGTTGTGCAATTGTAATGCAAGGTGTAACCGTGGACATTAGGGTGGAGTGTCAATTTATGGAGAGTTTTTTTTTAATCCAATGGATCTCGAAGAGTAACACGATAAAAGTTAAATATCTGAACTTAATTTAAGCCCCCCTACCGCCGTTCAAAGATCTCTTCTTCATCTTCTTAGCGTGGCCCAGAACTGAGCCACGAGCTTGGCGCCTTCAGTGGCGCCCATCAGTTGTAACAACAACCCTGTAAAGAACATAAACCGGAACTGATGGTGCAGTTGCCGTCATCGAAGGAGATAATCTCTACTGTTGTTCAATGATTTCGGAAAAGCGTAAAAATAACTCTGATTGTCGATAATCATAATTAAATGAAACGACTTTATTTTCTTCAAGCTTCAAGCCCGCGGCTTTGCCCGTATGGAGTGCAGTTATTGCCCCACGGGATGGTACTACGGGGATAAACTAAATAGGCTTGCGCCGCAACTTGCTTGATGTGAAGCGATGTCGCGGCCTAGGCCTAAGATTTCGCAAAGCAGAAATAAAATTGTATACATCAGTAAAATCAAAACATCGAAATGTTAAAACAATGCCATGTCACGAGCGCTGAAGTTTAACAAACTTCATATCTCTCATCTCTTCTTATCACATATGTTTGTAGTTGGTGTTGTTGAGTTTTGATACATTTTTTTGAAGTCTACCTCCAGTCGTTGGTAAAGCTAATACTTTGAATAGTCGTTGAGGGCTAAAAGTAGGATCATATAGTTTTATTATTATTTTTGTGTTTCTTATGACCAAATGCAACTTTCCGGAACTATGCAGATCCGAAAATAAAAATTTAAAAAAATGTTGCTCCATCCTCGGAGACATTACGAACTCTTCACGTCCACATTCAAATAATATACATGTATTTTCGGTTGCTACATTTGCTTTTGCTAGTTTTCATTAAGAAGTTAAACGTTTTTATTAAGGCAAATTACAAAAAAAATCCCGATAGAGGTCTGGTTTTTTAAATACTTTTGTTTTTGAAGGCAAGGAAAGTAGTTTTTAGAAACACTAAGTAGCTTCTTCCTAATTTAAATTACGAAAGTCATTCATCTTGTTAATGATCGGTTTCTTAAATTTCCATTTTTATGCACGCAATGAATTGCAAACAATGCGATCACAACGCTCCATGGCAAATGTTCACATAATATATGTATTAATTCCTACGGTTCTGTACCCGAAGGGTAACCAACGGAACCCTATTACTAAGCCTCCGTTGTCAAAGTAAACTTACCGTTTTTTAGAATTCCGCACCTCAAAAGTAAAAAACGGAACCCATATAGGATCACTCGCGTGTCTGTCTGTCCGTATGTCACAGCCAATTTACTCTGAAACTACTGGACCGATTGAGTTAAAATTTTATACACATATGTAAGTTGGTGAATCAAAGACGGACGATTAACGTAAATTAATGAATTTTAAACATGGGAGCCACTTTTGGGGAGTAAACTAGATAAGATAAATAGTTTTGAAGTTATTTAAGAAAACAGACGAAAATTTATATCCCCCCTTAACTCCGAAACTACAGGGCCGAAAATTTTAAGAAAATTACAAAAAATAGTCTTTGCCTATAGATTACAGGAAAACCTATAACAACAAATAATAAAAAAAATAACAGGGGTCGCCTGCTATGATGGTACAGAACCCTTCGCGAGTCCGACTCGCACTGGGCCGGTTTAAAAAAAAAATAAAACTCACATTACATAGAAACAATGATTTGATACAGATTACCGTTAAAAATAACTTCAGAAAAAAACCAGAAAAATAAGAAAAAGCCGACGAGAACTTCCAACGCAGGCGGGTCCAGAACCATGTACTAAATTCATGGTAACCGGTTGCTCACAAATTATAAGAATAAGTTTCTTGATATTGTCGATAGCTTAAAAGGTTCGTCCGATACTAGTAAGACATTGTGGTTGGGAATTACAATATATAGATTTATAAATGGTCGGGTGTTCCGTGTCGCAGTGGGCGGTGCCGTGGCGGAGTACGCGCCCACGCCGCCGCCCACGCTGCTGCGCTACTGCGGCGCGCGCCGCTCGCTGGCGCTGGCGGGCCGCGCCGCGCGCGTGCGCCTGTGGGACGCCGCCAGCGAGCTGCTGCTCACCGACATCGACACCGGTGGGTACCACGCAACGCGCAACGCGCAACGCCACGAGGCGGCTCATACGATATCCCTTGATTACTGTTATTGTTACATTTTCCGACTATTTGAGCTTCTGGACACAGATATGCCAAGTGATAGTTCATTGAAGAGTGAGCGAAGTGAGCTCGAAACTATGTTTTTTTCTGGGCCCTGACAAACTAAGTCTTCATTGAAGAGCGAGCTCGAAAAATTGGAGCTTACTGGACCGCCTCAAATGAACGCTTATAGTCACACGTATCTGTAAAATAAGTCATATTTAGCAATGATGACTCCGTTTATTTATTCGAAAATGACATCAATGTGTAGTTTTAACACTTTCAGTTTTATTTTTTGTGGCTGTCGGGTTTTAGTTTTCAACTTATTGATTTTCTACATCGATGATTTCTAATCAGTGGCGTAGCGTGTTTTTTTTGCCGCCCGGGGCCGACCGCAAATTCGCTGCCCCCTCTCTATTTTCATCATTAGTCAAGAGAGGTAGTTTAAAGCTTATTTAAATTCTTAAATAATGTATAAATCTTCTTTTTTAAACCAAAAGTTACTAAATGAAAAATCTGATAGTCAATATTGATTTACCCTCCCGGAAAATAACAAAAAAAAAGACGAGCGAAGCAAAACCAATTATTTTGAGTACCTCGATTAAATTACATTTTCTTTGAACTGTTCATAGACTTAGATAGAGAAGTTTGCAAGCTTGTCGACTTATGCATAAAAACTTCACATTTAGGACACAAGAGCGAGCGAAGCGATAATTCTAGAACCCCATCATGTATAGATAAACCAGTTTTTTTTTTCACCAGTTTTACAATTCATATTTAACTTATACACCCGGGGCTATACCGCCCCCGCCGCTCTCTGGGCCATACCGCCCCCGCCGCTCTCTGGGCCATACCGCCCCCGCCGCTCTCTGGGCCATACCGCCCCCGCCGCTCTCTGGGACATACCGCCCCCGCCGCTACGCCACTGTTTTTAATGTTTGATAGGTATTACGTGATCGCGCGATTTTCCGCACCCTAGACTTGCCGCCTGCGTGCGCTGCTTGCGATTATCGAATTTATGATTACTAACAACGCTGTACATATCCAGAATGCGAAGCGGCGGCGACGTCACTGTGGCGCGGCGCTGCGGACGCAGACGGCGGCGCGGGCGACGGCGCGGCGCTGTTGCTGTGCGGGTTCGGTGACGGCAGCGTGCGCGCCTGGGACGAGCGGGCCCCGCGCGCCTCGCTGTGGCGCCTGCACGCGCACCACGCGCCCGTGCTGCAGGCCGCACACCGCCCCGACCAGGACATCATGCTCACCGGCTGGTAAGTAGCACTGCCACACGACGGCAGCGTGCGCGCCTGGGACGAGCGGGCCCCGCGCGCCTCGCTGTGGCGCCTGCACGCGCACCACGCGCCCGTGCTGCAGGCCGCACACCGCCCCGACCAGGACATCATGCTCACCGGCTGGTAAGTAGCACTGCCACACGACGGCAGCGTGCGCGCCTGGGACGAGCGGGCCCCGCGCGCCTCGCTGTGGCGCCTGCACGCGCACCACGCGCCCGTGCTGCAGGCCGCACACCGCCCCGACCAGGACATCATGCTCACCGGCTGGTAAGTAGCACTGCCACACGACGGCAGCGTGCGCGCCTGGGACGAGCGGGCCCCGCGCGCCTCGCTGTGGCGCCTGCACGCGCACCACGCGCCCGTGCTGCAGGCCGCACACCGCCCCGACCAGGACATCATGCTCACCGGCTGGTAAGTAGCACTGCCACACGACGGCAGCGTGCGCGCCTGGGACGAGCGGGCCCCGCGCGCCTCGCTGTGGCGCCTGCACGCGCACCACGCGCCCGTGCTGCAGGCCGCACACCGCCCCGACCAGGACATCATGCTCACCGGCTGGTAAGTAGCACTGCCACACGACGGCAGCGTGCGCGCCTGGGACGAGCGGGCCCCGCGCGCCTCGCTGTGGCGCCTGCACGCGCACCACGCGCCCGTGCTGCAGGCCGCACACCGCCCCGACCAGGACATCATGCTCACCGGCTGGTAAGTAGCACTGCCACACGACGGCAGCGTGCGCGCCTGGGACGAGCGGGCCCTGCACACATCTAAATACAAAATCTACATGCGGCGTAGCGTGGGGGGGGGGGGCATGGCCCCGAGTGGAGCCTTTTAGGGGCGGCAGCGAGCGGAGCCAGGGGACGGCGAGCGAAGAGATCAGAAAATTATTAGTGCTATCGGAACTATGCAATTTTTTCTGTCTTGACTAATGATAGAAATAAAGGGGGCGAATTTGCGGTCGGCCCCGGTCAAAAACCCACACTACGCCACTGATGTTGGGTTGAACTATCAGAAGTGAAATAACTGCAAAAGCAGTGTAAACGATTATCTAACTGACCTCCACCCTCCCTTGCAGCATGAACGGCGAGGTGCGCATCTACGACACGCGCAAGATGGCCGTGCTGGAGACCGTGCGCGCGCCCGCGCCTCTCGCCGCCATCGACGTGCACCCGCTCTGCAACCTCATCGCCTGGTACCTACACAAGCTACCTATACAAGCTCGCATGCTACTAGCGATGCTCCGATGTATCTGACGCGTGATGAATTAGGCCATCGATATCTACCTACGATAAACCATAAATAAATATTTAATGATATTTTTGGGTTAATAACTCGTGATACTTCACTTCCTTGAAATTGGAGTTTATCGACGCCAATTATATCGGTATTTTTGTCGTGTTTGAAACGTGACCCAGCCGAGATCCGTTAGCTAGTATTTTTGACCTTGTACATGCGTCATTACATGACAGCTATGCAATCATTAACATAATAACTAATGAAACGTTCATCTGGCAGTGGGTCCGTGAACCAGAGCATCAGCATCTACGACCTGAAGGGCACCGCGCTGAACACCATCAAGTTCCACGAGGGCTTCATGGGCGCGCGCATTGGGCCCGTCTCCTGCCTCACCTTCCATCCGCTCAGGTACTCCGCCGCTGAGAGTTCTACTGACGCGTCTTTCTCAAACATAAGATATTGTTTGTGTCGGTATTCGCGAAAGCCAGTTATAACGGGGTGAATTTTCGTTAAATTTGCCACATGTCATTACTTGCCAGAATTTGAGTTCTATTAGCGACACTATCGAATCGTGTAATAATACTGTTTTTTTTTTCAAAATCAACGGGTTCGATTCCTGGCTAGGAATATTGATTTTCCAAAAATCTTATGATGCAATTCTAGTTTCCATCAAAATAGCGCTGGAGATTCCTTTGAGTATTTTTCACTATTCCTCATAGTTTTGTATTTAGCCATCCACGCCCAGTTGAAAAGTTCACCCTGTATACAGAGTGATTCTTTTAAGTGGGACAATTTGTGAAAATTCGAATCCATAAGAGATACTGGGAAAATTTCTTAAGAAACTAGCTCTTTTTCCATCAACATAAAAATTTCACCTAATACAACCCAAATTTGGTGTATTTTTACCCGATTGCTGCGAAGACCAAAAGGATTATGTGTTTGACCTGTATGTATGTGTGTATGTATGTCCGTTTCTTTGTTCTTCCGTAATTCCTAAACGAATGAACGGATTTGGATAAATTATACATCGTTAGATTCCTCTTGGTCGCGCGAGTGTCACTGGCTACATTAAAATTAAAAAACAAAGAAAAATGGCGGATTTGAGGTGCCACATGGTTGAGTTTGAATTTTTTTTTTTCCTATACCGTTGAGTGGGTTATCAAATTTTTTTTAAAAGGTGTTTACAATAATATATACAACGTGTATGTTGTATGGAAAAACCCAATAACACTTTGCCCGACCCGTGAATCGAACCCGGGACCTCGTACTCAGAAGTCGCGATTGTAACCACTACACCATCGAGGCTATCCAACAACAACGAGGAGCAACGAGAAGTAATGTAGTAATTATCCAAGGTTTTGTTAAAGTATTCTGATTTAAAAGAGTGTCCATGGAGTTTCTTGCCCGTTCTTCTCCATAGAGATCTACGTTAGGGAATGGGCAACTACAGTACTTTCACAGTTTTTGTGCCTTGTGACTGGGACTGTAGCTATTTTTTACTGTTGCCTTTGTTTCGACAATTCAAAAGTGCCTGTAATTGGCCTACTTGAAATAAATGCTTTGATTTTGATTTTGATTATAATATGCTTGCCTACATAGTGTGCGTTTCATGCAGATTTATATTTCGTGTCATTCAGTTGTAGTATGTGGGGAGGTATTTTATTGTAACAGTAAACCGTATCCCATGCATGATGAGTCTACTTGAGCTAGCCACAGACCTGTCTGAACTAATTGGTCCCTATTTCTAGTACTATAACACTCACTCATAATAAAAGTGGAGGAATTTGTCGGCATTTGGTGAGCAAAAGTTGTAGAAGAGCCACGTCTGCTGTCCCTCTTCAAAGTCATCATCATCTTCCTGGCCATGTTAGTTGATATGATGCGGCCCGCAGGTGCGCGATGGGCGTGGGCTCCAAGGACTCCACGGTGTCGGTGTACGTGGCGGAGGCGCGGCGGTGACCCTCGCTGTACGCGCCCTTCCAGCAGTGAGCGCACAGGTGTCCACTCCAGCAGTGAGCGCACAGGTGTCCACTCCAGCAGTGAGCGCACAGGTATCCACTCCATCCTAGCGCAAGCTCACATACTATTTGCTTAGTATTGTTAAGGTATTTACATGTAACGAGAACATGGCAACAGAAATAATTTTGTTTGCAGAGCTTTTCAAATTATAACTGACTTACTGCAACCTTCGTCTGCGTGAAATTATTATAATTCCTTCCCTATTTGAATCGGATTTTGTTAACAATTTCAAGGGTATCGATATTAATTTATATGTATAGATTTCGGTTTCGATCCGCAGGTGAGCCGCGGGCGCGAGTGGAGCGGGCGGCGCGGCGACACAACTATATACAAGTATCTATTCACTGACATGTCTACTCCTGGCCTGGCTACGTTCTAAGCGACGCGCGACGACATACCGTTAGTAATGCTTTCTGTCTAGTCTCTCAAACATTATCCATTTAGAATGTGTAATCTAAACTAAACATTTAAATAGTCTTTATTTCGTTCGTCAGTATGTCATTGAATACTTATTTAGTGTATAGGTATTTTAGGGTAGTCCTGCAAGTCGATATAAATGATAGTATAATAGTACAATTATCATGTATGTCGATTTGTGGTTATATTCGCATCTACCTGACGAAATATAGACCTAACGGCGTTCGAGTGCACACTACAGGTGTTATCAAAAAGTTACCAAAAAAAATACTCAGAACTTTATACTGAATAGCTACAGGATAAGGAATAGTGTATTACAGTTTATTTTTATAACGCAATGTGCAATTGAATAATTTCAGCAATGTTTAGGGAACACATTCGTATGTGCTGGTGTGAATTCGAACGCCTATTAAGAATATTTGGTGCTACATTATACCGATATTGTAATATTAATTTATTGTAAGTAAGCTCGGACCGGCCCCGGCTCGCTAGTGAGCGCGTGCGTCACGTGTCTGTGGGCTGTTCATGTTTTATTCAACGACATCGCTAAATAATTATAATTGGTTGTGCCTTCTGTCGGACCGATAAGCTCAAAGTGGATACAAATATCTTATACAGCCATGAAAACGTTTGTATCTAGAGCTACCTCAAATAACAGTAACTATCTATTTATTTTATTTCGTATAATTTCATTGAATTATTACACTGAACTGTGTATTCGCGACATAATGAAATTTCATAATTTTTCAATGTGGTCTCACGCTTCCCACAGACATGTAAAATGAAGAATGTTCACTAATCTTGAATTTAACTCTCCGTATTTTCTGTTGAAAAAATAACTTTGGAACGGCCCGGTCGAGGCGTGTGTCATTTTACAACGCTCGCTCAGTCCGTGAGCGCTCTTCCGTGAGCGCTCTTCCGTGAGCGCTCTTCCGTGAGCGCTCTTCCGTGAGCGCTCTCCCGTGCCGCCGTACGTTTCACTAGAAGATTATATAAATAAATAAATGATAATGTGTATTGCCAAAATGTACAAATACAACCACTGGTGCACCAGGTGCGTAGCTACCGGCGTGGCAACCGTATCAATGATGCGGCCCCCGACTTACAAGGGTCCCTGATGAGGAAAAGAATCACTAAATCTTCTCACAACCTCAAATATTCTTCTTGATAAAAGATAAAATGAAAATATAACTTATCACTGTCCAAAAAGCTCGCTTTTAAACTCTTTCAGGATGCGGTAATTTTCTAGCTCTTCATTCAAGTCTTAACCGCTAGTCATGATCGCAGTTACACATTTTTTTTGTCTCACTTTGCTCGCTCACAAATTGTGTTAGTAAAATGAATGACAGCTAAAGCGATGCACGTCAGGATGCTATGTTCTTAGTTTTACAAAAATCATTTGTTTAATACTAATGATTTTCTCCTCTGTTTGGGCTTCGCCGCTCTCAGGTTCAAAGGACCCCCAAAAGGATGTGATTCAGGGCCCTACTAGGACTAGCTACGCCACTGATAGCACCGGAAAAGTTATCTAAGGAAAAGGCTAGAGGTTATGTGCAACTTGCACATATAACGGGGAGCATCATCACCATACTTGTTTCTTGCCTATCTGAGATAAGTCACGAAGAAAAATTTATATAAAAAAACACCTTACGTAAAAAGACATATAATATGGATATATTTGTTAAGTAAACTAACTATACACCGTGACTTTTTAGTCGTCTTACAACGGCAGCCCACTTCATGTATCCAATGAATACAAACATTCATAAAAAAAAAATAGGTATTTATGAGATTTTAATAATTTAAAAATAAAAATATTATTCAGTATTATGACGCACGACGTAGTTAACACCCTTTTGCGAGCGATGATCTACTGGACTCGAGTGCTGGGTAGGTAATGTTCTCCCGTTTGACACGTAAACATCATTAACAGGATATTTCATAATTTTATTCTATTTTTTTATTATTATTTTTCTTTGTACCTATTATGGAAGATAAAAAATAATCGCGCCTAGAGCTATTTTATGTCGGGTACATTGAGTGGACGACCTTTGTAAGACGACTAACAAGTCACGGTGTCACATTATTAATTAAAAATTATTACATAAACTAACAACAAACTATAAAAGGGCATCGAAAAACTCCCCAACGCTGTCAGCTGGTAATGTGTCCAAGAGACTGGCGGCGTTGCCATGTTGTATGACAACCCTTAGCCTCTGGCCAAGGTAAAAGCCAGCCCTTGGGTCACGGGAAGTGTCAACTAGGCGTTTCGAAATTTCCTTAAACAGACTATGAGCACTCGGACCCCACGACCCTAAACCAAGAGACCAACCTAACCAACCTAGAGTTTCAACCCCAAACGGCTCGAAAATATAGTTTCCACAAAGGTATTATTTTCGCCGCTTGAGGTTCTCTGCAGCCGCAGCGGCAGTGCCAGCACAGCACGATGAGCTTGGAAAATGTGATGGCGCAAGAGTATCGACGCATGTTGCGTCCCACACTGAAGGCCTACCCATCTTCCAAGGAAACAAAGACATGCCAAGCCATTGGGTTCTAAAACAGCTGGAACGCCGACGGTAACTAGAGCTCGTCGGATGATCGCCCCGCACTTCGGCTGCATGACAGGTCGTGCTGGCCGAGAGGATGGTGACAGCGATGAGGAGAAACCCGACTCCCACTCACCCACAGCCAGTAGGCGCGCACGGTCAGCAATAGTAGCAGACATGTTCAGCAGATTGTTCTGAACTACTCTGCATTAATAAAACTTATTAGAAAACCTAAAAATCCAGATTTCTTTAAAAAAAAAAACGCTTGTTAAATTATATAAAAGTTGGAAGCCGGCGAGACCCATTTTAATACAAATTATGAAATGCGTGCCGCCTATTAGTCGCGCAGTCGGGTAAGGTTTAGTATATCCGTTCAACACAGTTTTTACTGAGTATGCAGTAAGAGTATGTAGATATAGATAAAACTGTAATACTTATTTGATGTCTATAACGTAAAACTTAAAAGGTTTGTTAAGTACCTACTTGCGCTGCACCTGTGGAATTCGTTATGTTAGGTAAATAAAACAATATAGAACAGATATATCTATTTTCGAAATAGGTATATTAGGCAGACAGGAAGGAATTATCTTTGCATTTTTACCCATTTGGGCGGCAACGAAACCACTATTCCTCGATAAATAATGGGCAACCATAAGTTTTATCTATTTGGGACAATATTATTTGATCCTCTAAAATCTAATTGATCTATTGTAAATGAGCACTTTTAAAAATAAATTATGTATTTTTTTATGTTTAATCTTTATATTGATTATTGCGTCTATATTAGTTGATCTACGGATAAATTATAAATGAACTGCATTCAAGGTTACATGATAATTATGTTTTATAATATATTCAATTAATATTTAGAATACAAAAATAATATTTGATCCTCTTTGTACCCGACTACGGCGAAGCCAAAAAAATGGTTATGTGTTTGACCTGTATGTATGTCCGTTTCTATTTCCCTTGTAACTCCTAAACGGATGAACGGATTTGGATACCATATATACGTCGTTATAGATACGTCGTTAGATTTGTCTTGGTGGCGCGAGTGGCACTGGCTACATGGAAATGAAAAACAAAGAAAAATTGCGGATTTCGGGTGCCATATCGTGGAGGCAGATTTTTTTTCGTCCAATACCATCGAGTCGGGTATAACAATGTTATAGTAGTATTCCTTAACCTCAAATATTGTATATGAGAAATTTTACTAAAAGAAGATAAATAAAACGAGTTATTTCATGGTATTCCTTTTATTTAATATGGTATGTTACTAAGGAAAAGTAATCCTTATGATTAACCCTTTCGACCGTTATCATAAAATAAAAGTGATTATTTTCACATTATTGGTGGTTTCCTTCCGTGTGGTATAGCCGTGGGATGCTCCGTGTAATAAAAAAGTTTAATCGTCTGCGAAATCTTTTACGTTACTAAACTAAAAAGCTGGAAATAAAAAAGTAGATTAACAAACTAAAAAGCCTGACTGAAAATACCGAAAAGCATAAAAGAAGCACATTTTAAATTAATCAAAAGTTGAAAGCAGGCGGGGCTCATTTGAATATACAATTATGAAAACGGAATGGGCCCCGCCTGCTTTAGTTTAGTTATTGATCTTACTTTAACCAAAAAAGGAGGCTATAAATTCGAGCCTTATACGGGGTGAATTGGGGTGTACACCGACGCGAAAACGGTTGCCACGTATTTAGTTCATCATTCTGAGCCCCATTACATAGAAATTTTTCATCGGTTATTAAAAAAAATCAGCTGTTTTACATCTTTTACCGTGTAGGTATTGCTTTTTTGTAGGAAACAGCTGATTTTTTTGATGTTAAACATCTATAGCGGCGGGTTAGACCGACTGTTGGCGTAGCGACGCGTCGACACGGCTTGGCTGGCCTTTTCCCAACTATGTTAAGGTCGGCTTCCAATCTTTAACCGGATGCAGCTAAATACCCATATTTTACATAAAGCGACTGGCATGCGTCGAAAAAAAATACTTGCATAGGAAATTGACCAATAAATAAGGAGCACAATCGCGTTCACAAGTAAATAATAATACTTGCATGTGAAATTGTTCCGTAGATTCTTACAGATAAGGAGTATGATCGCATTTGGGAAAACTAACGCGGTGATTGAACTATTGAAGATCTGATTGAGTACCTACGAAGCTGTGAAGTTTGTAAACACTGCTACCACGTGGTCAGATTACCCGGACAAAATAAATTCGATGTTTCACATCTGCGAGGCGCCCCGCAACGGCTCATTTTTTTTAAATAACCGATGAAAAATTCTTAAGTAGGGGTGGCTCAGAATGATGTACTGAGCACGTGGTAACCGTTTTCGCGTCGGTGTTCCTTCCACCCCGTATTTATTCTTATTTCCTGGAACCACCATACAGTGACGTTATAAAAATAAATATTATTCGGATAGTTAGAAAATTCATGATCACTAGTTTTCAAACATTTTTTTTTTGTTTCCACAAATTGGAACTTGTCGCCTTTCCACCTCAAAATTGTAACAATGCTAATGATTTTTTTTAATATCTAGGATACTTGCGCGAAAGGACACATGTGCGAATGGACTCTGCGCGTACGGACGCGCTTGCGCGTCTAATAGCCCGTGAGATTCGTTGCAGACAAAACATAACATCACGCTTGATATTAATTAAACTTGATTTTGATTGTGACCCCATGTTCGTTTAGAGCTCCTTAGATTACCATGGATGTGACACCCATGACGTAAAATTCGCAACTTTTCACAGCCGTCATCTTTGATTTTGATTTCGATTCATCGTAAGGAATCTTATTTCCAGCAAGTATTGGTTCGCGCTAGTGTCTTCCGCGCATATGTAAAAAAGTAAAAACTCGTAGATAAAAATATACCCTTCTTTTATTTGTACACGGTTAAATAATTTAGTAGAGCAGCCTGCATGACATAACACGAGCGCGATAGCATGATTGTGCGAGTGAGAAGTGAACAACAGTTGACGAAATTTTGAAGTCCTTGTACCTCGACCCCTCGGCGGTCACTGAGGAAATATGGCAAACGTTTCTGTATATAAACTGAAATTTTATGAGTGTTTTGGTATTCTAATAATTTTCAGTTTACGTTAATTTTAATGTTTTTTATTTTATTTTGTCGTGTCATTCAACAGTGGCCCTTCGATAAAATCGAATAATAACACAAATCTATTGACAGAAACTACGTATTTTTTTAGAGCAAAAACCGCGAAATTTGACGATATTATCGTAATCAGATTAAAAATAATAAAAGATTTTTTACAAAACGTACCGAAACAACTTTTGCCTCAGAAGGAGTGCGGAAACAGAACTTGAACTCGCGTTGGGCGCGAGAGACCTCTTTTCAACGCCAGATTTACGTAACAAGAGCCGAGTGTTATGAACTTTAAAAAATACGTAGTTACGTACATAGTAAGCATATAACCAATAATGTGGTGCACTAAAAGTAATTGCAATTCGTTTATAACTTTAGTCAAAAAACAGTGTAAACCTGCGCGAATATTTCGACGGGCTGTCAATGTTACTGGACTGGGTCCTTAAGGGATTTTGTACCTACCTATTAGCATCTCTCATTATCTGAAATTGTGCATATTAGTGTGTTGTTTAGATGTGTGTCTCAAACATACACTGGACGAGCACCGCATCGAACGCAAAGCGTTGCAGACAATTTAGCCAAATAATACAACAATACACGTATTATTCATTAAATTATTCACAAAATGTAACGCTTTAAGTAGGTATGTAATTATTGTGTAAATAAGATAGGACATTATACCAGCTGTACTGTGTGAACTTGTGTTTATAATATATGCTGGCAGGGATAAGCAACGACCGATATCTTTAATGACAGAGCCGAAGCCGTCGCATCACACGCGTGTTACGGGTAAGAGACTTGTGTGCACACACTCGACACGCGTTTCATGGCTGGCAGTTGCATACCTACTTGCCTTTCTCCGTAACTGTATAGGGACGATAAATATGTCACTGTTTGAGACACCTGGTAAAAGAGCACGACAGACTAAGCTTATGACGCCTGAAGCGTGTACTGAATTCAGACAATCAGAATCGGAGAGACGCGAGTTAAAGCTATTGTAGATCATAAAATAATGTACCACTAATGCAATATTTCATAGTTTATAGGCGTTTGTTTCGGTATTTAAGTGTCATTATTTGGATACCGTGGATACTCCTGAGACCAGATGAGTGTCGCACATCAAAACACAGTGGACTGGCCGCGGGGTGCCTCCGTGTTTCCGTCGTTTAGTGGTACGGACTCAGTTAGGACCGTTTTGCTACTTTGTAAATAAGACGCAAGTTTAGACTACTACTATCATTCATTTTATCCTAAGCCTATCTCTAAAATTGGCCATTGTAAAATTATGATTATATTATTTGTTTAGTTTCCCAGTTAGTGTTCATTACTGTTCATACATGACGGCGCAGACGCAATAGTAGCACGCCACCCAAGTGTTCACGAGGTGCTACATAAACGCAAAGTTGTCATACAAATTATATTAGTTAGTTGTTACTTATACACACGTACCCCAACACCGACTTCGTATTTGTACATATTAGTGAGCTTCTTATCTGTAATACGCCCAGATAAGTGTATTTTTTTTTCGTTCCAAATAATTTTTGTCTTGTGATTGACAGAAAGTTCCTAAGACTCAATAAGTAATAGCTGCCATTTTTTAAATTATATAAGATTTTGTTCACTACGTAATAAGTTAACGATTTTGTGTTCGTTTGTAGAATAGATTTAATGTAACAAATTATGCCCATGTTTAAATCTAAGGATTTTATTATTTATCATTTCACATTTGTACCGCAATGAAATGAGGGATATAGGTAGCTATAGCGTTAAGTGATATAATGAGCATTTATCTGTAACGATGAATAGATTGTAATATGTGATGATTATGTTGATTTACATTGAACAAAAGTTTGTTAATATTGGAGATGTATTGCAGAATTCACTTATGAAATGTGTGGCCATAGAAAACGATAGTTAGTTGTAAGCGGTTGTCACGCGTTGTGATCAAACCTTAACTATGTCAACATGATGAACAAATGGATAAGTTGCCAATCGGTTGTTAAATATATTTAAACTTGCATTTCATCTATGATGTAATCGATTTTTGCTTTTACGTATTACCTATGTAATTTAAATGTACATTTTACATAATAATAATTGTTGTTGTTAAAATAAAACATGGTTAATATGTTGATCTTTCAATTATACCTATTTACCAAAAACAGTGACAAATGGGATCCAAAAGAATAGTAATGTCAAAAAATTTACATCCATCATAATCTGCTTAGCATGAGCCACGGGAAGGCCGTGCCTCACCCATTCAGATTTAGGATTTCTTAAAAGTTATGGCTGATGCCACAGTCTTACTGTACGTAATAAACTGTAGCGTACACTAGAATCACTCTGAAACTATTTTTTTAAGGAAACAAATGAGCTCAGTACACGAAACGTCCTACCGCTGCAAACTTTTATCACAGAGGCTCATTTTTCTGCCTCTGCATTGGCATTCCTATTGGATTTAGAATGATCAACTCATATTGACCAAGGCTGAAATAAATTAGAAGCTCCATGCCGCGAGGCCTTAATAGGCAAGACATACACAAATCGATCATGTAGATTATAGGTAGATATTCTAAACTATCTGAATTTATTTGAGACATCGTCATCACATTCTCCTGCCCTTATCTCAATTTATTAGGAGTCGGCGCAGCAGACACCCCTTGTAAATTTCTGAATGAAGGGTCAAGAAAAACTAATAACCTATGCCAAGCTCTTTGAGCTCGCCTCACTCGCTCTTGTTAGTTCCCTTTGTGTTACTCGAGTTAGTCATTACTTCTGAATAAAAGGACTAAAGAAAAGCTAACTTGTCTGGAGTGCAGAGCTTAAGTTGTTCTTAGACTTTTCAAAAAACTCGACATAATTTAACTTCTACATGTACCCTAAAATACAATGTATAGAAAACCTAACCAATCCCAGATGCTAACAAAAAAGCTAAAAAGTTTTTTTTTCTTTTCTGCCACATGATTCAAAAGCTGACGACGCCCTTGCTGGCTAGCCTTTCCCCAATGTTGGGATCGGTTTCCAGTCTAATTGGATGCTGCTGAATTCTATTGTTTTACATGGAGCTGTAGCAGCACTTCAAAAAGCGCTACAGCAACATCGTACTACAACGCCATCTATCCCACAAAAGAAGACCTAACATCAAAATTCCTAAATCGCGCAGTTAAAATTATCCGCGACTTAAGGACTCTTACGGTTAACAAAACGTGCAAGCTTGTACACGGCACGGCAAAGCTACCGGTCGAGACAACGACCAGGTGCGGGTAAGTACAGGATTATTATGTGCGAAAACGTCCGGCGCGCCGATACACTCGCATAGACTGCGACAGGCTCAGGCTGTACAATCTTAGAACATTTTACCATGCAACTAGGAGAAAATAATGTTACCAAATTAAAAGACTACCGTAATCTAGTAACAGGTCCTTCTCCTAATGCATTTTTAATTTTGTCGTATTATAAAATCATGTATCGCTGGTTTGTGAATACAGATGGCGTTTGCGGACGCTAACCGACTAAATTGAAAATAGATTGCAATATACTACAGCTTCACTGACGAACTGACTATTTTATTCTTGCTTCATTATACTCCATCAAATGAACGCCAAATGTTACCATTAATAAAATAAATATTCTGTTTAGTAGTTTATTTTATTATAATTGAACTAAATAAACTACCAAACTTTTTAAGTAAATTCGAAATACGCGTAATATATCAAATAAAATCATAAAATATGTTTTTAACAAATAAAACATTACTACAGGCATACATTTTAATGTAAGTGATACTCTAAATAAAACCTGCTGAATTGGTGTCGTAGTAGTTATTTTGTACTTTTTACTTGCATCAATGAAGCAAGCTGTCAAACAATCAATCTGACGGTCGTTTTTGTTATTTTTCAAGAAATTGGAATTGGAATTTTGAATGGAAGACAATATTTGTTACCCTTAAGATTTGGAGATATCATCCAGTCTGTTCTTGAAGGCATTCAATGTGTTATTCAACAACAACAAATGTGTTAACGACAAACTATATATTATTATTATTGTTTGACGAAATGTCGCTAAAAGCTAACATTACTAACAATAAAAGAAAAGATTTGATTGTATTATGTATGACCTACTACGACGACTGTTGCACCAATGCTTAGGCCAAAATAAATGACTGATTATAATAATATGGGTTTAATTT
Organism: Noctua janthina; assembly: GCA_963576755.1. NCBI lineage: Eukaryota > Metazoa > Arthropoda > Insecta > Lepidoptera > Noctuidae > Noctua > Noctua janthina. The sequence continues at coordinate 786,794 of OY755055.1, read as the reverse complement.
TCTGCAGCCAAGTAGTTCCTTAATTTATTCATATACGTTAGTATATGAGTAAATTACGGGGTTAATAAACATAAATTACCTAATTTTAAAATAAAAACCTGCCTGGAAGCAAGAATGATGGTAGAAGTATACATCTACACAATTATATACATATCAGGAAAGTTGTAGGTTTGTGGATACAGATGGCGCCACCAAACGCTTTCCTTCTGAACCCGTTGAGTAAAGCCTCTATACCTACATAAAAAAGTACTCTGTGAACAGGCTGTACAATCTTAGAACATTTTACCATGCAACTAGGAGAAAATAATGTTACCAAATTGAAAGACTACCGTAATCTAGTAACAGGTCCTTCTCCTAATGCATTTTTAATTTTGTCGTATTATAAAATCATGTATTGCTGGTTTGTGAATACAGATGGCGCTTGCTGACGCTAACCGACTAAATTGAAAATAGATTGCAATATACTACAGCTTCACTGACGAAGTGACTATTTTATTCTTGTTTCATTATACTCCATCAAATGTTACCATTAATAAAATAAATATTCTGTTTAGTAATTAATTTTCTTATAATTGAATTAAATAAACTACCAAACTTTTAAGTAAATTCGAAATACGCGTAATATATCAAATAAAATCATAAAATATGTTTTTAACAAATAAAACATTATTACTGGCATACATTTTAATGTAAGTGATGCTCTAAAATCTGCTACATTGGTGTCGTAGTAATTTTGTAATTTTTACTTGCATCAATGAAGCAAGCTGTCAAACAATCAATCTGCCGGTCGTTATTGTTATTTTTCAAGAAATTGGAATTGGAATTTTGAATGGAAGACAATACCAATAATATTTGTTACCCTTAAGATTTGGAGATATCACCCAGTCTGTTCTTGAAGGAATTCAATGTGTTATTTAACGACAACAAATGTGTTAAGGACAAACTATTATTATTAATGTTTGACGAAATGTTGTTAAAAGCTAACATTACTAACAATAAAAGAAAAGATTTGATTCTATTATATATGACCTACTACGACGACTGTTGCACCAATGCTTAGGGCAAAATAAATGACTATGATTATAATAATTATGGGTTTTATTTTCTGCAGCCAAGTAATTCCTTAATTTATTCATATACGTTGGTCTATGAGAAAATTACGGGGTTAATAAATATAAATTACTCTATAATAAAAACCTGCCTGAAAGCAAGAATGATGGTAGACATATACATCTACACAATTATATATACAACGCGTAACAGAATAAACGCAATTCCTGAAAGTAGTTGGTTCAGAATCGGCTTCTGAATCGATTTCCGTCATAAAAAATAGGTGTTAAATTTTGAGGGAAAAATCTTTTAAATAACTTAAATTAGAAACACAGTATCATGACAAATTAATACAATCCTTAATTCAAGGAAATTGAAACCTTAACTCAGAGCAATAAAGGCCACTGAAACGCATGACATTATTTGTAGTTCGCTCATAGCTCGTAATACACACACGTAAATAATATCAATGCATTTTACATCAAAAGTAGTGTGCGTCAAATAAAGTGGTGATTTAAAGGAATTCCAACTTTATCTCCTATGAGTAAGGCTTATTTGAATACACGTCCTAACTTAGTTGGTCATCAGAGTATCCCTACAAACAATTTTTAGGCATTTTTACAAAATAAAATTATTTAATTTGAAGAAATTTACGCGCGCGCGTCCCTCAAGTTCTCGAGCCATCCTCAATGTTGCACAGGCTCGAAGCGTGTTTCCGCATCTTGGTGAGAATTGTGCCAGGATTATTCCGTTCTGTCTTAACTGACTCAGAGTGGATAAGGTAAGGGTTTTTTTATATTAAATGGGCCTACTCTTGACCTCAATCTTATCCTGAAGACAGAGACGAAGTCGACGATGGAATGATCTAACTCAAAAGAAGCCTATAAACATGCGACTTAAATAGATTCTCAGGTTATATGAACTCCGGAACACCAACACAGGCAGGGAATTACACTCCTTAGCTGTGCGCTTAATAATGATGTAGCAAAGTGCTTCGTGCAAATGTGTGGAATATTGAGGTGTGGCTGATAACCTGCAGTACGTCTGGACTCCCGGTGGAAGAAGGGAGATGGTGGAATCAGCTTGCAGAGCTCTTGTGGACCTCTTGGTTATACTGATACAAATATGTATTTATGGTATTAAAATTTAATGTGCTACAAAGTTCTTGGTAACCATTCTGGTAACAATTACATCAGTCAAGTCTTGATCAGTGGGTATATTATTCAATTTATATACACTATTCAGAGTCTTCTTACATGTAAACTCTTTCAAGTCACTCATAGGTAACAATTCACCCTCAATTTGTGGTAAAATCTCTATACTAGCATCTGATTCTTCAGTCACTAAAAAACAAACCAATAATTTCATGTCCTTTTCTATGCCAAACTTGCTCAAACTTTGTGTAATGTTTTTTGAGATTGATAAATTATACAAAATCTCGGAAAACACTGTTCTGGTGACCATTGTGTTATGTTTCTGAGACAGCACAGACTTGTTTGCTGCAACCGCTACTTGGAAGGGTTCTACTATTAATTGGGGCTTGATAGCAGCACAACACCAAACACCTTGCACAATGTTATTTCTTATAAGTTCCATATTCTGTACATTTTGGAATAGATACATCTTCAATGTAGTTTGAGTGTCTGGATCTAGTTCAATTACATAAGGCTCTCGCGTCATGGTTGTCGCTGAAATTAATAAATTAATTTTATAAAAAAAAAAGTAAGGAAGCAATCTAAAATAGGTACAAAAACCGGTGTAAGTTACGGACCAGGCGAACAATAATAAATTAATAAACCATAATACCTGAGTTTTAGGGTTTTATCACGCACAGTTCCTTGCCGATCAATGTTACTTTAATTCAAATAAGTTAGTAGTACAAGCGCAGTTCCGTTTTCGTATTTCCCTTCAGTTTTTTTTGCGTCCTTCAATCAATAATTTAGGTTGTTTTGATCCACACCAGACGGGAAAATAATTATGTTAATCCCAAATAGTAGATGACTTATACCGAACGGGTTATAATAGTATATGCTGTCCCGAGTCCCGGCTGACTCGCGCACACGTTCTAACAAAACTGACATTGTGTCAACTTGTCACATCTATCAATGTCACTGGCACGGGGCACCATAGTTTATACACATCTCACTAACTGCGTTCTGCGTTCGCACTGGCGAAACAATCACATTAAAGCATAGTTGAAATATCTCGTTCTTACTTCTGTCAATTGAAATCTTTATCTCTATCGGACACAATGTGAATATTTGACCTGCCTCAAAAACAATGAAGGTTTCGATATTTTTTCTGACACCAGATGTCACCGCGTAGCCGTCTGGTCTAAACAACTGTCAAATTATACTGAATGATAATGGTGACCGTAACTTTATCGTCTTGCACCGTTTTACAATACAAGGTGCAGTTTTGCATCCTAGTCAAAATTCATTAGCTTCACAAAAGACATAAAATATACTCAATTTAAAAACTTGGTCAATAATAAATAAAGCTGCTGTTTCAAATTGCTTAAATTTGACAATATTTCAGATTACCACGAAAGTAATTTCAACAAAACAAACTTAATCACCCATCGCGCGACATGTCGCTGTGAAGTAAGTAAGTATATTTATTTGCATAAAATGTGGTATATATAGGATGTTATAAAATGTAATAGAGCAGGACACATTCCGCCATCATAATTGCATGATCATCTTTTACATAAGATAGTTACATTAAAATGAACAACATAGGTACGTACGTATCCAACATAGAATATATACATAAATCTCTAATATAATTTATGAATAATTTAAAGATCTAAGCGAACCTTAACCACTTTCGTAAAAGAAAACAAAATTTGCGATAGGGCAGGTCTACATTTTTTTTAGGTAGCGAGTTATAAACTAATGGTGTCATATACACGCAGCTGTGTCTAAACATTTCTATCCTGGGAACTGGTAATTCTAAATTTGAGTGAGTGCTTTTACGTTTGTTTAGTATTTTTATTTTGGAAAAGATTTGTAGGCTATAGATACCTACACTGCCTGCAGTTCGGCTGCTCCAAATATTGCCGAGGTTTGTCGAACCGCGCGACTTGCGGCTCAATTTGTTAGTTTAACAAATTTAGCTACTTCATAGATGTACCTATATGCTAGGGGCGGTCAATAGTTTTTCAGATTTTAATATGGGTCGACAGGATTCAGGCCACTACATATTAAAGATTGCACGCAAGCATTTTTTTTGTGCTACTAAAACTCGTGACAATTCTGCTGTGTATCCCCATACAACTATAGCTTAGCGAATTATGGAACACACATATGCATGATACACCGATAGTGCGGTTTGTTTAGAAGTTGTTTCTTTGACCTTCTAGCAAATACGAATTTGTTGATCTTTTTACAAATGTTATCAATGTGCTCCTTCCACGTGAGATGTTAGTTAATTATTATGCCTAAAAATTTGGTACTACGGATTTGTTCTCTTTGTTGATTATTAAAAGTAATGTCTAAATGTTTGTCTGTACTTTTAAATGTTTTGAAATTTATTACTTTTGTTTTCTCAAAATAAATCTTTCATTAATTTTTGTATAATTTCTTAGGGTGTGTTCAACATTTTGAAGGCTTTTATCTTTACATCCATTAGAACAGTAGTATCATCTGCAAATAAAACACAAACATGTTTGCGTACTGCTTGTGGTAGATCATTTATATAAATGAGGAATAGTAGGGGCCCTAAAATACTGTGCCAGGCGCCGTGCCGTACTAAACGCAGCGCGACCGTAAACCGTGCTCTAGGTACCTACAACGACCGATCAGACGCGGTCCCAGAAGTCTTTAGGGGGGGGGGGGGGCGTCACAAGGGGCCATAGCCCGGAATTTGGGTGGGGACCGATTGGTGGGGGGTATTATCTATAATCATCAACTTTTGAAAAACGAAGGTACATCAACCATCTCTGGATTTAAATAAACAAAACAATTAAGGGCGCCAGGTTTATTTCCGGGGGAGCATCTTTAGCTTTCAGAAATCGTGTTAGTTTATAAAGATATACTGAAAAGAACGCAGAATTTCAGAGCGAGCAAAGCGAGCTCGAAAGTTTTAGCACTACATCGGGTAGGTTAGATTTTCTTCTGACCATTCATACAGGAGTTGTGTAGGTACTCAGACTCAGACGCAAGTGCGAACGAGTTTGAAAATTTTTGCGCCCTTCTGCGGATAAATTAAAATCTTTTTGTTCATTCATTCAGTAATGAGTATAGGAGGAACTCTGTCAACTTGTCGAGAATTCATTGTACCAGACCTCTCAGACTCAAGAGCGAGAAAAAAGAGCTCAAAATTGAAGCCGCCCCGCGTATTAGGTTATATTTGTTCATTTATACAGAGATGAGAATAAAAGTAACCGAGATGCATTAGCGAGCGAAGCGAGGTCGAAAATTTCAGAATTCTGATCGTATGAATTGAATTAAATCGCGGGTCAAAAACGCTAGAATTAAGTTAAATTTACGTTTCGTTTCAAGCTCAGTGATTTACCAATATTTTTAGAAAATTATTTTAAACACGACGCTGCTCCGGCAGCTAAATTCGCATGGGGGCGCTTCAGATAAATCCCCTTGACCCCCACAGAGACAGAATCCTCAAATTCAGATTCGATACTAGACCCAACCCCGTCAAACTGCCGATGATTCCGCAATCCTTGCGTAGCAGCCAGCATGACTTTCTATAATGGCTGTTCCCGAATGGGAAATAGTTCCGCGAACATCTGGATGGCTCATCGTAATCTGTCTCCACTCTCCACTGATGGCATACAAGCGAAGCATCTTGAATAACACAACATTCTTTCACGATGTACCGAGGGCGCAAGGAGCGGAATTTTGCAAAGGCCTGTACGCGGCGGCGACATCAAACAAACTGATTGTTGCGGGGCCAGGGATGCGCGCACGCCTTCTTGGAATTTCAGAGAATACGATATCGAATAAACATTTGCGTTTTAATACGGGTGGTCCGTGGTTCACACTTACCGATTTCCGTAAAAATAAGAAAAAAAGAATACCCCTACCCATTTATTATTGATTCGGGTCGAGAATCATTAGAATTCAAAGCTAAGTGACAGCCTGTATAAATATGGATTACGAACAAAGAAAAGTAGTAACTAAATATTGAGCTTAATAAAATTGCAGAGGCACCGCTGCAATTTTATTAAGCTCAATATTTAAAGAAGTCAATGGTACAAATACAACGAAATGACCAACGTTGCCAACGTAATTACAAACACATGACAATGACATACTTATTAGTTCCATGCATCAACATCTACCACTTCTTTTATTTTTGTCTGCCTAAAACTAGTAAGTTCAAGGTAAGGTAAAGCCATAGACTACTATATTATACAAGACCCTATCCTATCAAGTCGGGACCACCAGCATAATATGCCTTACAGATTCAGAACATTCTACCAAATTGGGGGTGATAATAACTGCACAACTTTATTTGACTTTGACAAATGACAGCACAACACGAACACAACAAAACAAGAAAGTATCACAGGTACACACACGCACATCACGGAATCTTTGTACAGAGTTGGCGGAATTCGAAACGAAGTTTATGTTTATCTTGTACGGTGATAAGATTGTTCAAGTCCAATCACGAAAATTATTTGCTCTCGTGATATAATACTATAGCTTTATGTCGTAGTTGTGTTGTGTAGATATCAGTCTGGAAGTTAACTGTTTACTAGTGTATCCTGAATGAAAATGTTGATTCCAAGGCTGTTTAAATGCAGTTCATTAATAAAAAATGGATCGGTGCGTTTATTAGCGACTCAGACCCAGCAGTATACTGAGAACGTGAGTCCTGTGGTGTACGAGAAGTTATTGGGGACGGACAGGGGCATCGCGCTGTACGGACTGAACAGTCCCAAAGACCGTAATGCGCTGGGTTTCGACATGATCGAGGCCATGCGGGAAGTCAACCAGTTAATCAGAGAGGACACAAAGGTGTCTGTTGTCATACTGCACAGCATGGTGCCTGGCATATTCTGTGCTGGTAAGAATCAAACAGGATTTTAAATTACCTCATGCAAGTTAGTAACTTGTTTTCCAGAAGGAAAAAAAACTTACAGCCATTGAAATATTAAAAAACTTTTTTTTTAATATGTCAATGCTTACGGCCAATAAAATTACATAACTTCACGCCAGTAATCTCTGAAGGTTTAGGTACAGGTGTCCCTTGTAGTACCCACATTTCACCAGTTATGTTTGTAATTCCCATGTAATAGGGGGTGAGCTTGTTGCCATCAACCGGCCACACATCCAAAGTCTGTGGCTGCTACTAAGTAATTCATGAAGGAAAAACTTTACCCCGGTCCTACGCACAAAAGTTGTAGTACAGATCCCTGATTATTATTTGATATTTGTAATATTTATTATCAAGCTGAATCTTCGTGAATAGCTTAGTTTCGATGAGACGCCCAACAATTTCCTATACGTAAATTCTCGATTGTAATAGCTAACACCCCATGCTGGGATAAAATATGTTGATTTGACGATTCTCAAAAATGTATTACCAACTTTGGGTTGTTTAGTTAAATCTCAATATAGTTATCTAAATTAGTCGAAAAAATATTTGTTCCACAAAATGTATGGTTTCATCAGAGTCCGGGGTCCTTCCAATCCAACATGTATGGATAACGAGGTCATCAAAAATGAATGTGAATGAATGATGTATTTTGAAATAATAATTTATTTAAGCACAAGTAAAAAAAAAACGACTTAAACATAATTGAAATTTATGCCAAGCTTGGAGATAATTATCTTGTTTTTTAAAGTTTCATCAGTCTTTTCCTTGGTCCCTTCAAATTGTTTGAATACATACAATAAAGTGTAAAACAGTTTAATGGGATTTTTGTCGTTTTCACCAACGCTTATAAATTATTTTATCTCCGTAGTAACTCAGACGAAGATAATTCTTGAATTTCCTTGCATAGTTGAATATTTTCTAAGGATACCGTTTTTGCATTATCCAATAATATTTGCTTTTCTTCTAATTAAATAGATCGAACATACTTAATGCCGTCGTATTTATTTCAGAGTCTGTCACAGAGCTTTTACTAGAAACACTGTAGGTGGCCTCTAAGTGGATATTTGGTGTTACACGCGCCATATGTTCTTAGTTGTACATTCTGGGTACTAAAACAAATAAATCAAAATTTAATGACCATAATTATAATATACCTAACACCTATACAACATTAGTTTTAGTATACGCGAAACCTGAAACACTTGTCGAGTATTTTTATGTAAAGAATCTATGTACAAAATTTCAAAACCGTATCATGAAAAATCACAAAGTTATAAGCTTATTCTGTTACCTGGTTGTCCGCACAAAAGCGTGGTCACCACGCAACGCACTGATAAACATAATTTGGCAGTAGGTACATAAATTTTTGCGATAGGTACTTAATGTAGCTCGGTGTCCAACTTGTAACTTTTTTTAAATATTTTTGGGACAAAATATAAAATGGTTTAAAAATTATTCGAATCGATTTACTTACTTATTCTGAACAAACTATATTCAGATTTCGCAATAAACTAAAAATAATGTTGTTTATGTAGTGTCACTTTTACGAATAGCAAAGAATAAATCATGCTCATTTGATAGGGTCGTGTCGCCGGTATCGCGACCACCTGCAATAGGCGACCATTTGACGGACTAAGTTTATTTAAATCAAGATTGAGATTGAGATTTGTAGAGGTTAATATAAATAAAAAATAAATCTAACGTGCTCTATAAATAATTATAATATAAGAATTTACACAGTTTGAAACAAATGGGTTAACACAGAGCCGAAAAAAAAATTGCTTAATGTGCGTCTAGATTCAGTGGTGAGTGGACGTACCGCGAGTTGGAAAAAAAATAACACGGCGCGCGGCGTTCAAAGGTAAGTTTTATTACTTATTTCATGTTTTACACACAAGTTAGATGTTAAATTGTAAAATCGATATGTTTTGGTTATTATTAAGATAAAATCAAGTGGTCGGTAATCGAAATGCTTATTTATCAAAAACGTTAGATAGCGACCACATGGTCGCAAACCGACTAGAACCGCATTATTCTATTTTGATTAATATGATCCTAATGCTTCATACAGGGCTGTTACAATTTTGAATGTAGCATTGTAAAAGTTTTCCTTTGTAGTCCTTTGGTAAGCGACAACCAGTTTCTTTGAAAGAACTTTGTTTAATTTACGTACAAAATTGAGTGCTAAACAGGTGGTCGTAAGCCAAAATAATCGAAATAAAGACGTTGGTTTCCGGCCACTATAATTTAGTATGAGAGAAATAACGGCCGCTAACAGAAATAAGTATGAAAGTTCATTGAGTACCTATGCGACCACGTCTGATTTTTTTAATTTGGTTGGTTATTGAAATGTCCGTTTAATAATTATTTTAGCAAGCAACCATGTGGTTGTACAATATCTGTCTAAAACTATATATTATTATTTTTCAGTTTAAAACAAAATTAGTCATAAAAACAGCAATAAATCATTTTATATTTTTTTATCCAACAAAATCGGCCATGAAACGGGATACAAAAACTTATGAAACTTAATAACTTTCAATTTAAAAAAACATTATTGACTGGCTAGAAAAATACTATTATGACGAAACAGAAAAGCTATTCGGCAGCGTTACATGACACCCTGTCACTTTCACACACACACAAAAACCCTCACATCACATATACACATACAGCCTGACATCACACACGGACTCACACTCACCTCAGTCACACTTACCCACACTTTTAAAATGTATACTCCAATTTTAAATTCACTTTTTTTTTCTCTCTTATATTTTATGTTTGTAAACACTTTTAATGCATGCCATATCTTATAGTGTATCCACTTTTTTTTTTGTTTATCCTTTTTTATATGTTCCCTGTGAATTGAGAGGTCTGACTCTTGTGATACAGGGAATCCTAGTACAAGAGCCAGAGCTACACTGATGTTTGAACAATAACCTGTTAATAAAGATTTAATTTTTATTTTATAAAACTTTTTTTTAGATGGACCACCCTCATAATTCAGAGTCAACAAAAAGAAAAGAAAAAGACTGTCCAGTACACTGAAGAAGCCCTAAAAAAAACTCGATGATATCCGAAAAAAAGGGAAGGGAATAAGAGAAACATGTAGACTGTATCAGACCCCAAGGACCACGATACAAGTTCGGCTTAATTATGAATAAGAAACGCGGAATATCATCATCATCTTCCTGCACCAGTCCCATGTTACTAGGGGTTGGCGCAACACGTTTTTTTCATCCAATCTCCTCTGTCAACCGTCACTCTATCATTTACTCCTTTAACTTTCATATCATTCCTCACAATATCCATACATCGTTTCTTTGGTCCTCCTCTCCCTATCCATCCATCAACGTTTATATTCATCACTCTTTAATCGTCCCTCCTCATCACATGTCCATACCAAAACATTCGATTCCTTTTCAACGTTTTTGTAATTGGCGCAACTTTTAAACTTCCTCTAATATGTTCTATACCTTATCCATTCTTGTCATACTACACATCCACCTCAACATTCTCATCTCTGCTACATGCAATCTTCTTTCATCCATCTTCACAGCCCAGCATTCCGATCCATACAGTACGACAGGTTTAATCACGGACTTATATATTTTCCCCTTTAACTTGAGGGGCATCCGTGGGTCACAAGTTGTTTCAGTGACCTGCCGCCATTTCATCCATCCTGAGTTGATCCGGTGCTTTACGTCTCGGTCTACTTCGCCATGCCCTTGGACAAGCGACCCAAGGTACCGAAAAGCGGAACAGATCGGTATGGGCGTCCCGGCAAGAGTTATGTCTACAGGACTGCAGAGACCGCCGAAATCACAGAATAAGTATTCTGTTGTTTGACTTTCAGGCCAACATCCTCCAGTCTTTGCCACCACACCTCCAATCTGCTCTGGACCTCTAGGCCAGTCTCGGCAACCAACAAAATGTCGTCGGCAAACAGCATACACCAGGAAGAGGTAAGAGCTCTGAGCCGACCCTTGGTGCCCGCAGTAGACCGGACTTGGGTACTACATCGACTGTACATCGCTCGGATTAATTGCACCTACTTCCCAGGCATACCTTTCTCTTTCAGGGCCCACCACAAAACCTCACGGGGTACCCGGTCGTATGCCTTTTCGAGGTCGATGAACACTATGTGCAAGTTTTTGTGCGTACTTCTGTATTTCTCGCACAGCTGGCGGATGACAAAACCGGCATCCATCGTTTCCCGACCAGGCATAAAACCGAATTGGTTTCGTGAAATTTCACTATCTTCTCTCAGTCGTCTTTCAATAACTTTCTCCCAAACTTTCATACTATGCGCCATTAGTTTTATTCCTCTATAGTTATTGCACTCCAGCACATCAACTTTATTTTTATAGATGGGCACCAGCGAACTGTTGCACCACTCGTCAGGTATGGCTTTTTCCAGCAACAACTTATTGAAACGCGGAATATGATTCCTAAGATAATTTTAAACCAGATGACTAGAATATATTGATGTTGATTATTTTTAAATGTACATATTTAGGATATTGTTTGACTAATGATTGTTAATTCTATTACAACTAATAACTAAGTTCCTACGAAATGTAAGATTGTTTTTTTTTTTAATTATAAGAAAACATTACACTAAAGGATTACCATATTTGTTTTTATTAAGAGGCAAATATTAAAATATTTTTAAAGCGATTATAATTGTTTTAGTGGCATATTTTTCATATTAAAATAGCTGTCGCAAATCAGCTCACTGGTGGTCGTAAACTGATAAAAATGGTCACAAACCGACGTTTTCGCTATATTTTCTCATTTTCAGCATTTTATAAATATTTTTGTATGATGATCTTTCCGTTTTGTAGCTTAATGTTACATAAATCATTTGTGTAAACTAAGAATAACGTTGGGCCGAGAATGCTGCCTTGAGGAACGCCGAACTCATTAGGTAGTTCGTCACTGATCCAATTATCTATTTTAGTCATTTGCGTTCGGTCAGACGAATAGTCTGTAAAAAGTTGAAATGACTGACTTCTCACACCCATTTTTTCTAATTTTTTTTATCAATGTTCTTAACAACAACAATACGTTTACAATACGAATTTGAATGCCATTTACAAGTTTCCACATTTATAATTATTCGTTATTCTATTGATGAATTTATAAATAATGTTAATGATTAATCTTTTTAAAAATAATGTAACTATAATGAATGTTTTGTAATAATAATGAGTGATAGAAACCGACATTTTTAGTAACATTATTATGTATTGCATTGAAATATTGTAAAATTTTGCATGTCATTTTTATCTGACTATATATGTATTTAGGAACCTCAACTGATTTTAAGACCAAAATGTACCAATACTTATTGCAAATAAATGATTATGATTGGATTTATTGGATATATTATTATTTATTTATTTATTTTTTAGTAAGTTAGCAATAACGCCGAAAGATAGGTACTTCTCTTTAAAGTAAAATTAAGTATTTTGAATAATTAATTAAATTAATTAAAAATTTGAATTAAAAAAAGAAGAAGGAAGGAAGGTCGCAGGTTCAAACCCTGCTCGCACTCGATTTTTTCTTTCCTTATCAAAACAGCAGTAATTCCCTACGCATGGTTTGCGTAAAAAACATATTTAAAAATTTGAATTAATTCATTTAAAAAAAAAAAAATGTATTAATTCTATTAAATTGGAATAAAATACGTACTAGAAATTAATATTGCAATATCACGCGAGAACTTCCACGCGCGAATCCTATGCGTAGCGAGATCTTGAAAATGTATAAATTTAGTTATTTATTTAAAACTTAGTTAATCGAGCGAACGACGATTGACAACAACGTAGTGCATGTAGGTCAAGATTAGGAAGAACGGCAACGTAGACTAGTGATACATACCTGTTTTCTTGTAGGACATTGTTTCATTTGGACAGAGAACACACTAACCTATTATGTAATATTTTTGTCCTACAGTTAGGTAATAAGAAAAATGGTCTTGTGGTATTAACAATTTCTGACCGTAGGACCGGGATAACGTACCACGCAATTTGTAGGACAATGTGGCTGTTCATTTATATTAAATTAATATTTACTAAGCAACAGTAAAAAAAATCAGCTAGTTAGTAATCATTTTTAATTACCTCGTTATCGATACATGTTGGAAGGAGGGGACTCTTATCAAAACTGTGGGTCTTTTATTAAATGATTATCATTATTCAGAAAAATATTTGTCTTTTTTTTTATTAATGATAATTTAAAAAAAAAAACCAGTTATTAATAGATTTTTGAGAATCGTCAATTCGACATATATTTTATCCCTGCTACCCCTATTAAGTACCACAATCGAGAAGTTTTTTAAGAGAAAAAGTAGGACGTCTCATCAAAATGAAGCTACTCACGGAAAATATCTTGATAGTAATAAATTGTAAAAATGGACCCTGGACTATTTGTATGTCAATTCACACATCTTTGCTAATTTTTGTTTGGCCTTGCCTAGTACTGTTTATTTGAAACTTGTTTGTAGGATTAATTTCGGATTGTTTTATTTTAGGGGCAAATTTGAAAGAACGCTTCAAGATGGCAGATGATGAAGTAGCCAGATTTGTCAAAGGTCTGCGAGCCACATTCATAGAAATAGAAGACCTGCCTATGCCAACAATAGCAGCTATTGAAGGTGTAGCAGTCGGGGGAGGCTTGGAACTAGCCCTGGCTTGTGACATTAGAGTGGTGTCTGAAACAGCAAAGCTGGGGCTGGTGGAGACTGGCCGAGGGCTCATCCCTGGTGCTGGAGGCACTCAAAGGCTTCCGAGAGCTGTCAACATCAATATTGCAAAAGAACTCATATACACTTCAAGGATAGTCACTGGCACTGAAGCCAAGGATTTAGGTAAGTGTTGCAGAATACCTGTTGAAAATAAAATCTTTGTTATTTTAGATTTCCTTATTGAACGTTATGTGATCATTTGCAGGCATAGTAAACCATGTAGTACCACAGAGCAGCTCCAAAAATGCAGCACTTGAAAAGTCACTAACCATTGCAAGGGAGATCATCCTCAATGCGCCGATCGCTCTTCGATGTGCCAAGCAAGCCATCAACGAAGGCATACAGCTCAGCATCAAGGATGGCTATGAAGTGGAACAGAAATTCTACGAAATGAACATTCCCACAAAAGACCGTCAGGAAGGCATGATATCCTTTATAGAGAAGAGGAAACCCATCTATGAGGGTCACTGAAGCTCAATTACATATAAGGTGTAAGCAAATCCAACATATCAATAAGTGTTATTATTGAAAAATATTTTTAATGATGTTGTGTAAAACAGAGTACATATTTTTGATGATTATATAATATTATTATGCAAGGCATTGAATCTTTTATATTTACATATATTTTTTTAATAAATTGTTGTAAATTACTGTTAATTTGTTGTTTCTCAATTTAAATAAAGCCATAACCCTTCCTTTTGGATTTAAGTAAAAAAGATAAAATATATATAACAAATACTCATTTGATATTATAGAAAAAAACAATAATCCTGATACACTTTTCTACAAACTTATAGTAACTACATAATTTTATAAAGCTATTTCAAAGTAGTTGTTGAAAAAAAAATTACACAAGACAGGTCATTCATGTTTATGATATAATCAAATTGTTTAAGATACATATTATACATAGATTATGAAGAGTTATTCAACATTAAGGCACTTCATTATTTGTTCTTTGGTGTCATCAGGTGATGTAACCTTGTAGCCGATTGTCCGTGAGTCATTGTAGATCTCATAGTCATTACCTCCTGGCATTGTTTTATCTCCAAAGAAGTGGATTTCTTCAAAGTTCTGGTCCGCTACATGGTTGAGGCAGTAGGTCTTGTCCCAGCCAGTAGGGAACACATCAACACTGATCTGCCCTCCAAGAGCAAATGTCAAGCCTGAACCCCCAAATTTATTTTGTAATGCATCTACAAACTTTTGTCTTATTGCATGTACAGAGTCAAACCTTACAAACTCGTCTCTCTCTGCCTGGCTGCAGGACCGTCCCACCGGGCAGATATTTATCATGCTTGACCTGAACTCTACAAAGTTTCCCCGCTTGGCAGGTAATTCAATCTTGGACATATATCCAAGGGAGAAATTGATGACATTCTGTAGCAACTTCTCTCCCAGATGACTGAGGATACTTTCCGAACTGATCAACTTGCCGCCTCGGTACTGCACCACACCATTTTCACAGAACACATAGTCAAACTTGGCTGCCACCTCAGCCCCATCCATTTGTTCAGCTATTTTAACATAATCGGATCCACTGACGAGTCCTACGGCCACTTTAGATTTCACCTTATCTAACAAGAAGTGCTTCAGTTCTTCTGTGATAACCTGGCGGGGCTTTGTGAGGGTGCCGTCCACGTCGAACAAATACAAAATAGGTTTCCGACTAGCCATTATAATTCTGTTTATTTATTTATAAGTTCAGATTTGAATTTTGGAGGCAATGCGAAGCCGGTCTGTAAGTAGGGCACCGGCAGTGATCGTAAAGTGCCAACACTTCACTGAGACACGTCAAATAGGTAACAGCTTTGTTATCAGTCGGGCGGGCAACATGGCGAGCGCGCCGGGTTCTGTTTACGTGCTGTTATTGTGTGTGTACACTGCGACCGTATTATCAGATAACACTACTAAATCGAGAAATGTTCTTATACTATTTGGTGAGTAATACTCCTTCAATCAAGTTCAAGATTAATGTTATTATCAGTTTGACAGCTAATACGTGTCCTATTCATTCATGAAAGAGGTCCAGGAGGATAAGGACGTTTTTATTTACATGGTGGCACGATACAAAGTGAGCAATGAAATTCAGCAAGTTAATAACATTTTAACAACTGGCGCTGTGTGATAAAAAAAATTGCCCGCTCCACGCAATCTTGTCAAATGTCAAAAAAGTACTCTGTGAATGTCAAGTTAAATGTCAACAACAAACGATCTATTCTAATACGGAAACTTTATTTATCGCACAGTCATCAAGGAACATAATATATACTCTAGGAGACAGTCATACGCAGCCACAATGTATTCGATCACAGAGCATCATTTTTATAGTGTAAAAAGACCCTTAACGAAGCCAAAACGCACTAATTATTCTCCACGTCACGTCACTTTTTTTTCTTCTGGAAAGTTTCAACTTTTTCATAAGTTTTTTTTTAGTACTAGTTTTTAAGCTTATAACGTTACTAAGGTTATACCTCCAAGACGCGTTTACTGTTCAAAGCAACCATTAGCAGAATGTTGTAAGCGCCTTATATTGAGTTTTACCGTTAAACGTGATTTTTCACGCCAAAACAAAGTCGCCTCCTAGCAATAATCGTTGCGTAAGGTTACTTTGACTATTATTTTGATGTACAAAATACTTGGTTGACTGATTTTTTCATGAAATAGTTATTGAATGGGGTTAAATGAACTTTAGGGTTTAGGGTTTTATGAATGATTTTAATAATTATTATAATATTGTAACTACATACGTGTTATAAGATTTTAAATCTATCATGGTCACTAACATTATTATAACTAGAAACGGGATAAAGAGAAGAAAACAGAAAACATGGTAAATATCCCGTACACACGTGCCCGTCCCGTATTACACACGTGTTACTTGCGCGACTTATTTTTCAACATACAACATGACTCTAACCAGCATATTGCAAAAAACGTAAGAAAATTTGAATTTTGCGGGCTATCCTAGCGCTTCCAAACTTAAACTTTTTTGTGGAGTTCGCAAGGAACTTATATACTAACTGGAATGATGACGTGCAGCGGAAAGCCGTTCCGAGCGAGAAAACTTCGAGAGTGGATGTCATCCCTTCCTAATAGGGTATCCAATATTTGTAGTTACATTTGGGACAGTTATTATTATTTTTTTTATTTGTTTGTTAGAATATTGTTGTTACTTAAGTGTTATACAAAACATTATGTCCATAAAATTCTGCTGTTTCCAGCGTACAAATATTTCAAAAATACTAAAATTAATAATAAACCATACAATGTCAAGACTATGAAAAACGTTAACTACTATCAAATATCAAGGGATATTAATTTCGCGCGCCTGCACGAATGGCGCGCGGAGGCACTACGTCGAGGGGAAACTCCGCTGCCGCGGCAAATTGCCGCTCAGCGGACAGACCTCCGGCGTGATCTCATGGCATCATGAAGAGAGCGACTGTTGCAACCCCGTGCAGGGCACGCAACCATAGTGGCGACAAGTCCCCTCTTTGAGGAGTGGCTAGAGAGGCGCCACGGCGCCCTCACCTACCGCTTGACGCAGGTCCTCACCGGACACGGTTGTTTCGGGAGGTTCCTGCACCGAATCGGGCGGGAGGAAACGCCCGGGTGTTTCCACTGCGAGGATCGTCCGGAGGACACGGTGGAGCACACCGTAGAGATCTGCGCCGCTTGGGCGGAGCACCGCCGTGTCCTTGTAGCGGCGATTGGCGGCGGCGATCTCTCGCGTCCGGCCCTGGTCCAAGCCATGATCCGGAGCGAGAGGGAATGGGAAGCCGTCACCTCCTTCTGCGAAGCAGTCATGCTAGCGAAGAAGGTGGCGGGACGTGAGAGGGAAAGAACCTCGCGGGAGACACCCTGGGCGTCGGGGGTCACGTGGTGGCTCCCGGCCACCGTAGGCGCGGGCCTGTGGACGGCGAGTTATGGGCTAGCTCGCCGTCCGGCCGTCTTATGACGACAGGCCGTGTCGACGGTGCGTTCGTGTTCCACGCGCGCCTCAAAGAGATGTCAGCAACCGAGTAGGGGTCGCAGAACAGTCCCGCAGAGCTGCGGGACTGTTTCCCTGGAACACACAGGGCAAAGAAGGAACATGGATGGGTTTTAGTCAGTACAAATCTGACACTCCCTTCCGCTCCGCCCCGGGGTGGGGGGTAATTTGATGATTTCCCATCCGAAAAAAAAGGGGTATTAATTATTATGTCAAGAATTATTGAATACAATGTCAGGGACTAATAATTATAATGTCAAGAATGTTTAAATACAATTTCAAAGGTTAGGCTGGCAGTGGTTAATTAAAGAATATAAGTAAAATTGTAAAAAAAAAAGTAAATAAATCACAATGTCAAAAATATACATCATAATGTCAAAATAAAAATTACTATGTCAAAAAATTCACAATCAAAGTACTAATGTCATATTAATATCTTAATTATAATATCAAAATGTATGATTTAAAAATTCATTAACGGAGTAAAAACACATGTCTAAGAGCCAAGCAAACATTTTACATTTAAACTTATTAATTGGTAACATTCTCAGGGCAGGTGGTACTTTATTATAAATTTTAATTGTCATACAACTGGCATTTCTACTGTATAATTGCAATCTCTGAGCAGGTACCAATAATTTCCCGGCATTTCTTTTCTTCAGTCTTTCGGAGACTTGTTCATTTAATAGAAATAAATGAGGGTATTTTTTTACAAATAGACAAACTTCCAAAATATACAGACATGGGAGTGGGAGAATTTTTAATTCCTTAAATAATGGCCTGCAATGGTCAAAATATTCTGCTCCACTCATGGCTCTGATACATTTTTTTTGTACTATGAATGCTCTTTCCACATCCACCGAATTACCCCATATCACTAGACCGTAACACAATACGGATGAAACATACCCGTGATAGGCATTAATAACTGTTTTTTTACTGGACACTAGTCTTAACTTGCGAAGAGCATATACAAAATTATCAAGCTTACTGCATACTCTTTCTACATGTTCCTTCCAGTTTAATTTATTGTCAATTACTATACCCAAGAATAAAGCTGATGGTCCTGGTTGCAGAATTGCATTATTATGTTTAATGCAATTCTGCAACCAGGGTTTTATAACTTACTAGCACCCCCGCTTTACATGGGTACCAATTTAATCAAAAACAGGGCGAAGCCGAAGCCTACGTAAAACTCTGTAATGGGATAGGTCTATGAAGTGAAGAATACATGACACTTATTTTCGTTCACGGTGGTCTACATGTTAGGTTACATCCTTCATTTGTAAAGAGATTTTAAAGCGTACAGGGCTGCAACACTCACATAGATGAAGCATGAGCATGTAGCATTTTCAAATAACTTAATATGTAGTATTTGATAAATTTATTAATCACACTATGCATTATTAAACGTATGGTTTTATGCTATTCTTGGTTTTAGTATGAGTCAGTAATCTTAAATTTAAGTGCGAAGATGCTGATGATGGAAGACGGTTGCAAACTAGGCAATAGGTTGAATACTTCTTCTTTAAATGGACAACTTCAAGCCCGTTGCTGAAGATTCTCATTGTTAGGGAGTCTGCATGGAAACAAAACAGTATTATTAATATACAAACAATAAACAGTATTTTTTAAATTTGAAGAAGATGAAAAAAAAAATTTGATGAAGATGATAAATTGAAAAAATATACCGATGCTTACAAGATACCGAGCCAAACAAAAACAAGAGGCACACCCACCATATCCGGGCTCGTCGCTCAGCTCCGCCTCGCAGCCACATCCGGAGCGCTGCGTCGCCGGTCGTTGCAGTTGCGTCGAGCTCGAGTGACGAGTTTTTCTCCCCGCCGTCGATACCACCGCCACCACGACGAGGAAGAGGACAGCCACCAGCGGGCTTGGGACCTCGAGGCCAAGAGGCCACGAACAGGGTCTCGCTGCCGGTGGAAATGTGTCGCGCATTCGATTGACGCAGTTCATGAATGAAAATGTAATACGCGCATATTATGGGGCTACAGAGGGAGGAAATAACCTGACCGCGTACTGTGTTCGGTTGCGCTCTTTGTTTTAGGTGCTTGAGGCAGCTGTCAACGTGTCGGCGCAATGACTACCGGATCAGGTGCGATTCATCCAGCGAAATCGTGTGTTGGATGACACGGTACTTGATCGCCTACGAACTGAAATGCAGAGTAGCCAAGTCATTACACCGTCGGCGCAGGCTGTGGTACTACCACAGTCTAGCACAATAGCTAATCTCGCTAAAGACGTGAGTAATGACATGGTTACTAATGTAAGTACCCAGTGCAATGAGGAAATAAGGAGTGCTTTGGAGGGTTCGAGAATATTGGTTCATGCAACCCGACCTCAGTCAACGAATAACTCGTTTGCCCATGCATAACAAAAATAGGGCGCTGGTGGCTGTTCTGGATTCGCAGTTGTCAAATTATTTTGACAACTGCCAATACCTTACCGATATCCGATGCTCACTCAATCCTGTATTGTGCGGCTGTAGCGGCATGTCGTGTTGCTCATGTCAAATTTTCTGATGACAGAGCTACACGACCTAAACCAGCCGTACCATCATGGCAGTACAGGATTGAACGACGTATATATTGGTGGGGCCAGAGCACTCATCGGCAAACTGATATGCTTCAGGAAGGGCAATACTCGCCCTAGAGTGATGCGTTTTGTGAGGCGGGCGTTCTCGGGGACTGATATTAGTCCTCGAGACTACATGTCCCGTGTCACAGAGCGCATCGATTTCCTGAAGCAGAAAGTGTATGCACGGGCAAACCGTATTCGTAGATATAAGCGGCGGGTGGACCGATACATTCAGAATCGCACATTCCAAAGAGATAAAAGGTGGGTTTATAGTGCTTGGGAGCGACCGGACCAAGGTGTGGCTGACATGCGCCTGCCGGATGATGATACCATGTGTTCATACTGGCGCAGCATCTGTTCGGTGCCTGTTAGCCATACCGAGGATGAATGGACTTGGGAGGTCGAGCGAGCGTGCGATCTAGTACCAGAAATGTGGGCAATCCCTATCGGGCTGATAGGGATTGCCCCCATTTCTGGTACTAAGACCAAGACGTAGTTCGTGCAGTCTGTCCGTTGCCTAACTGGAAATCTCCAGGGCCGGATAGGCTGCACAACTTTTGGATTAAATTATTTACGAGGTCGCACGCTCGCCTGGCGATCCTGTTCCAGTCAGCCTTAGAGTCAGGGTCGCTGCCAGAGGTCCTGACAACAGGTATAACCTGCTCCTTAAATCAGGTAGTACTGCGGAGCCCAAAAATTATAGACCGATTACCTGTCTTCCGACGGTCTATAAAGTTCTTACATCCGTTTTGAGAGCTAAAATTAACAAACACATTAAAGACAATTCTGTCTTGTCCGCTTCTCAAAATGGATGTAGGAACGGGTCCCGCGGTACTAAGGAGCTGCTCCTTATTAATATGGCCATTAGCCAACAGGTTCGCCGTTCCCGAAGGGATCTGTCGACATGTTGGATAGACTATAAGAAGGCCTATGACTCGGTGCCACATACATGGCTCATGAGGGTGCTAGAGTTGTATAAAATTGATGCAACTCTGCGCACCTTCCTGATGTCATGTATGGGGCAATGGAGGACAGTCCTTCGCTGTCCAGGATTTCGGCAAATCCAGAGGAATAGCGAGCCGATAAGGACTGAGCGAGGTATATTTCAGGGCGATAGTTTGAGTCCACTTTGGTTCTGCTTAGCCTTGAATCCTATTAGGACAGCTGCTCGAGGATTCAGGTCTAGGCTATCGGTTGAGGAGAGGTGGTCAAGTTATATCTCACCTCCTTTACATAGATGACCTGAAACTCTTTGCCCCTAACGATTTGCAACTGATAGAGCTACTGAAGGTAACTGAAACTTTCAGTTGCGCCATCAGGATGGAATTTGGTGTGGACAAATGTGCGGTCATGCACATTAAGCGAGGGGAGATTGTGGAATCTGTGGGAACCCAGCTCTCGGATGTCATAAATCTTAGATCCCTCTCAGCAACCGAAACCTATAAGTATTTGGGTATGTCGGAAGCGCTGGGCATCAATGTTGCTGACATGAAGCAATTGTTGAAGGAACGCTTCTTTAGCCGCCTGAAAAAAGTAATTAATAGTTTTTTATCAGGCGGAAATAAGGTGCGTGCCTTCAACGGTTGGGTCTTGCCGGTTTTGATGTACTCTTTCGGCATACTCAAATGGACTCAAACAGAACTAGATGCCCTGAGGAGGGTCCGTACATTGCTGACGGCTTATCGAATGCATCACCCGCGTTCTTCTGTTATGAGACTGTATATCCCGCGGAGGTGTAGGGGTCGAGGCTTTTTAAACGCTAAGACTCTCCATAATCGTGAGATATTCAGTCACAGGGAATATTTCCTTGAAACAAACGTGGGGATGCATCGAGATGTGGTCGCGGTAGACAAGGGCCTCATCCCGCTCTCCTTGGCTATAAAGAACTGGCGCAAACCTGTAGTGCTTGACACTAACGACCGCATGGAGGTATGGCAGAGTAAGGAGCTTCACGGACGCTTTTTCCGGGCCCTGCATGGGCCTGATGTAGACCTATCAGCGTCCGTAGCCTGGCTACGTTCCGGGTAACTCTTCGGAGAAACCGAAGGTTTTGTCTGTGCAATTATGGATGAAGTTATGATGACGAATAACTACCGGAGATTTATTGTAAAGGACGGTACGGTTGCCGCCATGGGATCTGGAGGCGATAGTCCTCGCGCGCCTGCATGAATGGCGCGCGGAAGCACTATGTCGGGGAGAAACTCCGCTGCCGCGATAAATTGCCGCTCAGCGGACAGACCTCCGGCGTGATCTAATGGCGACATGGAGAGAGCGACTGTCGCAACCCCGTGCAGGGCACGCCACCATAGTGGCGATAAGTCCCCTCTTTGAGGAGTGGCTAGAGAGGCGCCACGGCGCCCTCACCTACCGCCTGACGCAGGTCCTCACCGGACACGGTTGTTTCGGGAGGTTCCTGCACCGAATCGGGCGGCAGGAAACGCCCGGGTGTTTCCACTGCGAGGATCGTCCGGAGGACACGGTGGAACACACCGTGGAGGTCTGCCCCACTTGGGCGGAGCACCGCCGTGTCCTCACAGCGGCGATTGGCGGCGGCGATCTCTCGCGTCCGGCCTTGGTTCAAGCCATGGTCCGGAAAGAGAGGGAATGGGAAGCCGTCACCTCCTTCTGCGAAGCAGTCATGCTAGTGAAGGAGGTGGCAGGACGTGAGAGGGAAAGAACCTCACGTCCCAGCCGCCGCGGGAGACGCCCTGGGCGTCGGGGGTCATGTGGTGGCTTCCGACCACCGTAGGCGCTGGCCTGTGGACGGCGAGTTATGGGCTAGCTCGCCGTCCGGCCGTCTTATGACGACGGGCCGTGTCGACGGCTCGTTCGTGTTTCACGCGCGCCTCAAAGAGATGTCAGCAATCAAGTAGGGGTCCGCATGGGCCGATGCCTGCCAGGGCTGCGGGACTGTTGGAAAGAGATACCGTGGCCCTGGAACATAACGGGCAAAGAAGGACCATGGATGGGTTTTAGTCAGTACAAGTCTGACACTCCCCTCCGCTCCGCCCAGAGTGGGCGGGGTCATTTGACGATTTCCCATCCGGAAAAAAAAAAAAAAAAAAGGACGGTACGGTTGACATATATCGGGCATGCCACCGTCCAGGCGAATCAATCCGTCACATTATCTCCGGGTGTTCTCGTCTGGCTAACGGAGAGTACTTGCATAGACACAACCTTGTAGCCAGGATTATCCATCAGCAACTTGTTTTCAAATACAACCTTGTGGAATCGGAATTGCCGTACTATAAGTATGTGCCCGACCCAGTTCTCGAAAATGGCAGTATTACATTGTACATCATCACTGACTATTAGTCGGACTATTGTAGCCAATAAGCCTGATATAGTGGTGGTGGATTGTTGACATAACGGTCCCGCTTGAGGAGAACCTCGTGAAAGCCGAGAAAGATAAGCAAATCAAGTATCTTGACTTGGCTCACGAGGTTATCGACATGTGGGATGTGGACTCAGCGATCATTGTGCCGATAGTTGTATCAGCCCATGGCTTAATTGCCAAGAGCCTCGACCAATACCTGCGGAGGCTCTCGTTAGGCAGCTGGATCAAGGGCTTGATTCAGAAAGCGGTACTCCTGGACACGGCTCGTATTGTTAGGAGGTTCCTCTCTCTGGGGCTCTGACCGCCGGTAGCTTGGACCCTGTTCCCGATACCGGTGGGCTACAATTTTTTATGTTTTTAAATGTTTTAATATTGTTTTTTTCAAAAGAATATTTAAAAATGTAAATGATTTGTAAAATATAAATAAAGGGAATAAAACAGTATTTAAAAAATTAAAGATAGAATTCTTTTATTTTCAAACAGTTATTTTTGTTATTATTAAAATGGAGTAATTGATTAAGTTTTGCTACTGCATTATAAATGATGTATTTTGTAAGCATTCGCACAAGAAATACCGATATGGATAATAGAAAAAGCGTATTCTTTTCAATATTTTCTTGATCCTCCCCCATTTACATATCTAGAACATTGTCACCCTAGTCGGAATTTGTAAACTAAGTTAAATGAACTTACCTGAAAAAGAAATTCCACATCCAGCAAACTCTTCACTATTATACCCCTTCATACAACTCGATTTCACCATATTGAAAGAGGAAGATTTCACTCATGTAATGTAAAAAGAACTTGATAACGCAAAAATATGATTTCAGCGCGAAATTAAATCGGCCATATTGTTTGTTTATATGAGTGTCATCTATGTTGCCATTCATAAATAACTTAATTCATAAATAATTTAATTTATATTAAGCTTACTTTATTTCGCAAGAAATTAATATTTTAGTATTTGAATATTAAATTAATCCCTTTACGATTTATGTGCTAGTTTAGCTATCAAAGCGATTTCCGATCACTACGCAAAAAAAAAAAATGTGAGCCGTCACGGGACGCCTGGCAGATGTGAAACATCGACATTATTTTGTAAAAGTAATATGCAGAAAAGAACAGATTGTGATAGGAACTAAATATGTCATAATGATAAAATAAAATATTACGATTTTTTTTTCCAGATAACGATGACTATTTATTGAATAAACATTTATTTTCATTAAATACAAAAATTTACGAATTTATTTCAAATCGTGACTACTTAATTCGTTTAATCAGTGACTTCGGTAATAGTTATATTCGATGTTGCCTCTGAGGACGGTATTACTGTGACAATTGGTCGATGGTAACTGAAGTATGTTACAAAAGTATTGGACATAACATTATCAAGATATCTAATAAATACAGCATCTATTGTTGTTCCGTATCTGGTGCTAGGTTCTCATGGATTGTTATTAATTTGCAATTGAAATTCTTCTTGGAGAAACGTAATTAATGGCGTTGATCCATATTTTGAAAAAAAAAAAAAAAAAAACAACGCTGTATACTGTAACGCCTCTAGATACATCCAGCAGATGACGCACCGTACACACTACTGCATATAGGCTGTATATATATACCATCATATAGCGTGGCGACGCGTCGCCACGGCATGCGTCGCCACGCCAGAAATCGGTTTTACGTGCGGCTATAGATGTTTCACATCAAAAACATTTTTTTGTTTACCGGCAATTGTTAGACAAGGACACGATCCACTCTGGTCGCTTTCTCGCTCTAAAGTTTTCTTCCCCTTTGAATTAATTAAAGTAATACGAACTCTATGCGTATGAGATAAAGTTCATTTTCAAACGGTTTTTTGATATCAAAATTTAGTTCGTAATCATTCCAGTTAGTATATAAGTTCCTTGGGTGTTCGTAATGCCCGGACTTCCGTTACACCAATCGCAGTTATTATCAGTTATTGTTTCTGTTGCAGCGGACGATGGAGGTTTCGAGCTAGGCTCGTACCTGAACAAGATATGCCAGACTCCAAACATAAATGCGCTAGCCAAGCGCGGCCTACTCTTCAACAATGCCTTCACTTCCGTCAGCAGCTGCTCGCCAAGGTTTCTGAGCAATAAGCTTACCATATTAATTAGTACCTAGATACCCTGTCTAAGAATCTTATTGAGATTTCCAGAAGTAGGTACCTATATTTGTTTATTTATAACATCTTAATCTATCATTACAGGGTTTATCCTAATTCGACAGTTAAGAACTTAAAATAATAACCTAAACTAAATACTTACAATA
The DNA here is from genome assembly GCA_963576755.1 of Noctua janthina. Taxonomy (NCBI): domain Eukaryota; kingdom Metazoa; phylum Arthropoda; class Insecta; order Lepidoptera; family Noctuidae; genus Noctua; species Noctua janthina. Next base: position 760,694 of record OY755055.1, on the reverse strand, counting down.
ACTAAATTAGTAAAATTAAAACTAACAACATTATTAAATTATAACACCATTAAAACATATAAACATAGTACGCACGGCGCACATTACACATAAAAAACCGGACAAAATTGAAAATAGTGATGTTAATCCAACCGCACCCAAAATAAATGTTTCTTTACCTACGATAACCGGTTTATCAAAAGGCAGACCCCCAACCCTCAACTCCCGCGCATGTGCCACAACGTCAGTCGGAACCCAGTCATCGTACTGTACGCGTATCTTTGTTCTCGGCGCTCTCGTTTGTGTTTATCAGTTTTCTGTGCTAAAATGGCTTCGTGTAGCAAACAACAGGAGATTAACTATTCGGACATGGATATAGAAGGTTAGTACTATACACTAAAGTATATTTTATTACGTTTCTTCCAAATTCCAAATCAATAATAAACAGCGGCACTTTTTTGACACTTTTTTTTAAAGAAATTTGAAATACATTAGTGTTTTTGTTTATGTATCACGCATTGTCGCCTCAAAATTTTTATGTGGGCACAAAATGTAGACTCTAAGGTAGTAGAAACATGAATAAAAAGCCCCCCAACGTACCCCATATTTTTTCATAATACTTCAAACTATATGGGGAAGATTATAATTATATTGACAAAGCATATTTTTTTGTTTTCTTTTGTCATAGATCCTTCGGAAAGAGTGAAAAAAATCACCAGAATGGAGGGGTCATTCCCGCTGGTTAATATACCCCGTGGTTAACACTATTAACTACTGGGAATGATGCGTTCTACTGGTTAACCAGCAGGAACGACCGGAATGGAGCTTTATACTATTATCAAAGAGTTCCAAGGAAAGAAGATTGATGAAAAAATTTTCGTTGTTGGAAGAAAGTCTTGCGCAACTAACTTCATTTCCATCTGAAGAAACAAGTGTTCTTACCAGTTCTTTGAAATATTTCAAGACCAGTTTCAAAGAAAGATGGTCGGCAGCTCGTAATACTGATAAAAGATTCGTAGCAAACAATATGGAATGGCTTAATGTATCACTGGGACTACCTTCTTGGACCCAAAAAGCAGGCCGACCAACAAAAGAATTCGGAGAATTGTGTGATTCGATCACACAATTCGCAAGCGTCGAAGAACAAAAGATTTACGGGACCGGGTACCTGTTGAGGAATTGACGTACGCTGCAAGCGTGAGTCAAGGTACTTCGGGAAATGTTGATGCATCTAAGATTATGAAAGAAATAACGTCAACACCTACCAGAGCTAAAAAGTTCCGAAAAACAATATCGTCAGCTAAAAAAGTACCAATCGCGAGAAAATACACACAACAAGAAGCGTTATTTGTAGAAGTTCATTTTACAAGAGGGCAGTTGGAATTAGTGTTGCCCAAATGCAAGAACAAGACGAGACTTAGCCAGTCTTGGTCTTGGTCTTGCGCCAATACACCTGGTCTTGGTCTTGGTCTTGGTCTTGCGCTCCCAGTCTTGGTCTTGGTCTTGGTCTTGCAGCAAGAGTCTTGCAAGTCTTGCAATTACCTATTAGTCTATTACTATTTATTAAAGTTTACTTTAAATCTTAGAAAAACGTATTAGAATTGGAACATTGTGAGCTTGAATTAACATAGCCATAGTAAAGATCAAGCAGATTAATAAATAACTGAAGATTTGATAAGAAATTCGAAAAATCAACTGACCTATATGTCGTTTTCCATGGAAGTAACTGTTTCTTAATAAACATTTATGATTTATAAGCTTACATTTGCTAAAACATGTAAAAAAACAAATTAATTACAATAACTTGACTGTATTTTAAAGAACAATACTTATCTGTCTAGAAAGAGATTGAACCCTCAACTTATAAGAAATTTAATAAAAGAGTTTTACGATTTATCATTTATTTGAATAAAAAATAAAATACAACACAAATCAACAGCTTTATCATTAGGTTATGATACTTTATATCAATTTTTTTGACCAAGAATTAATACAAAGTAACCATCTGTCTGACTCATCACTTAACCTATTTCTATGTTTTCTAATTACTAATGATGCTTTAGAAAATAACCTCTCAGCAGGTACTGAAGTTGCAGGTATTGAGAGAAAATCACGGGCCATTTTCGATAAAATCGGATACTCTGTCTCATGCGTCCTCCACCAATCTAAAATGTCTTCCGAGCTGGCAGTTCTTGGTTTTCTCAGGTACTCCTCCAACTCGTCTATCACTAAGCCTTGAAGACAAGATCCAGATGACGTCGAGGGACATTCATAGAGTTTATCAAAGTCTATTACGTCTTCATCTTCATCACATACTTTATTTTCTTTTTCTGGTAATTCCAGAGATTTGTTCAGTGAGTGTAGACTTTTATATTCTTCATAAAGTTCATTGAACTTGCGCAGACTTTCTGTTTTAAGTTGCTTCCCCCACATTGTCAGGTCAAAAGTCTGAGCCTTATGCCTTGGGTCTAAAATTAAAGAAGTACAATAAATCCAGTTGCTCTTCTTGTAATGTTTAAGCATTTTGTCTCGAGCTGCTTGGAAAGCTAGAATGAGCCTTTCATCCATTTCAGATCGATTAGGTTTCTCATCTAACTGTTTTACCATGGATTCAATTTTATCTAGCAAGAGATTGAATGATACAATGACTAGCGGTAATGTAACATATTTGTCTCCACCAAGTTTTGTACTTAAAAGTTTAAAGTTTATTAGAAATTTATGTAATTTTTCGAGTACCTGCCATTCATTAGCTGTGATTTGAAAATCATTTAATTCGGTGACAGAACTGCACAATATGTCAATGCCCGCTCTCACTTTTAAACCAAATCCAATCATGTCATGTGTGGAATTCCATCTCGTTGGACAGTCAAGAATGGCATTTAGATTTGATGGCACGCCAGCTGCTTCACAAGCAGACTGAAACTTCTTCTTCACTATCTCACTTCTTTTTATTTTACTGGAAATACTGCGTAACTTTGTTACAGATGTACGCGAGTCAGCAATATTTGGTGCAGATTCTTCATCTTCCTCATCCTCAGTTTCGTCTGCATAGTCTTCGTACTGCTGATCTTGCGCGTTAGTGTCAGACTCACAGTGTAATGCTAAGGTCTTTAATAAATCTTGTACACCAAGGTTTAAAATGTGAGCAAAGCACCGGAAATGTTGATTGTCTGAATCAAAGTGTGGCGGCAGCTGTTTGCCCAGTTCATACATAAATTTGGTATTTTCAGTTGCGTTGTCGACCGTGATACCTTGTATTTTATCAATTATGCCATATTCCAATAAACATTCATGGAAAATCGTTGCAATATCTTCCCCAGTATGTCGACCGCGTGATGGTATAAAATCAAGAACTACAGATTGATACTTCCATTCGTTGTCTATATAATGAATAGTAACCCCGTAGTAACTCCTACCAGCAATTGACGTCCACCCATCAATGGTAAAAGACATTTTAGATGATAATTGTTGAAGTCGTTCCTTGAGATTCAATTGGAGCTCTTCAAATCGCTCTTTGACTTTCCTTCTAAGTGTAGACCTTTTAGGAAACACCATATTAGGGCAAATACGTCGAAAATATACTTGTGTAGCTTCGTCATCGAAAAATGAGAAGGGAAGATATTTTTTCACCACCCAATCAACTGTAGCTGTCGTGATGTTGTCACTGCTGTTTTCCGACTGAAACAAAACAATAAATCTTGTGTTATTATTTAAAACATACTAGGTTTGAGCGTATAAGAGGAGGAGGTTTGTTGTTGTTAAATCGAGAAAATCGTTAAATTGATATTTGTTATATTAAGGTTGCACTGTACTGTAATTTACCAAAATAAAGTACTTAGTTGTTACTGGCCGATTAAAAGAAAATATGGGTGTTTATAAAAAATATTTAAGACGATAATTACATACTTAATATGTCGCACCCCTAGATGAAAACACCACTAACTCAAAAATACTTACGTAAGTTAATGGCGTTTTTGAAAGTATCGCATGAATAGCTACGCGGAGTTAAAATTCTTTTAACTGTTAAAAAAATATTCTTACCTGTCCACTTCTTCCAGCGGTTACTAAAAAGCTTGTGATATCTCCACTTAATTTTGGTTTAACAGGAAGAAATATTTCTGATTCCTTTTTGTGGAAAGATATTAGATGTTTCCTTAAGCCTGAAGTGTTTCTGTTTTTCATTTTTATTTCAATCTTTTTATGTTGGCACAATTTACAGAAGGCAGTTTGGGATGCATGAATTATTTCGAAAAACTCCTCAAATTTGCTTTTGGGTCTTTTAGATCTGTGACTCAAACTCTCGTTACTCGGACTAGAATAATTTGAATCTTCGTCACTCATATTAAATTGTACACGTGATACGTTTTTTGGAAAACAACGAGAATTAGTAAAAACAATTATTAAGTTAGACTCGAAGCACAGCTCAATTGGAAATGACTGGAATTAAAATAATTCCTTTATTTATAGTACGTTTCCTTGCTTTCTACCGCGCCGCCTCGCCACGTGCCGGCTCTATGAAAAGGATGCCGCCGCAAATCAAACAATGCCGCGTGCGGCGTACAAACACACACTAAATATTACCTACTTGTACAGACGCGACGCGTGAATAAAATAGAATTAGTGCCAATCACTATTCTTTACATATAAGTGAATGTTTTGGCGTACATCTATACTAATATTATAAAGCTGAAGAGTTCGTTTGTATGTTTGATGACAGAAGTTTTAAAATAAATAAATAAGTCCTGAACGTCACTATACCTCCAAAGTTACTATTCCTCGTGGACGAAGTCGCGGGCACAGCTAGTAAATACTTACTCTCATCATCTCTCTCAGAGATATTCGGGCTGGTAAGTAATACAAAACTCTTATCGCAGGCTTTTTATTTTATTAGTAGGTAAGTACCTACGCTTTTTATATTATTTTATTAGTTTTGTAGAATTTTTTTACACGTTTCAAGTATATTTAAAAGTGGCTACAATATTTATTAAACGGGTGATATTTGAACACTTTTTTGCTATTTTTTCTTGTAAAAACTTAAGAAATATAATGACTAAATGTACAATAATAGTACCTAAGTAATTAGTTTAAAACCATATAAGTAATCAATATTATAATATATACTTACTAGAATGAATTAATATGACATCTACTACCTATCCTTACCATTTTATCCTAATCATAATACTACTTGCGTGATCAGTATAATGTATTCATTTTCATTCTAAGCACTCTGAAACTTATTTATTCTTTGGAACACCTGTAGGTACTCTTAAAAAAATTCGAAATTATTTTGCATGAGTATACCTACGCCCTATGGCGGCAATCAAATAGTGTCACAAATGTTATGATTTCGGCGTGGCGGCAACGATTGTTTTAGATTTCAAAAGAAGCCCCGGCGCGTGTATCATAACCATGTACTTCCGAAAAGCGGCAAATTTCTTTGAGAAGTAAGTACAAAACCTTTGATGCCGCATTATCAAAGTGCCGATGGTTAAAACATAACTATGCATGCACTCAGTTTGATTTTAATAGATATTTTTTTATTCGCTATGTTTATGGTATTAGTCGTAATGCGCATAGGTCCAGTTTTTCATATTCTTTGATACAGTTTTTTGCGTCTCATAGAATTCCTAAGCGTACCTACCTATACACCGAACTGTTACACCTAACTACTCAGTGAAATAGCGCTAAGTCCTAGCTGCAAGACGCAAGAGTCTTGCAGGCTATGTCTTGTTCTTGCTCAAGTCTTGCACGGTCAGTCTTGGTCTTGGTCTTGCTAAAAATACGCGGTCTTGTTCTTGGTCTTGGTCTTGCAAAAACGCAAGAACAAGACCAAGACTGCAAGACCAAGACTGAATTTGGGCAACACTAGTTGGAATTAATACAAGGTGGCCGAAAAGAAATTTATCCTTGCTATTCGCTTTTACAAAAAGCCAAAAAGGAGTGTTATCCCGCCGAAGATAGCATAAAAGTTACTGAAACTAGCTTTGAAGTGGAACTTCAAGCTTTGCTGGACCATACGGCTTTGCGACTACTTCAGTATTTAAAAGAAGTGATTGAACCATTATCCCATTTTGAGAAACAACATCTTACCTTAATATCAAAATGGGGCTGTGATGGATCTAGTCAGACACAGTTTAAGCAGACATTTGCCAACACTGGCGACGTTGACGCCAATATATTTTTAAGTTCTCTTGTACCTGTAAGAATGGTTGTTTCTATTAATGGAGAGACAAGAAAAATTGTATGGCAAAATCCAGTGCCTTCTTCAGTGATATTCTGTCGTCCTATCCGGGCTCGGTTCATTCACGAAAAAATGGGGAAGAAATCACCTATATTGAAAAACAAGCGAGGAATCTCAAAGAAACAACGTATAGAAGATTCTGTTATAATAAATTACACCATTTTGCTCACAATGGTCGATGGAAAGGTGTGCAATGCCGCGAATGATACGGCTTCAACAATGAGATGCTATATATGTGGACAGACATCTAAGGACTTCAACAAACTTGAATGAAGTAATGTTTGTGAAGAGTCTCTGAAATTCGGACTCTCCAGCGAGAATTCGTTTCTTCGAGCTATTGTTGCACCTGGCGTACAAAGCGCCCTTACAAAAGTGGCAAGCCCGGACGGCAGAACACAAAAATGTTTTGAAAGAAACAAAAAAGAAAATACAAAAAAGCTTCAAAGAAATGGGCCTTCTTGTTGACATTACCAACGTCGGTGATGCCAATTGTAACGACGGAAATACGTCGAGAAGATTTTTTTACAATCCTGAATGCTCATCTTGGATTACTGGAATAAATATAGATTTGATAAAAAGGTTCCAAATCATTGTTTGAGTGATATCAAGCGGATATGATTTTGATCCTGCGAAAAAAAACTGTACGTGGAACTGTATGGTTGGCATCCCATGTCACCTACAGTTCACAAGATTCTGATGCATGGCTCAAGTAATATCAGGAACTCTGGTAAAGGCCACTAACGCAGTCTCAGCAGTACGCATACTGAATCCAAGTGACAAGGAGCAAGTGATTAAGAAGGTCACCTTGATCGGCATCGGCCCACCGTAAATAAAATTCGTAGTGCAAAATTTGACGTTTGAGTGCTCGTTCTGAACGAGCACTCGTTCTATGAGTTCAACAAGTGAACTTTTTAGGACACATAGTTTCGGGGGAAGGTGTTCAAATAGACCCAGAGAAAGTAGTCGACGTCAAAGATTGGCCAGTTCCGAAAGACAAGACGCAGGTCAGAACATTTCTAGATTTGTGCTACTATCGAAGGTTTGTCAAGAATTTAAAACCCCTACACGAATTCACTGAGGAAAAGCGGCCATTCTGTTGGGACGAGAACTGCGACGTTGAGTTTATTTCAGGAATTAAAGAAATGTCTGTGCAATACTCCTATTTTGGAATATCCTGTCACTTAAAATGACTTCATAGTTGACACAGATGCAAGTAATACTGGAATTGGGAGCGTGTTGTGTCAACGGAAAGGAAATCAGGAGGTTGTCATAGCGTACTTTAGCAAGTCTTTATCCAAACCGGAAAGAAATTACTGCGTTACGAGAGACGGGAGCTACTCGCCGAAGTAAAGACAATGCAGCGTTTCACCAAATATTTGCTGGGACGGAAATTCTATTTGCGAACTGACCATGCTGCACTGAAGTGGCTATTACAGTTGAAGTTTCCAGAGGGGCAAGTGGCAAGATAGATTGAACTGCTACAAGACTTAGTCTTATTAACTGAACATCGCAGTGGGAGAACTCACGGAAACCCTGACGACTTGTCAAGAAGACTGTAAGCACTGTGCCAGGCAAGAGACTAAGGAATTATTGCCCGTGAGGGTGCTTAGAACGGGTCTCAGCGATGAATGGAAGGAAACCCTGCAGCAGGATCAAAGCTAGTGCTCCTAAACCCAAGTGGAGTGATGTGGCAGCGATGAGTTCCAAGAAGAGTTATTGGGCACAATGGAACAGCTTGGTGATGGTGATCCAGAATGGACTCTTGTGCCGTAAATGGGAAAACCCTCGAGGGGACAGCTGTCATCTACAAATGGTTGACCCTAAAGCCAAGGTACCGGATATTCTACGGCTTCATCACGATGGATGTTCAGGAGGACAAATGGAGTAAAAAGGACTCTATTGAAGATCCGAGAGCGATTTTACTGGAAGTGGATCAAGCAAAATCGGTCGTCGAGATAATGTGGAGGACTGGTGCCGCAAATGTACCAGTTGTGTGGCTGTGAAAGGACCCCACATACGCAGCAGAGGTGCATCAAAAGTGTACAACGTTGGAGCACTCTGGTAACGGATAGATTAGACATTGCGAGATCATTTCCAGAAAGTGAAAGCGGGAACAAGTATTTCATGGTTGTCATGGATTACTTTACAAAGTGACCAGAAGTCTTCGCTATTCCTAACCAAGAAGCTACAACAGTCGCAAATAAATTGGTTCAGGAAGTCTTCTGCCGTTATGGAGTGTCGACTGTGACGCTAGCCATTGCGAACTTTGGAAGGGAATTACGGTTGCCAGCAGATTTAATCACTGGAACTCCCCCTGATGCTCCACAGTGTAACAGATTATGCGAATGACTTGTGTAACAAGTTAAATGATGTTTATGAGCATATCAGACAATTCGGCCAACATATGTCTGAGAAGATAAAGACCTCCTAGCGGTCCACCCCGGGCAACGGCACCACGCGTCCTCATGGACTGTGGTGACAGCTGAAGATCCCTTACAGTGGTGGTAGGCTTCGGCCGCCTGGCGCGCGACCACCCTCCTGCCGGAGTCCGGCGCCAAACAGCTTGTCTGTGTTCCGTCGGTGTGCGGGAGTGCCTGTGCCATTGGGGGATGGAAATAGTCAGTTGCGCGGTATCGGACCAGTCTGGGTTTCTGTGTGACTCTGTACCGGGGGACTCATGCTGGAGGGTAGCGGGATCCGAGGCACGGTCTCTGCCGTTGACCGACCGCAGTTAGTAGGGGGCCCCAGTACTGCGCCAGCCACGTGGGAAAGGCTACCCCGCCAACTCGCGAGAAATCCCGAAATGCTCCACTGTGCCAGTTGGCGACTGGACGGGAGGACCCATTGCCATTTCGGGGGGGCTCGGGCGTCCCCGCAGTCTCCAGATGAGTCTCCAACAGGTCGGATGAGCTGAAGAGTCCCGTTGGGTAACCGAGCCGCGTCTCGACCAACCTTTTGTTTCCCCACAAAAATACTCCACAACACAATATCATGAAAAAGCATAAAAAGAAAATGGTTTTGAAGCGGCGGCACTTCCTCCCACTTAAAGCGTACCTCATCAATATCAGGGGGTTGCACTCAAATCTCGATCCGGTCCACCACCACCTCGAGACCGAGAAGCCGCACCTATTCTTTTTAACGGAGACGATTACGACGCTTGAACACAAGTTCGTAAAACAAGCTGGGCTGGCGTCTCCGTTGCTTTGAGGATTCCGGGTTATCTACTGTCTGGATTCTGGTGGATACCGGGGTAGAGAAATCACTCTACGTCGGTGTCTACCGGTCGCACAGTGGTGACCAGGAGACGACCAGGCTCTTTCAGCACCTGATGGAGAAGGCGGATTGTGCCCAGCAACGGTACCCGATGGCGGAGCTTCTTTTCCTGGGGGACTTTAATGCCCATCACGATGAGTGGTTGTTCCCGTTCCAGAAAACTAACCACGCTGGGAGAGAGGCGCGCAAATTTGCATTGTCGCTAGATCTCACCCTGCTGGTGACTGACGCTACGCGAGATGTTGACGGACACACACCCAACTGCTTAGACTTGCTGCTGACCACTGACCCGGACAGGCACTCAGTATCGGTATCAGCCCCATTGGGAACATCTGATCACTGTCTGGTGAAGTTCGTGTCTATCAGCTCTCCGCCTGATGATAGCTCTAGGGGCGAGAGGCGAGTTTGGCGATACGAATCAGCAGACTGGGATGAGATGCGGCACTTCTTTGGGTCCTTCCCTTGGCATCCAGTGTGCTTTTCTTCCGGCGACCCCACTTGTTCAGCTGAAGCGGTTGCGGATGTGATACAGCATTTAACATTAGTTTATTACTAAAAGACTGTTACAGTGCCCTTATCTATACTAATGTTATAAAGAGGAAAGATTTTTTTGTCTGTTTGTTTGTACCGAATAGGCTCCGAAACTACTGGACCGATTTGAACCATTTTTTCACCGATAAAAAGCTACATTAACAGGAAGTAACATAGGCAATAATTTGTTTTCAAAAAAATTAAAGATCCTTGAGAAAATTGCATTAATGTAACCCAAAGTAGCAACATTTTGCCTATAAAATTCATTATTTGGCGTGCGTTGAGAAAACTATAGATGATACTTAAAAATGATGTACTACATGATTAAAGTACTCATTATTACCAACAAAAAAGTCCGCGAGGGAATAAAATAAATCTAACTATCATTGTTTAGTCACAATAGCAGCTTTTGTGTTCTAAAATTTAATTAGTCCGCCGCGCCGCGCCGGTAGAAACAAAAGTTGGTTAAATTCGTATCGTAGTATTAATTATTATTTGACGCGTAAGTATATTTTTTTTATGTATTATGTATGACCATGCATAACTTTTTACAGAGAAGTACGATAAGCATGCTTCTTTTTTTGTGAAAAACGTATATCTCAAAGTTGGTCCCATTTAAAATTGAAAAATCGTGTCTGAGGTCATTTCATGCACCTTGATGAGAAATTTAGACCTAGCTGGAGTGTGTTTGTCATCGAACATCTGACGATGGAGACGGAAGGCAGTTGCAAGAGGCCCTCAAGAGTTTACAGCATCTAAATCGTGTTTGGGCTCATTTCATGCACCTTGATGAGAACTGCTGGAGTATGACGGTAACCATAAGTAGAACATTTTAGCGATTAACGCAAATATTTCCGAGAAATTAAATTTTTATCTACTTGAATCTGTACTAATATTATAAAGTTGAATAGTTTGTTTGGTTGAACACGCTAATTTCAGGAACTACTGGTTTAAAATGAAAAATTATTTCAGTGTTGGATAGCACATTTATCGAGGAAGGCTATAGGTTATAAAACATCACGCTACAACTAATAAGAGCGGAACATCAATAAAAAATGTTGCAAAAATGGTATATTTATTCCTTTTGAGAGCTTCCGTTGCGTGGGCTGCGTAAACGGTTAAGGTTACGCAACAAGCATGTTTGACGGAATCGTTCCTATTAAAAAAATCTAAAAAAGTCCGCGATAGCATTATCTTTTAAGGTTGACTCTCTCTCTCTCTCTTATGTGGCGCAGACGAAGTTGCGCGGTAGTTCTACATATATTCCGTAATTAACTTTGCTAGCGGTTAATGCAGTCAATATGTTTCCTAGATACAAATGTAGTAACAAACACGAGTACTGCATTTCACATCACTACTTGGATGTATTACAAATAGAGACACAAGGTTTAAGTGCAGTATTCAAGTTTCTAAAGACCTACATAAGAAAAAAATACTTCAAAACTAAACTTAATAATACTCTGTATTTTTATGTACCTTTTCCATAACCATACATATGAGCTTTATATCAGTTAAAGTAGAGATAAAAAAAAAACACTTAACCGCGTTTTTCTCGAAACCGCCATTTTGCAAGTACTGCACCAGGGCAGAAGGGGAAGTCTCCGAAATTGCAAGCAAAATGGGATGGACCATACTGAGTCGTGACTAGGATCAACGATGACATCGTTGATCCAAGTCACGACTCGGTATAGCGAATACAGAAGGGTCCACGAGGTGCGCCTAAGATTGTCAATGTAGGCCGATTGGCGCGATACAACGGGGTTAATGATGCTCGGTTGCTTAACGAGAACATTCTACATTCTAGATTACGTGCGAGTCTCGAATGTTCCTGTAAGGACCTGTCTAGAAGATTAGAGTCTAGAATTTACCAGTATAGAACTGTCTAGAAGATTCAAGAAAGTTGTGGAACTTTCTCGAAGGACGATGTCCCATTATGGACTGGGAAGAAGGTTCGAGAAAGTTGTGGAACTTTCTCGAAGGATCGGTCGTCATGTAAATAGCCGTCGTGTTTGCGGGAGCAAGTCAGTCTAATTCAGGCGATACAACGAAGCGTATCGAATTGAACTAGAAGTACGATATCTTAGCGAATAGTTATCAGTAGTGTATTTGTGATTGAGTTTTAAGTGTTTTGTGATTATTAAAGTTACCTATTTGTAGCTTAATTGGTAGTATTTAATTCATCCCATACCCAGCTCGTAACAATAGTAATACCCTTGCGAATTAACTCAAACAACATGTCAACACATCAATCTGAGTTTGAAGGTCATTGAAGATAGAAGCAAAAATTTGCTGCTCCACAACCAAAGGGGCAAACTAATTGATTACATGTTAAATAATTGTGGAAGCTGTAGAAGATTATAAAAATATCCTTGCATTGTATACACGAATACTTTTAGGTCGTTCTGGTACCGAAACACAGTAACTCCAGTCGAGTAATAGTTACTATTGGCATATTCTTTTTTTTTTTATGACGTCTAATATAGAAGTTAGAAATTTATCACATTTTTTCTGTCATTCGAGTTAAATCTTAGTAGGGCTCCCACTATTTCATTCATAAACGCAATAGCGAACGCGGTCCGCTCGATGATGACGTAGCGCGGCTCAGCTGTGCGTAAATTCGTCCGACGTCCATTGACCCCGCTCAACTGCGAGTCAGTCGAGCGGGTCAATGGACGTCGGACGAATTTATTAACCGACTGCAAGTAGTATTTCATTTCAGGTCCGATTTAGGTTGGTGTAAGTTCATTTACCTACATCATTTCTCGTTCGTATCAGAAGCACGGCACGGTTTTTACCACTATCAACACGCAGCCCTTCCATACAGCACTGAATTTACTCAAAAAAGACGGAAAGATATAGTTTGCCCTCAAAAAAGTACAAAACATGCTTTCGCAGCGAAGTTTCATATGTACCTCGGACCGCTGCTATATAACAGGCTAAATGAAAAAATAAACATCTACTCTTTAAATATCAGTAACTGCAAGAAAACCCTCAAGGAGGCTCTTCAAACTATGTCCTATGAAGATACAGAGAAGTTATTAATAGTGCTTAAGTAAATATTGTTCGAATTATTGTTATTTTTTTAATTAGTTATCTAAGTTAAGATAATATAATTTTATATACCTTTTTTACAAAGGTATAATACATACTACATAGTTACCAATAAGATTAATAAGAAAATGTGATTATTTTATCAATTAATGTTACCTCCAATCGCCTGAAACACAGGATTTCCTAGTTCAGGCACAAATCATGGGTGAACTTGACATAGATTTAAGAAAAACTGTAAAAGTTGTACTTTATATTTTTGAATAAATTTATTATTATTATTTCCTTTATTCATTTCTATACATATAATTTACATTTTTAAATATTTCTATACAAAGTAATATAAAAAAACATTTAAAAATATAAAAAATAGTAGCCCACTGGTATCGGGAACAGGGTCCGAAATACCGGTGGTCAGGGCTCTTGAGAGAGGAACCTCCTAACAATACGCGCCGTGTCCAGAAGTACTGCTTTCTGAATCAAGCCCTTGATCCAGCTGCCAAGCGAGAGCCTCCTCAGATGTTTGTCGAGGCTATTGGCTATTAAGCCATTGGCCGACACGACTATCGGCACAATGACTGCTGTACTCACGTCCCACATGTCGACAACCTCGCGAGCCAGATCTAGATATTTGAATTGTTTATCTTTCTCTGCTTTCACGAGGTTCTCGTCATGCGGAACCGTTATATCAACAATCATTGCGCGACGTTCCAATCGATCTATCACCACAATGTCAGGTTTATTGGCAACAATAGTCCTGTCAGTGATGATAGATCGATCCCAATACAACGTGATATTACCATTATCGAGAACTGGGTCGGGCGCATACTTATAGTATGGTACTTCTGATTCCACAAGGTTGTACTTCAAAGCAAGTTGCTGGTGGATAATCCTGGCAACGAGGTTGTGTCTATGCAAGTACTCTCCGTTAGCCAGACGAGAACACCCAGAAATAATGTGTCGGATCGATTCTCCCGGACGGTGGCATGCCCGACATATGTCAACCGTGCCATCCTTCACAATGTATTTCCGGTAGTTATTCGTCATCATAACTTCGTCCATTATTGCACAGACAAAACCTTCGGTTTCGCCGAATAGGTCACCGAAACGCAGCCAAGATACGGACGCTAAGAAGTCTACATCGGGTCCATGTAGGGCCCGGTAAAAGCGTCCGTGAAGCTCCTTGCCCTGCCATACCTCCTTGCGATCATTAGTGTCTAATACTCTAGGTTTGCGCCAGTTCTCGTTAGCCAGAGAGAGCGGGATGAGGCCCTTGTCCACTGAGACCACATCTCGGTGCATCCCCTCGTCGACTTCTAGGAAGTATTCCCTGAGGCTGCATATCTCACGGTTGTGCAGGGTCTTAGCATTTAAGAAGCCACGACCCCCGCACTTCCGCGGGATATACAGTCTCATCACCGACGACCGCGGGTGATGCATTCGATTTGCGGTCAGCAGTGCGCGGACCCTCCTATCCAGGGCATCAAGTTCCGTCTGAGTCCATTTGAGTATGCCGAAAGAATACATCAAAACCGGCATGACCCAACCATTGAAGGCGCGCACCTTATTTCCACCTGACAAAAGACTGCTTAGTACTTTATTCAGGCGGCCAAAGAAGCGGTCCCTCAATGATTGTTTCATGTCGGCAGTATTGATACCTAATGCTTCCGACATACCCAAATACTTGTAGGTTTCTGTTGAGGAGAGGGATCTAAGGTGTATGGAATCCGAGAGTTGAGTTCCCACGGATTCCATAATCTCCCCTCGCTTCACATGCATGACTGCACATTTGTCCACACCAAATTCCATCCTGATGGCGCTACTGAAAGTTTCCGTTACCTTCAGTAGCTTCATCAGTTGCAAGTTGTTGGGGGCAAAGAGTTTCAGATCATCCATGTAAAGAAGGTGAGATATGACCTGACCACCTCTCCTCAACCGATAGCCTAGACCTGAACCCTCCAACAGTGTGCTGAGAGGGTTCAAGGCTAAACAAAACCACAATGGACTCAGACTATTACCCTGGAATATACCGCGCTCAATCTTTATCGGTTCGCTGTTCCCCTGGATCTGTCGACATCCTGGATAGTGAAGGACCGTTCTCCAGTGCCCCATACATGACATCAGGAAGGTACGCAGAGTTGCATCAACTTTATACAACTCCAGCACCTTCATGAGCCATGTATGAGGCACAGAATCATAGGCCTTCTTGTAATCTATCCAACATGTAGACAGATCCCTTCGCGAGCGGCGAACCTGTTGGCTAATGGCCATATCAATAAGGAGCAGCTCCTTAGTACCGCGGGACCCATTCCTACATCCATTCTGAGAGGCAGACATGATAGAATTACTATCAATATGATGATTGATTTTAGCTCTCAAAATGGATGTAAGAACTTTATAGACCGTTGGTAAACAAGTGATTGGTCTATAATTTTTGGGTTCCGCAGTACTACCTGATTTATGGAGCAGGTGGGTAATTCCTGTCGTCAAGAACTGGGGCAGCGACCCTGACTCTAAGGCTGACTGAAACTGGGATGCTAAGCGAACATGTGATCTCTGGAACCATTTAATCCAGAAGTTGTGCAGTCCATCCGGCCCTGGAGATTTCCAGTTAGGCAACGGACGGACTGCACGAGCTACATCTTGGGGGCTGATGATAATTGCCCCCATTTCAGGTATCGAATCACACGTTCGTTCAACCTCCCGGGTCCAATCACCCTCAGTGTGACTGACAGGCACCGACCAGATGTTGCGCCAGAACGAACACATGGTGTCATCATCTGGTAGACGCGTATCAGTCAAACCTTGGTCCGGTCGTTCCCAAGCCCTATATACCCACCTTTCATCACTTCGGAATGTGCGATTCTGAGTGTAACGCTCCACTCGCCGCTTGTACCGACGAATACGGCTTGCCCATGCACAGATCTTCTGCTTCAGGAAGTCGATACGCTCTGTGACGCGGGCTAAGTAGTCTCGAGAACTAACATCAGTTCCCGAGAACGCCCGCTTCACAAAGCGCATCACTCTAGGTCGAGTATTGCCCTCCCTGAAGCAGATTAACTTGCCGATGAGTGCTCTAGCCTCACCGATACGCCGCTCAATCCTGCATTGCCAAGCTGGAACAGCAAATTTTGGTCGTGTAGCTCTGTCGTTGTTGGGAAATTTGACGTGAGCTACACGACATGCCGCTACAGCTCCACAGTACAATATTGAGTGGGTATCGGTGAGGTCTTTGCTGCTGTCAAAGCAGTTTGACAGCTGCGAATCTAAAGCACACACCAGCGCCTTGTTTTTCTTGTGCATAGGTAAACGAGGTAGACGTGGCCTAAGTTCAGGCGGTGTGGATCGGTACTCCCGGAATGCACCCTCCAAAGCGCTCCTCAATTGTGCGTTGCATTGGGTACTCACGGATATAACTTCGTCATCATCTTCTTCACCATCGTGTTCGGATCGCGGTGGAGCACTGGATACATTTTGTAGCTGTACCGCAATCATTGGCGAAGCAGGTATAACTAGGTTACTCCGTGAATCGAAGCGTAGTCGCTCAAGTACGGTGTCATCCAACATGTGGTTACGCTGTATGACCCGCACTTGATCCGACAGCCGTTGCGCCGACACGCTGACACCTGGCTCAAGCACCTGAAACAGAGAGAGCATCCGACCACGGTACGCAGTCAAGTTGCTTCCCCCCTCAGTAGCCCCATAATATGCGCGCATGACGTTCTCATTAATGGACTGAGTCCATCGCATGCGCGACACATTTCCACCGGCAGCGGGGACCCTGTTCGGGGCCTGTTGGCCTCGAGGTTCCAAGCCCGCTGGTGGCCGTCCTCTTCCTCGTCGTCGTGGTGGTGATGGGGTCGACGGCGGGGAGAAAAACTCGTCACTCGAGCTCGACGCAACTGCAGCGATCGGAGACACAGCACTCACGATTGAGGCGCGTCCCGGCGGCTGCGAGGCGGAGCTGAGCGACGAGTCCGGAGATGGTGGGTGTGCCTGATGTTTTGCCCGGCTTCTTGTCAGCATTCATGTATATTTTAAAGTATATTCCAAAAATTTAGGGTCCGGTTTTGTAAAATAGGTTTTCTGTTTTTTTTTTTCTTATCATTGTTATTGATGTAATTAATATATTATTGTTTAAATATGGGTTAAATCGATAAAAACATTAAATTAAAATTCAGTATCGTAAAAATTCGTGCTGTCAATTTGACACTCGGGCCACAGATTATTATTATTATTATTATTATTACTATCACATCTCTTTGTTAACGAGAGAAATTAATTGGCATTTAATTCACCACTCTCGCATCACGAAATCACTACTACTCGTACCTATTGAACTAGACAGTACGCTTAAGAATTAGGCCTTAAATCGAGTGTCGACCAATCGAACCTACCTGATTCATAAAATAATACTGCCTAAAACATTTTTTTTGCGATAATGCTGGCGGCTGTTACAAACGCAGACAAATCGCACAGAAAAATGAATCGTTTCGTCTGTCGAATAGAGTTCATTATTAGTTGGATGTATTTTAGGTATTGGAGGTATTAGGTTGGAATTAAGACCTTATTTTAATAAAGTGAACCGTGTAATTCGGTTGTGCATCTTTGTAAGTCAGGTCGGACGCGAGACAATAGGTTTCTCAGAATAATTTTAGTAAACTGCGTATTTTACTTAGGTACCTAGTTTGTGTAAAATTTCTAATTTTCACCGTTTACGGTTAAGAAATAAAGTCTAAATTCGCTTTTCGTATTTTTATTTGTGTACCAATTTATCTATCTCGTAGGTACCTATTTGCGCGACCGATCCTTTGGTTAGAACGGTATACATAACATCATGCCTGTTATCCCCGAAGGGTTTGGCAGAGGTGTACCTAATGGTACACCCACATTTTTCGCCAGTTATGTTTAATTCCCATGTAATAAGGGGCGAGCTTATTGTCATCAACCGGGCACAAATCCATACTAAATATTTTATTTTTGTTTATGTAGGTATCTAACGCATCGGCATCTTTTGTTTTCAAGACGGTGAAGGCACACTTGCGGATGAACTAATTAGATAGATACTTACATCTTACATACCTATTATAGGAATTCAATTCGTTATTCAAGCCATAGATTCTCTAGCTTTGTATTGAAGGTTTGCTAATCATGAGTTTGCTATAGGTTGCAGTGGTCAGTACCTACCAACCACGTTGTTGCTACAGTAGATACCTACCCGCGACAATAATAAATCGTTTGATTCCGCATTCATGACCATTGTGTTGTTTGTTGTTTGATCTAAATTGCGTTTATGTTTACGTACTTAACAGTTAAATAACTCTAATTTTTCCTTCATACTTTTTACGGGCTTAGGACCGTCGCGTCAGTAATACATTTTACGTCTAAGTCGGTACCTACCTACTAACTTTGTAAGTACCTACTCTTTTATTATCAAGAAAAGGTATTGCAGGCGCAGGCGTATTTAAAAAATTGGAGCTATCTACAAACATAATCAACTTATAACTAACTAAGGCTAAACAATTTTTAAATAATTTACACTTCCCTGTATCGAAGCAACTGCTCAAAATGGAGTCCACTTTGCTCGATACACAAACGGGCACGTTTAATCAAATTGTCTTTTAATTTTCCTAATGTGTATCTGTCACTTTTCACAATATTAAATGCGTCCACTATCGCACTTCTTAACTCATCTCGAATAGTATGCTCCTCGAAATAAACAAGTCTTTTAATTTCGGACCACAAATAAAAATCCAGTGGTGTTAAGTCAGGGCTCCTTGCGGGCCAAGCCACAGGGCCACCACGACCTATCCACTGCTCACCAAACTCACTGTTAAGGTACGCACGCACTGCAGTAGCAAAATGAGCAGGGCATCCATCATGCTGGTAGAACATACCGCGTAAATATGCCAGAGGCACATCCTCAAGCAACTCCGGTATCACGGTTTGCAGCATTTCTAAATAAGAACCGCCAGTCAGGTGACCTTCAATAAAAATAGGCCCTATTATTTGGTCGTTAATAATGCCTGCCCAAACATTCACGCTGAATCTAACCTGATGGTTATCTTCGCGAATGAGGTGCGGGTTTAAAAACGACCAATAATGTTCGTTGTGAACGTTATACAGACCCACTCGTGTAAACAACGATTCATCCGTCCACAGTATGTTGGCAGTGGCATTTTCCAACAACCATTGGCTTAATGCGATTCTCCTTGGCCCGTCGCCTTCGTAAATAGCGTGCGCTCGACGAAAATAGTATGGATGTAATCCATTCGTATTTAATACTTTCCATACGTAATATTGGCTAACATTGAATCGCCTGGCCGCCATTGTGGTACTTTGACGTGGGTCGCGTTCGAAGTACTCCAGTATGTCTTCCTCTAATTCCGCCGAGTATGGTAGTCTACCGCGGCCCTGCGCGTGTGCGGGTGCTCGAAACTGTCCGTGATCGAGGAGGCGCTGGGTTACAGCCAGAATGGTGGAGGTGAAGGGAACTTGAGGGTCGGTGATTCCACGTGCGCGCAGTGAGTTCAGGTGTTCCGGCTGAGCATAAAGTCGTCTAGCCTCTTCCAGGTTATGGTGCGCCATCCCATAAAAATCCACCATTGCCCAATACTCCACGTTGGAGTACGAGTATTGCCGACTCATTTTTAACATGCGATTTGGTTGCGCGTGAGTGACCGAACATAGCGAACCGCGCGTCAATACTAGCCGGCTAGACTGTGTAAGCGTTTGGTGGGGGCGTGGCTTACGGATCGATGAATGGATTTTTCAATGGGTACCGTTCGCATGTGTTGCCGATCGTGAATACGTTTTACACACACATATGCATTTACCGCAAGGAAGCGTTACTTCGAGTTCTCATTATTTCACAAAAAAAACATTAAATTAAATTTTTCGTGATTTTTTTTATTTTTACTTTTTGAAAAAAATAGTCCCAATCGTTTCGAAATCGATGATTGAGTTTATGGCTTTCGGTTCCAGAACGACCAAAAAATAACCGTGTAGATTCCATATCTTAGTAATAGGTCTTTAACTGTAAAATTGCCGTATTTTTCTCATATTTTTTTCTGTTTGTAACTTTGACCGATAGTTAACTTTTCATTTTTATTGGATTAACTAGCTGTTCCCGGCATGCGTTGCAATGCACCTTTTCCTACTACCTACCTACTACCTACCTACTACCTACCTACTACCTACCTACCACCTACCTACCACCTACCTACCACCTACCTACCACCTACCTACCACCTACCTACCACCTACCTACCACCTACCTACCACCTACCTACCACCTACCTACCACCTACCTACCACCTACCTACCACCTACCTACCACCTACCTACCACCTACCTACCACCTACCTACCACCTACCTACCACCTACCTACCACCTACCTACCACCTACCTACCACCTACCTACCACCTACCTACCACCTACCTACCACCTACCTACCACCTACCTACCACCTACCTACCACCTACCTACCACCTACCTACCACCTACCTACCACCTACCTACCACCTACCTACCACCTACCTACCACCTACCTACCACCTACCTACCACCTACCTACCACCTACC
The DNA here is from genome assembly GCA_963576755.1 of Noctua janthina. Taxonomy (NCBI): domain Eukaryota; kingdom Metazoa; phylum Arthropoda; class Insecta; order Lepidoptera; family Noctuidae; genus Noctua; species Noctua janthina. The sequence goes on along the minus strand of OY755055.1, from coordinate 740,033 downwards.
TACCACCTACCTACCACCTACCTACCACCTACCTACCACCTACCTACCACCTACCTACCACCTACCTACCACCTACCTACCACCTACCTACCACCTACCTACCACCTACCTACCACCTACCTACCACCTACCTACCACCTACCTACCACCTACCTACCACCTACCTACCACCTACCTACCACCTACCTACCACCTACCTACCACCTACCTACCACCTACCTACCACCTACCTACCACCTACCTACCACCTACCTACCACCTACCTACCACCTACCTACCACCTACCTACCACCTACCTACCACCTACCTACCACCTACCTACCACCTACCTACCACCTACCTACCACCTACCTACCACCTACCTACCACCTACCTACCACCTACCTACCACCTACCTACCACCTACCTACCACCTACCTACCACCTACCTACCACCTACCTACCACCTACCTACCACCTACCTACCACCTACCTACCACCTACCTACCACCTACCTACCACCTACCTACCACCTACCTACCACCTACCTACCACCTACCTACCACCTACCTACCACCTACCTACTACCTACCTACTACCTACCTACTACCTACCTACTACCTACCTACTACCTACCTACTACCTACCTACTACCTACCTACTACCTACCTACTACCTACCTACTACCTACCTACTACCTACTTAAGAACCTACCTAAGAACCTTCTCCTGACAGTAACAAACAAAACAAAAAAAGAATTAGCGAAATCGGTTTGAGATTTGCGCTTAGCAACAAATTCAGGGATTCATTTTTATATTATAGATAGATTGTTAAATTACGTAGGTACCTTTGAGACTTTAAAAATCGTACTAGTAGTTGCATATTACCTCGTAAGGTAAGGTGTTTTGCACCTATGTCAATGTGCCGTCGGTTTCGCTACTTCAAGTAGGTATATTTTTGTCATAGACTGTGTTTTGAGAACTTAAGATACACAGTGCAGCGCAGCTTTTCTCACTTTAACTATAGTTTGCAATTGCATCATAATCGGTTCAGACGTTTCCAAGAAAAAAAAATGTAATCATCCATACAAATCGGCAATTTCATACTTTAACCCCTAAATTATCATACAATTGCATAGCACATGTGTGAGTACTATGTACAGGGGCCCTACCACGACGTCTTAAAGCAGTCCTATTTTAACGTTACTTTACGTTGTCGTACCATCACGTCCTTAAAACAAACTTATTGTATTCCTGCTAAAATTAACAGTTTTGATGACGTCACCTCAAATAGTTCATTCAATTGGTACCACGACGAGCCTTTTGACAACCAGCAATAATGTTTTTTCGTCAAATAGCAGGAATGTTTGACAGTCTAAAAAAGTTGCTCCGGACCAACGGATATATTATCGTTCTGCAAATTATAATTAAAAACTGTATTGGCGTGTCATACCTATAAGGTGAGATAAACGTATTTATTTACATGTGAAGGGTGTACTAAATACCTCTGCTCAATCCTTCGGCAGGTATAGGCGTAATGTTATGTTATCGAAAACTAGTCGACTGAATTGTAATCCCGGCGATTTCAGTGCATCATCATCATAATATCAGCAGCAGACGACTACTACCTCCCTGAGCGTCGCCACATCGAACGGTCTAGTGTTTGTCGCATTCAGCCACGTACCCACGCGTGTTTTAGCGGTCGCCCATAAAACATATTAATCGTCTCAAGGGTCCATTTAAGCATTGCACACATACGCTGTGTTCCGTTATCTAGAAGCTGCATGCAAAATCCTAACGTATCTTTTGAACATTGTCATCCTCAAATCATCCAGAACTTCTAACACACAGTCATCCATTCTACTAGACCTACAAGTACTAAGATTAAATAAAACTATTATTGCTAATATTGGAGGGAACACAAGGGAACATAATAGTTCGTAGTTGTCAACTTTCACGTTAAATTTTTTATTTCAAGCCAACTTCACAAGGAAATAAGGATAAGACCAATACGAATTGTTGAAAAGACCTCATCTTCATAAGGAGCGGTAGTTAGTAGCATATTGAAGTCCATCATATAAAAGAACAGAAACAAATTTTCGAAAAAGGTTCTTTGTCACAATCTCAGCACGCAAGAAAAGTAAACACTATTTATTTAATTTACGATTTAAACATAAACAGTTAATTGATTTTTGTTGTTAACCACTGACAAGTTTTATGACATAATGCACTGACATGGATGCCACTTTAGCTAGGAAAAAGATAATGATACCAGCCAGTTATAAAAATTCTGTTCCGATTCCTATCATTTTACATTGAGACCACAACCTCCTTATAAACTTACTACTTACTGCCTACAAAAAATTCTTCAAAGATTTTGATGGGTTTTATGAAAACTATCCTTACAAAATTGTTTTGTGGAGGTCATGGTACCAAACAAAGTAATATTAGTATAAGCCTGAATCAAAACGTTCCTGCAATAAGATTGTTTTGGTAAAGGTCATGGTAAAGCTATCATTTGCATTTGGTTATCTTTCATTGATTTGAATGTGCCCTGGGTGGCTGAGAGAATGTCATGCTCACTCAAATGTCTCGCTGATGGTGGCGGGTGTGTCGGGTCATTTAGTTCCATTCAATATGGTTGAGTTGAATGGCGCTGATCCATGCGTCATGTTCGTGAAAGGGCGCTGTCAGTTGGGACTGGTCATCTCTTAGCTGCCACGGTTTATTTTAATTACTTTATTTTTATATTGTTGATTTAATCTTTTACTCTGGACGCTCTTGATGTGCACGTCTTTCTACATCGTTCTCCCATATTTGTATAATAACAACACGATTGAGGTAACCAAGATTTAGTAACTATATTTTGGTTTTTTGATTTTGATTTTAGTGGAATGCAATAAAAAATTGAGTATTGATTTAAAAGAGTGTCCATGGAGTTTCCTAGCCATTGCAATGTGCCTTTGGAATGTGCAACTACAGTACTTTCTCTAGTTATTATTCCTTGTTGTTCTCGACATTCAAAAGTGCCTGTAATGGTCTAATTGAATCAAATGCTTTGAGTTTTGAGTTGATGGTATGGATAGCTCTGGTAAGGGGTGCCTTCTTGGCAAGCAGGTTAGTTCTGGCTGCAGGTACCAGTAGCAGTGGAGGGCTGCGCGCGCCGCCTCCACACGTAGCGGTCGGCACACACTGACTCAAGCGTATAGCGTATAGCGTCACTCGGGAGTATAGCAATTTGTAGCGCTTGAGTAAAATTCGATATTTAAATACATACCCATAAATTTGATAAAAGTCTACTAGTGTAACTCTATTTCCACCATAAGCAATGCGTTTACTTACGAGTATAGTATGTTTCTTATCTTGTGTTTTGTTATGTTGTGTTATGTGCCATACTTAAATAAGGCTGACTGTTACTACGTTTATATTGTAAAAATAATAAGCTAATCGTAAATTTGATAAAAATAATTATCAACGTTTTGTATTTTACATTAGAGGTACGCAAGAAAAATTAGTAATGTTTATTATTATTTGTACTCGCAACAAGTGTGTAGTGTGTACCTGTTTCTTACTTAATAAAAGTTGTTTGTTAATTCGTTTTTCTTTTTTTTTTGTCAATAAAATACAGAGCAGAAACGAGTAATTTAATTATTGTAATATTAAAATAATAACGATTTCCATGTAACTATCCACCTATTATTGAAGCTAACGATCGGTACCTAAATATCAGTATCAAATTGAATAGCATTTGGCTAACCTGGAACTAAAGTGGTCTATGATACAAAATAAACATTTTCTGTTATCAAACGAAACACGTTTGAAGTCACTATGTACTTATGAATGTATGTTAAGTTGCTGTTAAACATTTATACGATAGTTAAATGCATAACTTGGTTATCCATATGTAATTTTAGTGAGCTCGGATTCATTTATTGTTTTTAAGTACAAAAATGCTCATAGATAGATTTTGCCATGTTACATAGACCACTTTAGTTCTAGGCTAGCCATTTGTGCTGCAATGTTAGAATGATTTTTTCTAACAAAGTCTACGCGATTTCGGTCAATTTCTGTACTAGAATAGATTAGGGTTTTGTCAAGTTTTTGTCAAATAAAAGCCTGTTCAGTTTGCACTTTGACTCTAATGGTATAGCCTTTGTAAATTCGCTCCCGGTTTACTCTCCACTCTACGAAGCATCTTCACCAACATACTTACATATTTGGAGGTATGGGTCGAACTTTTGACCCACTCTCCTTTATAATAATCGTGGATGCAGGAACAACCGCTTAATGTTCACTAGCTAGGTCGCTTTGCTGTAGATTGTCACCTTCATGTTCACAGCGACAATGTAGGTAGACCGACTTAACAGCTGTATTTCGGGGAAATAAAAGATTCAAGACATGATAACATGGCCACTGTGACACTCACCCTTGTTAGGGGTTGATCAGCAGGTAGGTAGCTAGGGGTTTTACAAAAAACAAGAGTTAGGTGGAAGAATACTTATTATTTATTTTGCCTATTTTTCCGTGGCCGCCTCAAGTCCTGATTACAGAGATAGAAAAGGGGTAAGGAACACTGGCCTAAGCCGTCTCCACGGCGATGATGGTCCCGACTCAGTCTTGCCCGCAACCAACGGGTCCAGACCCAGGTTCTATACGTCCGAAGATCCTCTTCAGGCGTCCTTCACGTCGCCTGAACCGCGATGTGGCGAAAAGGGTGAAGGGTAGGCTAGAATCCTGGAAGTTTAGACAGAAATTGAAGCGTAAGCAAGCTGTCGGAACCACGTTTCGTAGGTCCAAAGGTAACAGTGTCCCGGAAAGGACGATAGGAAGAAAAACTAGTTTAAGTAGTTCTAGGAACTCCTTACAGATGGCTCTTCTAATAAATACATGGAAACTTACCCTAGAGGAATTTCACGACATATTTAAAATATGATTTAGGTTGGTACGATCGGAGCGAGGGACACAGCCGTCACCTCTGTGCTCTCAAAACGATTGGTCATCGCCCGTACCGAGCCCAACCGAATCGCCATTCTCGGCAGATCGGCGACGCTCGGTAATGATCGTTTCAGCGTTGCGCGCGCGCATAGAAGCGAGGACCTTTTTAGATAATATACGTTCGTTGGTTCCGTACAATATTTATAATTTTAATGTATTGTTTAAGTGTAGGTTTACTTAGAAAGATTTTTAAAGTTTTGTGTAAATAATAAAGTTTGAAGTGTTCATAGGTTTCTCATTATTTTTATATTAGCCTTAGCCTGTACTGTCCCACTGCTGGGCAAAGGTCTCCCCCAATTCCTTCCATGTACTCTTTTCCCGCGCCTCCTCGGGACAGCCCTCGCGGTACATTTTTTTTTATATTATTAAGGTTTCTTATTCTAAATTATTTTATATCGTAACTTGAGTGTTAGTAATAATGATGTATAGAGCGGCAGACTGAGTCGAGTCTCACAATATAGCGGCAGTGGATATTCCTTCTTAGAAACATTAAGTGTTGCCAATTAATATATAAAATAATGTTGTGACACAATACGCCACACATACACACACTTACATAAATGCTTAGCTCACATAGTTTGCAGTCTGCACACAAATATGAAAAACTGCGTCACCTATGCGAGCTAAGCTAAGTTAGCTTAGTTTTCGGTCTGCAACTCGCATTAGGTACTTAGATTCCAAAACCAGGTATTCATTAGAGCGCAAATGTACCTTTCAGCTATGATGTTTTAAAAAGACGCCACACGGTCTGCTGTAGATTGCATAGATCTACATTAGAATCGAATGAGACTGTGTTACGAGCACAGAACAGATATTATCTATGCCGTGGTTGCGCCGTATTAGAAAGACATAGTTTTTCCATTACGTGACGAAAGTTTGGCCGTACTTGAGCTCAGTTGTGTGTCGTGTCTCCAGCCGCGCGGCGCTGCTGACGGGTGCGCCGAGCCACCAGAACGGCATGTACGGCCTACACCGCGCCGAGCACCACTTCAACTCCTTCGACAGTGTCGCCAGCATGCCCAACCTGCTCCGCAAACACGATGTCATGACTGGTGAGTGGCCGGAGCCTAACTCATTGATTGATTTCTTCATTTTAAGATAGGAGATCAATTTTAGGGGTTAAAATCTTGGTAAATGATTGTCCTCGAAAATGGGTGCCTTAACGAATGGCACCTGATCTAAAGAGTTTTATTTCCAGGTATTATCGGTAAGAAGGACGTGGGCCCCGGCGCGGTATACAAGTTCGACTACGAACAGACGGAGGAGAACAACCACGTGAACCAAGTCGGCCGCAACATCACGCACATCAAGCTGCTCGCTCGGGAATTCCTTGCTAAAGCCAACCTGCACAACAAGTAATCTCATCAACTATACCAAATACATCAAGTAACTCATAAACAATAAGTAAGTAATTATTGTCTGCCAGGCCATTCCTCCTGTACGTGAGTTTCCACGACCCGCACCGATGCGGGCACACGGACCCGCAGTTCGGTCCGTTCTGCGAGCGGTTCGGCTCCGGCGAGGAGGGCATGGGGCTCATACCCGACTGGCACCCGATATACTACCAGTGGGAGCAGGTGCAACTGCCGTACTTTGTTCAGGTAACGACGGCACCGAAATTTATATTTCGATTTCATGTCTGTAAGTAATTTTTATTTTGCAAACTAGTTTCCGGTCTACCTACATACCACCTACCTACAACCTATCTAACACCTACCTACCACCTACTTACCACCTACCTACCACCTACCTACCACCGACCTACCCCTACCTACCACCTACCTAACTACCACCTACCTACCACCTACCTACCGCCTATCTACCACCGACCTACCACCTACCTACCGTCTACCTACCCCCTACCTACCACCTACCTACCACCTACCTACTACCTACCGACCGTAACAACAACAAAAAAATTTGCAAAATCGGTCCAGCCGTTCACGGCTTTTTATACAACGTGTAACAGAATAAACGCAATTCCTGAAAGTAGTTCGTTTAGAATCGGCTTCTGAATCGATTTCCGTCATAAAAAATAGGTGTTAAATTTTGACGGAAAAATCTTTTAAATAACTTAAATTAGAAACACAGTATCATGACAAATTAATACAATCCTTAACTCAGAGCAATAAAGGCTACTAAAACGCACGACATTATTTGTAGTTCGCTCATAGCTCATAATACACACACGTAAATAATATCAATGCATTTTACATTAAAAGTAGTGTTCGTCAAATAAGTAGGTAATTTAAAGGAATTCCAAATTTATCTCCAATGAGTAAGGCTTATTTGTATGCAGGACCAAACTTAGTTGGTCATCAGAGTAGCCCTACACACTAACAAACAATTTTTAGGCATTTTTACAAAATAAAATTATTTAATTTGAAGAAATTTAGAACTTATTGCAAAGAGATAAAGCATTTGTCGGCAACCTCTTTGACGTTTATGCGAAATGCCGAAACACATGCCGCCGCTACCGCCGAATAAGAAGCACAAAAGCTAGTCATCCGCCGGTAGTGATCTAGTGTAGTTGTTCTTTTATTTACTTCCGTGACATTTTTGTTCCCGCGCGCGATGGCTTTCCGGTATACCGGCATACAATACACGGAGATGGTGAGTGAGGACCCTGGCTCGCTGACTTGATAATGTCGCGTTAGCTTGTCGGGAGTTCAATGACCGTTTTGGCTGCAGTGTGAGCGACAGGACGATGCTGGCTGCAACGCAGCGACTGAGGGACTCTGGGACGTTCCTTCCTAATATGGCTTTGGACAGAGGGACGAATGTGCGGACTACTCGTCTGCAAGAGCGTATTCTCGACCATTTCGACGAACATCCAGAGGACACAGCTCGAGAGAAGCAGCACCCCAGTTCGACTGCAGCCATATGTACGTGTGGCGAACGTTGCGTGCTGATGGTGAACACCCATTCCATCTTTGATGGTGTCAAGACCTAACGCCGGCCGACAACTTGCCACGACTGGAATTCAGTAGTGGTTGTTGGAGAACTGGCAACAGAACATTCTTTGGACGGACGAGAGTACCTTCACGCGTGTTGGCATGTACAACCAGCACAACCAAATCGCTCGTGTACGTCAGTCAATCTACAAGTGTCGAGGAACTAAAAACAAAAATTGAACAAGCATTTGTGACGGTGAAAAGTGATACTGAAGTACTTACAAAATTGAGATACAATTTAAGAAAGCGTGCAAATAAGTGCATAGAACGAGGCGGTGGTCATTTTGATTTGTTTAATCTCATCTACCAGAGAGTTTTTCTTTTTCTTTGCCTACACAATTTAATTCCTTTTGACAGCCACTTAGGTTTTTTACTACAGCCACTTAATTTTGATCAATTGAATTGAAAAACACAAATCGTATATACAAAAGCTTGAAATAGTCGAAATTACTACATATATGCAATATTCGGGTCATCCGTGTCATAAATCTCAGAAAAGGTAAGATTTTTGATGTGGACTTTGAACTTGGCTATGTTTTCCACACGTTTTAGCCGCATACCAACAATTTATGAGACATTTTGTTTGAACAGGACAGGACAGTGAAGGAATTGTGCCGTATGATTGGACAACGCAAATTTTAGCACATCAGTTTTGCAAAATTTACTCCAATTATGCATAAAATTGTCTATGCATGTCATGCTTGCCATGCGAGTAGGCTGTCTTAATGCAAATTTCAAGTTATACTTAGAACAATATTTTTATAACGTGCTCGTGATATTTCTCGTAACTTCCAGTTTGTCTAAGCAGTAGTTAAGATTATTTTTAGATACAGATTACAATTATCCTATAATGCGTAAGCTCAATAGCACAGCATTCAAATATGCCTAAACAAGATAAATTCGAAATATTAGGTAATTCCTTCCATTGTATACCATGTCTAGCTAGCATGCAAGCTCCTCCCCTTTTTCTACCCTTTATAGACAACATTAAATAAAAATTTCGACATGCATGAGTAATGATTATTTTTGACTGCGCTCAGGACACAGAAGCAGCAAGAAGGGACATCGCCGCACAATACACGACAATGTCGCGACTCGATCAAGGTATGTTCACAGTTCACTCACAAGCGCCAAGGGGAGTCATGACTGGCATGAGTCATGCTATAATGAACCTTAAGATCCAATACTAGTAATTTTACCATTTCGTTACACAGGTATAGGACTAGTGCTCAAAGAGCTGCAAGACGCTGGACACTTGGACGACACTCTGGTGATATACACCTCGGACAACGGCATTCCCTTCCCGTCTGGTCGCACGAACTTCTACGACCCTGGTCTCCGGGAGCCGATGATCATCGCCTCTCCGAAGCCTCGCTCGAGGAAAAACGAAGCTTCCTTCGCCATGGTCAGCCTGCTGGACGTCATGCCCACCGTGATGGACTGGCTCGACATCCCATTTGGAGAGGACAGCAATGATATACTGCAGTCGGACAAACCAAAGAGTTTGCTTCCTATTTTAGAAAAAGGTAAGTACCTGCCTGCCTAAGAAGCATCAACACTTAGCTGATGCTGTGTAAATGTGCAATTAAAAAACTTTTTTGCAATAAATAAAACCGACTGCAAAAACACAAAAAAGTAAAAAACAACTTTAGCTTCAGAAGTCGGTGGCTTTTGTTTTAATTCAGTTTTTTTTGTCACCGACTTCTGAAGCTAAAGTTGTCTGCAGCTAAATTAATATTTACTATGCATTTAATTTACATTGTCAACAAAAACAAACAAATCTGCACCCTTAAGAGCATAGAGGCGTCATGTTATGTTACGATATTGTGTTAACAATAAACATGTAAGCGATTGCAGCAATCACGGCAGATTTGCCGCCTATTATTGAAGAGTTTCATTGTATATTTCTGAAGATCAGCATCAGATCTTTACCAAATTTAAACGGGACCACCGCCGAATAATATTCTTCCAAATAAAAAAAGAATTTTGAAAATCGGTCGACAATTGGCGGAGAAATCGGTGAACATATTATGTACATAAAAAATACATACAGACGAACATAGAACCTCCTCCTCTTTTTGAAGTCGGTTAAAAATTGTTAAAGGAGTTTTGGTGAAACACTAGTAAACTTTTAACAATACATATCATGGTAATAGGCTTATCTATATCTTCTATATCTATATCTATACATATAATAAAATCGTAGACTTTCCGTGTCTGTACATTACAGATTTTTGCAAAAAAAATCACTGGAAGGTGCGAGAAATAAGTAATAGAAAGTAAAAAATATTTTTTTAAATTTTTGTCTGTTTGTCTGTTCGTTTGCGCGCATCACGTAACCCCTCATTGTATTCATCTATATCTACACCGAGAAATTTTAATGGTTGTTTTCCCGCAGCGAAATGGTTTTGTCTCGGTACCTAATACAATCGTTTTATAAACAAATAAAATATTAGAAACAAACCATGGCAGATTTACCAGTGTGATAAACAAAACTCGAAAGCGACCACGAACCAATAGTAATACTTCCCGATACCTACGCTCGACGCAAGCCGGGCACCGAATGGCCGCGCGGCCGTTGACCCGCGTGCTTTTCAATCAGCTGATAACTTTTGAGTTAATGAAGCATAATAATAAGCTTTTTTTAGGATGTCAAATTGACGTGACGAAATTTTTTTTTATCAAACCGACTTAATTTAATATTTTTACCGGTGCCCCCTTGTTTCGCAGACAGAAATCACATAGAATTTCGTTTCGCCGAAAATGAAAATTATTTCCAATATTATTGTTTTAACGACTATTTACTTGAATTAAACATATTTCACAGAAATACAATTCAATGAACGTTATAATCTCATTTTTTTATATAACAAACTTATCAAACTGTAGAATTATTTTTTAACGAATATTGTTTGTTCGGTTATTTTTTTGTATGGTATTTTATTTCAACGAAAATGTACCTAAAAGTTGACGTTATGCTATCCATAATTTAATAAATAAATATACACCAGTCGAATGCCTCTATCGCACCCCTATTTTTTTTATGTTGTTTTGTATACACTGACCACATCAACATAGACAAGGCGTTGTGGCAAGAAAGACTTAGGATATAAGAGCGAGTGAAACAGGCTCGGGACTTGCGCCACACCGACTCCGGACAGGACAGTTAGGTTACTTTAAACCGTACAGACAGAAATAGGAGCCCCGCGTAGCGGCCTACAACTACGCCTTATTACAACATTTTGATATTTACCTTGAGAATTGTGACTAAATACGCACGAGCCGAGCGAGCGTAGCGAGCGATGCCGCGGCAGCGGCCGGCGAGCGGTACGTCGAAATTGGTCGCAGTAATAAAATTAGAGAACTCCAATAATTATAAACCGTAAAACCTGCTAGCTTTGCCAACGGTTGCCGAGTTTGCCATAGCCAACTTCTGAAGGAAAAAGTGTAGTTACATCTTAATAACAGTTTTTTGTCATGTATATACGCCTTTATGGTAAAATTTATGAGTTAAATGGCAACACTGAATGAGATGTGGCAACCCAGCTTGTTTTTGAGATGTAATTTTCGGCGGTTACTTTTTTCGAATGTTGGTGGCGTAAAACTTAGTGCTCCGGAACTTTTACAAAAACAAACGGGAAAAGCATTGCCTACGTAAGTACTTTTTTGATATTATGTTAGCATAATGTTCTTTAGCTAAATAAAAGCTGATTTAGTGTGCTACAAGCTACCTGTAGTTCGTAATTGGTGTTGGTAAATTCAACAACCCCAACCGCAACGTCCGTGATGGTGACTTTGCCATGTTTTGTAGGAGGTTAGGGCTGCCACAAAATTTCTTATGATTCATATTTTAATTAAATTGTCGTTGTAAGTACCCAGATATGAAATACACAGTGCATGTGCTTAAATGAAGGTTGTTTTACAAAAGGTAGACAGGGTGGTGGGTAATTTAAAAAGTATTTGTTTTTGTTTTGGGACAGTAAGAATTAAATATGTGAAGTGATTTAGTTATTTGCGCAAATACTGTATAGCGTTGCAATTTCACGATACTTTCTATTACATGTTTTTTATTTCTTTTTCCATCTAAAATGTTGTTTCCATTGGAAATAATATTTTAGATCGTGGCAATTACTTCTTTTGACTTTCACAAGTCCTGTAAATGGTCCAAAATGATTCAACTAGACACTGTTTAACATTGATGGGCGTATAAAAGTCATTAAATGTTGTAGTCGCTATCCAGTTTACCTTTGGGTTAATTTCATGAGTACCTTGTGTACAAAATGAACATTTAGTTTTCCTTTTTTTGAAGATGGAAAAACGACGCCGCCGACCGTTGTTAGGGAACAGAGCATATAAGGAATATTCTACAGAAATGTTAGAAGTTGCTGTGGACTTAGTTAGCAGAAAAGAAATATCGTCCCTTGAAGCTGAAAAACGATTTCACATACCACGCAGAACTATAGACAATAAAGTAAAAAATAAGCATAGTAGGAAGCCAGGCGGACAGCAAAGACTTTCTGAATCAGAAGAACAAAATATTGTTAATGTCCTGAGAGCAGCAGGTGATTTCGGAGCTCCTCTATCTCGTTTCGATCTAAGTCTCGTTGTGTTCAACTACCTTAAAGGTAACAATAGAGAACATATTTTTAATAATAAACCGCCAGGAAAGTGGTGGATAAATAAATATCTGGTCCGACACAAAGATAAATTAACAGTAAGAGTTGCACAAAATATAAAAAGGGTTCGCGCTGCAAAAACGTCAGATGAATTTAACATTTATTTCGATAATTTAAGAAATACTTTACAAGACATACCCAAAAGTAATATACTCAATTACGACGAAACCAATCTATCGGATAATCCTGGATCGTCCAAGTGCATCTTCAAGCGCGAAGTAAAGTATCCTGAAAGAGTACTCAATCACACCAAAGGCAATATCTCAATAATGTTCGCAGCGGTGGCAGATGGAACACTCTTGCCTACTTATACTGTTTTTAAGGCAGAGCATTTGTGGACCTCGTGGTGTCAAAATGGACCAAACGATGCCCGATATAATCGGACAAAATCTGGCTGGTTTGATGCCACCGTGTTCGAAGATTGGTTTCAGAAAATTATCATACCATGGGCTGAAAAGCTTGAAGGGCCGAAATTAATCATTGGCGACAACCTTTCAAGCCATTTAAACATTAATATAATACGTCTATGCGAAGAAACAAATATAAGGTTCGCATTTTTGCCACCTAATTCCACACACATTTCGCAGCCCTTGGATGTCGCATTTTTCGGCCCGCTGAAAAAGCAATGGCGCAAAATTTTAACCACCTACAAACATGAGAATCCGTCAGAAACGCAACTCAATAAATCTCATTTTCCAGTGTTGCTTAAATCTTTAATACAGGCAATAGAGATAACCAGTAAAGAAAATATCATCTCTGGATTTAGGGCTACCGGGATAGTACCTTTTAACCCTAATAAAATATTAAGGAAACTTCCTGACTACGAACAAGAAACCAAATATACCGTTGACAACGCGCTTCTAGACTATTTAAAAGAAACCCGGTCAGTAAATCCTATTAGGAAAATAAAAAATAAAAAAGTCAACATTACACCCGGTGCTTCGGTTTCTTCCGAAGAAATAGAACTGTTGATGTCGAATAAAAAAAGTAACGCTAAAAAACTTTCTACTAAAACGGTTCTCAAGGAAAAGCGTGAGTTTAAAGCTCTGAATCATCCTAAGTCTACAACTAAACCTGAAACGCCTATGATTTTGATGTCTACACCAGAACCCGAATCGGAAACGATGCATCGTAAGTGTACACCTGAAAATGAAATTACTACTGCATTGTTACCTTCACCAGGACCTGAGACAGAAACTTATCATCCTTGGTTTGCGTCTGAAAATGAAACTGCCGCTACAACATCTACACCAGGACCTGAATCTACTGTAAAGTCAGGTGGAAAAAAAGTTACAATATTATCTGAAATCAAGTATAGTCCAATGAATTGCGCTTTCTATTTGGATCAAAGTAATCTTAAATTACACAAAATAGATAAATCTCACAATATATTTTCATCACTTAATCAGTGTAAACTGCCTGATAAAAAACTTAAAATTGGCCCAGAACCATCAGAATTTATTGATTATAATAATCCAGTACCATCCACCTCTGCAGAAATGTTTCACTTGCCTTTAGCTTGTAATAGAAAAAGAAAATTAGTTCAAGAAACCGAAGAAGAAACCGATGAAAGCAATGATGATTATTCTTTAAGAGATTCTTCAGATGAAGGGCCGTTCATTTCTGAATCAGAACCAAGTGATGTGGAGGAAGATACTGTACAAAATAACTTCGAAGAAACAAAACAAATTGATACCTTAATGCATCAAATTGGCAGTTTCCTCTTAGTTAAATTTCGTGGACTAAAAACAAATAAGTTTTATGTAGGCAAACTTTTAGAACTAACTGAAGGTTCCGGAATGCTTGTCAAATTTATGAGAAGGAAGGGGGATCTTTTTTACTGGCCAGACGTGAATGATATTAGTTTTATACTAGACTCAGATGTGGAGCTGGTATTGACTAACCCTCAAGAGGGTCGTCGAGGGAAATTCAAATTTAACAACATTGATTTTTCTAAGTACAATGTCCAATGAATAACTAGGTACCGACATACAATGTACAGTACTAAGGTACAACAGTGTTTTATAGTTAGGTACTAGGTATTAGGTTTAAGCTTTCCTTTTTTTTAAATATTTTATATTGTTGGGTAATTCAAATTTCCTATATGAATAATTTACTAGGTCGTTGATTTGTTATAGGTAGGTAGGTACATATTTATATCTCCGACTGCTATGGGAACATTAGAGACTGATTATGCTAAGTTATGTTTGATGTTGCTTCTTCTAAATAACTAAAAAATTGAAAGACTTTGCTACGTGATAAATAGTTCATTTTTTTTTTGTTTTATTATGTAAAACACTTAACTAATTAGAAGTTAAATATGATGCTAGGCAGGTAGGTACTTAACAACCTATATTAATAAATACCTAGTCACAACGAATAATAGTGCGTGTTGATCTCATTAAAATTGATTATGTTTTTTTTTACTTTTATTAAATTTTTCCTACTATGAAAACATTTTTATTTGACAACCCTAACCCTAACTTCTTCTCACTATGAAATATTTTGGAAAGGTTGGTGAATTTGCCACCTTCTTAGAGAGTTAAATCACCAGTGCTAAATAATATAAAGTTTTCACTTTTATTTTACGGGATATAGGAAGAGTGCAAATATATTACTTTTTAACCTCTTAAACTCCAAAAATTTCATTTTTATTTTCATATGGCAAATTTACCAGAAGTGACAGCTGACTTTGCCATATTTGTTTTTATGCTCAAAATATTTTAATTTACACTAATGAAATAGATATTTGGTAATAATATAAATTTTCATGAAATTTGCTATGTCTAGGTGTAGGTTACTCATTATGTTTTCATATAATTTTTTTTTTTAAAGCGAATGAAAATTTTTGACACATGAAAAAGTGGCAAAGTAAGCAGGTTTCACGGAACCGCAAAATAAACACAGTATGTACAGTAGAGACCATAAGTGCAGTAGCAGTTTCACAAAACAAGCCAAGTTTTCGATCGCATCAAAACAAGTCGCACTTACGACCTTTTTCCATAACAAACATTTTGCACACATACACGATCTCGTATATCGCTCTTTTTCATAATTATCTAGTCAGAAAGGGTGCGATATAATGATCATTTGCCTTAGTGACAAGCCTGTCATGTCGCGACGGAGTATTAAGTTAGTGATATTTAATTTCAAACAAACAATTATGTGTCTATCTGGCTTAGCGGTTAACGCTATAGATAATATGTCTCGCACAGTATAGTCTGCGTTCGAACCCAAGTGACATTACACTTTTTGTGTTTTAATTATAAATGATACGTTAGACCCGATGAGATATGTTTTTCTAAATATTAGTTGGAACTTATTATTAACAAAAAAGATGAGGGTGAATGTGAAACGAAATAAACTTCTGGATTGAACAAAGTAGTTAGTTATGACGTTGTTAGTTGGTGAACTTTGTTACGAGCGTTTGTGTTATTATTACGATTAGCGTATTGTTTGATTGTCTTTATTCAAGATGCAAGCTAATATTAGTATTGATGACAGGGCAAATATTGTCACTTTGCGTAAAAATGGCCTTAATATTTCTCAAATTTCAACTGAAACTGTCTTAAAATGTGTAAGTTATTTTTAAAAATTATAATTATTATGATGATAGTTGTGGTGTGTGATTTTCTTATTATTAAATAAATTGCTAGTTGCAAGTGTGTAATCATATTTTGTTTTTTTTTTAGAAATTCTGTTAGCCGTTGGGTAAAGAGGTTTGAGGAAGAAGGTAGTCTGAAGTCCGACTCAGCGACGTTTTATGGTGGAAGAATATGAAACAAATGGTTTCATTCCAACTATAATGTTTGCAGAGCAATTGGATACTACATTACAGACTGTTCGCCATGCAGTCCATGCTGAAGGTTTACATCATCGGAAGCCAGCTAAAAACCATTTTTGACACAAAAACACAGGGAAGAAAGACTACGTTTTGCTCGAGATTATTTAGATTTTAACTGGGAGGTGACTGTATTTTCTGACGAGAAGACTTTCAAGTCTTGCCAAAAGGAAGACTTAATTTATGGCGAAAAAATAATAATACTTAATTTAATAAGTAGACCGGTTAACTAAATATTTAGTAATATTAACATAACCGTAAATAAAAAAAAAAAAAATTAAGAAATAAATTTTAAATTTAATTATCTTAAATTGGGGTTTAGTTTCAATATTCTTTTCGTCAAGAAAATGAACACTTAAGCTATAACCTCAATACATTCAATGTGACGTTACATTAAAAAAACACGTTCATAAAGTCTAACTCATATATTAGTATTCAATTAACTCTGCTGAATACTGATACCTATAATAAGCGGGTATCAACAATTATATTTGTGTTATTAGAATATCCTTTCCGTGTTATGTTATTCTTATTATGAATTGACTAAGTGGGTATACAACAAAAAATCTTATGAACGGTGATAAGAGAACTTTTTTTTGCCTAGATAGGAATGTGACGTCACATTCTCATAAAAGTTTGTTAATTTTATAAATAAATAAAACGAATAAACATTTTTGTTATCATTCAGCATGATTTTTTTATTTCCACCTTCCAACACCGAAAACATAAAATAAAAATCAATTAATGAGGTTAAATAATAATACAATAACTATCTAATATTTAACTTCTTATAAAAAATAAATAATAAGCATGACTATATTATAAATAAACATAAATACCTAACGACTTTCTGCTTAAAATACAAATATAATTAAGGTTTCAAAGAAACAAAAAACAGCCACACATTGTAATAACATGGATTCGAACTTGGACTTCATTGATCGTGAACCCATGCTCAGCCCAAACAGCTACCAACCCATGTTAATACTACGCGAATTTTAACAATGCAATGGTAAGAACAGGTCATCACTATGATGTGTATTCTAAATGCAACAGAAATATAATGCTATTTCGCGGAGTGTGACGACAGTTCATTAGTGTGTGTTTTGTGTAGAATGTTGAGACATCACTCATGCACGCACACGCACACACACTGCTGTATCGCGCTCGCACAGTTCATAGCAATGTAATCTTTAGCATGGTACTGCACTTTTGAGGTCTACTGTACGTGTATATGAAGTCACTATTAATGAGAATAACAAGATTACCCGTATTGTATTTGTGAACGCGGTGTTGTTTTTTATAGGAGGGTATGCATTTTGTCAAAGGTATTAATTGAAACATTTAGAAACTGTCACTTGATAAAATGTTTTTCTTGGTAATAAGTTTTATATTAGCTAAACAGTATGAGTATAAAGAATATTTGATTTGTTATTCTATGATACAATATCGAAACATAAATTTTATTTGTAACAAAATTCTACGATTTCATTTTTTCCGAAGTAAGTATTCTGCGTATTAAGTATTCTATGAAATGATAATATGAGAAAAAATTTATATGAAACGAAATTCTATAAAACTTTTGTCTATAATGCAGTGTGCAACCATTTTCCCCAAATTACCCTAACGAAACGAATTAACATAACGAAATAATGACAAAAACAAACATTCCCAAATTATATGAAACGAGACAGGATTGCACCAAAAATGGAAAATAGGGGAAAACACATCCGAAAGCAAATGTCATAAAAAGTCACCAATGACTACAAGAAGCTGAGCCAAAAAACAACAAAATGCACATACACCATTTTCGGGCTCGTCACTCAGCTCCGCCTCGCCACCCCCGGATCCCGGACCACCTGTGTCACCGGCAGCGGCAGTTGCGTCGAGCTCGAGCGACGAGTATTTCTCTCCGCCGACGACGCCACCACCTGTTCGTCGACGGGGAGGACGCCGGCCGTCGGACGGTTAAGGACCTCGAGGCCCACCAGCCTCTGATAGGGTCCCAGCTCCCGGCAGGAGTGTGCAGCGCATGCGATAGACGCAATCCATCAATGAAAACGCCATGCGCTTTTACTATGGGGCTACAGAGGGAGGAAACAACTTGACCGCGTACCGTGTTCGGATGCTCTCTCTGTTTCAGGTGCTTGTGCCAGCTGTCAACATGTCGGCGCAACGACTATCGGATCAGGTGCGAGTCATCCAGCGTAATCGTATGTTGAAAGTCACTGTACTTTATCGCCTGCGGACTGAAATGCAGAGTAACCATGTCATTACCCCGTCGGCGTAGGCTGTGGTACTACCACAGTCTAGCACAATACCTAATCGCGCAAATGACGTGAGTGAGATGACATGGTTACCAATGTAAGTACCCAGTGCAATGAGGAAATGACGAGTGCTTTGGAGGGTGCGATTCGAGAATATCGGTTCATGCAACCCGACCTTAGACCACGCATACCTCGTTTGCCCATGCATAACAAAAATAGGGCGCTGGTAGCTGTTCTGGATTCGCAGTTGTCAAACTATTTTGACAACTGCGAAGACCTTACCGATGTCCGATGCTCACTCAATCCTGTATTGTGCGGCTGTAGCGGCATGTCGTGTAGTTCATGTCAAATTTTCTGATGACAGAGCTACAAGACCTAAACCAGCCGTACCATCATGGCAGTACAGGATTGAACGACGTATATATTGGTGGGGCCAGAGCACTCATCGGCAAACTGATCTGCTTCAGGGAGGGCAATACTCGCCCTAGAGTGATGCGTTTTGTGAGGCGGGCGTTCTCGGGGACTGATATTAGTCCTCGAGACTACATGTCCCATGTCACAGAGCGCATCGACTTCCTGAAGCAGAAAGTGTATGCATGGGCAAACCGTATTCGTAGATATAAGCGGCGGGTGGACTGATACACTCAGAATCGTACATTCCAAAGAGATGAAAGATGGGTTTATAGGGCTTGGGAGCGACCGGACCAAGGTGTGGCTGACATGCGCCTGCCGGATGTTGATGCCATGTCTTCGTTCTTTTTTTTTTTTTTTTTCTCGATGTGGAAATCCTCAATGGATGTCCTCCGCCCTGGGGAGAGCGGAGGGCTCTGTCAGACTCGTACTGACTAAAACCACACCGGTGTTCCCTCGCATACTTGCGTCGGGGGGCAACGGGATCTGATGCGACTTCCGCTGCCCCGGACTAGTGCCGGCCCGCCTGACCTGCGGGCCTCGTCCCGGGGGGGAGTGAGGTGTAAGACTCCCCCCGTTACGTCTGAGAACACTGCGCGTGGAACACTACGCGCCGCCGTCTCGGGTCCAGTATGATCGGGGGCGACGGATGTCCTCGAATCCGAGGGCGTTGTCCGCCCTCTGCCGACGCCCGGTGCGTCTGCTGCGGGAGGGGCGGGAGCTCGTCATCTCCCTCTCCCTTTCCGCAGCCTCCTTCTGCGACATGACGGTTTCGCAGAAGGACATCACCGCGTCCCAGGACTCTGCGCTGCCGACCATCGAGCGAACGACGGTCGGCAACGACAGGTCTCCTCCTACCTCCGTAACGAGCGCACGGCGCGGCTCATCCCACGCGGCGCACTCGGCCAGCGTATGCCGCGCCGTGTCCTCTAGACAATGAACGCAGTGATGGCACCGGGCGTCCGGCTCCCTGCTTTTGCGACACAGGTACTTCCCGAAGCAGCCGTGCCCCGAGAGCACCTGCGTCGCCCGGAACGTCAGGGAGCCGTGCTTCCTCCCGAGCCAGTCGTCGAGTACTGGCCGGATCGCCTCGACTGTGTCGAGGCCGGCGGTAGGGAGCTCTAGCCTCCCCCGCCATTCCGCCACCATTACCTGTCGGAGGTGAGACCGGTACAGTTGATCTGTCGCTGTACCAGCCTCTCGCCCCGATCATTGGCCTCCTCGCGAAACTGGTGCAGTGTGGCGAGGGTCTCCGCCTCCAGGTCCCACGGCGGGGATCCAGCCAGTACACAAGCCGCCTCGTCGGAGATCGTGCGATAACCCCGAATGACCCTGACGACCATCGCTCTCTGCGGTCTTCGCAGAACCGCAACAGTGCGGGCCGTCAGGTCTGTCGCCCAAATTGGGGCCCCGTAAAGGGCCATCGATCGCACGATTCCCACGTACAATCACCTACAGGCGGTGCTCGGGCCCTACAGATTGGGAAACAGCGTTGACAGCGCGCCCGCCGCGCCCATCAACTTGGGCACCAGCCGCTGAAAGTGGGAGCCGAAGTCCCAACGGCTGTCGAGCACCAATCCTAAGTACTTCATGGTTGACTCGACAGCGATCCGGACCCCACCGACCACAATGTGTGATCCCAACGGCGGCGCCCGTCGGGGGCCATGAAAAGCAATGGCCTCCGACTTGTTGAGGGCCACTTCCATACCCAGGCGTCGTATGCGGCTCACCACCTGTGAGACCGCAGCCGTAGCCAGCAACGCTGCCTCCCTGTACGAGCTCCCGCGAGCCGTGACCAGCGTGTCGTCCGCATAACACGTCAGGTCCACTCCCGGCGGGAGCTCGCACCGCAAAACCCAGTCGTATCCGATGTTCCACAAGGGTGGGCCCAGAACCGAGCCCTGCGGAACACCGCACGACATCTCGCGACGGCCCGTGCCGTCGCGTCCCATGTAGGTGACACACCGTCCAGACAGATAAGCCCCCACAATGTTGCGGAGGTAGGAAGGCACCCGATGGTAACGCAGGGCCTCCCTAATACAACCCCAGGGCAGGGTGTTGAACGCGTTGGAGATGTCCAAGGACACCGCCAGCACCACCCCACCCCGGGACACTGCTTCCTCCGCCAGGACTCTCACCCTCATGATGGCGTCGATGGTAGAGCGCCCACGCCGGAAGCCAAACTGGCTGTCGTTCAGGTTCGGCCCCTCTGTACACAAGTGGCTGACGAGGCGATCTGCGATTACACACTCGAGCATCTTGCCCGCCTCGTCCAGCAACACTATGGGCCGATAAGCCGACGACGAATCCGCTGGGCGCCTCGCCTTCCTGAGCAGGACCAGTCGACCAGTCTTCCACCTGCTAGGAAACTGACCCCGCTCAAGGCACGCCGAAAAGAGTCCCCTCAGTGGGGGCTCCAGCTCCTTCAGGGCGAGGACTAGAGCGCGACCATGCACTCCGTCGGAAGTGGTCAAGTTATATCTCACTCTCACTCGATTTATTTGCTGTAAATATGGTACAAAAGATGGTAAAAATGACATGAAGTGCAATGACACATTTCGCCATAAAATAGCATGCAAGTATTATTAAACACAAACATTAATTTAGATAGCTAACTAAATAAATAAAGTATTTATTTATAACAGCTTAGTTAGACTCTTACTAAGTTTAATTAACTAACATAAAACAAAATTTTGATATTAAATACTAAAAACGGGGTGTGGCGGTCGAGGCTTTTTAAATGCTAAGACTCTCCACAATCGCGAGATATGCAGTCTCAGGGAATATTTCCTTGAAGCCGACGTGAGGTTGCATCGAGATGTGGTCGCGGTGGACAAGGGCCTCACCCCGCTCTCCTTGGCTAAAAAGAACTGGCGCAATCCTGTAGTGCTTGACACTAACGAACGCAGGGATGTATGGCAGAGTAAGGAGCTTCACGTACGCTTTTTCCGGGCCCTGCATGGGTCCGATGTAGACCTATCAGCGTCCGTAGCCTAGCTACGTTTCGGGGACCTCTTCGGAGAAACCGAAGGTTTTGTCTGTGCAATTATGGATGAAGTTATGATGACGAATAACTACCGAAGATTAATTGTGAAGGACGGTACGGTTGACATATGTCGGGCATGCCACCGTCCAGGCGAATTAATCCGTCACATTATCTCCGGGTGTTTTCGTCAGGCTAATGGAGAGTACTTGCTTAGACAAAACCTTGCAGCCAGGATTATCCATTAGCAACTTGCTCTAAAATACAGTCTTTTGGAATCGTATGTGCCCGACCCAGTTCTCGAAAATGGCAGTATCACATTGTACTGGGATCGATCCATCATCACTGACAGGACTATTGTAGCCAATAAGCTTGATATAGTGGTGGTGGATCGATCAGAGCGGCGCGCAATGATTGTTGACATCCCGCATGATGAAAACCTCGTGAAAGCCGAGAAAGATAAGCAAATCAAGTATCTTGACTTGGCTCGCGAGGTTGTCGACATGTGGGATGTGGACTCAGCGATCATTGTGCCGATAGTTGTATCAGCCCATGGCTTCACTGCCAAGAGCCTCGACGAATACCTGCGGAGGCTCTCGTTAGGCAGCTGGATCAAGGGCTTGATTCAGAAAGAGGTACTCCTGGACACGGCTCGTATTGTTAGGAGTTTCCTCTCTCTGGAGCCCTGACCGCCGGTAGCTTGAACCCTGATCCCGATACTGGTGGGCTAAATTTTTTATATTTTTAATTTTTTTTTTGTATTGTTTTTTGTAAGGAATATTCACAAATATAATTAATTTGTATAGAAATAAATAAAAGAAAATAATAAGCTTTACCCAACAACTTGTTCAGATTTTCCCTTCACACTTTTACGGACTTAGGGCCGTCAAAAATACTTTTTAGTTGCAATTTACTGAACAAGAAATTAAACAGAAACAAGTTTATTAAGGACGCTGTTACATTTTCGATGAACTCAAATTTAGGTAACTAAAGTCACACACAACAACATCACGCGTACGCACACATTGAACAACTCTGAGCGCTCGATTTTATACTTCACTTATATAATCTTGGTCCATTTTATTATTATTTAATTTTATTGATTCTGGAAGATTACTTGGACTTTTGAAAATGCATTTGATAACACTGTTACTTAGTACCGTCGTCTTAATAAGCAGGTTAGTATTTTTAACCGACTTCAAAAAAAGAAGGTGCTCGACCCGTATGTATCCGCGATTTTCTCAAAAACTACTGATCCATAATTGATCGGGTTTTCGTTTACAAATGAAAATGTTTTCAGTATAGGTTTAATTGTAGAATGTATTAGGATCAGAGATTTTCGTAGATAGACAATGGAACTGTTCAAAAACAAACAGCAACAGACTGGCGATCGCAGTGATCGTCTAACTATCTTACTTATATTATAAATGCGAAAGTTTGTGCTGATAGATGTTTGTTACTCTTTCACGCAAAAACAATTTTGAACGAATTTGGATGAAATTTGGTACACAGATGGTTTATAACCTGGATTAACACACAGCATACTTTTTATCCCCGTATGACGTTCCCGTGGGATAATAATCGAACATCACGCCGGCAATTCCGCGGGCATAATCTAGTATATATGCATCTTGGATTTTGGTTAAGACCCCATGTTTGATATAAGCGACCTCAAAAACCATGAAAATGACACCCAAATCAAATCAAATCATTTATTTCTTTGCAAACATAGGTATTAAGGGCATAGATGTTCTTTTATAATGAGGTTCTCCACATTTTGCCATCACATGGGCATGCAAATAATTTGTTCACAAATATAAATTTAAAATAAGTGGCATGTCATTGGAATTGTATACAATAAAAGAAAAGAAAAATAAAAAATGTCGATATGGTCAAAGTAATAAAAAAATTAAAATATTATCAATAGTGTCAAACAGAATAGTATTATGCCAACTTGAATAACAATATGTCAATTAGAGTAAAAGTAGGTATATATTATAAATCGGTCAATAACAATAGGTATATATCAATCAGTCAGTGAATCATCATTTAGAAAGTCGTCAATTGAGTACCTAATAGCTTTTCATAATTAAAATTTCCTTTAGCGCCCTTTTAAATTTTAATACAGTCATGTTTTTTATAACATTGGGTAATCTATTATATATGCGTGGGGCGATACCAAATAAACTTTTTTTCATTAGTGCAGTTTTACATTTCACTTGACATAATTTATTGACGTATTGAGTCCGTATTGGATTTTTCCTGACCTCTGATAATTTTTGAAATAGATTTGGATTACATTTAACAAATAAAGCCGTTTCTATTATAAACAAAAAGGGCAAAGTTAAAATTTTTAATGATTTAAAATAGGGCACACAGCTATCAGTTATCTTAAGACCGCACATTGACCTGATACATCGCTTTTGCAATCTAAATACCAGCTCCCTATCAGTGGACTGACCCCAGAAAATAATGCCATACCGCAATACAGAGGCAACCAGTCCATGGTACGCAGCTAAAAGAGCCTGACTGTTAACCTTCTTTGAGAGTTGAAATAGAGCATATGCGGATTTGCTGAGTTTTTTACATAATTCTTCAACGTGAGGCTTCCATGTAAGTTGGTTATCAATCATAAAGCCTAAGAACTTAGCTTTACTAGCTTCTTCAATATCACAGCCATTGTAGGAAATGTTAACCTTTGGATTTGGACATCGTTGATAAAAATGCATGACTTTTGTTTTAGTGAGGTTTATAAGCAAATTATTATTATTTAGCCAATTTATGATGTCATTTAAGCAATTATTGATGTCATTCTGATAATTATTTGGATCAGTACATTTTATTATAGCGGTACTATCATCTGCAAAAAGAACCATTTGGTTGGTTGTTGCTTTCGGGATATCATTTATGTATATCAAGAAAAGCGGCGGACCCAGTACGCTACCCTGTGGGACGCCATATTTTACGTGTCTTGGTTTTGATACATATATGGTTTCTAATTTGCTTTTTGGACATATCCTAGAAACTTCTGAGCATTGAATCCTATTACTTAGGTATGATTCTATTAACTTTGAGATGTTCCCTCTTATACCGTAGCTGTGTAATTTGTGCAACATAATCTTATGGTCCACACAGTCAAAAGCCTTTGTCATGTCAGTGTAAATTGCACAGACTGGATTTCTCCCATCCACAGATGACATGACATTAGCCAAGAAGTCAAATAGTGCCATATTAATCGTAGTGTTCTTACGGAAACCTTTTTGTTCTTTGCAAAATAGTTTGTACTTTTCGAAATAGGCATACAAAGAGTTATGGATAACTTTCTCAATAATTTTTGAAATAATCGGAATTTTTGCAATCGGTCTATATTTTTTTAAATCAGTTTTGTCATCTTTTTTATAAAGTGGTTTTATAATAACTTTTTTCAGCTTGTCCGGAAAAATGCCATCAGCTATGCACAGGTTAATTATATGAGCTAATGGAGATGCTATTAGTTCTTGGGTAAATTTTAATACTTTTGTGGAAACCCCATCGTATCCAACAGTATTCGTGTTTTTAAGGTTGCAAATTATTTCTATTATATCGTCGACGGTAACGGGTTGCATAAATAGTGAATTTAAGGTTTTATTATTTAAATGTGTATTATTCGATGTGATGTCAGCTTTAGTATTATTCTCAATTGTGTCAATAAAGTAATTGTTAAACTCGTTTGCAATGTCAATGGGGTCTGTAAATGTCAAATTGTCTCTACTCACGCACACTTTAGGTTCTTGCGGCAGCCTAAATTTGAAGAAAAGTTATCAAATTTTTGTCGGCGCCATTTTAAACTTTGGTTATTATCATATATCCGATATTTGCGACCCCAAAAACCATGAAAATGACGCTCATGCCAAAAAATTGACAATTTTTTATCGGCACCACCTTGTATTTTGATTTTGTCTCCATATTCGTCATACACACATACATACAAACCGGTTAACATCATAACCCTCCTCGCGCCCATCCACTTCCAAACCTCATCGCCGACAGCTTAACATCACCCGTCCAAATTCCGATCTTACCCAATATAATTTCTAAACCACATTCTAATAATAAAAGTATTGTGCGGCTGTAACGGCATGTCGTGTAGCTCATGTCAAATTTTCTGATGACAGAGCTACACGACCTAAACCAGCCGTACCAGCATGGCAGTACAGGATTGAACGACGTATTGATGGGGCCAGAGCACTCATCGGCAAACTGATCTGCTTCAGGGAGGGCAATACTCGCCCTAGAGTGATGCGTTTTGTGAGGCGGGCATTCTCGGGGACTGATATTAGTCCTCGAGACTACATGTCCCGTGTCACAGAGCGCATCGACTTCCTGAAGCAGAAAGTGTATGCGTGGGCAAACCGTATTCGTAGGTATAAGCGGCGGGTGGACCGATACACTGAGAATCGCACATTTCAAAGAGATGAAAGGTGGGTTTTTAGGGCTTGGGAGCGACCGGACCAAGGTGTGGCTGACACGCGCCTACCGGATGATGATGCCATGTGTTCATTCTGGCGCAGCATCTGGTCGGTGCCTGTTAGTCATACCGAGGGTGAATGGACTCGGAGGGTCGAGCGAGCGTGCGATCTAGTACCAAAAATGGGTGCAATCAATATCAGCCCCCAAGACGTAGTTCGTGCAGTCCGTCCGTTGCCTAATTGGAAATCTCCAGGGCCGGATGGGCTGCACAACTTCTGGAAAAAATGGTTTACAAGATCGCACGCTCGCCTGGCGATCCTGTTCCAATCAGCCTTAGAGTCAGGGTCGCTGCCAGAGTTCCTGACAACAGGTATAACCCACCTGCTCCATAAATCGGGTAGTACTGCGGAACCCAAAAATTATAGACCGATTACCTGTCTTCCGACGGTCTATAAAGTTCTTACATCTATTTTGAGAGCTAAAATTAACAAACACATTGATGACAATTCTGTAATGTCCGCTTCTCAAAATGGATGTAGGAACGGGTCCCGGGGTACTAAGGAGCTACTCCTCATTGATATGGCCATTAGTCAACAGGTTCGCCGTTCCCGAAAGGATCTGTCGACATGTTGGATAGACTATAAGAAGGCCTATGACTCGGTGCCACATACATGGCTCATGAGGGTGCTAGAGTTGTATAAAATTGATGCAACTCTGCGCACCTTCCTGATGTCATGTATGGGGCAATGGAGGACGGTCCTTCGCTATCCAGGATGTCGGCAAATCCAGAGGAATAGCGAGCCGATAAGGATAGAGCGAGGTATATTTCAGGGCGATAGTTTGAGTCCGCTTTGGTTCTGCTTAGCCTTGAATCCTCTTAGCACGCTGCTGGAGGATTCAGGTCTAGGCTATCGGTTGAGGAGAGGTGGTCAAGTTATATCTCACCTCCTTTACATGGATGACCTGAAACTCTTTGCCTCCAACGATTTGCAACTGATGGAGCTACTGAAAGTAACTGAAACTTTCAGTAGTGCCATCAGGATGGAATTTGGTGTGGACAAATGTGCGGTCATGCATGTAAAGCGAGGGGAGATTGTGGAATCTGTGGGAACCCAGCTCTCGGATTCCATAAATCTTAGATCCCTCTCAGCAACTGAAACCTATAAGTATTTGGGTATGTCGGAAGCGTTGGGCATTAATGTTGCTGACATGAAGCAATCGTTGAAGGAGCGCTTCTTTGGCCGTCTGAAAAAAGTATTTAATAGTCTTTTATCAGGCGGCAATAAGGTGCGTGCCTTCAACGGTTGGGTCATGCCGGTTTTGATGTATTCTTTCGGCATACTCAAATGGACTCAGACAGAACTAGACGCCCTGGATAGGAGGGTCCGTACATTGTTGACGGCATATCGAATGCATCACCCGCGTTCTTCTGTTATGAGACTGTATATCCCGCGGAGGTGTGGGGGTCGAGGCTTTTTAAACGCTAAGACTCTCCACAATCGCGAGATATGCAGTCTCAGGGAATATTTCCTTGAAACCGACGTGGGGATGCATCGAGATGTGGTCGCGGTGGACAAGGGGCTCACCCCGCTCTCCTTGGCTAAAGAGAACTGGCGCAAACCTGTAGTGCTTGACACTAACGACCGCATGGAGGTATGGCAGAGTAAGGAGCTTCACGGACGCTTTTTCCGGGCCCTGCATGGGCCCGATGTAGGCCTATCAGCGTCCGTAGCCTGGCTACGTTCCGGGGACCTCTTCGGAGAAACCGAAGGTTTTGTCTGTGCAATTATGGATGAAGTTATGATGAGGAATAACTACCGGAGATTTATTGTGAAGGACGGTACGGTTGACATATGTCGGGCATGCCACCGTCCAGGCGAATCAATCCGTCACATTATCTCCGGGTGTTCTCGTCTGGCTAACGGAGAGTACTTGCATAGACACAACCTTGTAGCCAGGATTATCCATCAGCAACTTGCTCTAAAATACAACCTTGTGGAATCGGAAGTACCGTACTATAAGTATGTGCCCGACCCAGTTCTCGAAAATGGCAGTATCACATTGTACTGGGATCGATCCATCATCACTGACAGGACTATTGTAGCCAATAAACCTGATATAGTGGTGGTGGATCGGTCAGAGCGGCGCGCAATGATTGTAGACATAACGGTCCCGCATGATGAGAACCTCGTGAAAGCCGAGAAAGATAAGCAAATCAAGTATCTTGACTTGGCTCGCGAGGTTGTCAACATGTGGGATGTGGACTCAGCGATCATTGTGCCGATAGTTGTATCAGCCCATGGCTTAATTGCAAAGAGCCTCGACCAATACCTGAGGAGGCTCTCGTTAGGCAGCTGGATCAAGGGTTTGATTCAGAAAGCGGTGCTCCTGGACACGGCTCGTATTGTTAGGAGGTTCCTCTCTCTGGAGCCCTGACCGCCGGTAGCTTGGACCCTGTTCCCGATACCGGTGGGCTACATTTTTTTATATTTTTAAATGTTTTTTATATTGTTTTTAGTTTATGAAATATTTAAAAATGTAGAAGATTTGTATAAAAATAAATAAAAGAAAAAATAAAGTATGAAACTCGTACTTAATTTTATTTAAGTCCGAAAAAGTATCAACTCCTTCCGATTACGTTATACGACGACGGTACACACACACGTATACACACTACAATATTTTCTAGTAATTTTATCGTATTTATTTTTTGCGAGAGAGCGATACACCCGTCCTTCCACGAGCGCTTCTGAGCGCGGATTGATGAACCGCGAGTGCAAAAAATGTATGAAGAATTCGGCAAATGTTTTTATTTTAGCTAATAATTGGAAAAATATGTTGATTTTGATACAAAATAATTAGCTGAACCTACAAAGGACTATATATACCGCAATTTGTTATATTTTTTAAGATAAAATATGCTGAAAATTTACCTAAACTGGCACCTATTCTGACCCTATTTTTTTAAATTTTCTGCGATTATTGTGATGGGAAAAACGTATTTGTGCGAAACTTTTGTACGTCATACAATTTTTTTGATGCCAATCTGGAGATGAATATACTATCTTTAAATTAAGAACATCATATTTTGACATTTGTAATTGCTTATACATTAAAATGGTACTTGAAAAAGACTGTTATTTGTAGAAAAATGTAATAGCGTCCTAAGAAAAATAATTTTCTGAATTAGATACCTAACAAACTATTTGAGGCGTATTTTTTAAATCAACCTGTTTACAATTATTTTAATTATCTAAACTACTTTTAAATATTCGGTATTTACAAAAGAACGAGTAGGTACTTACACTTCCCGGTAACTGAGTAATTGTTCGAAGTGCAAGCCACTGCGTTAAATACACAATCGAGCACGAATTTTAATAAGGTGTCTCTGTCACTTCTTACGATATCGAAAGCGTCCACTATCGCAGTTATTAACGCGTCGCGAGTTTCGTGTTCCTCACGATACACCAGGCGCTTGAGCTCGGACCACAAGTAAAAGTGTAACAGAGTTAAGTCCGGGCTTCTTGCTGGCCAAGCCACTGGCCCGCCGCGTGCGATCCAGCGCTGGGGAAACACCGAGTGCAGGTGCTCTCGCACGGCGCGGTGATAATGAGCCGGGCACCCGTCATGCTGATAGTACAGATTGTCCACGGGCGCCGCTAACGGAACGTCGTCCAATAAGTCCGGGATAACGTTGCGTAACATTTCCAGGTAGGTTCCACCTGTTAAGTGTCCTGTCACAAAATGCGGTCCAACAAGTTGGCCATTTATTATGCCAGCCCACACATTAACACTAAAACGCACTTGATGCGCACACTCGCGAATATCATTGTGGGTGGTAAAGCCTAAAAATATTCGTTACGCTGGTTGAAGAGTCCAACTCGCGTAAACAAAATGTTGGTTCTGATTGTCGATCAACCACTAACAAAAAACAATTCTGTTAGGCGCGTCGTTTTCGTGGAGAGCATGAACTCTGCGAAAATAGTAAAGATACAGTCCTTCAGAGTTGAGCAGTTTCCAGCCGTAATATTGGCTTACGCCAAACCTAGCCGCAGCCTTACGCGTATTTCGACGAGGATCTCGTTCGAAGTACGATGGGATTTGAGGGTTCAGAACCCCGTGAAGACGGAGCGACTCCAAGTGTTGCGGCTCCGCGTAAAGGCAGCATGAGAGTAATAATCAGCCTTTGCATACAGTTGCACCATAGAAACGTACTCTAAATTGAAATAACTGTAATGTCGATCTAATGAACTGATAACGCGTGCTGCGCGTACGATATTCGCGGGAAAACTAAGTGCGCCGCCGGCGCCGCAATAATACAATAGCGAGCCGGCGCGCGGTTTCGTTTGTGATTATTGCGCAGGCTAGTTTATGCCGTATCACTACATGCGAGAACTTATTTTGCTTTGAATATTTATAAATTCAGCTTTACTTTGTCGGCTTCGCGGCTGTGTTTTGTGTTGTTGCGTGCAAACTATTTTATGCCGTATCACCACGAGCGAGAGCTTATTTTGCTTTGAACATTTATGCATCGCTGTTACCTTTGTCCGTGGCGACGCGAGCGATTCGAGTACCTACAACTTACATCTAGTGTTACTAACACTAGATGTAAGTTGTAGGTACTCGTTTCTCACGTTTTTGAGTTGACGAATATTTTTTAAATTATTTTAAAATAAAAACATCTTTATTTTTTTACTTTCACTCTATGCTTCAAAAGTACTCCTTATGGCAAGTTGATCTGCCGCGGGAAAACCACCATTAAAATTTCTCGGTGTATATACACGAATACTTTTAGGTCGTTCTGGAACCGAAACACAGTAACTCCAGTCGAGTAATAGTTACTATTGGCATATTCTTTTTTTTTTATGACGTCTAATATAGAAGTTAGAAATTTATCACATTTTTTCTGTCATTCGAGTTAAATCTTAGTAGGGCTCCCACTATTTCATTCATAAACGCAATAACGTACGCGGTCCGCTCGATGATGACGTAGCGCGGCACAGCTGTGCGTGAGCGACTCAGTCGAGCGGGTCAATGGACGTCGGACGAATTTATTAACCGACTGCAAGCAGTATTTCATTTCAGGTCCGATTTAGGTTGGTGTAGGTTCATTTACCTACATCATTTCTCGTTCGTATCAGAAGCACGGCACGGTTTTTACCACTATCACATATCTTTGTTAACGAGAGAAATTAATTGGCATTTAATTCACCACTCTCGCATCACGAAATCACTACTACTCGTACCTATTGAACTAGACTCCGACACGACGACAGTACGCTTAAGAATTAGGCCTTAAATCGAGTGTCGACCAATCGAACCTACCTGATTCATAAAATAATACTGCCTAAAACATTTTTTTTGCGGTAATGCTGGCGGCTGTTACAAACGCAGACAATTCGCACAGAAAAATGAATCGTTTCCGTCTGTCGAATAGAGTTCATTATTTGTTGGATGTTCTATTAGGTATTGGAGGTATTAGGTTGGAATTAAGACCTTATTTTAATAAAGTGAACCGTGTAATTCGGTTGTGCATCTTTGTAACAGTCAGGTCGGACACGAGACAATAGGTTTCTCAGAATAATTTTAGTAAACTGCGTATTTTACTTAGGTACCTAGTTTGGGTAAAATTTCTAATTTTCACCGTTTACGGTTAAGAAATAAAGTCTAAATTCGCTTTTCGTATTTTTATTTGTGTACCAATTTATCTATCGCGTAGGTACCTATTTGCGCGACCGATCCTTTGGTTAGAACGGTATACATAACATCATGCCTGTTATCCCCGAAGGGTTTGGCAGAGGTGTACCTAATGGTACACCCACATTTTTCGCCAGTTATGTTTAATTCCCATGTAATAAGGGGCGAGCTTATTGTCATCAACCGGGCACAAATCCATACTTAATATTTTATTTTTGTTTATGTAGGTATCTAACGCATCGCGCATCTTTTGTTTTCAAGACGGTGAAGGCACACTTGCGGATGAACTAATTAGATAGATACTTACATCTTACATACCTATTATAGCAATTCAATTCGTTATTCAAGCCATAGATACTTCTAGCTTTGTATTGAAGGTTTGCTAATCATGAGTTTGCTATAGGTTGCGGTGGTCAGTACCTACCAACCACGTTGCTGCTACAGTAGATACCTACCCGCGACAATAATAAGTCGTTTGATTCCGCATTCCTGACCATTGTGTTGTTTGTTGTGTTTGATCTAAATTGCGTTTATGTTTACGTACCTACTTAACAGTTAAATAACTCTAATTTTTCCTTCATACTTTTTACGGGCTTAGGACCGTCGCGTCAGTAATACATTTTACGTCTAAGTCGGTACCTACCTACTAACTTTGTAAGTACTCTTTTATTATCAAGAAAAGGTATTGCAGGCGCAGGCGTATTTAAAAAATTGGAGCTATCTACAAACATAATCAACTTATAACTAACTAAGGCTAAACACTTTTTAAATAATTTACACTTCCCTGTATCGAAGCAACTGCTCAAAATGGAGTCCACTTTGCTCGATACACAAACGGGCACGTTTAATCACATTGTCTTTTAATTTTCCTAATGTGTATCTGTCACTTTTCACTATCGCACTTCTTAACTCATCTCGAGTAGTATGCTCCTCGAAATAAACTAGTCTTTTAATTTCGGACCACAAATAAAAATCCAGTGGTGTTAAGTCAGGGCTCCTTGCGAGCCAAGCCACAGGGCCACCACGACCTATCCACTGCTCACCAAACTCACTGTTAAGGTACGCACGCACTGCAGGATGGTGGAGGTGAAGGGAACTTGAGGATCGGTGATTCCACGTGCGCGCAGTGAGTTCAGGTGTTCCGGCTGAGCATAAAGTCGTCTAGCCTCTTCCAGGTTATTGTGCACCATCCCATAAAAATCCACCATTGCCCAATACTCCACGTTGGAGTACGCGTATTGCCGACTCATTTTTAACATGTGATTACGTTGCGCGTGAGTGACCGAACACGAACCGCGCGACAAGCCGACAATACTAGTCGGCTAGACTGTAAGCGTGGGGTGGGGGCGTGGCTTACGGATCGATGAATGGATTTTTCAATGGGTACCGTTCGCATGTGTTGCCGATCGTGAAAACGTTTTACACACACACATGCATTTACCGCAAGGAAGCGTTACTTCGAGTTCTCATTATTTCACAAAAAAAACATTAAATTAAATTTATCGTGATTTTTTTTATTTTTACTTTTTGAAAAAAATAGTCCCAATCGTTTCGAAATCGATGATTGAGTTTATGGCTTTCGGTTCCAGAACGACCAAGAAATAACCGTGTATATAATAAAATCGTAGACTTTCCATGTCAGTACATTACAGATTTTTGCAAAAAATCACTAGGTTTGAGAAATAAGTAATAGAAAGTAATTATTTTTTTTTTTTAATTTTTGTCTGTTTGTCGGTTTATCGGTTTGGCTGTTCGTTTGTGCGCGCATCACGTAAAAACCCCTCATTGTATTCAAAATCGAAATATTACAAAATAAGAAGCATTGTTGTTATTTAGCGTTTCATCAAAATCGACCAAAAGATGCAAAAGATATTAATTTATTTAATTTTTTTTTTTTTTTACGTGATTTCTATGATAAATTTAATAATTTACGTAAATAGGTTTTAGTAGTCGTAGTGTAGTCGGAATGGCTGAAAATTAAATCTGTTTTATTTTTGCTCTTACCTTTACTCTTTGTACTAACAATTTGACACTGAAAGAGAGGTTCAAATATGAGAAATCTAAATATAAGGTCTATCTTTTCATACACGAAATATTTTAAGAGTAACTTCTATAAGTCGTAAAGTCGCCACAGCAACGAAAAAAAAAAATATCTGAGTGTTTTTTTTTACGAAATTATTATAATTCTAAAATTTTTTGAGACTTTTTGCATAAAACCTTTACTCCCATATTCTAACAATGACAGTAGGTAAATACGACGTAGTAGACTAGCGTAATGGATGCTTAAAAATAAATAGCCAGTACTTATTTTGTGGGTCAAGTAATTTTAAATTATATATTTTTTACAAAAAAATATACTCAGATAAAAAAAAATCCCTTGAAATGGCTTTGTTATAGCCGTTAGATTCACTGAAAATATTACGTGTATGAATAGTTAGATACACCGTGACTTTTTAGTCGTCTTACAAAGGTCGTCCACTCAAAGTACCCGACATAAAATAGCTCTAGAGGCGATTTTTTTTATCTTCAATAAAAGGTAAAAAAAAAGATTATAATAAAATTATGAAACATCCTGTTAGTGATGTTGACGTGTGAAACGGGACAACATTACCCAGCGCTCGAGTCTAGTACATCATCGCTCGGAACAGGGTGTTTTAACTACGTCATTCGTCATAATATTGATTATTATTTTTATTTTTCTTTGAAATTATTAAAATCTCTTAAATATCTATTTTTTTATGAATGCTTAGTATTCATTGGATACCTGAAGTGGGCTGCCGTTGTAAGACGACTAAAAAGTCACAGTGTATAAAAGCGAAAGGTCACTCACTCACTCATCACAAAATATTGAAAACCGCTTGACGTATAATGATGAAATTTGGCAGGGAGGTAGTTTATAGTTAGTAGACGTCCGCTAACAACGGATTTTACGACAGGGCTGGATTAAGGAAGCCTCAGGGGTCCCACAAGTTTGGATAAAAGTCCTTAACTTTTTGTGCTACAAACTTGGTATTTGGCAGTGAGGTAGTTTGTAGTTAGGTAGTAGACGTTCGCTAAGAACGGATTTTGCGACAGGGCCGGATTAAGGAGGTCTAAGAGCTCTCGCAAAAACTCATTTAATATTGTATAGAGAACGGTATTAGAATAAAAAGCGCCCAACAAGGATCATTTTGAAATAAAAGTTGTATGCGCCGTTGTAAAAACCGGTTTTTAAACCCATATCGTCTCCTCAACGCCATTTAATTTAGTTTCGGACCTCTGCCGCCCAGAATTACAGCACCCAAAAGGACGCCTTTTGTAGTCATCAGTACATTATTACATTTTGATCTGGCAGTCAGTTCTCACACATAACATAACATGATGCCTTTAATTGCCTTGGATTGCGCAGAGGTGTAACCTAATCGTACACACACATTTTACAAGTTATATTAAGTCCAATGTAATAGGGGGTGAGCCTATTGCCATCAATCGGGCACAAATCCAAATTCCGCGGCTGCTACTGAGAAATTCCTGATGGAATAACCCAATAACACTATTATTTATAGTATTTTTTAATTGCATATACATACATTGTTTAATGTTATGTGGGAGAGCGGAGTCACCTAAGGGGGCGTCCATTAATTACGGGAGGCGTTTAAGGAGTACGGGGGTCGCGCCATATATCACCCAATCTCACGAGGGAGACAGGGGGGTCTCGGCTAATATCACTGGGTTTAATTAAGTAAACACGTTTCTCTACAAATTATTTTTTTTAGTGATATCAACGCAATCAAGCACAGATTACCGTATTTATACTAAACTACGCATTTTTATAAATCTCACGTGAGATTAGGAGGGAGATGAGGGCGTCAAGCCAAATCTCACGATATCCCACCAAGGGGGAGGGGGGTCGAAAAATCGCTTCACGTAATTAATGGACGCCCCCTAACACAAGCATCTCCTTGCTTAAAAGGTGATCTCCAAATCATGTGTGTGACAACTTTATGTAATTGAAATAAACATTTTTTTTTTAAACACTTCCCACTTTATGGTGTTGGGTAGACAATAAACATCCAAGCGATTGCAGCAATCACGACAGATTTGCTGTCTATTATTGAAACCTCCTTTTGGAAGTCGGTTAAAAAGTAACAATTTTCATGTGATATCTAATTTTTATCTAGAACCACCATACTCTGAAGATGAAGCGATATTCGCGTCTCAGACTCACCACGAGATCACGATGTACTACCCGATGCGCGCAGTGCGCACGCGTCGGTACAAACTGATACACAACCTCAACTTTGGGATGCCCTTCCCGATAGATCAGGATCTATACGTGTCGCCTACCTTCCAGGTAAGTGTTCAGCCAGCCTAGTACTAGCCCAGGCACTGGGTGTACTTACTGAAACTGGGCCCTTGTACAACAGTCAGTATGGTCGTGATTCCAGGATGTGCTTAACCGCACGCGCAGCAAGCAGCCGCTGCCGTGGTACAAGACTCTGCAGCAGTACTACTACCGGCCGCAGTGGGAGTTGTACGACATCCGCGCCGACCCCACCGAGACCAGAAACTTGCATGGTATGCCTCACATGTTCATTTCACCAGATTTCAGTTTCTCTTTTCAGTTAAAATGTTTTCCCGTTCTCCTCTTCTACCCACCTTAGGCGAATGAGCTTCAGTAATGCAGAGAGGTCCACAATTGTTTCAGGCAAGCCATCTCTGCAGCAAGTAGAGGAGGAGCTGCGCGAGCGCCTGAAGCGCTGGCAAGCGGACACAGCGGACCCGTGGCAGTGCGCGCCGGGTGCCGTGCTGGAGCGCCAGGCCGGTGCCGCCAGCTGCCGCAGTCTCGACAACCAGCTGTAGTAACACACGGCGGACCCGGGGAAGTGCGCGCCGGGTCCGTGCTGGAGCGCCAGGCCGGCGCCGCCAGCTGCCGCAGCCTAGACAACCAGCTGCAGTAACACACAGCGGACCCGTGGCAATGCGCGCCGGGTGCCGTGCTGCCGCCAGCTGCTGCACCTCCACAACCAGCTGCAGTAACACACGGCAGCTAGCAGTAACGCCACAGCTACACGCTTATGGCGGACGTGTGGACGAGAGCACAGAACCCGTTTTTACTCGTATTGCCTTGTAGGAAGTAACTCGCAGTATCTAAGTGGTCGATTTATTGGTACTTATATTGCTATTACTTATTTATCTGAGAATAGGTGCGAATCTCAGTGAATAGTACTGTTAAAAGATGGGAGACTATTTTCAATGAATGAAACGCGTAGTCGGGTCAACAGAGGGCGCCATCCGCTTGACAAATGACCTGGTGGCCTACCATGACGCCTTAAAGCAGGAGTCATTCCAGTGTTGGAAAGAGATGGCGCTAGACGACCTCTATATCTCTTTCCCACACTGGGATTACTCCTGCTCTAAAACGTCAACGTCAGTAACCCTCTGAACAATTCTGTAAAATCTTTTTAAAATAGAATGTAAGTGTAGAGTAAGTGTAACTGGTAGATCCATGACCGGTGTTGTACGGCATCACATGACATAGGTATATTTACACAAATCTGGACTATGCTTACAAAATATAGGTACTTGATTGAAATAGTGTGTTTTGTGACGGCCAAATAACGTGAATTGTGATGACTTCCTTATACGCAAACAACGTACTTATGTAAATTAAACCTAGGTACACCAATTCTATATAGTCCGTAGTAGCCGGGCGACCGGGGGAGATGACACCTAGCTATATCGATTTGTCGCCCCGTAAGCAGCTTGCACGGGCAGTAGTTAGCTCCGTACACCTATTTGTCGTGAACGTTTGTAAGTTAAGTTAGTATAGAGAAACACGGCTCCACTAAGATGCACTAAGTAGTTAAGTTTATTTAAGAGTAAATATCAGTACTAGAGTGGAAGGCTATTATTTCTCTCAGATGTTGATAGCTACCCAGTTATAAGTTCACTATATTGAAATTAGTAAGTCATGTTGTTTTATTATGCTAAATTATGACGGGCATCGTTGGCCTAAAATAGGTTACCGAGTAAGCAGAAAAATGTACGGCGATGAGACCGTACCTACACACGTACTTGCAACTTTCATCGAAATCGTTACAGCCATCGTTCAGCCAAAAACAGGATAACAAATATATAAATACCAATATTGTTCAAATAATAATAGGATAGGCTAATAGGTAAGCTTAAATTTTGTATCAGAACCTTGCCTGCAGGTAGTTTTTTGTTTCGTTTTAATTTGTGAGTTTTCTCACTACAGCTTTACAGAAGTTACTCCTGATATGCTCCACTAAGCACTGCATTCACTTTTATTTTATTTTAGTTGTCACATTTATACCCACCATGTTAGTGGCCTACATTGCAGGTGTAACATCTTTAAACTCTTTAGAGCTTTTTCTATAATATTATAAAGCTGAAGAATCTGTTTGTTTGGTTGAACGCGTTAATCTCAGGAACTACTGGTTAGAATTAAAAAATCTTTTAGTGTTAGATAGTCCATTTATCGAGGTAGGCTATAGGTATAACATCACGCTACGACCAATAGGAGCGGAGCGTCAATGAAAAATGTTGCAAAAACGTTTCCCTTCCGTTGCGTGCGCTGCTTAAGCGGTTAAAGTTACGCAATAATCATGCATGACGGAATTCTTCCTCTTTTTAATTTATTTTTTAACCTCCGCTATTGCATAATTATGTGTATCTTTTAAGACTTACTATAACCTTTTTTATGGTAATCAAATTTGTTCTAAAATTATGCATTATTTGCGAAGGTATTTTTATAAATTACGTTTTTCATCACAATTATTTTATTTTGAACAAAATTGCCCTGAGGTGATATCACAGATTTAAAATAACTCCGCAGCAAAATAATGATCATGTACCGCAGCAAAATAATGATCATGTACCGCGTGCGCATTCTCGCTCTCTCTCTCTTATGTGACGCAGACGAAGTTGCGCGAGTCAGCTAGTTATTACACAGTGTGTCAAGTGTCGGTAACCGGTGGCCAACCACCTGTTACCGACACTCGAGGGAATTTTATATTCTCATTTCTATCGACAAATACACGTTTATAAATACTCCTAAACCTACACCCCGCGAATGGCAGCCATCTTATTTTTTTAATCGCTTGATCGAGCTTGCATATTTGAGTCAACCTAATCGAAAGCGACTATCGCGGAGTGTCCCGCGAGTACGCAATCCTCGCGCTCGGCAGAGGGCGCCTTCCGGATTTCAGAATAAATGAGTGATATTTGAAGGTGTCCGGTCGCTTTGGTTAGGAGATGGGGTAACATTATAAATACTCAATAGAATATTGTTTCACAAGAACTGGTAAGTATAAAGGTGCCATCTTCACGGGCGTGATACTCCCGAAAAGGCGCATTAGGTATTTTAAGTTAAACTTAAAGACTTTACTGTGTGCTAAACACAGTTATCGCTCGTAAAATACTAAGAAATAAATAACATGATTACAGCTCCTAATTAAATAGCATGCCAGAATATAAGAAAAGTATGTACCTATGCTATGACACTTCAGGTAGTTTAACCCGATTCAAAGAATAATATTTCCTTCTACACAACACATTTGAAAGGGAGCTTAATCACACAGCACTGCACTTTGTGCCAATTGCTTTGATTTGGCTGTAGGTAGCCATGATACAAAACATTTTATTTTATCTTCGACTTCATGTCGGGAAATAACAAAGAGTTCAGTTTTACTGACCCATTTGATGTTGTGTTGTTAACATATTATGGTAAATTCT
Organism: Noctua janthina; assembly: GCA_963576755.1. Classification (NCBI taxonomy): domain Eukaryota; kingdom Metazoa; phylum Arthropoda; class Insecta; order Lepidoptera; family Noctuidae; genus Noctua; species Noctua janthina. The sequence continues at coordinate 700,042 of OY755055.1, read as the reverse complement.
TCCTTTTATCTGATAAGTTTAATGATGATCGAACCTCGAGTGAAGTTCAGCCATCATACACTTTGCTCTGAAATGATGACTTTAGTTTGTTTGATACTCTTGTCCACCCGACTGCGGCGAAGCCCTGAACGAGGATACCTGTACGCCTGTACCTACTTTCATAACAAATACAATTCTGATTCTGATTCTGAGGGTTGTTTCTTTAATTTTTTAAGTCACATTTATTTGTGCGTTAATGCTTAAATATCTCCATGTGGTAACTTTTCTGCTTAACTTTTTAGCTTTTTTAAAAAAACAAGATGGCTGCCATTCCCGGGCTGTGGGGTTATGAGTATTTTTATAAACGTGTATTTGTAGATAGATATGTGCTAAAATTATCGATAACCGTTAGTTAGCTAACGGTTACCGATAATTTACAAAATAATTTACACACTGTATATGTTTGGGTTTAGATTTAAAGTTTTTAGTAGTAGTATACCACGTCACAAATTGTAGGTCTTTCATATTAAGTTTTCATATTTGAATAAAACTTCAGTCTACATTTCTGTTGTTTTAATTATGTTTTCAGTTAACAAATGTTATAGTATAAATGCTAATACATTTAGGAATATTAATACAGTACCTAGGTAATCAATAAGCCACGGAAGGTAAGTAAGGTAACAGGCAGACTTCTCACATGAATTTAGCTTGGTCTGTATGTCGCCTAACGTCACGGAAGATATCCCGTAAGTGACAGTATAAGTTTTGTATGTCGCCTGCTGTACAACTTCACTTGGCTTTGGTTACAGTTATTAATCTCATTTGAACACACAGTTTTCAAAAATGTATGAAAAAAAAAAATCAAACAAATAAATAAATAAAAAAAAAATCAATCGAATAATATCATTATTCGTTAATTTAACAAAACATTTATCCTAATATAATTATTTTTTATATATATGTATAGGTACACTCAACACTGTTATAGGCACGGCACCTGTCCCACACCTCGCAGGCAGCGACCAGCGACGAGCGAGCTCAGCTAGCAGCTAACCACGGCGCGGACGTGCGGGCGTTGCGCGGCGGCGGCGCATTATGATTTAGCAAGACAAAAGGGTTATTGAAATTATGTAATAATACTAGCAAAAGCGATAACAGATACTCCCGAGGTCACGATTCCCGAGATAATTTTGTGCAAATACCTATTCCAATTAATTAATAATTAATTTTAAAGTGATTTTGCACTTCGTGTGTCGATATTTTTAAGTGGGTATAAGATAAGTTGTACGGGGTGGCAGGGACACCGACGCGAAAACGTTTACCACGAATTAAGTAGGTGCGTCATTCTGAGCCCCGCAATATAATTAAGTAGGTGGGTCATTCTGAGCCCCGCAATATAATTAAGTAGGTGGGTCATTCTGAGCCCCGCAATATAATTAAGTAGGTGGGTCATTCTGAGCCCCGCAATATAATTAAGTAGGTGCGTCATTCTGAGCCCCGCAATATAATTAAGTAAGTGCGTCATTCTGAGCCCCGCAATATAATTAAGTAGGTGCGTCATTCTGAGCCCCGCAATATAATTAAGTAGGTGCGTCATTCTGAGCCCCGCAATATAAAATTTTCATCGGTTATAAAAAAAAAATCTGCTGTTCTATATATTTTGACCGTGTAGGTATTTCACTTTTGTAGGAAACAGCAATTTTTTTTTAATAACCCATGAAAAAATTGTAGGTCTCAGAATGATGTACTGAATACATGATAACCGTTTTCGTGTCGGTTTCCCTTCCACCCCATATTTAGTGATGGACCGTGAAGTTGATGGTAAGTACTACCTTCAGTTATTCATATTGCAAATACCTTTACGGTTGCCGAAAAAATTGCAATATGAAGTGATGGATAATAGATATATTATTTTTTTAGTGCGAACTTCGACCAGAAACTACAATATGTACCTTCTTGTACCATGACTGCAACTGTTTCATGTGGTAGTATCATTCTATATGCTTATATAGGTTAGGTACGTTCTTAATTTAGTAATAAAATTCTTAAAACTATTCTTTTGTGTTTTTATTTCAGCCATTCTTTATTTATTTAAATTTCCGTATGAAATTCGGCTGTTTTTCTTCTTAGAAATTACGTATTTTAAGCTAGCTTCTTTTCATGTAGTAAATCTTCTTAAGCAAGGGTCAACTTATACTGGTTTATCTATTTTACTGTTAAATGTAGCAAAAATAAATTTAATAATTATTATGTTTGCTATATTTTGACAAATCATCTATAGATGCAAACTTTAGAGGTAATTAATATTAATTGTCCAACTAGATCGGCCTTTTAAAAAAAAGTTAGGCGGCGCGGTGTGACCAGTCAGCGACCTACTATAAATATATGTAGATATGTATCTCTTTTACTGACAGAAAATATTTGTGGGAAAGGTGCTATTCACACAACCAACATAAATTACATAAAATATAGTGAAAACCGCATCAAAATCCAATAATCACGTTGGTAGTTTGAATGAAGAACTAAGGACATGTTCAGCCAAGCACGTAAATCGACGTTGTTTTATACTATTAACTGTGCATTGTTAGAGTTTTATTACCAAAATTTATAATTAATACTAAGAAGGTCTCCTAATCGAAAGCGACTATCGCGGACTGTCCCGCGAGTACGCAATCCTCGCGCTCGGCAGAGGGCGCCTTCCGGATTTCAGAATAAATGAGTGATATTTGAAGGTGTCCGGTCGCTTTGGTTAGGAAACGGGGTAACATTATAAATACTCAATAAAATATCGTTTCACAAGAACTGGTAAGTATAAAGGTGCCATCTTCACGGGCGTGATACTTCCGAAAAGGCGCATTAGGTATTTTAAGTTAAACTTAAAGACTTTACTGTGTGCTAAACACAGTTATCGCTCGTAAAATACTAAGAAATAAATAACATGATTACAGCTCCTAATTAAATAGCATGCCAGAATATAAGAAAAGTATGTACCTATGCTATGACACTTCAGGTAGTTTAACCCGATTCAAAGAATAATATTTCCTTCTACACAACACATTTGAAAGCGAGCTTAATCACACAGCACTGCACTTTGTGCCAATTGCTTTGATTTGGCTGTAGGTAGCCATAACACAAAACATTTTATTTTATCTTCGACTTCATGTCGGGATATAACAACAATGATGACTTCAGTTTGTTTGACACTTTTTTACCCGACTGCGGCTAAACCCAGAAGAAGAATTGTGTTTTTAACAAATTCTTTATTTATTTATTTAATTTTGAAGTCACATTTATTTGTGCGTTAAAGCTAAAGTTATAGCTTCAATATCTCCATGTTGTAAGGGGAGTAACTTGTTTACTTAACTTGTTACCTTTTCACTTAGAGACTAGTTTTTTTCAATACTGTAAGTAATTTTTTAAGGAACATTAAATACTTTTTTAAATTAAATAATTTAGAGTATTTTAAGGAGATTCTCTCGGTATTGTGGAGACATTTATAACGCCATATACGAACTACGCTTGACATCACACAAATTCGTGCATCGCTTAAGCAGAGTTATCCACTTTTTTAACATCCATACAAGGGCGTCTGGCGCTGGGGGGGAGGGGGGAGGCAGCCCAAAAGCTAGCGAATAATAATTCCCTAACCACTGGCGCGCTTGCGATTCACTTTATGTCCGTACTAATGGCCGGATCCGACATAGTTACAAATGTATATTTTACGGATATTTTTTTACGAATTATATGCACATGAATAATTATTATTTTAATTAGTTACTACCAACCGTTTGCAACTAGCAACTTGCTTCGTAAATGCACATTCATAATAAAGTATGATTCGGGTAGTTGATAAACAATTAGCAATTTTCACTCTTCCTGATTAATCATACGAGCTTCATAGTTTACAATACGCAGATAACTTTATTATCATTCATACAATTTTCATTGCGATCATATGATGTAGTAATGCTAAATAGTAATGTTTTAATGATCTTAATAATTTTATAACCAAAACTCCGAATTCACTTATCGCTAATTGCATTATGAATGGACGAAAATAAAGAGGTACCTAATAAGTTTAATGCGTAATTAACATTAATGATTAATAATTTAATAATTATCCCTAAAATATTAGTCGTCTTACAACGGCAGCTAACTTTATGTATCCAATGACTACTAAACATTAAAAAAAATAGGTATTTCTGAGATTTTAGTAATTTAAAAATAAAATTAGTATTTATTGTTATGACGCATGACGTAGGTAGTTAAACCACGTTGTTGCGATTGATGATATACTCGACTCGAGCGCTGGGTAGGTTATGTTCTCCCGATTGACACTTAAAAATAATTAACTGGATGTTTCATAATTTTATTCTAATATATTATTTATTTTTCTTTGTACCAATTATGGGAGGTAAAAAAAAAAAAAACGCGCCTTGAGCTATTTTATGTCGGGTACATTGAGTGGACCACCTTTGTAAGACGACTAAAAAGTCACGGTGTACTATCAATAATTCACAATAATAATAAACTTAGGTAAATGAGAGACGGTTGTTTTATTTCTCAGGAACTATCCAACTGATCAAGTGTGTGTTTCTTTTTACTTGAGGTACTTTTTAAGTACTATTTTTTTGGTGTAATTATATTTTATGAGTAATGGTTAAATAATAAAATATTATAGAACACCCGCCATCTTGAAGTCAATATTTACCTTAATTTCGAAATAATTTTGTTCTGAAGGTGGTACAGATCTTGGTACAAAATAGTTTTTTAGGTACATTTGTTTAGTAATTGGTATAATTTAATTCGCTGCGGTACACCCGCCGTTTTGACTCTCACGTCGATCATGCGAAAATTCAATAGGAGTGCCAATCCAGAGGCAAAAAAAGGAGTATTTGTGATATTTTTTTTTTACAGGATTCGAAGGACAAATCGCGCGTTTGGGTTTAAAAAAAAGGTTTAAATTTGTACCGCTAGTAAAAGTACTCAAAGGCTCATTTTTACGCTTTTGTACGCTATTATTTATTACGTACATTACTAATTCTGTGGCATCAGGCAGCAAAAGGGAATAGAACCGATCTGGTATATCGACCCGCCGCCATTTTGTTTTTTTTTCTTGTGAAATCGCGGTGCACGATGAAAGTGGTACCTATGTATGGGTTGAGGATACATAGACGAACAAAAAATGTCAAACAGCATGGTACCCCAAAGTGTCACGTTACCGGATATTTGAAGGTAAAGATCGACATATCATGAAAACAAATCTTTTCACAATTTGACGGTTTCACTTCGAAAGATTATAATCTACCGAAAAGTAAAGCGTCAAATTGTAATCAGTATTAGCATACTGATTACAATTTGACGCTTTATTTTTTGGTAGATTTTTCGGTTCGAAATCTTTCGACAGTTTACAATCTCGCTAGATAGATTATAATCTAACGGTTTTTACAATTTTACGGTGACATATATATACTACACTAGGTGTTGCCTGCGACCTCCGTCCGCGTGCATTTTTATAACCTTCCTCGATAAATGGGCTATCCAACACTAAAATAATTTTTCAAATCGAACCAGTAGTTCCCGAGATTAGCGCATTCAACCAAACAAACAAACTCTTCAGCTTTATAATATTAGTATAGATATGGGTCCTGAATTATAAATTACCTACATAATATTAACCTTTTGAACGCCATCGTCACATATACGTGACAAGCAAGCGCGTGCCCTGTACGCCAATGACATAAATATGTGACGAAAAATGTGCGGTGCACTATAACACAAAATAAACAATTAAATAGTTTTGGAATTCTTATTCTTTTTGTAGGTAGGTACCTACTTGCGGTGAAATTGTGGCTTGGCGTGGAGGGCACGCGCGTGCGTTTATGCCAACCCAATGCTATCCTGGCAATGATTGCAAGCAGGCTGGACTGCCCTTAGGTCCGGCATTGCTGTGGCAGGCATTTTTTATGACCAATGTATATATTATGCTCTGACGTTCAGGTTAAGAATGAGGTACAGTCACAAGCACTAATATGTAGGTACTCAGCAAAATTGAAAAGCAAGTTCCTTGAGTAATATCAATTGCAACTTTGAGAAAAGACTTATTTCATAATGGTATGAGCCAAATCAAAGTTCCCAGCAACATGAAATTGCAATCAATACAATGGCAGAAACCACTTTTAAATCTTGCTATTTGTACACATATTAGTGCTTGCGACTGTACACAGTACATAGACTTAATTAAGACTGGATTAATTTCAGAACACAAATTGATTTGCAATTAATTACTCAAGTTATTTGCACAAGGAAGTAGGTAGGAGTCAGTGACACTGACATGTGGTAGTGTCACATTGTTAAAACAGCCAAAGCACAGGTCACATGCTACAGCAACACCCAACATCAAAAAGTTTGATTGGCAAAAATGTCTTGTGGCATTGATGACTTCCTGGCGCCTTACATACAAAGGCAAATAATAACTTTTATCTACAGCTTCTAGTAGTCCCCATAAAGTCGGTCAATTTGTGCCATCTGCATGGCCAGTTTCTTGTCTAAGCTGTAGACATTCAGCAACTCCCTTTCAGTTTTTGATGCCTGTAACGATAGGATATCAGCAACTGATACAACAATTTACAATATAATTTATTTCATACCCTATGTAGATAACTTCCTGCTGTTTGACACGCTTCTAATTTTGTTGTCATAAATAAACAACTATACTTATAAATGTTGCTTACCACAGCCATTATCTCATCAAGTCTTTTATTTCTTAAGTAGATGCTTTTCAAGTACACTAAGAGGTAAACATATAACATCAGGACCATTGCTGCTAGGATGGCTTTCATTTTTGAAGTTGAAAGGTTGATCATCTTGCCCTACAAAACATTTCAATTGATAAAATTAATTTGGTAGAAAACAGACATAAGATAACAGTAGTGATGAGTCACTTTTTGTAAGAGGTAAGCCGGAGTACATATCTTTAATGTTATTATTTGTTGGTAGGAATCAAGTTCTATGGAACTTTCGCCACTGTAAGATAGTGTAGTAACATACGGCGAGATGCAATGATGATTAATAGGATGTTATTAGTATTGTGTAGACAGCATACCGTGTGGAGGATTTTGGAGTGAATAATTAGAAATATTATTTGAATGTTCAGCGCAGCCGCTGTAGTGACAGACAATAACTAGACGAGAAGAGAAGTTGAACTTGGACTTATCTGGCTCCTACACTGATTTTCGTTTATTTTATTTTTTAACAATGATATCAAATGAGTATGTTAGCTCACCGGTTTTACGACAACCTCAGGCACTTCCGCCACGAAGTAAGACATTCAGAATATGTAGAATTAGGAAGTTTGTTTAAAAACTGCACCAACACGACTATTCCTTCTCCCTCGTACAGTGCAGCAAAACGATGGGTCAGAGTAACCGAAGCTGATTAGCTTTATACTTTGTCATTTGATTGAAGAAATCGATATTTAATCAACAACTGCTTCGGTTTTATTGTTTTTCGAAATGGTATTATTTGTCACTCAAGTGTGCTGTTTACTTTTACTATGACGGCAAAATATTTTGCTATCACTGTTTGTTTTCAGCAGCAGTGTGTCAGACATGTGTCAGACTACCATTCAATTTTTTTTAAATTTTTTTTTCGATTTACCCCGAAGGGAAGGCTAAAGTCTTTTGACCATACTGCCTAGTCTTCTACCATTCAAATGGGGAGGAAAACTAACTTTTTATCACGCTAGGTGGCACATGATCGACTGTCCGGCTGTCTTTGATTTGACATAACGAACGATTGTCAAATTGTATGGATTTGTTTGTTTACTTTTCACATGTTATTTATTTTAGATTAAAATGCCTAAATGTTCTGCTTTAAACTGCAAAAATAAAGGGATTCATCTGTTCCCTAAGGATGCTATACGAAGAAAACAATGGGAATCTGCTTTACGGATCCAAAACTTTAAAGCAAGCCATACTGCACGATTGTGTGCAGCACATTTCAAACAAGAAGATTATTTTGGAAAAAGCAATTATACAGGTAAGCTAGCACTACTAGGGATTTACTATTATATTGAGGTCTATGTTCTGATTCATCCAAATGGAAGATACTTATATTTGTAACCTACACTCTAATAGTGTACTGTAAGTTTCGTTAATACATAATATAAAAAAGTGCCTGTTTGCTATTTCAGCTTATGAACCACTAGCAAAGTTTCTTAGGAAGTCAGCCGTTCCATCTATATTTTGTTTTACTGAGGTGAAACCTAAAAATCCAGCAGCTCTCGAACAACAGCATCGTCTGGAAAAAAGAAGTCAGAGGAAACTTTTTCAAGAAGAACCACAGCCTTCAACCAGCAAAGTTGTCTCTGAACCTATACGAAAAGGACTGTGATTTGACGCCAGAAATTGCTTTTGAAGAAATTGTAACAACAATAGACAATAGCACACATTGTATGCCTATAGAATGTTCACATAGTATAACTACATCTTTATCAAAACACACTCAAGTTGACCATGAGCATATGTATGGATCAATAAGTAAATACAAATACGATGATGAAGCCATAAAGTTCTACACAGGCTTTGAAACCTACAAAAAAAATTATTTTGTTTACTCTACTCTTAGTCCTATGGCTCACAAAATTAAATACTATGGCAGTAATGTCATAAATATAAGTACAGAAAATCAGTTCTTTTTAACTTTGATGAAGTTAAGGCAGAATAAGGTAATTTTGAACTTAGCAAATTTTTCAATGTAAGTCCGACCACTGTTTCAAATATATTTATAACATGGGTTAACTTTATTTACCAGCTATGGACTAAAATAAATATTTGGCCAAGTAAAGAAATGGTGCAGTATTATATGCCAGAAAGCTTTAAACAGTATGACAACAATGTCAGAGTGATTTTGGATGGCACTGAAATCAATGTTCAAAAACTAAAGAATCCAAAATCACAACAAGCTTCATGGAGCAGTTATAAACATGCAAATACGCTGAAAATATTAGTTGGTGCTACACCTGGCGGACTGCTATCATACTGTTCTGAGGCATATGCAGGATCAGTAAGTGATAGACAAGTAGTTGAACGAAGTGACCTTATGACCAAATGCCAAAGTGGTGACGGCATCCTTGCATGTTGCGCTCATGTAATGTTGGGTGGAGAGGGTTCGCTGGCGGGATGTCGACTGGAGAGAGTGCGGTGGTGGAGTAATAATAACACTAGTCTTCAGAACTTCTTATTTATTCTTGTTGCTTCTTCAAGTTCTTCATAATACTGCTGGATTCGGAATGCCTGATCACGGAAAAATGCTCTTTTTTATAGGCAGCTCTGACCAATCACAGTCTCTCAATTTTGCACACGGCACTAATCTCCGCCCTTCGACCAATCAGAGCGCAGGTGGCTTTTCTATAGAAATCTTGAACTATGTTGTTTCTCGTGATCAGACATCCCTTACAATATTCTCTTACTTTCCTGACCTCAGGATGAGTTTAATTTCCTTAAATTAATAAAAAACAATACAATATTCTCTTATTTAACACCTTAAAATAACAAAAATGTGAAACGGCTCTCGTTACGGTAAAGTTTTCAGGTACTTAAGCCTTTTAATACAAGTAGCGCCGCCAGGTGGCAGGAATGCGCAACACTTAAACTACTAATTAGAAAAAATCAACACTTATCATCCTACTGGACTAACGTCTTATTAGATTAATATCACAATAAAATAGGAACTAATTAGAGATCACGTTATTTACTCGTATCGTCGCTAACATTCTCCCCCACGGTGCGCAGCACTTCATCCTCTGGAGGCGACGATGCGGCAGGAACCAGCACGACGATCCGTCGAGCTGGGCGGCAAAGTACTCCTCCCGATGTCCGCACGTCCAGCACTCTGGTTCTTCCGTCTGGCCCAGGATACGTCTTGATGACTTCTCCGCGAGGCCACGAATTTCGTGGTAATGTGGCGTCCACTATTAGCACGATATCTCCCTCCTTAGGGTCTTTGGTTTCTTTCCCTTCGAGCTTCCTCGGCATTAGGAGGGGAAGGTACTCTTTGATCCATCTTTTCCAGAAATGATCTGCAAGTCTTTGGGTGGTTCTCCAGTTTGCTTTCCCAATTAACTCTGTGTCGTCGAATTCTTCCGGTGCCATAGCTCCGCAGGATCTCCCCAGTAGGAAGTGGTTCGGTGTCAGACCCTCTTCGTCTTTGGGGTCCATGCTAACTGAGGTGAGAGGTCTAGAATTGACAATGTGTTCGACCTCGGTCATTAACGTGTGGAGTACTTCTTCGGGTGGGTTTCTTTCGTTGAGAACCACTGATAGTGCGGTCTTGACTGTTCGCACAAGTCTTTCCCAGGCGCCTCCCATATTCGGAGCTCCCGGGGGAATAAACTTCCACTTGATGCCCTTCTCTTGCGCTGCCTCTTCCAATTCCCTTTTGGCCCCGACGAAGTTGGTCCCGTTATCGCTGAATATGGTTTTCGGGGTTCCTCTTCTGGCTGCCATTCGTCGAAGTGCCATAATCATCGAGCTCGTGCTAAGTGAGGGCACTAACTCTAGATGTACGGCTCTTGTGGTGAGGCAAGTAAACAATGCCCCCCAGCGCTTCTCGGTTCTTCTCCCAATAGTGACTTGCATTGGCCCAAAGTAATCTACTGCCGTGCAAGAGAACAGGAACTGATGATGCTGTAGTCTCTCGCTCGGTAGGTTCCCCGTCGGGGGTATTTCTGGTAAACTCTTCCTTGTCTTGCACCATTGACAGCTGTGTGCGACCGCCTTTAAAGTCGCTCTTAAACTCAGGATCCAATACTTTTGTCGAATCTCGTTCATTACTGTAGCTGTATTTCCGTGAAGAAACTTCTTGTGGTAATGTTGTATGAGAAGACGCGTTATCTTCTGTTTTCCATCTAGCATGATGGGGTTCATTCTTCTTTCATTGTTATCGTGGAACTTTGACGTCCTACTTCTTAACTTGATGATTCCGTCGTCTCCTATATAAACGTCGATCTTTTTGAGCCGACTTGAGGTTTCTAAGGATTTTTCCGCTTTCAAACTCTTCATTTCTGTTGCGAAACTATCGTTCTGGCTCATCTTCATTAATAACTCTTCGGCCTTCTTTAAGTGGTCTTCTTCCAGGGGTAGGTACAGCCGCTTGTTTTCATTTTTATTGGCGGATCGATGTAAGGTTCTCGTGTCTTTCTTCTGGGTTTTTCTTTGAGGTTTCCAGGGTTCTTCCTTCTGGCGCGCAGCGGTGGCAGTTGCTTTGCGGGTCTTCTTCAATAAGTGGTGTGCGAAGGTAACCACTCTGGCCGTTGTGCGCAGTAGTCGCTCCCAGTTTGAGAACCTCTCTAGGTCCAGAAGCGTGTCTTCAGCAGCCTTAATCGCCATCACCTTTTGCTTGTTCTTCTCTTCTTGCATGATACCCTCTGGTTTGAAGTCGTGAAACGGCCACTCTTCTTCTGGATGACGGAGAAATGACGGACCTTTGAACCATCTAGCGTTGTGGTCAAACTCGATTGGAGTTCCCCTCGTGGCGTCGTCTGCTGGATTTTCTTTAGTTGGTACCCATCTCCAGTCTTCTGGCTTAGACTTTTCTTCAATTTCTGCTAGTCGATTGGCCACGAAAGTTTTAAACTTCCTTGGTTCCGCCTTTATCCACTGCAGTACTGTGCTAGAGTCTGTCCAGTAGGTCTTCTTTGATATTTCGAGCTCAGACTCTTCTTCGATCGTGGCTGCTAGTCTGCTGCCGAGTAACGCCGCTTGTAGCTCCAACCTCGGAATCGAAACTGGTTTCGTTGGCGTTACTCTTGCTTTGCCGGCGATCATGGAGACGTGGACTTTTCCTCCGGGCTCGACTGTCCTCCAGTAGACTACTGCTGCGTAGGCTTCTTCACTCGCGTCGGTGAACGTGTGCAGTTGTCCTTTTCTGCCGCGGGGTGAGACGCACCTTGGAATCTTCAGTTTTGCTAACGCCAATACTTCTTCTAGGTAGTTCATCCAGGCTTCTTTTTGTGGTTCGTTGATTAATTCGTCCCAGTCTATCTTCGTTCGCCAAATGTCTTGAATTAATTTCTTCCCTTGTATCAAGACTGGTGTTGCAAAACCCATCGGATCAAAGGTAGACATCACTGCGCTCGTGACTTCTCTCTTCGTTGGAGTTCTTCTACCATTTTGCAGGTCCTTTGACGTGTTACGCAGTCCAACATTGAAGGCTAGTGTATCTTCTTTTACCAGCCATCTTAGCCCCAGAATCTTCTCTTCTTTCGTTAGTTGCAAAGAATCTTCTTTATTGGTGTCTTCTACTTCCGATAGTACCCCCGAAATATTACTGGCCCACCCCTTCAGATGAAAGTTTGCTCTTGCGTGAATATCTTTTACTTCTTTTGATATCTTCTTTGCTTCAGCTGCAGACGCGAAGCTCTGTAGATAGTCGTCCATGTAATGGTTTCTGTTTATTGCTTTTACTGCTTCGGGATGAGTGTTCTTGAATTCTTCTGCGTTCTTGTTCATCACATAAATAGCTGTTGCTGGTGATGACGCTGCTCCAAAGATGATTGACGACATTCTATACTCTTCGGGCTTGCCAGTTCTTCGGTTTCCGCGCCACAGGAACCTGAGGCTGTCTCGGTCATCTTCTCTTACTTTGACCCGAAGGAACATATCTTGGATGTCGGCCATGACAGCCACTGGTCCTTCCCTGAAGCGTAGCAGTACGCCAAATAGTGACTGCAATAGGTCTGGGCCCGTGAGCAAGGCGTCGTTGAGGCTCTTCCCTTCAAACTTGGCAGCTGCGTCGAACACTATCCTCAGCTTCTTCTTAACTGGATGTACAACGGCGAAGTGGGGTAAGTAGAATATTCTTCCTTTGCTTGAGGTTTTTGGAGCTTTTTCTGCGTATTCTTTTTCAATTAGATTCTGGATCTGCCTTTCGTAGTGCTCTTTAGCTTCTTGGTTTTGATCCAACTTCTTTTCAATGTTGACCAGGCGTCGGATGGCTTGACTGTAATTGTTGGGTAGAATTTCGTCTTCTTTCTTCCACAGGAGTCCTGTTTCGTATTGACCGCTTGACAGTTTCTTTGTAGTCTTCTCGAGGGTTTCTAGTGCTCTTCTATCGCTGTCATTGGTTGGCGACCGATTTTGAATCCCGAGAGATTCCAACTGAAAGTGTTCTCGGACGATTTCTTCTATGCTTTCTTCGTCAGTGGACGATCTGCCGTAGTGGGTGAAGTTTACTAAGGCAGTCGCCCCTGTTTCGCATCCGTGTAACACCCACCCTAGGTTGGTGAGGGAGGCTTCTTGTTGGAGGCCCTTCTTCAGTCTTCTTGTTACTATCAGCCCCCAATTGTCTTGACCTATCAGCAGCTTAGGCCTTTCGGTGACGTAGAGGAGTTGACTTTCAATTGCCCTTAGATGCTGGCAGTTTCTCACGGTGTCCTTGTTGATGCATTGCTTGGACAGCTTCAGGTCGTCGATGGTTCTTGCAATGATAGTTCTCTTTTCCCTTTTATGAGCCCCTTTTATCTTGAACTCGATCTTCTGTGAACTATCTTTTCTTAGCACCCTCCCGCCGACTGTTTCAATTGTGAGTTTTTCTTGCTTCCCTTCGACTCCAATGTTCTCAGCAACTGATGCGTCTAGGAGTGTGACTGTTGACCCTTCGTCCAACAATGCTAGCACGCGGACTTGGCCTTTTGGACCATAAAGGTCCACTGGGATGATCTTCAGGTATGCCTTCTCTTCTCCTTTTGCGTTGTGGATTGAGGCGACCTTTTCTTCTGACGTGCTTCCTGTGTCTTCTTTCTTCGCTTCTTTTTCTACTGGTACTGGTGGCTTGTCAGAATGCAGGATGGTATGATGCCATCTTTTACACTGCTTGCAGACTGGAGCTTTACAGTTGATTCTTGAGTGCTTGAAACGAAGGCACTTGAAGCATATTTTTGCCTTCTTGATCATATCCCATTTTTCATTTAGGTTAGCTTCTTTAAACTTCTTGCATTCTATTGCGAAATGCTCTTCTTCACAGAATGGACATGACTTCTTGTATTTCTCTTGCGACGCTTCTTGTACCATATTATGTACAGGTCTTCTTATTTGCTTCTTTTGCTCCGATGGCACTTCAGGTGGAGCAAAGTCCCCACACATGTCGGCTTCTGTTTCTAAAAACGCTTCGACGAGTAATAGTTCTTGGATTTCTTCATCTCTTCTGCTTCGGTGGTAGGCGAACCAGCGAAACTTCATGGATGTTGGCATCTTGTCTACTATAATTCTCAGTGTTTCAGGAGAACTGAGGTACTGTGGTTTCTTCAAGGCTTTGATTGTCTCAACGGCGTTCTTCACTTTGCTTGCAAATACGCATATGTCGCTTGGGTTCTCGCCGACTTTTGACAGGTTCTTCATTTTTTCTAGTTCTGCTAATGCCAGCGCTCCAGGTCTTCCGAATCTTGCTTCAAGTCCCTTGATTACTTCGCGTGGATCTTCAGCAGTGAACAACAGGCTTTGGACGGCTTCTCTAGCTTTTCCTTGGATTGCTATTCTAAGGCGCGCTAGGTTCTGATTGTTACTGAAGGAAGCGGCCATATCTTCGTATGATCTCTTGAACGCCAACCATTCTTCACAGGTTCCGTTGAAGTGAGGGAGTTCGATGTGCTTCGATGAAACGGGGTCACGTGACTTCTCGGATAACTTGAGTATGACTGAAGCCAATTCCTGGATGTCGCTCTTTTTTTCTTCTGTCTCGATTGGCCTCTGACCCTTGTTAGGCCTGTCCCCGGTCGTTATGAACCACTGCTCGACCTCTTGAGTTCGTTCGTACAGCTCTTCTCCGGCACCATCTTCTTCTTCTGACTCTGCTGCTAGAAGTTCCAGTTCAGCTTGAGCCACTTTCGATCGTGCTTCTGCCAGTTCTAATTCCCTTAGTGCTACAGTCATTTTTGCTTGCGCTTCTGCTCTCTTCCTATGCGACGAGCGAACAGAATGTGTGTCTGGATCGCGGGTCGTCTTCTTAGGGTGAGGCCGCTGCAGACTCTCTTCTCTGGACGTTGGTGTGCTTCCATCGTTCAGACGCGTTTTCACTGCGACACTTCTTTCTTGAATCTGCGGCGTTGGATGACTCTCTTCTTGGCGGACGGGAATCGACGCTTCGACGGTGCGGGTCGGGGGGATGGTACGAGTCACTTCCCCCGGTGTTGATTCTTCTCCAGTAGTATTTTTGGGATGATGTACGGGTTGCTGACGTTCTTGTACGCTGCCCGGCGGCGATCTTCTTGTAAGTGTCGATCGGTTTGAAATCAACGTGTTCGTAGTCGTCGCGCTTGTAGGTTCACTCGGCGTATTCATACTCCAATCCGTCGTACCGGTACCCGTAGTCCCAGTAGTAGCGTTACTTTCACTCGTAGTTGTAGTCTTCGACTGCACTGATGTTGATCTCGTATTCACAGGCATCTTCCTAGTTTCTTGAACCCAATCCGGCTCGAAGGACCAAATGTTGCGCTCATGTAATGTTGGGTGGAGAGGGTTCGCTGGCGGGATGTCGACTGGAGAGAGTGCGGTGGTGGAGTAATAATAACACTAGTCTTCAGAACTTCTTATTTATTCTTGTTGCTTCTTCAAGTTCTTCATAATACTGCTGGATTCGGAATGCCTGATCACGGAAAAATGCTCTTTTTTATAGGCAGCTCTGACCAATCACAGTCTCTCAATTTTGCACACGGCACTAATCTCCGCCCTTCGACCAATCAGAGCGCAGGTGGCTTTTCTATAGAAATCTTGAACTATGTTGTTTCTCGTGATCAGACATCCCTTACAATATTCCCTTACTTTCCTGACCTCAGGATGAGTTTAATTTCCTTAAATTAATAAAAAACAATACAATATTCTCTTATTTAACACCTTAAAATAACAAAACATGTGAAACGGCTCTCGTTACGGTAAAGTTTTCAGGTACTTAAGCCTTTTAATACAAGTAGCGCCGCCAGGTGGCAGGAATGCGCAACACTTAAACTACTAATTAGAAAAAATCAACACTTATCATCCTACTGGACTAACGTCTTATTAGATTAATATCACAATAAAATAGGAACTAATTAGAGATCACGTTATTTACTCGTATCGTCGCTAACAATGGGTTAACTTTATTTACCAGCTATGGACTAAAATAAATATTTGGCCAAGTAAAGAAATGGTGCAGTATTATATGCCAGAAAGCTTTAAACAGTATGACAACAATGTCAGAGTGATTTTGGATGGCACTGAAATCAATGTTCAAAAACTAAAGAATCCAAAATCACAACAAGCTTCATGGAGCAGTTATAAACATGCAAATACGCTGAAAATATTAGTTGGTGCTACACCTGGCGGACTGCTATCATACTGTTCTGAGGCATATGCAGGATCAGTAAGTGATAGACAAGTAGTTGAACGAAGTGACCAAATGCCAAAGTGGTGACGGCATCCTTGCCGACAGAGGATTCACAATTCAAGGTGTGCGTTACCCCAACAAGAAAGTATCTCCTAGAGTTATATGAGTAGAACGTATAGTTGGTGCCTTATCTGCTGTAAATGTGCCCCCACATAAAAAATGTGTGCCCCCTGTCGTTTCGAAAAAAAATCGAAAAAACGATTCTTGCTGGGGTAACGTTTTTCTAGCAGGAAAATTCTAAACGAATGATCGGAGAGAGAAAAACTGTGCATGGCCAGATAGCTTATATGTGTGCCAAAATGTGCCCCCAAAAATAAAATCTGTGCCCCTTCAGATTTTCGAGATATTGCATTTCCTGCTGGAGTAACGTTTTGATGAATAGTATATCTCTAAAACCATTGCATGTGCCCCTGTAGAATAAACATACGCGAGTAGCTCTTAATGTGTGCCCCTTTGTGCCCCAATTAGATTTTAGAAAATATTTATAGTTTTCAAGTTATCGCGGTTTTATGAAAACCCGAAAAAACATCGCAGCGCCTAAATGAGACAAGGCATAACTTCGCTGAAAACTGTATTCGGTCTTTCTTGACGCTAATAATAACCATACAAAGTTTCAAAAATGTTCATGCATGCGTTTTTGAATAATCTTGCTAAATGTAAAAACGATGGTGTCATAACTTTGACGGCAAAATACAAGGAACTGGCACAATCCCAGATGTGTAGGTGTAAACCAAAATCTTGTGCCTTTAGTCAAAAATATATGGTGAAAATATTGAGCTTCAAATGTTACGCATTAAGTAAATATAAACAAAAAACCAAAATATGTAAACAACGGCTGGTTATCCGACCAAATCTGAATGACTACTAAAAAGCGACGGATTATACATATCGATGACCTTCTTTACTTTACTCACTAACCGGTTCACACGTGTTGTGCCTGAGTACACTGAAGTAGAAAAGTAATAACTAATAAAATAAAGTTGTTATTGGATTATATTTTAATAGCTGTTTCTATGACCTTACACATGATTAAGTACATTTATAAGAGCCATTTTCAAATAAAATGTACATGTGACTAACATGCTCAAAATCGTGACCAAACTGTTTTGTGACATACCTGTATTTTTATACTAATGTAAGTCACATTTATTGTAAAGCAGAGTTAAAACTATGTCCTACTGCTCAAATTGAGCAGGGTCCGGCAGGGAGCTAAAATGCAGGTTTAATGATCAAATTTAGCATTTATTCGAAACCTCCAAATTATTATTTTAAAAAATTACACTAAAACTCTTTTATATCTATTTTCCGTAAATGTCGGATTTATTTATTAGTGAAACGTTTTGTATGGAGATAACACCGGACGCCGCCGGCATATAATTTGTTAAAATTTTCAGCCGCAGTGTAAACATGTTTTAACTTTACACGTAGATGTGAGTTACGTCATATGAGTGACGAAATGTGACTCATATGTGTAGCATTTTCGTGAGAAACAACCTCAATTAGCCACAATATCAGAATAACTTGTAATATACAGATAAAGACGATACATACATGAATTGTATTAATAGGCTAATGCTATGAAAATAATACTCGCTTCTTTATTTGGAAATGCACTGTTATTCACACGTATTTTTTTTGTACAAATTGCAGCGACGTTTCGTGACAACAAATAAACTGACACTAAATATTTTCGTACTAAATAAAGGCGTAGGAAAAAAGAAAAAACAGGAAAACTCATTCCTACATCTTTATGAACTTAGAGCATTGTATTGATGATATTGATGATTATAATTTTGTATCTACATATGTCTTACAGCCGCGAATAATATTTTAATCAACATACAACCAAGCACTGGCCTGCAAATTGCAAAAAAACGTAGGAAAATTCGAATTTCGCAGGCTGGTTGGAGCATTTACCAGAAGATTCCCTTTTTTCGCCTCCCCACACCGCTACATACATCTCTGGCCCCGCGGCGTCCGCTGACGTCGTCACGCAAGGAATCGCTTTGTGTAGCTTAGAGAAAGTGAGACAGCTAGTACGCGTACGGTGTTAGTGTGACAGAGACAGTTACGTGTAACGTCGCTCTATTATGAATAATGGATACAAAGTGTTTATTGACTAGGAAGTGCGTTTGGATTATTACTTGGTATTGGTAAACAGTTGCAGTTATGTTATGACGCCAAGGACACTGTTACGTTGAGTCATGCAGTTGCACTGATACTGTTTGTTTACGTTTTTTTAAGTTGGTTGAAAGTGGCGTATAAGCATTTTATAACAATTATGTGATTGTAGGGGTGGTGAATTTTATGGCACGATCTGCAGTGGTAAGTATTTAATGGCATTGTTTTGACTTATTTAAAAATACTTGTACCTTATCAAGCACTTGGGATTTTTTTTTCATTACTGTACCTATTTATTTATTTTTTAACTAATATGTTCTAAATCATGTTTGTTTTGTTTTCATCTGAAAGGATATACATACTTTCCGATTGGTCCAATAGAAATTTCGTCAAAAGCGATTCAGTAATTTGTTTACTTTTTTGTATAATACGTATTTAATTCTCTTCTTGTGGTAGGTTGATGACATATAATCCCTTAATAACTTCTAGTTACTATGTAAAAAAATAATTCATGACAAGAATTCATGTCTCCAAAACTAAGACTCGACCACAATCCGTCAACACTCAACATGTCACAGTCACAGGGCTGTATCTTTTTAGCCGAAATAACTAAATAATTGATTTGATTTTTACAGAATGTTCTATGGCAGCCATAACAACAATAATATAAACCAAGCAGGGAGGGGTTCCCATTGTTTATCTAGATGATGTAAGTAATAATTTTGTTGATCTATAGAATATATATATTTCAAAAAGTTCTGGCGGACCGATCAGGCTAAATGTATGTTATTCAGGGTTAAATTTTATCAGAACTGTATTATAAACTTAATTGCTGGAGTACTTCTGGAAAAAATTGAGCACAACATCTTATATCCACGGATATACACATAGAGAATTTATTAGTCTTTGGATATACACAAACTTACAACCTATAAAAATAGTGTAGAGTCAGGAAATGGGTAAATAGATTCAGGAGTTTTGGGCCAATTACAATACTTGGTTTGGGCCAAGTACAAAACCTATGTCGTCATTTTAAACGCTGAAGGCTGAACGTACATCTCAGACCTGAGACGTACCTACATAAATCAAGTTTCTCGTTTATTGCCCGTGGTCCTGGTCCCTTAGTAGGTACGAGTATTTTTTTGCTCGTGGTTCCTTCAAGAAATATATACTGCCGAATTAAATTGTCTGAAGAAAAAAAAGTCAAATAGAAATATTTCCATTATTTTTCAGTGTAATACCCACCTTCAAGAAAGTTCATATGGTATATGCCTCTTCTCAGCATACTACGGTCCTGCACCAACCTCACCCAATATGATACAGGCCCTCCTTCACAATGTCGTCCCACCAACGGGCGGGTAGTCTGCCCCAAAAAAGATACGGTAGAGAAATGTAAGCCGCTTCACAAGTCTCTCAAGAGTTATTTTTAAGTTACTTTTATTTTCTTCTTTTTTATTTTAACACACCCGTTCTTTCATTCACATACGTACAATTTTGACAATTTTACTATACAATAATGTCAACTCGAAAAGGAAATTTTTCTAAAGAATATTTAAAGAGAGTGATTAGTAAATATAAAGACAAATTCCAAGCAGCAATTCCTCCTAAAAGCAATAATGTTTATATTTGCATACAGCAGGAATTGCGTGAAAAATTTAACCACAATATGGCCATTAAAGCCATACAAATATGTATTAGAAGAAATAAAACATATTTTTTTGATTTCGATGATTGTATAAACCTATTTGAAGAAAAAAAAGATACTGACTCCGACATTATAACATTTCAAATGAGCCTTGCAGAATATTCGAACATCGTACCCCAAAATTCAATTTACCGTCTCCTACCAAAAAAGTGGACTAACGAAATTCAAGACCAAATCTTTTTTAGAACTAATATAGAGTGTACATTTGCTTTCAGTAATAGTTATGTACCTGCTGATCTTAACTTTAATGAAATCAAATGTACTGGCAGGTGTACCCAATGTGACGCGCTACTGTCATTGAATATCTCCCCCCCATCTAAAACTTACGTAAAGGTTACTTGTAAATTAAATAATTACAACAAAAATTATCCTCATGACCCACTAATTAAAAACAGACTTACTTCTGATAGAGTAAACCGAATCAAAGAAAAGTTAATATACGAAAAAGCTTTAAAAGTTCAACACACGATGGCAAACGAGGTAATGACTATAGATAATCCAAAAAAGCCAACAACTTTCCCTAAATTACCCAATTTAAGAAAAATGCGTCATGAAGCCAGAAGTGCGCTACAGTTTGACAAAAATACAATACTATCTTTGTATGCTATGGCGCACTGCATTCCTTACGATAATTTTATCCGTAAAATCAGTCTTGTTCCCTTCTTCACATATTTTTGGACGAATGAACAAAACCAATATTACAATGAAACTTTAAAAAATAGGTCGAAAATACTTTCTATTGATGCTACTGGCTCCTTATTTCAGCCAATTGAGCCACCACCGTCTAATGATTTATTAAAATATCGCACTCCTAAACATTTATTTTTATATGCAGTGGTTGCCTACACTCTGGATACCAGTGTACCAATGTGCTACATGGCCTCCGAATCCCATACAATGGAGACGATAACCACATGGTTAAATACGTGGCAAATCGGAAAAGTTTTGCCAGATGAAATAATTAGTGACGACAGTTCTGCCCTGTTAGGAGCAATTACTAAAGTATTTTTAAAAATTGAATTCAATGATTATTTAAAACAGTGTTTTGATGTGCTTGAAGGAAATACCGCAGCAATACCTCTCTGTTATGTTCGCATGGATAAATCCCATTTTATTAAAAATCTTTATAAACAATCCTGTTTTGATAAAACTTCCGAAAAAGTTAAGTTATTTTACGTTCGCTGCTTGAAACATATTCAGCAGATCCGGTGCTATGAAGAACTTAAAACAGTTTTAAGAGACATAATCACGTTATCGCTCCATGAGTTCAGGAGTACGGACTTGAATGATTTGCAGCCCAAATGCAATAAAGCTTTTGAAAACCTAAAGGTCCAAATTATAAATCACACGAATCACGAAAATTTAGAAGATATTCATACTGAAAATGACATACAACCAAAAATCGAAATACTTCACAACGAAAATGACAAAGATGTTTCTTTACCTTTAATAAACTTTTATGATGACTTAATACAAACCGAAAAATTGTATCTGCAGTTAGTTGAACCATCAGATAACAAAAATGAATATTTCTTACCGGAATTGAACAGTACATTAAAACGACTTCTGAAAAAAATTTCACTGTGGGGTTGCGTTATGAACAAACATTTCAAAAATGCCAAACACTATGCATCAAGCTCTAATGTTGAAAATCATTTCAAAGATTTAAAAACTATATACTTTGATACGAAAAACCAACGCGTGCGATTAGACGAGTTTTTAGTACAGCACCATGGTTTTATAAATGGAGCTGTAAAACTTAGTTCCAGTGACGTTTTGCACAGAATAGATTCAAGTAAACGAGCTCAACAAACTGTGCGAACACAAAGGACAAAAAGACCAAAACCTAACCTCTTGAAGTGCGAAAATAATGATTTTGAGGCACAGTCAGTTTTTCAAGATAACCCGATAAAAATTGAAAATTGGAGAGGGCTAGCCGTATCCACACCCAGAAGTTTAAAACCCAAACCAATTTATATTTTACAAAACGGCAACGTGGCAAATTCTAAAACCGCTGAGAACAGGACTATAATAACAAACACATGTGCTTTCGATTCTGTTTCACAAACGTTTGCGATAGCTTACAAAGATAGACAAAAATTTAGAGACTCTGTAGATGCACAGATTAATAAAGGAGAATTTCATGATTTCTTATCATTAATTAAAGAATTATCGAATGCCAAGAATTGTGGTAAAAAATTATATGACCTGAGAGCGAAATTGCTCCTTCAACTTTTTAAACAATCAAAAACCCAATACGTAGTTGACTGTTCATGTAATACGACCAAAATATTAGATGAAATATGTACAAGTAGCTTATTCGTTTCCGCTATAAGACAAAGAGTTTGCTCTAATAGTATGTGCACAAGTCATGCAGATGAAAACAAATTGTACAATTGCAAGTATTTGCCGTTGAACTTGGATATAATAAATACTAAAGGTATCAACCACCTACAAGAAGCTTGCGAATCATGTTTAAGAACAGAATTTACTCCAGAGTGTCATATTTGTTGCGCTGGAAATATATCATTCATCTACAATGTTAAAGATATTATCATTTATGAACTTCATGACGTGTGCGCTAACTTGGATGATCTGCCTCGTAACATTGAAGTAAATAATATAGGTACACAATTCTGTCTGTAATAGAATATGAACCCACTTCGAAACCCAAAAGTGTTGGACATTACAGGGCTCACTGCTACAGAAAAAATAGTAATTTATTTGAATGCTATGATGACTTATATAGTAAAATCCAACGACCTGGGAAATATAATATTATGCCACATGTAATAGTCTACATAGTAGAATAGACAAAATTGTACAGGGTCAGATAAATGCTCCAGGGTAGCCCGCGAAATAAAATTCTCTTACGTTTTTTTGCAATTTGCAAGCCAGTGCTAGGTTGTATGATGATTAAAATATTATTCGCGGCTGTAAGACGCATGTAGTTACAGAATTATAATCATCAAAATCATCAATACAACCTTCAAAGTTCATAAAGGTGTAGGAACCAAGAAAAACAGAAAAAGTCATTCCTACACATTTATGAACTTGGAGCAACCCTCCAAGTTCATATTGATGATTATACTTCTTAATAATATTTTAATCAACATACAACCTAGCACTCATAGCACTGGTGTGCAAATTGCAAAAAACGTAAGAAAATTTGAATTACGCGGGTTGGTTGGAGCATTCACCTTAACCAAATAAATGTTGGTACCTACAGTTTTGAGAGTTGTATTTAGTGTATACCTATAGTCAACCGCACAATGATCTGTGATGCAACAACGTGTTTCCATTTTGTATGTCGTATTACGTACCTATGAGGGATTTATAATTATTAACCAACGATTATATTAATGCTGATTATGTATTGTCACATAATTTTGATTTGATGGCGTTTTAGATATCTAAGTGTCATTCCACAGTCATGTGATAATGTTGTATGTATATGCAAGTTACTCGTAAGAATATTATTTATCTGTAATTTCAAATTTAATATTTTTTTACACAATATTATTCTTATACTTAATATTGATCTGTGATTTTTTGTGATGTTTACTAATTATAATTATGTTAGGCTATGAAAAACTGATCTGTGATTTAAATAATAATGACTACACAACGTGCAAATAATTTATAATATTTATAGGTAGGAAATTTGATCTGTGATTTGATGCAATAATTACTTTAAGAATTAAAATTAAGGGAATAAAAATAATAATTTCCACATCAACAAGCTGTTTCATTTATATAGTCACAAGGTGCATTTAATATATTTTTTAATTAGCCCTCAAAACTTTTGAACGCGACTGTAAGGACAACAGCTTAGGTATAATACGTCCAATAAAGAAGGTCCTCGTTAAGTATGAATCCGTCGCTTTTTAGTAGTCATTCAGATTTGGTCGGATAACCAGCCGTTGTTTACATATTTTGGTTTTTTGTTTATATTTACTTAATGCGTAACATTTGAAGCTCAATATTTTCACCATATATTTTTGACTAAAGGCACAAGATTTTGGTTTACACCTACACATCTGGGATTGTGCCAGTTCCTTGTATTTTGCCGTCAAAGTTATGACACCATCGTTTTTACATTTAGCAAGATTATTCAAAAACGCATGCATGAACATTTTTGAAACTTTGTATGGTTATTATTAGCGTCAAGAAAGACCGAATACAGTTTTCAGCGAAGTTATGCCTTGTCTCATTTAGGCGCTGCGATGTTTTTTCGGGTTTTCATAAAACCGCGATAACTTGAAAACTATAAATATTTTCTAAAATCTAATTGGGGCACAAAGGGGCACACATTAAGAGCTACTCGCGTATGTTTATTCTACAGGGGCACATGCAATGGTTTTAGAGATATACTATTCATCAAAACGTTACTCCAGCAGGAAATGCAATATCTCGAAAATCTGAAGGGGCACAGATTTTATTTTTGGGGGCACATTTTGGCACACATATAAGCTATCTGGCTATGCACAGTTTTTCTCTCTCCGATCATTCGTTTAGAATTTTCCTGCTAGAAAAACGTTACCCCAGCAAGAATCGTTTTTTCGATTTTTTTTCGAAACGACAGGGGGCACACATTTTTTATGTGGGGGCACATTTACAGCAGATAAGGCACCAACTATACGTTCTACTCATATAACTCTAGGAGATACTTTCTTGTTGGGGTAACGCACACCAATTCAAGACATGTTTGCAAACAGAAATGTGACAAAATACCAACTTTTTTAAAAGGGAAATCTCAGTTACCTGGTCTCACCCTAATCAAAGACAGGGAGCTTGCTAATAAGAGGGTCCATATTGAACGGATAATAGGATTAACAAAAACTTATAAAATATTAAAGAATGACCTAGACCATAGCTACATTCCTATTGCAACTAAGATATTCTTCATATGTTTCATGTGTTGTAATTTTAGGGAATGTATTATGAAAAAGTGAAATAAAACAAATTTTTACATCATTTTTGTTTTTTAATCAATAGTAAATAGTTTTTATAAACGTATTTCTTAAGAATTGCAGGCTCTAAATGATGAACGTTGAAATTTATTAAATTAATTAACATTTCACTTATGTAAACATCATCTTTATTAATAAAAATTACCTTCATGTCTTTAAATGTATATACAATAAAATTGCAGTAGTTTCTCTCTGTACAAAGCAGCTGTCCTTGAACCTGAGCATAGTATGGATGGGTTTTCCTTAAAATAGCTGTCCATTACATTTTTCTAGGTACGGTACAGTCACTTCATTAATAAGGCTGTTTCTTGATGCATATGGGCATTTTACCTCCACTAATGTTTCTTGTCCTATTAATCCATCCGGAGAAGCAGCTAAAAAAGGATATTTACTTGATATAAATAAACCACATTTCTCAACCATTATTCCAAAATTTTCTTCATATTGGGATATTGCTATAAGTTCATGAACTTTTCCATGTACTACTGCTCTGGTATGGACAGCTTTAGGTGCTAAAATTCTTTGTATCAAGGAGTCATTGTATGTTTTACTGTGACACACTGTATAAAACATGCTGGCTGTGATTCTGCATGATCTCCTTTCATGCCACTCCAGAGAATCAGCCTGCGCTCTTGTATTTTTTTCAACTTGTTCAGTTTTTGCAGAGGTCACATTTCTTAAAAGTAAATTCTCTAAAAGTACATCATGTGGAGTCTCTTTCAAACATGGGTAGTGGTCACATTCGATACCATGAGGATTAGCGGGTTGTAGGGTCTGTAAAATAGGCATAGAACTTTCCCCATAACCTATGGCTAAATTACTTACATAATCTGTGTAATTATTCATTATATCTTCCTCTCGTAAAGGATTATAATTACACGATTTTATTCTCTTGTGGGGTAAATTTTGAGCAGCAATCGGAGAGTTATAAAATAATTTCTTGGGTCTATTAAACATCATCAGCTTTTGTGTACTTGATTGATGTAATTTAATCATTTTGTTTCACTATATCATGCACACCACACAAAAGGACAGCTACATGTTTACAACATGCATGAATACCACTCCCTGCTGCACATTCACAATGGCTTTCTTCCACACCATCACAGCTCAATTTCACGTCAACCACATATGCCACTTTTTTCATGCTAGCTTTGCATTCTCCTTTTAAAAATGTGTGCACACTGTCCGAGCAAAAACGGGCAGATAAAAGATGGCGAGATTCATATAAAAGCTCCCCGTTTGGCTTGGCATTGTATCTTTCAAAATATTCTTGTATTTCTTGCTTGGTAATACTTGGAAGTGACGAATCCGCATTTATGTCTTTGAATTGATCCGAGGCTGGAGACTGATATATGCTATCATCCTGGATGTCGCAATCCGTACCAAAGTTTGCTCATACGCCTCTAGTCTGTAAAGATATCATATATTTAGTCTACAAACCATATTAAAAAAGCTTGAAGAAGGAAAATAACCTCAAATATGTAAAATGCTTACCTTTCAATCAAATCAGCCTTTTTTCCGGCAATTGACGCATTCCTTCTTCGAAGCTCATCTTTAAGTTGAGATACAGTCATCAGAGAGAACATTTTCTATTCATTTACTAGTATTTTGATAAAAAAATCACAACGATACAGTATGAGTTCTAACATAAACAAACTACAAAGTACAGTCGTTCAGAGCGCCATCTACAAACAGCTTTGCGTGTGGCTCCCAATTGCAATGCCCAACAGTGCTGCCAATAAAAAATTCTCGATTCCCCGCATCAGTGTTGTCAATTCCCCGAAATTCCCCGCTTCTTTTTTATTCATTCCCCACAAAATCCCCGTAATATTTTTGGAATAAAAACGCTGTTTTATACAAAATTTGTTTAATAAACTACTAAAACTTTTATACAATTCTATACCTTATAATCTTATTTCCTGCGGAACAAGGGCAGCTCTCAAGGAAACCTTATTGCTCACCGTGACAAACTCAAATTCTGGGTTCCGGTTAAATTATGCTGAACATGCAACTTACCTGTTTTTTTAACAGTAGCTGCACTTTTTAACCACTTTTCCATAATTTCAACCTTTTGCACCAATTTAAAAAATCGACAACCATAAACAATTAGTTAATGATGTAGAAATGGATGCGTTTAGAAATACAAAATCGTGTTCAAATGACAGTTGAGCAGGCATTTGAGTGGTGTTGCCTGTTTCTGCCAAGTCCAAACATGATTTTTAGGTGTAAGCAATACGGGACATAAAATAGTTTTATACCCACCGAAAAAATTGGCCTGGATTCCCCGAAATTCCCCGATTTTTGTCATTCCCCGCGCTCTCCCCGCGCTAACCGATTGGCAGCACTGATGCCCAATCTTTTAGGTAGGGATGATCGACAGTCATCGATGGTAGATAAACATCGATGTTTTTATATCGATGTTAAAAGTCCTTGAAAACATCGTAACATCTGTATCAACAAAGGAAACTTTTAACAAACAACTTTTTAGTTTTTTTCTAGTGTAAACGTTACTATTTATGTAGTTACTTTTTTACGAAAAATACAGGGAATGTTATTTTGACGCGAACTCGTATGAATGCCTATTCGCAGTGAACTGGGGGTGCATGTCAAAATCAGAACAGAAATGTGATTAGACAACTTGACTGTACATACAAACCCCAGCACATCAAGCTACTACAATAAGTCAAAAATTTATTTAATAGATTTTCAATTTTATCGCAAAAGCATTAGGTTCAAGGTTGATTGGGAAGAGACTTTCGGGTAGCTTGATGTGCTGGCGTCTGTACTTTGAGAGCTTTATATCTCGAAACGGAAAATAAATGGCGGGACGAGATCACGGGAGTTGTATCATCGTATTGGGCATATGATTATTATTAGCCCAAACTGAAAAGCGGGTAAGAGCCTGTCCAGATAGGGCGTTTTACGCGCGAGTCGACTCGCGCGTTGCAATTTTTGTTGCGTCCATATAGGGCGTTTTACGCGCGTGTGTCGCGCGTATGTGATGAGACGGATTTGACCAGTTATAAACTAGAAATAATTTATATGGCAAAACAACGTTTGACGTGTAAGCTAGTATTTAGTGTTCCTATTATTTTTATTTGTAAAAGTAGGTACCTACTTCATTTTTGTTGAAAAAGTCTTTGAAGTTTTTATTGTTTAGATATTTAAGTATTTTGCTGTTGCCCTTGCAGGGTTCATGACAGGTGATCACAATGTATTATAAACTTCAAAATTCACAGTATTTATCATTCAAAATATTGGAAACCAATTTTTAATATTTTATACACAAACCCTGCGTAGGGAAAATAGCTGTTTTTGACATGGAAAGAAAAATTCCAGTGCGAGCAGGGTTTGAACCTGCGACCTTCCGATTCAGTACACCGGATGTCTTAACCAACTAGACCATCGCACCCCGCTCACAGTTCTCGAAATTTTCGTTCCATTAATAACGTCTTACAGTGACGTTAGCGCCATCTATTTAAGAAAGTATCGAACTAACTTAAACCAACACGTTGACATTGCAGTCAAATCAACCAACCTACGCAGGGTTTGCGTATAAAATATTAAAAATTAGTTTGGTATGGCGACTTCTATACAACATTGATTTGACTGCAATGTCAACGTGTTGGTTTAAGTTAGTTCGATACTTTCTTAAATAGATGGCGCTTACGTCACCGTAAGACGTTATTAATGGAACGAAAATTTCGAGAACTGTGAGCGGGGTGCGATGGTCTAGTTGGTTAAGACATCCGGTGTACTGAATCGGAAGGTCGCAGGTTCAAACCCTGCTCGCACTGGAATTTTTCTTTCCATGTCAAAAACAGCTATTGGAAACCATCCATAACAATAAAGATTATATCTACCCTACATCTTAAAATTGTCACATTTTCATGGAGTTTGTGTATTATGAGAACTTTTCACTAAAATAACATGAAAATACGTGTGTGGCGATATTAGGGCATTGTTTTCAGAGCCCGTAATATAACGGTGTCGGTGCTTAAAAGTATTATTTACATAAAGTTTTTTTTTCTCCTCGGAATCACCAGCTTCACAAAAAATTTCTACTATTTTTTCCCAGTTCCTACGTTTAATAATTCTATTAGAATAATCTGATGATTCCATATCCCATATAGCTACCCTTTTCTCAACTTCATCAATAAAAAGTTCCGTGTCAAAGTTATCACGCTCCATTTCGAACCGAATACGTCCACTCGCGAAGGACACGCGCGTAGTTCTGGACGTTGCAACGGTGCTGGAGTATCTCGACTCGCGCGTCGCACGCGCGTAAAACGTGCGAGTCGAGAGTCCCGCTCATTGCAAGCGTTACCTCACTCGCGCGTAAAAACGCGCGAGTGAGGTAACGCGCGAGAGCATCTGGACGCGATGTATGTAGCTCTAGTATCTCGAGTACGCGCGAGTGCCTACGCGCGAGTCGACTCGCGCGTAAAACGCCATATCTGGACAGGCTCTAAGCATCGTGGCATCGGCCAATCACAGTGCGGTAGCGTTTAATGCTTTGCACTTACACACACTGACGCACGTTTTTGCATCGTGTTGTTCCCAATTATCGCTCGGCTGGGATTCAAGATAATTACGAATATTTTTTGTGCTGTCGAAGTGTGTGAAGTAATATTTATAGCGCCATAATTATCGCCACAACAGTGGTAGCTGATATTGTTGTTACACTATTTTTTTGTATTTTTATATATTTGTTACTATTGTTAGCTCCTTATATTTATTGATTAAGTCAAGAAAAGTAGATGGCGACTCTTTCTTCACTAAAGTTTTGCCTGTTCTGTCTCCTTCTAGGTTGGTCCGTGGACTGTCTGTCACTTCTGTCAGTGTCATTCAATTGTCATAAAATTCACTGTGAGATAAGTATTGCAGGTTACTTTTTATGAATTTATGTGGCATTAATAATTATTATAGTTGATTATAGTATCTAAATATAGTAGTTAAACGTTAAAAGCGGAAAGGTAAATAAAAAAAAAATGTGTGCCATAACCACCCGCATAATAGAATTATAACTATAAATAACCTAAAAACGATTAGTATACTGTCTATCTGAATTGCAGGTAAACAATGGCTACAAACTACGCTAAATATTCACAATTGATAAAGGCAACGACAAACTATGCACGTCGTATGCAGCGCCTGTCTAATAGGATCTTCGGCGAGGTCGCAATACCCACCAATTCCAAGTCCATAAAAGTCGTCAAAATGTTTTCTGAGCGGCCGCTTCATACTAACGAGGAGATCATTCACTACTACCCGCGACACGTCGAGACTCACAGCTTGATGCTGAAGCTGCGAGAGTACGGCTTGTTCCGAGACGAGCACCAGGACTTTAAGGATGAGATGAAGAGGTTGCGGGAGCTGCGCGGCAAGGTCAAAGTGTGGAGGAGAAAGCTCGACCAGAAAAAGGAATGAAGTACAGATTTCTGACATGATGGCTATTCTATTAGTGTTGTCTGTTTCTTCCAGATTATGAGCTATGTATACATTGAGACCCCTTGACCGCTAGACCTACGTCATTTTATAAAAGTTGAAACTTCTGTGGGTGTGTGTCTTTGCTGGCAAACAACTTTTATTTTTGGGGTTAAAAATCACATTTTACGGATTAACTCAATGTAACACACTCAAAACATTGTGCTGATGGTTGCATTGTGTGGAGGTATTTCAAATTAAATTATAACAAAAAAAAATTGTTTTAAAAAAAAACTTGTGAAAAAGCTGGAACTTTGACCCCCAATATCTCCGTAACTAGGTTCCCAGGTATGGTCCAGAACAGAAACTGATCCGAATGACAAGGAGAAAAATGCCTTTTGGCGTTGTTAAAGGTCTATTTACACTTTATAAAATTCAGATTGAATATAATGACAAAATACAATTTAACATACTTTAAAGGTGTTGTGTCTGGCAGTATAGAAGGCGAACCTTCATACTAGCCCTTATGTAATATTAAAAAATCACACTCCGTATGACGTAACTTAGCTGCAGCTGTTTGGTATACCTTTGTTACATGATATCATGCGCGTGTGAAGTGAGGGACCACACTCATTTTTCGCAAAATAGAAATTGTAGGATTTAGTTGAAGACTTAAAACAATTGTAGAACAATTCTGGGAATTTGTAAACAAATATATTAAAAACTACTGCCCTTTAAAGTGCGGTCCCTCAGTCCTCACACACCATCAGCCAGATCTCGGGTGTGGAAAATTAAGCTTTTGTGACTACAGATATTTAGTAAAGATAGTTACTAAATAACAGACCACAAAGATTCAAAGATAAAAAAGCTTAACAACTAAACTGTGGTCCCTCGTACCACACAAGAAAGAAAAATATTTTAGTGAATATTACTAAATCTACACTTTTTCTACATAAAGTTTTAGTAAAAGACTAAAAACATTTTGTAAAAAGAAATGGTAAAAGAATATTGATGCAATTTGAAGATAGAGATTATTAAAACCGGTCCCTCAATCCTCACGTCCACTGACGTAAGGGCATACACTAGCTGAGTAGCTAGTACTCTCGTCTAGACGAGAGGACTATCAGAAAGTCTAGTGTACCTAACTTTTAGTAGAAAGTTTCTACTAAATAATAGGTAGGTAGGGGGGGTTGGAGCTAGGTGGGTGGGGTGTAGGTAGGTTTTTTTTTAACATTTTTAAATATTCAGTAGAAAAAAAAAAATATATATAAAAAAATTGTAGCCCACCGGTATCGGGAACAGGGTCCAAGCTACCGGCGGTCAGGGCTCCAGAGAGAGGAACCTCCTAACAGTACGAGCCGTGTCCAGAAGTACTACTTTCTGAATCAAGCCCTTGATCCAGCTGCCTAACGAGAGCCTCATCAGGTATTGGTCGAGGCTCTTTGCAATTAAGCCATGGGCTGATACAACTATCGGCACAATGATTGCTGAGTCCACATCCCACATGTCGACAACCTCGCGAGCCAAGTCAAGATACTTGATTTGCTTATCTTTCTCGACTTTCACGAGGTTCTCATCATGCGGGACCGTTATGTCATCAATCGCGTGCCGCTCTGATCGATCCACCACCACTATAACAGGCTTATTGGCTACAATAGTCCTGTCAGTGATGATGGATCGATCCCAGTACAATGTGATACTGCCATTTTCGAGAACTGGGTCGGGCACATAATTATAGTACGGCACTTCCGATTCCACAAGGTTGTATGTTAGAGCAAGTTGCTGATGGATAATCCTGGCTACAAGGTTGTGTCTATGCAAGTACTCTCCGTTAGCCAGACGAGAACACCCGGAGATAATGTGACGGATTGATTCGCCTGGATGGTGACATGCCCGACATATGTCAACCGTACCGTCCTTCACAATAAATCTTTTTTTTATTATTATTATATTTTTTAATTATTATTTATATTCTATATAATTTTTATTTTGCGTAAAACGTGTATGGTCCCCTCAGTTCACAAGCCAAAGCCACCACAACCGACTTTTCATATCCAATTGTTCTTAAATATAGTAAGGTACAGCATACTTATAAAATGACGTAGATCTGCTGTTTATGGGATCTTGGTCCACTAGCTGATAACTGTATCATTATAACTCATTTTCTTGTTGAAATATGTCAGAAAGTATACTTATTAGAAATGCCGCAGTTAGTATATTTAGATAGGCTCTGTATTGAAATGTCCTGTTAGCAAAACAACACTTGTTTGTTTTAAAGAAATATTAAGATATTTATATTTGAGATAATAAACTAAATCAAATAATGTTTTGGAAGTGGGCCCAGTAAGGGTTGAAAGATATCTTTGAATATTTTGTTCTGGGAAAATTAAAGTCAAACTTGGTGCGAACGACGACGAACGCACTGAGGTTCGGTGGGGAACTCCTGGGACCCATGTTCGACCTGGCAAGTAAGCAAATTTACTTTGCGTAAATTATTTCATCACCACTTTACTCTCAAAATAGAGGTGGAAATCTTTAACTTTCCCCAGAACCAAATATTTCAAGACATCTGCCAACCCGTATTGGGACCACTCCCATAATTTTATTTGATTTAGTTTATTGTCTCAAATAGGTCATAAATATATTTGTTTCTTTAACCTTTTGAACGCCACGGACGTTTATAGACGTCTAACGAAATCGTGCCAAACACGCCACCGACGTCTATAGACGTCAAGAAAACGACATTTTTTAAATACAAAATAAATATACTAAATTAAGTTTTCTGTGTTTCTTTTTCCTATTATTTCAAACTACTTTAGTGAAATATTGTAAATTGACACAAAGATATATTCATTATTTGAATTCACAAGAAAAAACAATCGTCAAATATTGCTAATCGAAATCCGTAAAATTGTGTATTTCCCCACGCCACAGACGTCAAGACACGTCAGCTAGTGATGGGTAGGTAAGGTAACTTATATTCCAAATTTATGAAATATTTTATTGAAAGTAGCTTACTATTACTTTGACAATTACTTTTTACTGACAAATATTCGTATCTGAATATTCCTAATGTATAATATTTAAAAAAATGTGGAAAAGAACTTATAATTGATATCCTTAAATCGATAGTTTACTGTCCACTCTCGCGCATCCCTATGTAAGAGCTCATAGACAGTTACCTGTACGACTAATAATTATATGTAAAATGATTAAATTGTTTTAAATAATAAAATATTATTATTTTTTATGTACCACAATATCACATGATCACATCCCTACTCGCATGCGAGAAAGTTGTCAAAAGTCGTGCCAGCCACGCCAGAGACGTGTCTTCACGTCGGCGGATGACGTCACGAACCAGATTAGTGATGTACCTTATTATTGATTTATTCGTTTGTAGTTCTAATGTTTGCTTTTAGGTTGCTTAGAACTTAGTAACTGCTGTTTAATGATAGTATGATACCAAATAGGGTCAAGTTAAATAAAAGACCAATGCAACGAATAATATTTATTTAAAAAATATAGAACGAAAAGCACGGATTCATTGGTTATCGATAACTTTTCGTTAAGATGTTGGAATCACTATTTTTTTTTGTAGGTTTTTGTACTGAATTTGTGGCTTGGCGTAGAAGGGGCGCCGATGTGTTTACGCTCTGGCGTTCAAAAGGTTAAAACTACGAGTGGTGTGACTACAATTCGCATTCATTTGCTTTTAGGACCATTTGCTCATAGGATGTTTCACTACGAAGCTAGATTTCCTAGATCATCGTCTGCCTAGATGATTAGATTTCGATTTACTAGGTAATAGTGTTATAGTGGTCATAGTGGTAATACTGTTTAATTGTTAGTAAATAAAACACTGTTTGTAAATATATTTTTTTATAACTATGATGACAAAAACTATATGTGAGTTACTTTCTTAGAATAGTGCAGTTCAGTATAAGAACCTGTTTTTTTATCCGTGCTGCACGAAGCGCCTGTGTAGAACGTAACATAAATGAAGAACAAGAGGTACAGCACAGTAGGCAGCAACATTGTTACAGAGAAGTACCAAAAGGGATGAAGTAGAACTATCGAATGTGTGTGTTGAATAGAAGGGTTGCGATTAAAACAAGGGGCATTCATGTGACATTTCATCCATCTATAGACTCTGAAACAAGTTTTTAATTTAGGTTAATAATCAAAATTTCTTATTCACATAATTGCTGAAAGATGCAGCTGAGGCCTGGTTTAGAAAAGTAAAGAATGTCTGTGAATCTGCAAGAACACACAAACAAGTAAACATCTGGCAACTACAATAGTGATAGGCGTGATAGCCCAAGATTTCAGTGTTTCAGGCCGTTTTGTACATTTAACTGCAATTATCTAACTAGTTCACACAGTATGTATGTGTTGGTTACCCGTGTGGGCGCAGGCTGTTGTTGATCTTGGTAATGTTGGCTTGTTCGTCTAGCTCGTAGTAGGGCGACCTCACGATAAGCAGCGCCAGGTTGAACCACGGGTGTAGAATCAGGTCGTGTACGCGCCGCGAGGTGGCATGGTTCAAGTTACCTCCTGTGCGAACATACTAACATATACATAACACGCCAGATGAGATATTGGTCAGAGGGTCGTCTCAACCCTTACATGCATAAAGGCCTATTCAAACCTAAGCGGTATTCGTTGCCGCTGTGGGTTACACGCATGCTCAGGTATTTAGTATCAAGTTCCGCGGCGAGAGGGACCTGAGCGGTATTCGCTGCCGCTGTGGGTGGAAGTGCACACAGCTAGACGGTAGCGCGAAATCCGCTTTGGTGTGAACAGTAATATTAGGTACCGCATACCCACTCGGTTTTCTCTACCTCAGACGTTAGCGAATACCGGTTAGGTTTGAATAGGGCTTAATGTTGCCGTTTAGCAACTACTTACTACTTTAAAAAAAAATACACGAAAGTGCCAAATATGTTTTTTTAAGAAATACAAAAACTAGAATTGGGCGGGAATTTTGACGATACCGACTTCCAAAAGGAGGAGGTTCTATGTTCGACTATGTATTTTTTTACGTACATATGTTCACCGATTTCTCTGCCAATAATTGTGGACTGATCTGAAAGAGTATTTGTTTGTTTGGAAGAGTATTATTACGTGGTGGTCCCGTTTTTGGTGATGATCTGATTCTGATCTTCGGAGATATACAATGGAACTCTACAATAATAGACAGCAAGTCTGTCGTAATTGCTGTAATCGCTTGAATATGTATTGTTTACACAATTCTATAAGATAACGTTACGCCTGTGTGCTTTGAAGGGGTATAATATCCCCAAATTTAGCCAGTTAAGCTTAAGTTCCATTTTATTGGAAATAAGTCTGTTACATGGCATGTATTGTTAAAAATGTAAAACTTATGCACAGAAAAAAAAGAAGTAGGATAGTAACTACAACTAAAAATGGAAAAATAAAATACTTTTTGCAAAAATTAAACCACCTTCAAAAAGAACAACAAACAGTGAAAAATAACTTTAGCTTCAGAAGTCGGTGGCAACAAAAAAAACTGAATCTAACAAACAAAAGTCACCGATTTCTGAAGCTAGTTATTTTTCTCTTTGTGTGTGTTTTTTTAGTCGGTTTTAATTTTTGCAAAAAAGTTTTATTACTTTTAGAATAGGTACATAGTGGTTCCGTATTGATCTAATATTACTACATTAAAATAAAATAGGTTAAGTTATAAGTTATTGATACTATCTTTTATTCATTCAAACATCTTTTCTAAAACATTTTTAAATATTTATTAAAAAATCATTTAAAAATATAAAAATAAGTTCAAAAAGTAAAAGCACACTATTGAGGTTGGTATCCGTCAGAATCGCGGGTGTATGACTTCTAAATAGATCACAATTCAACGATATAAATGTTCGTAAAATGTACGTTTTTTACTAAAATAGTATAAATTGTACGTGTCTGTATACGTAGCAAACTTCATTTTAAAGTGAGCCGCCATCCTGATGCCAGGTTGGCGGGTGAATTTTAATCGAAGCAGTCATGCTAGTGAAGGAGGTGGCGGGACGTGAGAGGGAAAGAACCTCACGTCCCAGCCGCCGCGGGAGACGCCCTGGGCGTCGGGGGTCACGTGGTGGCTCCTGGCCACTGTAGGCGCGGGCCTGTGGACGGCGAATTATGGGCTAGCTCGCCGTCCGGCGGTCTTATGACGACAGGCCGTGTCGACAACCGAAAATGTCAGCAACCGAGTAGGGAGCCGCATGGGCCGATGCCTGATAGTGCATACCATACCACTCATGTTTTACAAAATAAATATATCTTTATCTTTATCTTTATCCTGCCAGGGCTGCGGGACTGTTCGAAAGAGATACCGTGGCCCTGGAACACAAAGGGCAAAGAAGGAACATGGATGGGTTTTAGTTAGTACAAGTCTGACACTCCCTTCCGCTCCGCCCAGTGTGTGTGGGGGGGAGGGGGTCATTTGATGATTTGCAATGCGAAACAAAAAAAAAAAAGCGGTGCGGCGCAGGCACGCCGTTCTTTCGTTTCCTTACAAATTCCACGCCTGCGCTGCGCCTGCACCGCACCGTCGCCTTACGTCGTTTCTGTGTAATTCGCACCGTTTCCGAATTATGGGCCTCCGAATTTTATTTTATCATAAAGGGTGTAAAAAGACCCTTAACGAAGCCGAAAGGCACTTGTTCTCCTCGTCATAGCCATCTCTTTTTTGTTCTAGACCATACCTGGGAACCTTCTAGTTACGGAGATATTGGGGGTCAAAGTTCCAAGTTTTTCTCAATTTTTTTTAAATTGGTACATATTTTTGGAGTGAATTCCCATGGCATTCGAATGCCATGGGAACTCGCTCCAAAAACATGTATTCTACTCACGACCATCTGTGCGCCTTACTTCGGTATTAAGCTATGTACATGTAAGATTTTTACTTTAAACACCTCCGCGACCCCTGCAGTATTCAATCCATCCATCAGCACAATGTTTTGAGTGCGTAACATGGAGTCCCAAAGTAAAATGTGATTTTTCACCCCAAAAAAAAAAGTCGTCTCCCTGCAATAATTTTTGCTGAAAGTTACTTACTTTGATGTACATATTACTTGGTTGACGGCCTCGTGAAGGGTCGGTTTACACCCTGCATTCAGGGTGATTGGTAATTGGGTGTAGTCCTTGAAATGGGTGATACTAGACATTTGCAATAATTTTGACCCCGATAACTTGGGGTCCAAACTAGGTGGTCAAGGTGGTGGTGAGAAATCGAACTTTTAAAGTTTTTATGAAATTTTCCACTTCCCCCATAAAGTGCTGATTGTGAGAAATTACGCCGTTCAGGATGGTAAACTGATACTTTTCTGATAGCTCACGTACGTACTTTTTTGACAAACTGGTTTTCGAAGGAAATACCTTTGAAAAAAATGATGAATTTGGACATGGGAATTGGAGAGTTAAGTAAGGAGTTAGAAACAAACGTATTAAGTAGGATTTAGTGAGGAGTTACACAGCTAATATATTTATCTAATTGTCTATGTATTCTTTTGTGCAGCATTACATTAACTAGCATATAGCTTAAGGTGGAAGCGCCAGGGTAACCCGCGAAATTCAGGTTTCTAGCAATTTGCAGGTCAATTTCAGGCTATATGTGGAACAAAATATGATTCGCGACCGTAACACGTATGTAGTTACAGAATTATAATCATTAAAATCATCAATACAACCCTCTAAGTTCATTTAATCCCATTTAATGACTATTTCATGAAAAACTCATTCAAGGGGATTATATGAACTTAGAGGGTTGTAAATAGTGATAACTGTAAAACCATATTTATTACTTTCGCGAATCATAACTTAATCAACATACAACCTGACACTGACCTGTAAATTGCAAAAAACGTAAGAAAATTTAAGTTTCGCGGGCTACTCTGGCGCTTCCACCTTAAATGATAAAAATAAAAGAAAACGATAGGAATATATTCAATAAGCTAACTACCAATAATTTAATACCCACCCGTATTAAATTTAATAATATAATATTCGAGTTGGTCGTTAACAACAGGAAAAAGAGCAGAGTCATCGCAGGTAACCAGGCTCGCAAAAAAAATGCACTATTCAAAAAATATAGAGGTTTATTTCTTTCAGTATGTATAATATTGAAATTGAACAGTCAGTTTATTAATTATCCTATAACATTATAATATTACTAGCTGACCCGCGCAACTTCGTCTGCGCCACATCAGAGAGAGGGTTAGAGAGAGTGTGAGTCAACCTTAAAAGATAGACATATGCTATCGCGGACTCATGATTGTTGCATAACTTTAACCGTTTACACAGTGCACGCAACGGAAGCTCTGAAAAGGAATAAATTTTCAATGTTTTAGCAATAGTTTTCATTGATGCTCCGCTCCTATTGGTTGTAGCGTGATCTTATACAACCTATAGCCTTCGTCGATAAACGGGCTATCCAACACTAAAATATTTTTTTAATTTGAACCAGTACTTCCTGAAATTAGCTCGTTCAACCAATCAAACAAACACACTCTTAATCTTTATAATATTGGTAAAGATTCAAATAGGTAACAATTTAATTTCTCGGAAATATTTGCATTAATCTCTAAAACATTCTACTTATGTTTTTTCCAAATAAGGGCTTCCCTCGACAGCCATAAGTCTTCATCCTTAGACACTCGATGACAGTCATACGACTCCAGCTAGGTCGAAAGTTCTCATCAAGGTGCATGAAATGAGCCGAGACACGATAAAGCTGCTGTAAACTGTTGCGGACCTCTTGCAACTGCCTGCCGTGTCCATCGTCAGTCCTTCGATGACAGTCATACTCCAGGCAGGTTTAAAATTCTCACCAAGGCGTATGAAATGAGCCCAATAACAATATAGCTGCTGTAATCTGTTGAGGACCTCTTGCAACTGCCTTCCGTTTCCATCAGTAGACCGTCGATGGTAGTCATACTCCAGCTAGATCTAAAGTTCTCATCAAGGTGCATGAATGAGCCGCTGTAAACTGTTGAGGACCTCTTGCAACTGCCTTCCGCCTCCATCGTTAGACCGCCGATAAAAGTCATACTCTAGTTAGGCTTAATGTTCTTATCAAGGTGCATGAAATGAGCCCAAACACGATCTAGCTGCTGTAAACTCTTGCGGACCTCTTGCAACCGCCTTCCGTATGCAAAGCGCATGGAAAGCGATCGTACACACACTCTACAGACTATAGACTATGTAGATTTTCAAAGCAGTGTCATGTAGACTAATCTAAAGTACGCTATCATAAGTTTTTAACAAAGCCGGTCAGTCAATTTGAAAGTTATCTTGTGAGCACCATTTTATTAATTAGTACCATTTTGGTTCAATAGATGTCGCTGCATGTATCTTACTTATTGATGATAAGTTCTTCTTGAACACTCAGTATATTATTGCTACATAAATACCCTTGATAATAAAACTATTTATTTGAATAAGTATTAATACTACGATACGAATGTAACCAACTTTTTCTACTGGGGCGATCTAATGAAATTTTAGAACACTGAAGCTGCTATTGTGACTTAACTACGATAGTTAGATATATGCTCTCGCGGTCTTTTTTGTAGGTAATAATGATTACTTTAATCATGTACTACATCATTTTTAAGTATTATCAATAGTTTTCTCAGCGCACGCCAATTAATGAATTTTATAGGCAAAATTTTGCTACTTTGGGTTACATTATTGCAATTTTCTTAAGGATCTCTATTTTTTTTTTAAATAAATTATAGCCTATGTTACTTCTTGATAATTTAGCTTTCTATCGGTGAAAAAATGGTCCAAATCGGTCTAGTAGTTTCGGAGCCTATTCGGTACAAACAAAAAAATCTTTCCTCTTTATAATATTAGTATAGATGTAAAACTTCTTATCGAGGCCATAGCTTAAGTAGGGGAACACGGGGGAATCGGAGCCACGGGGTAATGAGAACTACAACGTATGCTATACACAAACTAGGGTAGTTACGTGTATCTAATCAAGTTAAATCAAAATCGCTATTTATTTAACTTTTGGTGCATAAGAAGACCGCACGTTGGATTTTCGGGCGATCGATCTAATTGTTTACGATGTTCAACGAAAAATTATGAGTAATAAAATTATTTTATTATAAGTGTTGCCTCTTTTAACCAGTAACTGTATCATTAGAAAATTGGATAAAAACATTTATATATAAGTAAATAATAAACAGTATTTTGAAAAGGATCTGGGACATTTGCGCGAAAGACATATGCGCGAAGGACACTTCCGCGAACCCACTTGCGCGAAAAGACATATGCGCGCATGGACTTTTGGGCGATTAGACTTTTGCGCGAATGAACTTTTGCGCCCATAGACACTTACGCGCTTAGACACATGCGCGCAGAGACACTTCCGCGAATGGACACTTGCGCGAATGAACTTTTGCGCAAAAGGACACTTCCGCAACTAGATTTACTCGCGACTGGCTACGGTTAATCTGTAGAGTAAACATAACATCATATTATTTCTTATTTTCAATGAGATAGAGCGAGAGAAGTGGCAACACTGCCCGAGAGACATGTCAAATTATTTTTTCGTATCTACCATGAATAGTGTTGCCAGATATAATTATTTTTTAATCGATTTACAAGAACCTCAGTGTTATGTTTACTCTACAGCTAACCTAACCTAACCATTCGCGCATAAGTACTTTCGCGCATGTGTCTTTGTGCGTAAATGTCCGTTCGCGCATAAGTCCATTCGCTCAAGTGTCTATGCGCGCAACTGTCTATGCGCCCAAAGGTCCATTCGCGCAAAAGTCTAATCGCCCAAAAGTCCATGCGCGCATATGTCTTTTCGCGCATGTGGATTCGCGCAAGTGTCCTTCGCGCAAATGTCTTTCGCGCTAGTGTCCTGATACCTTTTGAAAATTATGTGAAAACTTAAAAAAGGGCATTTGGGGTAATGGGGGCCCAATTGGTTCTCATTAGACCACTTTATAATTGCTGCTAGTGTGGTCCAGGTGCCTTGAAAACGGGTTAGAATTTAAGGAGAAGAAGAAAAAACGACTTATCTTAATATATATTGTATCTTTACTTTACTTTTATTATGATCCAAGGAACAAATAAATAATTCATCTAAAGACCGGAGTCTATTTAGGGCCATGTAGACCGGTCTCTTAGCGAATAGTGGAAATAGCGAGAATTTATATACCGGTCAAAATAAAAACCGGCACGGTTGGCGCAGTGGTTGAGCGATTGACTGCTGCGCTTCGTGTCGCGGGTTCAATTCCCGCACGGAACAAATATTTGTATGGCCTACAGGTAGTTGTTTCGGGTCTGGCTGTTTGTGTATGTGAGCGTAAATGTTTGGAAAACGCACCCACGATACAGGAGAAAAATTCCTAGTGTGGGGCAACGTTTTTTTTAAAAAAAAAAAAAACCCTCCGTTTTGCTTCGCTGTAGTCGGGTCGGGGCTTGGGCTGTACCAGGGTAGGACTGGGCCGGAAGGGCCCGGGTGCCTCCCCACAAGCCCGGGGCTCGAGACTAGATAATTTTAGATGGAATAAAATCGAAAAATAATGAAATATACAAATTATAATTTTAAACGATATGTATTATTAGGTACCTAAGTGCAGTTCCAATTATATTCTAATAATTTAACAAATATGAAGCTAGCAAATCTCTCTTGTTTTTAAAAAGAGGAGAAATTTCAGCTAACCTTTTTTTTTAATATCTCTGAAACAATGTCAAATATATTATAGACTAGGAACTAAAATAATTAGGCTCTCCACTCCAGACAAGTTGGCTTTTCTTTTATTGAGAAAAAGATGTTATTTGATCGACTTAGGGACGCCATGTTAAGAATAAAACCTCCAAGAGCGAGCGGAGCGAGCTCAAAAATTTTACCATCCTACCTTTGACAGGCTAGAATTGTTTGAACTCTCCATACAGGAATTACTTGGTCGACTTACAGACAAAGCCAAGATGCAAAAGGAAATAAGCTAAAGAGCGAGCAAAGCGAGCTCGAAATTTTTTGACACCTTGCCTTGGACAAGTTAGAATTGTTTCGATCGTTTATACAGAAGTTACTTGGTCAACTTTTAAGCAAAGCCAAGATTTAAGAGAAAGTAGCGAAGTGAAATTTTGATCACCGTACCTACCTTGAACAGGTTAGAATAAAATTGTTTCGACCTACTTACTTGGGCGACTTTTAGACAAAACGAAGATTCAAGATAAAGTAGACTGCAAAAGCGAGCTCGAAAATTGTTCCATCTTGAATTAATTTCAGAAATGTAAAATGAGATCAAAATTTTTACAAGCTCTATCTTTTACAACCTTGTGTATGTATGCCATAACTGTCTATTAAGGTCTCGGGGCAAGGGCTCCTAATTTATTAAGCCTCTGTCTATACTGGTCGATTACGTGAAAATCCAATAGGAGTGCCAAACCACAGGCAGAAAAAAGGAGCCTATATGATAAAAGTTTTTCGCATGGTTCAAAGAAAGAACCGCGCGTTGGTTTTAGGAAAATTTGTAACTTTGTAGCGGTAGTACGAGTACTCAGGGGCTCATTTTCAGCCTTAAAAATATTTTAGTTTGACAGTGGGTATACTAATTCTGTGGTATCAGGCAGAATACGTTTTAGAACCTTTTAAAAACCCTGAGCCGCGGGCCCCCGGCCCCCTATGCTACCTACCGCCTGGCTTCCGGCAAACCCCGCAAGCCAGGCCCGTGGGCGCCCGCGCAGGCTGGGGCCCGGCTGGCAAATGCCACCCTTAAATTTTAATTTAATTTAATTAATTTATATGGCCAGTCCGACCCTGGGCTGTACTGCAGTCACTCCAACCAACGGTTCCAAATCGACTATCTGTATATCGAGGTGTTGAAGTGTTTTTATAAAAATATCAGTCCGACTTCAGCACCAGACTTCGCGCGGAACCTATCCGTCTGCAGCAAGGTGTGAGATTCATATCTCACACTTTGCTAGGATAGGTTTGATAGACATCATATCTCCGAAACTGTTCACTGCTGCTCTGAAGGATGTCTTCAAGGTCCTGGACTGGAGAGGGCTAGGTATCAACTTCAATGGTAAATACAACACTCACCTTCGGTTTGCCGACGATATAGTGCTCATGCCTGAGACCATGGAGGAACTCAGTACAACGCTCGATGACCTCAGTAGAGCTTCCGAAAGAGTGGGTCTTAAAATGAACATGGACAAAACCAAGGTCATGTTGAATGCTCATGTAACACCCACTCCTATCAAGATCGGAGACTACACTCGACTTTGTAGACAATTACGTCTACCTGGGACAAACGGTCCAGTTAGGTAGGTCTAACTTCGAGAAAGAAGTCAATCGTCGAATCTGACTCGGCTGGGCAGCTTTCGGGCTGTTGCGCGGTATCTTCTCGTGCAACTTACCGCAGAGTCTCAAGACGAAAGTCTATGAACAGTGTGTGTTGCTAGTGATTATATTGATTAGTTATTATGTA
Organism: Noctua janthina; assembly: GCA_963576755.1. Lineage (NCBI taxonomy): Eukaryota > Metazoa > Arthropoda > Insecta > Lepidoptera > Noctuidae > Noctua > Noctua janthina. Next base: position 655,940 of record OY755055.1, on the reverse strand, counting down.
CGGACTTTTTACATTGTATTTTTTTTTTTTTTTTTTTGACGAAAAGTGATTGTAATTTTATTTTGTGTACCTGTATTTTATAGTTATAATATTATTGTGTGGTGTGTATTTGTCTTTGATTATTTGTTCTAAAACTAACATAATTTTTAAGTGTACTTACTAACTAAATTATGGATCGTTGTGTCTGATGCAAATAAATAAATAAAAAATATACGGGAGCGAAACGTGGTCGCTCACAATGGGCCTTATCAGAAGGCTTAAAGTCACCAAAGGGCAACGGAGAGCTATAATATGCTCGGATATCTGATTCGATCACACAAGGAAACTCCTTGTGTGATCAAATCAGATTTTTATATTAATTATTTATTTATTTAAAACACATACTACTATCATCACAGGCTTACCTGATACAAGTGTAGTTATAATAGTTTACAAAGATTTGACTTACAATTAAAATATTCTTTTAACAACCAAGAGTAATTTTACAAAATGCGGCCAGTGTGAATTCACTCGAGAGTACAATTGAAGCAGTCAATCTGTTGCGACACCATATTGAGTGTATGGAGAGCGCGTCAGCGGCACGTGCTGCAGCAGGTTGGTGCGAGCGCGCGGAACCTACAGCAGCGGCGGCCGTCTCCGTCGACCCACGTACCTACCCATCAGGTACACACAACCCAACCGTGCTTAGAACGCCTGGGTTGTGTATTTTACCATGCATAATCTTCAGTAAGTAAGTGGCGAGAGCTACTTCCCCTATTTCTTCCAGTTTATAACAGCCTACTATGCCTAGCACAAATAGAATAGGATATAGCAGTGGATACCCTGGATACACACCATACAGCCTTAAGTACAGGAATCTCACAAACTTGTTCTGAATACGTTCTAGCATTAGTTTCTACTTGGCTTCATGTGGCGACCAGACGACTGCATTGCATTCCAAATGACTTCTTACAAGCGCTTCGTACAACGATCTCAGAGCACTGATGTTCGTGAACTGGTTTCCTAGCCGTAAGGCCAACCCTAAATGGCGGTATGCTTTTGTACGAATATCCGTGATATGCTTATGGAAAATTAAATCAGTTGTAAAGCGCACGCCTAAGTCCTTAACCTCTGAGACACGTTGCAGTCGGATTCATTGCATGCGATATTGATAATGACTTGGGTCGCGGGCACGAGGAAATGATAACACCGAACATTTGGCCTCATTGAAATACAACTTATTGCTACGGCTCCACTCTATTACTGTATTAATAGCCGGTCAAGTTAGACATGTAACGTTACAAAAATCCGCATGGAGCTGAAAATTTGTACGAATGTTTGGAACACCATTACAAATGAAATGTGAAAAGTTCTCAAAGATTCGAAACTTACAAAAAAAAAATCAAGGTCAAAGTTCGGAAATAGGGGTTTTTTTGCATTTTTCAGCCAAACGGTAAGTTTTATCATAAAAATACATCGGACTATATTTGTAGAATCAAGTTTCTGAATCAAGCCCTTGATCTAGCTGCTTAACGAACGAGAGCCTCCTCAGGTATTGGTCCAGGTTTTTCGAAATTAAGCCATTGGCTGAAACGACTATAGGCACAATGATCGCTGAGTTCACAGTTCGCACCCCACATGACGACCACCTCGCCAACCAAGTCAACATAAACTTATACTGTCACTTACGGGATATCTTCCGTGATTGTTTTTTTTTTGCAGTTATTTATTAGTATAGTTATATGTTAAAAAATTGTTTGGCAAGTCAGCATTCGGATAAAACAATAACGTCACAATTTATGTTAATTCATTGCTGAAATGTACTAATGCTATCAAAATTCTTAAAAACACTGCGAATATTTTGTGTTAATATGGTTAGTAGAGTTTTGTAGCCGGATACATATGTTTGCAGTTTTTAGCTTCACAAACTTTGGACTCGGATACAGAGAAATCATTAATCAAACTATTTGTCATAATGGTAGTTAAAATATTAAAGTTAGTGCTGTTAGTGCTTTTAGGCGCCTCCATTATCTACAGAATTGATGTGCCTATTTTAAATGTAATGCCACTACATAATTATTGTTTGCCTATTAGGCAGGACATATTTGGAACTTAAATTTATTGTTTAGACCTGTAACTAACATAAATGCCCACAATAAAATATTTTGAATTTGAATTTTAACAATTTAAAGCAGTTTGGTTCATCAGCCTTCTTTGGACCTTTTTTTACAGAGTGACTGATCACCAATATACCAGATGTCTATCGACATGGCAAGGCAACACATAGTGAGACATAACTTTTTTTGATATCACCGTGCACTTACTTTTACCTATCTATCACAAATAAACATATTTGAATTTGAATCACCTGGCCGCGGGTCCATACTTCTCGTGTGACCAAAGCATGAAGACTAATTTACAAGAACTCGGTCGTGTGATATCAGGGCTTTGCGTATACTTCAAAAATTATAATCATTAAAATCATCAATACAACCCTCTAAGTTTATTTAATCCCATGCAATGACTATTTAATGAAAAAGTCATTCAATGGGCTTAAATGAACTTAGAGGGTTCATGAGGGTTGTATATTTGACATACAACCCGACACTGACCTGCATATTGCAAAGACGTAACCCTGGCGGGTGGCGCTAAGGACGTCTTTCAACAGCGCGCAAGAGCGTACTTATTCTCTGGTTAGTAAGGATATTCCAGGTTCTCTTGAAACCTACAATAGTGTTGCATGCGTGTTTTGAGTACCTACCCTGGGAGGGACTTTAACTTTTTATCAGGAGAGTAAATTAAAGAATCCAACGTTTGTAATCGCGCTTCTACGTAACTTTAGTTTCAACAGAACCCTGTAAGCGTTGCCCGGTACTAGTGATGTGATGGGCAGAAATTCGGCTCACCCGACGCGGCCAGTGCCTCGCAGTTGCCGCCGAGGGCGACCCGCTCGGCGGTGAGGTTGGCGACGGGCGCGGTGCCGAGGCAGAGGGCGCGCGTCAGCACCCACTCGCGGTTGTAGAGCGCGCCGTCGCAGTGCCGCCAGCCGCTCGCCGTCCTCACGCATATCGCCATCTTGTTGCGGTCCTCCACACCGTACATGGACTCCAAAATCACATCTGTCTCGGCAAATGCTCCGCTTACAATCACTACTACACAAAATATCAGGAGCCACATTTTAAGGAGTCTCGAACATTCACGCTGACTGACGTGCCAACAGACATGTTAGATTTGTTTCAAATTTTTCATGTGGCCAGTGTGATTGGTGTTGTAACAAGTTATAATGCAGTCACCGTGAGAAAAACTCATGATACGACAAAAATCACGCAATATTATTTTATGGTTACGGTATTATTCAACCCCAAATAGTGCCAGTACCTACCCATGATAAATTATCACGCCATCTATAAATCTAAGTATGTAGCTCCAAAAAAATAACTTAAATTAACTACATAAATACGAAAAACTTTATTCCGACAGTCACAAATCCGAATTTTAAAATACCGGTTTTAGGTATTCCGAATGGTTCAAAATTCCTAATACAACAACTCCGATTTATCATTCATCTTATTTTTATAATTCCTAAATTTCAATATTCCTAACGTTTATAATTACTATTCTCAAAATACCGAGATTCAATAGATCGAATAACAAAAAGTCCGACTTATACGAAACACAAAAATTCAAATTCCGATTATTTTAATACCGATTAATTAGAATTCCGAAATAAAAACAGCTTGTAAAACTTAATATCAAGACCAATAAACACATAACCAACAATAGAGGGGATTCGAGGCTCTAATCCGTCAGTGGTCACAGTTCTAACCAAGGAACTTATTGTATACTAACTGGAATGAGTACGAACAAAATTTTGATATCAAAAAACCGTTTGAAAATGAACTTTATCTCAAACGAATAGAGTTCATATTACTTTAATTAATTCAAAGGGGGAAGAATACTTCAGAGCGAGGACGCGACCATAATGGATTGTGTCCTTGTCTAACAATTGCCAGTACACCATTTTTTTTTTTTTTTTTTTTAAGTAATCGGAAATCACGTTGATAGCTAAACTAGCACATAAATCGTAACGGTTACCGTTACGATTTATTTAATATTCAAATACTAAATATTAAAATATTAATATCTTGCGAAATAAAGTAAGCTTAACATAAATTAAATTATTTATGAATTAAGTTATTTCTGAATGGCAACATAGATGACACTCATATAAACAAACAATGTGGCCGATACAATTTCGCGCTGAAGTCATATTTTTACGTTATAAAGTTTTTTTTACATTACTTAAGTGAAATCTACCTCTTTAAATATGGTGAAATCGAATTGTGTGAACGGGTGTAATAGTGAGGGGTTTGCTGGATGGAATTTCTTTTTTCAGGTAAGTTCTTTTAACTTTGTTTACAAATTACGACTAGGGTGACAATGTTCTAGATCTGTAAACGGGGATCATGAAAATATAGTAAAGAATACGTCTTTTCTATTATCCATATCATTATTAATAAACTTGTGCATATGCATACAAAATACAAAACATTTTTATTAATAATACAGTAGCCAAACTTAATCAATTACTCAATTTAATATAACAAAAATAACTTCTTGTAAATAAACGAATTCTATCTGAAGGCGCGTCTCTGGCGCCATCTAGTAGTAGAGATTGAAAACCCTATTTTGACATTGATTGAATGATTTATCGAATGAACATTGTGCGGACGAGAGTGACAACATAGTTGTCACTCTAGCGGAACGTCGTAAACGTCAAACAACCACCGGACTCGTGCAGTTTGAATCGAACGATAGCGTGGACTAGACGGTTACGACGAATCGCTTACGTCCCAAAACTAAATCCGTTTTCATCTGTGTTGAGTTGAGTGATTGTTATGGTTTGGATTGAGAATCGTGATTATAAGGCTGCTGATCGAACACGTGTCTACTTATTTCCAAAATACCTCGTGCGATTACCCACTTTAAAATGAATGATTCTGATATAAACCCACGTGCCTTTATCAGAAGTGGGATTCGAAAAAGAGTCGGATAAAGATACTCAGCCGCATAATCAACCTAGCAATAGTGGATTGCTCACCAATATGGAAGCCCTGCTAACCCGTTTGTTGGCGATGCCGCAGCAAACATCGCAGTCTGCGGCAAACACTAACGTGGTTCAGTTGATCAAGTTCGACCCAGATGATGAAGATGCTGATGTTAAAGGCTGGTGACGTGTTTCCGAGTTGATTATTAACAGCAAGAATCCGAGTGGCGTGGAACTTTTAGTTGCTCTGACAACCGCACTAAAAGGACGAGCGGCATCTGTTCTGACTAAGTTGCGTTTGGAAGACTTAAGGGAAGGGAAGTTGTGAAGCAAACATTGCTGGTGAAATTTTCAGAGCCCAAATTAATACAGGACTATTTCGATGACGTGTTGCGCTTTCAGATCGGAGCAAAGGAGACTGCTAGTGAATCGGCTATGCGTTTATGGGCACTAATCGAGCGAATCCCTAAAGTCGAGATGTCAGAAGAGGCAATCACTGGGTTCGTTATTTCTGTTCTGAGCTCGAAAGACCACATGATTCGTCGTGAACTGAATTCCTATGCTATCACAACTCGTGCTCCACTGCTTCTGGACACTCGGTGGGATTTCTTTAAAGCGTCGTACTGAAGATAATGATGGTAATGACAATAAAGCAAAAAGACCTCGCCTGTCAGACTCGAAGTTCAATGGAAAATGTCATCGGTGTGGAGTTCCTGGACACAAAATAGCAGAGTGTAAAAGGCGACGTGACGATCCAGCTAATCGAGCTGATGGTTCCAACACGGATCAGGTCAAGGACAAGTCGGCACCAATCACCTGCTACGCGTGCGGGAAGCCTGGCCACGTATCTACGTCATGCCCTGAGAAGAGAGGCGGCGCAGCGGTCAGGTAGGTCAACACTTGCGATCACAAGACTTCGAGAGGTAAACTGACGACGGCATCTGGTGAGCATATCTATTTCCTTTTTTGATAGTGGCTCTTCTTGTTCTTTGATTAAAGAATCTGTGTCTTCGGATTTTCCTGGCACTGAACGCAATAGCACCGTTTATTTGACTGGCATTGGGGGAGACTATATTGAGTGTAATAGACAAATATCTAGCAAGGTACAAATTAATAATCTTTGCTTGACTCTCTTGTTTCATATAGTTCCAGACAATTGAATTTCGGAAAACGTTATTGTAGGTAGGGCGTATTGGAAAATGGAGTGCGGGTTGAGATTGATAACGAAAATCTTCTCATCTCCACTAATGAGAAAATAATTTTTTGCGAAAGTGTACAAGGTATTGACATCGCGGCTGTAGATACAGATTTAGTCGGGGACGGGAAGGAAGCTTTATTGCGTGTTTTGTCGAAGTATAACGATCACTTTATAAATGGTACTCCAACTAAACGTGTTAATACGGGTCTAATGAAAATTGAACTTATTGATTCTAATAAAATAGTCCAACGGCGACCGTATCGTTTATCTCCCATTGAAAAACAGGTGGTGAGGGATAAGGTTCAGGAGCTATTGAAAGCTGGCGTTATTAGAGAGAGTTCCTCGCCGTTTGCTAGTCCGATTCTCTTAGTAAAGAAAAAAGACTACACGGATAGAATGTGTGTCGACTACAGAGAACTCAATTCAAATACGCGACCTGAGCACTATCCCCTACCACTTATAGACGACCAAATAGACCAGCTCACGGGAGCTCATTACTTTTCGTCTTTAGACATGGCCTCTGGTTTCCACCAGATTTTGATCCACCCAGAATCCGTAGAAAAAACGACTTTCGTGACGCCCGAGGGGCAATACGAATATATTGCAATGCCGTTTGGTTTACGCAATGCGCCGTCGGTATATCAGAGGTGCATTAATAATGCACTTAAATATTTGAAAGATGGACCTCTGGTGTACATGGACGACGTCCTATGCCATTCCTCGGACGTTGCAGAGGGTCTGCAACGGTTAGACCAATGCCTGGAAGCTCTGACGAAAGCTGGGTTTTCGTTGAATTTACGTAAGTGTAAGTTTCTTAAAACCAAAGTTAACTATTTAGGTTATGCTATCCAAGCCGGCGAGGTTAGACCTAACTCCCTTAAAATTCAGGCTCTGGCCGATGCTCCTCCCCCGAAGACAGCGACTCAGGTTCGCCAATTTCTTGGCCTATCTTCGTATTTTAGGAAATTTATTCCTAGTTTTACTCAGATAGTTGGTCCGTTGTACCCTCTTACAAAGTTAAAAGGAGGCATTAAGTGGACGGAAAAACACGAGGAGATCAGACAAAACGTTATTCGTATTCTCACGTCAGAGCCGGTTTTGACAATTTTTGACCCAAAACTGCCAGTAGAGCTCCACTGTGATGCTAGTTCGGAGGGATACGGGGCTATAGTTATCCAAAGAAGAAACAATATGCCACACGTAGTGGCTTATTTTAGCCACCGCACGACTGAGGTTGAGTCTCGTTATCATACATATGAACTAGAGACTCTGGCAGTCGTGCGAGCGGTTGAACATTTCCGTCACTATTTGCACGACCGGAAGTTCACAGTTTATACAGACTGTAACTCGTTGAAGGCGTCTAAATCAAAGGTCTATTTGACACCCCGCGTTCATAGGTGGTGGGCTATGCTTCAAGCGTACGATTTTGATATTGTTTATCGTGAAGGGAAAATCATGAAACACGCCGATTATCTATCGCGAAATCACCTACCTGAGATCGCAACCGTAGAACATTGTTCAGATAAGTTTGAAGCTTCTCCTAATTCTACTCCTGCAAAGAAAACAGTTAAGTTCGTAGAGTTGCATGCAGGTTGGTTGTCTGTTGAGCAAAAGCGCGACGCTGAAATACAGGACATTATAAAGAAATTTTCGGACGGCGATTTACCGGAGAATGTAGCACAAACTTATGACGTTAGGAATGGTATTCTTTACCAGAAAATTAACCGCAATAAAGTTGTTTCTTGGCTAACTATAGTACCCCGCTCATTGGTATGGACTCTGATCAGTCACATTCATTCGGAATTTCAACATTTGGGCTGCAATAAGACTCTCGACAAAATTTACGATCAATATTGGTTCCCCGAGATGTCGATAAGTGTTCGCAGGTTTGTCGACTCATGCATAATATGTAAAGCCTCGAAAGGTCCCTCAGGTGCCCAACCAGTTAGACTTCACCCCATTCCTAAAGAGCCAACCCCTTGGCACACGCTGCACATAGATTTTACTGGAAAATTGACCGGTAAGAGTGATCAAAAAGAATGCTGTTCTGTCATCATTGATGCGTTCACCAAGTACGTCCTGTTAGAACACACCACCTCTTTAGATGCGGCCAGTGCCATTATGGCACTGAAGAAAGCTGTTTGTTTGTTCGGGGCTCCTAAACGAATTGTAGCTGATCAGGGTCGCTGCTATATTAGCGGTGAATTCAAAAAAATTTTGTGCGGAACATCACATTGACCTTCACTTCATCACCACTGGCTCAAGTAGACCAAACGGTCAGGTCGAACGGGTAATGCGAACTCTAAAATCTTTACTTACAATCATTGAAAATGATCCGCACAAGAATTGGCGCGATGAGTTGGGCAACGTGCAACTTACTCTAAATAGCACAAGGTCTACTGTCACGAAATACACCCCGACTGAATTAATGTTTGGAGTTCAATCGTACTCGTTAGGAATTTCTAAGCTTTCAACTGGAGATGGTCCACACGATCGCTTAAATTTAGAAGCGATACGCATAAATGCATTCAAGAATATAGAGAAAGCTGCTAACGCTGATACTATTCGTTTTAATCGCGTAAGAGCAAGAGTAAAGCCATTTAATAAAGGTAATAAACGTTTTCGTAAAAAGTTCGGAACGCAATCAGACGAAACTTGACCGAAAGTTTAGGGGACCTTTCGTGATCACCAATGTTCTGGAAAATGACCGCTATGAGTTAAAAAGTGTTGATGGTCCTTGCCGTACGTTAAAGTTTTCGCACGAAAATTTGCGTTTGGTGCCGGGAGGTCACGAGGGCTTAACAGAATTAGCTGAAGGCATTATGAATGTCGAGGAAGCCGTGAAGGCGGTAGATATGCAGTCAGAAGGCATTATTGATGCCGATTTTGAGATTATGTCGGCTCGCAGTGTTGACACCCTGACTGCAGATTCCGCTACTCTGACTGCATCGTCTGAAACGCTTACGGCCCCCTCTGAAACAGCTAGTGATGATTCGGTAGATGAGGGACCTGTAGCCTTTGACGTAGAAGTAGACATCCACCGAGCATAGTGTTCGGAACCTAAGGTACGTTCAGATTATGTGATGTGATTACCTGTGGGTATTGTTGTCCGGTTTTACCCATTGGTTGGTAACCCGAAAGGACGCAAACCCAAAGACGAGATGTTGTCCGGTTCTGACTAGAGTGCTAGCAGGTTCGTAGGGACGCATGCGTCTGTGTGTCACGAATGGATAGTATTGTCCGGGCTTAGCGATGCTGGTCGAAGGGACGTACAAATCTAGTTCGTTGACGTGAGTGATGGCGAGTCGAAGGGACGGTGCTGTCCGGTCTTGCACTTGGGGCACGTCGTAAGGACGCATTTTTCCGGGCTACGCATCATAATTATGAGTGAGCCGATGGCTAGTCGCAGGGACGGGTGTTGTCCGGTCTTGCACTTGGGGCAAGTCGAAGGGACGCCCTTGTCCGGGCTACGCATCGTATGAGTAAAAGAGCGGTGCAAGTTGCGAGAGTGAGTTCAAAATAGGCTGTGGCCTAAAGTAAGAGGCACTGGCTCATGTCAGGGTGGACGAGCATGGCGGCTCGATTAACAGTATGGTACCTTCTTGTTGCAGGAATTTATATTCGCCCGAGGACGGGCTATTGTCAGTCCGGCCGTGAAGGCGCGTCTCTGGCGCCATCTAGTAGTAGAGATTGAAAACCCTATTTTGACATTGATTGAATGATTTATCGAGTGACAACACAGTTGTCACTCTAACGGAACGTCGTAAACGTCAAACAACCACCGGACTCGTGCAGTTTGAATCGAACGATAGCGTGGACTAGACGGTTACGACGAATCGCTTACGTCCCAAAACTAAATCCGTTTTCATCTGTGTTGAGTTGAGTGATTGTTGTGGTTTGGATTGAGAATCGTGATTATAAGGCTGCTGATCGAACACGTGTCTACTTATTTCCAAAATACTTTATGCGATTACCCACTTTAAGATGAATGATTCTGATATAGGTACCCACGTGCCTTTATATCTTTACTTTTTTATATTCTGTTTATTGTTTGTGTATTAATAATACTGTTTTGTTTCCATGCAGACTCCCTGACAATGAGAATCTTCAGCAATATCTTCAGCCTTGAAGTTGTCCCTTTAAAAAAGTAGTATTTAACCTATTGTCTAGTTTGCAACCGTCTTCCGACATCAGCATCTTCGCATTTAAATTTAAGATTACTGACTCATACTAAAAACCAACAATTACATAAAACCATACGTTTAATAATGTATAGTGGGATTAATAAATTTATCAAATACTACGTATTTAGCTGTTTGAATATGCTACATGCTCATATGCTTTATCTATGTGAATATTGCAGCCCTATAAGCTTTAAAATCTCTTTACAAATGAAGAATGTAACCTAACATGTAGACCACCGTCAACGAAAATAAGTGTCAAGTATTCTTCACTTCATAGACCTATCCCATTACAGAATTTTACAGTATGCGTAGGTTTCAGCTTCGCTCTGTCTTTTTATGCTCCGTAATTTTGAATAAACCACCCAAGCAGAAGTTATAACAGAATAACTGTCCCAAATGTAAACTTACAAATATTGGATACCCTATTAGAAAGAGATGACATCCACTCTCGAAGTTTCTCGCTCGGAACGGCTTTCCGTTGCACGTAATCATTCCAGTTAGTATATAAGTTCCTTGGTTCTAACCTAATTCAAATTATTCACCAACAATAGAGGGGTCCTGGCGCTCGGTGGCCGCTGCCGCGGCACGCACGCGTCGCTCGCTCGCCTTCGCGCTTTAATGGTCGCAGTTCTAACCTAACCTAACCCAAATGTTTCACCAACAATAGATGGTACCCGAAGCAGGTATACCTGTAAGGAGAAGAAGAAAACACAAAAACTAATATTATTACACAAATGTTAATAACAAAAGTAGACTTTTTCACATTTCATCAAACGTTACTTATAGATTTTGAATTTATATGCGTAACTAAATATTATACTAATTGAATCACAATCAGATGGGTCTACCCTTTATAGCGTTTTATGTCAGAATATTATTTGGCATAACAGCGGGCAGAATAAACTTAATTTCGCAGAAAATCGTGTTTTATATAGATTTTGTCAGTCATCTGGAAGTTTGTTACGAAAGTAAGGTACCTACTAGATATGCAGCAACCCTCGTCCCGTATACATTGTAAAATTTTGGTAGAATGTATTCATTTTTAAGTGTTGTTGTTCTCAAGTCAGGTCTTTTATTTTCTGTTAGCAGCTCGGGCTCGGTGGAAAATTCCACCTTATTGAACACATTCATAACATTGCAAATAGATGGTAGTCATTGTTTTTTAATTTCTTTTTTATATGTTTAGGCGCAATTACTTTTAGTTATCTTAATTGCAAACTTATATATTTCTGTAAGATATGTGTGGTAAGTTCTTCCGTAGCGACTGAGGCCATAGTTGATGACCGAATCTGCTAGGGCCACGTATAGCATTCTGTTTTAATGCGCAATTTATATTTTAGTAAGCTAAGTTCCCCTAGAAATAGATCTTAGTTTGTTGCACACGTGATGTATATGCGGGTCCCAGTAGAATTGGCCATCAACTATTAGGCCGATGTAGTGGGTCTGTCAACTATTTCCAATGACGGGCATTAGCAAGTTGTTGGCGAGCTATGCAGACAGAAATGTTCGAGTGCTATAATTGTAAGGGGTAGTGGAGCATTTGTTGTGTGATGAGTGTATGTAGTCAATTTTTGTTTTTGAGGCGTTTATTACCAACCCTACGTCATGAGCCCCCATTTACACATTTGATCGAAGTTGTATTTATCAGTCATCTGGAAATTGATGTACGGATCCTGAATTATAGCATATCATTGTCGTACAGTAAGTATTCTGTCTACCAATAATTGAGCCTTGGGCCCGGGCCGTGCCTTGCCTGGGTGGAACTTGTGTGCTATACTCACTCAACCGTATAATAACTGTTTAAGTGATAGTTTTTTTAATAGTTCTAATAGTGGCCTTTTATTCCATTGCGTGATAACTTGTCGAATAATATGTCAAAAAGGAGCATATCAAAATCGTTGCTAAAAAACTTACAACACCCTTCTTTTTTGGCGGGGGCTAAAAATTGCTCAGTAATATAACATAACACCACGCCTGTAATTCCTGAAGGGTTAGGCAGAGTACACCCACATTTCGCCAATTATGTTCAAGTCCCATTCACGACTTTGGTCTTAGCGGTGAGCGGCGCGGCGGGCGGGGCGGCGGCGGCAAGCAGTGCGTTTTACACGCCACGTACCCTCAGTAGCGGCTAGCGGCAGCGGCCGAGGCAAGCTGTACAATCTTAGAACATTTTACCATGCAACTAGGAGAAAATAATGTTACCAAATTGGAAGACTACCGTAATCTAGTAACACGTCCTTCTCCTAATGCATTTTTAATTTTGTCGTATTATAAAATCATGTATTGCTGGTTTGTGAATACAGATCGATGGCGTTTGCTGACGCTAACCAACAAAATTGAAAATAGATTGCAATATACTACAGCTTCACTGACGAAGTGACTATTTTATTATACTCCATCAAATGAACACCAAATGTTACCATTAATAAATAAATATTCGGTTTAGTAGTTTATTTTATTATGATTGAATTAAATAAACTACCAAACTTTTTAAGTAAATTCGAAATACGCGTAATATATCAAATAAAATCATAAAATGTGTTTTTAACAAATAAAACATTACTACTGGCATACATTTGAATGTAAGTGATAATCTAAATAAAACCTGCTAAATTGGTGTCGTGGTAGTTTTTTTGTACTTTTTACTTGCATCAATGAAGCAAGCTGTCAAACAATCAATCTGCCGGTCGTTTTTGTTATTTTTAAAGAAATTGGAAATGGAAGACAATATTTGTTACCCTTAAGATTTGGAGATATCATCCAATCTGTTCTTGAAGGCATTCAATGTGTTATTCAACAACAATAAATGTGTTAACGACAAACTCGGCATATTATTATTAATGTTTAAGGCGAGGTTATCCAGATAAACGTCGTTTTGTATTGTGCTTTATTCCTATATAGCTCGGATTTAAATTCTGAAAAAAAAATATTACATATTTCACACTTCGATCTAGATATTTCGGCACAGCGATACACGATTACTTGCACTTTGTTGCATCCAATTAAATCGCAAAGACAAGTCTAAATGATGGTTTTTAATATTACTTCATTTGAGTTAAATTAGGTTTTTAACAATAAAACTTATACAGCAAATCAAGTATCTTGACTTGGCTCGCGAGGTTGTCGACATGTGGGATGTGGACTCAGCGATCATTGTGCCGATAGTTGTATCAGCCCATGGCTTAATTGCCAAGAGCCTCGACCAATACCTGAGGAGGCTCTCGTTAGGCAGCTGGATCAAGGGTTTGATTAAGAAAGCGGTGCTCCTGGACACGGCTCGTATTGTTAGGAGGTTCCTCTCTCTGGAGCCCTGACCGCCGGTAGCTTGGACCCTGTTCCCGATACCGGTGGGCTACAATTTTTTATATTTTTAAATGTTTTTTATATTGTTTTTAGTTTATGAAATATTTAAAAATGTAGAAGATTTGTATAAAAATAAATAAAAGAAATAATAAACTTATACCATTATAAAGGTCGTAAAAAATATGACAGTACACGGCGATCATAATTTGAAATATTAAAAAAACCTATACCACCATTTCCAAAATTTGCTGTTTTCATCATTTCATACTCGCATCGCGTGCTTCAGTCCCGAGCGGAACGCGTTGGAGGTCGGACGTGTGCCAATTTTTCGAACCCGCCACCCCACCCCCGCTAAGTTCTGTTACGAACTGAGCCAAAAATAGTTTGTAAAAAATAATACTTAGTAAACACCGAGCCTAGGTTTATTTGAAATGTCATTTGTTCACAAAAGTACAGTAGGTACCTAATAGGGATAAGATAAGAGTTACGCATTAGAAAGAGAGACAGCTTCTAGGAGAATATAACTGTAAATAATTAGCGCTGCGCGGCCTGAATTGAACTTTATTGTGTCGTTGCAAAAGTCGCTATTTATGATTTCGCAATATTATTTATAAATTTCGGTATTTTGGAATGGGCAACTACAGTACTTTCACAGTTATTATGCCTTTTGATTGGGACTGTAGCTTCATTTTATTATCTTTTTTTCGACAATTCAAAACTGCCTGTAACTGGCCTACTAAAATCAAAACATTTATTCCAATAATTTTTTTTTGTAAGGAGTTCTAAAAAACTTTAGTAGGGAGCCCGGTAAGCCGAAGATTATCGAGTTCGACATGGGCAGAAAAAGAAAGTATGTAGGGGAGAACGAGATAGAATGAGTAATGGTCGATATCGTATTTCATGCCGATCTCTCATTGTATAGGAAATCTATACAAAGCGAGGCCAATTTATACTGGAAATGACAGCTTCATGTGCCGCCGTGTGTACCTACTAGTTTTTTTATTTTGTTGACTTATTTACATATTAAAGAAAAAATCACTTTAATTTTTTTTTATTTTACTTCCTCTGCATTTTATGCTTTACTTTTTTTCGGTTTTTTCGTTATGGGTGTCATTTTCATGGTTTTCGGGGCCGCTGATAACGAAAATGAGGACAAAATGAAAATCAAAGGTGGCGCCGAAAAAATTTTCGGTTTTGTCGTCATGGGTGTCATTTTCATGGTTTTCGGGGTCGCTGATAACAAAAATGAGGACAAAATGAAAATACAAGGTAGCGCCGACAAAAATTTTTGGTTTTGTCGTCATGGGTGTCATTTTCATGGTTTTCGGGGTCGCTGATAACGAAAATGAGGTCAAAATTAAAATTCAAGATGGCGCCAATGAAAATTTTCCGTTTTGTCGTCATGGGTGTCATTTTCATGGTTTTCGGGGCCGCTGATAACGAAAATGAGGACAAAATGAAAATCCAAGATGGCGCCGACAAAATTTTTTGGTTTTGTCGTCATGGGTGTCATTTTCATGGTTTTCGGGGCCGCTGATAACAAAAATGAGGACAAAATTGACCTAATTTTCGTTATTAGCGACCCCGAAAACCATGAAAATGACACCCATGACGACAAAGCTGTAAATTTTAATTGGCGCCATCTTGAATTTTAATTTTGACCTAATTTTCGTTATTAGCGACCCCGTAAACCATGAAAATGACACCCATGACGAAAATACCGAAAAGTTTCGTCGGCGCCAGCTTGGATTTTCATTTTGACCTCAGTTTCGTTATCAGCGACCCCAAAAACCACGAAAATTATA
This sequence comes from Noctua janthina, assembly GCA_963576755.1. Classification (NCBI taxonomy): domain Eukaryota; kingdom Metazoa; phylum Arthropoda; class Insecta; order Lepidoptera; family Noctuidae; genus Noctua; species Noctua janthina. Next base: position 640,424 of record OY755055.1, on the reverse strand, counting down.
CTCATGAAGAAAAAATCGAAAATTTTTGTCGGCGCTATTTTGGATTTTCATTTTGGCCTAATTTTCGTTATTAGCGATCCCGAAAACCATGAAAATGACACCGATGACGACAAAGCTGAAAATTTTAATTGGCGCCATCTTGAATTTTAATTTTGACCTAATTTTCGTTATTAGCGACCCCGTAAACCATGAAAATGACACCCATGACGAAAATACCGAAAATTTTTGTCGGCGCCAGCATGGATTTTCATTTTGACCTCAGTTTCGTTATCAGCGACCCCAAAAACCACGAAAATGACACTCATGAAGAAAAAATCGAAAATTTTCGTCGCCGCCATCTTGGATTTTCATTTTGGCCTAATTTTAGTTATCAGCGACCCCAAAAACTACGAAAACGAAACCCATGACAACAAAACCGAAAAAAAAGTAAAGCATAATTTTTTTAAAAAACGAATGTCGCGTGGCGTGTAGTTTTGGATCATACCCGTATTCATGATCTTAGTGTCAGTCAGATTTTGAATTCACCTTATTCACAAAAATAAATAAGTATACCTTCTTATTTTTAATTATATCTACTTATTTTAATTGTTAGTAATTAGGTTCACGTTCATAGAATACGTAGGTTCCTAATCTATCTATAACCAATACTTTATATAAAAATAAAACAAAGTGAACTTATACATATCAATTCAAGTTGTTTTACTGCATCGCTCTACCCTGTAACGCAACTTAGTACCTATCCGAGTTCGTGAACTCATGACCAGTGCGCTAAGCGCCCGCGTTTTCGCGCCGCGTAATTTGTTACGTATCGCCTCTCCGTGCGGGGGCTGGGGTAAGCGATTGATGCATACGGCGCTCGGGGTAACCTCGCCTTAACGAAATGTCGCTAAAAGCTAACATTACTAACAATAAAAGAAAAGATTTGATTCTATTATGTATGACCTACTACGACGACTGTTGCACCAATGCTTAGGGCAAAATAAAATGACTATGATTATAATAATATGGGTTTTATTTACTGCAGCCAAGTAATTCCTTAATTTATTGATATACGTTAGTCTATGAGTAAATTACGGGGTTAATAAATATAAATTACCTAATTTTAAAATAAAAACCTGCCTGGAAGCAAGAATGATGGTAGACGTATACATCTACACAATTATATACATATATCAGGAAAGTTGTATATTTGTGGTTACAGATGGCGCCACCAATCGCTTTCCCTCTGAACCCGTTGAGTAAAACCTCTATACCTATATATAAAAGTACTCTGTGGGCCGAGGTGGACGTATTTAGGTAGTCAGAACGTGCTCAAAATTATCCCTTCTGTGTTTAGAGAGCAGTATATTTTTAAAACAAGATATTCTTAATATGAGAGAAGGAGTGCACGAACTGAATAAAGATCGATATTTAAATGGCGAATTTCGTGACCTATACGAAGATTACAGAAAATATCCGGATAACTTTTATGACCACAAGAATGAGTATGGAAACATTTGATTATATTCTGCAGCACGTAGACGTATATTTAAACTTACCATCATATTCCGGAAAACATTGTTTTATTTCTTCCCACAACCTTTTTATAACGTTTTTGTATTTGTGTTGGGGATGTTTTCACATCCATATAGGGGGTCGATTTAAAATTTCAGTTAAAAACGCCTCGGTATCCATTACCGCCACAAAATCGTCTAATTTTTTTGTTTATAAGTTCGCCGCCGAGTCCGTCACACCTACTCCGCTGTCCGCGCCGCTCTGTTTCGTGACGTCGCACTCATTCGCTTGTACCTTTGATCTCGCCGCTCCCCGCACCGCGTGCTTCTGCAGCGATTCGCTCGGACAAAACCGCGCGCGTTTTCGCTATAAGCGGCGACTCGTGGCGAGCTTCAAACATTTTCATACTTTTGTTCTTACCGCTCGCAGCCCCGCGCTTAGCCGCCGCTTACCGCGGCAAGGTCGTGAATACGCCGTTAGGGACGAGCCTATTGCGCAGTAACTCCCGTAATATAATGTTTCCACAATAAAACATAGTATTACTTGGTCCTTCCAAAAGTTCTTCGTGCCTTCTCGTGAATGTTCTCTCGCCCTTAGTTTCAACTCGATCTGTGTACAACTTGGCTGACAACACTTGCATAGCTACAAAGTTGTTAAAAATAAAACTCACAAAAAAATAGCCATCATTTATTTGATTACAAAATTTTTTGTCAGGAAATAAATTGCTACATAAAATATATTATATAAACAAGAAATGCCTCAACTGTGTAACGACTGGTGTGCGCGCGCGGTGCGGATGGCGCGTGACGTCACGCGTCTGCGCAACACGACTCGCGCCACCCGCGCCGCGCCGACCACTACTGACAAACTCATATTTTGTGAAAACATGTACTTACTAAAAATCCTTAACATTAACTTTTACATTATTCAGTTCAAAATCTAAATTTATATAAGAAATTAAACTATTTAAGCCACAGACAATCTAGACAAAAACATGTATCGGTAGAATCGAATAAATAAACAAAAATAATTCATCGTTCCGCAATACATTGGTTGTATATAAAATGAATTAGTAGCGAGTGCACGGTGTAAGCTCTGAGTGTACTCTGTGGTGTCGTGTCGCCTTGTCGGGCTCGACTCGACACTGCACAGTTTACATCTATAATACCATCAGAATATCATGTCGGGTGCGGTCGGCAGACGGACTACCCCGTCAGGAGCTGTCGTCATGAGCAGAGTCGCGCGAGAGTTAAATGGTTTCCCAAAACTGTCCACTCATACTCCAGGCGGTATTCCTCCTAATTTAAACCACTATATTTATCCAAGTCGCGAGATCCCGTAAGCGAAGCGATGTGTACAAAACTTGCCAGCTTTACAATATATTTTTCGTATTTCTATTTCGTATTTAATTGTTACGCTACTATCACATCTCACAAAATATTTTTTTTTTTGTAAAAAAATGAATGAGATACACGGTTATAATATAATAAGGTCGACAAGAAAGCGCGCGTCGCACGCCGGCGCGCGGCGTCGCACGTATCGTCAGTCACCTCACCGAGACTTTCGAGCGAGCGGTACGCCAGTACGTGCGCGCCGGTCCCGCGTGCGACCGGCGACCGGCACGCACTTATCGTTGCAGTCATCACCGGGACTATCGAGCGAGTGGTACGCCAGAACGTGCGCGCCGGCCCCGCGTGCGTCCGGCACGCACGTATCGTTGCAGTCATCACCGAGACTATCGAGCGAGCGGTACGCCAGAACGTGCGCGCCGGGTCAGCGTGCGACCGGCGACCGGCACGCACGTATCGTTGCAGTCATCACCAAAACTATCGAGCGAGCGGTACGCGAGTACGTGCGCGCCGGTCCTGCGTGCGCCCGGCGACCGGCGAGTTTGTGTGGCCGCGGGTGGAGCTCCGCGACCGGCATGTAATATATTATATAAACACCGACCAAATAGTTACAGTACATTGTGGTGACGCTCAATTTCGCTAATTTGGATATACAATTGGTGAGGCCACCCAGTGAGGGGGGTCCTTTATGAATATATTCTAGTGAGAACTCTACTACTCATGTGAGCTTTTGTGATTCGTTATATAGGTTAATGAATCTTAATCTTATTTATTACAATTTCAAATAATATAAGAGTAATCTACGTTTCGTCATCGTCGTTCAAATTAGCGAAATTCAAGTCGTATCACGCGTCGTAAGCATAAAAATTACCAAAAAAATATAGAATTTCATCGAATCCTTCCATCCATCAATACGTAAGGAATCAGGCGCGGTCCCCCTGCGCGGGCGGCCGCCAGCTGCCCTAGGTGTAGTCGTTGAAGTCGTCGATGGCCACGCGGTGCGCCAGGTCGGGCGGGCCGGCGTAGGGCTCGGGCGGGCGCGCGGCCGCGGCCAGGCGCTCGGCCTGCGCGCGCACGCGCAGCCGCTTGAGCAGGCGCAGGCGCTCCAGCGAGTTGGACGCGTACGGCGCGCCGCCCAGCGCCAGCGACTGCGAGATGTGCGACGCGAGCTGCGGCGAGACATAGAGCTTACTTTATTTTCGTTACAGTAGGATAGCAGTTTAAACAAATACTGGATATATCAAAACAATCAGTTTCGGGGATTTTTGATTGCTGCGCTGTAGAGATAGCTCATAAAATTATTATTATTTGTATATAATATAGAATTCCTTAACCTAATTAAAAATATTTTATGAAAAATTAGATTATACTTTAACTAAAGTTTGTACTTCTTCAAATAAAAAAAAAATGTCTTGAGTGGAGATTTTAATGTTGATGTTTTGAAAAGAAACAAGTCTACATTAGAATCAGATTTTTTTTCTTATAAAGCACAATCTAAAACTAGCTTTTTATACTCCCACAAGGTTAAGGACGCGTTTGCAAAATTGATAGGTATAGAATCGTACTACTACATTGACACGGGTTATACACACAAGTGTACGCACAGCTAACGGCGAGAATAGTAGTCAAGTGATCTCATTTTGATACTTTGAAAGATTATTTTTTTTTTTACGTATTTCTCTGTAATAAAATTATGGTACCTACAACAAATATTTATTATTGCTGTTTATATTTTTACGAATTACGTCCGGACTTGATAACGTGACCTGAAAGTGTACTTCAGACACTGCTACTGGAACTCCTTGACGAGTAGAACTAGGTGAGCCGAGATTGGACTCGTTTTGTTAGTTATAATGAGACCTTACCTCCGGATATGATAGAGTGACCTGAAGGTGTACTTCGGTGACTGTTAAAAGAACTCTTCGACGAGTAGAACTAGGAGTGTCGAGTTTGGGCTCGTTTTGTAAGTTATGATGAGACCTTACCTCCGGACTTGATGGAGTGACCTGAAGGTGTACTTCAGTGACTGCTACTGGAACTCCTCGACGAGTAGAACTAGGTGAGCCGAGTTTGGGCTCGTTTTGTTAGTTATGATAAGACCTTACCTCCGGACTTGATGGAGTGACCTGAAGGTGTACTTCGGTGACTGCTACTGGAACTCCTCGACGATTAGAACTAGGTGAGCCGAATCTGCGGTCGTTTTGTAAGTTATGATGAGACTAATTACCCCCGGACTTGATGGAGTGACCTGAACGTGTACTTCGGTGACTGCTAATGGAACTCCTCGACGTATTAAACTAGGTAGCCGAGTTTGGGCTCGTTTTGTTAGTTATGATAAGACCTTACCTCTGGACTTGATGTAGTGACCTGAAGGTGTACTTCGGTGACTGCTACTGGAACTCCTCGACGAGTAGAACTAGGTGAGCCGAGTTTGGGCTCGTTTTGTAAGTTATGATGAGACCTTACCCCCGGACTTGATGGAGTGACCTGAACGTGTACATCGGTGACTGCTACTGGAACTCCGCGACGTATTAAACTAGGTGAGCCGAGGTTGGGCTCGTTTTGTTAGTTATGATAAGACCTTACCGCCCGACTTGATGGAGTGACCTGAAGGTGTACTTCGGTGACTGCTACTGGAACTCCTCGACGTATTAAACTAGGTGAGCAGAGTTTGGGCTCGTTTTGTTAGTTATGATAAGACCTTACCGCCTGACTTGATGGAGTGACCTGAAGGTGTACTTCGGTGACTGCTACTGGAACTCCTCGACGATTAGAACTAGGTGAGCCGAATCTGCGGTCGTTTTGTTAGTTATGATAAGACCTTACCGCCTGACTTGATGGAGTGACCTGAAGGTGTACTTCAGTGACTGCTACTGGAACTCCTCGACGTATTAAACTAGGTGAGCCGAGTTTGGGCTCGTTTTGTTAGTTATGATGAGACCTTACCTCCGGAGTTTGATGTAGCGACCTGAAGGTGTAGGTACTTTCGTAACTATTAAAACAACAAATCAAACGTTATCAATTCTTTATTGTCAAAATATTTTGGGTATGTAAAAAATTCACTCTTAGTTCCATATTTCTTGCCTGTTTTGGAGCAATCAATTCTGGGAGGAGACAGTTTTTATAAAATCGAGTTAAATATGTTTCCATTTTCTCCTTCCAAAATTGTGGATCTTTTTCTATGCACTTGTACTTTATTTTGCCAGGGCCTATCCAAATAGCAAACACACAAGTGTCTTCCCTAGTAATGCGCAGCTGTCCATGAACTTGGTAATACCATTTTATTATGAATGTATTATTTGCCGCAGGCAACCAAAAATTAACTTTTTTAAGGTTAATGGCGTCGTCTGGCTCCGTCTTAGATGCCGAAGATGGGCATTTAATTTCAATAATGCCAAGCTCACATTTTCCATCTGGGGTTGCTCCTAGATAGGGAAATTCTTGGTCTATGAATAACCTGCACTGTTCTATCCGGGTATTCAAAGCCTTTTCTAAATCTCGAATTGCTGCCTCTTCGTTACTTCTGCCATGTTTAATGGACGGCACATTGCTTAGATCTTTTCCATACAGTATTTGTTTTATCAGTGGACCACATTCAGAAGTTGGTCGACGTTTGCAGACTGTCGCGAACCAAGACGCTGTCAGAAGCTTTCTCCGCGTTTCTAACCATAACGGACTACCGCTCTGTAGAAGTCAAGTAAAGTCTTGTCATAACTATCAAAACGAGCCCAAACTCGGCCCACCTAGTTCTACTCGTCGAGGAGTCCCAGTAGCAGTCACTGAAGTACACCTTCAGGTCACTCCATCAAGTCAGGCGGTAAGGTCTTATCATAACTAACAAAACGAGCCCAAACTCGACACACCTAGTTCTACTCGTCGAGGAGTTCCAGTAGCAGACACCGAAGTACACCTTCAGGTCACTCCATCAAGTCAGGCGGTAAGGTCTTATCATAACTAACAAAACGAGCCCAAAAAAGACACACCTAGTTTTACTCGTCGAGGAGTTCCAATAGCAGACACCGAAGTACACCTTCAGGTCACTCCAATGAGTCCGGAGGTAAGGTCTTATCATAACTAACAAAACGAGCCCAGACTCGGCTCACCTAGTTCTGCTCGTCGAGGAGTTCCAGTAGCAGTCACCGAAGTACACCTTCAGGTCACTCCATCAAGTCAGGCGGTAAAGTCTTGTCATAACTAACAAAACGAGCCCAAACTCGGCTTACCTAGTTCTACTCGTCGAGGAGTTCCAGTAGCAGTCACTGAAGTGATGTACTTCAGTGACTGCTACTGGAACTCCATCAAGTCAGGCAGTAAAGTCTCGTCATAACTAACAAAACGAGCCCAAACTCGGCTCACCTAGTTCTACTCGTCGAGGAGTTCCAGTAGCAGACACCGAAGTACACCTTCAGGTCACTCCAACGAGTCCGGAGGTAAGGTCTTATCATAACTAACAAAACGAGCCCAGACTCGGCTCACCTAGTTCTACTCGTCGAGGAGTTCCAGTAGCAGTCACTGAAGTACACCTTCAGGTCACTCCATCAAGTCAGGCGGTAAAGTCTTGTCATAACTAACAAAACGAGCCCAGACTCGGCTCACCTAGTTCTACTCGTTGAGGAGTTCCAGTAGCAGTCACTGAAGTACACCTTCAGGTCACTCCATCAAGTCAGGCGGTAAGGTCTTGTCATAACTAACAAAACGAGCCCAAACTCGACACACCTAGTTCTACTCGTCGAGGAGTCCCAGTAGCAGTCACTGAAGTACACCTTCAGGTCACTCCATCAAGTCAGGCGGTAAAGACTTGTCATAACTAACAAAACGAGCCCAGACTCGGCTCACCTAGTTCTACTCGTCGAGGAGTTCCAGTAGCAGTCACCGAAGTAAACCTTCAGGTCACTCCAATGAGTCCGGAGGTAAGGTACTCATAACTAACAAAACGAGCCCAGACTCGGCTCACCTAGTTCTACTCGTCGAGAAGTTCTAGTAGCAGTCACCGAAATACACCTTCAGGTCACTCCATCGAGTCGGGAGGTAAGGTCTCATCATAACTAACAAAACGAGCTCAAACTCGGCTCACCTAGTTCAATACGTCGAGGAGTTCCAGTAGCAGTCACCGAAGTACTCCTTCTCTTCTGGTCACTCCATCAAGTCCAGAACGAATAGGTATTTATAAACTCTACTTACCTTTCCATAGCGAAATAAAATAGAATAAAAATGTAACCTTGTCAAGTATCAAATTTGGTTTATCGAATATTTTGTATATACAGCGATCTTTTTCAATTCGAGCCGCTCCAAACATGTGATACGTGTCCTCTCTCGACGGCGGCTGCGCGCAGACTGTAGTTTTACTCGAAATGCATGTGCAATAAATCAAGACGGGGACCAAAAATAAAATAACCCTTATTGCAATCGATTAAGATTCATCCGGAAATAGCAAAAAATGGGAAAACATTAGTTTTGGTTTTCATTTTTTCTGCGATTATTTATAGCATTTAGATAAAAAAAATTAAGAACTGGATATGTTTGCCTACATATAGAATTTTTAGAAATAGTAAAATATGTTAGTAATAGCACAAAAAATGTACCTAAACTGAACCCGGTATTGTTAATTTTGTGTAAAATGGCAACGTAAGATCGATTTTACAATATAAAAAACTAAAATTTTCAATAGTAAAGTTCCTATCAATTTTAGATGAAGAACCAATCTATACGAGGTAGTTATTAGTTACTTTGAATTTTGTTTAGTTATGCCATAAAATGTACTGAAAAACAGCATATTTTTGTCTGATTTGCAAACGAGCCCTTAATAGTCACACCTGTATTGATAATTTTGCGCATAACTCCAAGAAAGACTGCGAAGCTGAAGTTGTAGATCTGGTTCTTTCAGATCATCATCATCATCATCTGCCTAGCCTTTTCCCAACTATGTTGGGGTCAGCTTCCAGTCTAACCGGATGCAGCTGAGTACCAATATTGAATTGTATTATGGTTCTTTCAGATCATACATCTCAAATTATTAAAATACTTTTAACAAAACCTGTAAACTCAGTTTTGGAAAACTAAAAAGCAGGACATAATCATGAATAATTTAACAACTTATAACACACATCTTAGCTGTCTATCGTTTGTACATTCTTTTGCTGCACAAGACGCAAACAAAGCTTTTGATAACTTCATGGACCATTTCTCTTTTTTATAGATTGTTTTCCGGAAAAAATTATAACCATCAAAACCAACAAGGAAACAAAATGGATATCTAGAGGAATAAAAATATGTAGCAAAAACAAAGACTTTGGGCATATAAGTTAAATTCGGACTAACTGCATAAAAAGTGCTTCAAAACTTTATAGAAAAATTATCAAGATAACACAAAGAGCACAAAATAATCATTTTGTAAACACCACCGAAAGCAAATCGAAGGCCACCGGGCAAATAATAAATAAAACCAAATTGTGTTTGCCACAAGAATCAATCATGTGCGTAAATCGAGGTAATCTGTCGTTTACACATTCCACAGACATTGCAAACGAATTTAACAATTATTTTATTGACGAAATTGAACATAATGCTAATGCTGACATCACGTTAAATAATATTAATTTAAACAATCAGACATTAAATTCCCTATTCATGCAACCTGTTTCAACTGATGACATTATAAAATTTATTGATAGCCTAAAAACACAAACACTGCGATGGCGTTTCTATAAAAGTCATAAAATTCACTAAAAAAGTAATAGCATCTCGATTAGCGCATATTATTGACTTGTGTATTGCTGATGGCATATTCCAAACAAGCTCAAAAGTTGTAATAAAACCCATAAACAAAAAAGATGACATAACTGATTTAAAAAACTATGGACCTATAGCGAAAATTCTTATACAGGGTGTAAGAAGACCCTTAACGAAGCCGTCAAGTATCTTTACGCAAAAAAATATTGCTGGGAAATGACATTTTTTTTTTTGAGAAGTAAAATTTTTGAGAAAGTAAGTATAACTCTTTACGCTTTTTTCGAAAAATATAAATTATTTTGTAAAGAACAAAAGGGATTCCGTAAGAATACTACAGTTAATATGGCACTCTTCGACCGATTAACAAACATTATCTCATCTGTAGATAGGAGAAATCCAATCTGTGCTATTCATACTGACATGAGAATTTTATGGTCCACCTAATCAAATACCAAGGCCTTTGATTATGTGGATCATAAAATTCTGTTACACAAGCTACATAGTTACGGTATAAGAGGGAACATCCTTCAGTTGTTACAATCGTACTTAAGTAATAGACTTCATTCAATACACAGAAATTTCTAGAATCTGTCCTAAGAGTAAAATAGAAACCATATATATATATATTTAAACCAAAGCACATGAAATATGGTGTTCCACAGGGTAGTGTAATGTACTACCACTTTTTTTAAATATTTATTTATTTATACTACAAACAAAATAGTTCTCTTTGCGGATGACAGTGCAGCTGTAATTAAGTGTGTAAATCATAATAATTACGAGCAGGACATAAATACTTGTTTGCATGACATAATAAATTGGTTAAACAATAATAATTGATTAAATGTTAGTATTGCTTACCAAGGCAGTATTGAAGAAGGAAATCAGCCGAAGTTTTTAGGTATAGTGATCGACAGCAAAGTCACTTGGAAACCTCATTTTGAAGTTATGTGCAAAACACTCAGTAAATCCGCGTATGCTCTCCATCAACTTTAAAAAAAAGTCAACAGTCGGGCTCTTTTATCAGAGTACCATGGACTGGTTGCATCTGTTTTGTGGTATGGCATTATTATTTTATTTTACTTTATTGGGACATTTAGAATGCAGAAGTGATGTACAAGGTCAATGTGCGGTCTTAAAACAACTGATAGCTGTCTTTCCTATATATTTTTATTTAATTTTAACTTTTCCTTTATACATTTTGGAAACAGCTTTATTTGTAAAAAAATATCCACAATTATAATGTAAATTCTTTATAAGCTGACTCTATTTAACGACAAACTCCTTAAAACGTCGAAATTGCTTGCCTTTGGTTGGTTTACCTTGTATTCTGTACAAAAATACATTTTATATAGCGTCACGCGCACTTTATTTAACGACAACAATACGGCATTACAAATGACGACATAAAGCAGTGCTTTCTAAGCTGCCGACGTTGATAAGAACTGCAGCTATGTAAGCTCTTTTGTTTGCTGTTTTATTATCTAGCACGTGTTTACTTCGACTGACGTACCGGAACTTCTAAGAAATTTTATCTTTTGTTTTTGTATGATGAACTTGCACATATTTACCTCTTAATTTTTTTTTCTCCATATAACGATCACTCTTTTTAACGCCGAAAAATGCTCAGTCCGTTAAGTGTTGTTACACAGGGTTTACACTGTATTTGAAAAACTGTCAGCAGTCAGAAAAAATCCGATACGGACTCAATATGTAAACCAACTACTAACAGTAAAATATTAAATTGTAAAATAAGTGTTGTATTAGAAAATAAACAAGAGTACCACAATGTTTTTATGGGCTTTTTTATTGGTTATTTCTTGCATATTGCCCCTATTATGTTTGCAAAGAAATAAATGAAGAAATTATGATGAAATTAAATTAGTGTTACCGCGCACTGCAGTGCCATGAGGCCGAGTGTGACTCACCGCGCAGTGCAGCGCCATGAGGCAGAGTGTGACTCACCGGGCAGTGCTGCGCCATCTGGCGAACCAGCAGCGCCATGAGGCCGAGTGTGACTCACCGCGCAATGCAGCGCCATGAGGCAGAGTGTGACTCACCGCGCAGTGTATCGCCATCTGGCGAGCCAGCAGCGCCATGAAACTGAGTGTGACTCACCGCGCAGTGCAGCGCCATGAGGCCGAGTGTGACTCACCGCGCAGTGCAGCGTCATCTGGCGGGCCAGCAGCGCCATGAAGCCGAGTGTGACTCAATGCGCAGTGCAGCGCCATCTGGCGAACCAGCAGCGCCATAAGGCCGAGTGTAACTCACCGCGCAGTGCAGCGCCATGAGGCAGAGTGTGACTCACCGCGCAGTGTAGCGCCATCTGGCGAGCCAGCAGCACCATGAGGCTGAGTGTGACTCACCGCGCAGTGCAGCGCCATCTGGCGGACCAGCAGCGCTATGAGGCCGAGTGTGACTCACCGCGCAATGCAGCGCCATGAGGCAGAGTGTGACTCACCGCGCAGTGCAGCGCCATCTGGCGGGCCATCAGCGCCATGAGGCCGAGTGTGACTCACCGCGCAGTGCAGCGTCATCTGGCGGACCAGCAGCGCCATGAGGCCGAGTGTGACTCACCGCGCAGTGCAGCGTCATCTGGCGGACCAGCAGCGCCATGAGGCCGAGTGTGACTCACCGCGCAGTGCAGCGCCATCTGGCGGACCAGCAGCGCCATGAGGCCGAGTGTGACTCACCGCGCAGTGTATCGCCATCTGGCGAGCCAGCAGCGCCATGAAACTGAGTGTGACTCACCGCGCAGTGCAGCGCCATCTGGCGGACCAGCAGCGCCATGAGGCCGAGTGTGACTCACCGCGCAGTGCAGCGTCATCTGGCGGGCCAGCAGCGCCATGAAGCCGAATGTGACTCAATGCGCAGTGCAGCGCCATCTGGCGAACCAGCAGCGCCATGAGGCCGAGTGTGACTCACCGCGCAGTGCAGCGCCATGAGGCAGAGTGTGACTCACCGCGCAGTGCAGCGCCATCTGGCGGACCAGCAGCGCCATGAGGCCGAGTGTGACTCACCGCGCAGTGCAGCGCCATCTGGCGGACCAGCAGCGCCATGAGGCCGAGTGTGACTCACCGCGCAGTGCAGCGTCATCTGGCGGGCCAGCAGCGCCATGAAGCCGAGTGTGACTCAATGCGCAGTGCAGCGCCATCTGGCGAACCAGCAGCGCCATGAGGCCGAGTGTAACTCACCGCGCAGTGCAGCGCCATGAGGCAGAGTGTGACTCACCGCGCAGTGTAGCGCCATGTGGCGAGCCAGCAGCACCATGGCGCTGCTGGCCCGCCAGATGACGATCTGGCGGGCCAGCAGCGCCATGAAGCCGAGTGTGACTCAATGCGCAGTGCAGCGCCATCTGGCGAACCAGCAGCGCCATGAGGCCGAGTGTGACTCACCGCGCAGTGCAGCGCCATCTGGCGGACCAGCAGCGCCATGAGGCCGAGTGTGACTCACCGCGCAGTGCAGCGTCATCTGGCGGACCAGCAGCGCCATGAGGCCGAGTGTGACTCACCGCGCAGTGCAGCGCCATCTGGCGGACCAGCAGCGCCATGAGGCCGAGTGTGACTCACCGCGCAGTGCAGCGTCATCTGGCGGACCAGCAGCGCCATGAGGCCGAGTGTGACTCACCGCGCAGTGCGGCGCCATCTGGCGGACCAGCAGCGCCATGAGGCCGAGTGTGACTCACCGCGCAGTGCAGCGCCATCTGGCGGACCAGCAGCGCCATGAGGCCGAGTGTGACTCACCGCGCAGTGCAGCGCCATCTGGCGGACCAGCGGCGCCATGAGGCCGAGTGTGACTCACCGCGCAGTGCAGCGCCATCTGGCGGGACCAGCAGCGCCATGAGGCCGAGTGTGACTCACCGCGCAGTGCAGCGCCATCTGGCGGACCAGCAGCGCCATGAGGCCGAGTGTGACTCACCGCGCAGTGCAGCGCCATCTGGCGGACCAGCGGCGCCATGAGGCCGAGTGTGACTCACCGCGCAGTGCAGCGCCATCTGGCGGACCAGCAGCGCCATGAGGCCGAGTGTGACTCACCGCGCAGTGCAGCGCCATCTGGCGGACCAGCGACGCCATGAGGCCGAGTGTGACTCACCGCGCAGTGCAGCGCCATCTGGCGGACCAGCAGCGCCATGAGGCCGAGTGTGACTCACCGCGCAGTGCAGCGCCATCTGTCGAGCCAGCAGCGCCACGTTAGTGTCGGAGACGCAGTGCGTGTCGAGATGCGCCAGGAACTTGGTGCGGATGCGCTCGTCCTTGGTCTTGATGAACACGCGGTTCATGCCGTGCTCGTACGGCTCCACGACAACGATGCAGAAGTTCAGCTGCCCCTGCGCACACAACGATAGCGAAAATAATCAGTGTTTGTAGCAACGCATGCTCTGTACTGATGACTGCTCAGGCTCACTTCGTTTTCACTCCGCATTTGATTTATTACATTCTTAAACTTTTGCTCTGAATCGCGAACAGCGTATCCGACAGAATTTAAAAGGTCCGCTCACACCGAGACGCCAGCTGCGAGGTGTCAACGGGGCGCAACGTGAAGCTGAGAAAACTGCAGCTGCATCGCATCTCGGTGTCAGCTGACCTAAGGTTCTAATTTACACGTCATCGAGAAATGGATCCATACCGCGGTTGTGTTGTGACGTACTGTAATTTTTACATGTCTCAAAATTCGTTGCGTATCCGAAAGCACGTATGATTACAAAACAATGCGCGCAGCGAGCGTACCTTGATGGTGTGTATGTTGAAGTCGGCGCCCGAGTCGTTGTACACGATGGACACGTAGTCGTTGCCGATATACTTGCGCTTCTCGTTGCACGTGGGGTCCTTGGCCGACGAGGGCATCGCCGTCGCCACGTGGAACAGCACCTGCCACACGAAAGCAGACTTTTGTACTACAATATAAGGATAATATTACGCCAGTATTTCCCCGAAGGGGTACGTAGTGTTTCGCCAGTTACATTTTATACCCATGCAATAGAGAGCGCGCCTTCACTAACCAAACGTGTCACCGTGCTCAACTCCTTACTTGTAGTGATGACAAGTGACACGCACGACTACAAAAATAACTTATCAAATATTATCTCCTGTTTTGTCATTGGGCCCTCCTTCTATCCTTTCAGTCCAGCAGCGCCCTAAGCCAAGGCTCGTCACTTGTTAAGGACACAAGTGTCGAGCCTTGGCGCGGAGCCCAGTTTTTTATAATTTATTGCAATAGTTGGAGGTCTAAGTGTCAAAGCACCCACAAGATGGCTCGGTTAAGCAGACAACCTCTTAGGTTGACTTGCGAGACGTCATTCACAAAGATTACATACATCTCTTGTCATTTAACGAAGTGTGCCTTAAAAGTACCTGCATGATGTCGTCGTTCCATACGTAGGTGTAGTGGCCGTCCTTGCCGCCCTTCTCCAGGTTGAGGAACAGATGCGGCTGGTCGTCGTCTCCGCCCTCCAGCGACACCAGCGTGCCCAGCTGCGTCAGGAACTCCGCGTACCTGCGCACATCACGCCGTCACTACCGCGCGTACACATGTACTAACTCACATTTAATTAGCTAGCCAAACTAGGCCTGATTGTTTTGTGTTTCGTCGTGGGTTTCTCTTCGAAATTTCTCAAGGCGGATCATCATTCATCATTCATTATTTCAGCCGAAAGACGTCCACTGCTGGACATACACCTCCCCCAAGTGTCGCCACTTTGACCGGTCCCGTGCGTCCCGCATCCAGCAGATCCCTGTAACCTTTACTAGGTCATCGGTCCACTTAGTGGGAGGCCTCCCAACGCAACGTCTTCCGGTTCGCGGTCGCCACTCCAGAACTTTTCGGCCCCATCAGCCATCCGTTCTGCGAGCAATGTGCCCTGCCCACTGCCACTTAAGTTTGGCTATTTTTCGGGCTACGTCGGTAACCTTGGTTCTCTTGCGGATGTCCTCATTTCTGATTTGACCACGCAAGGAAACTCCGAGCATAACCCTCTCCATTGCCCTTTGGGTGACTTTAATCGTTCTGGTGAGGCCCATTGTGAGCAAGGATTTATTTGAAGGAAGAATCGACAAAATGAAAGATTATGTCGACACAATGACAGATTTCTGTGCACTGTCTGTCATTTTGTTGATTCTTCCGTCAAAGAAATCCTTGTCTACGGTGGTCATGCTACGGGGGCTAGTCATAGACTTTCGACTTGAGACATTGCAGTAAGTTGGACGAGAAGATACCACGCAACTTCCCGAACGTTGCCCAGCCGAGTCGGCTTCGACGATTGACCTCTTTCTCGAAGTTAGACCTACCTAACTGGATCGTTTGTCCCAGGTAGACATAATCGTCTACAAATTCCGAGTGTAGAGACTCCGATCTTGATAGGAGTGGGTGCTACATGGACATTCAACATGATTTTGGTTTTGTCCATGGTCATTTTAAGAACCAGTCTTTCGGAAGCTCTACCGAGGTCATCGAGCATTGTACTGAGGTCCTCCATGGTCTCAGCCATGACCACTATATCGTCGGCAAACCGAAGGTGAGAGATGTACTCGCCATTGACTTTGATGCCTAGCCCTCTCCCGTCCAGAACCTTGAAGACATCCTCCAGTGCAGCGGTGAACAGTTTCGGAGATGTGACGTCTCCCTGTCTCACACCTCGCTGCAGAAGGATAGGTTCCGAGGGCTGGTCCTGAAGTCGGACTGACATGGTGGCGTTTTTGTACAAACATTTCAACACCACGATTCTGATTTCTGACCAGGCGGATTAGCGAGATAATTGGCCTTAACTCGAGTTTTCGCGCCTTGATTGGCAAATGCTACTTACATACTACGTATTTATCGTGATATCGGGATACTAGTACTGGCAGTCCTTAAATAAATATATATATACAATAAAAAAAAATAGTAATCCAGAATATCAAACATCTACCATTTATTTAATGCCTTTCACGAATTGTGGTCCACTCAATCGATCGATGGCAAAAAATATAGTAAGTACTTGAATTTCACGCGTAAGGCTTTTCTTTTGCCGACTTATTAATAAAAATTTTAGTTTGTTATTTTAGTTCTGTGAAGAATTAAAGATTTTGTAGTTGATTGTAAATGTTTATTTTTTATTCCCAGATTCATATCCAAGTTAAAAGAAAAAAGACTGTTTATTATTATTAAAAATTTAATTTTCGGTTCTGTGATCAAAGGACGAAGACAGAAAGCAGGTTGTAGCTGTAGTCTTTTCCATTTTTATACAAAAATATTCGTTTGAATTATCATTTCACATACTTATTAAATTTTTTTTATAAGTCTATAACCACTATGCTCGACAAGATTTTGACACATGACACACCAGCTGAATCGACGGGGTGATGCGAATTGTCATGAATTTCAAGAATTTTCGTGAACTTTCAGCATTCGATTTTATTATGAAAAATATGTCGCGGCAGCTGTTTCATACGATAAGTTTGTGGTTAATATCTCCAATAACGTGTTAATGTCGGTAAAACGGCGTCAGTCAGTTGCCAAATATGTGTAAATTACATACCACTACACCCTTCCAAAAAATAGGTAACACAGATACACTGGAAATAATGTACTTAGACAACTTTCTCGTTTGCTAAAAAAACTCTAAAGGGCAAAATAAAGAGAGTAACATTCTATCTGCGTTCTTATTTTTACCATTATTCATACATAATTTCATGAAAAACACGATTAAAGTCTTGACAAATATTACTAAAAACTCTAGTGCTGATCGTTATCCAAAGTTTTATCATTCGATTATAAAGTTGCATAAAGCCTAATCGATACTCGCAATGAAATCAAGTTTGGAAAAAAAAGAGTTGAAATGGAATAAAAACTCTTTGGTATAATTTCAAATAATTATTTAATTTTAAAATTAATCTTTTTATGCTATCTTTTTAAATAATTTCATTTAATAATTATTCGAAGCTTTTGGTTGACTTCAAGAGAAGGAGATTTATAAATGATAAGAAACACTGAAATGTGTTATCCCAAAAAAAAAAACTTGCTTCTAAGTAAACATTCTGATGATTACCTTTCTTTTAAAAACTCATAGATGGTCTCCTAACTTTCCGTTGAACTAGCAGCGTGAGATTTGGCATGAAATTAAGTTTCAGAATTCAAGCAAATAAAAAATCTGGAAATGGATTGATTTTCAAGATTCAAGATTCTTTATTTTGCATGAAATGTGGTACATGATGGTCTTATAAAATAAAAGGTTTCACACATTTCGCTGACTTCCTTCAGCATGCAAACTTAAAATTAAAATACCTAACACAATGTACTCTTGGTATAGGTACCTAGTACTAGTTCAAAATTTAACAAAATGTAATAAAATTAGAAAATAAAATAAAATAACAAATCAAAAAATAAAATAAAAATACGAACAAAAGCTACTTAACCATTACAAATGGGTTTATATGTCAAAAAGTCATTAATTGTATAAAACAGTTATTAAAGAGCCATTTCTTAAGTTTTATTTTGAAGTAATTAATTCGAAGTTCTCTGATCTGTTTCGGTATTTTATTGAAGATTTTGACCGACATACTATAGTAATTGTTTTGAAAGAGAGTGCTTCTACATCTTGTTATAGTCAGTTTGGTGGGATCTCTAGAGAGAAACTTTTTATTTTCAATCACTTTAGAGAACAGGTTTGGGTGTTTTTTAACAAACATCCCTACTTCTAAAATGTACAAGCTAGTAAGAGTAAGTAAGCCCAACTTTTTAAATAGAGGTCTACATGAATCGAGAGGTCCAGCGCCGTAAATGGCTCTGATACATTTCTTTTGGGTTATAAATACTTTTTTTACGAAGGTAGAGTTACCCCATACAAGCAGACCGTATCTGAGTATTGTATAATATTCAATTTTATTGTAGGTAGATAAGTACGCACGGTTGCGTTTTTTTTAATTCAAAATTTAAAATAGGTATGCGCTTGTTTCACATTTATACTTAAGTGTTTTAATTTACTATTATCATTTATTGCGGATTTTGTTTTGTAATATCTGAAGGTTGGATATAGAATCATGGTAGGCATAGTAAAAAAAAATGGTTTGATCCGCCAAAGATTATTTATTCCTAATTATTGTGTATCGATTGGTAGCGTTTTGTCGGTTATGTGGTAGATTAGGACAAACTTTTTTTCTGTTTAGCTTATTCTTTCCCACTGCTGAGCAAAGGTCTCCTCCAATCTTTTCTCCAGTGATTTGGCTTCTCTGGCCAATCAGCCAAGAATGAGTCCAAATCGTCACGCCAGCGTTTCTTGGACTTGCCTCGGTGACAACGACTGACAAACTTAATGTCTTTTATTTCTCAATCGGCAATTCATAAGACGTATCCTAAAGAAACATTAGTTTATTCTTTGAAAGTGGTTCACTGTCAACTCTAAAAACTCTTCTTACAACTGCAAAGTTCAGGTTATCCATCATAGGCCGTGGGCCATGTCACTTGAGTTAGGCCGTGAATAGCTATGCGACAGAACCCTCAGGGCAAGAGTTAAGAGAGACTCGCATTAGTAGAGTTTTCTTAAAAATAGTTTGGTTGCTACTAAACCAAGCTTATTAAGTATCAAAAAATATTGACTATTAAAGGTATTAGTCTGAGAAGGCAAATGATAAAGAAAATTGGAATGCCATAGGGAGGCCTTTGCCCCGCAGTGAGAAAGAACAGGCTGATAAAATAAGTATTTGTAAATGGTGCATACCACAATAACGAATCTAACCTAACATAATAAATTCAAATTCAAATTCATTTATTGCAAATATGGGTAGTTATACAGGTGGGTTTTTGAAAAACAGGAAAGTTGTTAGTGTCACCATATTCTGCACTAGGCATGCAACATTTAGTTCGGAACGTGGTTAGTCCCTAAATTAAAAATTTAAATACATTAAAGTTCAAAATTACATGTCTATTAAATTTGTCAATTAAAGTCAAAGTAAATAATGTCAAAGTAATAATGTCAAAGTTAATCTATTATGCTAAAATGTCATAAATTAATCATTGTGAAATATGCAATTTAATTCAAACTTAAGTAATAAACATTATTTAGGGTTTGTCACACAAATATTCATTAACACTATAATAAGATTTTACCAATAACATTTTTTTAACATTACATTTAAATATGTCCACACTTTTTAAATCTATTATACATTTTGGTAAATGGTTATAAAGTCGAGGTGCCATCCAAAAAATACTATTACTAAACAAAGTAGTTCTACTGCTGTCAGGGAAATATATTTTTCTATTGTTACGTTGACTTCTATAATTTTTGAAATAATGCAAGTTGCGTTTTACAAAGACTACGACTTCCAATATATATAAACATGGTAGTGTTAATATTTTTAGGCTTTGAAAAAAGGGCTTACAACTATCTGTTGGTTTTAAAGTACATATTGCGCGGATACATCTCTTTTGCATTTTAAATACAGCCTCTTTTTCTGTAGAATAGCCCCAAAACATAATGCCATATCTCAACAAGGACCCTACGTAACCATGGTAAGATGCTAAGACCGCACTGGTACTGACCGTTTTTGCAAGCATATATAACGCATAGGACTGCTGACTTAATTTGAGACACAAGCTTTCCAAATGTGACTTCCAGTTTAGGTTATAGTCTATATGTAAGCCTAAGAATTTTGTTGTATTGATTTGCTCAATCTTCTGTCCTTGGAAATAAACATCGACGTTTGTAACTTTACCATACTAAATTCATCTTGGGAACCAAATAAATTTTTAATTTTGTCTTCCAAGATCCTGGGCTTTTTATATCCAACCGTCCAAACAATAGAAAAATAAAATTATTAATTTAAAAAAAATAATAATCCTTTTTTCGAATTTTTAGTTTTGTTGTATTCTGTACATTTCTGATACCGCATCATTATATTATGCTATTCACCGTTGAGGAGTGTCCTCATGAAAAGACAATCCTGGCTGTAGGCCAAATACGATAGAAATTATGTTTATTGATCAAAATTGAACGCGTATCTATCAAAGTTTCGTGTCTGGGCTATTAACCATTAAGGAGTTCCCTCGTGACAAGACGATTCTGTCAGCGGGATGAGGTCATGATAAAAATCATGTTTATCCATCAAATATGAACGCGTCTACAGATTTTTGGATCCGTGCTATTTAACGTTGAGGAGTTCCCACGTGAGAAGACCATTTTGACTGCAGGATGAGGTCATGATAGAAATCATCTATATCTATCAAAATTAAACGCGTATACAAAGTTTCGTGTCCGCGCTAATAACCGTTGAGGAGTTCTCTCGCAAGGAGACGATCCTGGCTGCAGGACTAAGTAATATTTATCATAAAAATGTATTGTCACCAGAACAAAAGGTGTGTGCAAAAATTCAGCTCAATCGGTATAAGGGAACTGGTTTGAAATTCAGTTGCAAGATTTGACCAATCTTTCTAACAAAGAAGGTAAATAAAAGCAATAATATAAAAAATCACAATAAATTATCTGGTAAAATACAATGAACAGCGAATGCATTCATAATTTAAATTTAGATGTGGGAAAAAAAAACGGCGCGAATTTAGCCATAGATCAGTCTGTGCTGCTTGTTATGTCGGTTTTAGTCCCTACAATTTACAAAAAAACTATTAAAATTACCAATATAAAGCTTAAGAAAATATTATTGTATTTATTTATTCTATTTTAAGCTTAAAACAACATTATTTTAATTTCCATCTATTGATTTTTTCAATTACATAATTTAATTTCTCAATTATCGAAATTTACAAAAAACGAATCGATTGAAACAATCGCTTCCACACATCACAATAATTATAAAAAAAAAATGGTCGTCAATTTCGAATACAAATTTGAGGAGTCCTAATGAATATTACGAGTTATTGGTCCCGTATTAGTAAATTACGCTAAGATCTGGGCATTCTCATATTGTTTATAATATTTAGAATGATATTTGTCATATTTGTTATCGAATCTATACGCGTCTGTGTGATACAATGTGAAAAATAAAAATGTAAACACGCACGATTGGCGCGAAACTTCTACTTTAGATATCAAAATTCATCATTACCACTGCTTATTTAAATTGAAATATGGATTAATTCGTCACATAATTTAATAATGAGTTAATCATTCTCAACATAGTGGAGCTTGGATGTCCGAAAACCACAATTTTTATGATTTTTAGCCTCGGCCAGCACTGACGTCAAAATGGCGATTACCGTATTTATGCACTTGGATTTTTAAAGGGTAAATTAAGAAACTTGCGCGCTAAATACAGAAGTTTTAATGGCGAAAACATATGAACTTTTTATCCAACTCTCTTAATTAACGTACATTCATAGTATTTGATAATGAGAATATTAAATATTTACATAAATAATGAGGATGACGTATGACTTAAACGCTAGACCCCTTTCGGGGCCGGTACTAATCCAGCGGAGGTTTGATTGTCAGACCCCCAAAGGGGCCCGTACCGAACTTTATGGTTAAAGCTACAGAGGGTTTAGAAGATAACAAAAAAAATAACAAGTATATTGTTTCGAATCTAAGCATCCGTCATATTTTGCTATTTTTGTGTTATTTAACAGCCCTGAGTACTAGCCTTTTTGCTCCCAGTAAGCCACAGACATAGAGGATTAAGCACTTGCCCCGTTGTCTAATTACATTGGCAATTTGACCATACACTTTTTATAAAATTAGTTCATTCGCCGACAGACCCAGACAAGTGATCTTTAAGGCGAGGTTATCCAGATAAACGTCGTTTTGTATTGTGCTTTATTCCTATATAGCACGGATTTAAATTCTGAAAAAAATATATTAGATATTTCACACTTCGATCTAGATATTTCGGCACAGCGATACACGATTACTTGCACTTTGTTGCATCCAATTAAATCGCAAAGACAAGTCTAAATGATGATTTTTAATATTACTTCATTTGAGTTATATTAGGTTTTTAACAATAAAACTTATACCATTATAAAGGTCGTAAAAAATGGGACAGTACACGGCGATCATAATTTGAAATATTAAAAAAAACCTATACCACCATTTCCAAAATTTGCCGTTTTCATCATTTCATACTCGCATCGCGTGCTTCAGTCCCGAGCGGAACGCGTTGGAGGTCGGACGTGTGCCAATTTTTCGAACCCGCCACCCCACCCCCGCTAAGTTCTGTTACGAACTGAGCCAAAAATAGTTTGTAAAAAATAATACTTAGTAAAGAGCCTAGGTTTATTTGAAATGTCATTTGTTCACAAAAGTACAGTAGGTACCTAATAGGGATAAGATAAGAGTTACGCATTAGAAAGAGAGGCAGCTTCTAGGAGAATATAACTGTAGATAATTAGCGCTGCGCGGCCTGAATTGAATTTTATTGTGTCGTTGCAAAAGTCGCTATTTATGATTTCGCAATATTATTTATAAATTTCGGTAACTTTGGAATGGGCAACTACAGTACTTTCACAGTTATTATGCCTTTTGATTGGGACTGTAGCTTCATTTTATTATCTTTTTTTCGACAATTCAAAACTGCCTGTAACTGGCCTACTAAAATCAAAACATTTATTCCAATAATTTTTTTTTGTAAGGAGTTCTAAAAAAGTTTAGTAGGGAGCCCGGTAAGCCGAAGATTATCGAGTTCGACATGGGCAGAAAAAGAAAGTATGTAGGGGAGAACGAGATAGAATGAGTAATGGTCGATATCGTATTTCATGCCGATCTCTCATTGTATAGGAAATCTATACAAAGCGAGGCCAATTTATACTGGAAATGACAGCTTCATGTGCCGCCGTGTGTACCTACAAGTTTTTTTATTTTGTTGACTTATTTACATATCTTCTATAATATAAAAATGAATCGCAAAATGTGTTGGTAAGCGCATAACTCAACAACGCCTGGACCAATTTGGCCAATTTTTTTTTTTAAATGTTCGATGGATTTCAAGGATGGTTTTTACGGCGAGAAAATATCGAATAATTGCCGGAAAAACCCTTAAAACAGCCATTTTTTTTTCCTATACAAACGTTTTCTAAATAAAACGTAGTCAATTTGAGCTTAATTGCTATTGTATAAAGTTCATATTAAATTTCTTTCGTTTTACTATCGGCACGCGACATAAAATGCATCAGTTTTCACGTCATTCCATCAGTCAATTACAAACCGCGTTAACAAAAGTTTTAATATCCATATTTTACAGACATATAACATTGTACGGCTTGAAGGACTTCAAGTCAAATCAAATAAAGAAAAAAAAAACAACAACACACTGTCAATGTCGATTTGACGTTGTACATTGTGTTGTTTTTCTTGGATTTTCTGTAACCTAATCTACTGAGTTTGCTTTTGTTAACTACACGAAACAAATTCGTATATCGTGTATTGTGCAGTGTTTGTTGCTAAGCGCAAATCTCGAGAGCAGCTGAACCGATTTCGCTTATTATTTTTTTGTTCTGTTTGTTACTGTCAGGACAAGGTTCTTAGGTAGGTAGTAGGTAGGTAGTAGGTAGGTAGTAGGTAGGTAATAGGTAGGTAGTAGGTAGGTAGTAGGTAGGTAGTAGGTAGGTAGTAGGTAGGTAGTAGGTAGGTAGTAGGTAGGTAATAGGTAGGTAGTAGGTAGGTAGTAGGTAGGTAGTAGGTAGGTAGTAGGTAGGTAGTAGGTAGTAGGTAGGTAGTAGGTAGGTAGTAGGTAGGTAGTAGGTAGGTAGTAGGTAGGTAGTAGGTAGGTAGTAGGTAGGTAGTAGGTAGGTAGTAGGAAGGTAGTAGGTAGTAGGATAGGTGCATTTCAGTAGGTAGGTAGTAGGTAGGTAGTAGGTAGGTAGTAGGTAGGTAGTAGGTAGGTAGTAGGTAGGTAGTAGGTAGGTAGTAGGTAGGTAGTAGGAAGGTAGTAGGTAGTAGGATAGGTGCATTTCAACGCATGCCGGGAACAGCTAGTTAAAGATAAAATCACTAAAATATGCATGAAAGCTGACAAGAAGCCGGGCAAAACATCAGGCACACCCACCATCTCCGGACTCATCGCTCAGCTCCGCCTCGCAGCCGCCGGGACGCGCCTCAATCGTGAGTGCTGTGTCTCCGATCGCTGCAGTTGCGTCGAGCTCGAGCGACGAGTTTTTCTCCCCGCCGTCGACCCCATCACCACCACGACGACGAGGAAGAGGACGGCCACCAGCGGGCTTGGGACCTCGAGGCCAACAGGCTCCGAACAGGGTCCCCGCTGCCGGTGAAAATGTGTCGCGCATGCGATGGACTCAGTCCATTAATGAGAACGTTATGCGCGCATATTATGGGGCTACTGAGGGGGGAAGCAACTTGACTTCGTACCGTGGTCGGATGCTCTCTCTGTTTCAGGTGCTTGAGCCAGGTGACAACGTGCCGGCGCAACGGCTGTCGGATCAAGTGCGGGTCATCCAGCGTAACCACATGTTGGATGACACCGTACTTGAGCGACTACGCTTCGATTCACGGAGTAACCTAGTTATACCTGCTTCGCCAATGATTGCGGTACAGCTGCAAAATGTATCCAGTGCTCGGATGTGATAGTGAAGAGGATGATGACGAAGTTATATCCGTGAGTACCCAGTGCAACGCACAATTGAGGAGCGCTTTGGAGGGTGCATTCCGGGAGTACCGATCCACACCGCCTGAACTTAGGCCACGTCTACCTCGTTTACCTATGCACAAGAAAAACAAGGCGCTGGTGTGTGCTCTAGATTCGCAGCTGTCAAACTGCTTTGACAGCAGCAAAGACCTCACCGATACCCACTCAATATTGTACTGTGGAGCTGTAGCGGCATGTCGTGTAGCTCACGTCAAATTTCCCAACAACGACAGAGCTACACGACCAAAATTTGCTGTTCCAGCTTGGCAGTGCAGGATTGAGCGGCGTATCGGTGAGGCTAGAGCACTCATTGGCAAGTTAATCTGCTTCAGGGAGGGCAATACTCGACCTAGAGTGATGCGCTTTGTGAAGCGGGCGTTCTCGGGAACTGATGTTAGTTTTCGAGACTACTTGGCCCGCGTCACAGAGCGTATCGACTTCCTGAAGCAGAAGATCTGTGCATGGGCAAGCCGTATTCGTCGGTACAAGCGGCGAGTAGAACGTTACACTCAGAATCGCACATTCCGAAGTGATGAAAGGTGGGTATATAGGGCTTGGGAACGACCGGACCAAGGTGTGACTGATACGCGTCTACCGGATGATGACGCCATGTGTTCGTTCTGGCGCAACATCTGGTCGGTGCCTGTCAGTCACACTGAGCGTGATTGGACCCGGGAGGTTGAACGAGCGTGTGATCCGATACCTGAAATGGGGGCAATCATCATCAGCCCCCAAGATGTAGCTCGTGCAGTCCGTCCGTTGCCTAACTGGAAATCTCCAGGGCCGGATGGACTGCACAACTTCTGGATTAAATGGTTCCAGAGATCACACGTTCGCTTGGCATCCCAGTTTCAGTAAGCCTTAGAGTCAGGGTCGCTGCCCCAGTTCTTGACGACAGGAATTACCCACCTGCTCCATAAATCAGGTAGTACTGCGGAGCCCAAAAATTATAGACCAATCACTTGTTTACCAACGGTCTATAAAGTTCTTACATCCATTTTGAGAGCTAAAATCAACCATCATATTGATAGTCATTCTATCATGTCTGCCTCTCAGAATGGATGTAGGAATGGGTCCCGCGGTACTAAGGAGCTGCTCCTTATTGATATGGCCATTAGCCAACAGGTTCACCGCTCCCGAAGGGATCTGTCTACATGTTGGATAGATTACAAGAAGGCCTATGATTCTGTGCCTCATACATGGCTCATGAAGGTGCTGGAGTTGTATAAAGTTGATGCAACTCTGCGTACCTTCCTGATGTCATGTATGGGGCACTGGAGAACGGTCCTTCGCTATCCAGGATGTCGACAGATCCAGGGGAACAGCGAACCGATAAAGATTGAGCGTATATTCCAGAGTGGTAGTCTGAGTCCATTGTGGTTTTGTTTAACCTTGAACCCTCTCAGCACACTGTTGGAGGGTTCAGGTCTAGGCTATCGGTTGAGGAGAGGTGGTCAGGTCATATCTCACCTTCTTTACATGGATGATCTGAAACTCTTTGCCCCCAACAACTTGCAACTGATGAAGTTACTGAAGGTAACGGAAACTTTCAGTAGCGTCATCAGGATGGAATTTGGTGTGGACAAATGTGCAGTCATGCATGTGAAGCGAGAGGAGATTATGGAATCCGTGGGAACTCAACTCTCGGATTCCATACACCTTAGATCCCTCTCCTCAACAGAAACCTACAAGTATTTGGGTATGTCGGAAGCATTAGGTATCAATACTGCCGACATGAAACAATCACTGAGGGACCGCTTCTTTGGCCGCCTGAACAAAGTACTAAGCAGTCTTTTGTCAGGTGGAAACAAGGTGCGCGCCTTCAATGGTTGGGTCATGCCGGTTTTGATGTATTCTTTCGGCATACTCAAATGGACTCAGACGGAACTTGATGCCCTGGATAGGAGGGTCCGCGCACTGCTGACCGCAAATCGAATGCATCACTCGCGGTCGTCGGTGATGAGACGGTATATCCCGCGGAAGTGCGGGGGTCGTGGCTTCTTAAATGCTAAGACCCTGCACAACCGTGAGGTATGCAGCCTCAGGGAATACTTCCTAGAAGTCGACGAGGGGATGCACCGAGATGTGGTCTCAGTGGACAAGGGCCTCACCCCGCTCTCTCTGGCTAACGAGAACTGGCGCAAACCTACAGTATTAGACACTAATGATCGCAAGGAGGTATGGCAGGGCAAGGAGCTTCACGAACGCTTTTACCGGGCCCTACATGGACCAGATGTAGACTTCTTAGCGTCCGTATCTTGGCTGCGCTTCGGTGACCTATTCGGGGAAACCGAAGGTTTTGTCTGTGCAATAATGGACGAAGTTATGATGACGAATAACTACCGGAAATACATTGTGAAGGATGGCACGGTTGACATATGTCGGGCATGCCACCGTCCGGGAGAATCGATCCGACACATTATTTCTGGGTGTTCTCGTCTGGCTAACGGAGAGTACTTGCATAGACACAACCTCGTTGCCAGGATTATCCACCAGCAACTTGCTTTGAAGTACAACCTTGTGGAATCAGAAGTACCATACTATAAGTATGCGCCCGACCCAGTTCTCGATAATGTTAATATCACGTTGTATTGGGATCGATCTATCATCACTGACAGGACTATTGTTGCCAATAAACCTGACATTGTGGTGATAGATCGATTGGAGCGTCGCGCAATGATTGTTGATATAACGGTTCCGCATGACGAGAACCTCGTGAAAGCAGAGAAAGATAAACAATTCAAATATCTAGATCTGGCTCGCGAGGTTGTCGACATGTGGGACGTGAGTACAGCAGTCATTGTGCCGATAGTCGTGTCAGCCAATGGCTTAATAGCCAATAGCCTCGACAAACATCTGAGGAGGCTCTCGCTTGGCAGCTGGATCAAAGGCTTGATTCAGAAAGCAGTACTTCTGGACACGGCGCGTATCGTTAGGAGGTTCCTCTCTCAAGAGCCCTGACCACCGGTATTTCGGACCCTGTTCCCGATACCAGTGGGCTACTATTTTTTATATTTTTAAATGTTTTTTTTTTTTTATATTACTTTGTATAGAAATATTTAAAAATGTAAATTATCAGTGACCCCGAAAACCATGAAAATGATACCCATGACGTCAAAGCTAAAATTTTCATTGGCGCCACCTTGAATTTTAATTTTGACCAAATTTTCGTTATCAGCGACCCCGAAAACCATGAAAATGACACCCATGACGAAAAAACAGAAAATTTTCGTCGGCAGCATCATGGATTTTCATTTTGTACTCATTTTCGTTATCAGCGACCCCGAAAACTACGAAAATGACACCCATGACGACAAAGCTAAAATTTTCATTGGTGCCATCTTGAATTTTAATTTTGACCAAATTTTCGTTATCAGCGACCACGAAAACCATGAAAATGACACCCATGACGAAAATACCGAAAATTTTCGTCAGCGCCAGCTTGGATTTTCATTTTGACCTCAGTTTCGTTATCAGCGACCCCAAAAACCATGAAAATGACAATCATGAAGAAAAAAATCGAAAATTTTCGTCGCCGCCATCTTGGATTTTCATTTTGGCCTAATTTTAGTTATCAGCGACCCCAAAAACCACGGAAACGAAACCGATGACAACAAAACCGAAAAAAAAGTAAAGCATTATTTTTTAAAAAACCGAATGGCGCTTGGTGAATCATACCCGTGTTCATGATCTTAGTGTCAGTCAGATTTTAAATTCACCTTATTCACAAAAATAAATAAGTATACCTTCTTATTTTTAATTATATCTACTTATTTTAATTGTTAGTAATTAGGTTCACGTTCATAGAATACGTAGGTTCCTAATCTATCTATAACCAATACTTTCTATAAAAATAAAACAAAGTGAACTTATACATATCAATTCAAGTTGTTTTACTGCATCGCTCTACCCTGTAACGCAACTTAGTACCTATCCGAGTTCGTGAACTCATGACCAGTGCGCTAAGCGCCCGCGTTTTCGCGCCGCGTAATTTGTTACGTATCGCCTCTCCGTGCGGGGGCTGGGGTAAGCGATTGATGCATACGGCGCTCGGGGTAACCTCGCCTTAAAAATGGTCAATTAAACAGTTTCCTGTTGCAAAAAACGATCTTCCACTTCAAGTCCGCAAAGCCACAGCCGCTACAACGTTTGATATGCATATAAGTTTACTTAAAACGACGAAGACTAAACGACTACCGCATTATTTTTTAAAATGATTTCTTATTTTATTAGAACAAAAATAATTGTTCTGTATGAATGATAACTGTAAATTATTATCAAATCAAATTTTTATTATTTAACGTATAAATTAATTTTTAATCGACAGCCTAAACACAAAATTTGAAGATCCTAACTTTCAAACTGACGGACTTTCATATAAACTTCCTTCCACTATTTTACCCCTTTAGGGCTGGAATTCCCAAAAACCCTTTCTTAGAGGATACTTACTCTTCACAAAGAACATATCTTCAAGTTTCATGTCTCTAGGACCTGCGGTTTGGGCTGTGTGTTGATATATCACCCAGTCAGTCATTTACTAAACTGGCAAAGTGATTAGAAATAACTTACACCTTGATTGTACCTTGATTTATCGTCGCACTTACTTAACCTCACCATAAGAGGAGAGCTATTTTCCCTATAATGATACACAAATCAGGAGTACACGGTGTCTAAACCCACACAAATACAGCAGTAAAGTAACAACTGTTTAGAACAGTGAGACGTAGTGACGTACCTCACACTGCCGTATTCGTTCTTCAAGATGAACACTTCGTTATCTTGTTGTCCGGGCCCCACGTACAACACTCCGATCTGGTGAACATATTACGTATTACTTGACACACTATTCTACCATGATCTGCAGTTTTCCAGAGTCGTCAATATTCTATAGCAATGATGGCAGTCACAGTCCTTGAAAGCAGTTTAGATGTGTTGAGACTATTCTAAGGTGAGGACATTACATGCGAAATTTCGTAGTGTTAGTTAGGGAAAACTGTACTGAGAAGCGGGGAGCAATGGGCTAGTATGGGTATAATAAGGTTTACTTTGTATGTTTCTACTGGCGGCACGAGGTCGAGGTTCTTGATGGTGCGTTCGTGCTGTACGCCCGACACGCGCAGAGGGCGCTCAGCTAGCGGGTTCAGGATAGTCGGCGTCTCTCCTGCACACACACAGCAAGCTTAGTTATAACTCTCGTAATGGTGCGAGTAATATCCACGGACTTAATTATTAATCTATCCATAATATTCATATATATTTTTCGATGCTTCATGTAAAATACTGGTATTCAGCTGCATCCGGTTAGACTGGAAGCCGACCCCAACATAGTTGGGAAAAGGCTAGGCAGATGATGATATAAAGATCCTTAACGAAGCCGAAAGGTACTTGTTTTGTCCGTCTCATTGTGATATGTTTTTATTCTGGACCGTAACTAGTTACAGACATATTGAAGGTCAAACTTCAACTTTTTCACACGTTTCTTTCATAATACAAGTTTTAATTGTTATTACTTTACTTAAATTCGTCCATGACCCCTGTACTATTCAATGCATCCCTTAGCACACTGTTGTGAGTGTGTTACAGTGAGTGCTACCGTAAACCATAATTTTTCAGACAAAAAACAGCTTTCCCCAAAAATATTTTTTTGCGGTTACTTAGTGTGATGTGCAGAATGCTTGGTTAATGGCAACGTGAAGGGGCCAGCCCACACCTTGTATTTAATAATTAGAAAGAACATTCTAGTCGTTTTTTAGTGTACATTTTATGTTCTTCTCTCCGCTGGCTTCTTTTATTAGCTGAATGTGTTTTGTTATTAAAGAACGGGAAATTATTAATCGGGCGAATAAAAATTTAATTGGCGACCAATATACTAAATGGGCGACTATTGTACCAAAGTAAGTAACTATTTATCTGGTCATTGCGGCAAGGAGAATTAATGAAGCAAGAGCAAGCGAATGCTGAGAGAGACTTGTGGCACCCCGACTCGGACAGGTTAGGTTCGAAGGGGATGGCGGGGTCTAGTGAGCGAGCGAAGTGAGCGAACTAAGACCCCGCCATCCCCTTCGTGTTAGGTTACTTTAAACTCTGTAAACAGAAATAGGAGCCCCGCTCAGCGGGGGTTCGTCGACTACGCCTTATCTACAATCTAGTGATTAATAACCTTGTTTTAAGTTTTTTACAGGAGTCCTTGAATTATCACATAATCGTACTGAACAACTAGTAACTCAAATTTCTATTTTCAAGTCGCTGTTTTAAACATTAGTATTAGCCCACTGTTTGTCGCTCACTTAGTATTTCAGTAGCCCATTTTCAATATTTTTGACACCTTTAATTTGAATTTATGTTCGCTCGTTTAAATACTACCCTTAAAGAACTATTAAATATTAGCTCGATAATAATAATCGACAAACAAGTTTTGTTTAGTCGCTGTTTCCGATAGTGGGAATTGTGTAAAAGCCATTAGGTGTTTAGTTGCACATGTTTAATTTGCCACGAATAAGGTTTTCGCGAGTGGTCCGTTCGGTACGTCACCTGGCACGGGCGGCGTGATGGGGTAGGTGCTCATGTTGTGGTACAGCTGCAGGAACACGAAGGCCGGCGTGACGCCGCCGCCGCCGGCGCCCGCGGCCGCGCCCGCGCCCGCGCCCGCGCCCGCCCTGCCCGCGTACATACTGCGTGGTATAGTCCACAGCGACGACACACGCAACACCAAACCAAACGAAACAAAAAACCATCAAAAACAAGCGCAAACATTCAATTATTAAAGAAACAAATAAAATGAAGGACGGAAAGGATAGTTAAACCAACTCAAATTATAAAGAATAAAGAACTTTGTTGTGAAGCAAAACACAGTAAGATTAAAAATAAAAGATCATGCACAATACAGCTAGTTTTATAATACTATCTACTCACACTCTGGGTGTCAATTATAAGCGCTTTTGAAGCCGAACCGTTCCATTTGTTGAGACATTTATTTGAGGATATTGATGGTCTTGTGGCACAGAGTCGGAGTTACAGGAGAAATGTGCGTTTATACCAAAACTAAGAAACCAAGTCTCAGGATTCAACATAAAATAGCTCCAACTATGAATATGAGCGCGTTTGCCGCTTTCTAGATAATCAACCCTGATGCGATCATGAGTTAGCCAGCCACCAATGATCATCAGTATGTACACGAACAGTGTACCATCTGTCACGAACGAGACAAACAGAGCTCGTTATAAGTATAATTAAGTACCTATATTTAAATCCCTGTTTCATTACTTGTAACTTGCGAACATTCAAATTAACATTTGAGAAAGTCGCTAAGATATTCAAATTGCAGCGGAAACTGAACTGTTTGCTTGGGTATTTAAAAGTTTTCGTGTACCTGTGTCGTCTCGTGGGGCTCATGACGGAGATTGTGTTGGAGCGCTTGGAGCGCGCCAGCGGCGGCAGGTCGTCGCGCTCGCGGCCCGCGCCGGGGCCCCCGGGCCCCACGGAGCCGCCGGGGCCCCCGGGCCCCACGGAGCCGCCGGGGCCCCCGGGCCCCACGGAGCCGGCCGGAGCCCGGCGTCCCGCGCGGCCCTCGGGCACGGTGCCGTCGCTCGCCGTCTGCGCCGACCGGGGAGCAATACGGCTTTTATTTTCGGTTACAAATACAACAAACTTGAATGTGTGTAGCATTAGCATATCGTGCCCGCAGCCGGGACACGGGCCGCCTCTCTGTCACACGGAGCGGGTTGTTATTTATAAGCCACCACGCATGTCTTCGAATTTTTGGCTTTAAAACATATCGGATTTCTTACGATGTTTTCGTTCGAGCAGATTACTGATGAAATAAATGACACAAAGTATGCCTCTCGGCCGGGCACTACTACTACTACTACTACTACTACTAGAACTAGTACTAAGGGAGCAGTGAGACACGTACCTTCTGCAGCAGGTGGTGCGGCGCGGGCGGCGCGCTGGGCCCGGCGGCGCCTGCGGGCGGGCGCGACCGTATGGCTACAAAGGGGCCGCGTCACGCACTGGGCTCGCGCGGGCTACGTGCGCCTCGCCGGTTACTGTGCGGGGAGGCTCAGTGCGTAGTCTTGACTACGGTTCGTTACGTTAAAATATTTTACCAAAGAAAAGCTCTCCTTACTGAAAACCACTTTATACGCATGCCAATAACTTGCACAAAAGTGTGGAAGTAGCCAGGCCATGGACCAATGGCGTGCGAGCTACTTGCATACTTCTGTGCGAGCTGCCGGCACGGTATCTCGGCGGCAGAGGTAGCGACAGTGGCACCGAGTCGCACGTAACCTGTCGCCGCGCTCGCGTGTCGCAGCTCGACACTCCTGCAATGCTCTACACACCACACCTCCACACACACCTGCAGCGGACGCGCAACACTAACCGTCTGTTTGTATGAACGTCGCAAACAGTGATCTAGTTCACGTTACTATTTATCTAAGTTGTTTACACAATTACTGTTATTATTATATTAAAAGTGCACAGTTTATGTTGAGTTATCGTGTGTTAGAGACATTACTATGAGCGTGTTATTCTTGCAAAGTATGAAGACGTTTTGTTATACGTTTCATGATTTGCTAAACTCAATTAACAATAATTAGTTTTGTAATTTGTCTAGAAAAATAGTGTAACAAAGAGTTTTGTATATCATTCTCGTCAATATTGTCTTGAATCATCTTATTGGCAGGTTCATCTTATCCACAGCTGAGAAACAGGCCTCCTATATTTAGGTGCAACTAGACTGCAGTCTACTTACGTCGATCAATGACATCAACCGTGCTACCTTTTATAGCAGAATTTTTAATAACTAATAGTATGGAATAACAGTCTATCTGTCATTGGCGGAGATGATAAAAATCGAGTGATCTTCAATCGACCGCAAACAAGTTGCATCTTTACATTCTGTGAGGAACGGGATAAGCTTTGGAACATTCATCTGAAAGAGAACAGTTGAATAGTATTTGGATGGGTGGGTGTGTCAGGTGTGTGCTTACCGGGGTCGGAGTTGTACGTCATGAGGTGCGGGTGGTGCGCGTGCTGCGCGTGCTGCGCGTGCGGCGACGTGCCCGACATCTCCTCCGGGATGGCCTCGCACGACACGCGCATGTCGCTCTTCTTCGCCGCCTTCTTCGTGGCGTGCAGCGACAGCGCCGTGCTGCTGCACAGACACACGACACGTGAGCGGCAGGCTCAGCTCATAGCGCGCCCGCATTTCGCCACAAATATTAATCACCATCAGCCTACAGCACTTCACTGCAAGGCGTAGGCCTCTCCGACTGCACCGCAGCAACTGCGAAGACCGCGTTCCGCTACCCCGAGGGCTTCTCTCCATGTGTTTGCAGGTTCAATCTCAACTTACGAACGCAGTCTTACCGAACGTTCGTAGCTTCTACGGCTGACACGCTCGGCTATATCGGGCTTCAAATATTTTATTCATGTGAATATTTCTATTAGCATGGTCGAACTTCTGTTCGTAGCAAGTGAATACACACGTGGGCTCGCAGCTCGGCAGCAGGATCATCTCGTCGGGGTCCGCGGCCAGGTCCGCGGTCAGGTCCGCGAGCCGGTCCGCGGGCGGCGCGCGCTGGCCCGGGCCCTTCCACGACGCGGACATCTCCGGGGACGAGTTGGAGCGCCGCACGGGGTGCCGCGACTTGCCCTGCACAAGGATGTAGACGCACCATTACACAGGGTGGAATATTGACACAGGACAGTAAGGGCAGGTGCGGTAACCGCTGCAGCTACAGGAAAACAGTCTTAGGACGCAATCTCGGCTTTGGGAAAAAAGTTGAAAAAAGAAAGGACATAATACGACATGCCAAGATGGTCCGTAGCGATAGAAGGTATGGAATCCTATAAACGCAACACGATGTACATTTTATCCAGCGGTCAAGGTTGTCCCTCGACGTCCACCGCTCACCCGTGGACACACTACGACAAGATTGTCCAAGCTAATCAGCCGATGACCGCGTAGATAGGACGTTTGTGTTTATATGAGAGCCACACACGGCGCCGCAGCGGGGTGGATTCGACACGACAGGATAGACTAAAGACGGTCCCAGGCTGGTGATGGGTTGAGTTATGGCACGAGTCAGGCTTTTGTCGTCTAAGCCTCTGAGATACTACGGGTGTTGTGCAGATGGGAGTTCTGTGCACCTCAGAGGTCGACCGCAGCGATCTTTGGTTCTCATATAGTCAGCCCTGTCACAAGGCCAGCTCTTGTCAAGAAACACCGCATTTTGTAGCCTGTGCAGCGTCGGACGAGCCAGCACAGCACCGAGCGGATAGCAAGGTATGCCGTGCGCAGAAATCGAAAAACAAAAAAGGTGCTTCAAAGAGAACAGGTGCTTTCTCGCAGCAGACTAAGCCACCTACTGCTGACATGCTAGCTACAAGAAGCCACAAAGGTCTGAGGAGGTGATAATTATGGATATCCAGTAATGGCCCCACACCATCGTCTTTGCCAATACAACATCAACTATTGCGCCAGAGCTAAGGATCTTGTGTGTGTGAGTGCTTGATCTATCTCGCCGTTGTTGGAGAGCCATACTTTGTCCCTCAAAGGGATGACTGGGTGCGTGCCATTGATGGGTTAGTGGCTCTTATGTCTAAGCCCGCCACTGGCAGTCCGGCTCTAGAAACCGTCACCCGGGGGCGGCGCTACATAGATGCCTTAGTAGATGACGCACGGAGAATTTGTTGGAGTGGGCGGTGACGTCAGGACTACTTCTCCTAAACCGTGGTTCGGTTCACGCCCCGGCAGCGGAGTGATTCGCTTGCTAGTCCTGTTATCGCGCGCCGTGTTCGGAACTGGCTAGTCCTCGAGGTGGTGGAAACGTTACTGGATCACAAATACATCTGGTTCAACTTCTTGACCCAGGTACCGAGTGATCCAGCCCGAGTGGTCAGGTGTTTGGGGATGGCCCACGTAGGGCGCTGAAACGACTGAATCGGGACGCTGCACGTCTGCGTGCAACGCTACGTGAGCAGACGCTCATCAGACTGGCCTGTCGATATTGACGTAGAAGAGGAGTGGTTCCGGTAGGTTATGACGCATATCTTGGATGCTTGGCTGGCCGTGTACGTGTGCATAGTGCGAGGGCGGCTGTGCGATGTTCGATGATGATTTGAGACTGATCAACGGCATCAACCCTACATGACAGGAACGTTTTAAAATAGCCAAAAACACTCGGGAATAATGTACCTTCCCGTTAGTGAAAGAATTTTCGGAATCGGAACAGCAGTTCCGAAGATTATCCTTACATACAAAGTTACATTTTTTTAAAATAATACATTAGACGTAATATCCTCACCTCGGGCACAATGAGCAGCATGTCGTCGTCGTCGGCCGCGCCCGCCGAGCTCTGGCGCTGCGGGGAGCCGGGGATGTTGATGGGCTGCGTGCCCAGGCGGCTGCCGCTGCTGAACGGACAAGCGGATATTAAGGGCGACGTTGCTGACGCGATGGGTATCGATATTTCATCATTATCATCTGCCTGCCTTCTATCAAATATAATGGGGCGACTTCCGGTCTAACCGGATGCAGCTGATACCAGTATTTGACATGGAGCGACTGCTTTTATGATCTCCACAACTAGACACGATAAAACAAAAATAATAATAATAATAAATTAAACTGACTACTGAAATAAAACAGGAACTGAAAAGCGAAAAACAACACGGACTAGGTCCCGCCCGCTTCTAAATGCACTTGTTTTTTTGATTTTCAATCGGGTTATCTTATTTTTTTTTCAGCTGTTCAGTTTAATAATGTGAAAGATTTCACAGACGATTTAACTTCTTGATTTTTTCTGTTTTATACAGTATGTTTGGCTACCCGTTACCGATACTATAAAAATGCCTTGTAATGCCTTGAATGCCTTGTGGCATTAAGTCCGCCTATGTATCACTATTGTACATGAAGTTTAAATAAATAAATAATACTATAAGGGCATATTATATACACATTTCTATCGACAAATACACGTTTATAAATACTCCTAACACCCCGCAAAAGGCAGCCATTTTGTTTCTATAGTCGGCTGACCTAGAGTGTGTTCAATGAAATGCTAATACGAGGGCGGGTCAATAAGTCCGTGACTTTTGGAATAAAACACAGATTTTTTGATAAAAAAATAATTTTATTTTTCAACGTAGTCTCCCTTGAGCTCTATACACTTTGTCCAACGCTTCTCCAATTTTTTTATCCCTTCCAAAAAAAATGATTTGTCGAGGTCCTCAAAATAGGCCTTTGTTTGCGAGATGACTTCATCATTGGAGTCAAATCTTTTTCCACCAAGCCATTTCTTCAGGTTTGGGAACAAGAAGTAGTCGCTCGGAGCCAAATCTGGAAAATAGGGCGGATGAGGGAGCAATTCATAGCCCAATTCATGGATTTTTGCCATGGCAACTGCACATGTGTGCACCCTTGCATTGTCTTGGTGGAAAAGAACTTTTTTCTTGGCCAAATGAGGTCGGTTTTTTTTCAAATCGTCATTGAATCGGTCCAATAAGTTGGCATAATATTCCCCATTGATTGTTCTTCCCTTTTGAAGGTAGTCAATGTGGATTATCCCGCGTGCATCCCAAAAAACAGTCGCCATAACTTTATTGGCTGACAAACCCACCTTGGCCTTCTTTGGCGCCGATTCACCCTTAGAAACCCACTGTTTTGACTGTTGTTTGGTTTCTGGTGTGTTGTGATGGATCCATGTTTCGTCCACGGTTACAAAACGGCGCAAAAACTCCTCCATATTGCGATTAAACAACGCCAAAGCTTCCTGTGAAGTTGTTACACGATTGCGTTTGTGGTCGACTGTGAGCAAACGCGGCACCCATCTTGCGGAAAGCTTTCTCATGCCCAAGTGATCATTCAAAATTGAAACCACTGAGCCATGCGAGATCCCTACGGCTTCCACAATCTCTCGCACTTTCAATCTTCGGTCGGTCAACACCATATCGTGAATTTTTTCGATTGTTTCGGGTGTAGAGACCTCAACTGGGCGTCCAGGACGTTCGGCATCTTCAGTGCTTGTACGGCCACAACGAAATTCAGTAAACCACTTTTTTACCATTGAAATCGATGGTGCAGAGTCCCCATAGTATTTATCAAGCTTAGCCTTGGTCTCGGTAATGGTTTTTTTTCGCAAGAAATAATGCTTAATAAGCACACGAAATTCACTTTTTTCCATTTTCTCCTCAAATTAGTGAGTAGTCTGATAAAAATAGCTGTCAAACACAAACTAACTGACGCAGCAAGTTTAAATTTTGACAGGAGTCAACTGACAGATGCCTGTTGACAGGAGCAGTGTTGCTGTTTCAGTAAAGAGGTCAGAAATTCAAAAAGTCACGGACTTATTGACCCGCCCTCGTATCTTCGAATTTTAGAGACCTAGACACGTGCAAATAATCTTATGCAAGGGTAAACGCTGAGCCTAACTAATGATTAAATAAAATTTCCTGAAAAATAAGCAAAAAGAGCCTAAAAAAAAATAAGAAATTACGAAATTTTACAAAAAAAATTACTTATGTTTTCATTTTTTCTACTCTATTGCAAAAGTTACACCTGAATGTTGCGTAGTTTTTAATGTAAAATCAGAAGTATTTGAGTCAAACTACAAAATTATGTCAAAATATTGATTTAACATCAATTATTTTAAGAATTATAGCCATTTGAATGTAGCCCTGTCACAGCGCATTAAATCTACAATGTTGCAGGTACCCCGTCTTTTGTTTGAGCAGGTAGATAAGGCACCAAATTTAAGAGTGGGAGTGAGACGCAGAACGTAAGTGAGTGAGTGAAGTGGCTGAATAATAACAGCCGCACGGGTCGATCTTCAAGGTTAAGCTGTGATTGCCTAGGTCATTCCGTGGATGGGTGACCATCTATTACATACCGAGTCTCCTCCGTGCCGTCCACTGACTTACTTATCTTACTGGAATCTCACTCCCACTCGTAAATTTGGTGCCTTAGACGACCTTTGTTAGACGACTACAAAGTCGTGTGTATAGTGAAAATATTCAGCTTGGAATGTTTCGCATTAAGTAAATATAAACAAAAACAAACCATATAAACAACGGCTGGTTATCCGACCAAATTCGAATGACTACAAAAAAGCGACGGATTCGTACATATCGATGACCTTTTTTATTAGACGTATTAAACCTAAGCTGTTGTCCGTACAGTCGCGTTCAAACGTTGGCTGGCAATTATATGACCTAATTTTGGGGGCTAATTAAAAAATATATCAAATGCGTCTTGTGACCAAAGCGACTCTTTGCGACGCGATTTCAGCGGATGGCGCGGGGACAGAGTTTGGGGTTAGGAGTATATACAACGCGTAACAGAATAAACGCAATTCCTGAAAATAGTTGGTTCAGAATCGGCTTCTGAATCGATTTCCGAGGTGTTAAATTTTGACGGAAAAATCTTTTAAATAACTTAAATTAGAAACACAGTATCATGATAAATTAATACAATCCTTAATTCAAGGAAATTGAAACCTTAACTCAGAGCAATAAAGGCTACTAAAACGCACGACATTATTTGCAGTTCGCTCATAGCTCATAATACACACACGTAAATAATCAAATAAAGAGGTAATTTAAAGGAATTCCAACTTTATCTCCAATGAGTAAGGCTTATTTGAATACACGACCTAACTTAGTTGGTCATCAGAGTATCCCTATAAAAATAAAATTATTTAATTTGAAGAAATTAAGAACTTATTGCAAAGAGATAAAGCATTTGTCGGCAACCTCTTTGACGGTTATGCGAAATGCCGACACACACGCCGCCGCTACGCCGACTACCTATGAGCCAGTCATCAGCCGGTAGTAATCTAGTGAAGTTGTTCTTTCCGTGACATTCCTGTTTACGCGCGCGATGGCTTTCCGGTATACCAACATACGGAGATGGTGAGGACACTGGCTCGCTGTCTTGATAATGTCGCGTTAGCTTGTCGGGAGTTCAATGACCGTTTTGGCTGCAGTGTGAGCGCTAGGACGATGCTGGCTGCAACTCAGCGACTGAGGGACTCTGGGACGTTCCTTCCTAATACGGCTTTGGACAGAGGGACGAATGTGCGGACTACTCGTCTGTAAGAGCGTATTCTCAACGAACATCCAGAGAAGCAGCACCCCAGTTCAACTGCAGCCACATGTACGTGTGGCGAACGTTGCGTGCTGATGGTGAACACCCATTCCATCTTCGACGGTGTCAAGACGATGCTTACAAAATTGAAATACAATTTAAAAAAGCGTGCAAATAAGTGCATAGAACAAGGCGGTGGTCATTTTGAAACTTTAATGAAAGTGGATCGCAGAAATAGCGCAAATTAATAACCTAAGTGTAAAGTGTAAATAGTCCAGTTCTGTAAGTACCTACTTCTTGCTATCAATACGATTGTATTCTTATCACTGTAAATATTATGATTCAAATCTTTTAAACACGCGGCTCTTTCAATATTTTTGTAGTACAAACAATAAACTGTACCTAAACACGACTTATCAGGGGGTAGTTGATATCGCGAAAGTTACGCATCTGAGATACATTTTTAACCCGCGTGTGCCGCACGGAGTCCGGGCGCTTCGCCCTTCGTTAGTTTCGTAGTTCGGGTAAAAAGTCGCTGTTTTAAAGGCATCCCCGTTACTAAGCCTAAAGTGTTAGATTCGTGTTGATAATTTCACTTAAAATTATCAATCATTACACGGTAAACTCAATTAAATATCAAAAGTTATTCATAATATCAGCCTGTGAGTGTTTAGGTACGTAAAATTCGTTCATTGAACTAAAGCACATCTAATGCCTACAGCTATGGTCAGTTGGCGGGCGCTAGAGTTTGCGTGTCGCGTCGGCCGCTAACATTGCATGAGTGTGTGTGCAGGGATGTTGATGTACATACGTTGTTTTGCGTTTAGTAAGGATAACTATTTTATAATAAAAAAGACTAGGTTTGGCTTAAATTTATTTAATTACGGATGTTGTTTTAGACTTATAATTTAATACTCTAATTGGGGTGTCTGAGGTATTGCGCTTAATCTGTTACACATTGTATAAGCGTGTATATGTCTGAAATGAGTATGTAATATTAACCGGTCATAACACAGTCAAGCACAGTGTTAAAGTGTCGGTAACCGGTAGCCAAACACACTGTATGTGTCGTTTCGAATAACCAACTTTGAATAGTTGTAAACAAAGACATTCTAATATTTACAAGCGATAGACAGGTCAACACGAACAAAATCGCAATCCAATACTTGTCACTACTTAGTAACAAGTCGGTCTGTCTAGTGTCATGCGTCCGCTTGTCAAGTAGCATTCGTGTCGAAATCGAAAATGTTCGGGAATAAAATTTTTATATGATTTTATTCTCAATGTCCGCTCTATAATTCTTTTAAATCTCTTGGGTTATAAACCATAAATGGGCATTCAAAATGATTATATTCAATGTAAACCACAAGATGATTTTCAAATACATATTCAATGATACCCAACTTAACACAGTTCGTCGACTTTTTTTTTATTTTTCACACCACATAGCGTCTGGTTGTCGCCATATTTAATTTTGATTACTGTCATGTCTTTAGTGACACTCAAGATTAAGACAAATCGATTGACGTAAGAATGATTAAAATCAGCCCACGCGTTTGGTCTCTAGAGCGCCACAAAGGAACAAACAAACATATTCAATATGTTACAAAAACCCTGTCCGATCCCTGACGGTATTATTAGGTATCTAGATTAGATTCTATTATTTATGTAGTCCTTTTTGGACAACCAGTAAAAAAAATACCCCGTTAAAAATTAAATTAAATGGACTAAAATGAGGAAACGTACATGGCAGCACAGGAGCGCGAGCGGCGACACTCCGGTCGCTTCTCGTGTAGTGACGTCATAAAAAAACAATTGACGTTCGAACATACTAATGCCGAAGATGGTATTGTCACGTTTTAAAAGTTTGTTAGTTTTTAGGGAAATGGTAGCAATTATGGCACAAAAATGAGGTTTTAAAATTTATTCAGCTATGCGTGATCATACATAAAAAAATATGTGTGGAATTGAGAACCTCCTTTTTTTTTCGTTGGTTAAAAGTCCATGACGAAAAAATAGGTCATTGAACGCAGGTCTGTTGTTTCACTAGCTAATTAAATTGGTCCTGTCGAGCTTAGAGCACTCTTGTGACTTACTTGTGCGGCTGCGAGATGGCGTGCGCGGTCGCGAGCTGCGGCCTGCGGTCGCCGCCCACCACGCTGTCGGAGCTGGACTTGTGTAGGTCTTGCGCCTGCGCCGCCGACGACGACGAGCCGCTGCGCGAGCGCGGCGAGCAGTCGGAACCCTGGGACAAGATTATAAATGTGGTTTGTACAAACGTACTGATGCCACCATCGAACTGGCGACGAGCGGAGCGGTACCCACACCTCCAAGATTCGACCCGTCTCAGGAGAGTCGAGAGACGCACGTCGACTCTCCTGTCCGCTTTGGTGGAAACCGGGCCTCACACTGACCTGATGACCGGTAAATGTTAGAGACTTACATTTGCCGAATAGGCTGAATTATGTATTGAGCTCACCACGTCCTGTCTCGAGTCACCGATGCCGCTGGAGGCGGAGGAGGGCGGGTGGGAGCCGTGCGGCCCCGCCCCCGCGCCGCCGGCCCCGCCCCCCGCCCCGCCCCCGCCCGGCGACAGCAGCGCCGCCACGTCCTGCAGCGGGGACTCCAGCAGGTAATCCCAGTTCATCTGTGAACACGACGTTCGAGGGCGTTAATAAGGGAACTATAATGCAACACCCGTTCAGCATCATTCGGATCCAGCTTGTCCCTTTGCTGCGCTCCTCCAGCGAAGCCCTAAGCCGGCGCTCGTACCCCACAGGGGGTGTACTCAGCGCGCAGTTGCTAAGTTTTTCAGTTTTTGCCCCTGGCTGGAGCCCTTACTCTCAAGGAAACCAAAGGGTAGTCCGGTTAATCAGAGGCCAGCCTCATGGGTTGACCTGCGAGAATTCATGCAAAAAAAAACGCCCTTTGAAGGAAGATTAAGTGGTTGTGTCGTTTTAGCTGCACGGCTAATGTGATGACGCGAACGGAGGTATGGAAGAAAAGGACTGCTCTATCCCAATTTTATTGGGATAGAGCAGGTGGACAACGGTGCTGCCGAGCCTGTGCGATTCCGTTTCCAGTAGTAGCCGACCTGGTTCTGCATGCGCATGACCCAGCTGACGTCGCCGGTGGGCGAGCGCACGTGCACCTCGGCCCAGCCGGCGCACCAGCACGGGCACTGGCCCGCCGCCGCCAGCTCGCCCACGCGCGACCACGACGTCTCGTCCGTGTCCTGCGACGACCCAACACAAAATCAATCGAATACAAAATGAGCAGGCTCTTAAGAAACTAACAAAAATAATGCAGTTTTAAAGCTATGACAATGGTCTATTCCGTTACACTACACTGCCTTCATTCTTCATCAATTTTATTGCAGTGGTTCAATTCTCCCTAAGTTGGAATCGCGAGCAAAAACTGCTCTTCATTTATAGCGATAACACGGTAGCCCTGGAATGACAGAGCTAAGTGACATTCAAATGAAACACCTACGTTAACGACAATTGGAACCGTGCACTTAAGTGAAGTTGTTACGATTGGATAGCTAACAAGAGCATAGGAACTCACCACTTCTTTGGAGATCCTCTCGAAGTGCTGCGAGAACTGGTTGAGCACCGCGACCAGCGGGTCGTTGCTCTTGTTGTTCTCCGACGAGTTTTGTCTGAAATTATTACATTTCAATGTTACTATGTGACGCGGCAGCGAGAGGACTACGTGCCGGTTCTATGTATATGTGGACGTGCTATATGTGACGCTAAGATATTAGCATTAAACAATATGTGGAGCGTTACAAAATGATGTTACTGCAACATGGTCAAAATGTAAATCCATTCTCTGTAATGTTTATTTTACAATGATTATCAAACATGCTTCTAGTCAAACACTATCTGGAATAAATGATTTAAGCGCATACAGCTGGCGCTACCTAA
This sequence comes from Noctua janthina, assembly GCA_963576755.1. NCBI lineage: Eukaryota > Metazoa > Arthropoda > Insecta > Lepidoptera > Noctuidae > Noctua > Noctua janthina. The sequence continues at coordinate 596,269 of OY755055.1, read as the reverse complement.
TGCAACAGCACTTACAGTGGTCGATAAAATACCTATGCACACAGAAAATGAGGTGTAACATTCCGATGATAAAACGACACCGCTAGTGGTAAGTCTAGCCAAACAGAAAGAGAAGTAGGCAGCAGAGAGATGCGATGTAGTGCGGTAGGGTGCGGTGTGGGGTGCGGGGTGTGGGGTGCGGGGTGTGGTCGCGGCACCTGGAGGCGTGGCCGCTGGGCAGCAGCGGCTCGGACATGCTGAGCGACGAGCACGACGTCTCGGCGGAGCGCGAGTGCTGCAGCGAGTACTTGCTGTAGCTGCACACACGCGGCACGCGTCACACGCAGGGCTACTCGAATGTGCCGTGCGCTACCCTACTCCTACGTGATCCTCATCACACTATCTATACTTGCATTCAGAATCTTACATGTCATCGCAACTTACTCAACTGACCACTTTATTCAGTGCTATAAGTTGATTTTGAGGTGCCAATTGTAATCGTTCTAAATTGATTTTAGTTGCAAAAGAGTTGAAACTTTCTCTTGTATGATATAAGATTCTGAATACAAGTGCACATGATCGAGGGCCGGGAAGGTGACATCTAAGCGACTCGTTCCGCGAACAACAGTCATGACCATCAAGTATTCTACTACAATTCGGGAAACAATTTTGAAAGCCTTGTAAAGTACAAGCTGCTACGAAAAGTCAATACAGAAACAAATTTAAACGTCATTCGTATAGAGTAATCATTCGAGTAACCCAGTGGTTAGTGTATAGAAGAGCAAGCGTTAGTCACAGCACGGTATCGGTACTGTATGCTGTAGTACGGGTGGTACTGTTAGTAGTGCGCAGTCCCGAGGGCACTGACACGAGGTGCCACACACCGGTCCAGCTGACCAGTACAATGTATTGTTGATAACCTGCTAACGAGCTCCCATATTGGTGAGGCGTTTATACAGCTTTTGTTACTTGTCATTTTATAACAGCGTGGATCTTGGAGTGTAACGCATGTGAATTGTTAAGGTTCCATTTTTTTATTTGCCTTAAAAATCACCCGAGTCTAATGTTTTGTTTAATTGACATCGCAAAGCTAAATATTAAGGAGAGCCATTTTACGAAAGGCATCTTCGTCTGGCCTGTATTTATGACTGGTAATTAATAATAACAAGTTAAATAATACGTTTTTAAAGTGGCATGGTCCCTAACACTACGTATAGTAAACACGGTGAATAACCCGTTGTAAGTGTTAATGATACTGGTAATCACGTCTGGAATGTGACAGCCGTCAACAAACATTCGAGTCATCACTATCAAGTCAGTAACTCTCATACAACAATTCAATACTCTACCAACACCGGCACATCGAGTATAAGAAATGGTTTAGTTTTCAGTAGAGTGTTGTCTCTGTCACTCGTACATGTGTGACTCTGGGCGTAGCCAGGCGGGGGGGGGGGGGGGGGGACTGCGTGAGCTCCTCTACCACAGACGACTCCCTGGATACGGAGACGGCTGTTCAAGGCTTTATCTCCAAGGTGTTTAGACCCCTTGCGTAGCATTTAATAAAAAGGTTTAATTTAGTGTTAACAGTTTTTCAAAAGTTGTAAGTGCCTTTCTTAGTCAGTGCTGAACCTCCCTTCTCTTATTTTGCTTTTACAATTTGGGATTGCCCCCCCCCCCACCCCGAAATAAAGGACATTGGCTAATTTTCTATGAAATCTGGGCGCAAGATTGATACAAATGAAATATATCTCAAATATTAGTTATCATTAGGACTTCACTTCATTCTAAAATAACAAGGCCCTACGCGACCGGAGAATAGAAATAGAGCCAATAAAATATGCTATTTTTTTTCCAATTATTATTTTTCCAAAGATTTGACCAAATGTTCTAACTAATATACATAGTTGAACAAGCGCATTCTGTTACACAGCCTTAATATAACTTGACGATTCTACCACTTCGCCAGATCAGCTCGGATTAATAACTGTGTGCTAAGCTTAGCTGTTGTTTTCAACATGATTTACTTTAAAAACAAATTACTGTTGTGGTCAAATCCTCAACAAAATACAGAATATTGCAACATGTTCAATCAGCCCTAACTCTGCTCTCCGGCTATTACGATACTATTTGCAACCGTGTGAATTGGAGATCCCAGTATGAGCTTTGATTTTTAGATCAATATCAATTCTGTTGGTCTCACGCCAGTTTTGAGCGAGACCCTTTCTGGCTACGACTTTGGTGTGACAGTCTCTTTGTAAAGCTCGATGCGCTATATTTACGGCCGGTACGGTATTATAGGTCTCAGTGCACTTACCGTTTAACTTCGGGCGGGTTGCTCTGTGAAGGCGTCGCCGTTACTTGCAATTGGTTGCTTGTCGCGTGTGTTTGGTTTTCGCTTACTCCATCGTTCACTTGTACCTGGGAAGGAAGAAGTGGCTTGTTAACTAATATTACTTTAAAACAGTGGTCTAAGATTTTATCTCTTACAGCAGCACCTCAACAACAATCTTATTGTAAAGACATAATAATAATAAAGATCATCAGCACTAGCAGCTTAGCTAGCCAATAGAAACAGCAGAGCAGTCATAAGCAAACAACATTACCCTCCTTCTGGGTTAGTCGGGTAAATAATAGTGAATGGGCTATGAAATGGAGCAAGTGTACTCCTGAGCACGTGTGCCAACCGCGATGCAGCAGGAGCCCTACCACGGGCGGTACTACCCTGGCACGGGCGGCAGGGGCCCTAGAACGGGCAGCAGTGACCCTAGCACGGGCGGCAGGGGCCCTAGCACGGCCTGCAGGGGCCCTAGAACGGGCAGCAGTGACCCTAGCACGGGCGGCAGGGGCCCTAGCACGGCCTGCAGGGGCCCTAGAACGGGCAGCAGTGACCCTAGCACGGGCGGCAGGGGCCCTAGCACGGCCTGCAGGGGCCCTAGAACGGCCAGCAGGGGCCGTAGCACGGGCGCGCAGTGTTAATGTTACGTAAATACGTCATTTTGGAATCGAAAATGCAATTATCTTAAATTGTTGGCAACAGACACAATCAGTATCGTCCATAGATATGTATATTATACACTAGCGACCCGCTCTTGCTTCGCACATCGCCACCTGTCGGGTCCAAAACTATATAAGCCTACATTTTAGGTAAAGCATCTAGCAGTAGAGCGGTGAAAACTGCGTTCAAATCCATGCAGTAGTTTTTGCGTGATATCCGTGCAAACACACAGACTAAAATTAAAAAAAATGTTGTTTTGGCTTTTGTTGCTCTAATAAAGACCCTATATTTTTAAGGTTCCGTAGTCAACAAGGAAAGAAAACCCTTAGTAGTTTCGCCATGTCCGTCTGTTTGTCCGCAGTTTAGCTCAAAGTCTCTTAGTACTAGAAAGCTGTAATTTTTCATGAATATTCAGATTAGTTACGCCGACAAAGTGGTAAAATAAAATCTCGAAAGTATACGCTACGGAAGTTGAAACTAGGGATGATTTAGTCCAACGCATTGAGGCGGCCTTCATGACCATCAAAGCAGAAATGGGTTTACGCACTACTACATAACAGTCGAGATAAGACGAAGATGTCGCTTGTTTTTCCAGATTTGTAAATGGGTATTTATTAAATAAATTATTATTTTTTAATTTTCTTTTTCATTTCAAGTTCGAGGAAAGTTAGAACCCTATGTAAGAAAGAGAAACGAGATTGCGTAAGAGTGAGATAACAGTATCTACCTACTTACAGCATTATTTATGCGAAAACTAGTGTTTTATCCCGAATATGGAATAGCTTGATGGTGCATCCCAATACACAAATTTAACGAATTAGCGAAGTTATTAAATTCTTTTTTTAGCATATTGCATACCGTTGGAAAGAGGACAGACTAGAGAACTTTTTAAAAGATTTCAAAGATCTCGATCGCTTTTAGTTTTTTTTTATAGCAATTTAAAGTTGAGTTTTAAGTATATTTTTTCTTTTTCCAAAAGCTTTGTAAGTTATTAAAAAAAAAACTAGATGTTACTAGCAAGTAGTTTTGAATTTGATAGAACCATACAACAGTAAATATAAAAATTAATATAATTAAAATGTAATTTAAAGATAACACTAATAACTTATTTTTTAACTTAAGCTTTAATGTTAAGTTTGGGATTTTTCCAAAATAAAAATTAGAAAGTTGTGATAAAATACCGGTGTGGCCTAGAGTGAGTTCTTGGGCCTGAAGAGATATCAAATGACCTCTCCATTCGGCCAATTCAATTTGGTAAACGATGCACCCTGTATAATGAAATTAAAAGGAAAACTATCACAGCTAAGTAGGCTTTACAAGTTTACGAGTAATAGTCGACCAATTTATAAAATGTACTTGGATAACATATGTTCCTAAACATAATGTATGGGAGCACAGGTTTTTCAACTGCAAATGTATGTTTGTTTTTTTATTATTACAATAAAAATCATTGTTCGGAGGCAAATCCGCATATTTTGATGGGCGAGTACGAAACCCTACAATGTGCGTGGCGCGACACGCACATGGTCTGTTTTTTTTCAATATCTTCAATGTACAGACATCGGCCTGTTACAATTTTATTATATGTATAGATATGCGAAACGAGTATGTTATAATATTTTTATACGCAAACCCTGCGTAGGGAACTATAGCTGTTTTGACATGGAAAGAAAAATTCTAGTGCGAGCAGGGTTTGAACCTGCGACCTTCCGATTCAGTACACCGGATGTCTTAACCAATTAGACAATCGCACCCTGCTCAGTATGTTATAGTTTTAAAATCGATGTATTTACGTAACGTTTACAACGCGCGCTCGCGCTAGGGCTTCAGGGGCTAACGACTCCTACGTCTTAATTACTCCTTTTATACAACATATAAATCTGTTTATTATTGAATACGTGTCACAAAGTGTATTATTTTCAGAATATGAAGTCAACATTTACTTTCAGAATTTGAAGTCAAATACTAAAAGTCATGAATAAATAAAAAAACTTAGATGTATAGTTCGTTGCAAATATCACATCAGAAAGTGTCGTTGATTAATCAAATTTAAAAATAAAACCAAAAAGTCACTAGTTCTGATTGATTAAACACAAATTCGAACTTACACCGATCACATAAGGTTGTGTTTTAAACGCGAGCAACGTGCGTTGCTCGCGTTTATTTAATTCAATTTCCGGAAAACCGCGGCTGTCACCAGCAGTGGAAAAAAGGTACATTCGAACTTGTGCATTCTTTATCTTCGGATGGTTTTAAGTCGCTGAGTGTGTATCTTGGGTGTTTTTATACAAAAGCTAAATGTGAACAACATCGCGTACCTGCACGGTGACGGGCACGGAGTTGACGACGGCGCCGTCGTTGGTGTCGCTGGCGAGCGACGCGCCGTTGTTGTTGCTGTTGTTATTGCTAGTGTTGTTGCTGTTGTTATTGCTAGTGTTGTTGCTAGTGTTGGTGCTGTGGCTGTTGTTGTGCACCGACAACGGCGGCAGCGGCGACGACACACTGTCCGCGTGCTGCTTGCACAGGACTGCACACCTGTAACACACCATCATTGCACAAAACTTGACAAATAAGTAAAGGGAAAACAAATGACACAAAAATCGCGAGAATTTGGATTGTCATATACTTATGAAATTGACCGGAAAAGAACTGAAGATACTGACACAACTTGCAGAGCAAGCAAGCTGCGGCACTGGGCCTGTCACATTTGTCGAAAGACTGAATGGTTGAAGGAAAACATAAGCCCTGAAGTGGCGACTGCGTGTCTCCGAGCTCCATACACGACCTTATGAAAGGGGCTGGGTTACACTGGATGCAGAAGGCGCAGGATAGCTTGTTGCGACGGAACGTGGGAGTAACCTACGTCTAGCACTGGAATGCGCGACAATGAGATAGCTGATAAAAAAAAAATCAAAGCTTTTATTTCAAGTAGGCCAGTTACCTTTACTTTTGAATTGTCGAAACAAAGACAACAATGAAAAGTAGCTACAGTCCCTGTCACAATGCATAAAAACTGTGAAAGTACTGTAGTTGCCCATTCTATAACGTAGATCTCTATGGAGAAGAACGGGCAAGAAACTCCATGGACACTCTTTTAAATTAGAATACTTTTACAAAACATTGGTTACATCATTCATGTTGAGATAGTACATTATGTGAGAACGATGTAGCAAAACACGAGTACGTGAGTACGTTAAAAGTGTCCATAGTAAAAACAATTCGAAAATAAAATAATTAATTCAAATAAGCCGTGGCAACCAAGAGATGACCAGTCACAACTGACAGCGCCCGTTCACGAACATGACGCATGTATCAGCACCATTCAACTCAACCATTCTGAAGGGAACTAAATGATCAGACACACGCGCCACCATCAGCGAGACATTTGAGTAAGCATTACATATTCCTAACCGCCAGGGCACATTCAAGTCAAGAAAAGACGTAGGTTTCCAGCGAATGACAGCTTTCTAGTACATAGTACTCACACAACATATTGGCCATACTTGTAATATGCTTGCTTAGATAGTGTGCGTTTAATGTATGTTTTAAATTTCGTTTCATTAAGTTCAAGAATACTTTGTGGAATTTTATTATGGCATCTAAAACAGTACCTCATGAAATATGAGTCTACTTTAGCGAGTCCGAAGCCTGGCTGAACTAATCGGTCTTTATTTCTATTACCGTAATTGTGTCTGTCACCTCTTTTATTAAAAAAATATGTAGATTTTTTTTATATACAATATGTTTTCGTAGAAATATTGACAATGTACCGTCATGATGTTAATTTCCTTAAACAGTTCCCTTAGAGAATCACGCCTACGAAGATTATATATAGCTCTGATGGCTCTTTTTTGCAGAATTAATATAGACTCAATGTCTGCAGTACGTCCCCTTAGCAAAATGCCATAAGACATTACACTATAAAAGTAACTAAAATTGACCAGTCTAGCGGTATCTACATCAGTATATTGACGGATTCTTCTAATAGCATATGCTGCTGAACTTAGCCGCCCCGCTAGAGATGTTAAATGAGAACCCCATTGTAGCCTTGAATCAAGCGTAATCCCCAGGAAAACTGTTTTATCTACAAATTCAAGCTTCTCTTTATTCAATACTATATCACAATAGCTACTTTTAACATTCGGTAAAACAAATCTTATGCATTTCGTTTTTTTTTTCATTTAATACTAAATTGTTTGCTGTGAACCAGTAAGTAGGGCATTATTCACGTCATCTAGATTTTGGGTCCGTCTATGTATCTTAAAAATTAGGGAAGTGTCATCAGCGAATTACACCATATTTTGAGGTCGGTTTTTCAATAAATAGGGTAGATCATTTATATATACTAAAAAGAGGAAAGGACCCCATATTGAGCCTTGCGGAACCCCCTTTTTTACTTTTAAACCCTGTGAATTAACACCATTTATTTGAACTTGTTGTTGTTTATCATTCAAATAAGATTTTATCAAACTAAGTGTAAGTTTACCTAGTCCGTAATGCTCAAGTTTCAAAAGTAATGATGTGTCGTGATTTACGCATTCAAATGCTTTGGAGAGGTCACAAAATATTCCCTTGGCGTCTTGGAACTCTTGCCACGCAGTAAAAATGTGCTTTAATAAGGTTACACCGGTGTCAGTTGTACAACGTCCCTTGGTGAAACCATACTGTTGATCGTGTAAGATTCTGTTGGTGTTAAAATTATTAAGCATTTGATTCAGCATTACCTTTTCAAACAGCTTGCTAAAAACTGGCAACACGGATACAGGTCTATTTGTAGTTTTACTATCTTCGGATTTGAACAGAGGTATGCCTTTACTGTATTTATAGAATCAGTTATTAACCGTAGACTAAGAAACCGCCCAAAATGAAGTAGATAGCCGACTTACCGATCGCACAGTCCTTGTTTGATGGAGTTCTGCAGACAGCCCGACGTGGTGATGGTGACGAGCTTGTGGCCCACCAGCCATGTCATCGCTTGCCCGCCGCTGAACAGGAACTCCGCCGTGTCGGTCCTGCAACGTTCGCAGCGTTAGGGTACAGTATGGAGCCAGGTCCGTGACCGGCACTGCGCATACCTGTGCGGCTTGACGCTGCAGGGCGTGGACGTGTAGCGCGCCAGCAGGTCCAGGCAGGTCTCGGTGAGCTCCACGTGGAAGGCGGCGGAGGCCGAGCCCGAGCCGCCCAGCGGCGCGCGAGACACGGCGCGCGAGCCCTGACCCAGACAAGACACGAGTAACTCTATTATTGCCAGCTTTTATGTTGATTCAAATAATTATAAAGCGACCGCATAAAAACATGGCTTTACGGAGTAATAATAATTCATATCATCAATACTACCCTCTAAGTTCATTTAATCCCATTGAATGACTTTTTCATGAAATAGCCATGTCGTATAGGTAATAGTCGGAACCGACATCTTTTACACACATAGCGTCAGTATGTGCTAAACCCTCAAGTTTTAAAATGTTACACTGCTACAACATTGTTACGAATAATCTAAAGAATACTTCAATAAGAGTTCATTTTTTCGATTTGGATTCAAACCATCGCATCACCGAACGTCGTCATATGCTTACCGGAGTTTGACGAACTAGCCAGCGAGCTCATATGAATTGCGATAAAATTTTTATCAACTATCGTCCGAGTCACTTTATCTTTAGGTCTCTGTCTGATCGATAGATGTTATAATTTGAGGGTATTCATTAATTTACTTACGTTTTCTTTATAAAACTAATCCATACCCTCAAGTTATAACTACAACGTTTGATATGCATATAAGTTTACTTAAAACGACGAAGACTAAACGACTACGATTTACCCATTATTTTTTTAAATGATTTCTTTTTGTATGAGATCAAAAATAGTTGTTCTGTATGAATGATAATAAAATAAGATAAACTTTGATCAGTTTAATAATAGCAATAATAAATATTATTAAAGTATTTTATTTTTCTTGATTTTTAAATTCTTTATAAATATTACTAAAACAAAATAGAAAAATACTTTATGTAAAAAATATAATGCATGACAAAAAGGACATTTCGGGCCTAGAATTTGAACCTCCAACCGGACGCACGGCAAGCGGTCTTAAAACCTCCGGTCTATTTATACGTTGAATAATTTTTCGTAAACGTTAACACTATTATTGCTTGTCGTTCTAAACGATAATAAAAGTATTGACGTTTTATTGAAAAAATAATAATAATATTAAAAGACTTTTAAAAATAAATACTAACTTGGGCCTATCATGGATTTGAACGCACATGTCACAGCTTAATGAAGCTCTGTGTGCGTTTCTTAAGCGAGAACATAGTTGTTGTAAAACGTATTCTCGTTTCGTTGGAGCAGACAGTGGAAATGTTTCAAAATGTATGTTTGTGATACATATACACGAATACTTTTAGGTCGTTCTGGAACCGAAACACAGTAACTCCAGTCGAGTAATAGTTACTATTGGCATATTGTTTTTTTTTTTTATGACGTCTAATATAGAAGTTAGAAATTTATCACATTTTTTCTGTCATTCGAGTTAAATCTTAGTAGGGCTCCCACTATTTCATTCATAAACGCAATAACGTACGCGGTCCGCTCGATGATGACGTAGCGCGGCTCAGCTGTGCGTAAATTCGTCCGACGTCCATTGACCCGCTCAACTGCGAGTCAGTTGAGCGGGTCAATGGACGTCGGACGAATTTATTAACCGACTGCAAGTAGTATTTCATTTCAGGTCCGATTAAGGTTGGTGTAGGTTCATTTACCTACATCATTTCTCGTTCGTATCAGAAGCACGGCACGGTTTTTACCACTATCACATCCCTTTGTTAACGAGAGAAATTAATTGGCATTTAATTCACCACTCTCGCATCACGAAATCACTACTACTCGTACCTATTGAACTAGACTCCGACACGACGACAGTACGCTTGGGAATTAGGCCTTAAATCGAGTGTCGACCAATCAACCTACCTACCTGATTCATAAAATAATACTGCCTAAAACATTTTTTTTGCGGTAATGCTGGCGGCTGTTACAAACGCAGACAATTCGCACAGAAAAATGACTCGTTTCGTCTGTCGAATAGAGTTCATTATTAGTTGTATGTATTATTAGGTATTGGAGGTATTAGGTTGGAATTAAGACCTTATTTTAATAAAGTGAACCGTGTTTCGGTTGTGCATCTTTGTACCAGTCAGGTCGGACACGAGACAATAGGTTTCTCAGAATAATTTTAGTAAACTGCGTATTTTACTTAGGTACCTAGTTTGGGTAAAATTTATAATTTTCACCGTTTACGGTTAAGAAATAAAGTCTAAATTCGCTTTTCGTATTTTTATTTGTGTACCAATTTATCTATCGCGTAGGTACCTATTTGCGCGACCGATCCTTTGGCTAGAACGGTATACATAACATCATGCCTGTTATCCCCGAAGGGTTTGGCAGAGGTGTACCTAATGGTACACCCACATTTTTCGCCAGTTATGTTTAATTCCCATGTAATAAGGGGCGAGCTTATTGCCATCAACCGGGCACAAATTCATACTAAATATTTTATTTTTGTTTATGTAGGTATCTAACGCATCGGCATCTTTTGTTTTCAAGACGGTGAAGGCACGGTAAACACTTTTTTAATAATTTACACTTCCCTGTATCGAAGCAACTGAGCAAAATGGAGTCCACTTTGCTCGATACACAAACGGGCACGTTTAATCACATTGTCTTTTAATTTTCCTAATGTGTATCTGTCACTTTTCACTATCGCACTTCTTAACTCATCTCGAGTAGTATGCTCCTCGAAATAAACTAGTATTTTAATTTCGGACCACAAATAAAAATCCAGTGGTGTTAAGTCAGGGCTCCTTGCGGGCCAAGCCACAGGGCCACCACGACCTATCCACTGCTCACCAAACTCACTGTTAAGGTACGCACGCACTGCAGGATGGTGGAGGTAAAGGGAACTTGAGGGTCGGTGATTCCACGTGCGCGCAGTGAGTTCAGGTGTTCCGGCTGAGCATAAAGTCGTCTAGCCTCTTCCAGGTTATTGTGCGCCATCCCATAAAAATCCACCATTGCCCAATACTCCACATTGGAGTACGTGTATTGCCGACTCATTTTTAACATGTTATTAAGTTGCGCGTGAGTGACCGAACACGAACCGCGCGACGGCTAGACTGTGTAAGCCTGGGGTGGGGGCGTGGCTTACGGATCAATGAATGGATTTTTCAATGGGTACCGTTCGCATGTGTTGCCGATCGTGAATACGTTTTACACACACATATGCATTTACCGCAAGGAAGCGTTACTTCGAGTTCTCATTATTTCACAAAAAAAACATTAAATTAAATTTTTCGTGATTTTTTTTATTTTTTGTTTTTGAAAAAAATAGTCCCAATCGTTTCGAAATCGATGATTGAGTTTATGGCTTTCGGTTCCAGAACGACCAAAAAATAACCGTGTATTGTAACATTGTCAGAATAAAAGCTTGTTTTTAAAACAAATTCTCACCAGACTTGAGCTGCGCTGCCTGTTGGAGGAGTCCTCGTTGGCACTCTGGAAGTGGTTGCTTTTGTACTGCAGCTGCTCCTCGAACGGCATGATGATGTAGTTGTGCAGGCCCTGAGGGGAAGTGATCAGTCAGTTAGCAGAGCGCCACAGGTTGGAGTAGGGCAGCAGGATATACTGGTCCAAGTGTTACTCACATGTATAATAAAGCGCACAAAGTTCCGTCGGTAAGACAGGCGGCACTTGAGGAACCACGCGGCGATGACGTGGTGTGCGAGAGACACCACGTAGTGGTTGTAACGCGACGGGTTGGTGTAGGGCAGCAGGATGGCGAACACTGACATGTACTGGTCCTCCACGAACGACGCGAACACCTTCGGCAGCCGCGTCAGTGCTGCAGACATACAATACAAAGTGTAAACGGACCCTTCACGAAGCCGTCAACCAAGCATTCTGTAGATCAAACTAAGTAACCCTAAGCATTCTTATTGCTGGGAAACAACTTCTTTTAGGGGTGAAAATTCATGTTTTACGGTAAAACTCACTGTAACGCACTCAAAACATTGTGCTGATGACTACATTTAATAGTTAACGGGTCATGGAGGCATTTAAAGTTAAGTTATAAACTTAAAACTATTAAAAAAAAAAACATAAAAAAATTGGAACTTTGACCTCCAATATCTCCGTAACTAGAAGGTTCCCAGGTATGGTCCAGAACAAAAAAATAATCACGAGTGCGAGGCAAACAAGTGCCTTTCGGCTTCGTTAGGGGTCTATTGACACCCTTTATGTATGGGTTTTCGTTGAAACCGATAAAAATAAACACCTTAAGCCAAAGATCCGATAGATGTAAGTCGCAGTAAGTTACTGAGCATACCCTATTACTCCACATACTCTTTGGGCAGAGGCATGCGAACTAACAGTCCCGGGACTGCTAGTTCTCATGATCCAGAGCTTGATCTTAAGTCCTTGGACGTCGTTTCTATCGAGCTTACCTCACCATTTTGTTAGAGGGCTGCCGTGAAGCCTTCTGGCTTTGTTAGGGCTCCACATCGTGGTTAATTTGGTCCACAGCTTATTGGGCATACGGCAGATATGGTCAGCCCTGTCCCACCTCCAGCTGAGCAGCTTTAGCAGAGTGCAATTAGCCAAAAAATACTCAAGAGGTGGATCGAAGTTTAGTAGTGATCGGATTTTCAGGGGAATTTTTTTTATTGAGTTCGTAGAGATGCGGAGTAGAAAGCTAAAAAAAATTCGTCGCTCGCGACTTTATTTTTTCAATTTCCTTTTGAATTTTTTTTTTTTCGTTTCTAAATAATTTTAAATTCGACGAAATTATAATGTGGTGTAATAGTGTGACCTATGTGTATCCATTAAATGAAAATTTGGTCTGTTAATTTGTTCATTGTTGTCGATGGAATGCCTATGTCAAGTTTTTGTTGAAAATGTCCTGCAATTATTTTTAAAATACCGGATTTTAAGACTTACGACTTTTTTTGTAATTGTAACTGACACTTTTTCACGGATAATTGGACATAAAATGTTCAAGAAAACCACATTCATGAGTGTAGAGACTTAAAACTCCTTTCGCAAATATCAGAAAACCATCATTGTTAAGGAAGACATTTCCAAATGCTTGTATAAAACTCAATAAACAAGTTATTGATCAAATACTCATTTAAGTAGCTATCTAATGAGGTATAATAACTAGAAAAATATTGGTATCGGTATTGGTATTAAATGGGGTGCAGAGACCCAAGCTTAAAACTAATCCTAGATAGAAATTGTGAGCAATGGTTACGTCATAATTACGATTATGACGTAACCATTGCTTACAAAAACAAACAAACAAACTCTTTAGCTATATAACATTAAGTATAGATTAAACAAGTGTACCACTATGTTTTTATGGGTCAATAAAAGGCATTTTTAAGAAATAAAAACAGTTTTGTTTTTCTTCATCATCATCATCATCCACAGCCCGATTTCACCCACTGCTGGGTATAGGCCTCTCTTTGCTTGTGCCACGCTCCGCGGCTTGTATCAGCCTCATCCAGGATATTCCTGCGTTGGCAACAATTTCGTCTGCCATCTCGCAGCCGGACCAACATTTCCCTTTCCATTCCTTGGGCGCCACTCGGTCACAGCTTTACTCCACCTGCCATCACCGCGCCTTGCTAGGTGCCCTGCCCAACTCCATTTGAACGTTTGGAACTCGGTCTATTAGTGTTATGCCGAGCATGGAACGCTCCATGGCTCTCTCTTTACTACTCTGAGTCTGTACACAGCCTCCTGTGAGAGCGTCCACGTCTCTCTTTGAGGCGGCAAGCCGCCCACTACCTGAACGCGCCCCAAAAGGTGATAGCCATAAGGCTAATCCGGGGGTACCGCACGATCTCCGGCGAGGCGGCTAGCCTCCTTGCCGGATTGCCGCCATGGGATCTGGAGGCGATAGTCCTCGCGCGCCTGCATGAATGGCGCGCGGAGGCACTACGTCGGGGGGAGACTCCGCTGCCGCGGCAAATTGCCGCTCAGCGGACAGACCTCCGGCGTGATCTCATGGCGACATGGAGAGAGCGACTGTCGCAACCCCGTGCAGGGCACGCCACCATAGTGGCGATAAGTCCCCTCTTTGAGGAGTGGCTAGAGAGGCGCCACGGCGCCCTCACCTACCGTCTGACGCAGGTCCTCACCGGACACGGTTGTTTCGGGAGGTTCCTGCACCGAATCGGGCGGGAGGAAACGCCCGGGTGTTTCCACTGCGAGGATCGTCCGGAGGACACGGTGGAGCACACCGTGGAGGTCTGCCCTGCTTGGGCGGAGCACCGCCGTGTCCTCATAGCGGCGATTGGCGGCGGCAATCTCTCGCGTCCGGCCTTGGTTCAAGCCATGGTCCGGAGCGAGAGAGAATGGGAAGCCGTCACCTCCTTCTGCGAAGCAGTCATGCTAGTGAAGGAGGTGGCAGGACGTGAGAGGGAAAGAACCTCACGTCCCAGCCGCCGCGGGAGACGCCCTGGGCGTCGGGGGTCACGTGGTGGCTTCCGACCACCGTAGGCGCTGGCCTGTGGACGGCGAGTTATGGGCTAGCTCGCCGTCCGGCCGTCTTATGACGACAGGCTGTGTCGACGGCGCGTTCGTGTTCCACGCGCGCCTCAAAGAGATGTCAGCAATCAAGTAGGGGTCCGCATGGGCCGATGCCTGCCAGGGCTGCGGGACTGTTCGAAAGAGATACCGTGGCCCTGGAACACAAAGGGCAGAGAAGGAACATGGATGGGTTTTAGTCAGTACAAGTCTGACACTCCCCTCCGCTCCGCCCAGAGTGGGGGGGGTCATTTGATGATTTCCCATCCGGAAAAAAAAAAAAAAAAAGCGTCCACGTCTCAACACCGTACGTCGTGGGCAGAACACAATGATTATAGATACGGGTCTTCAGGAAGTGTGGAATTTTAGCTGATTTCAGAATGTCCTCCAGTTTGCTGAATGCAGCCCATCCTAGCTGGATTCTTCTCGATATCTCCACTGCTTGATGCTCCTTGCCGAAGGAAAGAATATGGCCAAGATAGACATAACGGTGACCCTTCCCCAACCTTTCGTTTTCGTTCTTGTCTCTGTAATCTTCGTCTAAGCCATATTCATCCTAAGACCTACTTTGAAAGAGGCATTATGAAGATTTTGAAGCATCTTCTGGAGATCCTCGAAGTTTTCAGCAAAAAGCCAGAGGTCATCTGCAAATCTTAAGTGAGACAGCTAAGGTTTTAACGAAATGTAATGATGTTTTCAAGGACTGCTGTGAAGAGTTTCGATGAAATGGTGTCACCCTGTCTCACTCCCCGCTTGATCGGTACGGGTGTGCATGTAATCCTGTAGAGTGGCCATGGTGAATAGTCGGTTTATCCCTATTGTCAGTACTCACTGGACAGGAACTCGAGCATGGGACTGGCGATGGCCTTGGTGTCGGAGATCTTGGACAGGTCCAGCAGCACCTCGGGCAGCATCTTCACCATCGTCTCGCGTGTCTCCAGCGTGAAGATCGTCAGCGCGTTGATATACGGCTGCGGCGTGCGAAGTACTAGAACATGACAAACGTAGTAACGAATTACGTTAGTGATGAAAACTGGACCTGGACAGCGGCCTGCTGAGGAACTATGTTGTACTCACCCATGCCGTACTTGAGCAGACAGCGCACTATCCTCTGCTGCGTCTGCGGCTCCAGGTAGCTGTGGTAGGGCGCCAGGGCGGCCAGGCCGGGCAGGGCTGTGCTGTGGAACTCCGACACAAGCAGTTTCTGGCCGTTGCTCACTCGGAGGCACTCGGGGAAGTTGAGGCTGCGGTCTGATATCTGCAACATATCGAAAAAATGTACTCTATTTCCTAAATCTGAACAAACAATGTGAAGACAGTTTCTAGAGCGCCAGCACGGGCCAGTCCTTGTTGGCCCACAGCACCCGCGCCAGCACGGCCCAGTCCTTGTTCCAGTGTGGTCGTACTCACCATGGAGCAGAGCGTCGAGGCCAGCATGTCGAGGTCCTGCGCCCTCCTGCCTATGGCCAGCGCCCTGGCCTGCAGCAGCAGCGGCAGGGCCCGCAGCACCCGCGCCAGCACGGCCCAGTCCTTGTTCCAGTGTGGTCGTACTCACCATGGAGCAGAGCGTCGAGGCCAGCATGTCGAGGTCCTGCGCCCTCCTGCCTATGGCCAGCGCCCTGGCCTGCAGCAGCAGCGGCAGGGCCCGCAGCACCCGCGCCAGCACGGCCCAGTCCTTGTTCCAGTGTGGTCGTACTCACCATGGAGCAGAGCGTCGAGGCCAGCATGTCGAGGTCCTGCGCCCTCCTGCCTATGGCCAGCGCCCTGGCCTGCAGCAGCAGCGGCAGGGCCCGCAGCACCCGCGCCAGCACGGCCCAGTCCTTGTTCCAGTGTGGTCGTACTCACCATGGAGCAGAGCGTCGAGGCCAGCATGTCGAGGTCCTGCGCCCTCCTGCCTATGGCCAGCGCCCTGGCCTGCAGCAGCAGCGGCAGGGCCCGCAGCACCCGCGCCAGCACGGCCCAGTCCTTGTTCCAGTGTGGTCGTACTCACCATGGAGCAGAGCGTCGAGGCCAGCATGTCGAGGTCCTGCGCCCTCCTGCCTATGGCCAGCGCCCTGGCCTGCAGCAGCAGCGGCAGGGCCCGCAGCACCCGCGCCAGCACGGCCCAGTCCTTGTTCCAGTGTGGTCGTACTCACCATGGAGCAGAGCGTCGAGGCCAGCATGTCGAGGTCCTGCGCCCTCCTGCCTATGGCCAGCGCCCTGGCCTGCAGCAGCAGCGGCAGGGCCCGCAGCACCCGCGCCAGCACGGCCCAGTCCTTGTTCCAGTGTGGTCGTACTCACCATGGAGCAGAGCGTCGAGGCCAGCATGTCGAGGTCCTGCGCCCTCCTGCCTATGGCCAGCGCCCTGGCCTGCAGCAGCAGCGGCAGGGCCCGCAGCACCCGCGCCAGCACGGCCCAGTCCTTGTTCCAGTGTGGTCGTACTCACCATGGAGCAGAGCGTCGAGGCCAGCATGTCGAGGTCCTGCGCCCTCCTGCCTATGGCCAGCGCCCTGGCCTGCAGCAGCAGCGGCAGGGCCCGCAGCACCCGCACCAGCACGGCCCAGTCCTTGTTCCAGTGTGGTCGTACTCACCATGGAGCAGAGCGTCGAGGCCAGCATGTCGAGGTCCTGCGCCCTCCTGCCTATGGCCAGCGCCCTGGCCTGCAGCAGCAGCGGCAGGGCCCGCAGCACCCGCGCCAGCACGGCCCAGTCCTTGTTCCAGTGTGGTCGTACTCACCATGGAGCAGAGCGTCGAGGCCAGCATGTCGAGGTCCTGCGCCCTCCTGCCTATGGCCAGCGCCCTGGCCTGCAGCAGCAGCGGCAGGGCCCGCAGCACCCGCGCCAGCACGGCCCAGTCCTTGTTCCAGTGTGGTCGTACTCACCATGGAGCAGAGCGTCGAGGCCAGCATGTCGAGGTCCTGCGCCCTCCTGCCTATGGCCAGCGCCCTGGCCTGCAGCAGCAGCGGCAGGGCCCGCAGCACCCGCGCCAGCACGGCCCAGTCCTTGTTCCAGTGTGGTCGTACTCACCATGGAGCAGAGCGTCGAGGCCAGCATGTCGAGGTCCTGCGCCCTCCTGCCTATGGCCAGCGCCCTGGCCTGCAGCAGCAGCGGCAGGGCCCGCAGCACCCGCGCCAGCACGGCCCAGTCCTTGTTCCAGTGTGGTCGTACTCACCATGGAGCAGAGCGTCGAGGCCAGCATGTCGAGGTCCTGCGCCCTCCTGCCTATGGCCAGCGCCCTGGCCTGCAGCAGCAGCGGCAGGGCCCGCAGCACCCGCGCCAGCACGGCCCAGTCCTTGTTCCAGTGTGGTCGTACTCACCATGGAGCAGAGCGTCGAGGCCAGCATGTCGAGGTCCTGCGCCCTCCTGCCTATGGCCAGCGCCCTGGCCTGCAGCAGCAGCGGCAGGGCCCGCAGCACCCGCGCCAGCACGGCCCAGTCCTTGTTCCAGTGTGGTCGTACTCACCATGGAGCAGAGCGTCGAGGCCAGCATGTCGAGGTCCTGCGCCCTCCTGCCTATGGCCAGCGCCCTGGCCTGCAGCAGCAGCGGCAGGGCCCGCAGCACCCGCGCCAGCACGGCCCAGTCCTTGTTCCAGTGTGGTCGTACTCACCATGGAGCAGAGCGTCGAGGCCAGCATGTCGAGGTCCTGCGCCCTCCTGCCTATGGCCAGCGCCCTGGCCTGCAGCAGCAGCGGCAGGGCCCGCAGCACCCGCGCCAGCACGGCCCAGTCCTTGTTCCAGTGTGGTCGTACTCACCATGGAGCAGAGCGTCGAGGCCAGCATGTCGAGGTCCTGCGCCCTCCTGCCTATGGCCAGCGCCCTGGCCTGCAGCAGCAGCGGCAGGGCCCGCAGCACCCGCGCCAGCACGGCCCAGTCCTTGTTCCAGTGTGGTCGTACTCACCATGGAGCAGAGCGTCGAGGCCAGCATGTCGAGGTCCTGCGCCCTCCTGCCTATGGCCAGCGCCCTGGCCTGCAGCAGCAGCGGCAGGGCCCGCAGCACCCGCGCCAGCACGGCCCAGTCCTTGTTCCAGTGTGGTCGTACTCACCATGGAGCAGAGCGTCGAGGCCAGCATGTCGAGGTCCTGCGCCCTCCTGCCTATGGCCAGCGCCCTGGCCTGCAGCAGCAGCGGCAGGGCCCGCAGCACCCGCGCCAGCACGGCCCAGTCCTTGTTCCAGTGTGGTCGTACTCACCATGGAGCAGAGCGTCGAGGCCAGCATGTCGAGGTCCTGCGCCCTCCTGCCTATGGCCAGCGCCCTGGCCTGCAGCAGCAGCGGCAGGGCCCGCAGCACCCGCGCCAGCACGGCCCAGTCCTTGTTCCAGTGTGGTCGTACTCACCATGGAGCAGAGCGTCGAGGCCAGCATGTCGAGGTCCTGCGCCCTCCTGCCTATGGCCAGCGCCCTGGCCTGCAGCAGCAGCGGCAGGGCCCGCAGCACCCGCGCCAGCACGGCCCAGTCCTTCTCCCGCGTGAGCGCCGCCGTGAGGATGCGCGCCGCGCGCCCCACCGGCAGCAGGCACACTCCCTGCGCACACCGCGCCGACAGTTACACGAGACGAAATATCAACACATGGATCGGGACTATTATCAGGTGCAAATGCTTCCTCTCACCGAAATACTGTTAAGAAATAATTATATTGTTCCGAGCTGGGTATGGGATAAATTAAAATACCAATTAAACACCATAATCCTGTTAATATAATCACAAAACACTTATAACTCAATGTGTTTAAACGCCTACCCGAAAGGTTTACTACCAATAAATTCGAAATACCTGCCAGAACGGATAAATGCTCACCAAATTGTGTTTCATGAAGTATTGTAAAAAAGAAGCTATTTTGCTTTTTATTCTACGCTATAAAAATATATAAACGCCTTTAAAGTTAATTTCAGACCAAATATTTTATATTATCGCTAAATAGATATTACCAATATTTTATTTCACGACTTTCAATTTATTAATTTTTGCTGAGGCAAAAAAGCTAACGGTCGATCATACAATTTTTTTAAATACCAATTATAATATTGCGTTTCCCAAACAAATGTTACTTGTTTATTGTTATATGAATTAGATTAAAACATGAAAACGTAGCCAAATTAATATTTCACCCTCAATATTATTCAATATTACAATAATTTATTACTGCAACACATGACTAAGGCAGATAATAAAATGAATCACTGGTAGGAAAATAAAAAAATTAAACGTATAATGAAGTCATGTTTTATTCTATGTATGGGTACTTATAAGATAAATTTGTACAGACGCTAGCACATCAAGCTACTACAATCTATCAAATTTCTTTAACAGATTTTCAACTTTATCGCTAGGGGTCGTCCATTAATCACGTGAGGCTGGAAAAGGGGGGAGGGGAGGTTCGGAAAAAATCACGAAATATCACTAGGGGGAGGGGCAGGTGTAGTGAGATATCACGTGTATTTATTTTTCTTTGAACGCGCGATTTCTAAACCGAAAAGCGGTGCGTGACCTTGACATTTTTATCACGGTGCTTATTTTTCCAGAATTAAATTAGATTATACCTGTTAATCTGTATTTAAAGATAATATTCTGTTTTTTTTTAAGATACTTTGTACCAAAAAAAATACACGTGATTTTGGGTGGGAGGAGGGAGGGGTAGTCTAAAACTTCACCACGAATCACCATGGGGGAGGTGGGGGTTAAAAATTTGCTAAAAAACATCACGTGATTAATGGACGACCCCCTAAAGGATTAGGGTCATCATTCTCTTGCCCTTATCCCAATTCATTTGTGGTCGGCGCAGCATGTCTTCTTCTTCCATACTTCTCTATTACTCGTCATCTCGCCACACACCTCCTTTCTTGCCATATCATTCTTTACACAGTCCATCCATCGTTTCTTTGGTCTTCCTCTACTCATATACCCATCCACATTCATACTCAAAACTTTTCTCACAACATTTTCCTCATTCCTCCGCATCACATGCCCATACCACGACAACCGATTACCACACAACTTTTCAGTCACCGGCGACACTTTTAGACTTCCTCTTATATACTTATTTCTTAATAGGTTGGTTAGGTTGATTAGGAAAATTTAACAGATTCGGGTAGCTTGATGTGCTGTGCTGGCGTCTGTACTTAAGATTTGTCAATGGCACTTTCCTTAAAGTACCATTGACAAACAACTTTAAGGAACACCATCATCTGCCTAGCCTTTTTCAAACTATGTTGGGGTCGGCTGCCAGTCTAACCGGATGCAGCTTACACCAGCTCGCTTAATACCAGTATTTTATATGGAGCGACTGCCTATCTGACTTCCATAATCCAGTTAGCACTGGGTAATATGCTAACCCTTGGTAAGACTGGTTGTCAGACTTTTTGGACCACTGACTACCTAACGACTGCCAAAGATCTACAAATGACACCCGGGACCAACGGTTAGGTGCTTTCCGAGGCACGAAGGAAACTAGGTATGTAATGGGTGGTCACCCATCCAGACTAACCTAGGCAAGCACGGCTTAACCTAAAGATCGTCCCGAGCGGCTGTTATTATGTAGCCACGAGCTTCTCAATGGTACTTTAAAGAACATAGTTTTAATCAGTCAATCACAGAAACTTTCTTAAAACAAACAAAAGTTTATAAAACATGAATCAACCGAGCTTTTTTAGATTTAGCTGGCCAGCCTCTCTTTCTCTTCTCACTAATAGGGATATTCCTGGCTTCAGGAGGTGGTTCCACGTACTTCAGCCTGATTGCTAAACCCAGCAAATGTTTACAGATTTACTGTTTCAAGAATGTAGGACAGTTACATCTACCAGTTAGCCAGTCATCACTGTTGGTGGTGTCATTAGTTTCCATTTACTGAAAAACTGTTGCCTATAATCGTCGAAACTTTAAATAAAGGGAAACGGCTGTAATCTTAATTTGATAATAATATATTTTAGATTATTTGATTACACTAAAGCTATTTCGAACTGTAATTTTCGGTATTATTGTTACTATTTCAGGGAAACAAGATTCGGTGAGCATTTATCCATTTTGGTAAGCAAAAAGAATATAAATACAACATGTACAATTATTTTGATGAGTTTATTTTGGAACTTAAAACGTTGTTTTTTAGGCACCTCGGTATAGAGAGGGTTTAATGTTCATGATGTTTTATATATTTTACTTAGTCTTAGGGTCTAAAAAATATTTTGGTGAGCATTTAAATTGTACCCTAACTCAATCATAAATTCACTACTGATCATTATTCACTTACATAATATCGCACTTGTACTTCACTTCGATTTACTTCGTTCCAAAACCAGACTGCCTGCTCCCGCAAACACGTGATCGTAGTCACAGCGGAGAAATGTTGAATATCGTCGGGGATAGTGCAAATCCGCGAATCTACCATACGTAAGGTGCGCGTATCTGCACTACGTGTAGGTTTACAGGGGAAGGTTATAAGTTTATATTTTTTTTATTTCAACGATTTTTGACCTAATTTTTACACGAAGTGTAACAATACATGTGTTCTATGTTTTGTTAACAGTAGAAATCTATTAAAGTCATTAATTTAGTCGCTACGACAATTACGCGGATTTGATTTGACCACAAATTTATCAAAATGGTACCTATTAGTAAGTTGTGCGGTATTGAAATTAAACAAGTAATAATGTTATAAGGTAATA
Source organism: Noctua janthina (assembly GCA_963576755.1). Lineage (NCBI taxonomy): Eukaryota > Metazoa > Arthropoda > Insecta > Lepidoptera > Noctuidae > Noctua > Noctua janthina. The sequence continues at coordinate 574,085 of OY755055.1, read as the reverse complement.
TTCAATAATCCTAACAAAAGATTATTAACAAAATCTGTTCAAGAGCTTTCTCTTTCAAGAGCTTCTTTGATTAATTAAACAAAACCGAAAATCACTTTTATCTGAAATCTTTCCGATTATAAACATCTACAAAACGATAATATCCACATTAGATTAATTAAATCTTACATTCTACTTAACCTATATCAGCCTTTACAATTATCTTTTTATTAGGAGTAGAATCACAAGTTTTAGGTTTATAAAATTTATTATAAAAAATTAATAAACAAAATAAGAGCATCTTCAGCCATCTAACAAAAATAAACAGTAATATTTCAGTCATTTCAGTTACGTAATTAGAAATAATATTACTCGTATTCATTTAAATTATTACAAAATATTATTAAAGTAAACACTAATTAATCATTTATGAGGAATTAACATTATCACATTATAGTTTAGTATAATTAAAGTAAATTAATTATTTTTATAAGGTAAGTTGTCCTAGAATTCATGACAATTCAGTGGATTAACACTTTTTAACTGTTGTTCATATTTTGATTTTGTGATTGGCAATATATCAGTAACGAGCTGGGGTGAAATAAATGGCTCAACTCTTTTTGGCCTTTGTGATAACGGCTGAAATTCGTCATTGTAGTTATGTTTGTATTCAATTGTACCATTAGGATTGTACTTTAGAACTCTGATTTCAACCACACACAGTCCCTCTTCCAGGCCGGATTGCGTCGTAAATAAAATTACTCTTAATACTATACTTCATAAAATACGTGTGGTCTACCGTTGCTACCTTATATGGAGATGGATTCAGTCTAGCTTCTTTGGTAACCGAAGATTATTGACTAGGTAAAAAGTGTTTTAATTTTCTTTCAATAATCGAATGAACTGAATCCACCTCCATTTGAATGTGAGCCTTTTCTAAATATTTTACTGTGATGACAACGTTTTTTTCCATCGCCAATCGCAGAAGGGCTATCTTCTATGATTGTATTCAAATAATCGACAAAAAATGGAGTGCACTTTGATGCTTTTAAATCTGCTGTTGTCTCATCAAACCACCGCTATTAGTGCCCAGATTGTATACTGTAAAATTATGAACCATCAACATGGTTATAAAATACAGCATGCATGCAGCATGGTTATGTTTAGCTTTCAGAAATGGACACAATTTCACCGCTTGTAAATCGGGAATGAAGCACTATTTCGCTCCCGATGTCAACTGATCACATACGCGGTGTCGATACTTGCCGACCATAGCCAAGCGGTATTGTTATTCGGCGATTCCTTGCATTCTATAAGTCGGACAAAAAACACGTCAGAGGTATCTGCCAATCCAAGAGTAACCATGGAGTTTCTTGCCGGTTTTTCTCCATAGGAAACGACCAACCCGAACCGTGCATCTTTTTGTCGACGTTTTGTTATGGTATGGTAAGTACAAATGTGTGCATCCAATGCACAAATTTGTACTTACCATACACAATTACTACCGACGCTTGGGGGAGGCCTATGTCCAGCAGTGGACGTATTTCGGCTGAAATGATGATGATGATGATACACAATTACACGCCGTCATAATATACTAAATATCTGCTTAACTGAAATGAAGATATTCGACTTTTTTTCCGCTGCGACTACGCATACCGCAAACACGAAGGTTATTTATATGCCGACCAATCCTTCGAGAACATTCCACAACTTTCTGGAACCTTCTTCATTGTTCCATAGTGGAGCATTCTAGGATTAATTTTCTGGACAGTTCCATAGTGGAACATTCTAGACTCGAACGTAATCTAGAATGATCTCGTAAAACAGCCGACGCGACGTAACAATATTTTCGTGATATTTTGTATTTTGTCATTAATTGTTTTTTCCTAAAATCGAAATCAGCTTTTTTGGATACATAGATGATATTTTCTACAAGTACAGTATTTTATGTGATCGAAGTACTGTACAGAATAATGTAATGCATCGTAGCGCAAGTAGAGTGTAGGGTATACCTGCGGCAGGTCCTTAGGCTGCAGCGCGGCGGGCGGGTGGCCGCGCTGCGCGGGCGGCTCGGCCATGAGGAAGGGCGAGCACACGGGCCGCAGGCGCGCGCCGCCCGCGCCCGCTACCGGCGCGCCCGCCGCGTCGTAGCAGAAGCCCACGCAGTTGAACTGGTTCGCGCGCAGACCGAACAGCATCTCGAATATCTGCGAGTGGAAGCGACATACACAGTTATTAACTTGTCACGACAGCACGGATGAGAGCCCGTTAGTTGTGGGTAACCATTTTTATAAATTATACTTTTACAAATTCTTTCTGGTATCGATATCCGTAGTCAGTTGGCTAAAACGGAACCCTCATAGATTCGCCCGGTCCGTCTGTCCGTCTCTATGTCCCAGTCATTTTACTCCGAAAATGTTGGCACCACACGGATGTTTGGATAATAGGTGTCTTCTATGAACAGCTACACAAAAGTGATGTGAAATTATGAAAAAGTAAAAATTGGGCTATACAGTAAGTGAGGTCTGAAAAAAAAAATCAATGCATTTAACTGTGTGGGGTGTCTATGTCGACAGCTCTTGAAAAATGTTATCGAAGTTCCTGCTTCTCAGCGTGTCGATGGCAAATTTATATTAAATATGTTTGGCCCAAAATTCAGCTATGTTAACTCCGCTCGCTGATGCAGTCATAAGATCGTCAAGTGCGCAAGTGTTAGGGCATGCAGCGCAAGATGTAACATGGGCCATTGTCTGTGGAGACGCGCTGCATACACATTTGCGATCTGAGCCGTCTTGTAATGTGAAGAGATTGTCTGACGGCCGACTTGGGTCCGGAGTCTATTCAGAGATTTCCAAGACTACAATCGAGGTTCCTAATAGTAGATGATACAACAAGTGAAAAAAAAGGGAATTTAATTCGAGGGACTAAGTTGGATCCCGAGAGCAGAGAAGGATTTCTAGAGTAGAATCCTGAGCGGAGCGAGGGATACAAGAACCGAGATGAACTTTTTTTTCCGACTTGTTTACCTACTTTACTTTTTACCATTGACTGCGAGAATATAAATAGAAGTATAGTATTTATATTTCTCGTGGGTTAATAATAACAGACACTCGGGTAGAATCAAGGTTTAGTCGCGCTTAGCAAGGTCGATCTGTGGCACCCATCTACAGATCGACCTTGGTAAGCGCACCACTAATTCATTACATGCCGAGTTTCCTCTGTGTGTCGGAAAGTACCTAAAGCCGTTGGTCCCGGCTGTCATTTGTAATTCTTCGACAGTCGTTACACAGTGGCCCGAAACTCTGACAACCAGTCTTACCAAGGGGTACATTATTAACTGGTTAAAAACCATAAATTGGAGGGGACCTCGCAGTATCAGAGCGAGAGGCAAACCTAGTGCTAGATGGGTATACGAAATTGTGGCGGTAGTAGGTCGAGAATGGCCTGAGATAGCTAAGGACAGGGAGAAGTGGAAATCTTTGTAGGAGGCTTTTACCCGAAGGGGGTCCATACAAAAGTAACAGCTGAAACTATTCTCTAATTACCTACTACAATTATTTTTAATTTCATCGAATTATTTATTGATTGTTAAGGATTATTATTGTTAGTTATTGTGAACTATTTATTGATTATTGTACATTTTTAAATATTCCGTAGAAAAAAACAATAAAAATTATAAAAAATTGTATCCCACCGTTAACGGGAAGAGGGTCCATGCTACCGGCGGTCAGGGATCCAGTGAGAGAAACCTCCTAACAATACGAGCCGTGTCCGGGAGTACCGCTTTCTGAATCAAGCCCTTGATCCAGCTGCCTAACTAGAGCCTCTTCAGGTATTGGTCGAGGCTCTTAGCAATTAAGCCATGGGCTGATACAACTATCGGCACAATGATCGCTCGAGTCCACATCCCACATGTCGACAACCTTGCGAGCCTAGTCAAGATACTTGATCATCATGCGGGACCGTTATGTCCACAATCATTGCGCGCCGCTCTGATCGATCCACCACCACTATATCAGGCTTGTTGGCTACAATAGTCCTGTCAGTGATGATGGATTGATCCCAGTACGTGATACTGCCATTTTTGAGAACTGGGTCGGGCACATACTTATAGTACGGCAATTCCGATTACGCAAAGTTGTATTTTAGAGCAAGTTGCTGATGGATAATCCTGGCTACAAGGTTGTGTCTATGCAAGTACTCTCCGTTAGCCAGACGAGAACGAGAACCCGGAGATATTGTGACGGATTGATTCGTCTAGACGGTGGCATGCCCTACATATGTCAACCGTACCGTCCTTCACAATAAATCTCCGGTAGTCATTCGTCATCATAACTTCATCCATAATTGCACAGACAAAACCTTCGGTTTCTTCGAAGATGTCCCCGGAACGTAGCCAGGCTACGGACGCTGATAGGTCTATATCGGGCCCGTGTAGGGCCCGGAAAAAGCATCCATGAAGCTCCTTATTCTGCCATATCTCCATGCGGTCGTTAGTGTCAAGCACTACAGGTTTGCGCCAGTTCTCTTTAGCCAAGGAGAGCGGGGTGAGGCCCTTTCCACCGCGACCACATCTCGATGCATCCCCACGTCAGCTTCAAGGAAATATTCCCTGAGACTGCATATCTCGCGATTGTGGAGAGTCTTAGCATTTAAAAAGCTTCGATCGCCACACCCCCGCGGGATATACAGTCTCATAACCGAAGAACGCTGGTGATGTATTCGATATGCCGTCAACAATGTACGGACCCAGGGCGTCTAGTTCTGTTTGAGTCCATTTGAGTATGCAGAAAGAGTACATCAAAACCGGCATGAACCAACCGTTGAAGGCACGTATCTTATTTCCGCCAGATAAAAGACTATTAAATAATAGCGCTTCTTAAACAATTTCTTCATGTCAGCAACATTGATGCCCAGCGCTTCCGACATACCCAAATAATCATAGGTTTCGGTTGCTGAGAGGGATCTAAGATTTATGGAATCCAAGAGGTTCCCACAGTATGCATGATTGCACATTTGTCCACACCAAATTACATCCTGATGGCGCTACTGAAAGTTTCAGTTACTCCATCAGTTGCATGATTTTTGTTATTATTAACCTGTTGTGGGTAATGTAATAACAATAATCGTTAACTAATTAACGATTATTGTTATAAGTAATTTGATGGAATTAATTATTAATAATTGTTATTTTTATAGTTATTATTGATTTGATGGAATTATTTATTGGTTGTTTTTATTAGTTAATATTGATTTGATTGAACTATTTATTCATTGCTGATGATAATAGTTAAGTAGTGTTTATTTTTATTAATTTTTAAAGATTTTTGTATGGAATTAAATAAAGCTTATTCATTCACTAACTGGGTTGTGAAGGTCAGTTAAGCAGTGGCTTCATGTAAAATACTGATATTCAGCTGCGATTATACTGGAAGCCGACCCCAACAAAGTTGGGATAAGTCTAGGCAGATGAGTATTTATCACATTTTATTATATTAGGATTTAAAGTATGAAATTGCCGATTTGTATGGACGATTTCGTGAAAAGTGATATTTCCATACTAACATTTTTTTTTATTTTTCTTGGAAACGTCTGAACCGTTTATGACGCAATTGCAAACTATAGTTAGAGTGAAAAAAAAACTGCGCTGCAATGGTTAGCTTAAATTCTGAAATCACAGCTTTTGACAAAAATATACCTACTTGAAGTAGTGCTACCGACGGCACATTAATACAGATCTTTTGACACACTGCCCTATGAGGTACTATGCAACTACTAGTACGGTTTTTAAACTCTAAAAGGTACGTTATTTAACAATTAATCCAATAAAAAAGTAGTGCATTTGCCTTGATTACATTTTGTGTCGTAAAAATGGAATTAGGAAAAAATATAACTATGCGTCAAAGTTACAAACAGAACAAAATGTGAGGAAAAAAACGGTAATTTCATAGTTAAGGCGAGGTTACCCCGACCGCCGTATGCATCAATCGCTTACCCCAGCCCTCGCACGGAGAGGCGATACGTAACAAATTACGCGGCGCGAAAACGCGGGCGCTTAGCGCACTGGTCATGAGTTCACGAACTCGGATAGGTACTAAGATGCGTTACAGGGTAGAGCGATGCAGTAAAACAACTTTAATTGATATGTATAAGTTCACTTTGTTTTATTTTTATAGAAAGTATTGGTTATAGATAGATTAGGAACCTACGTATTCTATGAACGTGAACCTAATTACTAACAATTAAAATAAGTAGATATAATTAAAAATAAGAAGGTATACTTATTTATTTTTGTGAATAAGGTCAATTTAAAATCTGACTGACACTAAGATCATGAATACGGGTATGATTCAAAACTACACGCCACGCGCCATTCGGTTTTTAAAAAAATTATGCTTTACTTTTTTTTCGGTTTTGTTGTCATGGGTTTCGTTTTCGTGGTTTTTGGGGTCGCTGATAACTAAAATTAGGCCAAGATGAAAATCCAAGATGGCGGCGACGAAAATTTTCGATTTTTTCTTCATGAGTGTCATTTTCGTGGTTTTTGGGGTCGCTGAAAACGAAACTGAGGTCAAAATGAAAATCCAAGCTGGCGCCGACGAAAATTTTCAGTATTTTCGTCATGGGTGTCATTTTCATGGTTTTCGTGGTCGCTGATAACGAAAATTTGGTCAAAATTAAAATTCAAGATGGCGCCAATGAAAATTTTAGCTTTGTCGTCATGGGTGTCATTTTCGTGGTTTTCGGGGTCGCTGATAACGAAAATGAGTACAAAATGAAAATCCATAATGCTGCCGACGAAAATTTTCTGTTTTTTCGACATGGGTGTCATTTTCATGGTTTTCGGGGTCGCTAATAACGAAAATTAGGTCAAAATGAAAATACAAGATAGCGCCGACGAAAATTTTTGGATTTTTCGTCATGGGTGTCATTTTCATGGTTTTCGGGGTCGCTGATAACGAAAATTAGGTAAAATTTAAATTCAAGGATGGCGCCAATTAAAATTTACTGCTTTGTCGTCATGGTTGTCATTTTCATGCTTTACGGGGTCGCTGATAACGAAAATGAGGTCAAATTGAAAATTCGATAACACCAAAAATTATTTTTTTGTTTTTACGTCATGGGTATCATTTTCATGGTTTTCGGGGTCGCTGATAACGCAAAATAAGTTCAAAATAAACAGAAACAAAAAAAAATTTTTTTTTTCCATCCACTATGAAAACCATGAAAATGACACCCATGACGAAAAAACCCGAAAATTTTCGTCGGCTCCATCTTGGATTTTCATTTTGTCATCAGCCTCATTTTCGTTATCAGCGACCCTAAAAACAACGAAACCGACACCCATGACGAAATAACCAAAAAATTTTGTTGGCGCGATCTTGGATTTTCATTTTGACCTCATTTTTGTTATTAAAGACCCAGAAAAGCACGAAAATGACACCCATGACGACAAAGCTGAAAATTTTAATTGGTGCCATCTTGGATTTTCATTTTGACCTCATTTTCGTTATCAGCGACCCCGAAAACCATGAAAATGACACCCATGACGACCAAGCTGAAAATTTTAATTGGCGCCATCTTGAATTTTAATTTTGACCAAATTTTCGTTTTCAGCGACCCCGAAAACCATGAAAATGACACCCATCACGACAAAACCAAAATTTTTGTCGGCGCCATCTTGGATTTTCATTTTGTCCTCATTTTCGTTATCAGCGGCCCCGAAAACCATGAAAATAACACCCATGACGACAAAACCGAAAATTTTCGTCGGCATCATCTTGGATTTTCATTTTGTCCTCATTTTCGTTATCAGCGACCCCGAAAACCATGAAAATGACACCCATGACGTCAAAGCTGAAAATTTTAATTGGCGCCATCTTGAATTTAAATTTTGACCTAATTTTCGTTATCAGCGACCCCGAAACCATGAAAATAACACCCATGACGAAAAAACCGAATATTTTCGTCGGCGCCATCTTGAATTTTAATTTTGACCAAATTTTCGTTTTCAGCGACCCCGAAAACCATGAAAATGACACCCATGACGAGAAAACCAAAAATTTCATTGGCGCCATCTTAAATTTTCATTTTGTCCTCATTTTCGTTATCAGCGGCCCCGAAAACCATGAAAATGACACCCATGACGACAAAACCGAAAATTTTCATTAGCGCCATCTTGAATTTTCATTTTGACCTCATTTTCGTTATCAGCGACCCCATAAACCATGAAAATGACACCCATGACGACAAAGCTGAAAATTTTAATTGGCGCCATCTTGCATTTTAATTTTGACCTAATTTTCGTTTTCAGCGACCCTGAAAACCATGAAAATGACACGCATGACGAAAAAACCAAAAATTTTTGTCAGCGCCACCTTGGATTTTCATTTTGTCCTCATTTTCGTTATCAGCGGCCCCGAAAACCATGAAAATGACACCCATGACGACTAAACCGAAAATTTTCATTGGCGCCATCTTGAATTTTAATTTTGACCTCATTTTCGTTATTAACGACCCCGAAAAGCATGAAAATGACACCCATGACGACAAAACCAAAAATTTTTGTCAGCGCCACCTTGGATTTTCATTTTGTCCTCATTTTCGTTATCAGCGGCCCCGAAAACCATGAAAATGACACCCATGACGACTAAACCGAAAATTTTCATTGGCGCCATCTTGAATTTTCGTTTTGACCTAATTTTCGTTATCAGCGACCCCGAAAACCTTGAAAATGACACCCATGACGAAAAAACCGAAAAAAAGTAAAGCATAAAATGCAAAGGAAGTAAAATAAAAAATTAAAGTGATTTTATCTTTAATATGTAAATAAGTCAACAAAATAAAAAAACTAATAGGTACACACGGCGGCACATGAAGCTGTCATTTCCAGTATAAATTGGCCTCGCTTTGTATAGATTTCCTATACAATAAGAGATCGGCATAAACTGGTTTTGTACAGCTTGATCGGTCGTCATGCGTATAAAATACAATATCGACCATTACTCATTCTATCTCGTTCTCCCCTACATACTTTCTTTTTCTGCCCATGTCGAACTCGATAATCTTCGGCTTACCGGGCTCCCTACAAAACTTTTTTAGAACTCCTTACAAAAATAAAATTATTGGAATAAATGTTTTGATTTTAGTAGGCCAGTTACAGGCAGTTTTGAATTGTCGAAAAAAAGATAATAAAATGAAGCTACAGTCCCATTCAATAGGCATAATAACTGTGAAAGTACTGTAGTTGTCCATTCCAAAGTTACCGAAATTTATAAATAATATTGCGAAATCATAAATAGCGACTTTTGCAACGACACAATAAAGTTCAATTCAGGCCGCGCAGCGCTAATTATCTACAGTTATATTCTCCTAGAAGCTGCCTCTCTTTCTAATGCGTAACTCTTATCTTATACCTTCTGACTACGTTCCCTATTAGGTACCTACTGTACTTTTGTGAACAAATGACATTTCAAATAAACCTAGGCTCGGTGTTTACTAAGTATTATTTTTTACAAACTATTTTTGGCTCAGTTCGTAACAGAACTTAGCGGGGGTGGGGTGGCGGGTTCGAAAAATTGGCACACGTCCGACTTCCAACGCGTTCCGCTCGGGACTGAAGCACGCGATGCGAGTAAGAATTTTGGAAATGGTGGTATAGGTTTTTTTAATATTTCAAATTATGATCGCCGTGTACTGTCACTTTTTTTTCGACCTTTATAATGGTATAAGTTTTATTGTTAAAAACCTAATATAACTCAAATGAAGTAATATTAAAAACCATCATTTAGACTTGTCTTTGCGATTTAATTGGATGCAACAAAGTGCAAGTAATCGTGTATCGCTGTGCCGAAATATCTAGATCGAAGTGTGAAATACGAGGGGTGATCCAAAAGTAATGATAAACAGATATTTGTAGAGCACATAAAAATATGAAAAAAAATTTTTTTGCTGCCTCATATATCCACTAGTTCAGCATAAAAAAATCATATAAATAGGACACGATTACCGGGAGGTACATTCATTTGAATACGAACAGTCGGAGAGTAAACATCAAAATGGAGAAAAACGAAATCAGAGCTGTCATCAAGTACCTCTGTATGAAAAAAATGTCTACCAAAGACATACAGCGACCTAGTGGAAACATTGGGGGACTCTGCTCCTCCATATTCCACGGTTGCGCGCTGGGCAAAGGAGTTCAAGCTGGGTAGAACATCCACAGAAGATGAACATCGCGAGGGCCGCCCATCCACGTCCCTCACTGCAGAAAACGTCAAAAAAGTCGAAGATATCGTATTGGCAGATCGAAGAGTGACCATAAGACATGTGGCTGAGGTCACAGGGATCTCATATGGTAGTGTTCAAAGAATCTTTGCGAACGAACTGCATATGAAAAAGGTCTCTGCGCGTTGGGTGCCGAGAATGTTAACCGACGAGCAAAAGAAAAAACGAGTCGACATTTCGAGGGCGAATCTCGAAAAGTTCCAGACGGATCGGGAACTTTTTTTGTCTCGTTTCGTGACCATGGACGAGACCTGGATCCACCATTTTGATCCGGAAACCAAACAGCAATCGATGACTTGGAAACAAGCCTCTTCTCCTACGCCGAAGAAATTCAAAGTGTCAAGTTCGGCAGGAAAGGTTATGGCGTCCGTTTTTTGGGATGCTGAAGGAATTATTATGGTGGAATACCTAAAAAAGGGAGCCACTATTACGGGCTCTTACTACGCAGACCAAATAAGAAGATTGCGGGAAGCCATTAAAGAAAAAAGACGAGGCAAACTCCGAGCTGGAGTGTTGTTTCACCAAGACAACGCACCGGCTCACAAAGCCGCCGTCGCGATGGCTGCCATTCAAGAAACGGGATTTGAATTGCTCGAACACCCACCCTATTCGCCAGACCTGGCTCCCAGCGACTTCTATCTCTTTCCTCGACTCAAGGAACACATCCGAGGCAAAAAATTTGAGGACGATAGCGAGGTGATGACTGCTGTAGAGGCGTTTTTGGAGGGTCAAGACAAAGAATTTTTTTCAAAAGGAATTATGGGTTTAGAGAAAAGATGGACTAAATGCATTGACTTACTAGGAGACTATGTAGATAAATATTTTTTTTTTTTAGTTAAAATACCCTTATTTTATATTGATTATCATTACTTTTGGATCACCCCTCGTATGTAATATATATTTTTTTCAGAATTTAAATCCGTGCTATATAGGAATAAAGCACAATACAAAACGACGTTTATCTGGATAACCTCGCCTTAAGGACCGGTTTAATTATAATCGGTAATTAGAGAATAAACGATTAAATATAAACAATAAAAAATTATAGTGAAATTAGAACAATTTTTTAATTCAATTAATTTTTGATGCTCTTGTCGGCCACGTTTTATTTATGTTTTGTTCATAATTCGTTCTTGTTCTAAATTCAAAATGTTTTTATTCACGCGGTTTTATTCACTGTTATCGTTAAATAAAATGCCCTTTTTCGAGTGACAATATTTTTAATGGATGATGAGATATTAGCTTCTAAAGCCGTAAAAATTGTGCCCTCCCCCTCTAATTTCTAAAGTAAGAAAAATGTAGGTGTGTAGAACTTAAATAAAACTTTGAACGAACATTGGTTGGCATAAGATTTGAGGTTTAGTTTTTGATATATAGGACTTTTTCCACAAACTGCAGCAGTAACTTTGTTTACATAACTACACTATTACTACTTTGTTAACATACTATGAAAAACAAATTTAGTTTTGCTGTTGAATGTAAAACAATACGACATATGAATGAGTCTTCAAAATAGTTTGGTGCTACGGAACCCTATGTGCGTGTGAGTACGACTCGCACTTGGCCGGTTTTTTACTTAATAACCGATGAAAAATTTCTATGTATATGGGTCGGTGTTTCCTATCCGACTACTCTGAGAAGAATCATCCGAAACTAACGCAAAGGTCATATATTCTCTTTTAAAGTCTAGATATAATAATATTATCATGGTTAAGTCATATGAAGTCTACGCAGATTAGTGTCTAAGATGATTTTGAGGAAAGAACTCGACAGATTTGAGTGGGCCTATGTACTTTTAGAGTTAGTGCAAGCATTTCGTAGTAGCTCGTCTCACCAACAAAAAGGAAAAGACATTTGGGTAGACCATATAATAAAAGAAAACGGTCATATTTATGAACTCCTCTTTCCACCCAGAAAAAAAGGGGGGAACCTCTATTTTTTCTGACCGGCTCAGGTCAATACCGCGTCGATAAATGTGGTTACAAGTAAGTCCAAATAATTTTGAGTTCTTTGATGACCGAATTATGATTTATAAAACAATTTTAAAACAAAATAGTGTGGTTCACGGCTCGTACCTTTATCCGTATGTCGGGGTGGTGCATGAAGAGCGCTTGGCGCTTGTAGTGCGTGTCCAGGTGGTCCAGCAGCACCAGGAAGCAGCGCGCCGCGTGCGCCGCCGGCGCCGCCAGCAGCTTGGCGTGCAGCAGCTCCAGCAGCCCCGCCGCCGCCAGCCCCAGGTCCGCCGCCTCCGCGTCCCAGGGAATGGGCACGTCCGTCACGTACATCTCGAACGGACGGTTCAGGATCTGCAGCAGAGGGACACGTCACACTTCGTTACTCTGTAGCTACCTTAACTTATTATATAAAATTAAGGTAACTTATTATATAAAATATATAATAAGTTACCGAAAGAAATAAGAAATTTAAATAAATACAACATCTTTATTAATAAATTAAAATTATTCCTAATAAACAAAAGCTATTATAATGTGAACGAATACTTGAATGAAAGATGATAAGTAAATATAAACATATTTATCAAGAAGATTATTTAGTTTAACGTAATAAGAAATAGCTAGCTGCTTACCAAATAATAAGAATAATATGTTTTAGTTGTTTGTTAATTTTATGTTATTATTGTGTTTTGTGGATTATATGCAATTATTAAGTTTTCATGTATAATTTTATTTTAATTTTTAGCTTTGTACGACTGACATTTTAACTTTTAAGTATATTGTCTTTTTTGATTGAATTTTGATTGATTATTATTTCCTTTATTTATTTTTATACATATTAAATACATTTTTAAATATTCTAATATAAAACAATATAAAAAAAACATTTAAAAATATAAAAAATAGTGGTCCGCCGGTATCGGGAGCAGGGTCCAAGCTACCGGTGGTTAGGGCTCCAGAGACAGGAACCTCCTCACAATGCGAGCCGTATCGAGGAGTACCGCCTTCTGAATCAGGTCCTTGATCCAACCACCTAACGAGAGCCTCGAAAGATGGTCGTCGAGGCTCTTGGCTATAAGGCCATTGGCCGTCACGACGATCGGCACAATGATAGCCGAGTTCACATTCCACATGTCGACAACCTCGTGTGCTAAGTCGAGATATTTAATTTGTTTCTCTTTCTCAGCTTTCACGAGGTTCTCGTCATGCGGAATGGTAACATCGACTATCATTACACGGCGCGCTAATCGGTCCATCACTACTATGTCAGGTTTATTGGCGACAATAGTCCTGTCAGTAATGATAGACCGATCCCAGTACAACGTGACATGGTCTTTCTCGAGAACTGGGTCGGGCACATACTTGTAGTACGGTACCTCAGATTCCACAAGTTTATATTTCAAGGCAAGTTGTTGGTGAATAATCCTGGCTTCTTGGTTGTGCCTGTGCAAGTACTCGCCGTTAGCCAGACGAGAACAACCAGAAATAATATGTCTGATGGACTCACCCGGACGGTGACATGCCCGACACACGTCAACCGTCCCGTCCTTCATAATATATTTCCGGTAGTTGTTCGTCAACATAACTTCGTCCATAATCGCACAGACAAAACCTTCAGTTTCCCCAAAGAGGTCGCCGAAACGTAACCAGGACACGGACGCTAGAAAATCTACATCGGGCCCATGAAGAGCCCGGTAGAAGCGTCCATGAAGCTCCTTGCCTTGCCATACTTCCTTGCGGTCATCGGTAGTAAGTACTACAGGTTTGCGCCAGTTCTCTTTAGCCATGGACAGCGGGGTGAGTCCCTTGTCCACTGCGACCACATCTCGGTGCATACCCACCTCGGTTTTTAAAAAATATTCTCTGAGACTGCATATCTCGCGGTTGTGAAGGGTCTTCGCGTTTAAAAAACCTCGACCCCCGCACTTCCGCGGGATGTACAGCCTCATTACCGATGATCGTGGGTGATGCATCCGGTTTGCGGCTAACAGTGTACGAACTCTTCTATCCAGGGCATCGAGTTCGGTCTGAGTCCATTTGAGTACGCCGAAAGAGTACATTAAAACCGGCATGACCCAACCGTTGAAGGCGCGCACCTTGTTCCCGCCTGAAAGAAGGCTATTTAATACCTTGTTCAGGCGTCCAAAGAAGCGCTCCCTCAACGATTGCTTCATGTCAGTTACGTTAATGCCTAACGATTCCGACATACCCAAATACTTATAGCTTTCGGATGAGGAGAGGGATCTCAGGTGTATGGAATCCGAGAGCTGAATTCCCTCGGATTCCATAATCTCCCCTCGCTTTACATACATGACTGCACATTTGTCCACACCAAATTCCATCCTAATGGCGTTACTGAAAGTTTCAGTTACTTTCAGTAGCTCCATCAGTCGCAATTTGTTGGGGGCAAAGAGTTTCAGATCATCCATGTAAAGAAGGTGAGATATGAAATTATTATTATTATATTTTTTTTTTTTTTCATCGCGAATGTTATTGTTTGGTTTCAAGTATATTTTAATTTATAAGTTTAAGATTGTACAAATTACACAAAATTTTGCTGTGCCCCGACGGGGTCTACAACGGCTCTTAGCTCTAAGCCTTTTGTAAAACACCATGTTTTTACCTTGTAGAACGCAAATAAATAAATAAATAAATACCTCATTTTAACACCAATAGAATCCTACACGATCAACAGTACGGTTTCACCAAGGGACGTTGTACAAGTGACGCCGGTGTAACCTTATTAAAGCACATTTTTACTGCGTGGCAAGAGTTCCAAGACGCCATAGGAATATTTTGTGACCTCTCCAAAGCATTTGATTGCGTAAATCACGACACATTACTTTAGAAACTTGAGCATTACGGACTAGGCAAACTTGCACTTAGTTTGATAAAATCTTATTTGAATGATAGACAACAAGAAGTTCAAATAAATGTTGTTAATTCACAGGGTTTAAAAGTAAAAAAGGGTCCTTTCCTCTTTTTAGTATATATAAATGATCTACCCTATTTATTGAAAAACCAACCTCAAAATATGGTGTTATTCGCTGATGACACTTCCCTAATTTTTAAGATAAATAGACGGGCCCAAAATCTAGATGACGTGAATAATGCCCTACTTCAGGTCCATAATTGGTTCACAGCAAACAATTTAGTGTTAAATGAAAAAAAAACGAAATGCGTAAGATTTGCTTTACCGAATATTAAAAGTAGCGATTGTGATATAGTATTGAATAAAGAGAAACTTGAATTTGTAGATAAAACGGTTTTCTTGGGGATTACGCTTGATTCAAGGCTACAATGGGGTTCTCATTTAACATCTCTTGCGGGGCGGCTAAGTTCAGCAGCGTATGCTATAAGAAAAATCCGTCAATATACTGATGTAGATACCGCTAGACTGGTCTATTTTAGTTACTTTCATAGTATTATGTCTTATGGAATTTTAATGTGGGGACGGGCTGCAGACATTGAGTCTATATTTATTCTGCAAAAAAGAGCCATCCGAGCCATATATAATCTTCGTAGGCGCGATTCTCTAAGGGAACTGTTTAAGGAAATTAACATCATGACGCTACATTGTCAATACATCTACAAAAACATAATGTATGTAAGAAAAAATCTACATCTTTTTAATAAAAGAGGTGACAGACACAGTTACAGTACTAGAAATAGAGACCAATTAGTTCAGCCAGGTTTCAGACTCGCTAAAGTAGACTCATCTTTCATGGGGTACGGTTTGAGATGCTATAATAAAATTCCACAAAGTATTCTTGAACTGAATGAAACGAAATTTAAAACATGCATTAAACGCACACTATGTAAGAAAGCATATTACAAGTTGGACGATTATATCACTGATAAAAATGCTTGGCTCAATGCCGGTCCTGCTCCACAAGAACAGGGGCGCCTAAATTGATAGCATTAAATAGTATTGTTGGAGCTGCTGAAGATTGTATAACTATCTTTGCATTGTATAGATTCAATCTCTTTTGTATTATATAGCCGCCTAGCCCATATGTTGTGTGAGTACTATGTACTAGAAAGTGTCATTCGCTGGAAACCTACGTCTTTTTTTGACTTGAATGTGCCCTGGCGGTTAGGAGTATGTCATGCTCACTCAAATGTCTCGCTGATGGTGGCACGTTTGTCGGATCATTTAATTCCCTTTAAAATGGTTGAGTGAATGATACATGCATCATGTTCTTGAACGGGCGCTGTCAGTTGTGACTGGTCATCTCTTGGTTGCCACGGCTTATTTGAATTAATTATTTTATTTTTGATTTGTTTTTACTATGGACACTTTTAACGTACTTATCTTGCTACATCGTTCTCACATAATGTACCATCTCAACATGAATGATGTAACCAAAAGTGCCTGTAACTGGCCTACTTGAAATAAATGCTTTGATTTCGATTTTTTCTAGCGAGACCGTAGCATTGTGTACACAATATCTGCTCGACAGTAAGTTGCGCTCGAATGACATTCCCAGGAGGGAGCTGTTCGCGTGTATTCCCGTTGACCCCCCCCCCCCCTGACTCCACCGTCTTTATGAGTCAAATTTAAAATATTTTATTTCACATAGGCTTTATAAAACGTCGACAAAAAAGTGCATGGTTCGGGTTGGTCGTTTCATATGGAGAAGAACCGGCAAGAAACTACATGGTTACTCTTTTCAAATCATTTGGTATTACAATATTATCATGGTTACAGCATTTGTACTTAAGTATGGGGGGAGACAGCGTAGGCGTAGGAAAATAATAAAATATAACTCAAAAACATTGCATGGGATCGAGTAGTGTTAGTACAGTTGTGCTAATTATGGGCAGTAACCTTACGAAGGTACTAGGCGGTCATGAATCCAAGAAGGTATTTATTACAAGAAGACCGTACCTATATCCAGAATTATTAAAATGCATACCACCTTGAGTTCATGCCAGCCTGGTACTTTTTGGGAAACTTAATGTGTATATCCCTAACTGGCAACAATCGGGAACTTTTCCCCGTTTGTCGCCATGGAAAATATACAAGACCGTGATCAGAGCTGTCGTAGTCGACATCATTAAGGTTTGTTTCATTCCTTCATTTTTCTGAACTGAAGGTAGTGGGGCCAACGAAAGGACGGTTTTGATTTTTCTCGTTGAATACACCGCTGTTCGAACACAAGAAATTGTCTATGGGAACGATATGGAAAAAAAGTAGGTGGCTATGGCTACGTGCCAAAAGAAGTACGTAGTAATATACCGCCTGGCCGGCCACATACCTTCTCCAGCAGGTCGATGAGGTCGGTGCAGGCGTCCGAGCCCGAGGCGCGCGCCAGCTCCGTGAGCGCCCGCGCCGCCGCCGCCCGCAGCGCGCACTCCGCGTCCAGCGCACACGCGCTCAGCACTGGGATGCCCACCAGCTCGATCAGCTCCTCGCCGTAGAGGTACCTGGACGAATTCAGATCATTTCCAAGGTCGAGGGTGCCGACGTCGGTAACTTCCAATAATATGTTACAACTCAAAAGATTTAGCCTGAACGGAAAAAACAAAGGTATCCGTACCTGTTCCGCTTGATGAAGGCGAGGATCTGCTGCAGCGTGTGCAGGCGCACGGCGCGGCGCGGCTCGTGGCGCAGGTAGCGCTCGGCCAGCGCCAGCGCCGCGCCCGGCCCGCCCGGCCCGCCCGCCCGCAGCGCGCCGGCCCGCGCCGCCACCAGGCGCATGGCCGACGGCTCCTGCGCAGTCGCACACGGCAATGCAGGGGACTGACGCACCGCCCTTATGTTTAATGCGGGCTGTGGTCGATGGTGTCGTTCACAATTTTTTAAAATAATTCAATTGGTGCACCGAGTGGGGGACAGCGACACGACCTTTTAAAATTATTCCCTTTAGGTACCACTGGAAGATAGTGGCACGACTTTTTATACATTTCCAGTCGCCGCCACTAAAGGACAGCGACACAATTTTAAACACGAGTTTTCTCTTTATCCAATGGCGGCTAGAGATACAACTTATTTATATTATTCCCAGTAACCACCAATTTGATTTTTGCTGCTATTTTCAAAAATAGTAATTATTTTATGTGATTTCCCTTTTTTTCTATGCCTCGCAATCTTTGTTGGCGTCTTGTTTAAATTAAATGTATGAAATAATTTCGTTCTTCAGCGAAATTAATTTTTTCTTACATTATCAGGTTGTATGATGATAAAAATATGATTTTCGACTGTAGCAGACATGTATTTGCCTTGTTTTTAGAATATCAATATGTCGGGTACGTAGCACAGGAAGTCCACCGAAGATTGAGTCTTCCACAGGTGGAGAGACTCCATGCTGTGTTCTTCTTACTATAATCGTAACTCACAGGCCGGTCGTGTCCGCAGCAGTCCACGAGGTCGAGCAGCGCGTCGGCGTCGCCGTAGTACTGCCCCGCGTCGTGCAGCTGCTCGATGGACGAGATCAGCGCGTGCACGCGCGAGTGTATCAGCTCGTTCGGAGGATCGTAGTTCTCTGCAAAATACTTGTACTCTATGTACTCTAGCTCGCCACTTAAGCGTCCGTATCCAACCAAAACCAACTCGTCTTCTACCGTCCGCAGACAATACAAATGTCCAAATGATGTTGTTGCTGACCGTATTCCGTCATGGCGACCAATCTCAACAGAGTCACGCCATTAATGATGTGTAGATACCAAAACCAATAAGTTAAAGAAGGTCGTGTAAGTAGACGACGTACTGTCCTGCTGCAGCACGGTGCGCAGGATGCTGAGCAGCACGTCCCAGGCGGGCTCGCACAGCTCCAGCGGCACGCGCGACACCACGCTCTGCACGCTCACCACCACCTCGTACGTCACCACCGGCTGGTTGCCTTCCAGAGCCTGTCATCACCACGACATAATATTAGTAAACATCACAAAACTTGACGTTCATTTAGTCTCGATGAATCCCTTTATTCCCATTTGTCACCTTCGAGCTTACCGCCGGGGTGGTGGCTAGCACTAACTGGTGCTATATAAACAATATTTTAAACTTGTCTATTTCTTTAATGTAAAAGAAGAAGTAAAATATATTCACAAAATGGAATAATCAACAAAAACTTAACCAACTACAGAAAAATAAGAAAAAATCATAATTTTCAATTATTTTCTCAGTTTTAATAACAATATGATTTTTCATTAAAATAATTGACTACAGTTATTATACATAAACACTGTAGTCTTTCAGTAGTCGGTTATGTTCTTGTTGATTATTCCATTTTTTGAAGATATTTTGCGCCTTTTTTACATGAAAGAAATAGTCAAGTTTAAAATATTGTTTTACAATTTTTCTAGCCATGTAAAGAGTTTGAATAATTATTTATTATTTTAAATAAAAGTTCCATATATTTGCCATTATTGTACTTAAAATCAAAAAGACAATGTCCAGTACGTAAAGAGAATCGACCACCTTACTATAATTAGAAAGGGGGCAGTTAACACTAATTAGGAAGGGGGCAGTTAACACTAAGTAAGGGCCATTTACACCGGGGTGGTAAACGCCACCAGTTAGTGCTAGCCACCACCCCGGTGGTAAGCTCGAAGGGGACAAATGGGAATAATGGGATTCATCGTTCCCTGCATTCCAATTAAGCCGTAGCGGTGACCTTGAGGAAGGCCGGCAGCACGGCGAGGAAGGAGACTCGCAGAGTGGGCACCCGGCGCGGGCCCCACAGCGCCATGTTGATGTAGAACACGGCACCGCGCAGCAGGCCGGCCGTGCCGCCCTCGCCGCGCAGCAGGTCGGCCGTGCCGCCCTCGCCGCGCAGCTGGCCGGTCGCGCTCCCCTCGCCGCGCAGCTGGCCATCCGCGCCCCCCTCGCCGCGCAGCAGGCCGGCCGCAGCCCCCTCGGCCCGCAGCAGGCCGGCCGCGCCCCCCTCGCCGCGCAGCAGCAGCACCATCTCCTGCAGCGCCGCGTGCCCCATGTCCGCGCCCATCACGTTGCGCATCAGCTGCGGACATTACATTCGCTTACAGTTACACTACTTTATGGGACGACTTGACATACGACTCCATACAGCCAGCCATACATCTCTGAGGAGAACAAATAATTACTTCGAGAAGCAGATGACAGCATTCCTCAAATAAACTAAACAGAAGTGGAGGCAGAACTGGCCATAAGGTGGACAGGTAATACGCGCTAGCGTACGCGCTGGCCAAGGCAGCAGGACAGCAAAGAGTTAATTGCGGGTGGCCCACTACCAGGAAGAATGGCATGCAATAGAGGAAACCTACACTCAGCATTGGGATCTACCCATATTTTTACCTTCCAACTGTTCTGGCAGTAGTGCTCCAAGTTGACGGTGCGGCAGAGCGCGGAGACGAAGGTGCGAAGCGCGGCGCGCGGCAGCAGTGAGTACGAGACCACGGCTTCCAGCAACGACAGGCAGCACTGCACCACCGCCATATCCGCGCAGTACACGCACAGGTGGCACGCGTTACTGCAATACACAGCACACACCAACCGTCAGTTAAACTAACTCTTAGAGCGTTTCCAAATGTAGCGTATTTAAGCTCGTGCCGGCGCCACATTCCGCGCTTCAAAAAATCTAGCGCTCGTACACGCCTCTGTTCCATCGTGTTCGCTTGATAAAATGATAGCTGTTAGCAAAAGTGACGACTTAACTCACGACACGCCTTTGTACGAGATTATACGCGCGTCAATGCTTGTATGAGATTCGCACGTGGGAAAAGGCGATCGGTCATCACAATTCATCACATCATACGACTACATCGTGCTGCGTCACGCCAAGCGATTGCTTTGATGCTGCTTTACGTGTGTGTTTGTGAGTAATCAGCAACAACTCGTGTTCCGAAGACGTCAAAGCCACACCAAATCACAGCGACGCATCCAAATATGTTACACGATCGCGACGTGAATTGACCGAGATGTTTGCGACTGTTCGATACCAACTTTATTAATAAATCACCAACACACTGACGTCATAACAAAGCCCCGCCCACAACACCGACAAACAACATCCTATATTTAACATCAAAACTGAATGAACAAATAATAAGTAAGTAAGGGGAAATTAACAATAGTTTGATAACATCATTATCTGCCTAGCCTTTTCTCAACTAAATTGGGATCGGCTTCCAGTCTAACCGGATGCAGCTGAATATCAGTATTTTACATGGAGCGACTGCCTATCTGACCTCCACAACCCAGTTAGTACTGGGTAATACGATACCCCTTGGTAAGACTGGTTGTCAGACTTTTTACTACCTTCTGACAACCTAACGACTGTCAAAGATCTACAAATGACAGCCGGGACCGACGGCTTAACGCGCTTTCCGAGGCACGGAGGAAACTCGGTATGTAACGGGTGGTCACCCATCCACAGACCAATCTAGGTAAGCACGGCTTAACCTAAAGATCGACCCGAGCGGCCGTTATTATTTAGCCAGGAGCTCCTCCTTTGATAGTTTGATAACACGAAAACCTTAAATTAACTGCTATGTGAAAATGGACCAAGTGTCCTGTTTATTCTAAACCAAGGATTGTTATGGAAGGACATGATTGAATAACTAAATATTGAAGATGATGGTATTGTAAATAAACAGTGAATGTGTACTGTGTGGTGCCGTCACAATACTGATACCTACACAGGTGTTCACTAGCTCTCTCATTAATATGCTTTGACAGTCTTCCTCCATTATACATTATATTTTAGGGTCCATACCTCAAAAGGAAAAACCTTTACAGAATCATTTTGTTGTCCGTCTGTCTAAACAATTGCATACTATCACAAACAAACTAATAAAATATCTTCAATTTCACAACATGCAATGTTCCATACATTTTGACCCGTGTAGCGCATGTTTGACAAATAAATTATCTTTATCTCTATCTTTATTGGTATTGCACTTTTGTAGGAAACAGCTGTTTTTTTTTTATTATCTGATGAAAAATTCTTACATCTGGGGGCTCAGAATGATGTACTGAATATGTGGTAACCGTTTTCGCGTCGGTGTTGGTGTCCCTTCCACCCCATATGATTGTCAAATCAGCCAGATGTTCATAGTTGTAGGTAATTGATTTTCTTCACAAAACAGTCGGGTTGAAGGTCACTTGAATAAAATCTTGTACTTCATCAAAGAGATAAAAAAAATTTGATTTGGGGTTCTTTACATTTGAGATAAATATCTTGCGCAGAAGAACTACTCAACACTTACTTGACAATTCCATGAACGATCTGCTCATCTAAGTAAGTGGCATTGAACTTGACGACGTTGATGATGAGGTGCAGGAACTCCACCAGCTGTGCCGGCGGCTGGATCTGTGGTAGCCACTCCAGCAGAAACGGACCAATCTGAAACCAACATGTCTTTTCATGGCTTTGTTCAGTGAATCTCAACAATGTGGCAGTGCTACGAAATTTGACTGATTATAATTTCTACCTATTTGCAATAAGTGCCAGTACAAATGAATCCTGTAGATAGTTTTTAGTAGTGTTGAGGAGCTCATGGCTTAATAATCACAGCTACTTAGGTCGACATTTAGCTGTGTTTCAGCTGTGCTTACCTAGGTTAGTCCGTGGTAGTACCGCCCCTTACATAATGAGTTTCCTCTGTACCTCGGAAAGCATGTTAAGCCATTGGACTCGACTGTTATTTGTAGATCTTTGACAGTTGTTACAGGTACTCAGTGGCCTGAAAGTCTGACTACCAGTCTTACCAAGGAATATCATATTACCCGGTGCTAACTGGGTTGTGGAGGTCAGATAGGCAGTCACTCTATGTAAAATTACTGGAATTCAGCTGCATCAGGTTAGACTGGAAGCCGATCCCAACATGGTAGGGAAAAGGCAGGCAGATGAAGAGTTTTAAGTTGTGTTAAGTTTAAGAAAATCAGAGATGATAAGATTACAATTATAAAACACCACTGCCTGACCTCTTCTTCAAAGCAGTTGATATTCTTCCCGGTGTTGGTCAGTGTGTGCAGTAACTTGAAGCGTAGCTGTGTGTCCTCTGGTAGATGCCGTGCATGTGTCTCTCGCAGATAGTGGAACAGGATGGTGCGCATGATCTGCAGGTAGTCTGCCTGCCCCTCGGCCAGGCACCGCAGGAACCACAGTGCCGCATGCCGAGCCTCCACATTACTCTCTTCTAGTAGATCTCTTGTTAATGACCAAAGCTTTTCAACTCCGCCCTAGAAACAGTGAAATTTTTATTATGTTTGTTATCATAACAAACAAAGAACCTCTAATAATGTAAATTTTGTGAACTTGTATAGTAACAGATGTATTAGAGAACAGTTCAAACAATGTGTTTGGCAAAACAAAAATGGCTGTGGTCATAAAGTGGAGCATGTTTAAATTTATGATGATGTTTGTGTGCAATTTCATTTTAATTCTACTTTCAGTATGTATGTTATTGATTGAGCAGCTGACAATGTTTGAATCTGTGTGGTTTACCAGTAGTAATGTTCAGCAGGTTGAGCACAAGCAGAAAAAAATTAAGAGCTCACAATAACACAACAAAATATAATGGTCCAGTGACAGCCAACAAAAACAGCTGTTCTTAAAGAACTGAAAGAATGTTGTTAATAAATCATATCAAAACAAACAATTCACCCAGATATTCATAATCAGATAATGAAAATGATAAAACGGTTCTAATGTTGGCTCTGTTTGAAAATAAAACAATGTGCAAGAAATGCACTAAACAAAGAAGTTTAAACCACAGAGAAGAAGAAAATAAAGAAATTGCATTGTAATGTTGCATCAATGTATTTATGAGGGTACTAATATAATCAGTGTGGTGTGATGGGCTCACCTCTTGCACGCGGACATGGATGGCCTTCTCGCCGAGCTCCTTGAGCGCGCGCAGGCGACGGTGCAGCGGCGTGTCGGCGCTCAGCTCACGCTCCACCTCGCCGCTCACCACCAGCTCGTTGCGCGCCGGCAGTTGCGCTGCACACAACCAGAACATGCACTAGTGAGCGCTCCGCCGACCGCAACACTCACACGTCATCTCACCCGACAAAACCAGCCCCAATACTCACCCGATGGACCCTTCTTGAAGAGCACTTTCAACTTGTCTTGCAGCGACCTATCTCTCGAACTCATTTTACGACGATGCCGGTATTAGTTTTCGTTTGTATTTACGCTAAGGCTTACGACTAGGCACGGCGATTACCTATTACTTTGATATTGCCAATAAAAAGACATATTTATTAGAAAATATTCTCACTACCGCTCCTGCTTTGCTATTCACCATTTGACAGCTTCCCAACCAAAGTACTGGTACAGCTGACAGGCGGCCATTCAATTCAAGATTCTGAACGAAAGGTATTATTGATATCCGAGCACTCATTAAAATACACTACATGACTTTAAATCCCTCCAAATACTATTAATTAAATAAAAAATATAGGACATTTTCTTATTCATTGGCAATTTCGTTTGATAATACATTATATCACGATTGTAGTGACATGACCTTGATCGATTAAATTTCTGCACGACTTAAATTGTTTTATTTGACCACAAAGTATTAGTCTTTTAGCACAAAACAAACATTTTCCATTTCGTCACGATGATGTTTTTGAAATATTTGAGTTATCCAGGTTTTAAATTGCGTTTTTTAAAGGTTATTTAACAGAATTTCTGTTATCTGTCATTACTTTGATGTAATGAGTGATAGTGTAATAGTGCGAGAAAATGTTGTACGATCTAAAGAATAGATGGCGTTATCAGTCCCTGCCCACCAAGTAATTGGGCTTGTTTGTTTTTAATCGGTTCTTAGAAAATATTTTTTAAATTATTCTACTAATACTACAATACCCACTTATACATATATCAATTTACTTTGACACGTGTTTATTTCACATGTCTATGTTTTTACGTGTAAATATCAATTACAGATTAAAGTTAACTGCGACAACAAAATAATCGTTGACTCAGCAAGTGGCAATCACCGTCAAGAAAATCTCAGCTTTGCTTTAGTTTCTTTTCGCATCGTGTTACTTCGTAAACTAAGCGCCTAGTAGATACGGTCACCATCACAACCTTCGTCCGGGTGACATAATATTGTCTGGTCGTTCTTGTTTTGCTAACAGCGCGTACCTGCAGAGGCATAACCAGGTGGCTAGGATTATTCACCAGCAACTTACTTTGAAATTTAAGCTTGTGGATTCTAAGCCTCTGACGTACCGTATTAGGTACAAGTAGGTACGTGCCCGATGCAGTTCTCGAAAAAGACCATATCACGTTATATTGGGATTGGTTTATCATTACAGACAGGATTACCATCGCCAATAAGCCTGACATAGTGGTGATAGAACGACCAGCGCAACGCGAAATGTTGATGTTAACATCCCCCATGACAAGACACTTGTGAAAGTTGAGAAAGAGAAACAAAAAAAGATCCCGACTTGGTTACGACGAGGTTGTCGATATGCGGATTGGCCAATGGCCTGATGGCGAACAGCCACGACGAACATTATTCATAACATCTCTAGAGCCTTTCGTTATGCGGTTGAATCAAGGGCGTGATTCAGAAGGCAGTAGGTACTCCTCGACACGTCTAGCATTGTGAGACTTTGACTACTATTTGTTTTTTATTTTATTTATTAGAGAAAATACATAGTATCATATTCAAGTTTAAATTTAGTACCTAAGTTATAAAATTAGAAGTCGTTTGTTGGCGTCACATGTAATTAGATGGCAAGCTTACTGCTTGCATATAATATGCCACAAATATAGATGCTATAAAATATCAACCAGGCTGGGTTGTATTTACAGTGGATAGTATTTTTCAATACACTTCTCAAAAACTGGTTCTTATCTCACTGCGATTAGTTTCAACATGCAATGTATTTCACACGCGTGGATTTTTAATATTTTTGTGGAGTTTCCACAAAAATGTACCCGTACGAGTGCAGTGCCGGATTAAGCAACCGCGGGGCCCGTAGCAAATTCTATCGACGGGCCTTTGATCTGCCAGAGAGGGTACCACCCAATATTTTTTTTCTTATTTTAGTAGGGGAATTAGGAATTACTTAAAGAAAACTGTCGTTTGACCATTTATGCAAGGACTAACTTTGTCGACTTATACAGAAAAGCTTACCAATTTTGAAAAGGTATTTAGCATTCACCTCGAATTTGATGAGCTTTTTCAAAAATAGAACGAATTCTGCTAATTCATAAAAATATATTGTGAATGCAAACACCACCTGGGGTAAGTCATATTTTCTTCTGACCATCCATACTTCTTTCTTTCTTTATCGTGTGGATAGTGCCTAACCTGGTGTCACTGGACTTGGCTTGACATGACATCGAGAAGTATCTCTTAAGCATGATGGTTTCTTTTACCGAAGCAAGTCATATTTATACAATACGCACATGAATCCGAAAAATCAGAGGTGCGTATCTTGGGTTCGAACTTAGGACCTATGACTTGGCAGTCCGAAATTCACACCACTAGGCTTTCACTGCATTCATACTGAAATTGGATTTATGCAGATGCTTTGTCGACTAATGCAGGCAAGTTTCCAGAAACAAGAGAATGCAAGAGCGAGCGAAGGGAGCTCAAAATTGTGACTACTCTCTTCTCATAAATCAGGTTATTTCTGTTCAATTAATCCAGAAATGAGAATTGGAGTAAATCTGTCAACTTATGCTCATTTGAGTAAGTACCTACATACTCGTACATAGCGAGCCGGCACTTGACCACACACACGCTTGACCCGGCACTGGTCGAGTGCGTTACATTGAGCCCTACTGTTTAAATGAAACATGATTTTTTAACTCAAGAAAAGGTAGTTTTCCAGCAATATTTTTTGCGTCGGCTTACTTAGTTTGATGTTCAGAATGCTTGGTTGACGGCTTCTGAAGGGTCCGTTTAAACACCTTGTATAAATAGACACAAAATTATTCAATCCACTGCTTTTTAGCATTTGAAGAGTTAATCGACTTGCGTTACTTAGCATCTAGGTAAGAAAAAAACAGCAGCTTTAAAAGCATCTAAAAGAACCACATTAGAACCTACCTACTCACACGCTTTGACTGACAGACCGCTTTTACAGAATTTGTGAAACCTTTATTCAATGAACGGATCCCTCATTTTTCTTCTAGTTATTGCGTGATGCCGTCCAAATTAATGTCGAGTAGGTACCTACCTATAAAAATGCGCGTACAGCGTGTCGAAGGTAGACTATCAAGCTCGTACATAATAGTGCGGGTAGCTCTGAACCCTCAGGCCTCAGGTAATGTAGGAGGGTTTAATCTGCCGCCGTTGACGAGGGTCGACAATTTGCTGCCACCTGTGACAGCGGGACACCGCGGCCCGCCAGTAGCGCCATCTACGGACCTAAATACTTGCGTGACGTCAATTTATTGTGAAAGAATTACAACACTCTTGTATTCAAACATGGCGGCTTCGAGACCTTTGTTGTTACAGTCGGGGTTGATATGTCGCTGATGGTGACAGCTTGCTGATAACGTTATTGTGTGACAGTACGAGTGTTGTTTCAATATTCAGAGTAGTTAGGTGACTTACTATTAAAGCACACTTCACTATTAAGCACTGATGTTTGAGTATGAGCTTCTTTGGTCAAATCTTTAGTAAATAGACCCTTAACATAAACGAAAGGCACTTGTTCTCCCCATCACTGCGATAATTTTTTTGTTCTAGACCATACCTGGGAACCTTCTAGTTACGGAGATATTGGGGGTCAAAGTTCCAGCTTTTTCACAAGTTTTTTTTTAAATACATGTTTTTAATGTAAGATTTTTACTTTACACACCTCCACGACCCTCATACTATTCATCCATCCATCAGCACAATGCTATGAGTGCTTTTCATCGTGGCCTACAGTAAAACGTGATTTTTCACCCCAAAAAAAAAGTCGATTCCCAGCAATAATTTTTGCGTAAAGTTACTTAGTTTGATGTAGGTACAGAATGCTTGGTTGACGGATATGTGAAGGGTCTGTTTACACCCGGTATTATTATAATTATTTCGACCGTACCTGCCTACTTACTACAAAAAATCGACGCAGAAGCAGCTGTTCTATACACAGTGCAAGTACAATTACCTTTCGGCTTCGTTAAGGGTCCTGTTACACCCTTTATACCCTAGATATTTGTGCGTCCCGGTTTCGTCTAATGAATCTATGGTCAAGCCTGTCTGTATTTGGTATGAATGTGAATATGATTTTCCGGCTCTTATTGAATTGATTTTACATTTGTCAATCCCAAAACCCATAGCTATAACTTTTGAGAATTTTTCAGTAACATCAGCTAGTTTATAAAGTCATTGGGGGACGATGCATACAACTTGATGCCATCCATATAAAGGAGATGGTTTACTTTACAATATTGTTGGTCAGTCAGTCTTACCAAGGGGTATCGTATTACCTATTATTAGCTGGGTTGTGGAGGTCAGCTGCATGCGGTTAGATTGGAAGCCGACCCTAAGAGAGGAAAAGGCTAGGCAGATGATAATTGTGGGTTAGTCTGTAGGTATGTCAGTTATTGTATCACTATATTGGAGTTGGTAACCGGGTAATAATGGATTAAGTTTGTTTGAAAGAGGGTTTAATGCTAGACAGAACCATAGTGGGCCGAGTGAGTCTCCGTGGAATATTCCTCGCTAGATCTTAATGAGTTCTGTTTCCACTATTCCTGTTGATGTTTTTAGTTGTAATCGCGTCTTCCATTTTTCTACAATATTACTTAAACAATTGTTCATTTGTGGGTATATTTTGTATATTTTGAGAATTTCGAGTAACATGAGTGGGGTACTGAATCGTATGCTTTTTATAATCTAAATCCCGTCCCTACCGGCGTCAGCGTAGCAAACTACGCTGACGCCGGTAGGGAGGTCGGCGCGCAGCACCCAGTCGTAACCGATGTTCCACAAGGCCGGCCCCAGAACCGATCCCTGTGGAACACCGCACGACATCTATCGCCGGTTCCATTCTCCGCTTCGACCAGGGTAGCTGACGGCTCAATCCGTCAGGTAGTCCCCGACCACACGACGAAGGTAGGTCGGCACCCGGTGATACCGGAGTGCCTCCCTAATGCAGCTCCAGGGCATGGAGTTGAAGGCGTTGGCGATGTCAAGAGACACCGCCAAGACGACCCCGCCCCTGGACACCGCGTCCCCCATCGTGAGGGCTCTCACGCGCATGATGGCGTCCACCGTCGAGCGCCCCTTGCGGAAACCAAACTGGTGTTCCGCAAGATCCGGCCCCATCCCCGCAAGGTGCCCGGCGAGGCGGTTGGCAATGACTCTTTCAAAGAGCTTGCCCACCTCGTCGAGCAGCACGATGGGCCGGTATGCGGACGGAGAGACCGCAGGGCGCCCTGGTTTCCGGATGAGGACCAGCTTCCCCGTCTTCCAACGAAGCGGAAACTGGCCTCTCTCCAAGCATGCGCTTAGAATTAGAAGCCCTTCCAGTCGGGGCCCGAGCGACTCAGAGGCCAGGACCCAGGCTTTGCCAGGCAAGCCATCGGGTCTCGGGGCGGTGTTTCTGGTTTTCAGCCTGCGTACCGCCACTCTCAGGTCTACTCCAGTCACCTCTGGAACGTCGTCATCGTCATCGGTGTGGTCCGCTTCCGGCACCGCACGCGGCGGCGGGGCAATAGGCGGGTGAAGATGCTCCCCTCGCGAAGGGAACAGAGCGCTCACCACGTCCTCCACGAGCTCAGGCCGGAGACTCTGCGTTAGCGGGGGGGCCCGGGTGCGGAGTTTCTCCCGCACCATCTTGTAAGGGCGCCCCCACGGATCTCCGTTCAGAGACTCCAGCATCTCCTCTCCGGCGGGCCAAGCCGGACAGCCTCTTGGAGGGCGGTCTTCGCCGCTCTGTACCCCTTGTACAGCTCCGCCTCAATGGCTGCCGCATCCGCAGGGCGGATGCGGAGCCTGCGATGCCTGGCGTACAGGCGCCGCGCGGCAACGAATGCCTTGAGCAGAGACGTCAGCTCTCGCGACCACCAGTACACCTGACGCCGGGCGCTTCCTGGCCGAACTCGGGGCATTGTCACGTCGCAAATCTCGGACATGGCCTCCTGGAACCAACCCGCCTCGTTGTTGATGTCGGCAGGCCTGACTGGTGATGACACCCAGGCCTGCACGATCGAGGCTTCCAGGAAGAGCTCCCGGTCCAGCTGCTTCAGCGCCCATCGCGGACCACTCGGGGCCTGTAGGACCGGCACGCTTGAGGACTGGGTGGAGACGTCGAACCGGATGTACCGGTGGTCGAAATAGGTCTCCACCCCCTCCATGACACGCCAGTCAACGATACGCGGCGACAGAGCGGGGCTGGCGAACGAGATGTCCACCACCGATTCGCTCCGCATCCGCACGCACGTGGGGACAGAACCCCGATTTAGGACGACCAGGCCTGTCTCCAGAGCCCAGTCCTCCACCATTCTACCCCGCACGTCCGTGTAACGAGAACCCCAAGCCAAGTTCTTGGCACTGAAGTCCCCGAGCACAAGCACGGGGAGGGAATGGCTTCCGATGACGACACTCAACTCCGTGAGGGTGTTGTGGAACTCGGCGAGAGTTCGGCTCGGGGAGAAGTAGACTCCCACTACAACGATCTCCCCGAACCGTGCTGCTACGCACCCCTGACCCTTCCTGACACTCTCAAGGGTCGGGGTACCGGCGGCGACCGACACAATTAAGGTCACTGACCCGCTAAGGTACCTCCACCCAGTCATCCCTGGGCGGGACAAAGTACGGCTCAGCGACCACGGCGATGTTAATCGACCACTGCGCCATGCTCTGGAGCAACAGATCCTGAGCGCAGGCGCAGTGGTTGATGTTCGTCTGGAGAAGGCGTAATGGGGCCGTTACTGGCACTCCATTTCAGCCCCCTCCCGGGCCCCCTGCGAGGGCCCCGCTGCGGAAGTTGCAGCAGTAGTGGCAGCGGCGGCGACAGTGGCGGCGACAGTGGCGGCGGCTGCGGTGGTGGCGACAGTGGGGGTTTTGGCGGTGGTGGCGGAGGGCCTTCCCTTGCCCCTGGCCTTGGCGGGAGTACCGCAGGACTTGCTCCCTGCCCGGTGATCGGCCGGCTTGCTAGCTGCTGCACATGCGGCGCAGCGCGGCGCGGCGGAGCAAGCCGCGGCCATGTAACCAGGCTGGCCGCAGCGGAAGCACAGGCCGCTGCGGTCCACCTCCGAGGTGCATCGGACCGACACGTGGTGCCCCACATGGCAGCGGAAGCACCTCAGAGGTCTGAGTTCCAGCAGCTTCACCTGCGCCGAAACCCAGCCCACCAAGAACCTTCAGCCCTCCACAATGACTTTCGCCGCCGTCACAGGGCAGCTTACCGTTATGGTTCGCATGCCCGCATAAAAAAATGCATATCTTGCTTTGCTATTTAGTATAATGAACGGCTCTACTGACGTCCCTGAGCTGGTAGCCAAGACTGAACTTCGTGTACCGTCTGTGTTTCGTACCTATTGTGTAAACTACGTACAGTCAAAATTCAGATATTTAAGAGCAAGTCGAATGTTCAATAACGTGTCCGGGATGTTGAACTTGATTTATTCACAAGTAGTGTCCAGAAATTTAAAAAATGTTAACTAAACTTTTCTTTGAAGTGTATCTTTGTTGTGTAATGTATTTTAATTTTGTTTATTTCTCTTTAGATGTTTCTATGATTAAACTCTCATGTTATTTATACCATTTTGAAAATTTTATAGATAAGTTTAAGTGGAAATGTTTAATTGACCTTCTTCTACATAATTATTACTTCTGACTACTCGAATGTATTAGCTGTAACTTTCCTTAAAATGAATAAAATAAAACTGTGACAAAATAATAGCCTACAAATACCATACTAAGTCTGATCTCATTTCTCGTGTTCGAGGCTTCAACAATAAGCAAACAAAAAAGGATATTAAACTTAATACAGAGCTGTTGGGAATAACTGGCCAAAAAAGGGCCGTGTATGAGTGTATGTCGACGAACACTTGTCTAATACCACAAAGTCTTATTTTATTTAGCGAGAGAATACGCCAAAAAACACGATTTTAAATTCTGTTGGGCCGCAACCGGAAATATGTTCTTGCGCAAGCAACCAGGACTCCAACAAATACTCGTCAAATCTGAGCCTCCCCCTATCGAGCTACAAGAGAAGAAATGACTACTCAAGTCCTCCGCATTACATAGTTATCTTTCCAGCTGGATATCACTAAAACACAATTTAAGAAAGCGTGCAAATAAGTGCATAGAACAAGGCGGTGGTCATTTTGAAACTTTAATGAAAGTGGATCGCAGAAATAGCGCAAATTAATAACCTAAGTGTAAAGTGTAAATAGTCCAGTTCTGTAAGTACCTACTTCTTCCTATCAATACGAATGTATTCTTATCACTGTAAATATTATGATTCAAATCTTTTAAACACGCGGCTGTTTAAATATTTTTGTAGTACAAACAATAAACTGTACCTAAACACGACTTATCAGGGGGTAGTTGATTTCGCGAAAGTTACGCACCCGAGATATATTTTTTACCCGAGTGTGCCGCACTGAGTCCGGGTGCTTCGCCCTTCGTTAGTTTCGTAGTTCGGGTAAAAAGTCGCTGTTTTAAATGCATCCCCGTTACTAAGCCTAATGTGTTAGATTCGTGTTGATAATTTCACTTAGTAGAAAATTATCAATCATTACACAGTAAACTCAATGAAGTATCAAAAGTTATTCATAATATCAGCCTGTGACAGTTTAGGTACGTAAAATTCGTTCATTGAACTAAAGCACATCTAATGCCTACAGCTATGGTCAGCTGGCGGGCGCTAGAGTTTGCGTGTCGCGTCGGCCGCTAACATTGCATGAGTGTGTGTGCAGGGATGTTGATGTACATACGTTTTGCGTTTAGTAAGGATAACTATTTTATAAAAAAAAGACTAGGTTTGGTTTAAATTTATTTAATTACGGATGTTGTTTTATACTTATAATTTAATATTCTAATTGGGGTGTCTGAGGTATTGCGCTTAATCTATTACACGTTGCATAAGTACTAAACACTTATCCGCAGGATCCGAGCAGCCCGAAAACCGGTTTCATTATCTTAGTATATAACGGAGATTCGTTATCAGTGGGTCGCGACATCGGAAATAACACTCACAAAACCTTCGTTAACACTTTTAATTACTTGCTAACACGCAATGAATATAAAATAATCAAGGATGCCTGAGATATGGCTCGATTAAGAACTTAGGAACGCGGGAAGTTTAGCGCAGAGTAACGAATGTCTACCCAGACTGCCGGACCGGTTCAAAGTGGCCTCACTCAACTGTCCCCGCACACGTGGCACCCCCTTTACAGGTTAGCCAACCTATCTGTCAACGTCAGTACCTATCAATGTCGAATAGCTGATAATACTTCCGGATCGTGTGTCGCCATTACTCCACGCAAACCATCCCCAAGTTATTACTTGACGTTCCGAAACGTTAGCTGTCAAATCTAACTACATAGTTCCTCCAGTGAGAGATAGATGGCGCTGATCCAGACCGACTGATATGCGTCGACGCTTCTACATATATATAAAAGGTGCCATGTTTACGCCGAAAGGTAACACATTAAATTCATACAAAACATTGTCACATTTGAATCTAAAATATTTTTTATAATTGTTACGGCTAATAGCCGAAGTGCGGCTACACCTAATTTTAGCCGGCTAAACCTAGGTGCGGCCGGTTAAACTTAGATGTATTATCTTCGGTTAGAACATGCAACCAATTTGAATGTAGAGCTCGCCGGCCGCTACCGCGGCACCGCTCTAGCTATCCAGAAATACACTTACCACTGCTTGTCTCTGCGTCACCTAAAGGTTGACTGGTAGAAAATGCCTATGGCATTAAGTCCACCTCTGTACTTTGTGCTTGAAGTGTTAAATAAATAACTAAATAATAAATCCATGAAGGAACAGTTGGATTGGTGCCAGTCTACCAGCACAATTGCTTACCCTGGTAACATTTAGCGACGACTGCGGTAGCTGGTCCGTGCTGCGGGCGTTGTCTGCTGCCGACCTCGACATGACCCGCGCGGGGTGCTCCCGGGCGAATTAGTCGGTGCAGGCTCCCTCGTGCTCTGAGTCCCTGTTTGCCTGCGATTCGGGGGAGGAGCCCGCCAGTTGAAATCACTAACCTCCAGAATCCGACGCCGATCTTGTCTCCCGCTGAACTTTCTTCTCCAATTTCTTTACTTTTTTTTTGTGATATATTCGTAATCATGTTTTCTTTTTCTTTTCTCCATGGGACTCTTTTTAATTTAATAAAACTCACTTAAGACAACTTACACACTGATAATAATTATTAAAGATATTGTGTGCGCTCCGGCAGATCACTGAACTGTGAATGAGCAATAGCACACGCTATCGAGCTAAAGAAATACGGGTATCACCTAAAAATGTTAAAAATAAACCCATTTTTTTAGTTTTAGGTATAGAGGTTTTGACTTTCAGTGCGCAAAGGTAACACCGTACGTGTTACTACTTTGTGTTTATGCTAATCTTGAGGATGAACCTAAGTATAATTCAGAAGTAAACACTAACAACACAGAATAATTTACAATAACCATTTCACGTGTCATAATATAAACCGCTAAATATAAAATGTACCCTATTGTATATTGTATAACGGGCTGGTATCCGCAACTCCACGTCAAAGCGGTCATTTTGCGTGCGGGTGGGAAATTTATTCGATGCACCCTAACTCCCCGAGAAAGACCAGCAGCGCCTTGGTGTTGCTGACAATCTCCCGGAGAGTACCTGGGGTACCGAAGTACTTTGCCCTGTATGTTGCAATCACTGGGCAATGCAGAAGCATGTGGGCTGCTGTTTCGTCTTCTTCCATGTAGGCTCGGCACAGGGGGCTGTCTGCAGGGTCTGACTGGCCATATAGTCAGGGTGGCGTTTGCCAGCCGGGCCCCAGGCTGCGCGGGCCCCCCACGGGCCTGGATTTGCAGGAAGCCAGCTGGTAGGTAGCATAATGGGCCCGCGGCTCACGATTTTTAAAAGTTTTTAAAACGTATTCTGCCGGATACCCCAGAATTAGTACGTACGTAATTAATTGTAGCGTGTAGTAGAATCACTCAAACTAAAATATTTTTAAGGCTAAAAATGAGCCTCTGAGTACTCGTACTGCCGCTACAAAGTTACAATTTTTTTAAAACCAACGTACGGTTCTTTCTTTGAACCCAGAGATTTTTTTATCATATAGGCTCCTTTTTTCTTACAGTGGATTGGCACTCCTATTGAACTTTCAGATGATCGACCGGTATAGACAGAGGCTTAATAAATTAGGAGACCTTGCCCTAGGACCTTAATAGGCAATTATGGCATACATGCACTACACAAGGTTGCAAAAAATTGTAGACATTTTGATCTCTTACTATACATATATATCTGAATTTATTCGAGGCAAGAAGTAAAAATTTTCGAGCTCGCTTTTACAGCCTACTTTGTCTTGAATCTTAATTTTGTCTATAAGTCACCTAATTAACGGTAAGTCGAAACAATTTTATTCTAACCTGTCCAAGGTAGGTAGGGTGATCAAAATTTCACTTCGCTACTTTCTCTTAAATCTTGACTTTGCTTAAAAGTCGACCAAGTAACTTCTGTATGAACGATCAAAACAATTCTAACCTGTCCAAGGCAAGGTGTCAAAAAATTTCGAGTTCGCTTCGCTCGCTCTTTAGCTTATTTCCTTTTGCATCTTGCCTTTGTTTGTAAGTCGACCAAGTAACTCCTGTATGAAGGGTTCAAATAATTTTAGTCAAAAGTAATGTCAATGGTAAAGTGGTAAAATTTTCGAGCTCGCTTCGCTCGTTCTTGGAGGCTTTGTTCTTAACATTGTGTCATTAAGTCGACTAAATAACATTAATTTCTCAATAAAAGAACTAAAGAAAAGCTAACTTGTCTGGAGTGGAGAGCCTAATTATTTTAGTTTCTAGTCTATAATACATTTGACATTGTTTCAGAGATATTAAAAAAAAGGTTACTTCATATTTGTTATATAATTGGAACTGCACTTAGGTACCTACCTAATAATATATATAGTTTATAATTATTAATTTGTATATTTAATTATTTTCCGAGTTTATCCCATCTACCATTATCCAGTCTCGGACCTCGGGCTTTGGGGAGCCACCCGGGCCCTTCCGGTCCAGTCCGACCCTGGCTGTCTGTGACTTCTATAACAAAGGGGTGTTTATTAAAAGAGCCGTGTCCAGTGATGGCGGCAGTAGGTGTGCGCAGCTGTAATTTAAAAAAAATGTACCCTAAGATCAAGTATTGTAACGCTCAAAGGGCGCTACTCTACTTAGTCGATAAAAAATAGAGGCGTCAAGTACTGAGACGAACAGTACCGTACCCGGTCTGTTAGTCACCGTAACGTGATATCCAGTCAAGCTTGATAGTCACCGCCGATCAAAAAGATAGCCAATAGCCCTGCTGATTTGTGTTCACAGTCACGTGACTGAATGCGTTGCCGAATTTATTTCCTGAAAATATTATGAATCGTTAGTTTTATAATAAATTATGTTTTTTTTATCATGCTCTACCATTAGAACCTACTCCATCGGATTTATTTGTAGCGGACCCAAGCGTATTCTTCATGCACCGGGGTGGTTATCAAAACTGTATCAAAATCCTGCCCAAACTTCTTTTCCACCCTTTCTTCACATCCTGCCTGTGGGGCATATACACTTATCACGTTCAAGACAACATTTTCCAACATTAGTTTCACAACTATTAATCTATCATTAATCCTTTTTACTATCTAATAAGCCATATTCCCACGCCATTCTTTTAGCCGTCACTTCCACAGTGGAAAAACTTGTATCCCTCACCAATTTCTATCGCTTTTGTACCTTTCCACTAACTTAATTTCTTGCAAACACGCCACATTTATTCTTCTTCTTTTCAACACACCCGCTAACTTTCTGGCTCTTCCAGTCATTGTCCCAACATTGCAACTAGCATACCTCAATCTCACTTCCCGAGCTTGCTTCTTACGTCGCTCCTGCCCGGAGTGGTGCAACACCCTTGTGCTGCCCCTGCGCGTCACCTGGGTAGTACACCCTAGCCCTATAGCGCATCTCATTTTCTCTCAACATGTTGTATAAGGTTTTGGCTTAGGTTTTATAGTCGGCCGCCTTCCTGCCACTAATCCTCCTTGGAAATGCTTTTGTTGGTGGTTTACCCGACACCATCCGGGTGGCCTAATATGCTTGATAGTCTGCACTGGGTCGTAAGTCCCCTTAGTCGCCTTTTACGACACCCACGCGATGAGATGGGGTGTCCGCGTTCTTAAATTCCGGGACCACACGGAATAATTTAAGGTTAATTATTTATTGACAAAAACGAAATATCTTAGTAATGCTTTGTAACAAAATAAAAATAGTATTATAATCTTGTGCGTTGCTTTCAGACCGCTCACGGTTCAAGCAAAATACCTACTTCTGAACTAGAATTTTATTAGAAAAGTTGGTCGAGACTAGAGAGAAAAATCAAAGAGGAGCGTCGTTGTCGTCTCAGACAATGGCGCTGTTTGTTGGAACTTTATAATTGATGAGTGTTGTGCTATTCACTCAGCGGGGGCCGGCGGGTTATATTTTAAAACAACTGTCAATATAAACTCCATTACCAGTCGGCATATTATTTATTCGAAGGATGAGCACCGACTCCCGATACGGAAGGCCTCCAAACTTTATTTAAGGTCGTAAAGAACAAGAGGGAATTGTAAGCCTATAATGCAAAAGTACTTAAGCGATATACTTACTCTTAGTCAAATTGAATTCTTCCGGACAAAAAAATGAAGATCTCAAAGTTGTGTCGTCACGGGCGGCGTGCGTTATCGGCCGGCCGCGCAAACTTTTGAAGCTCCCAGGAACGACTCAGTCTGTTTGTTCTGTATTTCTAATAATATATCTATTACCGTAATTCATAATTCATTTATTTATTGTTTGTCTCAGGTGAAAAGACAGATCTTATAATTACATTATTGTATCACTGTAACATACCCGTGGGGTATACAATATTTATATGTGTCAATATTATTGGCTTTGTTAAAAAAATTGATAATGAATAATAATACAATTACACTCTTACACTGGTTGGTGGTTGTTAACCATTGCATTGGTTGTTGTAGTCCACCTCATTTTACATTCATTATTACAGAATTATTAGGGACTAGCCGATATTTTTTTTGGTACCTACCTAAATTACCTAACTAATGGCAAGTCTTCCAAGTTCGTGTCGGTAAAGTGGTAGGAACATAGAGGGTAAGACTCACCACAGGGACTGGTGTTTCTGACCGTGTAGGTAGGTATCTACTAACTTTTCGAGGAATTCACGTAGCGTAAATAATTAAAAGCTTTTTTTATAAAATTGTTCAGATGCGAATTTATTTTACAGGTTGACAATCCTGCAAATGTTAAAAATAAAGACAACTTTTCTTAAACTGAAAGAGAAGTTAGCTACTGCTGCATCACTCCCCCCTAAGCGACGCGGTTCTTCCATATCTTGTGAGGTAGGGCTGATGGTTTTGTCAGGGACGCGATGATCCACATCTTCTTTCGACTCATTGAAAATGTAGGCCGGCTTGACTCTGTCTAAATGTACTGCTGACTAGCTTATGCCGCGATCAACAAATGATCGCAATGACGGGGAAAACAAGTGCATATCGGCTTCGTTAAGGATATATTTACACTCATTATGTGTAATATTAGTTATCACTTTAGGTAATAAAGAATAGTTAGCAAAAGTATTAAATTTTATTAAAGTAATACAGACACTTTTTTTTACATGCACTTACAACACACAACTTATAACTTGCAAATATAAGTTCATGGTAATATCAATTACATTACATAATTATGTGAAATATTGATACCTTGGTTTTAAATTGAACACCAGTGACAATCAAATGATTCATTAGGAATCTATTTACAGACATATTACTTTTATATAATATTTAATATCAATGTCGCGTATCACGAGCCAACGCGAAAATCGGGAGACCACATATATTTACAGACATGTCTACCTCAGAAAGGAGGAGGAGCTCGTGGCTAAATAATAACAGCCGCTCGGGTCGATCTTTAGGTTAAGCCGTGCTTGCCTAGTTTGGTCTGTGGATGGGTGACCGCCCATTACATACCGAGTTTCCTCCGTGCCTCGGAAAGCACGTTAAGCCGTTGGTCCCGGCTGTCATTTGTAGATCTTTGACAGTCGTTAGGCAGTCAGTGACCCAAAAAGTCTGACAACCAGTCTTACCAAGGGGTATCGTATTACCCAGTACTAACTGGGTTGTGGAGGTCAGATAGGCAGTCGCTCCATGTAAAATACTGGTATTCAGCTGCATCCGGTTAGACTGGAAGCCGACCCCAATATAGTTGGGAAAAGGCTAGGCAGATGATGATGATGTCTACCTCAGAAAAACCGGTATGGTTTTTCTGAGGTAGACATGTCTTCTTACCAATAGGTAAATACTCCTGCGCCCCGCACGCCCTCCGCAGCACAGCGCGCTTCCTGCGTCCGGCTACGTTGAGGGATGATTTTGGAAAAACTATGATACACGTGACTCGTCATTTTAATTGAAGAGTGTGTACACCAATTTTCGAGTCAATCGACTTAGAGAATATTAAGTTTCACAGAAAATTCAACTCTCCATTTTACCCTCTTATGGGTGGTTTCTTAGTGGATACCTACTCTTCACAAAGAATACACCCTTCAAATTTCATGTCTTTAAGCCCAGCGGGTTAGGCTGTGCGTTGATATCAGTCAGTCAGTACGTTAAATTTTATATTGGGGGATGATTTTGGAAAAAGTGTGATACACGTATCTCATATCAATCAGTCAGTCAGTCAGGACTTTGAATTTTATATGTATAGATACAATGTTTTTCATATACTTTCTACCGCAATTCAGATATTTGTGCCTGGTAATCATCATCTCATGTTGCTGAACTGATGATAGAAGGTATAAGGCAGGATCAGATGATGGAATCCCAGGAAAATTAAGATCAACCTACAAATTTTATGGCCATTGTTTGATACAGTATAGGTACTTTCCATGTGGTCCCGTGGTCATCAGGTCAGGTTCTAATGATGGGATCCTGGGGAAATCGAGGGGACTCTATAAATTTTATATTATCGATATCTTCCACAATTGTGAACCGATTTTGAGGATCTTTTTTTAATTTGGAGGAATGTTATTCCACGGGGGTCCGTTTAAATTTGGTGAAGCTAATCTTCGCAGATATACAATGGGACTCTTCA
The DNA here is from genome assembly GCA_963576755.1 of Noctua janthina. NCBI lineage: Eukaryota > Metazoa > Arthropoda > Insecta > Lepidoptera > Noctuidae > Noctua > Noctua janthina. The sequence goes on along the minus strand of OY755055.1, from coordinate 533,605 downwards.
ATAGTTGAAAGCAAATCTGTCGTGATTGCTGCAATCGCTTGGATGTTTATTATTTACATAACATAACATATCGGCTGTACGCTCCGAGTGGGTACTCAGATCATGATCATGCATACAGTACACCCAGATTGCTACAGTTTTAGATAAGATATTAAAAGATATATTCAAACATGTGTACACATACATACAATAATAAAAAGTGCATGTAGGATGACATAAATAAAAATTTCTTCAGACATGTTTGCCACATACTATGGCGAGCAAATGTTTTGAATTCTAAATTGTGTTTTTGAGTCAATCTTTTCAGTTCAATATCATTAATTTGAAGTGAATTAAACATTGCAAAAATAAAAACAAATAGTAAAATTAGCATCGATTAATAGGGTCGGGGGGCTTTTGGGACCGGGACCGCGGTCCCGAATTCCCCTATAAATGCAATAATTATTTTTGAGTAGTATTTTGGGACCACAAGAAATAAGAAGTTAAAGTACAGTTAACAAAAAAGCAACAATGAAAACATCCGAAAGGAAGCCAAAAGACTTAAGTGGCAGTAGGCTGCGGGCACATGGCTCGCAGAACGGATAGCCGATGGGGTCGAAAAGTTCTGGAGTGGCGACCGCGAACCGGAAGACGTTGCGTTGGAAGGGCTCCCACTATGTGGACCGATGATCTGGTGAAGGTTGAGGGGATCCTTTAGATGCGAGACGCACGGGGCCGGTCCTCAGCTCCTCGGCTGGGTCCCGGTCTCACGGTCCACTTGGGGCAGGTCTATGTGCAGTAGTGGAAGATTTTTTTATGATGATTTTGATGAATTCTAATAGACGGCTGCCATTTTTTAAATAAAAGAAATATTTTACCGTTTTATAAAAATACCTTTATTAGTATAACTTCTAAATCTTTTGGTTGACCGTACTTTCTCAAGACATATCTTTGTTTATTTTATTTGTGGTCCCACATTCTACTCAAAAATAATAATTGCATTTATAGGGGAATTCGGGACCGCGGTCCCAGTCCCAAAAGCCCCCCGACCCGATTAATAAATGTCAAAATGATATATGTCAAAATTAAAAAAATAAAAATCATAGTTAAAAATAATAACCACATAATAATAAACGTCAAAGTGTACAAAGTCATGTCAAACGTAATTATTAAACCATAATTAAATTTATGTCAGGAAACGGTTCTGTCAGAAATTCTTCAATATTATAGTATGCTTTTTCCACATTGTTATTGTACATTATTAAGCTCTCTCCAACTTTTAGGCAACTTATTATAAATAATGGGAGCCATGCGGAAAACACTTTTAAACTTTTACTGCGCATAAGTGTCCTACTCCTATGCAGACACTGCTGATTTTGATCACGCCTGTTTCTGGGGAATTTATTGGCCATTCGCGAAAATAAGTTATTGTTATTCCTAATAAACATTACTGTTTGGCGGGAGACAGAGGCAGTGTCAGCAATTATAGGCCAATTGCGATCCTAACAACACTATCAAAGATATTCGAACGCATAATCAACAATAGGCTTACAAAATACCTAGAAGACTACAACTTGTTTTCTGATTCACAATACGGTTTCAGAGCCGGCCGCTCAACTGTCAACGCAGTACTTGATCTTGTTAACTTTGTAGTAAATAAATTAGATAGTAAAAATAAATGCTTGACTATATTTCTCGACCTGGCAAAAGCCTTTGACACTGTTTCTGTACTCCGCCTTGTGCAAAAACTGGAAGATCATGGTATTCGAGGTGTTCCACTGTATTTACTTTCGGATTATCTAAAAAATAGAACCCAATCAGTTAAAATTGGAGAACACATTAGTGACGAACTGCCAGTTGAATTTGGGGTGCCACAAGGCAGTACACTAGGTCCCACTCTTTTTCTCTGCTATATAAATGAGCTCTGTTCCCTTCAGATTAATAATTGCCGCATCTCCGCATATGTAGATGATACTGCCCTAACCTTTTTCGCTGACTCGTGAATGAGCCTTTTATTCTCGCGCAAATGGTTTTAACACTGTGTGTCACTGGCTACCTCTAACTCCCTCACTTTAAATGAAGATAAAAGCAAATAGTTACATTCTATACTGTATTCGCAATCAACTTGAACTTAACAACCGCACTACTAACAATATCCTTGCACATAATTGTAATTTCCCTCCAACTCCAAACTGTAATTGTCCCAATATTAATCCTACAAAAAATCTTAAATACCTTGGAGTCGAAATTGATGCAAATTTAACTTTTGGGAACCACATTAGCTTACTATCTAAAAGAATACGGAAGCTCACTTACATTTCTAAAGGACTCCGTGACGTAGCAGACAAACAAACGATGAGGATGGTAAACGAGGCTCTGGTGCAATCTATTATTGGCTATTGCATTACCACATGGGGCGGGGCATGTAAAACAAAACTGATAACAGTAGAAAGAGCCCAAAGGATGATACTAAAAGTTAGTTTATCCAAACCACGTCTTTCCAACACCATTTCACTTTATGAGAAAGCATAGCATAGCTAACTGTACGCCAGCTGTACATACTGCATACTACACTTCTACAGCACTCAAACCTACCCGAAGAAGGGAGAAAATGCATAGGTCTCTCCAGGAGAAATTTCGCAGTATGTAGGACGACTACGCAAAGATTCTTCCCTTTCCGTGGAGGTGAATTATATAACAAACTAAATAAAATTATAAATATATAATGGATTGATGTATCCTTGGATACTATGGTGAACAGTAAAACTCTAACTTAAATTGAGTTGCTCTGAAAAGAGAACATTTTATTTTGTTACAAAAACTAGTTTTAACACTAATACATTCTTTAACTTTAATTAATAACAAACTCACCTGAAAAGAGAAACAACATTTAAAGCTATTGTTTCACCAGTTCTTAATCAGTATTAAATATTCAAATTTCAATCTAATTTTCATAACCTAATTCGCATGCGGTATTCAATACGTCAATCTGACAGACAGCTCCATAGAAACGATCAAGTTCACTCACAGATAACTTATACATCAAAGTTATTACGCGCCAAATTCAAACAAACTTAAATGAAGTGTCAAGCACTTTGTTTACAAATATATTAAATTGTAGTAAAGTTGAGTGTAAAACTAAAATTTTCAAATGGTTATTGAAGTTAAACTATACGGAAACAAAAAAAAAGTATGGACTGCCTAACCTACTTACATTATTTAGCTATCTCAAGTAATTTTTCTGTTTTTTTTTTTTTTCCGGATGGGAAATCATCAAATGACCCCCCCCACTCTGGGCGGAGCGGAGGGGAGTGTCAGACTTGTACTGACTAAAACCCATCCATGTTCCTTCTTTGCCCGTTATGTTCCAGGGCCACGGTATCTCTTTCGAACAGTCCCGCAGCCCCGGCAGGCGTCGGCCCATGCGGACCCCTACTTGATTGCTGACATCTCTTTGAGGCGCGCGTGGAACACGAACGCGCCGTCGACACGGCCCGTCGTCATAAGACGGCCGGACGGCGAGCTAGCCCATAACTCGCCGTCCACAGGCCAGCGCCTACGGTGGTCGGAAGCCACCACGTGACCCCCGACGCCCAGGGCGTCTCCCGCGGCGGCTGGGACGTGAGGTTCTTTCCCTCTCACGTCCTGCCACCTCCTTCACTAGCATGACTGCTTCGCAGAAAGAGGTGACGGCTTCCCATTCCCTCTCGCTCCGGACCATGGCTTGAACCAAGGCCGGACGCGAGAGATCGCCGCCACCAATCGCCGCTGTGAGGACACGGCGGTGCTCCGCCCAAGTGGGGCAGACCTCCACGGTGTGTTCCACCGTGTCCTCCGGACGATCCTCGCAGTGGAAACACCCGGGCGTTTCCTCCCGCCCGATTCGATGCAGGAACCTCCCGAAACAACCGTGTCCGGTGAGGACCTGCGTCAGGCGGTAGGTGAGGGCGCCGTGGCGCCTCTCTAGCCACTCCTCAAAGAGGGGACTTATCGCCACTATGGTGGCGTGCCCTGCACGGGGTTGCGACAGTCGCTCTCTCCATGTCGCCATGAGATCACGCCGGAGGTCTGTCCGCTGAGCGGCAATTTGTCGCGGCAGCGGAGTTTCTCCCCGACATAGTGCTTCCGCGCGCCATTCATGCAGGCGCGCGAGGACTATCGCCTCCAGATCCCATGGCGGCAATCCGGCAAGGAGGCTAGCCGCCTCGCCGGAGATCGTGCGGTACCCCCGGATTAGCCTTATGGCTATCACCTTTTGGGGCGCGTTCAGGTAGTGGGCGGCTTGCCGCCTCAAAGAACGCGCCCACACCGGGGCCCCGTAGAGGGCCATGGACCGCACGACCCCCGCGTATAGCTTCCGGCAGGAGGCGTTTGGACCCCTCAGGTTGGGCAAGAGCCGCTTGAAGGCAGCCCCTGTCCGTTCCAGTTTGGGAGCCAAACGTCGGAAGTGCTCCACGAAGTTCCACCGGCTGTCGAGGACGAGTCCTAGGTACTTCAACGTCGACCCGACGCCGATGGAAACCCCTCCTGCCATCAGTAGGGATCCCGACGGTGGCGCATTCCGAGGCCCATGAAAACACATGGCCTCGGACTTGTGCAATGCCACCTCGAGACCCAATTGCCGGATCCTCTCCACAAAGGCAGTCCATACTTACGTACATAATTGGTAGGTAAGATCTTAGTCATATTTCTATATAATAATAATAATAATAATCTGTGGCCCGAGTGTCAAATTGACAGCACGAATTTTTACGATACTGAATTTTAATTTAATGTTTTTATCGATTTAACCCATATTTAAACAATAATATATTAATTATATCAATAACAATGATAAGAAAAAAAAAAACAGAAAACCTATTTTACAAAACCGGACCCTAAATTTTTGGAATATACTTTAAAATATACATGAATGCTGACAAGAAGCCGGGCAAAACATCAGGCACACCCACCATCTCCGGACTCGTCGCTCAGCTCCGCCTCGCAGCCGCCGGGACGCGCCTCAATCGTGAGTGCTGTGTCTCCGATCGCTGCAGTTGCGTCGAGCTCGAGTGACGAGTTTTTCTCCCCGCCGTCGACCCCATCACCACCACGACGACGAGGAAGAGGACGGCCACCAGCGGGCTTGGGACCTCGAGGCCAACAGGCCCCGAACAGGGTCCCCGCTGCCGGTGGAAATGTGTCGCGCATGCGATGGACTCAGTCCATTAATGAGAACGTCATGCGCGCATATTATGGGGCTACTGAGGGGGGAAGCAACTTGACTGCGTACCGTGGTCGGATGCTCGCTCTGTTTCAGGTGCTTGAGCCAGGTGTCAGCGTGTCGGCGCAACGGCTGTCGGATCAAGTGCGGGTCATACAGCGTAACCACATGTTGGATGACACCGTACTTGAGCGACTACGCTTCGATTCACGGAGTAACCTAGTTATACCTGCTTCGCCAATGATTGCGGTACAGCTACAAAATGTATCCAGTGCTCCACCGCGATCCGAACACGATGGTGAAGAAGATGATGACGAAGTTATATCCGTGAGTACCCAGTGCAACGCACAATTGAGGAGCGCTTTGGAGGGTGCATTCCGGGAGTACCGATCCACACCGCCTGAACTTAGGCCACGTCTACCTCGTTTACCTATGCACAAGAAAAACAAGGCGCTGGTGTGTGCTTTAGATTCGCAGCTGTCAAACTGCTTTGACAGCAGCAAAGACCTCACCGATACCCACTCAATATTGTACTGTGGAGCTGTAGCGGCATGTCGTGTAGCTCACGTCAAATTTCCCAACAACGACAGAGCTACACGACCAAAATTTGCTGTTCCAGCTTGGCAATGCAGGATTGAGCGGCGTATCGGTGAGGCTAGAGCACTCATCGGCAAGTTAATCTGCTTCAGGGAGGGCAATACTCGACCTAGAGTGATGCGCTTTGTGAAGCGGGCGTTCTCGGGAACTGATGTTAGTTTTCGAGACTACTTAGCCCGCGTCACAGAGCGTATCGACTTCCTGAAGCAGAAGATCTGTGCATGGGCAAGCCGTATTCGTCGGTACAAGCGGCGAGTGGAGCGTTACACTCAGAATCGCACATTCCGAAGTGATGAAAGGTGGGTATATAGGGCTTGGGAACGACCGGACCAAGGTGTGACTGATACGCGTCTACCAGATGATGACGCCATGTGTTCGTTCTGGCGCAACATCTGGTCGGTGCCTGTCAGTCACACTGAGGGTGATTGGACCCGGGAGGTTGAACGAGCGCGTGATTCGATACCTGAAATGGGGGCAATTATCATCAGCCCCCAAGATGTAGCTCGTGCAGTCCGTCCGTTGCCTAACTGGAAATCTCCAGGGCCGGATGGACTGCACAACTTCTGGATTAAATGGTTCCAGAGATCACATGTTCGCTTAGCATCCCAGTTTCAGTCAGCCTTAGAGTCAGGGTCGCTGCCCCAGTTCTTGACGACAGGAATTACCCACCTGCTCCATAAATCAGGTAGTACTGCGGAACCCAAAAATTATAGACCAATCACTTGTTTACCAACGGTCTATAAAGTTCTTACATCCATTTTGAGAGCTAAAATCAATCATCATATTGATAGTAATTCTATCATGTCTGCCTCTCAGAATGGATGTAGGAATGGGTCCCGCGGTACTAAGGAGCTGCTCCTTATTGATATGGCCATTAGCCAACAGGTTCGCCGCTCGCGAAGGGATCTGTCTACATGTTGGATAGATTACAAGAAGGCCTATGATTCTGTGCCTCATACATGGCTCATGAAGGTGCTGGAGTTGTATAAAGTTGATGCAACTCTGCGTACCTTCCTGATGTCATGTATGGGGCACTGGAGAACGGTCCTTCACTATCCAGGATGTCGACAGATCCAGGGGAACAGCGAACCGATAAAGATTGAGCGCGGTATATTCCAGGGTGATAGTCTGAGTCCATTGTGGTTTTGTTTAGCCTTGAACCCTCTCAGCACACTGTTGGAGGGTTCAGGTCTAGGCTATCGGTTGAGGAGAGGTGGTCAGGTCATATCTCACCTTCTTTACATGGATGATCTGAAACTCTTTGCCCCCAACAACTTGCAACTGATGAAGCTACTGAAGGTAACGGAAACTTTCAGTAGCGCCATCAGGATGGAATTTGGTGTGGACAAATGTGCAGTCATGCATGTGAAGCGAGGGGAGATTATGGAATCCGTGGGAACTCAACTCTCGGATTCCATACACCTTAGATCCCTCTCCTCAACAGAAACCTACAAGTATTTGGGTATGTCGGAAGCATTAGGTATCAATACTGCCGACATGAAACAATCATTGAGGGACCGCTTCTTTGGCCGCCTGAATAAAGTACTAAGCAGTCTTTTGTCAGGTGGAAACTAGGTGCGCGCCTTCAATGGTTGGGTCATGCCGGTTTTGATGTATTCTTTCGGCATACTCAAATGGACTCAGACGGAACTTGATGCCCTGGATAGGAGGGTCCGCGCACTGCTGACCGCAAATCGAATGCATCACCCGCGGTCGTCGGTGATGAGACTGTATATCCCGCGGAAGTGCGGGGGTCGTGGCTTCTTAAATGCTAAGACCCTGCACAACCGTGAGATATGCAGCCTCAGGGAATACTTCCTAGAAGTCGACGAGGGGATGCACCGAGATGTGGTCTCAGTGGACAAGGGCCTCACCCCTATCTCTCTGGCTAACGAGAACTGGCAAACCTAGAGTATTAGACACTAATGATCGCAAGGAGGTATGGCAGGGCAAGGAGCTTCACGGACGCTTTTACCGGGCCCTACATGGACCCGATGTAGACTTCTTAGCGTCCGTATCTTGTCTGCGTTTCGGTGACCTATTCGGCGAAACCGAAGGTTTTGTCTGTGCAATAATGGACGAAGTTATGATGACGAATAACTACCGGAAATACATTGTGAAGGATGGCACGGTTGACATATGTCGGGCATGCCACCGTCCGGGAGAATCGATCCGACACATTATTTCTGGGTGTTCTCGTCTGGCTAACGGAGAGTACTTGCATAGACATAACCTCGTTGCCAGGATTATCCACCAGCAACTTGCTTTAAAGTACAACCTTGTGGAATCAGAAGTACCATACTATAAGTATGCGCCCGACCCAGTTCTCGATAATGGTAATATCACGTTGTATTGGGATCGATCTATCATCACTGACAGGACTATTGTTGCCAATAAACCTGACATTGTGGTGATAGATCGATTGGAGCGTCGCGCAATGATTGTTGATATAACGGTTCCGCATGACGAGAACCTCGTGAAAGCAGAGAAAGATAAACAATTCAAATATCTAGATCTGGCTCGCGAGGTTGTCGACATGTGGGACGTGAGTACAGCAGTCATTGTGCCGATAGTCGTGTCGGCCAATGGCTTAATAGCCAATAGCCTCGACAAACATCTGAGGAGGCTCTCGCTTGGCAGCTGGATCAAGGGCTTTTTTTTTTTTTTTTTTTTTTTTTCCGGATGGGAAATCATCAAATGACCCCCCCCACTCTGGGCGGAGCGGAGGGGAGTGTCAGACTTGTACTGACTAAAACCCATCCATGTTCCTTCTTTGCCCGTTATGTTCCAGGGCCACGGTATCTCTTTCGAACAGTCCCGCAGTGGATCAAGGGCTTGATTCAGAAAGCAGTACTTCTGGACACGGCGCGTATTGTTAGGAGGTTCCTCTCTCAAGAGCCCTGACCACCGGTATTTCGGACCCTGTTCCCGATACCAGTGGGCTACTATTTTTTATATTTTTAAATGTTTTTTTATATTACTTTGTATAGAAATATTTAAAAATGTAAATTATATGTATAGAAATGAATAAAGGAAATAATAATAATATTATTCGCGAATATCGATCTACTCCTACCAAACTTAGATCGAGATTACCACGGTACCCATGCATAATAAAAATAGGGCGCTGGTGTGTGCCTTGGACTCGCAACTCAAGAATATTTTCGAGAGTAGCGAGAACATCGTTGATACCCACTCGATCCTGTACTGTGGGGCTGTTGCGGCATGTCGTTTAGCTAATGTCAAATTCCCAAATTATGACGTAGCTATTCGACCAAAACCAGCCGTACCAACCTGGCAGCGCAGGATCGAGTGCCGCATCGACGAGGCCAGGGTACTCATCGGCAAACTACACTGCTTCAGGGAAGGCAATACACGACTACGTGTGATGCGCTTTGTGAGGCGGGCATTCTCGGGGACTGGAATCAGTCCTCAAGATTACATGTCCCGTGTCACAGAGCGCATCGACTTCCTGAAGCAGAAAGTTTATGCATGGGCGAACCGTATTCGGCGGTATAAGCGGCGGGTTGATGGGTACTCGCAGAATCGCATATTCCAGAACGATGAGAGGTGGGTATACAGAGCTTGGGAGCGACCCGAGCAAAATATGACAGACGTGTGCCGCCCGGATGATGCTGCCACGAGTTCTTTCTGGCGTAGCATCTGGTCAGTGCCCGTCTGTCATACTGAGGCTGACTGGATGCGTGATGTCGAGCGAGCGTGTGAACCTATCCCAGAAATGGAGCCAATTTTAATAACACCTATAGATATAGCCAGAGCAGTTCGTCCGTTACCGAATTGGAAATCCCCGGGACCGGACGGACTGCACAACTTCTGGCTCAAATGGCTTAGTAGTTCACACACTTGCCTGGCATCCCAATTCCAGTCATCCTTAGAGTCTGGGTCCCTACCGCAGTTTTTAACAACAGGCGTTACCCACCTGCTCCATAAGTCAGGTAGTCCCGCGGAACCCAAAAATTATAGACCGATCACGTGTTTGTCGACGGTCTATAAACTTCTTACATCCATTTTGAGAGTGAAAATTAATACACACATTGACAAAAACTTCATTATGTCTGCCTCTCAAAATGGATGTAGGAATGGGTCCCGCGGTACGAAGGAGCTACTCCTCATCGACATGGCCATTAGCCAACAGGTTCGTCGATCCCGCAAGGATCTGTCGACATGTTGGATAGATTATAAGAAGGCCTACGACTCGGTGCCACATACATGGCTCATGAGGGTACTGGAGTTGTACAAGATAAATGCAACTCTACGTGCCTTCCTTGAGTCATGTATGGGGCAATGGAGGACGGTCCTTCGATATCCAGGATGTAGACAAATCCAGGGGAATGATGAACCTGTATGGATTAAACGGGGAATATTCCAGGGCGACAGTCTGAGCCCACTTTGGTTCTGTCTAGCCCTGAATCCTCTGAGGATTCAGGTCTAGGCTACCGGTTGAGGAGAGGTGGTCAGGTCATATCTCACCTTCTTTACATGGATGATCTGAAACTCTTTGCCCCCAACAAATTGCGACTGATGGAGCTACTGAAAGTAACTGAAACTTTCAGTAACGCCATTAGGACGGAATTTGGTGTGGACAAATGTGCAGTCATATATGTAAAGCGAGGGGAGATTATGGAATCCGAGGGAATTCAGCTCTCGGATTCCATACACCTGAGATCCCTCTCCTCATCCGAAAGCTATAAGTATTTGGGTATGTCGGAATCGTTAGGCATTAACGTAACTGACATGAAGCAATCGTTGAGGGAGCGCTTCTTTGGACGCCTGAACAAGGTATTAAATAGCCTTCTTTCAGTCGGGAACACGGTGCGCGCCTTCAACGGTTGGGTCATGCCGGTTTTAATGTACTCTTTCGGCGTACTCAAATGGACTCAGACCGAACTCGATGCCCTGGATAGAAGAGTTCGTACACTGTTAACCGCAAACCGGATGCATCACCCACGATCATCGGTAATGAGGCTGTACATCCCGCGGAAGTGCGGGGGTCGAGGTTTTTTAAACGCGAAGACCCTTCACAACCGCGAGATATGCAGTCTCAGATAATATTTTTTAAAAACCGAGGTGGGTATGCACGGGGTGCGTTGTCAGAATTCCTCCTCGTGTGCTTGATGGCTGCCGGTCCCTCTCGATACGTCTGGAGGGAATAGCAGCTGCTGGGCCGGTGCACCCTGGGCGTGGGCAGTATCCTTCCCCGAGGAATGGGAAGAGATTCTTATTCCTCGGGGAATGTTACTGTCCATGGCTAATATTCTGACATGGGAGGGGTCCATCTTGGACTTAGGGGGTGTTGCTCCGTGTGACCCTCTGAAAAGCAGAGGGCACAGCGGAGGAGCTAGGGCGGGCTCGGTGTGCACTTACCCTGCCTCCGAGCAGACAGTGAAGGATGCAGTCCTTCACTGTCCCCGTCGATATCGTAATCCCACCGTCGAAGTGTCGTGGAACACGTCTCGCGGCTTCGATTGGGACCGAGGGTCTTGGCTTAACCGCCCGGACCACGAGGTAGAAAACCTCTATAAAAAGTTACCCCGAATCTCAAGCGGCGGCGCACCGCGAGGAGATGTATGGCTGACGGGTTCCTTTGGAAAATCAGTCGCTAGTGCGAACCACTGCCGGGCCTGGCTATGGCTTATCTGGGTACAGGGGGCACTGCCCAGATGGACTTTTTATTTCCCCCATACTCGTGGGAACTGTATGATTGAATCAATGACAACCCAAGACACGGCCGATAACGGCGAAGGAAGGGAGGAGAGGGATGCGGGGTCGGAGTCCGGCGCCGCATCCTGCGATGTGAGCGCGGGAGGCTCAGAGAGCTCCCGGCGCGGGAGGCCCGGGGCTGCTGCGGGGAACAGGGAGTTTCTTCGCAAGCGGTCCAGGCCGGTAGGCGACCGAGAGTCGTCATCAGAGGGGGAGCTGGCTTCGGCTCGCAAGATCCCCACCAGCAAGCGTGGCGGGATCCGCGGCAAGGGGAGAGGCCTCTCTGCCACCGAGAGGTCGGCACGGCTTGCCGTGGAGGCGCGCCACCCGGGGGTGGCTGCTGGTCACGGGGTGACCCGTTCGGGCTCCTCTGGTGGCGAGGCGGGCGCGGACGGCGGCTCCGAAGCGGAGCGTAAGGCCGGGCTTGCGAAGGAGGTGGAGGCGGCCCTGAGGGCTGTCTCCAACAAGCAAAAGCCCTCCACCAGGCAAAGGGCTATACCCTCAGCGGTCGCCTCTATCATGGCAGCAGCGGAGGCCAGATATGCGGCGCCCCCGCCAGACGGCATGGTCAAACTGCGGGCGGAGGTCGCTCGACTGACGGCCGCCACGGAGCTTCTCCAAGAAGAGAACAGGAGGCTCCGAGCAGACTTGGCCAGTCTGCGTGAGTCCGGCTCTCGCGAGGCGCCCCAAAATGGCCAGCAGCGACCAAGCCAGGCCGTGCCGGTGGAGAACCAGGTCCTGAACCTGGTTCGGCAGGAGCTGGCTGCCTTTCAGGCGCGGTTCTCCGTCCTGGAGGGCATTGTTCTGCGCTCCCCCTTGGCGGCAAACAAGGCGCCCTCGGGCCCGAGGGCGGCCACATATGCGGCTGCAGCGGCTTCCGCACCGGGGCCGTCCAGCCGGCCCTCTGGCAGGGTTACGTCGGCTCCTGGAAAGCTGGCTCCGGCTAAATCGGCCCCGGTTGGGGGGGCAGCGGCCCTGAGGCAGGGCAAGGCGGCTGTCCACAAGAAGGGCAAGGCGGCGAATGTGCCAGCGCTAGCCGCGAGACAGCCGCCACCGCCGCCCCCCCCGCCCCCTAAGCCATCCGTGGCCGAGACTGGATGGCAGGTGGCCGGAGAGAGAGCGAGGGAGCGAAGGGCGGCCAAAAAGGCCAGGAAGCGGGAGCGGAAGCGCCAAGGAAAGAAGCGGAATGGCGCTGCTAGGCTCAGCGCCCCGAAGACCGCAGCTGTAGTGATAACACTACAGCCGGAGGCGGAAAAGAGGGGCATGACCTATCGCGACGTGCTCGCTAAGGCGAAGACGATGGTGGATCTCGGGGAGCTCGGGATCGCCGGGGGCCTCCGGCTTAGAGTCACCGCAACAGGGGCTCGAGTGCTGGAGATCCCCGGCGAAACCCGTGGCTCGTCCGCTGACGCTCTGGCTGAAAAGCTTAGAGCGTCCCTAAATGCGGACGAGGCCCGAGTGTCCAGGCCCGTCAAATGCGCAGACCTGCGCATCCTGGGTCTGGACGACTCGGTGACCGAGGAGGAGGTGGTGGCCGCCGTCACCAGGACCGGTGGGTGCCCTGCCGAGCAGGTCAAGGCAGGCACCTTAGGTCCGGACCTGTCGGGCATGCGAACCGTAACGGTAAGCTGCCCTGTGATGGCGGCGAAAATCATTGTGGAGGGCCGAAGGCTCTTGGTGGGCTGGGTTTCAGCGCAGGTGAAGCTGCTGGAACCCAGACCTCTGAGGTGCTTCCGCTGCCATGTGGGGCACCACGTGTCGGTCCGGTGCACCTCGGAGGTGGACCGCAGCGGCCTGTGCTTCCGCTGCGGCCAGCCTGGTCACATGGCCGCGGCTTGCTCCGCCGCGCCGCTCTGCGCCGCATGTGCGGCAGCTAGCAAGCCGGCCGATCACCAGGCAGGGAGCAAGTCGAAGGCCCTCCGCCACCACGGCCAAAACCCCCACCGTCGCCACCACCGCAGCCGCCGCCACTGTCGCCGCCGCTGCCGCTACTGCTGCAACTTCCGCAGCGGGGCCCTCGCAGGGGGCCCGGGAGGGGGCTGAAATGGAGTGCCAGTAACGGCCCCATTACGCCTTCTCCAAGCGAACATCAACCACTGCACCTGCGCTCAGGATCTGTTGCTCCAGAGCATGGCGCAGTGGTCGATTAACATCGCCGTGGTCGCTGAGCCGTACTTTGTCCCGCCCAGGGATGACTGGGTGGAGGACCTTAGCGGCTCAGTGACCTTAATTGCGTCGGTCGCCGCCGGTACCCCGACCCTTGACAGTGTCAGGAAGGGTCAGGGGTGCGTAGCAGCACGGTTCGGGGAGATCGTTGTAGTGGGAGTCTACTTCTCCCCGAGCCGAACTCTCGCCGAGTTCCACAACTCCCTCACGGAGTTGAGTGTCGTCATCGGAAGCCATTCCCTCCCCGTGCTTGTGCTCGGGGACTTCAATGCCAAGAACTTGGCTTGGGGTTCTCGTTACACGGACGTGCGGGGTAGAATGGTGGAGGACTGGGCTCTGGAGACAGGCCTGGTCGTCCTAAATCGGGGTTCTGTCCCCACGTGCGTGCGGATGCGGGGCGAGTCGGTGGTGGACATCTCGTTCGGCAGCCCCGCTCTGTCGCCGCGTGTCGTTGACTGGCGCGTCATGGAGGGGGTGGAGACCTATTCCGACCACCGGTACATCCGGTTCGACGTCTCCACCCAGTCCTCAAGCATGCCGGTCCTACAGGCCCCGAGTGGTCCGCGATGGGCGCTGAAGCAGCTGGACCGGGAGCTCCTCCTGGAAGCCTCGATCGTGCAGGCCTGGGTGTCATCACCAGTCAGGCGAGGAGATGCTGGAGTCTCTGAACGGAGATCCGTGGGGGCGCCCTTACAAGATGGTGCGGGACAAACTCCGCACCCGGGCCCCCCCGCTAACGCAGAGTCTCCGGCCTGAGCTCGTGGAGGACGTGGTGAGCGCTCTGTTCCCTTCGCGAGGGGAGCATCCTCCCCCGCCTATGGCTCCGCCGCCGCGTGCGGTGCCGTAAGCGGACCACACCGATGACGATGACGACGTTCCGGAGGTGACTGGGGTAGACCTGAGAGTGGCGGTACGCAGGCTGAAAGCCAGAAACACCGCCCCGGGACCCGATGGCTTGCCTGGCAAAGCCTAGGTCCTGGCCTCTGAGGCTCTCGGGCCCCGACTGGAAGGGCTCCTAAGCGCATGCTTGGAGAGAGGCCAGTTTCCGCTTCGTTGGAAGACGGGGAAGCTGGTCCTCATCCGGAAACCAGGGCGCCCTGCGAACTCTCCGTCCGCATACCGGCCCATCGTGTTGCTCGACGAGGTGGACAAGCTCTTCGAAAGAGTGATTGCCAACCGCCTTGCCGGGCACCTTGCGGGGATGGGGCCGGATCTTGCGGAACACCAGTTTGGTTTCCGCAAGGGGCGCTCCACGGTGGACGCCATCATGCGCGTGAGAGCCCTCACGACGGGGGACGCGGTGTCCCGTGGCGGGGTCGTCTTGGCGGTGTCTCTTGACATCGCCAACGCCTTCAACTCCATGCCCTGGAGCTGCATTAGGGAGGCACTCCGGTATCACCGGGTGCCAACCTACCTTCGTCGTGTGGTCGGGGACTACTTGACGGATAGGGCCGTCATCTACCCCGGTCAGAGCGGAGAATGGAACCGGCGAGAGATGTCGTGCGGTGTTCCACAGGGATCGGTTCTAGGACCGGCCCTGTGGAACATCGGTTACGACTGGGTGCTGCGCGCCGACCTCCCTACCGGCGTCAGCGTAGTTTGCTACGCTGACGACACGCTGGTACTGGCACATGGGAGGTCGCACGAGGCGGCGGCCGAAAACATGACACGCGGGGTTGCGATAGTCGTGGATAGGATCCGGCAATTTGGTCTCGAGGTGGCATTGCACAAGTCCGAGGCCATGTGTTTTCATGGGCCTCGGAATGCGCCACCGTCGGGATCCCTACTGACGGCAGGAGGGGTTTCCATCGGCGTCGGGTCGACGTTAAAGTACCTAGGACTCGTCCTCGACAGCCGGTGGAAATTCGTGGAGCACTTCCGACGTTTGGCTCCCAAACTGGAACGGACAGGGGCTGCCTTCAAGCGGCTCTTGCCCAACCTGAGGGGTCCAAACGCCTCCTGCCGGAGGCTATACGCGGGGGTCGTGCGGTCCATGGCCCTTTACGGGGCCCCGGTGTGGGCGCGTTCTTTAAGGCGGCAAGCCGCCCACTACCTGAACGCGCCCCAAAAGGTGATAGCCATAAGGCTAATCCGGGGGTACCGCACGATCTCCGGCGAGGCGGCTAGCCTCCTTGCCGGATTGCCGCCATGGGATCTGGAGGCGATAGTCCTTGCGCCGCGGCAAATTGCCGCTCAGCGGACAGACCTCCGGCGTGATCTCATGGCGACATGGAGAGAGCGACTAATGCAACCTCGTGCAGGGCACGCTACCATTGTGGCGATAAGTCCCCTCTTTGAGGAGTGGTTAGAGAGGCGCCACGGCGCCCTCACCTACCGCCTGACGCAGATCCTCACCGGACACGGTTGTTTCGGGAGGTTCCTGCACCGAATCGGGCGGGAGGAAACGCCCGGGTGTTTCCACTGCGAGGATCGTCCGGAGGACACGGTGGAGCACACCGTAGAGGTCTGCCCCGCTTGGGCGGAGCACCGCCGTGTCCTTGTAGTGGCGATTGGCGGCGGCGATCTCTCGCGTCCGACCCTGGTTCAAGCCATGGTCCGGAGCGAGAGGGAATGGGAAGCCGTCACCACCTTCTGTGAAGCAGTCAGGCTAGTGAAGGAGGTGGCGGGACGTGAGAGGGAAAGAACCTCACGTCCCAGCCGCCGCGGGAGACGCCCTGGGCGTCGGGGGTCACGTGGTGGCTCCCGGCCACCGTAGGCGCGGGCCTGTGGACGGCGAGTTATGGGCTAGCTCGCCGTCCGGCCGTCTTATGACGACAGGCCGTGTCGACGGCGCGTTTGTATTCCACGCGCGCCTCAAAGAGATGTCAGCAACCACGTAGGGGTCCGCATGGGCCGATGCCTGCCAGAGCTGCGGGACTGTTCGAAAGAGACACCGTGGCCCTGGAACACAAAGGGCAAAGAAGGAACATGGGTGGGTTTTAGTCAGTACAAGTCTGACACTCCCTTCCGCTCCGCCCAGAGTGGGGGGGGTCATTTGATGATTTCCCATCCAAAAAAAAAAGGTGGGTATGCACCGAGATGTGGTCGCAGTGGACAAGGGACTCACCCCGCTGTCCATGGCTAAAGAGAACTGGCGCAAACCTGTAGTACTTACTACCGATGACCGCAAGGAAGTATGGCAAGGCAAGGAGCTTCATGGACGCTTCTACCGGGCTCTTCATGGGCCCGATGTAGATTTTCTAGCGTCCGTGTCCTGGTTACGTTTCGGCGACCTCTTTGGGGAAACTGAAGGTTTTGTCTGTGCGATTATGGACGAAGTTATGTTGACGAACAACTACCGGAAATATATTATGAAGGACGGGACGGTTGACGTGTGTCGGGCATGTCACCGTCCGGGTGAGTCCATCAGACATATTATTTCTGGTTGTTCTCGTCTGGCTAACGGCGAGTACTTGCACAGGCACAACCAAGAAGCCAGGATTATTCACCAACAACTTGCCTTGAAATATAAACTTGTGGAATCTGAGGTACCGTACTACAAGTATGTGCCCGACCCAGTTCTCGAGAAAGACCATGTCACGTTGTACTGGGATCGGTCTATCATTACTGACAGGACTATTGTCGCCAATAAACCTGACATAGTAGTGATAGACCGATTAGAGCGCCGTGTAATGATAGTCGATGTTACCATTCCGCATGACGAGAACCTCGTGAAAGCTGAGAAAGAGAAACAAATTAAATATCTCGACTTAGCACACGAGGTTGTCGACATGTGGAATGTGAACTCGGCTATCATTGTGCCGATCGTCGTGACGGCCAATGGCCTTATAGCCAAGAGCCTCGACGACCATCTTTCGAGGCTCTCGTTAGGTGGTTGGATCAAGGACCTGATTCAGAAGGCGGTACTCCTCGATACGGCTCGCATTGTGAGGAGGTTCCTGTCTCTGGAGCCCTAACCACCGGTAGCTTGGACCCTGCTCCCGATACCGGCGGACCACTATTTTTTATATTTTTAAATGTTTTTTTATATTGTTTTATATTAGAATATTTAAAAATGTATTTAATATGTATAAAAATAAATAAAGGAGAATAATAATAATAGTAAAGCTTTATTTGTTCTCACAGTATAAAACCTTAAGATTAGATAGATACAAAAATAACAGTGATCGTGGTTTTATAGTCACAGTATGGATTGCAACTGGCATCTTAGCTAGATTACAGAGTAACCTGTGTTAAAGATACCAGTCCCTTTTCCCTATAAAATTTTAAGTCAATTTCACACGAGATTCAAAGTGTTTTTTTTTTTTATGCAATCTAGATTTTATTAACAATGCGAGAAAACAAAAGATAAAATAAAGTAGAAATTAAAAACTAAAAGAAAATTTTCTTTGTATGCATGCGCGTGTGAGCGAGAGTTTTAATAGAGATGTGTAAGTGTGGGTGTAATTGCGTTTAGATATGTGTGTGTGTGTGTGTGTGTGTGTGTCTGTGTGAATTTGTGTATGTAATTATACTACGACATTGTACTTAAGAGGTTTTCCGTCTCTTGGTAGGTCAGTCCTTGAAGCCATTTAGTTATTAGATTTTTACAATCGCGGCTAGATAATTGGTAAATCGGGAGTATTTTATTCAATTTGTTGTACAATGTAGGTGCAAGAAAATAATTGAACCTAATGGAATGGGTAAGGTTACTTTTCCTAGTTACACAAACTATGTCTTTACGCCTTTTGGAGATTTTTTTGTATGGGGTCGCAGAATGCTGAATTAGGACAGTTTTTGCTATGAAAAGTTGCCTCACAGTCAACACTTGACAACTTTTATAAAGTTCGGCAGGAGGAAACATATAATTTTTAAAGTTGCTCACTTTTAAGATAGCTCTTTGCGCTCTTTCTAATTTTAATAACCTTGTTTTTGGTGCACCTCCCCAGGTCGATATGCAATAACTCAGTAACGATTGGCAAAGTGCAAAATAGACCTGCCTTAACAATCGTGCATCAGTTACGTGACGTAGGGTTTTAAAAATATAAATTAGTTTCCTAACTCTATTCTGTAATAACTCAATGTGGAGTGAGAAAGAAAGACCATTGTCTAGAGTTACGCCAAGATATTTGGTATTGGTCACTTGAGCTAATTTGGGACAGTTACAGATCTGGTCGTCGGGAACAGAGCACGAATGCGCGACAAGGTACAGGGAGGGTGGAGGTTGGGTGGTTTGACGGAGTGAGAAAGTCATATAGTTGGTTTTGTCAGTATTGAGTGTTAGTGAGTTTTTAGCCAACCATTCCTTAATTATATTAAAACCATATTGAGCTTTCTTAAAGACTTCTGGCCATGTGTCACCAACAAATGAAAGTGCAGTGTCGTCTGCGAACGCCGTTATCTTGGTGTCATTTAACTTAATCTGGCATAGGTCGTTTAGATATACGAGGAAAAGAGTCGGCCCGATCACACTCCCCTGCGGAACTCCATAAATGTTATTGGCAGCTCATCACTCACATAATTATTAATTTTTACACATTGGGTTCGGTTATGTAGATAGTCCCTCAGAATAGATTCACCTCTCACGCCAATTTTTTCCAGCTTATGAAGTAGGAGGGGAATAGAGACTGTGTCAAACGCCTTAGCCAGATCTAGAAAGATAGTGAGGACCTTTTTCTTTTCGTCTAGGTTTTTGACTATATGGTTAGTAAGATCCAGGACTGCATTAGAGGTGGATCTATTTCATCTAAAGCCATACTGAGCGGTTGACAATAAGTTCTTGTCTTCCAGGAATTTTATCAGTCGTTTATTAATTATTCGCTCCAGGATCTTGGATAGTATAGGCAATACGGCAATCGGACGATAATTGGCGACACAGTCTTTACCCCCACTCTTGTAAATGGGATGGATAATTGACTTTTTAAAACATGAGGGGAAAGTACTTGTTTCGAGGCAGAGGTTAAAAACATGGGTTATGACGGGGATGAGGAGGTTTTTGTATCGCTTGAGAAGAGCTGTAGGAATGTTATCCCATCCTACAGCACAGTCAGATCTTAAAGAGAATAAAATTGATTCAACTTCGCTGCAATCGGTTGGTAAAATAACAAAACAGTTACAAGAGGAGTTGTCGGGGACATGTACCTGGAATTTTGATTGGGGGTTTGGAGATTTTATGTTGGTTGCGAGGTTTTTGCCAATGTTCGCAAAGTAGTCGTTTACTTGATTGAAAGAGTATTCAGGGGATGTAGAAGTGTATAGTAAATCAGTAGATGAAGTTTTAGATTTAACACAGTTAGTTACGCGTTTTATTACCTGCCAGATTCGCTTATTATCCGTGCCAGCGTCTGCTAGCTCCTTTCGATCATGGTCTCTCTTAACCTTTTTTAGTATTTTGTGACAAAAAATTCGGTATCTAATGTAAGTTAACTTTAAGATATCGTTGTTCGGATTTAGCATGGCTTCTTTATGCATATTATCACGATTTCTCATGCAACGAAGTAAACCAGGTGTTACCCACTGTTTTAATATTAGTTTACGATTCGGTATCTTAACGGTGGTTGA
Source organism: Noctua janthina (assembly GCA_963576755.1). Lineage (NCBI taxonomy): Eukaryota > Metazoa > Arthropoda > Insecta > Lepidoptera > Noctuidae > Noctua > Noctua janthina. The sequence continues at coordinate 513,438 of OY755055.1, read as the reverse complement.
ATTTTTATCTATAGCACACTTTAGGGTATTAATTAATTGGGCCGCAGCTTGATCTGCGTTTGTTATGCAATAGATCTGATCAAAATTGATATCGTTCATCTCCAGGTCAAGGGTTTTATAGTTGATTTTATTGAGAGTGGGGCGATTGGAACCTTAAGAAAATTTTCCTTTGTATCCAAGGCCAAGTAGTACACTGTTATGGTCCGTAACAGATGAATCAAGTACTAGGGTTAACGCTTCGTAGTTTGACTTAAGCATCACGTGGTCTAAGCAATTAGGGCCACGCGTAGGCAACGTATGGGCAGGCAGTAACCCATGACTGGATATTAGGTTGAGGTACTCTAAGGCATGAGTATCATTTTGGGTATGAACGATATCAATATTGATATCACCAATTATTGTAGCATTTTTGAATGAGGATAGTGTATTTAGTACTAAGTCAAGGGAAATTAAGATGTTTGCCGTATTATTAAAGGAGGGTGATCGGTAAATACAGATGATTGCTATATCGTTACCTATTTTCAATACCATACAAGTGCCTTCCATGAAATCTATCTCAGAGACCGTGTGTTCAAGATGGTCCTTGAGGTAGACAACTATGCCATCATTCTGGTTTTTAGGGTTTGTAGTATGATACATTAAGTAGCTATCTATGTTAGGTATCGTTACGTTGTTTTTAAGCCAACATTCCATTAAATTAATCGCTTCACAATCTATGTTAATTCTATGTAGGAGGGTAATAAAACTATGGAAATTGCGATTGATGGATCTTATATTCTGAGTTAGGATTTTAAAGTGGTCATTAGGATTTTTTAAGGAAGAATTACAGTCATCTGGCCTACAGCTTTGACTTAGTGATACAGAAAATGTATCAATACTATCATTTATATTAAAAAAGTTATCGAATTATATAGGCCGGAAAAGGGGTCATTTCATTTATAAACACATCATCAGTGGGTGCTAAAAAGAGAACGATCTGTATCAAAAAGGGTCCGGACCGAGCAGGAGATGGCAGGTAAGTTGATATAGGAATGGAGTTGTTTATAGGTAAGTAAGGGTAATTTGTGAGTATTGTGTACAAGGAAATGTTTGATTGTGTATATTGCTGAATGTTTTGTGAGAGGTAAGTGGGGTGTGTAGATTTATGCATATAAAGTTGTTTTCCGAATAATACAAAACTTTTAATCGCTATTAATATAAAAAAATGTGAGTATATAAGGCAAAAACACAAATTAAACGCTAATAAAATAGTAAATTGTTGAATTATAAAACAAAAACATAAAAGCATACAAAAGAGCCAAGTATCAGCAAATACAGGTAGTAAATCTGTGGTGTTAAATTGTTCCAGCTGGGGTAATGTTTTTATGAGTATAGATGACTCACCATCCTCTTTCTTTATTAGGACTTTTCCGTCTGAGATCCAACAGTACTTAATTTTGCTACATTTTCTGAGCTCACGAGCGTGAAAATAAAGTTTCCTTGCGTTAGCGGTCAAGTTTTCAGCCAGGTAGATAGGGTCCCTACCCTCAAGACCTAAATGGCTCATATTTAGTTTATTCGATGGGTTAGTAGTATTGTAGGTTTTTACGGCACTAAGAAGAGTATTTCTCAAAAACAGGTCTGACAATTGGACGATAACCGGTATCTTGGTGTTGGGTTTTCCAGGAACACGATAAATATCACGCACATTTGAATTGTGGAGCTCAACATTGAGCTTTTTGCAGATATTGGAAACATAGGACAAGAGGTCTTGTTTATTTTCTTTGTCCTTTTTCGGAATATTCCTCAGTTCTATAGTTGTCAATTTAGAACACCTTTGCAGATCTTCCACCTTTTCTTGTAACGAGATAATATATATTATATATACATATATATATATTGTATATATATTCATAAAAAAATACTATTTGACACACACACGCACGCACACACACACACACACACACACCGGCACCAAATTCGCAATGTTTTCCACGTTGACAATAACTCTATGATGTAATAGGGGGCCTGGAGTTCTAAAATACAGGCCTAGGCTTAGTTTAGACTCCAGATCTCCCACAAATTACAACTTTCTGCTGTTAATAATATTACCTGTCAACTATATCTCAAATAACTATGTAATTTGTGGAGATAAATAAACGTTTTTTTATTTCCTTTATTTATTTTTATACAAATCTTCTACATTTTTAAATATTTCTTAAACTAAAAACAATATAAAAAACATTTAAAAATATAAAAAATTGTAGCCCACCGGTATCGGGAACAGGGTCCAAGCTACCGGCGGTCAGGGCTCCAGAGAGAGGAACCTCCTAACAATTCGAGCCGTGTCCAGGAGTACCGCTTTCTGAATCAAGCCCTTGATCCAGCTGCCTAAAGAGAGCCTCCTCAGGTATTGGTCGGGGCTCTTGGCAATTAAGCCATGGGCTGATACAACTATCGGCACAATGATCGCTGAGTCCACATCCCACATGTCGACAACCTCACGAGCCAAGTCAAGATACTTGATTTGCTTATCTTTCTCGGCTTTCACGAGGTTCTCATCATGTGGGGCCGTTATGTCAACAATCATTGCGCGCCGCTCTGATCGATCCACCACCAGTATATCAGGCATATTGGCTACAATAGTCCTGTCAGTGATGATGGATCGATCCCAGTACAATGTGATACTGCCATTTTCGAGAACTGGGTCGGGCACATACTTATGGTACGGCACTTCCGATTCCACAAAGTTGTATTTTAGAGCAAGTTGCTGATGAATAATCCTGGCTACAAGGTTGTGTCTATGCAAGTACGGAGAGTACTTAGTTAGTTAGCCAGACGAGAACACCCGGAGATAATGTGACGGATTGATTCGCCTGGACGGTGGCATGCCCGACATATGTCAACCCTACCGTCCTTCACAATAAATCTTCGGTAGTTATTCGTCATCATAACTTCATCCATAATTACATAGACAAAACCTTCGGTTTCTCCGAAGAGGTCTCCGGAACGTAGCCAGGCTACGGACGCTGATAGGTCTACATCAGGCCCATGCAGGGCCCGGAAAAACCGTCCGTGAAGCTCCTTACTCTGCCATACCTCCATGCGGTCGTTAGTGTCAAGCACTACAGGTTTGCACCAGTTCTCTTTAGCCAAGGAGAGCAGAGTGAGCCCCTTGTCCACCGCGACCACATCTCGATGCATCCCCACGTCGGCTTCAAGGAAATATTCCCTGAGACTGCATATCTCGCGACTGAAGAGAGTCTTAGCGTTTAAAAAGCCTCGATCCCCACACCTCCGCGGGATATACGGTCTTATTACAGAAGAACGCGGGTGATACATTCAATATGCCGTCAACAATGTACGGACCCTCCTATCCAGGGCGTCTAGTTCTGTTTGAGTCCATTTGAGTATGCCGAAAGAGACCCAACCGTTGAAGGCACGTACTTTATTTACGCCTGATAAAAGACTATTAAATACTTTTTTCAGACGGCCAAAGAAGCGCTCCTTCAACTATTGCTTCATGTCAGCAACATTGATGCCCAGCGCTTCCGACATACCCAAATACTTATAGGTTTCGGTTGCTGAGAGAGATCAAAGATTTATGGAATCTAAGAGCTGGGTTCCCACAGATTTCACAATCTCCCCTGGTTTTACATGCATGACCGCACATTTGTCCACACCAAATTCCATCCTGAAGGCTTTACTGAAAGTTTCAGTTACCTTCAGTAGCTCCATTAGTTGCAAATCGTTGGGGGCAAAGAGTTTCAGGTCATCCATGTAAAGGAGGTGAGATATAACTGGACCTCCTCTCCTCAACCGATAGCCTAGACCCGAATCCTCCAGCAGCATGCTAAGAGGATTCAAGGCTAAGCAGAACCAAAGTGGACTCAAACTATCGCCCTGAAATATACCTCGCTCTATCCTTATCGGCTCGCTATTCCTCTGGATTTGCCGACATCCTGGATAGCGAAGAACTGTCCTCCATTGCCCCATACATGATATCAGGAAGGTGCGCAGAGTTATATCAACTTTATACAACTCTAGCACCCTCATGAGCCATTTATGTGGCACCGAGTCATAGGCCTTTTTATAGTCTATCCAACATGTCGACAGATCCATTCGGGAACGGCGAACCTGTTGACTAATGGCCATATCAATAAGGAGTAGCTCCTTAGTACCGCGGGACCTGTTTCTACATCCATTTTGAGAAGCGGACATTACAGAATTGTCATCAATGTGTTTGTTAATTTTAGCTCTCAAAATGGATGTAAGAACTTTATAGACCGTCGGAAGACAGGTAATCGGTCTATAATTTTTGGGCTCCGCAGTACTACCCGATTTATGGAGCAGGTGGGTTATACCTGTCGTCAGGAACTCTGGCAGCGACCCTGACTCTAAGGCTGACTGGAACAGGATCGCCAGGCGAGCGTGCGACCTTGTAAACCATTTAATCCAGAAGTTGTGCAGCCCGTTCGGCCCTGGAGATTTCCAGTTAGGCAACGGACGGTCTGCACGAACTACGTCTTGGGGGCTGATAGTGATTGCCCCCATTTCTGGTACTAAATCGCACGCTCGCTCGACCCCCCGAGTTCATTCACCCTCGGTATGGCTAACAGGCACCGACCAGATGCTGCACCAGAACGAACACATGGCATCATCATCCGGTAGGCGCGTGTCAGCCACACCTTGGTCCGGTCGCTCCCAAGCCCTATAAACCCACCTTTCATCTCTTTGGAATGTGCGATTCTGAGTGTATCGGTATATATATAACGTTTTTATTATTATTATTTTTTATTATTACTGTTTCCAGAGTATAAAGGGAGGTATAAAAATAAAACCGAAAGATTTTTTTTGTTTGTTTTGTGTTGAGTTCCGGACGCGGCGGATGGTCAGCCAACAGTAGGTTTGATCTTATTGTGTATATACGTAAGGTTGAGTGTAAAATAAAACAACCGAGTACTATACTGCACTGATCTAATTTTATTCACATATTGAACTCTATCGACAGGACCCCAACTAAACGGCGGAGAATCTTAACACCGACTTCTAATTCGACGTCAACGCCATCTAGTTTGGTCATGTGTAACAAATTTTTTGGACTTAGATTTTGGTGAGCGTATTTTGAACACACATGGTTTTTAACATACCGCCCACCAAGGACATTACTGAAGGAATGTCCTTCTTGAAATAAATCTTGAACTGGATCTAACCCACATTTGATCTCAAGTTTAATCTAAAATCTTAAATTAAGAAGTTGTAGTACAATAAGTCTTAACATACATTTGAAAACCTTAAACTACTTATTTAAATAACAATGTGTAAAAAACATGCATAAAAAACATCTTAAAAATAATTTGATCGTATAACTGTAAACATTGCCAATAAAAACTGTAAATCTAAAATTTAAAATAAAAGTATGTAAAATTGATCTAAAAAATAAACCTATATAAAATCAGTGATCTGCAACTGGTAAAACACAAATTTTGGATGTTGGCCTCTTAATAGTAGAGGATTTAGTGAGTAATGTGACTACACGGGTGATATTATCAGCACCGGGATGCTTCTCTACTACGCGACCTAAAACCCAACGACTTGGCGGCAAATCGTCTTCTTTAACCATAAACGTCGTGAGGCGCAGTCTGCTGGGTTGAACTTGGTTTTCACATGAAACCATTGAGATGCCTTCATCGTGGTCAATATTTCCGAGGTGCGACAAACGTCTTCCATCTGCTTGGATGGCTGTTAAGCCAAGCCAACACGACAGTGGAATCTGTCCAGGCCTTGATTTTATCTCTCGAAATATTCAGGACGGCTGCTGTTTTTATTACAAGATTTGATAGTAGAACTGCTCCACACAGTTTTTGCAACCAACAACGAAATATGAATCTTGCCTACAACATCTACTATCCGCAAGTAAATCACGGCTGAGTACGCGGTTTTGGAGGCGTCACTGAAGCCATGAAGCTCAAAATCGTCGTGCGACTTAGTTCGAAGCCAACAAGGTATCCAAACTTTGCTAAGTAGTGACAACTCTTCACGGTAAGTACTCCATTCCTTTATTAATTCAGTGTTGATTTCTTCATCCCAACTAACACCTGCAAGCCATAATTTTTGGATGAATGTTTTTGCTAAAACCACACTAGGAGCTAACCAACCTAGTGGGTCAAACAATCGGGCTATGTCCGAAATAATTGTCCTTTTAGTTACAGGTGCAGTCGTCAGCGGCGGAAGATTCACCGAGTACTGGAAGGTATCTTCGTTGCGGTTCCAGGTAAGTCCCAAAATTTTTATTGTACTATCTAATTTGATTTCTAAACCTTTCTCTTCTTTGTGTTCTATTTTCTCTAATTCATTGTTCTGTATAATTTCTATTTGTCCTATTGTTTTGTCCTTATTTCTATTTGTTCTTGTTTGATCTGGTTGTTCTTTAACTACATTGTTTTCAATTATTTCTATTCTCTTAAGTATTTCTTGATTATTACTATTCCATTTTTGTAATATAAATTCACCTTTTCCTAATAATGCTATCATTTCCTTATATATATCAATGCCTTCTTCTACAGTGTTGCATCCTGTCATTAAATCGTCCATGTAGAAGCAATTTAAAACCTTATCTGCAGCTAGTGGGTAGTTTTCACCTTCATCAACAGCGATCTGACGTAAAGTTTTTACTGCTTGATACGGGGCAGAAGCTGTTCCAAAGGTCACAGTCACCAGCTCGAAATCTTGTATCTCTTTGTCCGGACTGTCACGCCACAGTATTCTTTGGAACATTGCATCTTCTTCTGCTACCTTCACTTGGCGATACATTTTAATTATGTCCGCTACAAGTCCTATAGCATGTACTCTCCATTTTAAAACCGTGTGACGTAAATCAGCCTGCAGTGTTGGACCAACCATGAGCGTATCATTTAGTGATACTCCTTTGCTGTTCCTTTCAGAGGCGTTGAAAACAACACGAACTTTAGTCGTGGTCTTGTCTTCCCTAATGACTGCGTGATGTGGTAGATACACTGGTTCTTCCCCTTTGCTATCATCTTTCTTCACGTGCCTCATATGAACTAGCTGTAAATATTCATGTATTACTTCTGTGTATTTTTCTTTTAATACTTTATTCTTTGCTAATCTTCTCTCTAATGCTTGAAATCTCGATTTAGCTATGCCACGTGAATTTCCAGACTTGCAAGGAGGATCTTCGTCTCGGAAAGGTAACCTGACTATATATCTACCATCGCTATCTCTCTTAGTAGCTTCACTATAATGCTCTTCGCATTTCTTCTCCTCTGGTCTAAATATCTTTTTATTATTAATTTGCTCTTCAATTTCCCAATTTTTTTTTAAAATATACTACTACTTGCACCTTGCAATGCATTACGTTAATTCTATTTGAACTATTACTTTCAGTACCCACTGCACCTGACAGGACCCAACCTAATCTAGTGCTCTGCGCTATAAGACTACCAGAAGGACTCTTAACTAAACCTTCCTTAATAATAGAGCTATAAACATCAGCACCCAACAGAATATCGATTTTGTTGGGTGTGTTGAATTCTGGATCTGCCAAACACAGATTGTTGACCTCTAACCAGTCGAAAGCATCTGTGTTTAAGCTTCGCTCTGGTAAGTAAGAGATGATCTTGCTTAAAACGTAAGCATTAAAAGTAAACTTAAAACTAAAATCGACGCGAGACTTTATCGTTATTTGTACCATGTACTTTGTCATGGTTGACCTATTGTCTCCTAATCCTAAAACAAAACCTTGAGTTGAAATCTTTTTCAGGTTGAGAAGTTGAACTGCTGCTTCTGTAACGAAACAAGCCTGCGAACCTTGATCGAGTAAGGCTCGGACTGTTTGGTATCCACCCGCCTTTGACTCAGCTTTTATTAGCGCAGTGGCTAATAAAACTTGTCTGGGTTTGGGTACCTTCCCTGTTGACAAGCAAGCAACTATCTGATTAGCACTAGTGGAAGGACTAGTACTATCAGCAGCTGGCATTGCTTCAGGGTCTTGGTCTTGGTTAATATGCAACAGTGAATGGTGGCGCTTTTGGCAAACTTTACAACTAGTGTCCTTTTTACAGCTTTTAACTGTGTGGTTGCTACCTAAGCAGTTAAAGCACATTTTGTTTTTACGTACAAATTCACGCTTAACATCAAGCGACTGTTTTGCAAATTTTTTACAAAAACAAAGTTTGTGATGTTCTGAACAGAATTCGCATTTCATGTGTGATGATGAATTTGTGGCAAGCATTGTCTTAGGCGTATGATGGTTTGAACTGTTATTGTTCTGGTGACCTGAACCCTTTTTTGGTTCTATGCACTCCAATGCGCGGAAACGTTGTTCAAGAAATAATTTAAATTGATCAATGGTAGGAAAATCATTGGAATTGGTACCACTGACGCTTATTTCCCATTGTTTACGAATTTCAACATTTAATTTAAACGTCACGATGTGTATAATAATAACGTCCCATGTACTCACATTTATGCCTAAATTTGACAACGCATTCAAACAATCACTGGTGGTATCTAACAGTTCCTTTAATGAAGTCGCCGACTCAGTTTGCATACGTTTTATGCCAAATAACCTTTTTAATATGCAATTAGCGAGATACCTTTTGTTGCTATACCTCTTGTCTAATAAATCCCAGCATTGACAATAATTCGCATCCGTTATTGGTGTATTCCGTATTAATTGATCAGATTCACCCGAAAGATGACTTTTTAAATAGTGTAGCTTTTGTACGTTATCTAGCGATTCATTATTATGGACTAATGATATAAACAGGTCACGAAATGTTGTCCATTCTCTATATTTTCCAGAGAATATTGGAATGGTGATCTTTGGTAATTTAACTAATGAACTTGCTGACTTAAATGAACTGTTAGAAGAATCATCACTGAGTTGTACTGGTTCCCTTGGCCTAATTTTATCAAGTGTTGCTTTTAATAAACTTTTATACATTATATAAGTGTCTTCGGCTGTTTCATACATGTCAACCACCTTTTGATCTATATTATCATCTAATTTAGAGTTTTGATAAATTTTAGTATTGGTTTCTTTGAACGAATCCCAATCCTTTTCTAACAATTCTTGTCGGGTTTCAATGTATTCGATAGTTAATCTTTCTTTAGGACTCTTTTTAAAATTTGCTAATCCTCTTATAATAACATTTTGGAAGCCTTTTAGTACGTTAATTAATCCTTCCATCTTTGAGACAATTATTAACGTGAAAACAATTCAATAAAACTACAAAAAAAATGTAAATGTTAATGTAAAACTTAATAAGGTTCAAATTGCATCAACAAAACTAATGTTGGGTACGCAAGGTATAAAAATGAGACTCGTGGTGATGGCTGAAATATGGAATGAATGTATTTAGAAACGACGGTCCCTTTTATACAAAATTTGTAACGGTTCGGGGAAATTCAAATAGCCCGAATGGTGTGATAATGGCTGTTTTTTCAATGTGATCTTCCAGCGTGCTTACTCTTGATTTTAATTCCGATCGATTGACATTGGAATTGTGACGTTTCGTACTCTTGAGTTCGACGCTAGCGCCACATTGGTTTTAAATTGCGTGTCTATTTTGGGGAACTAAGTGAAATCGGAATCGGGCTTGGCGTACCGTAAACGCTAGTCTTGAGTTTATTTTGACAGCTGTCTATTGCGTCAGTATCGCGTTGTATGTTGATTGTGATTAATCCAATAACAAAAGTGTAACTTTTTAGAAATTGTTTTGTGTTTTATGTGATTTTCAGTAAGTAATAAGTGTATAATATGGCACGATTAGCAATAATGTACAGTATTCTAAGTAGTTCCCATAAAAAACAGTTGAAACAAAGACGAGATGAGCGTCGGATGATGCGTTATACGAACAAAGCGTTTTCAATGAATGATGACGAATTTAAAGCGAATTATAGAGTGAGCAAGGATTTGTTTGAGGAAATTTATGAAAACATTAAGCCCTTTATGCCATCTCCTAAGAGAAGAAGTGATATATCACCAAAATATAAGGTACCCATTGACTTTGATACATGACTTGTGTGAATGATATTATTATAACTTTTTGGTTGTAGTTGTGAGGTATAAATGATACTCGACTATATGGTAATAAATCCATACGTTTATTTACTTATGTACTACTTATAAGCTAAAAACACTATGTGCAATTAGTGGTTGTCCTAACACTTGTGTAAACACCAATCACAGACAAACTACTCAAAACCCAAAATACTTTGGAAACGAGACAAAGCGCGCGGAGTATAAAAGCGCCCCGCCACATATTTTGCCTCAGTCAGGATCGCCAGTGATCGCTTGCTTAACAGCTGTTTAACGTCTTTGCAAGTTTGGAAAGTTTTGTCGAATTGTGCCACCAACTGGGGGTACTTCGACAAAACTTTTTCCGCCCGGACCGCCAACTTCTTACTTTCCCTGTGTTCGTTCAAGTGCTTCTTGCACTGGTGCGAGCACAGGGGGAGCGCCGTGCTGCCCGGTGCCTTGGGGCACCGTTGTGGTCGCGGAGTCACGTCACACGAAACCCGAAAAGAAGAAGATGCCGAAGCCTGGCGCCCGCGGTTCGTTCGGCCGCGGTGACGCCGGCTGCCCGACGCCCCGTCCGGGGTTGGACCGGTCGACGTCGTTGCCGAACATCGGCGACACGACGCCCGGTGCAGCGCCAGCGGAGCCACCTCGTAGTGAGGTCAAGAAAATAGTAGGAAAAAAGCCGTCTACCCACAAGTCGGAAAAAGGAAGAAGAACGACGGCTGAAGAGGCCCCTACGCCCGGAGCCGAAATGGGTGCGGAAGCAGCTGCGTGTGGCCCGTCGAGGACATCGGCGCCTGCGCGCGTTGCGCCGGCACCGTCGCCGAGCCATCCGCACGCCGTGGTCGTGCGACCGTCCGCCCCCCGTCCGGTACCGAGCCAGGCCCCGGGACCCCCCGCTGCGCTGCCAAGCCGCGCGCCGTCTGCGCGCGCCGCCGCACCTATCGTGCGTGCGACACCTCCATCGTCGCGCGCAAACGTGCGCGTTTCCCCGCAGCCTGCGCGAGAGACCGCGCCCGCACCGCGCGCTCCAGCGGCATCAAGCCGTGGGGCCGCGCCGCCCGCACCATATGTGCGCCCAATTGCGCACTCAACCGCGCGCATCTCCACCGCATCGCGTCCCGCCGCGTCGACAGCGCCCCCTGTGGCTGCGTCCGCGGCGGCCGCCTCCAGCCGCGGCACCACGGCCCCGCGCCCCGTCACCGCCGGCACCGGCCAAGGCTTGTTGGCCGGCCCGGCCCAGGCTGAGCGGGACCGTCGTCGCCCGGTTTCGATAAAAACACCATGTGCTCGGTTGCCGCCCTCGACGCCAATGGCACCCGAATCACCTGCGCCGCCCCGTTCCTCGGCCTACGACTCGCCGGCGGGGCTGTCGGCGTGTTCGTCGAGAGCCGGCTCGAGCATGTCGATGATGTCCGCGGGCTCGGTCGACTCTGGGCCGAGTCCGCTGGGCAGGCGCACCCCACCTGCATCTCCGACGCCGTCGCTGGCGGGCGACTTCGACTTCCAGTTTGAGCTACGCCCGCAGCGACGTCGCCGAAGCACGGACGAGACTGCTGAGGAGGAGGCTAAGAGGTGTTGCCTCGACTCGCCGCGACCGCAGCGCGAGCGCGCGCCGCCACGGGGGCAGGGCACTGACAGGTCGCCTACCTTCGCTGAGGCGGCTCGGCGCTCGCCCCCTGCATCGCCATCACCGACACCACGGACAGGGAGTGGAGTACAACTACCGAAAGGGGTGAGTGCTCCACGTATCACTGCTGCTTCCACAGCTCAACCGGCGGCCCCGGAGGACGACGGAGCGGCCGCTGGAAAGCCCAAGCCGAAGCCGCCGAAGCGGCTGAGGTATCCTCCGCTGGTGGTGGAAAGGCTGCCAGGTTGGGCCGCGCACTTTAGGGCCATCAGTGCCAAACTGGGCCGACCACCCAGCGCCCGTCCATACGGCGCTGGGGTTCGCTTCTCACCCGAAAGTGAGGAGGAATTTAGGTTGGTCCAGAGGTACCTGACTGGCCTGGAAAAGGAGTGCGGCATTTCTTGGTTTGCCTACTCGCTACCGGCGGAGAGAAGCTTGAAGGTGGCCATCACGGGGCTGCCGGTCGACACCCCGACTGAGGAGATAGAGGAGGAGCTCCGCGCGTTGGGGCACGAGCCGGAGTACGTGCGCCATATCAGGGCGCGCCAGGGACGACCCGGCTGCGTGTTCCACGTAGTACTAAAGAGGACGCCGGAGGTCAGGTCCATCTTCGGCACCACCGTGTTCATGTGTATGCGGGGTGTCAAGATTGAGGCCTGGCGGGGAAAACGCGGGCCCGCACAGTGCCACAGGTGCCAGAAGTTCCGGCACTCGTCGCACCACTGCCATCGGCCGCTCGCCTGTGTTCGCTGCGGAGAGGGGCACGCCGCACGTGATTGCCCCCGCCCGCGCGAAGAGCCGGCGACATGCGCCAACTGCGGGGGTGATCACCCTGCCAACAACGTGCGCTGCCCCATCTTTCAAGCGGAGCTGCGGAACAGGCGAGCTGGCACAGTCGCCATCACGACCGCCTCACGCCAACCCGATAAGGCCACCGTGAGGCCTGCAGAAGTGGCCCCCACCGAGGCCCAAGGTGCGTCGCTGATGGCGGCGGCAAACGGGCCCACCAACAGGGGAGAAGCCCCCTCCTCCTCCAAGCGGCGGAGGACGCGGAAGAAGAGGCGCGGGGCCAAGGGCATGAAGCCGGAGCCCCCCCCCGCACCTAAGGAAGACACCCACCGGGTCGGCCTTACCTCGACCCATGCGCAGGCTGTGCCGCCAGCATCGTCCACTGGCGGCAAACACGGCCAACGAACATCACGTCCTGTCATAAGGAACCCGAGCGCCGGCCCAGCTGCCGACGCCGAGAAAAAGAAGGAGTTTACAGCCTGCGCCATACAACTGCTGATGGACCTGGTCAAGGCCATCAGTCAGGGCCAAGACGCGGAGCTGGTCATCCTCGACGGCCTGGCCTCACTCCTCAAATTATATCACGGCTAGGCCGTCGAGGGTGATCACTGGAACGCCCGCGGCCTTAGAGGTAAGGTCGCCCCCCTCCCTCCGCCGCGACCTGGTAGCGGACGAAGCTTTCACCCACCGGACATGACGCCCAGGTAAGCTGTACCAGGCTACACGCAGCTTACCTGCACAACGAGACTCCACATACTACACATGCATCCTGTTGCGCGACGTGTGCTAAGTTAATATAGACGCGTTGCGCAGCTAAATCACACAGGCGCCTCTCTACACACACGTAGACTCACGCGTGAGGTCGCGGCGCCGGCTCGCGACCCACGCAGACACTGGGCGGTGTTACACAATACAATACCGCCCTTACACACACAACGGCCTCTCAGTCCGGACCACGACCGACCAGCTTTGGAAGTGGGACGGACGGGAGCCACACATCCTTCGTAGGTGCGTCGGAGTCGGCACCTCTGTCGCTGGTTGTCCCCCGCCGGGCCTCCCCTGGGTAACTGGGGGTCTCACCTGGCGGGGACAGACCGCCGAGGTGTCGTGAAGAAATCAGCGCTGTGTTCGACAGCGCTGTGGCGCGCCTACGAAAATTACCACCGCAATTACACACCAGACGCACGTGCCATACGTGCGTCCACAGGCCTCGCCCAGAGAGGCAACAAAATGACGGGTCCGTGGTCACGGACCGCGGTACAGCCTCCGCGGTCAGGGGGCGATGCCCCGATACCGCTTGCCGCGCCCCCTAGCGGGGGCGCAGCGACATCCAACGAGTTTGCCTCAGTCAAGCGATGAACGCGGCGCAGTTAACAGGCTCATGTTGTACTCTGTACGCTCCCACACCACGAACCATTGCGAGCGCGCGCCGGCGGCGGCGAAGGCGGCGCGCGCGCAGCCGGGCGCTCCAGTGAGCCGCGGCGCTCGGTGGCGGCCGGACGTATGCTTGTAGGCCACTACAACAAAGATCAACAGCTTAACAGTTGTATTCAATTCTTGCAGGTTTTAGTGGCATTATCCTTTTATGCGACTGGCAGTTACCAAAAACTAGTTGGAGGCACATATGGGACCCTAATGTCGCAGCAATCTGTTTCTCGTACTATTAGAGATGTAACGGCAGCTCTTAACCATCCAATAGTACAAAGTAAATGGATTAAGTTTCCTCAAACTCGTCAGGAAAGAAATGCTATAAAAAGGAGGTAAATTTACATTATTATTATCGAATTTAAACAAATTATATGGAATCATTACCTATCAAAAATATAAAATGCCTTGTTTTCATAGTACCTTTCTTTATGTTAAGGGTTTTTTGAAAAATTTCAAATACCAACTGTTATAGGATGTATTGATGGCACACATGTAGCTATAATTAGACCCATTGAAAATGAAGAGAGATTTTTTAATCGCAAACATTTCCATTCAAGAAATGTTCTAATTGTAAGGCAATACTTTTGATTCATATTTATTTGTAATTCAGTCTATAACAATGGAGTTGAATGTCCTTTTTATTATTATTATATTTTCAGATATGTGATGCAGATTTAAGAATTTTGTCAGTAGATGCTTCATTTGGAGGAGCATCACATGACAGTTTCGTCTGGAATCAGCATCCTGTGAAACAACATTTAATTGATTTGAACGATAATGGAGAAAATGTGTTTTTACTAGGCAAGTAAATAAGTAGTCAGATCAATTTTAGTTTTTTATTTTTGTGAATATATGTTAATTAGATTTACTTTTCAGGTGATTCTGGATATGCCCAGAGGGTGTATATGATGACACCTATTGTAGATGCTCCTGAAGGCTCCCCAGAACAATTCTACACCAAGTTGCACTGCTCTGCACGAAATACAGTAGAACGTACCATTGGTGTACTTAAAAACAGATGGCGATGCCTACTCGGACATAGGGTGCTACATTATCATCCTGACGTAGCAGCCAAAATAATTAATGCATGTTGTGTCCTACACAACATGTGTATCAATAGAGTAGAAATTGATCTTGTGGAGAATACAGCAGAGGATGCAAATGATTACCCAGCTGTCACTTCTTAAGAATCAACTAGCAGCACAGCTGCTGAACTAAGGCAAGGCATTGAAAAGGAGTAGTCTAAGTTCTGACCTTTTTTTTTTGAAAAAAGGTATTTTTCTTTCATGCTATATTTGTGAAATTGTATTTCTACAGTTTATGTTTTTAAATTATTAATTCTGAATCGTCATAATCTTCACTTAGTGTAATAGGAAACAATGACATGTATATTACGGATTATAGATCATTACTTACTATCTACATATTATTTCTTGAAAAATGGAGAACTGAATAAATAGTGTTTTTTTACTTAAATGTACTTTAATTTACTTAGTAAAAAAACTTTAACATAAATTAAAAATGTAGAATCAAATCGGATAGTAAAAACATAAAAATATATGAAGTGTAACGCAAGCATTTAATCAATATCTGAAAACATAAGCAATAAAATAAAGCTTTGACATTAATCGCGAATGCATTTTGAAAAATATGTAGCTAAAAAATGAAAAATCATGGATTTGGCATTTTTCTAGCTACATCCGAAATTGCATTAGCAATAGACGTCAAAGCACTTGCGATATTGCCAATGTTTTCGGCCAATTGAGCAAATGCTCGCGCTGTTATTAACTTCGGTTCAACCCGCCGCGCTTCGATATTCGTGAACTGATCCATATTTACATTCAACGGCCTCGGAATCGAAGAGCGGCGCCGGCGGGGTCGTGGTGATATGGTCCTCTGAAGTGGCGTTGGAGGCGCAGGTACTGAAATATAAAAAAAAAAATAAAATCGGCACTTGACCCAACAATTTTCAAACTTCTGAGTTATATTACAAAAAACAAGTCAATAAATAATACTGCAGTTTGTTTTTTGCCATAGCCCAAGTGAGATAAGACCCCAAACACTTCAATATTACACACTTATGTTGGGTTGTATGACTGATGGACAGCTTATTGTTTAAACATTCCCAAACAATTTCGAATAAAGACTTACTTGTGGATGATGCTGGTATTGCGTCATCGCGTGACGTGCCAGGAATAGGGGAAATAATTCTAAAATAACTAGTTTCAGTCATTTCAGTGTCTTGTTCTTTACTAAGAACTACTTCTGGCTCTGGCTCAGTAGGTCTAGTCTGAAGCAATGAAATGATTATTATTAGATAAATAAATATCATAGGTATGATAAAATTGTAAATATTAAAATATATTACTGGTTGAGGAAATGGATTGACTGTCAATCTTGAATCACCAGTCGCAAACTCTTGTCCACCCATCACCGACACCATTCTATTTTCTAAGGCAGACAATGCTGGCATGTTGTCTGCTGTCCCACCACCAGTGCGCCTCATTGAAGCTGAGAGTCCTGCGCAAGTCTTCTTTAGAGCACATTTCTTCTCAGACCAATACTACAAACATGAATAATTTTAATGAAATTGCTGTAAATAATGATTCTTAATACCTGAGTACCTAATTCATTATTTAAATTAGGTACCTTAGCTCAGCCACGACCATCTTTATATGCTCCTCCGATGGAATTGAAAGTGGTTGCCAAATTTGCCCATTTCCTCTTTGTTTCTAATTGGGCTTGAGCGGTCCGGAGCAAACCTTTAGCAATGCCTGTGTTTTGCTCCAAGAATTCCACCAAAGCTTTTAATTGGGCGTAACTGGGACGATTTGTCATTGTAACTGAAATTGGAATTTTTTTATTATGTCTTACATAATATAAATGTATAAAACATAGTCCAAGAAAATAACTACATTGACAAAACAAAAATATTTCACTAGTAATAATAAAGTTAGTTTAATAGTTTACTTACCAGTTACCACTTGTATAAAACTTTCACAACTTTAACAACGGACAACAATTACGAACAATATCTGTGAATGTTATAAACAAACTTGCATTTCGAATGCAAAATAAAACCACTTCGACTTAAATTTTGAAATTAGTACTTTGACGGCGTCTTTTTTTTTTTGTAGTGTAGGCAACGATTCTACCGCATGCAGCCAAAGTCATGGTTAACTTTATGATTTAAATCATTTTCTTACGCACAAATGAATTTAATATGTTACAATTAATCAGTTAAACCACTACTTATATCATATTTATTTATTAACCTATTTTTTTAAAGGAAAAAGAATTTTAATGCCCTATTACAGGTTTATCGTAATGAGTTGAACAACACTATTGCGGCCCGTAACATAGCTAACTTCACTCGTAACAAAATAATCGCGGGGCAATCCCAATTTCAATCCAATGTTGTCAATATTGTGTTCAAGAGTACCGAATCACGTGACTGCAAAATTGACATTGGAATCGGATTGGCATTAGATTGGAATTAAAATTGTTTGGAGAGTAAGCCTGCTGTATGGACTGCGTGATCGATGACGGGCACCTAGCCAGTGGCGCTCGCGCTGCCTTCCGTAGCGGTTGTGGTGTGTTTTTAATTCCGATATTTCTTTCGCCAACATGTCGATCTTCGCGTGAATTATGCGTTTTCATGATTTGTAGCTACTGGTGGAGTGGGTGGTGTTGACGATGATGACGTGTTGTGGACTGCTGATGCTGGTGGTGAAGTTGTTCCAGCATTTTATCGGCCATTATTGCTAACTCACTTAGTTCGGTTTTCTTGGCTATAGTTTCGCTCACAGCCAGAATGGCGCGCACAGATGGGGGTAGGTGCTTTGTCCATATAACACGCAGCGTGTTGTCAGCGATGTTGTTACCGGCTAAATTTTGCATGCGGCGTAGTAGTTGCGACGGCTTCAAATCTCCTAGTTCCACGTTGAACAGTAACCTCTCGAGTTTAGTGTGGTCGCTCTCGTCGTAGGTTTGGATGAGCCTCATCTTCATGGTGGCGTATCTGTTATTTTCTGTGGCATTTCTGGTATCGAACATGATGTCTTGAATATCGTCTAGATCTTGTAGGTCGAGTTGGCGGATGAGCAACTCTGATAGTTCCTTGTCGCTTAGTTTTCCTGCAGACACGATCGCTTCAAATTGCAGGAACCAGAGCTTGATTCTATTTCTCCATAGAGGAGGTATCCGTTGGTTGTACGAGACGGCTGACAGTTCGTGCGAATCTTTTTGCGGCGATGTTGTGTCTCTTCCAACGTTCTGCTTCGAAGTAATCGGGTTCATGTTTGTTTCTAGGTGTTTCTTCAGTCGGGGTCACCACTGTTGGGTACGCAAGGTATAAAAATGAGACTCGTGGTGATGGCTGAAATATGGAATGAATGTATTTAGAAAAGACGGTCCCTTTTATACAAAATTTGTAACAAAAAATCAATGCATAGAGTCTGTCAAGCGAGTCGAGTCCACAACCATTTTACTGATTTCTTATAATGGCAATACTATTATCTGTCAAACAGATTGTCACAATTTCTGTTCTAACCTCGAAGCATTCCGGTTTTTGTTGAATTTTTTAATGTTATAATGCCAAAACCTATTAAAAGTAGTGTCAGGAGCCTGCTGTTTACAATGATTAATAAATATAATCATGTAAAGATTGAATCTGATGACGTGTTAACAGAAAAACGACGACTTTTGGATGAAATTGTTTCAACAACAGGTAGGTTGGCTACAAAATGTTGATACTTTTAGCACAATTGTCTAATTTTGTTTATTTTACTATGATGTGATCACGATTTCGGTTTTGGTTTAGATTCAGACGTCGTATACATGACATTGAATCTCAATGGGGCACCTATAAGTGAAAAGTATTATAAGAGATTGTTGTCATCTTTTTTCAGCCACCTTGGATGATGAATTAATAAAAAGCACAATTGATAATTTAGTTAAGAAAGTCATAGCCATAGATGAGAATAAAAAAATGAAATCTGAAACAGACTATTTGACAAAAATTGCTGCTATGACAGGTTAGTACAGATTTATTTGTTTACATTGTTTGCATTTTCTACAAATATTATCATAAAATTTGTGCGTTTGATACTGAACTGACATATTGAACTTTCAGATTTAAGTGTGAAAACACTGCGAAGAATTAAAAAAGAAGGTGCTATTAACCAAGGCGAGTGGAACACACCGGGGAAAAAACGTCCACGACAGCCAACTGTAGCCAATCTGGATAATTTTGACTTATCAGCCATACGCAATAAAATTAATGAATTTTACTGTGTGAAAAAGCAAGTTCCAACTCTACGAAGTTTGCTTGCAGATTTAAGAGAGTCAATTGGATTTACTGGATGTCATGAAACATTGAGACAATTATTACTCAAAAATGGATTTGAATTCAAAAAAAATAAAAATGAGAGATCTCTTCTTATTGAAAAGTATGAACTAGCTGCATGGCGACATAGGTATCTCAGAGCTATTGATGAAAAGCGGAAACAAGGAAAATTAATAGTTTATCTTGATGAGACCTATGTCCACCAAAATTATAAAGTTAAAAAATCATGGCAAGGGCCATCAACAAGCGGTGTAATTGACAAAATATCGTCAGGCAAAAGACATATTGTTGTTCATGCTGGATCCGAAAAAGGTTTTGTTCCCAATGCATTATTGGTATTCAGTACTAAATCAAAAATGGCAGATTATCATGATGATATGAACAGAAATAATTTTATGAAATGGTTACGTGAAAAATTAATACCCAATTTAAGTCAGCCCAGTGTCATTGTTATGGACAACGCTAGCTACCATGTAACACAAATAAATAAGCCACCATCTATGAATGATTTAAAGGCTGACATTCAGAAATGGCTAACTGAAAATGGAATTCATTATGAAGAATTCTTTACAAAGGCTGAGCTTATGTGCCTTGTGAATGAACATAAAACAACTCCAATGTATGAAGCTGAAGAATTTTTGAAACAACATGGCCATGAGGTTTTGAAACTTCCGCCATATCATTGTGACCTGAACGCAATTGAACTCATATGGAGTTTGGCTAAAAGAAAAATAGCCAGCAAAAACTTAGGGATTCCAGGTAAAGAAATGGAGAACCTTATAAAAGAATGCTTTAATAGTGTCACAGCCAATGATTGGAAAAAATGCACAGATCACACTATTAGTGTCGAAAATAAGTATAAAGTAAGAGACAGGATATCCGAAACCGAGTTGGAACCCTTCATCATTTCTGTGCGTAATGATTCTACTGACAGTGATTTCTCATTTGAAGGCATTGAATTTCTTGATTCTGATTTTAGTTCTGATGAATAAATACGTACATTGAAATGCTTTTTTTTTAATTTATCCCAAGTAATTTTTTTATCAAAATTCAAGTATCAACAAGTTTTCAGCGTGCTATATCAGTGTTGACACCTGAAAGATTTTTGAATTTGCCGCCTTTTTCATGGGACTAGACTCGCTTGACAGACTCTAGTAGGTACATATAAAAACTTAGTTTGGGCACAATATTGTCGATGTACCCTACGTACTATATTGTTACTGTGAGGATGATATTCCGCTACACTAATATAAACAAACCAACAAGTGTTTAAAAACAATGTTTGTTTTGTACTGTAGCAAAACCGACTTGAACTGAAATACACGTCCAGTAATGACAAAAATATTCTATGTCCTAAAAACTTTGCGCAAAATTGTTTTAAATAACTAAAATCTGGCGGAAATCGGGCATAGGTTCCCCGTTCCGTCTTTTTTTAAGAAACTATTCTAAGTCCTTAACTAACATGCACACATAACACAAATGATTTAATCTAAGCGGAAATATTGTAAGTCTTAAAATTTACTTAAAATTCTGCTAGTCCAAAATTCTTAAAAAAATATCTAAGTTAAACTGTTGGAAGAAATAAAGTTCAAAATTGCTGTCGTTAACTTCCTTTGTTTAAGAAACAAAATGTACTCACAATTTGCACTTTACTCACACAACACGATGATTCTGGCGCGCCCTGGTGGCGACGCGTTGAAGTCTTGGATGTGACGTCAGTCTTCTGATGTCACGTTGAACTGGGGGTGTGACGACCTTCTCGTGACGACACGTTGAACTGCGGGGGTGACGTATGATACGATCACCTCCCGTTTGATCTGGATGTAAGTGGCGCCTTCTGGTCACCTCTTTCCTGCCGCTGCTGCTGAGCTCGTCCACAACACTGGACGGAGCTGTCGCTGCCGATGCGGGGGACCGAGTACTTTTGCCGCAGCGATCCACTGCGAGTACACGGGCAAAGCGGGCTGGGCCGCGCGCTAACTCAAAAAACGGTTATTTATCCGGTTCGCAGGACCAATGTTGAGTTCCGGACGCGGCGGATGGTCAGCCAACAGTAGGTTTGATCTTATTGTGTATATACGTAAGGTTGAGTGTAAAATAAAACAACCGAGTACTATACTATTCTGATCTAATTTTATTCACAAATTGAACTCTATCGACAGGACCCCAACTAAACGGCGGAGAATCTTAACACCGACTTCTAATTCGACGTCAACGCCATCTAATTAGGTCATGTGTAACAAATTTTTTGGACTTAGATTTTGGTGAGCGTATTTTGAACACACATGGTTCTTAACATTTTGAGCAATAAAGCGAAAAATCAATGTCTCATTCAGAGACAAAAAGTGAATCTACGGCTCCTCGTACGTTATGTCCTAGAGTCTATTTGAAGTCTGTGCACTTTGTTTATACCCCTGAGGAACTGACATATTATCATCCGTCATCAATAGTCATCTTATTACTACATTAATTTAATAAGCCACTCACTATAATTCAGAATTAATTTAAGATTACTCATTTTTAGGGCCCGATCTAAAGGTGTACCGGTTTATTGCTTCTTCCTCTTCCTGTTATACTTAGTGTATAACAGCTTCTACCCGAGGCCGCCACAGCTGGAGCACGTCCGGACAGTCATGCAAAGATATCGATACCAGAAATTTCAATTGTCGTAAAGGACATTTTGCCGAAAATGAGTTATACATATATTTGGAAACAGCGTCGCGAGCTCTATCGATTGGTATATTTCAAATAATCCTATCTTTGAAAAAAAGTCCCTTACGACCCGGATTTTCAACAGCTCTAGCTCGGTTTTTTTTACTATTTGGGATGTATCGTTAAAATAATTTTCATTATGGAGCGTAAAGTCATGTTTTAATTAAGTATGAGGTCGTAATCTTATTTTTACGTTGAACTTTTTATACGACATTATAAACAATTATATTATTACAAATCAAAAGGTCGTAAAGATGTTATTTTATAATCGAAACCCTTACGACCTAATCTATGCTTTGCTTTATCTTACGTAATTAGGGCGTAAATGTTGTTTGGTTTTTATTGTCCTTTACGACCCTAATATTAAGAAAAAGTACGTGTGGTTCAAAAGAGGACTTGTCAAAGCTCGCAAGGAAGACGGTGGAAAAGTCAGTATCCTACGCACCATGAATGACATACACGGACTAGCTATCAACAAGCAGTAAGTCGGTATGTCATCGCATTCGCAAGTAAACAAAGCATTAACCGAAAGTCTTAATAAAAATAAAATGGCGAATTCTTTTTGTGATATTAATGAGATTAATGACTGTTTAATGTTAACGACTTCATAAACTGTACCCCTAACCATCAATTTAACCTATTGTGCATGCATATTAATATTCGATCAATAATAATAAACTTCTCTGCATTAGAACAAATGATCCTTAGCTCAAAAAAATGTATCGATATCATCATTCTAACTGAAAGTAATATATCATAAAACAATAGTGTTCTGTTTCAAATAAGCGGGTACCGAATGTACACAGCCTTGCGTAAGTCCCGAAGGGGTGGTGGCATTATGGCATATGTGAATAATAAACATAAATGTAGCCTAATAAATGTAAAAACAATACACGTTGAAAGTTTATTCTGCACTGTCACCACCCAATCGAACTATACTGCGAACCTGTGTGCGGTATATCGACCACCAAACTCGAGTAAAATTCTATTTATTGACGAACTACAATCTTCACTACAAAAATTCAGTATAAACACAGAATTGTACTTATTAGGAGACACTAACATAGATTTAAAAACGGATAATCCTGTAAGGCATAAATACAATAACATGTTATGTAGTATGGGCCTTCTGTGCGGGATCACTGAACACACCAGAATAGCAATATCTAACGGGAAAATAAGTAAATCTTGTATTGATCATATTTATGCGCGATCCCGTACACAAGACCTATTTACAGCGGCACTCGGTACCACACTGGCTGATCATCGCACTGTGATGCTCGCATGTTCTGGAGCGCGTATACAGGATGTCCCAAAATACAAGACATGCATAAATAATAATCAACTTATTAAATGTTTCGAGGGAATCTGGTGGGAAAAATCACAGGATATAAAATGCCCTTTAACTTTATATAACTTCATACATACACAGTTCAAAGAATGTTATAAACAATCAGAATATAAAATTAAAATTAAAAGTAGTGTATCGCGTAGTAAAAATGAATTGAAAAACAAAAAGATAATGAAAGCCTGTGAACATCGGGATAAATTATTCATGAAGTGGATAAAAGACTCCAATAACGTAGTCCTAAAGCAAACATACAATAAATCAAGAAACTATGCAAATACTATAATACACAAAACTAAAAACAATAACATAAAGTCAGACATTTTATCAAATAAGAGCAATACTAGACAGCTGTGGCAAATTCTTAATCGAATTACAGGAAGAAAAAAAAATTCTATTGATGATGCTATTCAGAATTCATTTAATAAAACTAATTTAACTTCTACAGATATTGCTAATAATTTTGCACACACTTTCGATAAAAGCGTAAAACTAATTATTCCTAAGTGCTCGAAACCATTGTTAAATAAAACAGAGTATACAACTCCAGCTAACGTTACTATGCGTATAAAGCCTGCGGAGCCTGACGTTGTTAAAAAAGTCATTATGTCTTTGAACAATAATAAAGCCCCAGGAATAGATGGAATTAGAGCCATAGATATCAAAATGTTGGGCACGACAATCACCTCAGTGATTTCAAAATTATTAATCTATGCATACAAACATGTAAATATCCAACTACACTTGAAACAGGGATTGTCAGACCGATTCAAGAAAGGAAGCAGGCTGGATTACAACAACTACAGACCTATTACTATATTGCATACTATTGATAAAATAATAGAGAAATATATTTGTAAACAAATAAACGAATTCTATGAAAAAAATAAAATACTAAATGACAAACAATATGGCTTCCAACCAAAAAAGAATATCACACAACTGCTATCAACGTTCACAGATAGTATTCATAAACACTTAGATGAAAAAAAACACGTTTTAGTAGTACTTATAGACTACAGCAAAGCATTCGATACGCTCAGACATGACCGGTTACTAGTGTGTCTGCATGACAGCGGAATTAGAGGCAAGTTACTTGATTGGTGCGAAAACTATCTTTATGACAGAAAATACATGGTCAAAGTCAGTGACGTGACTAGTGAATCACATCGTAACGGAAGGAACGGCGCAAGGCTCGGTCCTTGGGCCACTGCACTACCTCACTTATGTAAATAGCCTTGTTAATGTCATAAAAAAGTGCGAGATCTACCAATTTGCTGACGACACCTGTCTTATAGCCGCTGGAGAGAGTGTTACTGATGCCCAAAAGCAACTACAGGAGGACTTTGATTTGTTAGCTAAATGGTCTCATGACGCTGGTCTAGTATTAAACGCTAGTAAAACCAAGTTAATGTACATCAGTACCAGTCAAAATAGAAGCTCTTCCTTGCCTAAACTAACAAGTCACTGCCATGAGTGTTTGCATGATAACGGCACAAATAAAGTAGTTAAGCCTTGCAGCTGCGAATTCATAGATCTCGTAGATAGCCAAACATACCTAGGACTTACCATTGATAGCCGACTTAATTGGAAGGAGCAAATTAACGGGGTGTGTGATAAACTAAGATGTATTTTAGCTAAATTTTCTATTATAAAATGCAAAATTCCATATCAAACTCTGTTAATGCTTTATAAAGCCCTGGCCGAATCAACGATATCCTATGGTCTGTCGAGCTATGGTAGGACATATAAGACACACCTTGATAAAATTTACACACTTCAACTACGTTTATTAAAAGCAGTTGTCCCGCATAACATTAAGAAGAAATACAAAAATGATTACCATAAATTATTTGAATTCTGTAAGATATTTCCTATACATGAAAAAACTAAATTTGTACTCTTAAAAGAAGAGTTTTTTAATGAAAATTTAAAGAAAACCAAAACCACGAAAATTAATGAAATTAGGACTCGTAGCGTCCTCAATGCTAAGCTGTTACTCCCAAAGTACACGAATTTGCACGGATTTAGATAGAAACAGCATCAGATTTTGTTTAAATTTTGAGTTCATAATAGAATAACATTTTTGTTACTTTTGTACTAAATATATTGATTAATAAACAAAAAATTAAAAAAAAACCTTTCATTTCACTTAGTTTTACAACCTATTGTAGGTATTTCTTGACTAGATATTTAGTTTTTTTGTTACTTTAACCCCCTTAGTCTCTGATTAAATTGACTTGTACTACCCATTGATGATCATGATTAGTCCTTTGCTACACATCTGACTTTATCATAACCAAGTTTTCGAGGCTGTAAAGTACTTTGGTTCAATTTTTGTGGGCTGTAAAGGACACTCATTTTGTTCAATAATTAAGTTTGGTTTATGTTGTTAAATTATAGGGATAGAACACGAAAAAATAGTTGGGGTTTCTTTTGACATCATAAATATAGCACTTTATTTGAAAAAGATATTAGACAAAAATATTTTTTTTTTTTGTTTTTTGGCTCTAATGTAAACTCGTGTTTTGTCCTTTACGACAATTGAAATTTCCGGTATCGATATGTGAAGTTCAATGAACCGGTGAGATTCCCCGAGCAGACGCTAAGCACGGCGAAGATCAACAAGCTCATCAGTATCGCGGAGATGATGAACTTCAAACGCCAAGTGCTGCAGGCGTGGCGCTTCGGCTCCGTGCGCGCCGACACCGATATGCTGGTGGTGCAGGTGCACCGCGACGTGGAGCGCCTGCAGTTCCTCATCGTGTCGCTGGCGCAGGTGCGTTACATTCAGTCCTTGCTGCTCGTGTTCTCGCATAGCTTCTATGACGACGTCATCAACAAGCTCGTCACCAGCATCACGTTCTGCAGAGTCTTGCAAATATTTTACCCATACTCGCTTCAGCTGTAACCCAACCGTTTCCCCAGCATCGACCTCGAGGACTGCTTGAGCAGCTACGGGACGGCAGACTGCAGCACCCGCGACGGACGCCTTACTGAGTATAAACACCACTGGTGGTGGAAGGCTTTCTTCATCTTCAATGAGTTAGACTGGTCGGAAGGTTACGAGGGGACGGTCATATTCCTAGAAGAGGACAATTATGTTTTACCGGATTTACTGCATATGCTACGATATACTAGGCGCTCTAAGGCATACTTTCAAGGGATCCACGTCATGGCCTTTGGGAGGCTGTACGCAAAAAATTTAGACTATGATCTTCTGTCGGTAAGGGCGTGGCGGCCGCCGTACGACAAAGGACTGGCGTTCAACACGACTGTGTGGCAGAAGATCGCGGTGCTGTCGTAGTACTACTGCACGTACAACGATCTCAGCTGGAGCTACTCGCTGCTGCACGCGCTCGGTCAGTTCCGCGGAGGCCGCGCCGAGATGGCGGCCGTGGAGGCGCCGCGCGTGCTGTCCACCAGCATGTACCCGAGCGGCCACGCCGCGCACCAGCAGATCAAGTTCTGGCTGGGTGACGCTCAGATGTTTCCAGTAAGAGTGAAGGCGGTGATGCTGTACTGCAGTACGGGTCGCGTGGACACGGGGGTGAAGCCTCCCCGGCGGGGAACGGCGGCTGGTCCGATCTGCGGGACCATATGCTCTGCCAGGATCCTCTTCGGGCCTCCACCACCACCACTACCATTTATAATAACTTAACAGTGAACTTCGAGGAGTATACGGGTACTGATGAGCACAACACTAATAACTCAGATAACTTAAGTTTGAGCTAAAAACTCAAGCATTATTAACTTATGCATTACGTAAGTCCTCGGCAATTACCGCGATATGAATTGAATATGAGTTTTTTGCTACTTTTATTGAACTGCGTATCCATCGTGGTCGACTACGGCAGTCAGCCTACGCGTACATACAGAAAAAAATAGAAGAGAGAACATAGAAGCAAGACCACAGAGTAACCATGTCTGAAGGTTCCAGTACACTTACATGTAATATTAAGCAGTCTGTGCAAAGCTGCACGAAGCTTGGCGCGTTACTATTTAACGAGTGTGTACTGTTACACTCACAAGGAGTAAAGCTCGAGAACTGAGTGCATTTCGTAAGCGTTCGGGAGGCGGGATTGCAGAGTCGTTTATAGTTTACGTGGGAGAGGCACCTGGGGCTGACGGCTGGCGCGCTGCCAGACCTGCTCTCCGCCCTCTTTCGCGCCACGTGCACGTGCACGTGCCGTCCTACACCGCCGCCACACGCACATACGCAACACGTTATCGTAATCTTATAAACTTCTTATTTGCATTGCGTTCGTGTTTGTTTCTTGCGTGTGCACTGTGTGCAGTGGTGCAGTGCTGACAATGTGTTGTGGTACTCTGCTCGGAGTATGTTCTACTGTGTCTACTGTTTACTGTTTAATGTCAAACGCGGTAAATGAGTGTTGCGAAGCGTCGCGCCGGTGACTTGACTGGCCCGGCGAGGCGACGCGACACTTACGTTGAGTAACCGGTGACGTGCTACATGTGACTTTAATCAGGAACTCGTTACAGTCATAATCAAACATTATTATTTGGAGAGGCTTGAATTTGTCTACAAACCATGATTTATTTTTATAGCTCTGTACGCTATTGTGTCGATTTACTTTATTTTTATCGTGAAATGAAATCAAATTAAAAATAAAGCATTCGTTTATCTTGTTGACTCTGTAAATAAATGTCTAAGGCCTTTATAGCCAGGCACTTTACTATACCCATGTAACTATGACGGCACGGTTGGCGCAGTGGCTGAGCGATTGACTTCTGCGCTGCGTGTCGCGGGTTCGATTCCCGCACGGAACAAATATTTGTATGGCCTACAGGTAGTTGTTCCGGGTCTGGCTGTTTGTGTATGTGAGTTTAAATGTTTGTAAATGCACCCACGATACAGGAGAAATTCCTTGGGTGGGGCAAAGTTATAAAAAAAATATAAATATGTATGAGGTAATCTTGCCCAATGATCGTGGCCAAATTAAAGGTTTAAGCACAATAATTATAGTCCCTCTACTTTTATTGAAACACAGCTAAGTGCACACACGCAGAGCCATGCGGCGGTCATTGCGATTGTTCACGTGGCTCGCCACCCGGTGCCGCTTGCCGGCTGGCACATTATGTCGCCTGCTTATTGTTCACGTGGCTCGCCACCCGGCGCCGCTTGCCAGCTGGCACATTATGTCGCCTGCTTATTGTTCACGTGGCTCGCCACCCGGCGCCGCTTGCTGGCTGGCACATTATGTCGCCTGCTTATTGTTCACGTGGCTCGCCACCCGGTGCCGCTTGCCGGCTGGCACATTATGTCGCCTGCTTATTGTTCACGTGGCTCGCCACCCGGCGCCGCTTGCCGGCTGGCACATTATGTCGCCTGCTTATTGTTCACGTGGCTCGCCACCCGGCGCCGCTTGCCGGCTGGCACATTATGTCGCCTGCTTATTGTTCACGTGGCTCGCCACCCGGCGCCGCTTGCCGGCTGGCACATTATGTCGCCTGCTTATTGTTCACGTGGCTCGCCACCCGGCGCCGCTTGCTGGCTGGCACATTATGTCGCCTGCTTATTGTTCACGTGGCTCGCCACCCGGCGCAGCTTGCCGGCTGGCACATTATGTCGCCTGCTTATTGTTCACGTGGCTCGCCACCCGGCGCAGCTTGCCGGCTGGCACATTATGTCGCCTGCTTATTGTTCACGTGGCTCGCCACCCGGCGCCGCTTGCTGGCTGGCACATTATGTCGCCTGCTTATTGTTCACGTGGCTCGCCACCCGGCGCAGCTTGCCGGCTGGCACATTATGTCGCCTGCTTATTGTTCACGTGGCTCGCCACCCGGCGCCGCTTGCCGGCTGGCACATTATGTCGCCTGCTTATTGTTCACGTGGCTCGCCACCCGGCGCCGCTTGCCGGCTGGCACATTATGTCGCCTGCTTATTGTTCACGTGGCTCGCCACCCGGCGCCGCTTGCCGGCTGGCACATTATGTCGCCTGCTTATTGTTCACGTGGCTCGCCACCCGGCGCCGCTTGCTGGCTGGCACATTATGTCGCCTGCTTATTGTTCACGTGGCTCGCCACCCGGCGCAGCTTGCCGGCTGGCACATTATGTCGCCTGCTTATTGTTCACGTGGCTCGCCACCCGGCGCAGCTTGCCGGCTGGCACATTATGTCGCCTGCTTATTGTTCACGTGGCTCGCCACCCGGCGCCGCTTGCCGGCTGGCACATTATGTCGCCTGCTTATTGTTCACGTGGCTCGCCACCCGGCGCCGCTTGCTGGCTGGCACATTATGTCGCCTGCTTATTGTTCACGTGGCTCGCCACCCGGCGCCGCTTGCTGGCTGGCTCATTATGTCGCCTGCTTATTGTTCACGTGGCTCGCCACCCGGCGCCGCTTGCCGGCTGGCACGTTATGTCGCCTGATTATTGTTCTTAGACGCATTGTTTCGTCACAGATTTATTCAGGAATAGCCGGCCAATTCTAAGTACACTCGGAAATTAGGAAAGACATAATATTAATTCCTATATTGTTATTTGTTCCTACAAATAACAATATAGGAATTCGGTTGCTACAGTACTACGGTTGGCGTATAATAAAGGATTGTACACTTTCGTAATTTAGTACACACCCCTTCAAGATGATTATACCTACCTAATCCTTTTATATTAGGGAAAATAAAGTGAGTAAGTGGCTTTATTTTCGTCTATCGTGTTACACGATACAGGTTGACAATATAGTGCAATTCCACCGGTGTGCGGCACGGTGCCGCACTAACGTATCTTTCGGTGGACTCGCTCAAGTGAACACGAACAAAATGTGTGAGTGTTCACCGCAATGTTCGCGTACAACTGTGAACATTAATGCGTGCACACGTTGAACAAGCGGCAGAATCAGCGACAACGCAATCGCTGTTCGCGCTCTCAGTTTACACTCATTTGTTTAGTCCATCATTATCGTCTTCCAGCACCTTTCCCATGTCACTTGGGGTCGGCGCAACACGTTTTTT
The DNA here is from genome assembly GCA_963576755.1 of Noctua janthina. NCBI lineage: Eukaryota > Metazoa > Arthropoda > Insecta > Lepidoptera > Noctuidae > Noctua > Noctua janthina. The sequence continues at coordinate 483,182 of OY755055.1, read as the reverse complement.
TCTTCCATTCGTCCCTGTCGTCACGTTATCATTTATTATTTTCTTAGTACATGTTTTTCATAAAATTACGTCAATACTAAAATAGTACTAGCTGTTGCTCGCGACTTTGTCCGCGATAACTACATACTAAATACATCCCTGCCAAAATTCAAGTTTGTAGCACAAAAAATGAAGGACTTTTATACAAACTTGCGAGAGCCTTTAGACCTCCATAATCCCGCCCTGTCACAAAATCTGTTCTTAGCGTCTACTAACTATAAACTACCTCCCTGTTAAATTACATCTTTTACGTCAAGCGGTTTTCGATATTTCGTGAGTGACCTTTCGCTTTTATATATTTAGATTAGAAGAAGAAGATATAAATTGCGACAACCGCGATGTGAGTCTTCACTGATTATAATTAATTAGCCATACTAATAAACCTAAACCTGTTCGCAATATGTATTAAGATTCCTAAACAGTGTTTTTTAGAATAATTATCCGAATAACCAGATCTATCAATTTCATACGGTGTTGGTCATTATTTAACAGATTTCAACAATAGGACGAGTCCACCTTGCTTGCTTTTACCTTGTAAACCTTGAATTTAATTAGAGCGTAATTTTTCGGTAGTCGGGTTTTTTAGTTGTAGTAGGTATACCACACAAATTATTGTTTGCTAAATAGTTTTTTATTACAATAACATTAACATAAATAACCTTTTTTGTTTGTTTGATTCAGTTTCTTTGCTACCGACTTTTGCAAAAACGTTTTTTTTAATCGAAATTATTATGGGTGTAACAATACCCATAACGAAGCGGAAATACTCTTGTTCTCCTCGTCATTGGGTTCCGTAGCCGAATGGAAAAAAAACGGAACCCTTATAGATTAGTCATGTCTGTCTGTCTGTCTGTCCATCTGTATGCCACAGCCACTTTATACCGAAACTATTAGGACTACACAGTTGAAAATTGGTAGGTAGATGATGTATTCTGTGAACCGCTTTACGATTTTTATACAAAAATAAAAAGGGGGGTTTCCGATAGGAAGATGAACTGAAACTAAAAAAAATAAAATCATCAAACCCATACGTGCGGGGTGTTAGATAGGTCTTTAAAAATGACATCGGGTTCCTAAAACCATTTTTTCTCAAAGTCAATTGTTTGGAAGATAGACACTTCCAAAATGTGTGTTCCTCTAATTTCTAAAGTAAGAGGAGGAAAATTCTGAAAAAATGTAGGATTGTACAATGTAAAAAATCCTTCAACGAAATTTGGTTTAAATAAGATTTATTGTTTAGTTTCTGAGATATAGGACTTTTTTATCAAACTGCAGCATTAACTTTGTTTTTCAATAACATACTATGATAAACAAATTTAGTTTTGGTGATGAATGTAATACAATACAACATAATATATGAATGAGCTTTCAAAATATTTTTATTATATTATTTGGTGCTACGGATCCCTGTGTGCGTGTGAGTACGACTCGCACTTGGCCAGTTTTTTTTGTTTTGGACTATACCTTTTTTTTTTTTTTTTTTTCCGGATGGGAAATCATCAAATGACCCCCCCCGCTCTGGGCGGAGCGGAAGGGAGTGTCAGACTTGTACTGACTAAAACCCACCCATGTTCCTTCTTTGCCTTTGTGTTCCAGGGCCACGGTATCTCTTTCGAACAGTCCCGCAGCCCTGGCAGGCATCGGCCCTTGCGGACCCCTACTTATTTGCTGACATCTCTTTGAGGCGCGCGTGGAACACGAACGCGCCGTCGGCACGGCCTGTCGACATAAGACGGCCGGACGGCGAGCTAGCCCATAACTCGCCGACCACAGGCCCGCGCCTACGGTGGCCGGGAGCCACCACGTGACCCCCGACGCCCAGGGCGTCTCCCGCGGCGGCTGGGACGTGAAGTTCTTTCCCTCTCACGTCCCGCCACCTCCTTCACTAGCATGACTGCTTCACAGAAGGTGGTGACGGCTTCCCATTCCCTCTCGCTCCGGACCATGGCTTGAACCAGGGCCGGACGCGAGAGATCGCCGCCGCCAATCGCCGCTACAAGGACACGGCGGTGCTCCGCCCAAGCGGGGCAGACCTCTACGGTGTGCTCCACCGTGTCCTCCGGACGATCCTCGCAGTGGAAACACCCGGGCGTTTCCTCCCGCCCGATTCGGTGCAAGAACCTCCCGAAACAACCGTGTCCGGTGAGGATCTGCGTCAGGCGGTAGGTGAGGGCGCCGTGGCGCCTCTCTAGCCACTCCTCAAAGAGGGGACTTTTCGCCACTATGGTAGCGTGCCCTGCACGGGGTTGCAACAGTCGCTCTCTCCATGTCGCCATGATATCACGCCGGAGGTCTGTCCGCTGAGCGGCAATTTGCCGCGGCAGCGGAGTTTCCCCCCGACGTAGTGCCTCCGCGCGCCATTCATGCAGGCGCGCGAGGACTATCGCCTCCAGATCCCATGGCGGCAATCCGGCAAGGAGGCTAGCCGCCTCGCCGGAGATCGTGCGGTACCCCCGGATTAGCCTTATGGCTATTACCTTTTGGGGCGCGTTCAGGTAGTGGGCGGCTTGCCGCCTCAAAGAACGCGCCCACACCGGGGCCCCGTAAAGGGCCATGGACCGCACGACCCCCGCGTATAGCCTCCGGCAGGAGGCGTTTGGACCCCTCAGGTTGGGCAAGAGCCGCTTGAAGGCAGCCCCTGTCCGTTCCAGTTTGGGAGCCAAACGTCGGAAGTGCTCCACGAAGTTCCACCGGCTGTCGAGGACGAGTCCTAGGTACTTCAACGTCGACCCGACGCCGATGGAAACCCCTCCTGCCGTCAGTAGGGATCCCGACGGTGGCGCATTCCGAGGCCCATGAAAACACATGGCCTCGGACTTGTGCAGTGCCACCTCGAGACCCAATTGCCGGATCCTCTCCACGACTATCGCAACCCCGCGTGTCATGTTTTCGGCCGCCGCCTCGTGCGACCTCCCTTGTGCCAGTACCAGCGTGTCGTCAGCGTAGCAAACTACGCTGACGCCGGTAGGGAGGTCGGCGCGCAGCACCCAGTCGTAACCGATGTTCCACAAGGCCGGCCCCAGAACCGATCCCTGTGGAACACCGCACGACATCTCTCGCCGGTTCCATTCTCCGCTTCGACCAGGGTAGATGACGGCTCTATCCGTCAGGTAGTCCCCGACCACACGACGAAGGTAGGTCGGCACCCGGTGATACCGGAGTGCCTCCCTAATGCAGCTCCAGGGCATGGAGTTGAAGGCGTTGGCGATGTCAAGAGACACCGCCAAGACGACCCCGCCCCGGGACACCGCGTCCCCCGTCGTGAGGGCTCTCACGCGCATGATGGCGTCCACCGTCGAGCGCCCCTTGCGGAAACCAAACTGGTGTTCCGCAAGATCCGGCCCCATCCCCGCAAGGTGCCCGGCGAGGCGGTTGGCAATGACTCTTTCAAAGAGCTTGCCCACCTCGTCGAGTAGCACGATGGGCCGGTATGCGGACGGAGAGTCCGCAGGGCGCCCTGGTTTCCGGATGAGGACCAGCTTCCCCGTCTTCCAACGAAGCGGAAACTGGCCTCTCTCCAAGCATGCGCTTAGGAGCCCTTCCAGTCGGGGCCCGAGAGCCTCAGAGGCCAGGACCCAGGCTTTGCCAGGCAAGCCATCGGGTCCCGGGGCGGTGTTTCTGGTTTTCAGCCTGCATACCGCCACTCTCAGGTCTACCCCAGTCACCTCCGGAACGTCGTCATCGTCATCGGTGTGGTCCGCTTCCGGCACCGCACACGGCGGCGGAGCCATAGGCGGGGGAGGGTGCTCCCCTCGCGAAGGGAACAGAGCGCTCACCACGTCCTCCACGAGCTCAGGCCGGAGACTCTGCGTTAGCGGAGGGGCCCGGGTGCGGAGTTTGTCCCGCACCATCTTGTAAGGGCGCCCCCACGGATCTCCGTTCAGAGACTCCAGCATCTCCTCGCGGGCCAAGTTCTTGGCCCGCCGGACAGCCTCTTGGAGGGCGGTCTTCGCCGCTCTGTACCCCTCGTAAAGCTCCGCCTCAATGGCTGCCGCATCCGGAGGGCGGATGCGGAGCCTGCGATGCCTGGCGTACAGGCGCCGCGTGGCAACGCACGCCTTGCGCAGAGACGTCAGCTCTCGCGACCACCAGTACACCTGACGCCGGGCGCTTCCTGGCCGAACTCGGGGCATTGCCACGTCGCAAATCTCGGACATGGCCTCCTGGAACCAACCCGCCTCGTTGTTGATGTCGGCAGGCCTGACTGGTGATGACAACCAGGCCTGCACGATCGAGGCTTCCAGGAGGAGCTCCCGGTCCAGCTGCTTCAGCGCCCATCGCGGACCACTCGGGGCCTGTAGGACCGGCACGCTTGAGGACTGGGTGGAGACGTCGAACCGGATGTACCGGTGGTCGGAATAGGTCTCCACCCCCTCCATGACGCGCCAGTCAACGACACGCGGCGACAGAGCGGGGCTGGCAAACGAGATGTCCACCACCGACTCGCCCCGCATCCGCACGCACGTGGGGACAGAACCCCGATTTAGGACGACCAGGCCTGTCTCCAGAGCCCAGTCCTCCACCATTCTACCCCGCACGTCCGTGTAACGAGAACCCCAAGCCAAGTTCTTGGCATTGAAGTCCCCGAGCACAAGCACGGGGAGGGAATGGCTTCCGATGACGACACTCAACTCCGTGAGGGAGTTGTGGAACTCGGCGAGAGTTCGGCTCGGGGAAAAGTAGACTCCCACTACAACGATCTCCCCGAACCGTGCTGCTACGCACCCCTGACCCTTCCTGACACTCTCAAGGGTCGGGGTACCGGCGGCGACCGACGCAATTATGGTCACTGAGCCGCTAAGTTCCTCCACCCAGTCATCCCTGGGCGGGACAAAGTACGGCTCAGCGACCACGGCGATGTTAATCGACCACTGTGCCATGCTCTGGAGCAACAGATCCTGAGCGCAGGCGCAGTGGTTGATGTTCGCCTGGAGAAGGCGTAATGGGGCCGTTACTGGCACTCCATTTCAGCCCCCTCCCGGGCCCCCTGCAAGGGCCCCGCTGCGGAAGTTGCAGCAGTAGCGGCGACAGTGGCGGCGGCGACAGTGGCGGCGGCTGCGGTGGTGGCGACGGTGGGGGTTTTGGCGGTGGTGGCGGAGGGCCTTCCCTTGCCCCTGGCCTTGGCGGGAGTACCGCAGGACTTGCTCCCTGCCCGGTGATCGGCCGGCTTGCCAGCTGCCGCACATGCAGCGCAGCGCGGCGCGGCGGAGCAAGCCGCGGCCATGTGACCAGGCTGGCCGCAGCGGAAGCACAGGCCGCTGCGGTCCACCTCCGAGGTGCACCGGACCGACACGTGGTGCCCCACATGGCAGCGGAAGCACCTCAGAGGTCTGGGTTCCAGCAGCTTCACCTGTGCCGAAACCCAGCCCACCAAGAGCCTTCGGCCCTCCACAATGACTTTCGCCGCCGTCACAGGGCAGCTTACCGTTATGGTTCGCATGCCCGACAGGTCCGGACGTATGGTGCCTGCCTTGACTTGCTCGGCAGGGCACCCACCGGTCCTGGTGACGGCGGCCACCACCTCCTTCTCGGTCACCGAGTCGTCCAGACCCAGTATGCGCAGGTCTGCGCATTTGACGGGCCTGGACACTCGGGCCTCGTCCGCATTTAGGGACGCTCTAAGCTTTTCAGCCAGAGCGTCAGCGGACGAGCCACGGGTTTCGCCAGGGATCTCCAGCACTCGAGCCCCTGTTGCGGTGACTCTAAGCCGGAGGCCCCCGGTGATCCCGAGCTCTCCGAGATCCACCGTCGCTTTCGCCTTAGCGAGCACGTCGCGGTAGGTCACGCCCCTCTTTTCCGCGTCCGGCTGTAGTGTAATCACTACAGCTGCGGTCTTCGGGGCGCTGAGCCTAACCGCGACGCCCCGCTCCTTTTGCCGGCGTTTCTGCTCCTGCCTCCTGGCCTTTTTGGCCGCCCTTCGCTCCCTCGCGTTTTCTCCGGCCACCTGCCACCCGGTCTCGGCCGCGGAAGGCTTAGGGGGCGGGGGGGGTGGCGGTAGCGGCTGTCTCGTGGCTGGCCCTGGCATATTCGCCACCTTGCCCTTCTTTTGGGCCGCCGCCTTGCCCTGTTTCAGGGCCGCCGCCTTCTTAACTGGAGCCGGTTTCGTCGGGGCCGCCATAACCCTGCCGGGGGGCTGGCTGGACGGCCCCGATGCGGAGGCCGCAGCAGACGCATATGAGGCCGCCCTCGGGCCCGGGGGCGCCTTGTTTGCCGCTAGGGGGGGGGCGCAGGACAATACCCTCCAGGACGGAGAACCGCGCCTGGAAGGCAGCCAGCTCCTGCCGAACCAGATTCAGAACCTGGTTCTCCACCGGCACGGGCTGGCTTGGATGCTTCTGGCCCCCATTTTGGGGCGCCTCGCGAGAGCCGGACTCGCGCAGACTGGCCAGGTCTGCTCGGAGCCTCATGTTCTCCTCTTTTAGAAGCTCCGTGGCAGCCGTCAGTCGAGCGACCTCCGCCCTCAGTGTGGCCACGCCGTCTGGCGGGGGCCCCGCAAATCTGGCCTCCGCTGATGCTATAATGGAGGCGACCGCTGCAGGTATAGCCCTTTGCCTGGTAGAGGGCTTTTGTTTCAGAGAGACAGCCCTCAGCGCCGCCTCTACCTTCTTTGCAAGTCCGGCCTTACGCTCCGCATCGGAGTCGCCATCTGCGCCCGCTTCGTCGCCAGAGGAACCCGAACGGGCCACCCCGTGACCGGCGACCACCCCCGGATGGCGGCCCTCCTCGGCAAGCCGCGCCGACCTCTCGGTGGCAGAAAGGCCTCTCCCCTTGCCACGGATCCCGCCACGCTTGCTGGTGGGGATCTTACGAGCCGAAACCAGCTCCCCATCTGACGACGACTCTCGGTCGCCTACCGGCCTGGACCGCTTGCGTAGGAACTCCCTGTTCCCCGCAGCAGCCCCGCGCCTCCCGCGCTGGGAGCTCACTGAGCCTCCCGCGCTCACCTCGCTGGATGCGGCGCCGGACTCCGACCCCGCATCCCTCTCCTCCCTTCCTTCGCCGTTATCGGCCGTTTTTTGGGTTTTCGATCTTTCCATACTGTTCCCACGAGTATGGGGGAAATAAAAAGTCCATCTGGGCAGTGCCCCCTGTACCCAGATAAGCCATAGCCAGGCCCGGCAGTGGTTCGCACTAGAGACTGATTTTCCAAAGGAACCCGTCAGCCATACATCTCCTCGCGGTGCGCCGCCGCTTGAGATTCGGGGTAACTTTTTATAGAGGTTTTCTACCTCGTGGTCCGGGCGGTTAAGCCAAGACCCTCGGTCCCAATCGAAGCCGCGAGACGTGTTCCATGACACTTCGACGGTGGGATTACGATATCGACGGAGACAGTGAAGGACGCACGTCCTTCACTGTCTGCTCGGAGGCAGGGTAAGTGCACACCGAGCCCGCCCTTGCTCCTCCGCTGTGCCCTCTGCTTTTCAGAGGGTCACGCGGAGCAACGCCCCCTTGGTCCATGAGGGACCCCCCCATGTCAGAATATTAGCCATGGACAGTAACATTTCCCGAGGAATAAGAATCTCTTCCCATTCCTCGGGGAAGGATACTGCCCACGCCCAGGGTGCACCGGCCCAGCAGCTGCTATTCCCTCCAGATATATCGAGAGGGACCGGCAGCCATCAGGCACACGAGGAGGAATTCTGACAACGCACCCCTTTTGGACTATACCTGGGAACTGGATGAGAGTTGCTGAAAATCGAGTTGAATGGCCTGCTATTGAGGAGGCCTATGTCCAGCAGTGGACTGCTATAGGCTGATGATGATGATTTTTTTTTTTTTTTTTTTATTCTAGTAAATAGGGCTTTGTCGCACATGCGATTATGCCGCCCTGGTAGGCTTTACAAATTTTAACAAATAATACAATGTAAATCAACTAAATCTTAGCATAGCTAGTCTGTACAGTGCTCTAGCTGCGTCAGAAAGCGGCGCAGCCAGAACACTGTTGCAGTAACCTATTTCTCTAAGCTTACAATCTAATGTACATCTCAATTCTTTGTTACGGATACACTCTGTCAATATGTGATAAACATCATCAACGGAGTTATTACAATAATCACACTTGTCTGTTGTCGATTTTGCCATAAGGTATAAGAACTTATTACACGGTATGTGTCCGGAACAAGTCTTAGTGCAGTAACGGTATAACATCTGTTCAACAACTGGTTATCTATCCACGGCGAGTTCAAGGGATGCGGCTGGATCGTTTTGTACCAGATTCCTTTTTCACAAGATCTTTTATTAAAATATTCCTTCCAAAGTGAATAGCAATCCTGTTTAATTTTAGGTATAAGGTTTGCAAAGTAAGGGGAGAAGTCTACAGGAATTCCATCACATATGGCTTGCTTGGCTAGTAAATCAACAATTTCATTGCCTCTGATTCCAATATGTGATGGAATCCATTGAAGGACTACGTGCTTTCCGTCAGATTGCAACTTCAAAATAGTTTTCAGTATAGTGTAGGCTATCGGTGTTCCTCGAAAGGTCGAGGTACACCGAGCCAGATGTTGGAGCGAGCTTCTGGAATCTGTGAGAATGACAATACGGTTTTGGTGGATTGATTCTACATAAGACAGAGCTTCTGCGATCGCGATTAGTTCAGCTTCCATTATACACACACTGGCATTTATTTGAAATTTCATTGAACTTTCTTCTGACTCGTAAAACGCAGCCCCTATATTGTCGCCGTCCTTAGATCCGTCAGTAAATGTTTTTACATAAGTCGAGTATTCGGAAGTAAGGTAATCAATAAATAAGTTTCTTAAGCTAACAGGATTGGTTTGCCTTTTTGGCCCAGACATAAAGTTTACGTTGTGTTTTATTATTTTCTCACTATCAATACTACTAACCCAAATATTCAGGGAAAACATATCTACTTTCGGACTGCAGTGAATTTTTAAAGTGTGTAGTGAGTCATTAACCAAGATTAGAAGGGGGATTCTTTTGTTTTGCCAATATGAGGAATGTAGATAGTTCGGATAGTAAATTGATACCTCCGGTATTTGCCTGCAAAGCTTTAGTCTTTAGCCAGAATTTGCTAGCCAAGAAGCGTCGACGTAGGTATAATGGTTGCAGGCATAACTCGCTTTCCATCACGTGAATCGGTGTGGTTTTAATAAAACTACCCACTACTCTCATGGCCTGGTTTTGTAATCTATCTAATTTTCCTTAGTGAGTTTGTGCACTGTTGTCATAAAAAATGCTTCCATAATCCATACGGCTTCTAATTAAAGTTAGATAAAGTCTTCTTAAATATTTTGGGTGCACCCCCCAACTCGAACCAGTCAACACTTTAAAAATTCTAATGTATTTGTGAACTTTTTGGCAAATTTCATTTATATGTTTTCCCCACCTGAGAGAACGGTCCAATCACACACCAAGATATCGTACCGTGTCAACAATCTCCAAACTATTATTTCTAATTGACAAGCTAACCGACCGTCTTCTGCAGCCTCTGTCAAAGATACAAATTTTACTTTTATTTGATGATATACTCAGATTAAGGGAATCAAATTGATCACATAAGATATTTAGCGCTTCCTGTAACTCAGCGGCTGTTTGATCAATATTATGACAAGTTATATAAAGTACGTAGTCATCAGCGTACTGAGAGACAGATACGGAGCTGGGTATTGATTTGCAGACATGGATGGTAGCAATATTAAAAAGCAATGGCGACAGGGGGTCTCCCTGTGCCAAGCCTCTTCTGGCAATTCTAGTGATAGTATTATCTATGCCACTAATTGATAAATACCTTTGTTTAAGAAATTCCCATAGATATCTACAGTATTGTGATCCAACACCAAGTTGGTCCAAGGTTAACAGCAAAGCGGTGACGTCAACGTTATTGTAAGCGTTATCGATATCAAGGAAACATCCAATAGTCGCAAGTTTTTTTGAAAAACCAATTTGTATTTTCGAGGTCAGTAAATTTAAATTATCTAGACATGAGCGAGCTTTCCTGAACCCTACAGTTTCTTCAGAAAAAAATCCTCCACTTTCTAAGTACCACTCAATTCTCTTATTAATGATGGAATGAAAGATTTTACATAGACAGGACATTAACGAAATAGGTCTTATTGCAGAAGCGGAAGTCAAATCTCGACCTGGTTTGGGGATTGGTACTATGCGGACTTGCCGCCATTGTTCAGGAACAAAATTTAACGAAAAAAACAAATTATAAAGATGTAGCAAGATATTTTTAGCAACGTCGGGGAGATTTTTAATCATTGAAAAGGAAATATCATCGTAGCCCGGTGCAGTATCCTTAGATTTCACACATTTGTCAAACTCCGGTCTTGTTATATCTACTTCCATTTTATGATTTAAAGAGCAAAAGGTAGGTAGTGGGGGGCAAGTAAAATCAGGAGCTAAATTAATAAGAACTTGTTCAACCAACGTCTCGTCCACATGGAGTCCAGCTGAACGGTATCCCCTCAACCAGCGCATGTGTCGCCACATATCACTAGCCGAGGTGACCTCATCTACTGAAGAACAGAACTTACGGAATCCTTTTTTACTAGCACTTCTAGTTAATCTTTGAGCTTCACGAGTTTTGTCCCGTAACACTTCTAAATTATCTGGAGTTGGGTTTTTTCTAAAACACGTTAAAGCTAATCGTCTTTCCGCCACCGCTTTAGACAACATCGGAGACCAATATGTCTTTGGTTTAAATTTATTGCAGGGGTTTTGGCTAAATTTGAAATAAGGAATGCTTACATCTGCTGCACTGTTGATTATATGTAAAAAAAAATTATAAGCTTCTTGGGGATTAACAGGCAAAGTATACTCAGCTAATGCGTCTTGAATAAAATTACGGTAAGCCGTCCAGTCAGCTTTTGTGAAATTTCTTTTCTTTACGATGCGTGGAACATAACTATCTGACGTCTTCAGTTTGATTATCATGTGGTCACTGCCTAGGGATTCATTAGTTACGCTCCACTCAAACATTAAACATACGTCTGAAGAAACAATAGATACATCAGGTGCCGATTTTTGTAAAATTCCATTAACTAGCTTTACTCGTGTCGGCCTACCGTCATTCAAAGTTACAAAACTATGGTCAATTAAGGAGTCAAAAATGTGAGTACCTCTTTGATCTGTTTTCGTAGACCATCTTGAGTGATGACCATTGAAATCTCCCAAAATTAGGGTTTTAGATTTAGCTATAGAAAACAACGATTCCCAATCATTTTGCGTAGTGCTTACGTTAGGTGGGCAATAAATTGAAACAACATTTTCAATGGAACTACAATTAAAAATTTTAACGTGAACTATCTCAATACCCGGATTTGTAATGGAACTGCGACATTGTTGTGCCTTGATGGATTTATGAGTCAGAATTGCAACTCCTCCGTATGAATCTGATCTGTCGCAACGAAACACGTTATAATCTTTTAAATTGAAGTTACAGTCAGAGTTCAGCCACGTTTTGCACAGGGCGGTAATGTGAACTTTTTCTAAAAACAAGATTAGTTCTAAATCTATCCTTTTGGGTAATACACTTTGAGAGTTCCATTGTAAAATATTTATTTTAACAGTATTCATTATATAGGGAAATAATTTTTAAAGGAACTACAACTCTTAGGTATTATCTTCTTTAAGAAATAAGATATTGCCCACTCCACGCTAATTTGAACAACACATATAATTTTGTCTTTAAAAGTGTCATTCCTTACAAATAAAATATTTTTAATTTTATCTACCAGACATTCAAATGAATTATCGTCTTCCGAATCGTCGTGTGTGTTGCCTTCAATGGCATCTCACCTGCACGTATCCTCTTCGCTGTCCGTATCACATTCCAGGGTATGGGAAGTTTCGGATTGAGGTGGTTTTTCCTGCCGTTTTTTCTTATTATTTTTCTTAATTGTTTCTTCTTTTTCCTTCTGTGGTACATTATGTCTTTGGGTGAATATAGGTTCTTTAGTTGGTACAGGTTGTGCTGTTTTTTGGGCGTAGGTAGTTTTCGGATGTAACACAGGTGTAGTTGAGGTCATAGTAGGTGCTTGCGTAACTGCGTGTCCCTCATGGGACGGTGTGAGTGTCTGCGGGTTGACATCTGCCTCATAGGGAGTTGCAGGAGGAGGTACATAAATATCCAAGGCTTTTCTATATGAAATATTAAACTCACTCATTAACCTGCGTATTTGTTTTTCCTTAATGTATACAGGGCAAGTTTTGTCTAATGCCATGTGATTCTTTGAGCAATTAACACACTTCAGAGAACCGGTTTCACAGTTGTCAGCATTGTGTTTACCTGCGCATTTCGGACATATAACTTTTATTGTCGAACACATTCTAAGTGAGTGACCGTACCTCCAGCACCTGGTACATTGCGTAACAGGAAAAACATAAGGTTCTACCAAAACTCTCATTTCATATAGAAGTACATAAGGAGGCAATGATGGTCCTTCAAATCCTATTCTCCATGTCTCGCTATCGGTCCATGTGGCTGCTTCTCTGTCTCTTCGTTGTAGGCGTTTTACATTCACGACCTTATATGTACTTGATAAACATGTAAGTAATTCGTCCTCTGAAATGTCTAAGTCGATATTTTTAATGACTCCATAAGATAATCCAACTTCAAAAGGCCGCTGAAATCGCCATCCTAAACCACTAAAATGATCTGAGTTGGCTAATTTCTCCGCACTGTCAGCGTTATTAAGTTCGATAATAATTTTGTACGGGTTTATATGTTTCACTTTGGTAATATTTATTATTTCTTGTTCCTTAAATAATTTTGCTAGGGCGAATTGTTTAGGAATTTTATCTTTACAAGTAACAGGCAATTCCGTAATCTCTCTTACTTCTCTCGTCCTGTGTTTTCTACTTCTAACCTCAGTCCATTCATCATCTTCTCTCCCTCTTTTCGTAGGTCGCGATCTGTCTTTCGACGTCTCATTATCCTCCATTTCAAATAATTGTGTTAAGTCTTCTGAATGCATAATTTCTTCGTCGTCCATTATAATAGTGTTGATAAATTCATTATGATTCTCGTCCGTATTCATTACGCGTAAAGTGTAGATTCGCGAAAGCGATAACCGATAGTTCAGGTAGGTGCACAATAGATAACAATGTAATTAGCTAATGACCGCAAAAAACATGTCTAAGCAACACCGTACAAGCTTCGACACTGATGATGATGATGAGACCTGGGTACCTTCTAGTTACGGAGATATTGGAGGTTAAATTTTCAATTTTTTCACAAGTTTTCTTTTAAATACTAGTGGTCCAAGATCCCAGGGGCGCCATACGTGACTTATTGTCTCATTAACAAAATGTATGGCATCGAGTAGGGTAAGTAAGTGCTGTGAACGTAAACGTATGCATACCTTCTAATTTGTGCCGATGGCCAATTTTTCAATATCGAGTGCTAAAGTTGCGTAAACAAAATAATAAAGTCCCGGCGGCCCTGGGATCTTGATCTATAGTTTCTAAGGATATAACTTTTCTTTAAATACCTCCATGACCTGTTTACTATTCAATGCATACATCAGCACAATGTTTTGATTCCTTTACATTGAGTTTTACCGCGTAAAACGTGATTTTTCACACCAAAAAAGAATTAGTTTCTCAGCATTGATTTTTGCGTAGAGTTACTTAGTTTGATTTGTAGTTGTTTTTCAATCCTCAGTTAAGTCATCGAATAGCTATCTATCGTGTAAACTTATTTGTCTGTTTATCAAGCGAATAAATATTTACAATTTTTCAATCGTATATTATCTAGAGAATAGCTATCAGTGGTATAAGCTAGCCAACTTCACACTATTGATGTGCAAGCGAGATGGAGAGATGCAGTATTTAACGTGTTAGACAAGAATAGCAACAAAAAGTGATTTGACATTTGTCGTTGTTTGCTATACAGTTCATAGTGTCCACGCCGTGTTATTTATTGTTAAAAATATGGGATTTGTGTTCTTTTGTGGCATAAAAATGGATCAGTGCTACAAACTTTAGTAGTTGGGAAGTACGATTATTGATGGAATTAATGACCAAAAACCAGTAATAAAAAAAAAAAACGACGCTGAGACCAGCAAAAACTTTGAATAGTAATAATAGGCAAAGTTGATAGGGCGCATAACGATATACTGATAAATATGTTGACTGTTATATAATGATAAAATCAAAAATAATTTTAATAATGTTTAATCTAAAGTACCAAACCACCAATTATAAGATGATTAAGATCTTATTTCACTATTGTAAACAATGACAGAAATAAAAGGTATAACATTTTTTTTTAAGTAGGCTGTATGGTATCTTTTTTCAAGCGAAATCTCCAAAATTCATTTTGCTCCCATGTATTAAAATTATTAAGCCTCTCTCGTAAAAGTCGTTTTTTACTCTCAGATGGTTAAATAATTTAAAATTTCACGATCTTTCTAGATTTTAAGTCATTAATTATTTCAAACACATCCATCATAACTTTTTATAACAAACCACCGAACCTATATCGTTTTACCAAAACGCACAAAACGAATGAAAATGTCCAACATAACCTAAAATGTCACACTTATCGGGGAGATAAAACCCTAACTGGCCCTCAAAGTAGCAGGTAACTATATTCGTCCGTTAGAGGCTTTATTCGACAGCTAACTACTATCTGACCATTGAAAAACCAAGAATATGGCTATTCAACGAATAAAGGCTATCTGGTTGTTTATCTGAGGATTGAAAAATCGGCCCTTCCTGTTTATATGTGTGGGTGAAGTCATAGTTATGCACATAAAATAAAACGAGCGAGCTCGGTTTTTATTGGTGTGCGTGTGGGACATCAAATTATTATATCTAAATATATAAAAGCGAAAGGTCACTCACGAGACTAACAGGAAGAAAATACGTAACACTAGCTACACATTAGATACAGCATGTGGTCCTAAAAGCTCTAATCAGGAAGTAGCTCATGAGTTTGTAAATTTCTTTACCGATATACCGTTAAAAACTACGGAGGCTCTTAATTCCTCTAATCAAGCGTACTTGATTCAAGGCTACAATGGGGTTCTCATTTAACATCTCTTGCGGGGCGGCTAAGTTCAGCAGCATATGCTATAAGAAAAATCCGTCAATATACTGATGTAGATACCGCTAGACTGGTCTATTTTAGTTACTTTCATAGTATTATGTCTTATGGCATTTTAATATGGGGACGGGCTGCAGACATTGAGTCTATATTTATTCTGCAAAAAAGATCCATCAGAGCCATATATAATCTTCGTAGGCGCGATTCTCTAAGGGAACTGTTTAAGGAAATTAACATCATGACGGTACATTGTCAATACATCTACGAAAACATAATGTATGTAAGAAAAAATCTACATCTTTTTAATAAAAGAGGTGACAGACACAGTTACAGTACTAGAAATAGAGACCAATTAGTTCAGCCAGGCTTCAGACTCGCTAAAGTAGACTCTTCTTTCATGGGGTACTGTTTGAGATGCTATAATAAAATTCCACAAAGTATTCTTAAACTGAATTAAACGAAATTTAAAATATGCATTAAACACACACTATGTAAGAAAGCATATTACAAGTTAGACGATTATATCACTGATAAAAATGCTTGGCTCAATGCCGGTCCTGCTCCACAAGAACAGAAGCGCCTAAATTGATAGCATTAAATAGTATTGTTGGAGCTGCTGAAGATTGTATAACTATCTTTGCATTGTATAGATTCAATCTCTTTTGTATTATATAGCCGCCAAGCCCATATTGTGTGAGTACTATGTACTAGAAAGCTGTCATTCGCTGGTAACCTGCGTCTTTTCCTTACTTAAATGTGCCCTGGCGGTTAGGAGTATGTCATGCTCACTCAAATGTCTCGCTGATGGTGGCACGTGTGTCGGATCATTTAGTTCCCTTCAAAATGGTTGAGTTGAAAGGTGCTGATACATGCGTCATGTTCGTGAACGGGCGCTGTCAGTTGTGACTGGTCATCTCTTATTTGCCACGGCTTATTTGAATTAATTATTTAATTTTTGAATTGTTTTTACTATGGACACTTTTAACGTACACATCTTGCTGCATCGTTCTCACATAATGTACCATCTCAAAATGAATGATGTAACCAAGGTTTTGTTAAAGTATTCTGATTTAAAAGAGTGTCCATAGAGTTTCTTGCCCGTTCTTCTCCATAGAGATCTACGTTAGGGAATGGGCAACTACAGTACTTTCACAGTTTTTGTGCCTTGTGACTGGGACTGTAGCTATATTTCACTGTTGTCTTTGTTTCGACAATTCAAAAGTGCCTGTAACTGGCCTACTTGAAATAAATGCTTTGATTTTGATTTTGATTTTTGATTTTGATTTCATGTATAATCACGAAATATCGAAAACCGCTTGATGAATAAAGATGAAATTTGGCAGTTTATAGTTAGTAGACGTCCGCTAAGAACGGATTTTGCGACAGGGCCGGATTAAGGAGGTCTAAGGGGTCTCGCAAGTTGTATGAAAGTCCTTTATTTTTTGTGCTACAAACTTGAAATTTGGCCGGGATGTAGTTTATAGTTAGTAGACGTTCTTTAAGAACGAATTTTACGACAGTGCCGGATTAAGGGCTCTCGCAAGTTTGTATGAAAGTCCTTCATTTTTTGTGATACAAACTTGAAATTTATCATGGTGGTAGTTAATAGTTAGTAGATGTTCAAGTTCAAGTTGCGGGCAACAGCTAGTTTATTATAATATAAGCTATTATTATAAGTATTATAAATACTGTTTTTATTCACAGAGGAGAACCGTGCAGTTATGGGTCCACCGATATGCGGATTTTGGAGACGTAGAACATCTTAGGCCAAACCATTCATCGGCTCGACACCACGACATCGTGGCAAGGCAAAAGGCTGATCCCTTCATGTCCACCCGCATAAAAATACGCTTACAAACTGTGAAAAATCACCTACATTCTGCTGGATCACGTTGCAGCAAGCCAGCGCGCACATTTGCTGTCCACTGCGCACCGACAAAACCGACTACAGTTTGCTAGGTCATACATCAATTTTGATTGGAAGGACAATCTGGTGATTTTTAGCGACGAAAAAAAGTTTAGGTCGGTTAAAAATGGGCGTAAAGTAGTAACATATGCGCAAATATGGTTAACAGCATGAGCAGAGGGTTACAAGAAGTAATAGAAAACGAAGGTTTGCCGACTCATTATTAGTGGATTTTATTTTAATTAGTAGACGAATATGAATCTTATTTTATGCATATAATGTTCATATTTGCTTAGCAATAATTAGGTTTAAATGTTAATAATCTCTTCCTCTAATCCTCTTCTCCTAAAGTATTGAAATTATGGTGAAGTGATGTTATTGGTTAGAAGTTGTCATAATTTCTTACTATCTAACATGTTGATTCACTTCACCTCTAATTTTAATTTGATTCAATTTATATACCATATTTTATGTCCATCCTTACCAACAAAACACTGTTTAACAACAGTGTTTTACTCATTTGAACGTTTAGTATGGATAGCTATAGCTGATGTATATTTAAAACCAGTTCATATTAAATGATTGTATCAGCCACACAAGTTTTTTTTGGTGTCCCCTTGTTTCGCAGACAGAAATCTCATAGAATTTCGTTTCGCCGAAAATGTTTCATATAATATTTGGTTCTTGTATTTTTATTTTCAATATTATTATTTTAACGACTATTTACTTGAGTGAAACATATTTCACAGAAATACAATTCAATGAATTTTATAGTCACATTTTTTTATTTATCAAACTTATCTACCCGTCGACTACGCCTTATTACAACATTTTGAAATTGACTTTGACGTAGAAACGTTCAGTTTACTCCGAAAAAATAGGTTAGGTTAGGTTAGAACTGTGACCAACTACGCGCGAGCCGAGCGAGCGGAGATAGCGGTGCCACGGCAGCGGCCGGCGAGCGCTGCGTCAAAATTGGTCGCAGTAATAAAATAATTAGGGCACTCCAACAATTATGAACCGCAAAATAAAACCAATACGTACGTGTATATTTAAGTCACTATTAATGAGAATAGCAAGACTACTCGTATTGTTTTTGTGAACGCGTTGTTGTTATTTTATAGGAGGTATGAATTGAAACATTTAGAATCTGTCACTCGATAAAATGTTTTTTTGGTAATAAATTTTATATTAACTAAACAATATGAGTATAAAAAAAATTTGATTTGTTATTCTATGATATGAATATCCAAACATTAATTTGTTATTCTATGATATGAATATCCAAACATTAATTTGTTGTTCTATGCTATGAATATCCAAACATTAATTTTTTTTTGTATAAAAAAGTTACGAATTAATTTTTATCGAAGTAAGTATTCTGCGTATTGAGTATTCTATGAAATGATAATATGAGAAAAATTTTATCAATACATATAATAAAATCGTTAAAATCCAACCCGATGTTCCGAATTGGCGCAAAAATTACTGCATAGATCCTGTTCAAATTTTGCACAAATATTCGAAACAGGCTTCTTCAAATGTTAGGCTGTATATTATCACGCTACTTGCTTAAAGTTGTGAGCAATATTGCATTATGTCAGTATTATTCAATTGTTTACCCTTTCAGTCATGATATACGTAAGAACGTCTATTTCAAAATATATGTCAGCCAAACAATTAGAGAAATGATTTCATGACCGCTTTACGTGCATCACGTCTCAAGTTCGATCCCCAGTGAAATTATACTTTTTGTAATTGATTGTAATTTTTTTTTGATAGAGGTTATTATTATTTATTTTCTCTTTTTTATGTATTATATTATAAATTCTTATGAATAAAGTTAAATCATTGGTAAAGTCTCTTACCTCATGTTTGAATCTGGCCGTTCGATGGTGTTCTGAACTGACAACGTCGTTGTCTGCTGTCCACAGGTGCCAGTCCAGGCCCACACTTGAAATTTCTCCTGTATCGTGGGTGTGTTTACAGACACTTAAACTCACAAACAGTCAGACCCGGAACAACTACCTGTAGGCCATACAAAAATGTGTTTCATGTGGGATTTGAATCCGATACTCGTAGCACAGCAGCCATTCGCTCAGCCACTGCGCCAACCGTGCGGTCACATAGCTATGGCTGTGGCTCCCTCGGACATTGCTGCAACTTTGCTTAACGGTGGCCGGACTGCACATTCCGTTTTCATATTGCCGCTGAATCTTGCAAGTGAAGATACGTCAACATGCAACATCACCAAAAACAGCGGCCGGGGAGTCAATTTGCAGCAGTGCAAGTTTAAAGTGCATAAGAGGCGTTGAACCGCAGCTTGCAGGACATCCGCGGCAACCAGGTGCTGACGTGTGGCGTTGTTGTTTTGCTCGCAGGCGACTTTAGACGCATGTCTCAAGGCGTCGTCACTGTTGTCTAGGATCGAAAAGATCCATCTTACCTACAACATGCGCGTCCAACTGTACAACGACCACGAAGAAGGCGTCTTTGCGAATATGCTGCTGCAAATGGGAGTGGGTCGTCTGGAATCGGGCGCAGATGGGAAAATTCCATTTTCCGAAGAATTTTCCCATCCAGTGGCTACAGAGGATGCACGCATATCCACATCATCACATCATGCAAGTTTTTCCAAATTTGGAGGTTAATATAAAAAATGGATGAGGGATAGTGCTGTCGCCAAAGAACGAGAGTGTCAATCAAATAAAAAATGTTATGATCGTCGGCGACCACCACCACCCTGTGATGGCTAATGATGAAAGTACTGCCTACCCCGTTGAATTTCACAACTCCCTGGGGTTAACTCCCAGTCTGGGCAATGGAACCAGGCTTCGTATCACTGAGCTGGGCAGTAATATTATAATAGCCACCATTATTACAGGAGTCCCTAAGGAGGGAGCGGTTTAACTCCCCGCATATCCATTATTCCAAATAACTGGCCATTTCAATTTAAGAACTTGCAATTTTCCTTAAAATTGGCTTTTAAAATGACGGTCAAAAAATTCCAAGGAAAACCTTAAAAGTGGCAGGCATTCATTTGGGCTCTTCATGCTTCTCACACGGTCATTTAAAAATCATTTAATGTTGTATACAAAACGGTATTAGAAGAAATAAGTAAATAGCGCCCAACAAGGCGTTTGATTGTTCACTTTGAAAAAAAAAAGTCGTATGGCACTATAATGTTCGATTTTTAAAGCCATATCGTCGCCTCAACGTCTTTTAATTTTGTTTCAGACCTCTGCCGACCAGAATTACAGCGCCCAAAAAGACGCCTTTTGTAGTCATCACCCACATTATCACATTTTGATCAGGCCTTCAGTTCTCACACATAACATCCCACCTGTAATCCCCGAAGGGTTAGGCACAGGTGTGTACCTAATCGTACACCCACATTTCACGAGTTATGTTGAAGTCCCATGTAATAGGGGGCGAGCCTATTGCCATCAATCAGACACAAATCCAGACTCCGTAGCTGCTACTGAGAAATTCCTGATGGAGTAACCAAACAACACTTTACCCTACCCGGGAACACGCATACACAACAAAATTTCCACGCGAAGTCGCGGGCAACAGCTAGTATAAAATAAAATTCTATAAAACTTTGTTAGATCGTTTGTTCTTAACAAATGACCTGTCTTCACTGAAAATGTAGCTCAGCTAATAGTAAGGGCAAGTCTGTTTGCAAAAATTCTAGGTAATTATCCCCGTTGAGATTGTAAGGTAAGGAACTTGTCTATGCTACGGAAGTTGAAACTAGGGATGATTTAGTCCAACGCATTTAGACGACTTTCATGACCATCAAAGTAGAAATGGGTTTACGCACCACTACAGTCGAGATAAGACCAAGGTGTCGCACGTGCATACGCAATAGTGGCGGACAATGTGAACAAGATTTATAATTAGGTATTGTATTGTATAACGGGCTGGTGTCCGTAACTCCACGTCAAAGCGCGTATTTTGCGTGCGGGTGGGAAATTTATTTTTGATGTTGCTGAAAATCTCGCGGAGAGTACCTGGGGTACCGAAGTACTTTGCCCTGTATGTTGCAACCACTGGGCAATGTAGAAGCACGTGGACTGCTGTTTCGTCTTCCTCCATGCAGGCTCGGCACAGGGGGCTGTCTGTGACTCTTATGACAAAGAGGTGGTTATTAAAAGAGCCGTGTCCAGTGATGGCGGCTGTAAGTGTGCGCAGCTGTAGTTTGGTCATCCTAAGCGCTCGTTTGGTGAGGCAGCCTTCGATAGTGGGAAGTGCTTCCTTGGCCTGCCTGCACTCGCCATGGTCCAGCCACAGCTTGTGGTGTTGTTCGCTGGTTCGTTTCCTTACCAGTGTGCGTAGATACCCGAAAGGGAGTGGCACAATGGGTTCGGGTCCCACTGCTGCCATGCTTGATCCCCTTCTAGCGAGTTCGTCCGCTGCATCATTGCCTCGGGATTCGCTGTGTCCTTTGATCCATTGGATGGTTATATTATTGTGATTACCAACTTGGTTCAGGCGTTGATGACACTCGTGTATTAACCCAGAGTTGACTATGGGGTTGTTTAGTGCTAGCAGTACAGCCGTGCTGTCTGAGAGTATATGAATATAGTGGTCCACAACCCCCCTGGCTAAGATGGCTGATGCCGCCAGGGAAATGCTCATGCATTCTGCCTGAAAAACCGTGTTGTGGGCCCCCAGTGGTGTGGGCTATATGGATGTTGAGATCCTCCGAGAAGACTCCAGCTCCAGTGCCAGTACCTGTTTTAGATCCATCTGTGAAGATTCGAAGTTCCGCAGGGTTCAATCCCTCGCAGCGGTGGTCCTCATGGAGTTGGATTTTGTATTTTTTTTCGAATACGAACTGTTTGGGTATCCGATCGTTTGTTACTTTTGCCAGAGGGAACTCATTATAAAATTCCTCCAGTACGGCAGAGTGCTGTGTTTCTTTCTTACCCCAGTGTTGAAGTGTTTTAAGGCGTACTGCCGTCATCGTCACCTCCTGCTGTACAAACAGATGGAGCGGTGGGAGGCCCAACATGGCTTCGAGAACTGTGGTCGGAGTAGTTCTCATGCAACCTGTGGTCGCCATGCAGGCAAGCCTTTGCATGCGTTGCAGTTTAATGGAGGCTGTGGCTAGTCTGGTGCGGGGCCACCAGACTACTGCCCCGTAGGTGATCATGGGTCGGATCACCGCGCAGTATAACCAAAGTATAATTTTAGGGGATGGGCCCCACTTCTTACCTATCATCCTTCTGCATTGCCAAAAGGTGATGCAGGCCCTGTTTAGTTTATTGTCTAGATGACTACTCCAGTTTAACTTATTGTCCAGGATGACTCCCAGGTACTTGACCTCGTCGGCTAACTGGACTTCTGTATCGAAAAGTTTAGGTAGGCGATAGGAGCCTAGTGTTCGTTTTAGGGTAAACATGACTAGTACCGTTTTCGTGGGGTTTACTGAGAGGTCGAAATCTCTGCATCACCGTTCAACGATGCGTAGCGCCTGTTGAGTGAGATTGCATTATAATTAGGTATTGATTAAATAAATTATTATTTTTCATTTTCTTTTTCATTTCATGTTCGAAGAAAGTTAGAACCCTATGTAAGAAAGATAAGAGACTTCGTAAGAGTGAGATAACAGTATCGACCTAATTACAGCATGTAATTTATGCGAAAACTAGTGTTTCATCCCGAATATGGAATATAAATATGGAATAAATTTGTGTATGGGGCGGACCATAAAGCATGGTGCGTCCACATAAACAAATTTAACGAATTAGCGAAGTTATTAAAAGATTTATTTAGCATATTGCATACCGTTGGAAAGAGGATAGACTAGAAAACTTTTTAAAAGAATTCGAAGATCTCGATCGCTTTTAGTTTTTTTTTTTTATAGCAATTTAAAATTGAGTTTTAACTTTATTTTTTCTTTTTCCAAAAACTTTGTGAGTTATTAAAAAAAACTAGATGTTACTAGCGAGTAGTTTTGAATTTGATAGGACGATACAACAGTACATATAAAAATTACATTGTAATTTAAAGATTATACTTATAACTTTTATTAAATTTAAGTTTTAATGTTGAGTTTGGGAATTTTTCATAATAAAAATTAGAAAGTTGTGATAAAAAAACCGGTGCGGCCAAGAGTGAGTTCTTGGACCTGAAGAGATAGCAAATGACTTCTCCATTCGGCCAATTCAATTTGGCAAACGATGCACCAAACACACTGTATAGCCGCCTAGCCCATATTGTGTGAGTACTATGTACTAGAAAGCTGTCATTCGCTGGTAACCTGCGTCTTTTCATGAATTGAATGTGCCCTGGCGGTTAGCAGTATGTCATGCTCACTGAAACTCGTGGCGCGTGTGTCGGATCATTTAGTTCCCTTCAAAATGGTTGAGTTGAATGGTGCTGATACATGCGTCATGTTCGTGAACGGGCGATGTCAGTTGTGACTTGTCATCTTTTGGTTGCCACGGCTTATTTGAATTAATTATTTTATTTTTGAATTGTTTTTTTTTTTGTTTTTACTTTGGACACTTTTAACGTACACATCTTGCTACATTGTTCTCACATAATGTACCATCTCAACATGAATGGTGTAACCAAGGTTTTGTAAAAGTACTCTGATTTAAAAGAGTGACCATGGAGTTTCAAGCCCGTTCTTCTCCATAGAGATCTACGCTAGAGAATGGGCAACTACAGTACTTTCACAGTTGTTATGTCTTATGACTGGGACTGTAGCTACATTTCATTGTTGTCTTTTTTTCGACAATTCAAAAGTGCCTGTAACTGTCCTTATTTAAATAAATGCTTTGATTTTGAGAATGGTTGTCAGACTTTCGGGTCACTGACTACCTGTAACGACTGTCAAAGATCTACAACGGACAGCCAGGACCAACGGTTTATCGTGCTTTCCGAGCCACGGAGGACCCGAGCGGCTATATGTTTATGACGACATATGTTTTTCAGTTTGGCAAATACTGCTTTGCTTACAAGTTATCTACATTATGTAGATTGGAAATACTATTATTATGGTGAAATAAATGTGATCCGATTAAGACTATGTGTGAATCGCCCCGCTGGACTCCTGCCCAAGTCCAATGCACCCTCAGCTTAACAAGAAAAGTGGTGAAGCGATGTGAATTTTTTTAAGAAACAAGCAACTGTGTCGGATAAAGTAGGTACTTTATTTGTCTAGGTACTTCCGATAATGAAAGTTTTAAACACATTAGACATTATTTATTTAATTATTGGATCTCCAACAGAGACCACACAGCTACATGTAAGTGTACATAGAACAGGGACAAATACAAGTGTGCGCTTTCAATTATCGGAGACCACATCATTCACTTATAATCTATGTAGGTAGATCGTAGGTAGGACATACAGTAAATTTGACAAGGTCAATAATCTAAATAAATCAAATAACATTACTTACACGAGAATCATACAAACGAAGCAAGGCGAATTATGTAAAAGATGAACTATAATAATAATAATGGAAATGATGTTCCTGATGCCGATGGGCAACTATTTTTTATATTTTTACATTATGTTAACTTTTGTTTTTAAAAATATTTTAAAATGTATTAGATAAGAGAAAGAATGAATAATGGAAATGAACAATAAGAAAAAAAATCATACAAGAGTAACAAAATATTACGACTTGGGTACTGTGACATACAAGTCCTTCCTAAACCTAGTCATTTTGCATGTACGAGTAGTATCCACTTCATTACGCTTCGATACTTCGTTATACCGCCTGCAGAGTATCCACTTCATTACGCTTCGATACTTCGTTATACCGCCTGCAGAGTCTTGGCAGAAAGGCAAAGTGTCCGAGGTTTGTTTTGGATCCCGGCACATAGAAAAGGTTTTAGTTACATTTCCGCGGTAAGCGAGATGGTGCGCTTATCTGCAGCCTTCCAAGAGGCTCGCTACAGTCAACAACCCCATTGGACAGTTTGTGAAGAAACGTGAGATCTAGAACCTAATAACGAGGACATTTAATTATGTTGTAGTCTCAAATCGTAGCTCCTGGTTTTTTTTTTGCCAGACGGTCTTTATAGCATAGATGGTACGGACAACGTCTTTGTACACTTTCTCCTTTTTATTATCACTTGAATCGCAATCGGAACTTAACGCAATCAGTCTAACCTTTCGATTTGATTGCAGTCGAAGGGACGCTACATAGTTACACATCCATTCTAATTTAAATAAAGCTCATTAACAAAATGACGCAATTAAATGTGCGGCGGGTGCGGGTGGCGCCACCTCGCGATAGTGTGCTACATTAGAGTGGCGCCGCGATGTCTTACGACCACGACGGGCCCGCCATGCCGTGGCTGCTCGTTACCAAGTACTATCAACAAAACTTAAACATGACCCTCCTCGGTCTATAACAATTGGTTAAACCCAATCGAATAATGTCTGTAAACAACTGAGCAGGCGGGTAGGTAGGGTAACTTTCAAATTAGTTGACAGTACATGATACGAGTAATTATGTAGTTGGCGTGCTTTATTGACAACTAGCTGTTGCCCGCGACTTCGTTCGCGTGGTAATTTTGATGGGTATGCATGAGAAAGAGTTACTTTCGCATTTATAATATTACGTACGCCAAATAATGATTTTTAAAGGCAAAATTGAGTTACTTTGGTTACATTATTGAAATTGCTTAAGGATCTCTCATTTAAAAAAAAAATCCAGACTTCTTCCTTTTACTTCCTGATAATCTAGTTTTCTATTGGTTAACAAATGGCTAAAATCGGTCCAGTAGTTTCGGAGCATATCCAATACAAAAACCAAACTAAAAAATCTTTCATTTTTATAATAAAGTATAGATACGGTTTGTTAGGAATTTGTCAGTAGCATTCTGGAGCTTACGCGGGAAAAAAATAATTAGAGATCCTTAAGTAAATTGCAAGAATGTTACACTATTAAAATAGTCTTAAGGATCTCAAATTAAAAAAAAAATTAAAATTATAGCCTATGTTACTTCCTGATAATTTAGCTTTCTATTGGTAAAAAATGGTTAAAATCGGTCGAGCAGTTTCGGAGCTTATCCGGTACAAAAAACAAACAGCAAAATCTTTCGTCTTTATATTATGTATAGAAAATATGGTGTGAGGAATTTGTCAGTAGCATTCTGCAGTTTACACGGGACACAATCACACATGCGACATAAACACTACTGGTAAGTTACAGTACTTGGCATGAATTATTATTTATTGAGTAATTTTCATGTCATCTATACATTATGTCAGTTGGGGCAAGTGCGGTATAGATTTTAAAACTTTACTTTTAGTTGTTAGTATTTTTATTTCTATGAACCCTAGACACATTCAGTAGGTACTACTGAAACTAAGCTGTTTCTTAAGTTACTAATGATCGTTCTGTCGAGCAATATAAGCTAAGTTTTGTTATGATTTTATGTGTTTGAAGAAAACTGGGTGCCTGACGCACTTTCCCCCAGGACCGGGGTAAGTGCGGCTAAGCTCAATAAATGACTTTTCCTTGGTTAATATTAAAATAGGGTCTTTTTTTCGAACAAAAGCTTATGAGCAAAAATAGTTTCAGTAATCAAAAATGTACTTTTAAAATAAGGACTATTGTCGCCACAAAACTCAAACTGGGGTAAGTGCGGTATACATTTGTTTTCAGAGGTGTGAAACATTGGGGTATTGTTATACCTCTGATAACAAATATATTCCGCACTTACCCCTGTTTGAGTTTTGGGCTATAATAGTCCTTATTTTATATTTCTAAGGAGCATGGTATTCAGTTAAATTGCAATATTATGATTATTATAAGACACTAGCTGTGCCCCGCGGTTTCACCCGCCGCTTCTGATTTGTTTTCTTTATTGTTATATAGCCTGTATCCTTCCTCGGTAAATGGGCTATCCAACACTAAAATAATTTTTCAATTCGAACCAGTAGTTCCCGAGATTAACGCGTTTAACCAAACAAACAAACTCTTTACCTTTATAATATTAAGGTATAGATTAGGAAATAGAGTAGAAAATACAAAAAAAATATATATTTTAAGGCACTAATATTTTATTATTCAGTAAAAAATAAAATTAATCAAATAAATCCTTTTTTAAAAACAGTACGTATTTTAGTTAATTTATTCTACATACTATCTTATTCTCTTTGGAATGTGATCCCGACATCTTTTTTATTTTTCACTGCTTCAACAGCCGCTTCTAGTTTTTCTTTGCTCAATTTAGGCCCACCTATTTTTAGTATTTATTGGCGGACCATTTTGGTGACCCAAATCGAAATATTTAATTTATTTATTTAATTATATGTTGAAAATTCATTTAAACTTTTTTCCTTAAAATGTTGTCAACTTCTTGTTTGGGGCAAGTGCGTCATTGTGCCGCACTTCGCCTATACTAGTAGGGTAACTTACCTCACTTCGTTGGGTTTTGGTTATAAAAATGTAAGCATCAATAAAATTAATTAATTATTATTGCGAGATAGAAACAAAATAATTACAGGTAAATGAAGAATAATGTTTAGAGAATGCGAATTATCTGGTTAAAATCCCTAGTGGTTTTCCTGCCATTTCGTACAGCACTTGCCAACTTGGCGTCCACAAAAAAAAAGATGGCAAAAACAAAATGTCGAATCAAACCCTACTATGCCCAGTTACGACATTTATAATTTAATGCCGAAACTAAATTTTGGTTTCGAAGGACAGGATAAGGCGCGTTTTTTAAATACTGTATTGGTTTAGGAGATATTGATGTTCGCCGCACTTGCCACGTAGAGGCAAGTGCCCCAACTGACATAATAAAAATTGTAACAGGCCGATGTACATGGAAGATATTGAAAAAAAATGTATGGGGGGTCTTTATTAGAGCAACAAAACCCAAAACAACAGTTTTCAGAATTTTTGTGTGTCGCTACCTCGAACTACCTCTTCGAAATCTACCACAAGTTTGGCTTGTAACTGGGGCCTGGGACAGAACCCATCACCGCCACTTATGATATTAATAGAGTGCACTGTTTACTATCGGCCATAGTATCAGCGCCATCGCGTGCGGCCGACGAAGGCCGATAGCCGCATGCCCTCACGCCACAGCCGCAAGGTGCTAAACTACATGCTCGCGGTATTTCTGATCCATTACCGTCATTATGTATGTCACACCTCAGGGGGCGTTTTTCCGGAGGCTATACGCGGGGGTCGTGCGGTCCATGGCCCTTTACGGGGCCCCGGTGTGGGCGCGTTCTTTGAGGCGGCAAGCCGCCCACTACCTGAACGCGCCCCAAAAGGTGATAGCCATAAGGCTAATCCGGGGGTACCGCACGATCTCCGGCGAGGCGGCTAGCCTCCTTGCCGGATTGCCGCCATGGGATCTGGAGGCGATAGTCCTCGCGCGCCTGCATGAATGGCGCGCGGAGGCACTACGTCGGGGGGAGACTCCGCTGCCGCGGCAAATTGCCGCTCAGCGGACAGACCTCCGGCGTGATCTCATGGCGACATGGAGAGAGCGACTGATGCAACCCCGTGCAGGGCACGCTATCATTGTGGCGATAAGTCCCCTCTTTGAGGAGTGGTTAGAGAGGCGCCACGGCGCCCTCACCTACCGCCTGACGCAGATCCTCACCGGACATGGTTGTTTCGGGAGGTTCCTGCACCGAATCGGGCGGGAGGAAACGCCCGGGTGTTTCCACTGCGAGGATCGTCCGGAGGACACGGTGGAGCACACCGTAGAGGTCTGCCCCGCTTGGGCGGAGCACCGCCGTGTCCTTGTAGCGGCGATTGGCGGCGGCGATCTCTCGCGTCCGACCCTGGTTCAAGCCATGGTCCGGAGCGAGAGGGAATGGGAAGCCGTCACCACCTTCTGTGAAGCAGTCATGCTAGTGAAGGAGGTGGCGGGACGTGAGAGGGAAAGAACCTCACGTCCCAGCCGCCGCGGGAGGCGCCCTGGGCGTCGGGGGTCACGTGGTGGCTCCCGGCCACCGTAGGCGCGGGCCTGTGGACGGCGAGTTATGGGCTAGCTCGCCGTCCGGCCGTCTTATGGCGAGAGGCCGTGTCGACGGCGCGTTCGTGTTCCACGCGCGCCTCAAAGAGATATCAGCAACCGAGTAGGGGTCCGCATGGGCCGATGCCTGCCAGAGCTGCGGGACTGTTCGAAAGAGACACCGTGGCCCTGGAACACAAAGGGCAAAGAAGGAACATGGATGGGTTTTAGTCAGTACAAGTCTGACACTCCCTTCCGCTCCGCCCAGAGTGGGGGGGGTCATTTGATGATTTCCCATCCAAAAAAAAAAAAAAGGGGGCGTTTTTGCTCGGTTGGAATAATGCACGAAGAGACTTCTTAGTGTTATTTATCTAAAAATAAATGAAATAAGCCTATTTTTCTGAAACTTAATTTTACATTTTCTTAACTCTAAATAATTATACTTCCTAAATGAAACATTATTTTTCGGCAGCCGGTTT
Organism: Noctua janthina; assembly: GCA_963576755.1. Lineage (NCBI taxonomy): Eukaryota > Metazoa > Arthropoda > Insecta > Lepidoptera > Noctuidae > Noctua > Noctua janthina. The sequence goes on along the minus strand of OY755055.1, from coordinate 453,782 downwards.
ATCTTTTTCAGCTTGTCTTTCGACAAAGGCCCCATTATGCTTTCCATTTTGTCCTGTCTTTTGCAATACGTGTCTATTCTGGACCAGAAAACTTTTTCATGTCGTCTTCCCAACGTTTAGTTTCTGTACCTTTGCTCCTCTTACTATCACGCGGGTACCATTCTGTTACTTGTCTCGTCCACGTTTCTATCCCTTCTCTTAGCATGATGTGTCCTGTCTAACTCCATTTCAGGGTTTTGTATACTGTAAGTATAATATTTTAAATTTTGTTTTGCTCTTTATATTTTCTAATCTCACCTTGTCCCTTCTTTTCACTCCAATAACGCTTCTTTCCATTCCATTTTGGCAAACTTGGATTCTTTTGAGTTGTTTCTCGTTCAGTGCCCATGTTTGACATCTATACGACAAACATAGTAGGATGCATGCGTTATGTTTATTTTCCTTTTTTGTTTGATAGAAATATCCTTGTCCTTCGTGACCTTGCTCAGCGACAAAAACCGTTTCCAACTATTTGATATCCTTCTATCTATTTCTTTTTGCATTGTTTTTTCTGTAGATATTAGTTGACTCAAATAAATGTATTCGTTAATATACCCTATTTTGATCTGACCACCAATATTCTAATGTCTTTTTTAGTTGAGTTCGTCATTACCATCGTTTTTGATATGTTCATTGATGGGCCTGCCTTGGCACTTTCATCGGATAGTTGTTGTAACATGTTCTCTAAACTAACTGAAAATAGAATGATATCGTATGCGAAACGTAGATGATTAAGTTTGTCTCCATTAATTTTGAACCGATTTCCTTCCCGCTGCAGGTTTCTAAAAATCATTTCTAGAACCGCAGAGTGTATTCATCTATCACACTAATATTATAAAGGCGAAAGTTTGTATGTTTGTTACTCCTTCACGCTCAAACGGCTTACGGATTTGGATGAAATTTGGTATCAAGATAGCTTATATAGCGCAGTTGTAGGGATACTTTGGACACTCCTGCAAGTCGGCCATGGTCTGGTCGGGAGCCGCGTATGCACATTGAGCTGCTACAACCATGGAATAACAGACCTATTATGTACCACCACTAGCCTATGCCCACGTGGAGTTCGATAAGTGTCCCACCGCATTAAAAGTGTCCTATGTGTTAATCCAGATTATAACCTATCTGTGTGCTAAATTTCATCCAAGTAGCAAAGACTAACAAACATCCATCCCTCCATCCATCTTCATAAACTTTGATAACGTTAAGACCGGGTGTATATCGTATACGCCAATGCGACCTTAAAGTTTAAAAAAATATCAATCCCCCGTTTCACCCTCTTAGGGGTGGAATTTAGAAAAACCCTTTCTGAGTGGATACCTACTCTTCACAAAGAATACACCCTCCTAATTTCATGTCTCTAGGACCAGCGGTTTGGGCTGTGCGTTGATATATCAGTCAGTCAGGACTTTGAATTTTATATGTATAGATGGTTAGAATATTACAGATTTGCGACTTAAATCTTTTCAAAACTTTTGATTAACATAAATTAGACGAAGTGCGACCAAAGTGGAGAGAGTTCATAAGTGCGCAATGAATGCACTACAATGCGTTAAAAAACCGAACTTAGAAGTTTGAGGATTACTGAAGCGCGTACTCCTTCTGGTTCTATGACTAAATATATTAAATTCAATCGTTTACATTAGTATTTTTCAGTCACGGGGTTTTTGTATATTCTGACTTTTGATTTCCATCGCCTGATTAAACTGTCAAAGATTTTTTTAAATATTCAGGAAATTCAGCGTCGGGACCTATGATAGATCATGAATTCTTCCATTGCTTTGTTCATAATCTTCTTTTTAGTGTGTCGATGGCAATCTAAATTGATTCACTCCAGAAATTGGATACGAGCTCGTTAAGTACTTCAAACAAAGATGTCTTGTACTAACACGGTTTAGTTTAAATTAACAGTAAGTCAGTTACTATTCGATAGATTATAATCTACCGAAAAATAATGCGTTAAATTGTAAGGAGTATGTTGCGGTTCACAATCTTGAGACAGTTTACAATCTCGCGAGATAGATTATAATCTAACGTTATTTACAATTTTACGGTGACATTTATAAAACAAAGTCAGGTTAGTTACACCGTTTATAACTCAAGAACGGCTGGACCGATTTTAATTATCTGTGTTTTTTTGGATTTGGGTCCGCCCCGAATAGCACAAAAACCATTAAAATATCTGAAAAGTTAGCGGGAAAAAATATGTCTTTAAATAAATTAGGTTAGGCATCTTCTGCAATTGACAGCTCATGACACGCAAGTAGAGTAGTTAGGGGGTAGGTAGGGCAGATAGGGTAGGCAGGGCAGGTAGGGTAGGTAGGGCAGGTGGGCAGGTAGGGCAGGTAGGGCAGGTAGGTTCGGTAGGGCAGGTAGGGCAGGTAGGGCAAGTAGGGCAGGTAGGGCAGGTAGGGCAGGTAGGGCAGGTAGGGCAGGTAGGGCAGGTAGGGCAGGTAGGGCAGGTAGGGCAGGTAGTGCAGGTAGGGCAGGTAGGGCAGGTAGGGTAGGTAGGGTAGGTAGGGCAGCTAGGGTAGGTAGGGCATGCAAAATTTTGCCTTTAAAAATCATTATTTGGCGTACGTAATATTATAAATGCGAAAGTAACTCTTTCTCATGCATACCCATCAAACTTTGCACGCGAACGAAGTCGTGGGCAACAGCTAGTGCTGGACATTTTTGAATTGCTGAATTCTAATTGAAATGTGAGTAAACCGTACCTCAGTGGAAGGGCAGGCCGTTTTCGTAGTGCAAGTTTTAAGGGTTTACAGTTTCCGTAGTGCAAGTTTTAAGGGCTTACAGTTTCCGTAGTGCAAGTTTTAAGGGCTTACAGTTTCCGTAGTGCAAGTTTGAAGGGCTTACAGTTTCCGTAGTGCAAGTTTGAAGGGCTTACAGTTTTCGTAGTGCAAGTTTTAAGGAAAGGCAGTTTTCGTGGTCCAAGTTTGAAGGGCTTACAGTTTCCGTAGTGCAAGTTTGAAGGGCTTACAGTTTCCGTAGTGCAAGTTTGAAGGGCTTACAGTTTCCGTAGTGCAAGTTTGAAGGGCTTACAGTTTCCGTAGTGCAAGTTTGAAGGGCTTACAGTTTTCGTAGTGCAAGTTTGAAGGGCTTACAGTTTTCGTAGTGCAAGTTTTAAGGGAAGGCAGTTTCCGTAGTGCAAGTTTTCCCACTGAAGTTTGGTGGTCTCACGGTCATCGTAATATCCCAACGTTGCTTATCGCTTGCTAAGCTATAAGATACAAAAGTTCAGTGTTACGACTCACAACTCGCTGGAGATATCATGCATCTATTACATGTTATTCTTTTATTCCTAATTCAGCATATAAATGCTCATATTTGTTTACGTCATAAAACCTCTCGTAATATAGGTTTTGTCATAAAAAACCGAAAAGATTCCTCTTGTATTTTACGTGTATGTCTTAATAGAACTGGTTGCGGAGTTTTATTAGCGTACGGACAGGCGCTAGGGGCCTGTGGGGGATGTAAAACGAGCCAGCGATTCATGGCTATAAGCTATTACTTATGTAAAGTTATGTAATTTGGGTATTTATCCCGTTGTGCCATAAATAATAATAATAGAAACTCGTACCATTTTTCAAGCTCGTGGCCAAGTGTTCAAAGGATTTAGTGAGTCGCGTGGGTAGTAGATTTACGTTTACACTCGAATAGATAATTCTGAAACTTGACTTTCGTTCGGTTTACCAATAGATCCTCAGACTAGACAACTTGTGCGGAAAAGTCCCGCTATCTGACGAAATAAATCATTGGTCTGCTAGATTCGAAAGAAGATTTAAGGAGGCGATGGGTGGATATGTCTCTATCTCAATTCGTACCAACTGTAGAAATGTGTAGTAAATAAAAACATCTTATTATTAATTTACTGGTAGATTTTGTGCTAAAGTTGAATTGTCGAGTTCGCTTCGCTCGCTAATGCATGCTGCCCTTTTGAGTTACTTTTATTCTCATCTCTGTATGAATGAACAAAAAGAACGACAACTATAAAGAAATGATCCCAGGGCGGAATGCTTCGCTCGCCAATAACATCCTATACTTTTTCAATTCTGGAAAAGTTGGCAGAGTCCTTTCTATTCTCATTCCTGTATGAATGAACAACAGGAACTTAATTCCGAGAAAGAGTGCAAAAATTTTCGAGCTCACTTCGCTCGCTCTTGCGTCTAAGTACCTACAAGCTGAAGAAGTACCCTCCCGGAAATAAACCTATAGGCGCCCATGATCGTTTTGTATAGGTAAATCTAGAAATGGTTGATTTAATTTCGGTTTTCAAAAGTTGTTCCTACTAGTTTAACCCATTAGTTTAACACTCCGCTCCCCAACCCCTCCAATCTATTCGGAGTAACCGTCCCATCCAAATTCCTGGCTACGCCCTGTGTGACCCCCCCAAAGTCTTAGGCTGGGACCGCGCCTGTACAGATGACGTGATGTCGCGGCGGCGTCTTTGGGAGCGCCCGCTAAAAGCCCTCATTACGCATTCATGGCGTTTCGTTGCTGGCACTGCTGACCAGTTTAAATTCTTTCTCAACTTCCCGATGACCGCCACTTGTCAACGATGAACGAGAAGTGACCAATGGATTGAGTGCAATGGAGTTATGGACTTACTTTCAAGCATTTTCTGTCATTATTCAAAGACCTTCAGGAAAATATTAAGCGAATTTATACTAAGTTCAGAAAGGAAATAGCCAAACGCAAGTTATGTACTTCTGTCCACATACATCTACACATCATCAAATTGCCAAAAGTTTCAAAGAATCCTAGACTGCAAGAAGTTACATGGACGGGTTTCTCGTCCACTATGTATTAGTCAATGACTTACTTTGCTATTTTTGTCAATCATAATAATGTTGTCCTCTCCGCTTGGGGAACGTTATTACAAACATTACGTTATGAACTTTAAGTTTAGTAATCAAGGTTCAAACGCCTCTGCTTGTGACAGGCACCGCGCAATCGATGAGTCCACTAACCAAATATCTATCTTGATTAATAATAATAATATAATATCTATCTTTTTCAAAATCACTCTTTAAGCTGATCTTGTCGGAATACATTGAGGATAGACTTTCTGACCGAGATGAGAAGTTACTGAGACCGAGAGCAGGTTGTTACTTTAGCGCTGTAGCGCAGTGGTTTTCCCAGTGAGTTTCATCTTGTGCCAATGTCAAACCTTGGATTTCGTGCTACATAAACTTAGACTCTATAACAATAAAAGTTTTCAAAGCCAAACTAATCTGTGAAGCACACCGCGAGGTAACAGTTCAACGAGCCATGTTATTTAGTAGTTCGCGTAACAGATGTCCCGACAAATCGCCTTCACTCTCACTGCTCAAACTTTACTAACACTAATTACGGAGAGGGCTCGTGTGTAAATAGATAGACCCGAGCGAAATGCCTGCTCACACGCTCGCACGCAGACACGCTACGCTTTCCGCTCGTTTCACTCAATGAGCGTGGAGCGAAGGAACAGTTCCCACCAAAACAAAATCCCACCTTTTCTATTTCAACTATAAGAGAATATAAGTTTTGTTAAGCTGTTGTAAAGATTAGTTGTCGTGTGCTATTTTTTAGGTGTTCGTTACCTGTACAGTCAGCGGCGGCGTTCGGTTTTGTTGAGCGATTCATTGAGCGTGTTCTGCGGATTGAAATTATAAAGCCTTTTGTTTTGTTTGTGTGTTGTTTCTTATATTTCTTCTTCCGGAGAGGGAAGTAGTTTATGTTTTATTTTGTGGGACATTTGCCTTGTGGGAAACGGAACCCGCCTCTGATGACGGTATTTGGCCTCCGGGACTCCAGCTTTAAATATACTTACATAAAAATTTGGATTTCGGACAAACCGATCGACGACCCTAGCAGTATAAAGGGTGTAAATAGACTCTTAACATAACCGAAAGGCACTTGTTTTCCCCTTCTTTGCGATCATTTTTTTGTTCTAGACCATACCTGGGAACCTTCTAGTTACGGAGATTTTCAACTTTTTCACAAGTTTTTTTTTAAATACTAGTTTTAATGTAAGATTTTTACTTTACACACCTCCACGACATCCGTACTATTCAATCCATCCATCTGCACAATGCTTTGAGTGCTTTCCATCGAGTCCTACCGTAAAACGTGATTTTTCACCCCAAAAAAAAGTCGATTCCCAGCAATAATTTTTGCGTAAAGTTACTTAGTTTGATGTACCGAATGCTTGGTTGACGGCTATGTGAAGGGTCTGTTTACACCCTGTATAAATAAATGTGGGAATATAAGGTAAGTTATGTGATTCCCTTATATAATCAGTGTGCAACACTGATTATATAAGGGAATGTAAGAGGATGGAGTGACAGAACAGAGTGAAAAAGACGAATGACGATTGAAAAGACGTTACGTTTGTTATGTTGTAAAAAAATTGAAAAATTAAATATAAGAAGTAAAGTATGCTTGCCCCGTTTTATTTCGAAAATCCCATGGTACAAACACTACATTTGGGGGCTCGTCCGGGATATCGAATTAAATAAATTGAAGCGAAGCAAGTTAATGTGGCTGCGTAGCGGGTTTGAAAAACCACAACCGACTACGATGACGTCAGCAAAACAAATAAAGATCCATGCGGCACCAGCAACAGGTTTCACGCTTCAAATGAGCGCGGACCTGGTACCTAAATTCAACGGCCAGGACAAATCGTATCCGACATCCCGATGGGTTCAGGAGATGGAAGACAATGCCTTGATCTTCGAGTGGACCCCGATGCAACAACTACTGATGGCGAGGCGTGCGCTGGTAGGTGCTGCGGCGCTTTGGCTGAAGTCGGAAAGGCCATTCAAGACATGGGGTGAATTGAAGGAGGAATTACTCGAGGAGTTCGCAGACAAAACCGACACTAAGACGATTCACGAGATGATGAGCGCCCGAAAGAAAAGGAAGGACAAAACGTGTAGGGATCATTTACATAAAATGATGCTATACGGCGTGAAGACGTATCCCGAGCTGAAAGAGAAGCTGAAAATATACGAGACCATCAAAGAAAAAGTCGAAAAGGTTAAAAGGGACGTTGTGAAACGTGATAAACCGAGTTATAGTAGGAAGATATCGCGTTGCTATAACTGCAGGGAACCCGATCACTTGTCATCCGAGTGCCCCACCATGACTCAAAGACGAAAGTGTTTTAAGTGCAATAATTTTGGACATGTCGCATCAGACTGCAAAGCCGGGAAACATGATGAAAAAGTTGTATCATCATCAAAATATAATACCCAACTAGGACATCTTCCGCATTAAATTCTTTTGTTTTATTAGATACTGACGTCAACGAAGTAATTAGAATAATAAACGGGTTAAAGGATGTCTGCGCAACTGGGTGGGATGATATACCCAATGATATACTTAAAAGATTTAAATACCTACTGGCCCCTCCGCTGACCCACATTTTTCAGCTATGTTTATCTAAAGGGATATTTCCAAAATTGCTAAAAAAGTCTGTCGTCACACCAATTTTCAAGTCTGGAGACAAAATGAGTGTGAATAACTACAGACCCATTTCAGTGCTAACGGGCCTTTCAAAAATTTTAGAAAAAATCATTAACAGTAGATTGATAAAATATCTGGAAGATAATAAACTACTTTCAGACAATCAGTTTGGGTTTAGGCCTAAAAAATCAACAAGCCAAGCAGTAAACAAATTGACCAACTACATTGCTACAAATCTGGATAGTGGAATGCATATAGTTGGGATCTTTCTAGACCTTGCCAAGGCCTTCGACACTATTTCTTGAACTACTCTTTTGCAGAAGCTTGAAACACTTGGAATAAGAGGAGCACAGCTTCTACTACTGTCAGATTATCTAAGGGATCGACAGCAAACTGTAAAAATTGGCCCGCATACAAGTTCTGACCTTTCTAATACTTGTTTCGGAATTCCGCAAGGCAGTATTCTAGGCCCTACATTATTTTTTATCTATATTAATGACCTTTGCTGCCTGCCACTCCAAAATGGTGTTATGCAGATACTGCTTTGTTGTTTGCAGCTAAAACTAGAGCTGAGGCCTATGAACATGTTCAGAATGGCTTCAACATTGTGTCTAATTGGCTCCAGAATAATCTACTTACATTAAATGCTGAAAAAACAAAATACATTTGACAATGAGAAATACTAACACACCGCTTACTAATCTAAACATTTACGCGCATAACTGTAGCACGTTCGCTGACACTGCATGTTCTTGTCCTACTTTAGATAAAGCTGACCACTTGAAATATCTAGGTGTCACTATTGACTCCAATCTAAATTTCCGTAAACATATCGAGTTACTGTGTACTAGAGTGCGAAAATTAATATATGTTTTTAAAAATTTACGTAATGTAGCTAACTATAATTTGATAAAACAGATTTATTTAGCGTTGTGTCAATCTATTCTAACATATTGTATAATATCCTGGGGTGGCGCGGGAAATTCAAATCTTCTCCCTCTAGAACGTGCTCAAAGAGCAATTCTAAAAGTTGCTACATTCCGTCCTTTTAGATTCCCTACACACCAGCTCTACAAAACATGTAATGTACTTACAGTACGGCAATTATTTATTCTTCTCATAATACTGCACCAGCACTCTACACTTCCCTATCACCCAGTTCCTTCCGATAGGAGAAGGAAGGACCTAGTTTGCACAAAACCTCAAACTAGACATGCGTTTGCGAATCGATTTTATGTGTTTTTAGGACCTTTTCTTTACAATAGACTCAACAAGATACTAAACTTCTACAGTTTAAGTTATAAAAAATGTAGTTTGGTAATGTCAGATTATTTAGCGGTACTTAATTACACAGACACAGAAAAACTTTAAGAAGTTGTGGTTTGATTATGTTATCGTATCTATTTGTACATATTTACTTAAGCTAGTTTTAGTGTTTTTCTTTTATACCAACTTGATGCATAGTTATAATTGTTAATAGATTAATTTAATTTTATAATTTTATTGTTCTTATTGAATTGTGCTAGGTAAAGTGATGGCCTGAAACACAGGTTTAAATAAACCTAGATCGGGCAGGTCGCTGACATCTAAATTGAACTATTGAATACTTGCGACTGTAGAATATATTTTAGTTATAGTTTACTTATAAGTACTTATAATTAGTATGAGAAATAATACTACTGCGTTTAAATGTACACTTTTTGTAATACTTTTTAAATAAATTATTCTTAAATTATTCTTATAAGCCATTCACGCAGGTGCAGGGCCCCAGCCGAAGGAAACTTATTTTAGTTCATCCGGTTCGCAGCTAGAAGTCGATGGCAGCACTGTGCAGGTGCTAGAAAGATCGAAATGCCATGATGTTGGCACTACCGGTTCAGTGACCAATGACAATGGCGCAGGTCGCGGAGAAATGTCAATATGTCAAAGCCAAGATGAAAATAACAATAACACGTTATCACGTAAACAAGCGCGTAATATCTCGAAAAAACCATTGAAAACAGTGAAACTATGTGACAATATTTTAATTACGGCATTGATAGACAGTGGCAGTGATATAAACTTGATGTCGAAGCAGTGTTACGAGGTGAGGTGCTCGTGGCTAATTAATAACAGCCGCTCGGGTCAATCTTTGGTTAAGCCGTGCTTGCCTAGGTTGGTCTGTGGATGGGTGACCATCAAAGACATTCAATTATTTAAGAGCGAATATATATATATATATATAAGTATTTTGATAGAAAAGTGATGATATTCATTGATGACATCTTGGTTCCGGCAAATGATACTCATCAAGCTGTGGAAAGACTAAAGGAAGTTCTGGAAGTAGCAGCCCAGTATGGGTTGCAGTTCAGCTGGAAAAAGACATTCTTGGTATGTCGTAAAATTACTTACCTTGGTCATGTGATTGAAGACGGGAAGGTGAGGCCTTCCAGTGACAAGACCGATGCGGTGATTAAGTTCCCAGAGCCAAAGACAGTTAAACAGTTACATAGTTTTGTTGGTTTAGCCTCATACTTTAGAAAGTACATTCAGGATTTTGCATTAATAGTTAGTCCATTGACTAATTTACTAAAGAAAGACACGAATTTTAAATTTAATGAAGATGAGAGTCATGCCTTCAATACAATTAAAAATAAATTGTCTAATGATCTTGTGTTAAAGATATTTAATTCAAAAATTTACACAGAATTACACACAGATGCATGCTGTGTTGGTTTTGCAGCTATACTTATGCAGCGTAGTGTTGACGATCAGCAGCTACACCCCGTCTACTACATGAGCAGAAAGACAACAGATGCAGAGAGCAGGTATACAAGCTATGAACTCGAAGCATTGGCAGTTATCGAAGGTGTCAAAAGGTTTAGACACTACCTGTTTGGTAGGCATTTTTAGATTATAACAGATTGTAGAGCTTTTCAAAAGACTTTAAAGAAAAAAGAACTGGGTATGTCAACTAGAATAGCTAGATGGATATTGTTTCTTCAGGATTTCGACTTTATCGTAGAACACAGAGAAGGTTCTAGTATGAGACATGCTGATGCACTAAGCCGTAATCCTTATGTAGCAGTTATCAATGAGTTGTTTGACAGCATTAGAAAAGCTTAAAAAGCAGATTAAGGTTTGAAAGCTATTCCAAGTATTTTGCAGAATGCTCCATATGAAGATTATGTGTTGGACAATGGTCTTGTCTATAAAGGAGCTGACAAGAAGTTGGTGGTTCCGCGAAATATGGAAGATGAAATTATCAATAGAGTTCATCAAAATAGTAATTTTTCCACAAAGAAGATGTTAGAATTACTTGATAAAGATTATTTTATAAAAAACGTAAGTAAAAAGTTGAAGATTTTCTATTAACATGTATTCCATGTTTATTAGCAAGCAGAAAGGAAGGAAAACAAGAAGGATTCTTACATGTGATTGACAAAGAAGCTATACCCTTGCACACTCTGCATGTTGATCACATTAGACCGATGTTAGACACAATGAAGCAGTACAATCACATCTTGACCGTAGTGAATGGATTCACTAAGTTCGTCTGGATTTTTCCTACAAAGAGCACTACAAGCATAGAAAGAATTGAAAAGTTGAAAATTCACAAACAACACTTTGGCAATCCGACCAGATTTATTATTGATCGAGGAACGGTTTATACAAGCAATGAATTTCAAGAGTTTTGTAAAGACGAAAACATACAACATATCAAAATTACGACGGGAATGTCTAGAGGAAATGGGCAAGTGGAAAGAGTTCATCGTACTATAATCTCCGTACTTACAAATATGTGTATAGAAAGCCCTGCTTTGTGGTACAGGCATGTAAGTAGATTACAGCGTCTCTAAATAGTACTTTTCAGCGAAGTATGAATACTACATTATAAACCTTATAAACTGTTGATTGGGAGTAAGATGAGAATGAAGGAAGACATCGAAATTTATAATTTGCTATTAGAAGAAGAAAGAGAAAACTATTCAGAGGAGAGAGAAAAACTTAGAGAGAAAGCTAAAGAACAAATTCTACAAGTTCAAGAAGAAAACATAAGAAATTTCAATAGGAAGAGAAAAGAAAGTGTTGAATATAATTAAGGAGATAAAGTAGCAATAAGAAGAACACAATTTGGAACAGGGTTGAAAATCCAACCAAAGTATTTGGCCCATACAAAGTTACCAAAGTGAAAGGAAAAGATCGCTATGATGTAGAGAAGTGTAGTAGCAGTGAAGGTCCAAATAAAACGTCGACTGCGGCCGACAGTATGAAGTTGTGGCCAACATGTTATGAAAGCTGAGTGTTTCTGTGTTACGGTGTGAAGTATACGGAATGTATGCATGATGATGAATGAATGAATTAATAGTTATAAGGAGCATAATTTCATTGTGAACATTTTTTTTTCTGGAAATTAACGGAGACGCGTTTACAATTAGGTTCTTTGTTTTAAATGTTAGCTGTTTATGTGCTAGTCTAATCTGCCTTATTTATTGAAAATAAATATATACATTATGTAATGACGCTGTAAGACTACTTATTGTTTTCTTTTGTAACTAATGATGTTAAAGTTTCGTTGTTCTACAAATGTTGTTGTATTGTATTTAACATTAGTTAATTTTAATGTGTTATAACTTTTAAGTTTTTTTTTAAATGGTACGTATTTGGTTGTTAGAGTAATGAGTGTATGTGGATGTAAGCAGAGCAATGCATGACTGAGGACAGTCATGAAAGTCAGAATGGCCGAATGTGGGAATATAAGGTAAGTTATGTGGCAACACTGATTGTATAAGGGAATGTAAGAGGCTGGAGTGACAGAACAGAGTGAAAAAGACGAATGACGATTGAAAAGACGTTACGTTGTTTTATTTTTCAAAATATTGAAAAATAAAATATAAGAAGTAAAGTTTGCTTGCCCAGTTTTATTTCGAAAATCCCATAGTACAAACACTACATACATACAAGAAATACTTACATATATCAAATACAAAAACTATGCAGTAGGCCTCGTGCTCGACATGACCAAAGCGTATGATAAAGTATCACACTCGATCCTATTAACGAAATTAAATGGAGTTGGCATCAGGGTCGACGCACTTGCCTGGTTAAAATCGTATATCGCCGATAAGCAACAGTACGTCAGTACGTACAGTTAGAACACCTAGATGACGACACGTACTAGCTACAAAACGTGCGCTCGAATATACTAACCACAAACTGGTCTATTCCACAAGGTAGTGTATTAGGATGTATACTTTTCCTTATCTACATCAGTGTTGCCAAAAATATGTGACCATCTATGTGTGTTATTCGCTGATGACATCTCCGTACTCTTTAAAAGTCTTACTAACAACCTACAATATAATTCCCAAATTATCGAAACATTTCATTTAACCTAATAAAACGTTGGCTCCAGAATCACAATCTCGAAGTAAACAACAAAAAAACTAAAATCATACAATTTAAATCCTACCAAAAACAAAAATATATCTTAAAAATATAACAAACGCTATTCAAATTAAAGAAGTTGAAGAATTCAAATTACTAGGCATTACATTAGACTCTCATTTAAATTTAAATAATTAAGAATACCCGTATTCTTAATTATTTAACAAAAAATCAATAAAGCCTGTAGTTTTAAAGATAGCATGTCCGTTACGTTAAATAATTAAGAATACGGGTCACATACGTTAACAAAATTTGAGATGTAAACAAACAGCGTTGATGTCAGGGACAATTTAGGAAATAAAAGTTGAGATTTTTCAAAATAAAGGTCTTTTAATGGTGTACTCTATGATGCTTATTGCTACAGATTTAATTAGAACAATGTAAAACAGTCACGCCAATCTGCTATTTCTATGCAATATAGTTGAAAATTACTTACTGACATAAAAGGTGTACCTATTTATCATTTCCATGTCCACTGCTGGACATAGGCCTCCGCCAAGTGTCGCCACATTGACCGGTCCCGTGTGACTTGCATCCAGCGGATCCCCGCAACCTTCAACTGGCCATCGGTCCACCTAGTTGGAGGGCTCTCAACGATACGTCTTCCGGTTCGCGGTCGCCACTCCAAAACTTTCCAGCCCCATCGGCCATGCATTCTGCGAGCAATGTGCCCTGCCCACTGCTACTTAAGTTTGTCAATTCTTCGGGTTACTTCGGTAAACTTGTTTCTCTTGCGGATGTCCTCATTTCTGATTTGATCACGCAAGAAAACCCCAAATTCCCGAGCGCTTCCCAGCCGAGTCGGATTCGACGATTGACCTCTTTCTCGAAGTTAGACCTACCTAACTAGACCGTTTGTCCCAGGTAGAGATAATCGTCTACAACTTCGAGTGATGACCTTGGTTTTGTCCATGTTCATTTTAAGACCCACTCTTTCGGAAGCTCTACTAAGGTCATCGAGCATTGTACTGAGGTCCTCCATGGTCTCAGCCATGACCACTATATCGTCGGCAAACCGAAGGTGAGAGATGTACTCGCCATTGACGTTGATGCCTAGCCCTCTCCAGTCCAGAACCTTGAAGACATCCTCCATTGCAGCGGTGGACAGTTTCAGAGATATGACGTCTCCCTTTCTCACACCTTGCTGCAGAAGGATAGGTACCGAGGTCTGGTCCTGAAGTCGGACTGACATGGTGGCGTTTTTGTACAAACACTTCAATACCTCGATGTACCAGTAGTCGATTTGGCACCGTTGGAGAGACTGCAGCATAGCCCAAGTCTCGATCTAATCCAAGGCTTTCTCACAATCCACAAACGCTACACGCTACTCTTCGGTCTTCTGTATAACCTTCCATAGCGTATGTATGTGGTCTACGGTGCTAAAGCCTTTTCGGAATCCGGCTTGTTCGAGAGGCTGAAAATCGTCGAACCAGCGCGAGAGACGATTCGTGATGACTCTTGAAAACAACTTGTAGACATGGCTTAGAAGTGAGATGAACCTATAGTTCTTGAGCCGGGCATTGTCACCCGATCGAGATTACGGGGTGGCAAGGGTTGCGAAGAACCCTACGATGAAATGACCGATCAATGAAACCGATGTAGTAATTTTAGATTTATCGTGTCACAAACCGTGTTAGTGTATCTTTTAAACGCAAATAGATAGTATTATCGGCGCACGTGGCGCATGATTGTCGGCGAAATAGGAAGTTAGGGTCACGAGTTCATGACTGCGCCTGGCTAGATGAAGCACTCACAAAATCTGTCTTGCTATCTCGCTCGGACTTATTGTTGTTTTTCGTTTGACAGAGATGCATACTATTCGTTTAGTTATGCTCTGACCGACGGATCACGAAGTTTAGTGTGATGTAAAGGACAAGTAAATTATTTTTCAATATGATTGTGATAATTTAAGAGTCAGAATTAAGGGACATGATATTTTTACCTTTTCAGGGAACACTAATGTATAAGACAACAATATAAAAATCACAAATTTCGGAATAACTTAGTGACCTTTTCTAAAATATACTCGATTTTGTTTAGATGTAAGGTAAAAACTAACGTAAGCCTCTTTACTTAAAGTACAAGGTTGTACAGTAGAGACCATAAGTGCAGTAGCAGTTTCACAATACGATCTCTTCAAAACAAGTCGCACTACGACCTTTTTCCATAACAAACATTTTGTTAACATGTTTTTCTAAATATTAGTTGTAACTTATTATTAAAAAAAAAAGATGAGGGTGAAGTGAAAAAAAATAAACTCCAGAAGTTTATTTTTTTTCACATTCACCCTCATCTTTTTGAACATTTATGTTTGTTCAATAAGAGTGCGATATAATGATCATTTGCCTTAGTGACAAGCCTGTCATGTCGCGACGGAGTATTAAGTTAGTGATATTTAATTTCAAACTAATAATTATGTGTCTATCTGCTTATATATTGCTTTGCGGCCAAATAACTGCTTAGATTACGCTCGGAATGAGAAATTGGCTTTCGGAATGTAAAATGGACAAGTGAGGATAATGGACGAAATAAAAAGAACTGCCGTGGTTCGCGTGGCTCGGGTATCTAACTTTGTTTGGTAGTAAGCAAACAAGAGTATTAGGAGTTTTTTGAAAACTTTCCATATTTGTTTTAATGAACCCGGGGCTCATAAGTATGATGGAGATAGAAAGAGATAATGAAAATATCTGTTTTATAATTTACTACACCTAAAAGCCTCCTGTTAGGAGATTTCCAGATTGGCCACTGCAGTTCCTGTCCAGGAGGAAGATGTTCTGCTGGATTAATGAAGTGAGGAGTGATCGGAAGTCTGTTCCTCCACAATTCGCATCTTTCATCTGACGCACTGTCGTTTGAGGAAATCGTGTGTCTCACGAAGCTTTTTAAGCGTGAAGGTGGTAGTTGATTGGGCGTCGGGGGTCACGTGGTGGCTCCCGGCCACCGTAGGCGCGGGCCTGTGGACGGCGAGTTATGGGCTAGCTCGCCGTCCGGCCGTCTTATGAGGACAGGCCGTGTCGACGGCGCGTTCGTGTTCCACGCGCGCCTCTAAGAGATGTCAGCAACCGAGTAGGGGTCCGCATGGGCCGATGCCTGCCAGAGCTGCGGGACTGTTCGAAAGAGACACCGTGCTATGTCAACTTCTCTATTTAATAATGAAAATGGATTCAAACAAAAGAAAAAAACGTGTTGCGCTCGGGCAGAGTTAACATTTTTTCTTTTATAAAATGGGGTTTGCAGCTATCTCTATGTTTTATATGAAATAATATTCGCATGCATTTCTTTTGTGATATGAATAAGTCATTCGCATCTACGCTGTGTCCCCACATGATGATACCGTAGCGTAGCCACGCGAAGCCATAGCGATAGTGGAAATATGCAAAATGTCTTAAAAAAATGTCCCTTACATCACATATTTTTTTTCGAGATATCGAGATTTTAAATATACCAATCGATAGAGCAAAATCCAACGATACATGTAACTCATTTTCGACAAAATGTCCCTTACATTATTTCAAATTTCCACTATCGATATTGTTTTTATAGAAACCGGTTGTAACTGACAATTTTAATTAATATTTTTTTTAAAACTAATGTAAGCCTCTTTACTCAAAGTACAGTAAACGCTCAAAAGTGCACTACCATGCTAAAGATTACATTGCTATGAACTGTGCGAGCGCGATACAGCAGTGTGTGTGCCTGTGCGTGTATGAGTGATGTCTCAACATTCCACACATAACACACACTAATGAACTGTCGTCACACTACGCGAAATAGCATTATATTTCTGTTGCATTTAGAATACACATCATAGTGATGACCTGTTCTTACCATTGTATCGTTAAAATTCGCGTAGTATTAACATGGGTTGGTAGCTGTTTGGGCTGAGCATGGGTCCACGATCAATGAAGTCCAAGTTCGAATCCATGTTATTACAATGTGTGGCTGTTTTTTGTTTCTTTGAAACCTTAATAATATTTGTATTTTAAGCAGAAAGTCGTTAGGTATTTATGTTTATTTATAATGTAGGCATGCTTATTATTTATTTTTTATAAGAAGTTAAATATTAGATAGTTATTGTATTATTATTTAACCTCATTAATTGATTTTTATTTTATGTTTTCGGTGTTGGAAGTTGTAAATAAAAAAATCATGCTGAATGATAACAAAAATGTTTATTCGTTTTATTTATTTATAAAATTAACAAACTTTTATAAAAATTGTGACGTCACATTCCTATCTAGGCAAAAAAAAGTTCTCTTATCACCGTTCATAAGATTTTTTGTTGTATACCCACTTAGTCAATTCATAACAAGAATAACATAACACGGAAAGGATATTCTAATAACACAAATATAATTGTTGATACCCGCTTATTATAGGTATCAGTATTCAGCAGAGTTCATTGAATACTAATATATGAGTTGGACTTTATGAACGTGTTTTTTTTTATGTAACGTCACATTGAATGTATTGAGGTTATAGCTTAAGTGTTCATTTTCTTGACGAAAAGAATATTGAAACTAAACCCCAATTTAAGATCATTAAATTTAAAATTTATTTCTTATTTTTTTTATTTTTATTTACGGTTATGTTAATATTACTAAATATTTAGTTACCCGGTCTACTTATTAAATTAAGTATTATGAAAGTCTTCTCGTCAGAAAATACAGTCACCTCCCAGTTAAAATCTAAATAATCTCGAGCAAATCGTAGTCTTTCCTCCCTGTGTTTTTGTGTCAAAAATGGTTTTTAGCTGGCTTCCGATGATGTAAACCTTCAGCATGGACTGCATGGCGAACAGTCTGTAATGTAGTATCCAATTGCTCTGCAAACATTATAGTTGGAATGAAACCATTTGTTTCATATTCTTCCACCATAAAACGTCGCTGAGTCGGGTTAGTAAGCGGCGGCCATTCACTTCTTAGACGACTCTTCAGACTACCTTCTTCCTCAAACCTCTTTACCCAACGGCTAACAGAATTTCTAAAAAAAAAACAAAATATGATTACACACTTGCAACTAGCAATTTATTTAATAATAAGAAAATCACACACCACAACTATCATCATAATAATTATAATTTTTAAAAATAACTTACACATTTAAAGCCAGTTTCAGTTGAAATTTGAGACATTTTATCTATAGCGTTAACCGCTAAGCCAGATAGACACATAATTATTAGTTTGAAATTAAATATCACTAACTTAATACTCCGTCGCGACATGACAGGCTTGTCACTAAGGCAAATGATCATTATATCGCACTCTTATTGAACAAACATAAATGTTCAAAAAGATGAGGGTGAATGTGAAGTGTTTATTTTTTTTCACATTCACCCTCATCTTTTGCGTTCGAACCCAAGTAACATTACACTTTTTGTGTTTTAATTATAAATGATACGTTAGACCAGAGATATGTTTTTCTAAATATTAGTTGGAACTTATTATTAACAAAAAAGATGAGGGTGAATGTAAAACAAAATAAACTTCTGGATTGAACAAAGTAGTTAGTTATGACGTTGTTAGTTGGTGAACTTTGTTACGAGCGTTTGTGTTATTATTACGATTAGCGTATTGTTTGATTGTCTTTATTCAAGATGCAAGCTAATATTAGTATTGATGACAGGGCAAATATTGTCACTTTGCGTAAAAATGGGCTCAATATTTCTCAAATTTCAACTGAAACTGGCTTTAAATGTGTAAGTTATTTTTAAAAATTATAATTATTATGATGATAGTTGTGGTGTGTGATTTTCTTATTATTAAATAAATTGCTAGTTGCAAGTGTGTAATCATATTTTGTTTTTTTTTTAGAAATTCTGTTAGCCTTTGGGTAAAGAGGTTTGAGGAAGAAGGTAGTCTGAAGAGTCGTCTAAGAAGTGAATGGCCGCCGCTTACTAACCCGACTCAGCGACGTTTTATGGTGGAAGAATATGAAACAAATGGTTTCATTCCAACTATAATGTTTGCAGAGCAATTGAATACTACATTACAGACTGTTCGCCATGCAGTCCATGCTGAAGGTTTACATCATCGGAAGCCAGCTAAAAACCATTTTTGACACAAAAACACAGGGAGGAAATACTACGATTTGCTCGAGATTATTTAGATTTTAACTGGGAGGTGACTGTATTTTCTGACGAGAAGACTTTCATAATACTTAATTTAATAAGTAGACCGGGTAACTAAATATTTAGTAATATTAACATAACCGTAAATAAAAATAAAAAAAATAAGAAATAAATTTTAAATTTAATGATCTTAAATTGGGGTTTAGTTTCAATATTCTTTTCGTCAAGAAAATGAACACTTAAGCTATAACCTCAATACATTCAATGTGACGTTACATAAAAAAAAACACGTTCATAAAGTCCAACTCATATATTAGTATTCAATGAACTCTGCTGAATACTGATACCTATAATAAGCGGGTATCAACAATTATATTTGTGTTATTAGAATATCCTTTCCGTGTTATGTTATTCTTGTTATGAATTGACTAAGTGGGTATACAACAAAAAATCTTATGAACGGTGATAAGAGAACTTTTTTTTGCCTAGATAGGAATGTGACGTCACAATTTTTATAAAAGTTTGTTAATTTTATAAATAAATAAAACGAATAAACATTTTTGTTATCATTCAGCATGATTTTTTTATTTACAACTTCCAACACCGAAAACATAAAATAAAAATCAATTAATGAGGTTAAATAATAATACAATAACTATCTAATATTTAACTTCTTATAAAAAATAAATAATAAGCATGCCTACATTATAAATAAACATAAATACCTAACGACTTTCTGCTTAAAATACAAATATTATTAAGGTTTCAAAAAAAACAAAAAACAGCCACACATTGTAATAACATGGATTCGAACTTGGACTTCATTGATCGTGGACCCATGCTCAGCCCAAACAGCTACCAACCCATGTTAATACTACGCGAATTTTAACGATGCAATGGTAAGAACAGGTCATCACTATGATGTGTATTCTAAATGCAACAGAAATATAATGCTATTTCGCGTAGTGTGACGACAGTTCATTAGTGTGTGTTATGTGTGGAATGTTGAGACATCACTCATACACGCACAGGCACACACACTGCTGTATCGCGCTCGCACAGTTCATAGCAATGTAATCTTTAGCATGGTAGTGCACTTTTGAGCGTTTACTGTACTTTGAGTAAAGAGGCTTACATTAGTTTAAAAAAAATATTAATTAAAATTGTCAGTTACAACCGGTTTCTATAAAAACAATATCGATAGTGGAAATATGAAATAATGTAAGGGACATTTTGTCGAAAATGAGTTACATGTATCGTTGGATTTTGCTCTATCGATTGGTATATTTAAAATCTCGATATCTCGAAAAAAAATATGTGATGTAAGGGACATTTTTTTAAGACATTTTGCATATTTCCACTATCGCTATGGCTTCGCGTGGCTACGCTACGGTATCATCATGTGGGGACACAGCGTAGATGCGAAAGACTTATTCATATCACAAAAGAAATGCATGCGAATATTATTTCATATAAAACATAGAGATAGCTGCAAACCCCATTTTATAAAAGAAAAAATGTTAACTCTGCCCGAGCGCAACACGTTTTTTTCTTTTGTTTGAATCCATTTTCATTATTAAATAGAGAAGTTGACATAGCACGGTGTCTCTTTCGAACAGTCCCGCAGCTCTGGCAGGCATCGGCCCATGCGGACCCCTACTCGGTTGCTGACATCTCTTAGAGGCGCGCGTGGAACACGAACGCGCCGTCGACACGGCCTGTCCTCATAAGACGGCCGGACGGCGAGCTAGCCCATAACTCGCCGTCCACAGGCCCGCGCCTACGGTGGCCGGGAGCCACCACGTGACCCCCGACGCCCAATCAACTACCACCTTCACGCTTAAAAAGCTTCGTGAGACACACGATTTCCTCAAACGACAGTGCGTCAGATGAAAGATGCGAATTGTGGAGGAACAGACTTCCGATCACTCCTCACTTCATTAATCCAGCAGAACATCTTCCTCCTGGACAGGAACTGCAGTGGCCAATCTGGAAATCTCCTAACAGGAGGCTTTTAGGTGTAGTAAATTATAAAACAGATATTTTCATTATCTCTTTCTATCTCCATCATACTTATGAGCCCCGGGTTCATTAAAACAAATATGGAAAGTTTTCAAAAAACTCCTAATACTCTTGTTTGCTTACTACCAAACAAAGTTAGATACCCGAGCCACGCGAACCACGGCAGTTCTTTTTATTTCGTCCATTATCCTCACTTGTCCATTTTACATTCCGAAAGCCAATTTCTCATTCCGAGCGTAATCTAAGCAGTTATTTGGCCAGTTTCCATCCCCTAACTCATGATCAGACAAGTTAGCTACAGGCTGCGACTAAATCTCGGGACGGCGGTAAACTCGTTGCCCACCTGCAAGCATTACCGAGTACCGACTCAATCCGATTCCACATCGCTACCATTGCGAGCGAAAAAACCGCCCGCATACCGGCCATGAATATTCATTAACCGATGTCCCGCGCCCCGCGCCCCGCCGCGCCGTCGCGCCGGCGTCCACTGCCTACGTGAACACACAGACCCGAGCGTCCTTCGTCTGACTTTTATTAATTTGTTTGTTGAACGAGTTTTGATGTCGATATTTATGTGCGAGACCAATATAATAATTTGACCACACGCTGTGTGTGAACACCAAATATTTATATAGTGGTTTCATTTGTGGGGATACCGTTACAATAAAAATCATTCATGACGATAACTACTAACATTATTAGTATTATTCAAAAGATAAACATTGATAGTAATCTTACATTATGTTGGTATTACTTCTTAGTTTTTCTTCTCAAACTATATACTGTAAAGTTGGAGCGAGCAAGTAGCGTCACAAAAGGCTTCTCTTTTTGAAAACTCGACTAAGTTTGAGAGGTGTCTTGAAAGGGTCGCAGGTCAGCGTGATAGCGCGGGCTGCATCGCACGCGCCGCGCGGGGAAACGAGCTAGCGTGTATCTTTATTCACAGAGAATTGCGTTTTATATCGGTTATTGCAGCAACGAGAAGCAACAGTGTTGTGAAGAAAGCTACAGAGTACGAGGTACAAGTCAGATCAGGTTCACCTGAACACCTGGTTACCAGGTGTAGTGTAACACAACAAAATGTTGTTGTTTAAATAAAAAAATAACACATTTAAATGTTTTGTAATGTTGTAGTTTCTATTTACGATAATTTAAAATTAATCTTTTCAAGTCATTTGAACGAAACATTTGTTCCGCATTGAGATAAATGATCAAAGGACGTCTCCATCTCTGTTACAACTGTGTTTAGACATAAAGCTTTTAAATGTGGATGTGTGAGTAAGTGGACTCGGCAATGATTAATTAGTAGGTAATGGTTATTGCTTGTATCCATATAAAATAACATCCATTTAGACCCCGCCAGTGTTGCGGGAGAACGGGTCCAATCAGGGCGCAGCAGGCAGCGCGCGGGGCTATAATGAGGCGCTGCGCAATCAGACCATTATCGGACTTGAGCATATTCCGAGCTGCTGGCAAACTTGCAGCCAACGATCCGTCACTGGTAGTACTCTCCTATACCACGAAATAGGGAAGGATAGAAGGTCTATTGGAAATCTATTTAACATTAAGGCCTGCTATATTGCCAGTGGCATCTACTGAAATACCAGCAGGTAACAAAAACAATGAGTACAAACTCATTGTCTACGGGAGAACCAAGTCTATGGTCTGTTCTCTTGCGTGGTCCCGCTCCACCAGTATGCTCAACACTGCAGCAGCTGAATTAAAAACAAAATCAGGTTAGTATTGGTCGCCCTTTGATGGTTCTCATGTCTGGAACTAGCCAAGTATACAATTGGTCCATTCCTTTATACCATAGGTTACCTAATCTTCGCGACGCAAATGATATGGTACTTCTGCGAGTGGTTGTGTTTAGAAATATCGGCGCATTAGTAGCGTGGCGTGGCACGGCGCAGGTAGAACGAAACATTCGGACATTATCCGTGTGACGAGCGAGTTTAGTTGTTGCTGCAACAAGTGATCGTGTTGCGGGTTGCGCATGTTGCGACTGCAGTCCCTAACTATCCCTAGTTAAACAACGTAGTTTGGGTATCTCGGGTAGGTTGGTTTTGAATACGGTTGAGTTATGTGTGGTTCACGTAATGTATTCGTAGTGAGTACATTGTTGGATTTCTATATGAGAGGTTTTTAAAACGTGTTTTAATTATCGTTGTTGAAATGTTCGCTCTCTTTGTAACCGGTAGTCTCTGGCTGTTGAAAATCTTGTTTTTCTAGAAAAATATAAATATATTTACAAATTCACAATTCCAGGAACATTTCCTGAACATTTCAGTAGTGCAGCTGCGTCAGTTACTGGTGTTCGCGCTTCGTACAAATTACTTACGCCCGCGTCGTCGCTTCGACACCTTCACGTAGCCGGCGCGCGGCGGATAGCTGTATCTGTGCAAACTGAATTGCAACTCTCAACACAACACTCACTGCATATTTTTGTCTCACAGACAGTTTATTTAACAAAACGAGGAACTGGCTTGTGGAGGTCAGATGGGGAGTCGCTCCATACAAAACACTGAACCTGAAGCTGAACACAGTTGTGAACAGTCTAGGTCGATAATGAGTTTAATAAACTCAGTTGTTGCTAGAGCGAGCTGCATCTTGCGCACCTACCCACAAATTACTAATATGCAGATGAATCACTTCGCCAACTGATTCTGGACCTTAATAACTTTTGGTGCTTTGTTAGCGACTGCGACCGATCGCTCTTGCCACGTCTGGATGTGTTCGCATGGTCCTTCAGGACCAAATAAGTTCTTATTGATTTGTCCAGAAACGTGCAGTAAATGTACCTGAGCATAGTTATTAGAATAACAGCCTTTTATACTCATATCGAACAACCCGTTTGGGATGGATATCCCATCCCTGACGGGTTGTTTCAATAACCATATCGATGGTTTCTGCCGCGGCCTGAAGTGCTCTTATTAAATGAATAATTGATTAAATTCCGACGCTGGCTTGATATAATTGATGGGTCACTGTACTGTGTGTGAGAGCAGATGAAGTTACGTGACGTCTATTAGCGGCAGTTAGCCGAATTAATTAGCGATAATAAGCGCCGGTCTCACTGACACCCTAACTAATGTAGTTAGTTACACCGTTCTCTCGACCGATGGCTGCGCTGAGGGTACAGATAGCTGACAGCACCACACAGTCTTGATAGTTACAACAACTCGCAAGTACCGGGAACTTGCTTTGTTACCACAATGTTCATAATTATGATCATGTCGGAGTTGAGCGACAGGTACCTAGTGTCTACCTAACTGTCAGGCAGATATACGAGTGATTTACAATTAAAGAATCTCCACACATATAGGCATCGACTCGACTTGAGCCGATCACGTATCACCAATTAACTAAATTTGCCGCATTAATGACGTCATTTTCCTTTTACTGTGTGGACGTACAGCTTTCCTTGAGCTACTCATACCGATTCTCTACTCACTCCCCTAGACACAAACTCGTCAACTTCAGCGTAACGTGTTAATAAGTATGTAACAATGTATATTGTAGGTATGTACATTGTACATGTGTCAGAGGTCAATACGATAAATGTTGAGAAGTGCGCTGAGCGGCTAGCGAAGCCGCCGCGAGCCCAGTGTAACTTATGTACGTCTGTACGTGCTCTCTAATGCCAACCACTTACATGGAGATGTTACAGAAATGCTGTAATCCGCTGCGCCGCGTCCGGTCGCAGACGTTCAGCAAACAAAGTACGGAAACTCATTTAAAAGTCAAAACAGGCTTTTAAATCGGAATTGAAAGGTTTTTACTGAAATATATGTAATTGAATAATTAAAACATTGCGATTGTTGTCGACAGTTATTTATTTCAAAAAGTACCTACCCGGGACTCTAACCCGCAACAATTGTCAGTCTGGTCTGGTAGTGCCCCCGAACGAATACATGCATTATTATCGATACAATATTGAATCAAAGTTTGCAGAAATGAAAAATATTTATAAATCTTTGGCAAAATATCTTTAATACCTACATAATTATACAGTTCAGTTTGTGGTACAACTTTAAAAGATTTTTAAAAGTACTAGTCATTCTTACAAAGTATAAAGTTGATATGGTCAATGCGGAAAACCTTCAAAAGGAAGCAAAGATATGAGTAGACCTTAGAGTCAATGTTTGTTAGTTAACTGAAGATACGTAACAACTTACACGAATACTGTGTACCTACCAACTAAACAGGTGGTTCTATTTCTTTTGTCCTGTAACCCGCCGCCGGCTGGTCGGCACAGATTCTCTTTGAAAGCGATACAACTGTGTGGTGCGACAGTATCGATAGCGAACTCCTGCTACCACTAACTGTGACAACTTGCACGAGTGGACCACTAGTTCGCCGCTAAGCTGTAGTCATCGGTGAACACTACTAGCTACTACGAATAGACTTTGGGTTTGTATAGATGAACATTAGGTACTTTAAGGGTTCCTGATTTTACTTCGGAATCGTAAACAGACCTCTTCTGACAGACT
This sequence comes from Noctua janthina, assembly GCA_963576755.1. Taxonomy (NCBI): domain Eukaryota; kingdom Metazoa; phylum Arthropoda; class Insecta; order Lepidoptera; family Noctuidae; genus Noctua; species Noctua janthina. The sequence goes on along the minus strand of OY755055.1, from coordinate 428,282 downwards.
GGATGATGAGGTCGTGAGTATCTCTCGCTTGCGTTAGATATTGTTCGTTTGTATGATTTTGTTTTGTTACGTAATCAGCTTTGGGTGCACTCTCAGGCGCGGCCGACGACTCCGTACAATGTACAGTGTTGTCTAAACATCTCGTGTGCTTGTATGTGCACAGATTAGGAGAATCTTTGGTGTTATTTTTAAGCTACACGCTTGAATTTAGAGTGAGCCATTTGTTTAGTACAAGTGTTGGTGCTCGTGTGTTGTGTGCACGACTCTGTGCGCAGTCCACTACTTGCGAGCAGTTATTGTAGAACGAAACGTTTAAAGGCCAATTAATTAGTTTTGATTTTGTTACAAAGCATCTGTCATTGCAAAACGCTTGGTTCTCATGAAAGCATCCAATATTCATGACTTGCTACAGAGCACAGTGTGCCACGATCGATCACCTCCGTCTATAACAAAGTACGTAATCTCAATACAGAGCGCTCCCGGAAGCGAGCCTCAGTTCCGGCGCGGCTGAGCTGTTGCGTCACTTCCGGTGACAGTCACCATTAACTAGCAGCTTGCAGCTTTCATTATAAATGTACAGAATATGCTGTTACTTTGAGCATGTACGGTGTCGGACATACCGATGTTTGGCTACAAAATATTATATGTACAACGCAAATATTTCGTTTTAACCGGTAGATGGCTCTCTCTTAATTTTTTATTCTTTGTTAAAAAAGGGGGTTTTAATCCATACGGACATGCCAACCCATCGTACCTTAATAACTATTTACATACGTACTATTTACGACGTAGCGTTACTACATCGTAGAATCACTAATTCGTAGCAATAGTTAGACGTAGCATTTCTAAGACGTAGCACGCAATCGTGTAATGGGCAACGAACGACTGCACGGATGCTACGACGTAGCCGCAATGTTAGCTACGAAAGTGCTACGAGTCATTATTCTATTGGTCCACGATTGCACGTCTATTGTGGCCGCCTGTTGATCGGCTGCTGTAATACTGAACTTGTTGTAATACCTTGTGCTATTTACATGCACTAGTATAGTAAATAACAGTACAACACAGATTCATCTCTATTCTACGGCAGTATTAACAATATTTTTCATGCGTAGACTAATGAGCAAATAAAATACGTAAATAATGAATATATACATAGGTAGGTAATAAGTATAAATCACTTGTGCGGTATTATTCCTCAATTGTATAGCGAGCGGCGCGGATCACGCGGATATATGCGGATATACGGTGGAGACCTTTACCTACTGACATGTATCGTGCGCTGCTACCCTGCCGCACCACGCCGCAGCCGCCATCAACTCATATGGATATAAAATTCCGAGTACCTACACATCCTTCACTAGTAAAATATACATAAAATGGCATGGCTTACCGATAGTGATCTCGTAGCGAACCGAGCGGATCCCATCAATAAACTTATATGATAGTTGTGTTACTACCGGGAGCGGGCCGGGCCGGGCCGGCCGGGTTACGGCAATATCGGGCGGCGACCGCACGGTGGTGGATCATTCAAATTCTATGCATTTAGAAACAGCGGCGTCCCGTGCGGACCTCCGGCACCTTGGACCCGCAGAGCTCCGCAACATACATTATTGAGACGTCAACCCTCTCCGTCGGTCAGCTCCTACTATTACATCACACTGTCCCATGTCGTTGAGCCCACCGAACACTCATCGAATGAAGCTTCGCTCTACTGTCCGCACAGATCATTCGGACGGTACAGTTTCTAATTATCGCACATCTGGCGAGTTTGTCACCGACCTCAGATCGATCGTTTCATGAAAGATTTTGTAAAATTCTTCAACTAAATAGAGTAAAATAAGGTTATCGTCCCTCGATTAACTTATCTTAAGTAAAGATATTAGTTCTTTGAGTGGTTAAAGATAATAGTGAGTATTTGGTATTGTAAGCGGTTTACTTTGTGTTACTTTTGCGACACGTTCTCAGTTAGCCCGTAGACATCGCGGCGGATACCAACCTGACCTCATTACTCGCTTGTTGATCATGTTTGTGTAGGTTGAGAACCGGATTGTCTTCTATATAAAATATATAGCTGCCGCACAAACCCGGGGCGAAATGCTAGTGTAAATATAAAGGAAGGTAGCAAAATGGTAATCCCCGTATTCTTGAAAAGCCTTATAAGAGAAAACCAATCTCAAAGCAAGGTGCGGCGCGACGCGGCACGACGTGGCGCGGGGCGGCATGACGCGGCGCGGGGCGGCGCGGGGCGGGGCGGGGCCGTGCGGGGCGGTGCGGGGCGTGGGACGCAGACACATTAAAACGTTGCAGGCAAAGAGATTTAAAAGACCTGCAGAGCGGACATTAGGAATATTTTCGCAAATATTTGAATGTCTTTGGTTGCAGGTGAAATCCCATCGTGGAGATACTACACTTGAATTTAAAAATAAATAATGCACATTTTCATCGTCCTTTCGTTTAACTACTATGAGTCTCAGTGATGTACTACGTGTTGCAGTCATTGGACACTGGATTGAATTGCTGATTAAATATAATGATTTGAATGTTAGCGTAGCGGACTATTGTCGTGTTTGCAAAAAGCGCAGGCAGCAACGCTAGCACAGCGCGGTGAGTGCGCGTTTGTCAACAACAGTCGCACGATCTAAACGAAGCGCTTGTAATGCAAACATTAGCGCGTTTACCTCCGCGTAGCAACGTAATGTGCTGCCAGCAAGTGTTGTTGACTTAGCTATCAGCAATGGGTACCTCCAACATCAGCTATATATAATACTAAATCAGGATTAAGTGTCCCAGAATACCTTGAAGATCTAGATGCAGATATATTAAGTTGCTATTAATACTGTATAATGATTCTCACATTATTTCGTCTGCTTTTGATGGCGAACATAACTCATCTTATGTCTTAGTCCAACCTCAGTGTGCGTGAAAAAACATTAGTTTAAAGGAGTCTGCCCACTACACCGCGTGACCATGCTATGAACGTTTCAGGTACGGAAAGAACATGACACTACTCTATGCCCACTAGAACGTACCAACGGTCACGATACACAGTTATAACTTTATATTCTTTATATTGAAAAGTATGACACTTTGCCCACTAGACCGTTCCGTCACAGACCAATACCGTAACGTGCCATGTACGGAGCGTCAATAATTATTGGCGGCGAGAATATTTTGCCAGTGCCGATACGCTCCGTGCATAGCACACGACAGCGTTGACCGCTGACGGAACGTTCTAGTGGGCATAGTCTCATACTTTTCAACGCAAAGAATATTTTTTGCCTGATACGTTCATAGCACGGTCATGATATGGTACGGTGTAGCGGGCAGTCTGCCCAATCACATTGGTTGAAATCTGCATCACGTCAGTTGTCTCTCCTGTGATAGGCCGAATATTACACATCCTCTCCGCGCCGCTAATCTCGGCTTTGGTGGAGTCCGGGCCTTAGATCTTGATTCGTTTTCAATGAAGTGGTAAAGGATAAAGGCATCAAAGGAGAAATTAAGACAGTGCAGTTAGAGAGTGCTCCAAGCGGCCGCGCCATGCTAGGGCGACCAGCCGGCTGCTAACACTTCCTTTATGAACGTTAACAGGCAAACGAAGTTGGGTCCGCCTGCTTAAGAGTTTAATGGCCACCGTGTCGAGCTAATTTGAAAAGTTAAGAATCATTTAGAACAATAGTCTCCGTCATCCCGTCAGGGCCGGCTTAACGGCCCAACTTGCATTTCTCCGTCCATTCTGTTATGTGCATTGGTTATTAACGCGCACCTATTGACGTGGCGTGACGCCGGCCGGCACCGGATCGGCTGCGCACCGGCTGCGCACCGGCTGCACCGGGCCGGATGTCGCCAGACGATAGCCGCTCGAAACGTTACGTACGTTGCACAAGTTGCAGCACGGACGCGGCGCTCCACGATCCGTTCCACTGTGCATTTTGTTCAGATGTAGAACAATTTTGGTGTATTGGCAGGAGATTGCTCGCTCGCTTGCTCGACGAAGCGTTCTCAAATAACCAGTTATTTTATTGTCGTAACCGGAATACAATCAGTTGTGCGACAGACTGAACTAAAGTTATTTTAGCAGTGGACGGTTAGTGCGCCGCGTCGTACCATTGTATTTAAATGTTTCTGGGAACGGATTTATAGTAAAGGTTGGATGTAGTTTGTCGTTGGGCTGACAGGGTGGGGAATACGGTACAGGTGAGCGGGGGGGTGTAGTATTGCGAGCCGACGTTGATTCACGTCCCGCGGCGGTGCGGTGCTGCGGAATACTCTAACGAATAACTTATTAAGCTGTTCTCCATGATGCCTGCACTTTATGATGCCAACTATGTTGCGTTCGTGAGTTAGTAGATACGTCGCCTTCCGGACTGATGCACCGATACTACTCATTATTTACAAACAGCTACTAGAAGTAACGCCGGAGACGGTTTTTTATCTTAAATTAAACCTGTTCCATCTGAACGTGAACAAAGCCCAGTACACACTGGAGCGAACTATGACGCACTTGAGGTAACATCTCCTCGACTCTGTACCAGCGCTGAGTGCTAAATGTTCACACCCGCGGACGGAGCGCACTCAAGGCGAGTGGCTGACTCGACTCACTCAACTGGCTCGAGCACTGAAGCGAGCACTCACGCGGTAACCGAGCACCGCTGACAGAACGCGCCGCAACGCTCTCTTCTTATGTATGTGTATGTATTATAATCATGTGGCACTTTTAGCAAAAGTTTGTAAACTTGAGTTATTATTACGGTACACTGTGCACTGGCGGGGGTTTAAATAATGACGTTGAGTCAACACAACTTGAATAGATTCAACTTTATCAAATAGCTTACCGACATCATTTTACGTTAGTTATATCTAAAATGTTATTTATAATAATGCCCCTAATAGTCAGAAACGAGTACGCTCTTTTAAAAAACCGGCCAAGTGTGTGTCGGGCCAAACACAATGTAGATTTCCGTAATTGCACATCAAAATATGCGGAATTGCCTCCGAACGATGATATTTATTGTAATAATAAAAACAAACTTACATTTGCAGTAGAAAAATATGTTATCCAAGTACGTTTTTTTTGTTGGTCGACTATTACTCGTAAACTTGTAAAAGTACTAAGCAGTGATAGTTTTCCTTTTAATTTCGTTATACCACATTATTTTTAGTATATGCGAAACCTGAATATAGTTTGTTCAGAATAAGTTATTGAATCGAGACCAATAATTTTTAAACCATGTTATATTTTGTCCCAAAAATATTTAAAAAAGTTTCAAGTTGGACACCGAGCGTACATTAAGTACCTAACGCAAACATTTAGGTACCTACCGCCAAATTATTATTATCAATGAGCTCAAGACGACGCTGGAGGCGTGCGCGGGCGCGCTGAGTGGTGACCACGTTTTTGTGCGAACAACCAGGTAACAGAACAAGCTTATAACTTTGTGATTTTTCAAGATACAGTTTTCAAATTTTGTACATAGTTTCTTCACATGAAAATACTAGACACGTGTTTAAGGTTTTGCATGTACTAAAACTAATGTTGTATACCACCGTAAAATGTTTCACACACTCAAACACAATCGTTTAGCTGGTAGATGGGAGGGGGACACTGAGCTAAGCTGCGGACAGACAACCGGACATGGCGAAACTATAAGGGTTCCTTTTCTTGTTTACTACGGAACCCTAAAAATGCGCCCCTAGACGCTCGTTTCGTGCCAGCAGCCTAAGATTATATTGAGATAAAAGGAAACATCCACATACATAGCACTGATCTGTGGTGGGGACAGTGAACCGGCGCAATATTGACGTAGACCTAAACATCTTACAACATGTTCACAATCCCATAACAACGGCTTCTGGCTGCGGGGACCAACCACTGCGCAGTGGTACGATCGACTCAATAATCTTATGCATGGCTTGCAGGGCTACCATCCCATACATATACAACAGGGATGTTATGGAGCTCCGTAACCGTAACCGAAACTATCGGATATCCGAAATAAAAATATATCCGTAACCGTATCCGTTTCATAAGTTTCGGATAGTTTTGTATAAGGGCGGAGTCTAAATAAAACGACATGTTTCGACAGGTTTATGTTTCATCGCTCGCGCGCCACGTGAATCTTGCAGTTTGTTTGTTATTTCTTGTCATAACATGACCTCTTACATAACTGGTTAGTTTTTACTTCAATCTAATATCCGTAAACGAAACTATCCGAAACTAACAAATAATCCGAAATAATTACATATCCGTAACCGTATCTGAAACCGATATAATTTTATTCCCATATCCATATCCGTATCCAGATCCGAAATATCATATCCATAACATCTCTGATATACAAATTTACGTCTGCCAGATGAATATTATTATTAATTTTTTTTATTTATTCAATAATCGGATAACAGAAATCCTATACGGATGTGCCTTTCTGATTATTTGGTGGAGTCCCAGATTTATAATTATGTTTTCAAAAGACTAGGAGAAGATTGGCAAAAGGAGAACATAGCGGCGCACGCGTCGGAGGCTTATGAGAGAACATAGCGGCGCACGCGTCGGAGACTCATGAGAGAATATAGCGGCGCACGCGTCGGAGGCTCATGAGAGAACATAGCGGCGCACGCGTCGGAGGCTCATGAGAGAACATAGCGGCGCACGCGTCGGAGGCTCATGAGAGAACATAGCGGCGCACGCGTCGGAGGCTCATAAAAGAGATGAGAAGGCTTGTGGATTAATTAATGATCAAGATTGGTTGTAACAAATAAGAATATATGAAGTTGATTGAGTGCGTGAAGTCTCAATACCCTTTTGAAAGTCTTTAGATTCACAGACTAAGCTAATAGAATTTTCACTTGAAATATTATGTAGTTTGATGACAATCATTTAAGAATTTCAGTCATAGAGCAGTTTCTTTTTGTTTTTTTTTGCAACCAATACGTAACAATAGTCAGACATCTCCTATATCCTTTGTGGTGGCAACCTTGATTGCATGCGGGACTCTATCGGGAGCAGTTCGTACACCGACCACGATGACGTCAACGCCAGCTAATCCGCACACCAACCAATTCGAGCCGAACCCAATATAATCCACAAATGGCCTCTCACCTGTCATGTGCCAATTTACAACACTGGCCACAAGTATTGACGGAGAGGCGACGAGCGAGGGGATACTATCGTGATGGCGAGAAGTCAGAACTAAGGGTTTTGGTACTGAGGGTTCAAGTGGACGGGTAAGCGACGTTGCGGCCGGTGAGACACCTCGGAGACTGATACTTGTAACGTACAGGTATATGATACCTTTTCTATGAAGGCACCTTTAGTAATCATTCACAAATGAAATAATTTGCCAAGTAAACCGTGATTACGATAGGTGTTTTCTTACAAAAGATACCTTAGCTATACAAGTACAGGCCCATTGTGAGCCGTTGAGCCAATTACTTTTAATTCCTAACACGCGGTGTTTTCAATTATCCCGCAAAAGGGAATATTTACCTGTACCGGTATGAACCGGTATGGAACTGCCTATAATTACTTTACCGAACCGACATCAAACATTCATTCCATTCGATTTATTACAGATCCAAAAGTTCTTAGACAAGTATATTTTGCTCTTTGTCAGTCAATTCTGACCTACTGTATTTCTTCATGGGGTGGCACGAGTAAAACTCTGTTATTGCCCATTGAAAGAGCTCAAAGAGCTATCCTCAAGGTGGCTACTTGCCGCCCTTTCCTTTTCTCTACCAACCTCCTGTATAAATCTTGTGAAGTACTAACAGTTCGACAGTTATTTATTATGAGCACTGTACTTAAACAACACGCAGCACTTCCATACAGCACTGAATTTACTAAAAAAAGACGGAAAGATATCGCTGTCCCCGGGCAATAAAGCGGTAATATCAAAAATCGATTTTTACAGGAGAAATAAAAGAAGCTAATTTGTTTATAGTGCAGCGTACAGTGATCCAAAACAGGCGTTTAAAATGTCAAATGAAAGCTATTTTTTTACCAATTTAACCTTTTAAAAATAATTGTAATGGTATTAATATTTAATGAAATAATTGAAAAAATGTATAATACAAATTATAGACGATATTGTTTCAATTGCAAAATCATTTATGACTTTATAAACACAGCGTCCACTGAGATTCAGGACTGTAAGAATATAATACGACGTATTTTCCGCTTTAGATCTCGAGCGTACTAGCCGATTACCACCTTCTTCAGGGAAATTTTATAGCCAAAGCTTAGCTGTATCATCCACTAATCGCTATTTTAGAATCCTATCAATGAATCATATTTTTATGTAACCATTGTAACAGACCTACTTTGTAATGTGATTTATTTTTATTTTTAACCGTTTTAGACAGCATTTTATGAAATTAATCATTTTTTTAGTGTTACTACTACCTAATTTTTAAATGATAATGACTTTGTTTAAAAAAAAACCTTTCATATCACATATTTTTTTATTAAATATTAAACTGGAAAAAAAACACAAAGACTCTCAAAAAAGAAAAAATACTATGCTATCTTAATTTGAATAAAATCACAATTTTTTTATTAAACTTTGGAAACAAACACAAAAACACTTAAAAAAGAAAAAAATACTATTCTACCTTAATTTGAATAAAATTACATAATTTTAATTAGCTGTGGTCAAAGTGGTCAAATACTTTGGAATCAAAAATATAATAGTCAGTCTTAAAAGGAAAAAAAAAATTATGCTACTTTAATTTGAATCTTCACTTTCAATATCGATTTCTTCTTCAGAATTCCCAACACAATGCAAATTGTTATAAAATGTATGATAATGTTTCGGGATTGCTTCAGTTTTGCAGAGACTCATCAAATCATCGTAAAGTGGTTTTGGTAAGGCGATTGGCTCTCTGTACAGATTTCTCAGTTCATCTCCTGAAACATTAGTCACTGGCGTCTTTTTTGGTCTTCCTCTTGAAGATCTGGTGTTTGATGCAGTATTTAAAGAAATATATTCATCATCAAAGTTATGCTTTATATAAATAACATCTGGATGCGCTCGAGTAATCTTGATTTCGTGAATCTTTGTCCACATAACTTTTTCATTAGTTTGGTCTGCCCGCAACCAGTGTCTTTTGTCCATTATCTCCTTTAAATCGAAGAAATTATGTTGTTCCATTTCCTTAAGATGAAATTTTTCACCATTGATCTTGGCATTCATGATTATGCCATACATTTGATCAGGAGTATAAATCGTGTGGTTCTTTTTGGCGCGTTCGATAAGAGAATGCATCGAATCTCCTTCAGACTGGCTATGGCCAGTTTCAAAGTACCTATGTATTATGTTAACTCCATACTTTTTGGACAAATATAAATAAAGAGCAAAGATAATCCTATTTTTATTCTGCCCAGCACAACCATCAGAATAAAATATAAAATTCTTGATACCACGTTGGACCTCAGTTTCAATAAAATTTAGGACGCAACTGCCGATTTCATTAGCACCCCTTTTGGCCACTTGATAGTGCCAAAGATAGCAGTAACCTCGTCCACTTAATGAGTTGTAAATCGTAAAGTTATATATAGGATATTTTCGCTTGTAATGAAAGATTCCTACCTCTGATTGAGGAATCGTCAGGACTTTTTCCAGATCATAAATAGCGACGACAGTAGTTGCAGAATCGACTTCTATTTTATCTTTAGTTTTGAGTTCACGAACACATTCCTTGTTTCTAATGTGCTTTGTGTAAACTTCTTGGAGTTGGTCTTTTCTTTCACCATCAGCTTGACGATACAATGTACATTGGCCGCACATATCTTTTTTAGGTTTGTGAAAAGAATAATTAAATTTTGTATTAAACACAGTTTCATATTGCCGTTTTGTGGCCATCTTTACATCATTTGGATAATTTGCACTCTTAAACCATTCATCAGAATACAGCCTGTACATTTTGGAAATGTTCAGTGTTTCTTCTAAGTACAACTTCTTAGTATCTCTTCGGACATAATGTGATTCTTTACATGGAAATTGTTTAATATGTGCAATAACACTTTGCTCCGTTGAAACACTCATTTTCCGTGGTCTATTTTCATGCTGACCCCTGTTATCTTTGACTTCTTCAGATTTCCCTTTCTCTATTGCTGTGTAAACTGTTTTTTTCGCTAATGCTAAGTGTATTCAAAAAAAAAATTTTGCAAACGTCAATTGATTCTGTTCCATTTATCTTGAAAAAATAGCTAATAGTTTGTGTCCTGTTTTTTGTTCTAACTAGTTGCATTTTTTTAATATCTTTAGTATTCACATGTCGTAAGATATAGTGCCACTGATCCTCGTGATCACTAAGTTTCCAAAATTCGTCGAATATAGCCTGCCGAGAGACTTGAGGAATCTGTTCACCGCATTTTTTATTACATTTACAGGCGTCCTTCATTGTTTTAGAATCAAACTTTTTTTTCGTATTACTACCAGTATAGGCTTGGCCTGAATTTTTTTGTTTTTTATTCTTAACTTTTTCCCAATTTTCTTCGTGTCGCCTTTTTTTTCTAGTTAGTTCTTTGGTAGTTGATGGTACATCAGATACAAATGGAACACTTTCTGTCGTTGTAGTTTGGTTGCAATCATTAGATTCGACGTTAACATTTTCTATCGTTGTAGATTGGTTTTCAACTAAGAAATCTGCATCCAAGTTTATAGTATTATTGTAACCATTAGATTCAACGGCAGTTTTTTCACATTGTAAAATCAAAATATTTGAATTGTCATCATTATCGACCGGTATGGTGTATAAAATATTTTGGTCTATTGTGAAATCTTGGCTTACGGTTTCCAGTGTTGTGTATTGTATATTTTCTTCTTGGGGTGTAGTTTCGCACATTTCTGCTACTTGTAGTACCGATGTTGCTTGTGGCATCGTTGTGTCACTTAGTGTTGTAAGGTCTGTCGATTCACACACATTATAATATTCTATAGACCGAGTGTCACGATTCTCTTTAAATCTGCGCTTCCGGTGACGAGGTGTGCCAAATACTAAAGTTGGAGAAGCTACAAAGTCGACATTATCGAATATAGCAGACTCGTATGAAATAGTAGAAGGGGATTGCAATAAATGTGATTGTAAATCGAAATTGGGAGAAAGACATTGTAAAGTTGGGCTATGAGTTCCAGTGAGGTTTACGTCTTCCACACTCTTCGAAACGGTGACTTCTTTTGTTTTTTCATAATCACCGTTACAGGGAAGATTTATGGCATCTAAAACAAAACAAAAGGGTACTTAACTATTAAAATATCAAAACTGTCGTAAAACAACATAAATTAGTGACAACATTTTTAATATTAATTTTATAAGCTTATATACTATAATTTTGTTCGACTTATGTGCATTTTTCCATCAAAATTACATTATTTATTTACTTATGTAACCGCCAAAGAGACCACATTGCCATTGTACACTCAAAATACTATGAAACAACATTACACCCACACTCATACATACACCCACACACACACACACATACATACACACACCTACACACACACACTATACTCATCATTTTAGTGTAATATATTTATATTGGTATTAAAATGTAGGTTTTTCTCAAATTAAGTAGGTAATTATGTTAGTACGTAATGATAGATACATTAGTGGCTTAAAAGAGGTAAATATATTCAACTAAGAGAAACACGACGATAGGTAGATGTAGGACATACATACACCTACACACACACATACACACACACACATACATACATACACATACACACACACACACACACACTCTACACTCATCATTTTAGTTTAATGTAATTATATAGGTATATAATATAGGTTTTTTCATATTAAGTAGGTAGGTAATGATAGATATATTAGTGCTTTAAAAGAGGTAAATATATTCAAATAATAGAAACAAGACGGTAGGTATTACAAGAATAATTGTAATCAATATCATACCTAATTATCTTACTGATTAATCACTTACCGTCAACCATGGATAACATTCTTCTTGCTCGAGATTTTGCTGGTAATTGTCTTGCCATTTTAAAAAAAAAACACAATTTATAGATCTAAGAATTATTAAGTTTAGTATGGTACTCGTAATATTCAAAACCACTTAATCGCATTTAAAGAACATTATTAGCGCAAGACGTCACACGCTTCACTGACACCGTCCGCCGAATTGAGTTATTATTTGTATCAATTGTTTACCTAAGCATGATGCTAGAAAGCATACGGTAATCATTTATGCGTAGGAGTGAAAGGGATGGCGTTCAGCGTAACACGACAGTACGGCGCCGGGGTTGCAATAAATTTCCGGGAAGAAAGGCGTAATAGCTTGTACAGAATAAAATCTATTGTGATTACTTCGTATTAAATGTTTACAGTTTATAGATACAATACGTTTATTTCCAAAAACGCGGTTAAATTTATTACTGTTACTCTTTGTTTAGAAATGTAGTGTAAAGATGTTCACCGGTTTTTTGTGGTATGTTTCATAGAGTATTGCAATAATACATTTTTAGTCGAAAGAGAATTTTCCATGTAATAAAGCTGTTATTGTCTTTTATTCTAAAGAAATATTAATTGAAAAAATTGAAAAAAATAAGAGTGATACACTGGTACTCAGAGAAGCCAAAAATCAAATAACATTAAAAAGGTCGTAACCGGCGTTTACCGCTATATTGACCGGGGCCAGCGATATAGTTTGCCCTCAAAAAAGTACAAAACATGCTTTCACAGCGAAGTTTCATATGTACCTCGGACCGCTGCTATATAACAGGCTAAATGAAAAAATAAACATCTACTGTTTAAATATCAGTAACTGCAAGAAAACCCTCAAGGAGGCTCTTCAAACTATGTCCTATGAAGATACAGAGAAGTTATTACTAGTGCTTAAGTAAATATTGTTCGAATTATTGTTATTTTTTAATTAGTTATCTAAGATAAGATAATATATTTTATATGCCTTTTTTACATAGGTATAATACATACTACATAGTTACCAATAAGATTAATAAGAAAATGTGATTATTTTATCAATTAATGTTACCTCCAATCGCCTGAAACACAGGATTACCTAGTTCAGGCACAAATCATGGGTGAACTAGACATAGATTTAAGAAAAACTGTAAAAGTTGTACTTTATATTTTTGAATAAATTTATTTTATTTTTTTTATTTTTATTCCTCAAAAACGTCATACGCAAACCCGCGCACTAGGCCTATAAAAGGCTTTTTTAAAACCTTTTACAAAATATGCATAGTCAATTCAGTAAAGTTTCGGGCAGTACCCGTCCATAGATTATGTGCCGCGACACGCTGCACATAACGATGTATCGATGGGCCAGTATCGATACTATCGAGCGATCACTCGCATATCACTCACTATCGCTAGATTACTTGTTCCGAGCGATTCGCAACAGACTACTCTTTCATTATTTACGGGATGTCCGATTGATGGCTATCAGTGTAGCTGTGAACATAGGTTCTGTGTAAAAAGTCACATTCAATGGGCTGTGAAGTGAAGGTTTAATAAAGCAGTGTATACATCAGCTTTTGCAGACTATAAGGGTTTCATATTATTTCGACAGAATATCAGCATGGGTGTATCGATGCAATGCAGTGAGCACAGTCGTCGATCTTTCTGTCCGCGGTATTACTACCGCGCCGTCCCACTTGCGTTCGCTAAATGTCGTTGCGTTCCGTTCTGATGACGGAGCAAATAAAACCGAACGCGGATTGTGTAAGTTGTAACATAACTTATAAATATGACGGCATTATTACATAGAATGGCGAACAACTCCATAAAATAAAACTACACTGAAAGTTACATTGTCGTAAATGACAATGAAGGAATCATCATACAGAAACACTTCCAGACGGCACTCGACAGCGCCGGCCGCTTCGCACATAAAGATAAGCGGATCGCGACCCGCTTTTATTTCCAACTCGCTATCAGATCCGTGTATAACTTTACACCAAGTTTGGAAAGTAACTTGCAGTTTTTTATCTTTATCCATCGCGAATTTACGAGGGCAGCCGCGCCGCACCTATTGTCGGCTCACCGGCTGCCTCGAGTGCCTCGCACGCAGCTCGCAGGGTAAGCAACAAATTAAAAAAGCTTCCTGACGCAGCTCGAGGGAAATCAGGGCGTCTTTGATTGGCTACTTAAAAATAAAACGCGTGTTGTTGCTCAGGTGTGTAGAGTTAGTAGATGAGAGAGTGTGGCGGTTAAAGAATTTTTAAATGATAAAATTTAACTATTTCTTGACTAATAATTTGACTAATAATTTGACTAATTTTACTGTAGGAATACCAAACTATTTCTGGGTTTTGCCTTTTCACTATTATTGTATATTAAATAAACAATAAATTATATAATAAATATATGAAATTTTAAAACAACAAATATGCATCCAATAAAACTGAAATACAATAATATTACAAATTATAAATACATAAAATAAATAAATGAGTGTTAAAACCAAATATAATTATTATAATAAAAATAATAAATAATCAATTTCAATAAAAAGCAATGATATAAATATTATAAAATAATCTACTTATTTTCCAATTTCCTTTAGTCTTACGGAATTAAACGGTTTAAATAATAAAAATGCACCCATTACATAAAATATAACTGTAATATCATAATATAGAATAAAAAAACGAATGATATAATCAAATATAATAATTCATTTCTTAATAAATATATGATATAATTAAAATAAAAAATGGTAAGTTGATAAAAGCGCTCTTCCTCTCTCCTTCCTAATTAATTTAATTTTGCTGTGCCCGACAGGGTCCATAATTGTTTCTTCTTAATTGTTTTTTACCACCTGTATATGTACATTATGGATTGCAATAAATAATTTGAATTTGAATTTGAATTTGAAAGACATACTGTCGAAGGACGCGGGGCGCACGGAGTGGGGGTGGGACGCGGTAAGCTGCAAGGTTTCCACAAGTTGGCGGTTGCGCTCACATGACGTAAAGTTGCTCAATATGGCCTCACATTACTTTGGTAATACCTTTCTTTCCGTCTCAAAACACGAAATGAGGAAAGGGTATTTATTCTACTTTGCTCTCTTCATGTTGATTCTGTCCGGCTTTTGTTCTCTTATTGTTTTGCAATTGCTTCAAACGATCCGACCATGTTACAGCACTCTTGTTTAATGACTAATGTGAGTATGGTCTCCGCGAGAAGAACTATGAATGTTTTTTATTGACATTTATAGTTCTCCGGACAGCAAGCACAGCGTCACATTCCAGCCGCAGCAGGTAGGCCATATGTGAAACACCTCTTCCACCCGGTATAAGATTATACAGTAGGTAGATAAGTGTATCGGTACATCAGAGGCTATCGTAAAGTACCCCGTACCGGCCAATGGTCGATGTTCGCCCACCCTCGCTTTAACTGCTTCGTTTCGATAGCTAAAGGATAATGCGCCGTGAGCCCATCCGCGTATCCGCGCGACTGCGGCCCGGTGTTACGACGCCATCACTTTGTGTCATCCGGTCAACGCGTACTTATGAGCAAAATTTTTATATTATTCGTTTTAAATTAGCGAAATAAAGGTACTTACACATAACATTCGTATCATCGTTTTCGGCTTTTGTCAGTAGGCTCATAGTTGCTTCCTTGATTATTTGAGCCGGAAGATGATGCTCACCAGATAAAGGGTGTAAATAGACCCTTAACATAACCGAAAGGCACTTGTTCTCCCCGTCTTTGCGATCATTTTTTTGTTCTAGTTACGGAGATATTGGGGGTCAAAGTTCCAACATTTTCACAAGTGTTTTTTTTAAATACATGTTTTAATTGAAGATTTTTACTTTACACACCTCCACGATATCCGTACTATTCAATCCATCCATCTGCACAATGCTTTGAGTGCTTTCCATCGAGTCCTACCGTAAAACGTGATTTTTCACCCCAAAAAAAAGTCGATTCCCAGCAATAATTTTTGCGTAAAGTTACTTAGTTTGATGTACATAATTCTTGGTTGATGGCAATGTGAAGGGTCTGTTTACACCCTTTATAGGCTGATTGCTGGCTTTCACTTTTTAACCGACTTCCAAAAAGAGAAGGTTACCAAGTCGACTGTTTTTTTTTTTGTGTTGTATATTTTTTTACAGGTGAAACAAATGAATTAAGCTTATGTCCTTTACTTATTTTTACAAGTAAAGCACGAAACTTGTACAAGAGCATGAAACAATCGTGCAATATTTCTATCCTACATACAGTAGTACAGTCCGTGTACCATGAGATGAGACTACACTGTCAAAGTGTACTCATGGAAAGAAAAAGATACATGGACACTACAGCTAATGATCTGACACACATTTGATGTTATAAACAATAGAAATCATATTTTTTAAGTTTAATTTGCACCTCATGCGGTAAGTGGTCTGTTAAACCCAGAACCTCGCAAGAATAAATAAGCGGAATTATACATTGTATTACTGCTATTTGTATTTATACATCTCAAGCAGTACTTCGTGTGCAAACTGTATACATTGCGCGGCGTCTCGCGGTTTTGTCGCGATCTCACGCTAATGTAATCCGACCATGTACACGATGTACGCGATGTAGAACAGCCCGTGTCGTTTGCAAACACTAATGAACACGGGATTCGCATTAGTTTCAATTTAAATGCGGCGCCTCGAAATCTGGCCGGTGCGCGCCGTGATGAGGGTTCCCCGAACCAATAATCAACCAATTAGGATCGCCCCGACGTGACCGACCGCCATTACATACTCTTTTGCAATTATAGTTGGTCATTATACTGATGAAAAGAACTAGAACTTCGCAAAAAGGTTTATTGTGTTTATTCCAGAGGTCTTCCCTAGTTGCACAGTATTATCAAGGCTATATTGAGTTTGCCCGAATTCATGCTTTTTAGAAACTGCTCACGAAATACAATCCTAACTTTTTTAGTTTACAAGTGGTGGCAAATACTTTTAAAAGTATTAACTGGTTGATGTAGTAGTAGGCACCGGTGGTATCGATGTATCACGTCGCATGTACGGAGCGCGGGCGAGCACGCGCTGGGCGCTGTGTGTGCGGGTGGCGTAATCGCACGGCTAATGTGCCGCGCACTTGCTCTATGTAAAACACTGACTGTACACTCATCTTGTTTAAAATGGAAACCCAGTTCAAGTATTTTATATTAGAGTGTTTATGGGTGTAAAAAATACCCTCAGCGAAGCCGAAAAGTACTTATTCTCCACGTCATTTCGATAATTATTTTTTTTCGGATGGGAAATCATCAAATGACCCCCGCCGCTCTGGGCGGAGTGGAAGGGAGTGTCAGACTTCTACTGACTAAAACCCATCCATGTTCCTTCTTTGCCCTTTGTGTTCCAGGGCCACGGTATCTCTTTCGAACGGTCCCGCAGCCCTGGCATGCATCGGCCCATGCGGACCCCTACATGGTTTCTGACATCTCTTTGAGGCGCACGTGGAACACGAACGCACCGTCGACACGGCCTGTCGTCATAAGACGGCCGGACGGCGACCTAGCCATAACTCGCCGTCCACAGGCCCGCGCCTACGGTGGCCGGGAGCCACCACGTGACCCACGACGCCCGGAGGGCATCTCCCGCGGCGGCTGGGACGTGAGGCTCTTTCCCTCTCACGTTCCGCCATCTCCTTCACTAGCATGACTGCTTCGAAGAAGGAGGTGACGGCTTCCCATTCCCTCTCGCTCCGGACTATGGCTTGAACCAGGGCCGGACGCGAGAGATCGCCGCCGCCAATCGCCGCTACGAGGACACGGCGGCACGCGGCGAAAAATAAGAAGAAAATCTTATATGTTTATGTAACAGAGCTACCGAAGCGATTATTTTGCTCTTGCTCACCTTTAACTGTTGAATAATAGAAATCTGTCTCTCATTAGCATTCTAGTCTCACAGCGCAGGGGTACAACCCGTACGACAACAGATATAGTCGGGTTCTCACACGCTTGTTGCAATTATAGCGCCGTGTTTACGTTACAAAATAATTAGAGTTTACATCCAGACGCGAGTGCTCGAAGTATTTGGGTCATGTTGATGCAAAATATTTACTTAGCTTAAATAAAATCGCGTTACGAATAAATTCGTAGGCCGATAGTGAAATTGCCCAGAACGGTCCGCTCGCGTGCCCTTAGAAGCATATAATGTACTCGTATTACATATGTACATACGGACCGAGAGATTCCGCGAACGAATAATTTTCCGCGCCGTTTTCTTTTACATACGAGTACGTGCCTGCGTTATCACTTCAATCCGTGAATGATAAGCGCTGTGATTAACAAGTGTGCAGTGTTATCTGTTTGAGTGTAAATTGTGTTCAGTATTCATTAGCATTTCATTGAACATTGGTACTGATGTCCACCTCTACTACTCTACTAATCCAGACAATTAAATTATTGATTTTGAAAGACTTTGAAGAGAACTTCAGAATTAAAACTCACGAAGACTATTAAAAATCCTCACTGTCCGCCACTGCCGTGGCGTACCACGTAGCCCCACATCACACCACGTAGCACCGTAGCACAGCTACAACTATATTTGTACCATTGCCATTGCTATTCTCTCTGTACTGGCAAAAGTTTTTGAGGCACTTATATGTCCTGTATTGTCCAGTCATTTGTCACAACTAATAATGGATAACCAATATGGGTTTATGAAAGGTAAGTCAACTGCTACAAATTTGGTAACCTATGCTGAATCTATTATTGAAACAGTCGATGCGCATATTCAGGTTGATGCAGTTTATACCGACTTCAGCAAGGCATTCGACACAGTCGACCACAGTTTACTTGTTGAAAAGCTGAAAATTTATGGTGTGTCGGATCCCTTGCTGAGTTGGTTCAAGTGTTATCTGACCAAGCGGACGCTTAGAGTTGTGATGAATGGCTGTAGCTCAGATTCATACATAGCTACTTCAGGAATTCCCCAGGGATCTCATGTAGGACCACCTTTATTCATCCTATTCATCAACGACATATACAAGTGCTTTCAGAACTCGAGTATATATCTATTCGCTGACGACCTTAAAGCCATAAAACCAATTTAAATAGGCTGAGTAAGTGGTGTGAGCATAATAAAATGTCTTTAAATATCAAGAAATGTAAGCACATTAAATTTAATAAAAACAAAAAAGGCCTTACCCACAGCATATAACTTTAATGGTCAACAGCTTGAAGAAGTGGATTCTATATGAGACCTGAGCGTTCAATTTGATAAAAATTTTAGTTATGTTGAGCATATTGACAAAGTTACACTAAAAGCTACAAAAATACTTGGTTTCGTCATGAGAGAGTGCAAAACCTTTAAAAACGTTAAAACAAAAAAAAATATGTACAACTCGCTAGTCAGAAGTCACCTCGAATATTGTAGTGTTGTCTAGTCTCCTAAATATAATGTGCACATCAAGCGTATCGAACGATTGCAGAAAATTTTAAACTTTCATGGTCACTAAAATTATTATAACTAGAAGACGGGATATTTACCATGTTTATTGTTTTCTTTGAGTTCCCGATATTTCGGCGCTGTTGCAAGCACCATGATCACGGATAAACTGAAGTTATTGCGGGTGGGTGTTTATGAGCAGACAAATCGGTCTACCCTCTTTCTGAAGAGATAGTCCTCTGGAGAGGACTATTCCATTCTTGGACGTGAAAATAGGGGTTCGTACTGACGGTTCTCTAAGCCACTCAGTCTATAGGAAATTGACTCACACGGATCTATATCTACACGCTGATTCTCACCACCATCCCAGACAGCTGTACTCTGTAGTGACTTCACTTACCAACCGCGCATATGATCTATGCGACGAGGAACATTTACGTGCTGAGTTAACACATGTGCAGAGGGTCCTACAGAGAAACGGATATACAGTGAAACCCGCGCAACCTAAACCAAACCCTGGTTGTAAACACCGGAAGTGCGAGGTTGAGAGGCAGCCGGCATTTTTGCCATACGTGAGGGGAGTGACAGATAAGGTTGCCAATATTCTTCGGAAATACGCCGTAAAGACTATCTTCACTCCTTTCAAAAAAGTGTCTCAGATGCTGCGTTCGCCGAAGGATAATTTTCCACTGGAAAAGCCCGGTGTTTACAAAGTGGACTGCAGTTGCGGCAAGTCTTACATAGGTCAGACGAAACATACGGTGGCTTGTCGAATATCGGAACACATCAGGGCGGTGAAGAACAACGACACCCAAAAATCAGCCATAGCTCAGCATCTCCTGGAATCAGGATCGAACCACTGGATTGAGTTACACAACCCTCAGGTCATCTCGACAGAACGCCACTATATCCCTAGACTCGTTAGAGAAGCTATTGAAATCAACAAATATAAGAACTTCAATCGGGAGGATGGGTTTCAACTGTCGAAAGCCTGGAAACCAGTGGTCCAGCTGTGTAAAAAGCGGAATAGTGCCGAAAAAAGTTCGCGAGCAGACACAGTGAGTTTCGTGTGTCGGGAACAGAATCGAGTTGTGAGTGACAGTGGTAGCGGTACTGAGTGCAGAAAACGAACAAGAAAGAGGGTAGACCGATTTGTCTGCTCATAAACACCCACCCGCAATAACTTCAGTTTATCCGTGATCATGGTGCTTGCAACAGCGCCGAAATATCGGGAACTCAAAGAAAACAATAAACATGGTAAATATCCCGTCTTCTAGTTATAATGATTGCAGAAAAGGTTCTTATGGCATCTTACTTATCATTGTGGTCTGGGTAAAAGTCTGAAATCGTACCGGGAAAGATTAAAATATTTTAGGATTGTCTTGTTAGAGAAACGAAGAGATATGTTGGATTTAATTTTTCTTAAAAAACTAGTAACAGGCTCTTTGAACTGTCCTGACTTGCTCAGTAGAGTATCCTTCCATGTGCCACGAAACCTACCTAGAAGTTCAAATAAGAAACTGTTTTGCTCACTATATAGAATGTTTGTTGTATACAAGAATATGATGAAGACATCGACTTATGTCATACATCTGTGCCTACTCTCAAGAAACTGTTTAAATGTAATTTGAAAAATAATTAAGTTTAAGTTTAATTCTGTTTGGCTTACCTTACCTTCCTTAACTTACGTAATAGTATCGATACTGACGTTGTTTTCTTTTCTTTTTTTATTTGTATTTTTAATCAGTTCTTCTTTATTTTTTCATTGTTTAATTAGATATTTAGGCGCATAATATAGTGCATTTAGTGCTCTTCTTTAAGTAATGGGGTACTTATAATATGTAATAGTACACTACTACATATAATAAAGTAAAACACTGCAAACTCATTGTTGTAGAGCCAAATAAAATAAATAAATAAATAAATAAATAAAAATTCTGCACTAAGTCTCTGTACGAGCACGCAGCTACAACTATATATGTAACATTCTGCACTAACCGTCTGTACGAGCACGTAGCTACAACTATATATGTAACATTCTGTACTAAGTGTCTGTACGAGCACGCAGCTACAACTATATATGTAACATTCTGCACTAAGTGTCTGTACGAGCACGCAGCTACAACTATATATGTAACATTCTGCACGCTGTCTGTACGAGCACGCAGCTACAACTATATATGTAACATTCTGCACTAACCGTCTGTACGAGCACGTAGCTACAACTATATATGTAACATTCTGCACTAAGTGTCTGTACGAGCACGCAGCTACAACTATATATGTAACATTCTGCACTAAGTGTCTGTACGAGCACGCAGCTACAACTATATATGTAACATTCTGCACGCTGTCTGTACGCGTACGCGCACGCAGCTACAACTATATATTATGTAACATTTTCAAGGAACTCCCATTGCCGGGTGTATGCAACATTTTCATCTTTAACTAAAACATGTGCCCGAATAGTAACAGCATGCAGAGCAGCACACACACACGCATATTATTTTGTTGCTTTGCATATTTGTTGCCGACGATGATAAGGACACTCGTGGTGTGAACGAAATACAGGTTTGTGATCGGTTTTCACACGAGGAGGAATTCTGACAACGCACCCCTTGGCCAAATCCTGGGTTCTTGTTACGGATATATTGGGGGTCAAAGTTTCAACTTTTTCACAAGTTTTTTTCTATATAGGGTGACTGGTAATTGTTGACCGATACTTATACACGTAATTGTACTCCTGATAACAAACAACTTTCCTAAAAAAACCTTATTTTTAATACTCATTCACTTTTATGACAATAATACAGCAGGCGTGTGGCGGCCGGACTGTGGCGCGGGCACCGCCGCTTTTGGAGCCGCTTATGAGAAAGAGCGGCGTCACGAGGCTAACAGCTGATAGGTCACAGGCGCGAATTTCATACGGCTGTTGTATTATTGTGATAAAAGTGAATGAGTATAACAACACACAACAGCTCATGCAGCTCGTTGTAACTTGCACATAACCTTTGCCAAGCCCGTTTAAATCTATCACACAAAATATCCGGCTGTAACGCGTTCATATAAACTTTTATTACGGAATGCGTGTGGAACTGTGTACTGTGTACACATCGGGCTCCACACAGCCCATCAATCGACATCAATCGGAATTCAATTCGCCGCCGAAATAATATTTATATCGGAAATCCATTAGCGGGCAAGGTAGCTACGTGCTCGATATTGTGCTGTTGTGTACCTAGCGAGGTAGCGAGGGAGTACCTGCACGGATTACATAACTAGTACATTGACGTGTCTCTTAATATTATTTATAGGCCTTTCTTGCGCGCACTTTTTAAAAAAAATTTAGTGCTTTGGATGGTATTTATGGTTTGTCAAATATTATTAAAATGTGGTCAAATCAAATAAAATCTTTTTTTTCTTTTGCAGACATGCCTAATAGGTAAATGCACTTTCACTACAAGGATCTCTATATTTTACTGTCTCATGGGCATGGAAATAGTAGGTTTTTGTTTTGTTGTGTTGTCAGGTTTCAGTTAATAACCTAAAGACTGTTTATTTGACAAAAGTTTTAATATAGCAAATAATATAAACAAAAGGTACATAACTGCATCGAATAGTCCTTCCTGTATGTAATCCTTGGCAAACAAATTAATACATAGTTTTTGTAGTATTCATTTTCCGTTTCACAGACAACGTTTACGTTTCCGTGCCGCAGTGCACTAACCGCGCCGCAGATAGCGATCTAAACGAAAGTTTAACTTTAACTGTTCGAGCCCAATACAGTTAGTTATAGCGGCATGTCTTTGTTGCCAAGTAATTACGTCGCTTCGCGTTATGCGCCGCGCTGCTCGGGATTCTTTGTTTTGTAACATTGCCGGCACGAATGTAATCTGCATGCAATTGCTTTTAGATAACTATCTATTGTGCTGTTTTCTTATTATCTCACGATTGGAACACGATGGCATTTTGTCGTGCAACTGAACGTGCAGCGATCATAAAGAATTCATAAAGTGACTTTTAACGACACTGCTTTAAGTAAATCATTTTGCATGTAAACTATTTTGGAAACAGTGTGGTAGTTAGAATACGTAATCTGGCAATGGAGAAAATTCAATTTACTTGGGATCGTGCGTACTTCTGAGTGAAACAGTCGATAGTATTCCGGGCATGCCCGGCGGGCTGGGGGCTGGTAGTCAAAGTGAAGTGAGCGCTGAGTCGCGCAGCAGAATGTGTCCACTCATCACATTGTCGCCGAGTCGCGCGCGCGCTGACTAGGTGAAGTACTCAACTTTGCAGTTCCACAAGTAATGACTATATTCATGAATAGAACAAGACTGGCTTAGAGAGGATTAAATAATTAACGAGTTTCTTGCAAGTATACTTTCTTAGACAGGTGTAACTTTCAACTGGTAAGAATAAACTTAGAAAGAAAGATATCAATTGTTTATAGCTTCAGTTTTCGTAGCAGTGTGTGGGTCGTTTTAATTTTTTTTTTATAACGTTGCCCCACACTATGAATTTCTCCTGTATCGTGGGTGCATTTACAAACATTTAAACTCACATACACAAACATGCAGACCCGGAACAACTACCTGTAGGCCATGCAAATATTTGTTCTGTGCGGGAATCGAACCCGCGACACGCAGCGCAGCAGTCAATCACTCAGCCACTGCGCCAACCGTGCCGTCAGCACGATAATAGCAGATAAGTTCAAAAATCGCCTTTAGTGTTTCGAAAAGAGCTGTGCCTTAAATATTAAGTGGTTGCTATCGACCGGCAGGATGCTGCGAACACGCGTTTGTGCCCCGTTCGTAACTTCGCACGTTGCCGCGAGCTTAACCAATAAGCCGTGAAGAATTTTCCAAATATAGGGCAATATTTTATTAAAATTCAAACATTATAAAAGAAAGCCAGTAGGATATGGGTAATATCCAAACATATGTTTGTAGAGGTCTCTTATAAAGGCTTTTTGCACCTTTTCCAGAATGAGTATAGGTAACCTCGTGAGGATTCCATACACAAGCGCTGGTTTCGTGCTTGCACCGAACTAAAGCGTTGAACAAGCGCCTGATAACTGCCTGGTTTTTAAAACCTTAACAGTTACGTAAAACAAACCAAAGCGTCTGAAAGAGGTCAGTTTGCTATCAAACAGTACACCGAGGTCTTTTACTGTCGACACTGGCTATAAACTCGTTGTTCAAACTGTAGTCGTACTGTATAGAGCTACGCATGCGGCCAAAGCCAAATTAAAAAATTTGGCATTTAGACGTGTTGAATTCCATTTCGTTGGTGGCGGCCCATTTACTCGAGGCATCGAAATCTCGCTGGAGAGCTATACAGCCAGACACGGATTTTACAGTTGCATATATTTTCAGGTCGTCGGCGTAAAGTAGACATTTCACGTGTTTTATTATTTGTGGCAGATCGTTTACCATAATCGAGAAGAGCAACGGACCTAAAATGAAACCCTGACTTATTTATTTATTTACTACCTTTTGCCCGTCTAATCTATGTGTATCTATGTATGTATAGTACATAAGTACATACATACATTTCTTACTAGCTGTTGCCCGCGACTTCGTTCGCGTGGAAATTTTATTGTGTATGCGTGTTCGATTTTCGGGTTGTTATTTAGTTATTCCATCAGGAATTTCTCAGTAGCAGCTACGGAGTTTGGATTTGTGCACGATTGATGGCAATAGACTCGCCCACTATTACATGGGACTTCAACATAACTGGTGAAATGTGGGTGTTAGGTTAGGTACACACCTGTGCCTAACCCTTCAGGGATTACAGACAGCATGTTATGTGTGAGAACTGAAGGCCTGATCAAAATGTGATAATGTGGGCTATGACTACAATAGGTGTCTTTTTGGGCGCTGTAATTCTGGGCGGCAGAGGTCTGAAACAAAACAAATGGCGAGGAGACGACGATAAGTCTTAAAAACCGGAACACTATGGTGCCATAAGACTTTTTTTTTCAAAGTGAACAATGATACGCCTTGTTGGGCGCTATTTATTTATTGTAATACCGTTTTGTAAACAACATTAAATGATTTGAATAATGACCGTGTGAAAAGCATGAAGTGCCCAAATGAATGCCTGCCACTTTTAATGTTTTTCCTTGGAATTTGTTGACCGGCATTGTCAAAGCCAATTTTAAGGGAAATTGCTACTTCTTAAATTGAAATGGCAAGTTATTTAAAATAATGGGTATGCGGTGAATTAAACCGCTCTCTCCTTTAGCCACTCCTGTAATAATGATGGCTATTATAATACTCCTGCCTGGCTCTGTGATACAATGCCTGGTTCCATTACACAGTCTGGGTGCATCAAAGTTTCACAACAGCATAACTGGAACACCAACTTTTAGCTCCAGCTTATGGGACGGTACGCCGTTAACCCCAGGCAGTTGAGAAATTCAATGGGGTAGGCAGTACTATTATCATTCACCATCACCTGTTCTATGGGTGTCGATGCCGATGATCGTATATTTTTTTTATTTGATTGACCCTCTCGTTCTTTGGCGACAGCACTACCCCTCACACAAACACAGTTAATTTTTTATATTAACCTCCAAATTGGGAAAAACGTGCATGATAGTGATGATGTGGATGTGCGTGCATCCTCTGTAGCCACTGGATGGGAAAAATCTTCGAAAAATCAAATTTTTCCATCTGCGCTCGATTCCAGACGAACCACTCCCATTTGCAGACGCATATTCGCAAAGACACCTGCTTCGCGGTCGTTGTACAGTTGGATGCGCATGTTGTAGGTAAGATGGAACTTTTCGATCCTAGACAACAGTGGTGACGCCTGGAGACATGCGTTTATTTCATCCGCCGGTGTGCCCGGCCTCTCAATAACTTATAGTAGTCTGAAGTCTCCGACGACCAAACGACAACACCACCCGTCAGCGCCCGGTTGCCGCGGATGTCTTGCAAGCTGTGGTTCAACGCCTCTAATGCACTTTAAACTTACCGGCCGCTGTTTTTGGTGATGTTAAATGTTGAGGTATCTTCACTTGCAAGAATCAGCGGCAATGTGAAAACGGAATGTGCAGTCCGGCCACCGTTAAGCAAAGTTGCAGCAATGTCCGAGGGAGCCACAGTCACAGCTATGTGACGGCGCGGTTGGCGCAGTGGCTGAGCGAATGGCTGCTGCGCTGCGAGTATGGGATTCGATTCCCGCACAGAATACATTTTTGTATGACCTACAGGTAGTTCTTCCGGGTCTGGCTGTTCGTGAGTTTAAATGTTTGTAAGTTGGGCATGCAGAACATTCAGCACAAATGCAATGTGACGGCTCAGTTGGCGCAGTGGCTGAGTGATTGACTGCGGCGCTATGTGTCGCGGGTTCGATTCCTAAACGTAACAAATTTACAACGTCGTTGGTTTTATCTAATTTTAATTTTTGTTTTTATTTTAAAGTTTTTAGAGATTTTTTTTCGGCCAGTGAAAATTGGTCAATTATTATTTGTTAATTTATGATTACCCAACTGTCTTTTAATGGTTAAAAAAACCAAAAGCCTATTAATCTAAGTACTGTATAATGATTTGAAAATCATAAAACATTAGAATAAAACAAAATATCTTGTTACAAAAAGTGAAAACCGGCTGGGGATCGAACTCGCCAACCATGTTTATTATTTTGGAAACCTTAAAGCATAAAAAAATCACAAATAGCGGAAACTGGCTGCGACTCGAAATTGCGAACCCTGGTTTACAGGGAGGTTTGTGAACCGTCACCGCTTCGCTTCGATGACAATGGGCTAAATTAACCGTTATACTCCAATGCATGTTATGTCAGTTGTTTGTTGTAAAACAGTTGCGGAATATGGATATAATGCAATATTGCTCAACCACCTAAGTTGTACGATACTATATCTCTGTACCTTTCATCTACGTCCGTTCAGCCGTTCTGGCGTGATTGAGTAACAAACATCCATAATCCATCCATCCAAACTTTCGCATTTATAATAGTAGTAAGATACAAAAGACAGATATGATAAAGATACCTAAATATTTTTCAAGTAACGAATTACGTGCTTTTTTATCAATCAAGACGCATCAGAAATCATACATTACAATCATCAACTCTCCGACAAAGATAACCAAGACGAATTTATTTTTGGGACCTAACAATGCAGAGAAACAACCTGAATCTATCAGTTATGCAAAACTAAGAATAGCGACACAACATAAAAGTTTCAAATTAATTTCAATAACTGCTATTATTTTTATTGGGAGCGACAGGTGAAATTTAAAACATCGAGTCTGACAGCACCTGTGGACAGAACACAACGGCGTTGTTAGTTCAGAACACCATCGAACAGCCAGATTCAAACATGAGAAAAGGGATTTTACCGATGATTTTACTTTATTCGTTAGAATTTATTATATTATAAATAAAAAAGAGAAAAAATAATAGTAATCTGTATTTTAAAAAAATTACAAAATATATAAGTTTACTGGGGATCGAACTTGCGCCGTGATGCACGTAAAGCGGTCATGAAACCGTTTCTCTATTTGTTTCACTGACAAATTCTTTGAAATAGACGTTGTTACGCATATCATGACTGAAACGAAAAACAATTAAATAATACGGACCTAATGCAATATTGCTCTCCCCCTAAATATAAGCAAGAAGATGCCTGTTACGAATATTTGTGCAAAATTTGAACAGGATCTATGCAATAGTTTTTGCGCCAATTCGGAACATCGATTTGGATTTTTACGATTTTATTAAATGTATAGAAATATAAGATATAGATATACATAGATATAGATATTATCTAGGGACATAGTCTAGTATATCCCTAGGCATCGCCTGTGCTGCTCGGGACCCGACGACGCGCGGTTCGGCTCATGAGCGGTTACATTGAAGACGGCGCGGCAGCAGTAT
This sequence comes from Noctua janthina, assembly GCA_963576755.1. NCBI lineage: Eukaryota > Metazoa > Arthropoda > Insecta > Lepidoptera > Noctuidae > Noctua > Noctua janthina. The sequence goes on along the minus strand of OY755055.1, from coordinate 400,002 downwards.
TTTGATTGTGTTACGGCCGCTCGCCACCACTCGCCCCTCTCGGCAAACACGCCCGGAGCGCCTAGGATTCCCTGCTTATTGTGTCACACACGTTGCGAAATTAAATGTTAACATTATACTGGACAGTGCATCTGTTATTAATGTATGAGAAACATGGAGGAAATCTAACTAAAACACATTAAAGACAGCTGGTTTGTGTTTTGAAGGGGATAACTAAGTCTTGATAAAGTATTTCACACCGATTTTGATGTAAATAATTTTTATAGGGATGCACTAGGTTTTAAAGAGAGATTACTGTCCAAACTGTCGTATTACGGTTTTGATAGACCCCTTTTTTTTCCGTATGGGAAATCATCAAATGACCCCCCCACTCTGGGCGGAGCGGAAGGGAGTGTCAGACTTGTCCTGACTAAAACCCATCCATGTTCCTTCTTTGCCCTTTGTGTTCCAGGGCCACGGTATCTCTTTCGAACAGTCCCGCAGCCCTGGCAGGCATCGGCCCTTGCGGACCGGATCTGGGACATTTGCGCGAAAGACATATGCGCGAAGGATACTTCCGCGAACCCACTTGCGCGAAAAGACATATGCGCGCATGGACTTTTGGGCGATAAGACTTTTGCGCGAATGGACTTTTGCGCCCATAGACACTTACGCGCATAGACACATGCGCGCAGAGACACTTGCGCGAATGGACACTTGCGCGAATGAACTTGCAATTTGCCGCGGCAGCGGAGTTTCCCCCCGACGTAGTGCCTCCGCGCGCCATTCGTGCAGGTGTGCGAGGACTATCGCCTCCAGATCCCATGGCGGCAATCCGGCAAGGAGGCTAGCCGCTTCGCCGGATATCGTGCGGTACCCCCGGATTAGCCTTATGGCTATTACCTTTTGGGGCGCGTTCAGGTAGTGGGCGGCTTGCCGCCTCAAAGAACGCGCCCACACCGGGGCCCCGTAAAGGGCCATGGACCGCACGACCTCCGCGTATAACCTCCGGCACAAGGCGTTTGGACCCCTCAGGTTGGGCAAGAGCCGCTTGAAGGCAGCCCCTGTCCGTTCCAGTTTGGGAGCCAAACGTCGGAAGTGCTCCACGAAGTTCCACCGGCTGTCGAGGACGAGTCCTAGGTACTTCAACGTCGACCCGACGCCGATGGAAAACCCTCCTGCCGTCAGTAGGGATCCCGACGGTGGCGCATTCCGAGGCCCATGAAAACACATGGCCTCGGACTTGTGCAGTGCCACCTCGAGACCCAATTGCCGGATCCTCTCCACGACTATCGCAACCCCGCGTGTCATGTTTTCGGCCGCCGCCTCGTGCGACCTCCCTTGTGCCAGTACCAGCGTGTCGTCAGCGTAGCAAACTACGCTGACGCCGGTAGGGAGGTCGGCGCGCAGTACCCAGTCGTAACCGATGTTCCACAAGGCCGGCCCCAGAACCGATCCCTGTGGAACACCGCACGACATCTCTCGCCAGTTCCATTCTCCGCTTCGACCAGGGTAGCTGACGGCTCTATCCGTCAGGTAGTCCCCGACCACACGACGAAGGTAGGTCGGCACCCGGTGATACCGGAGTGCCTCCCCAATGCAGCTCCAGGGCATGGAGTTGACGGCGTTGGCGATGTCAAGAGACACCGCCAAGACGACCCCGCCCCGGGACACCGCGTCCCCCGTCGTGAGGTTTGTCACCGTCGAGCGCCCCTTGCGGAAACCAAACTGGTGTACCGCAAGGTGCCCGGCGAGGCGGTTGGCAATGACTCTTTCAATGAGCTTGCCCACCTCGTCGAGCAGCACGATGGGCCGGTATGCGGACGGAGAGTCCGCAGGGCGCCCTGGTTTCCGGATGAGGACCAGCTTCCCCGTCTTCCAACGAAGCGGAAACTGGCCTCTCTCCAAGCATGCGCTTAGGAGCCCTTCCAGTCGGGGCCCGAGAGCCTCAGAGGCCAGGACCCAGGCTTTGCCAGGCAAGCCATCGGGTCCCGGGGCGGTGTTTCTGGTTTTCAGCCTGCGTACCGCCACTCTCAGGTCTACCCCAGTCACCTCCGGAACGTCGTCATCGTCGCGCGGAGCCATAGGCGGGGGAGGATGCTCCCCTCGCGAAGGGAACAGAGCGCTCACCACGTTCTCCACGAGCTCAAGCCGGAGACTCTGCGTTAGCGGGGGGGCCCGGGTGCGGAGTTTGTCCCGCACCATCTTGTAAGGGCGCCCCCACGGATCTCCGTTCAGAGACTCCAGCATCTCCTCGCGGGCCAAGTTCTTGGCCCGCCGGACAGCCTCTTGGAGGGCGGTCTTCGCCGCTCTGTACCCCTCGTACAGCTCCGCCTCAATGGCTGCCGCATCCGCAGGGCGGATGCGGAGCCTGCGATGCCTGGCGTACAGGCGCCGCGTGGCAACGCACGCCTTGCGCAGAGACGTCAGCTCTAGCGACCACCAGTACACCTGACGCCGGGCGCTTCCTGGCCGAACTCGGGGCATTGCCACGTCGCAAATCTCGGACATGGCCTCCTGGAACCAACCCGCCTCGTTGTTGATGTCGGCAGGCCTGACTGGTGATGACACCCAGGCCTGCACGATCGAGGCTTCCAGGAGGAGCTCCCGGTCCAGCTGCTTCAGCGCCCATCGCGGACCACTCGGGGCCTGTAGGACCGGCACGCTTGAGGACTGGGTGGAGACGTCGAACCGGATGTACCGGTGGTCGGAATAGGTCTCCACCCCCTCCATGACGCGCCAGTCAACGACACGCGGCGACAGAGCGGGGCTGGCGAACGAGATGTCCACCACCGACTCGCCCCGCATCCGCACGCACGTGGGGACAGAACCCCGATTTAGGACGACCAGGCCCCTCTCCAGAGCCCAGTCGTCTACCATTCTACCCCGCACGTCCGTGTAACGAGAACCCCAAGCCAAGTTCTTGGCATTGAAGTCCCCGAGCACAAGCACGGGGAGGGAATGGCTTCCGATGACGACACTCAACTCCGTGAGGGAGTTGTGGAACTCGGCGAGAGTTCGGCTAGGGGAGAAGTAGACTCCCACTACAACGATCTCCCCGAACCGTGCTGCTACGCACCCCTGACCCTTCCTGACACTCTCAAGGGTCGGGGTACCAGCGGCGACCGACGCAATTATGGTCACTGAGCCGCTAAGGTCCTCCACCCAGTCATCCCTGGGCGGGACAAAGTACGGCTCAGCGACCACGGCGATGTTAATCGACCACTGCGCCATGCTCTGGATCCTGAGCGCAGGCGCAGTGGTTGATGTTCGCCTGGAGAAGGCGTAATGGGGCCGTTACTGGCACTCCATTTCAGCCCCTTCCCGGGCCCCCTGCGAGGGCCCCGCTGCGGAAGTTGCAGCAGAACCGGCAGCGGCGGCGACAGTGGCCTCGGCTGCGGTGGTGGCGACGGTGGGGGTTTTGGCGGTGGTGGCGGAGGGCCTTCCCTTGCCCCTGTCCTTGGCGGGAGTACCGCAGGACTTGCTCCCTGCCCGGTGATCGGCCGGCTTGCCAGCTGCCGCACATGCGGCGAAGCGCGGCGCGGCGGAGCAGGCCGCGGCCATGTGACCAGGCTGGCCGCAGCGGAAGCACAGGCCGCTGCGGTCCACCTCCGAGGTGCACCGGACCGACACGTGGTGCCCCACATGGCAGCGGAAGCACCTCAGAGGTCTGGGTTCCAGCAGCTTCACCTGCGCCGAAATCCAGCCCACCAAGAGCCTTCAGCCCTCCACAATGACTTTCGCCGCCGTCACAGGGCAGCTTACCGTTATGGTTCGCATGCCCGACAGGTCCGGACGTAAGGTGCCTGCCTTGACTTGCTCGGCAGGGCACCCACCGGTCCTGGTGACGGCGGCCACCACCTCCTTTTCGGTCACCGAGTCGTCTAGACCCAGTATGCGCAGGTCTGCGCATTTGACGGGCCTGGACACTCGGGCCTCGTCCGTATTTAGGGACGCTCTAAGCTTTTCAGCCAGAGCGTCAGTGGACGAGCCACGGGTTTCGCCAGGGATCTCCAGCACTCGAGCCCCTGTTGCGGTGACTCTAAGCCGGAGGCCCCCGGTGATCCCGAGCTCTCCGAGATCCACCGTCGCTTTCGCCTTAGCGAGCACGTCGCGGTATGTCTCGCCCCTCTTTTCCGCGTCCGGCTGTAGTGTAATCACTACAGCTGCGGTCTTCGGCACGCTGAGCCTAACCGCGACGCCCCGCTCCTTTTGCTGGCGTTTCTGCTCTGCCTCCTGACCTTTTTGGCCGCGCTTCGCTCCCTCGCATTTTCTCCAGCCACCTGCCACCCGGTCTCGGCCGCGGAAGGCTTAGGGGTCGGGGGGGGCGGCGATAGCGGCTGTCTCGCGGCTGGCGCTGGCATATTCGCCACCTTGCCCTTCTTTTGGGCCGCCGCCTTGCCCTGTTTCAGGGCCGCCGCCTTCTTAACCGGAGCCGGTTTCGTCGGGGCCGACATAACCCTGCCGGGGGGCTGGCTGGACGGCCCGGTGCGGAGGCCGCAGCAGACGCATATGAGGCCGCCCTCGGGCCCGGGGGCGCCTTGTTTGCCGCTGGGGGGGGGGGGGCGCAGGACAATGCCCTCCAGGACGGAGAACCGCGCCTGGAAGGCAGCCAGCTCCTGCCGAACCAGATTCAGAACCTGGTTCTCCACCGGCACGGGCTGGCTTGGATGCTTCTGGCCGCCATTTAGGGGCGCCTCGCGAGAGCCGGACTCGCGCAGACTGACCAGGTCTGCTCGGAGCTTCATGTTCTCCTCTTTGAGAAGCTCCGTGGTGGCCGTCAGTCGAGCGACCTCCGCCCTCAGTTTGGCCACGCCGTCTAGCGGAGGCCCCGCAGAACTGGCCTCCGCTGATGCCATAATGGAGGCGACCGCTGTAGGTATAGCCCTTTGCCTGGTGGAGGGCTTTTGTTTCAACGAGACAGCCCTCAGCGCCGCCTCCACCTCCTTTGCAAGTCCGGCCTTACGCTCCGCATCGGAGTCGCCATCTGCGCCCGCTTCGTCGCCAGAGGAGCCCGAACGGGCCACCCCGTGACCGGTGGCCACCTCCGGATGGCGCCCCTCCTGGGCAAGCCGCGCCGACCTCTCGGTGGCAGAAAGGCCTCTCCTCTTGCCACGGATCCCGCCGCGCTTGCTGGTAGGGATCTTACGAGCCGAAGCCAGCTCCCCAGCTCCCGACTCTCGGTCGCCTACCGGCCTGGACCGCTTGCGTAGGAACTCCCTGTTCCCCGGGCCTCCCGCGCTGGGAGCTCACTGAGCCCCCCGCGCTCACCTCGCTGGATGCGGTATCGGACTCCGACCCCGCATCCCTCTCCTCCCTTCCTTCGCCGTTATCGGCCGTTTTTTGGGTCAAAATTTTTTCCATTTTGTTCCCACGAGTATAGGGGAAATAAAAAGTCCATCTGGGCAGTGCCCCTATACCCAGATAAGCCATAGCCAGGCCCGGCAGTGGTTCGCACTAGAGACTGATTTTCCAAAGGAACCCGTCAGCCATACATATCCTCGCGGTGCGCCGCCGCTTGAGATTCGGGGTAACTTTTATAGAGGTTTTCTACCTCGTGGTCCGGGCGGTTAAGCCAAGACCCTCGGTCCCAATCGAAGCCGCGAGACGTGTTCCACGACACTTCGACGGTGGGATTACGATATCGACGGAGACAGTGAAGGACGCACGTCCTTCACTGTCTGCTCGGAGGCTGGGTACACACACACCGAGCCCGCCCTTGCTCCTCCGCTGTGCCCTCTGCTTTTCAGAGGGTCACGCGGAGCAACGCCCCCTTGGTCCATGAGGGACCTCCCCATGTCAGAATATTAGCCATGGACAGTAACATTTCCCGAGGAATAAGAATCTCTTCCCATTCCTCGGGGAAGGATACTGCCCACGCCCAGGGTGCACCGTCCCAGCAGCTGCTATTCCCTCCAGACGTATCGAGAGGGACCGGCAGCCATCAGGCACACGAGGAGGAATTCTGACAACGCACCCTAAGAGAGTTTGCTTTACATACGGTTTACGTCAAACGACAAACAGCGATCAGCACTCGACGTCGCGCTCAATTGTTTCACAAGTAGCGGTCCGACGTGTATAATCCTCTCTCTACGGTATCCCCAACACGTTACTATTCCAATCGACTGTAGAGGTTCGGTCGCAATCCTTCAGCCCTAAATAAATGTGAATCTTAATCTAAATAAATCCGGTATTCAGCAGTTGGTACCTGTGAGCTGTGTCGAGGTGAGGCACTATCTCATATGTTGAAGCGCGGGATATTGCCTCGTTCGCGCCAAATGGAATATTCGCCGCTGCCATACGTCTACAGCCAAGGATGACAGGTTTATAACGTAAATGAAACTTTGAATTATAATCCTCTTAATCTGAAAAAGTGCCTAAAATTAGCGTTTCAAATGTGGAAATTAATAAGAATAGCATTCTAAAATAAAACCTTGAGTACACCTGTCTTGTCAACCAAAACATACATACATATATGTAAATAGTTTAATTTACAACAATTTGTATTTATTCGTTTCTTAGTAACAATGTCCTATTTCTTATCAACCATTTGTCGCGCCTTCTCCACGAATGTGACAAAAAATCTTGGGACGTTATCGCGCGCTGACAACAACTTGGGAATCCTATCTAAGTTTGTGTCGAGTTATTTGTCAGCGCAGAACTACTTCTAGTACAAATTATTTCCACGTAGATGTGTGCCCGATACGATCAAAGGCATTTACATTTTTAGATAGTATTACCCCGATAACGATGGACTTCTAGCTACTAAACTTTAATTAGACTGTTTGTAACTAATGTAATTCATAAATCTAAGATTGTCGTAAGATGATCAGCTGAATTGGGCTTGCAATTGACCGCAGTGGGTAACCCGAAGCTTAATAGTCCCGGCAACCAACGCAAACTTCTAACAGTGTACAACTGTAGGTCAGTTGCGGACTTATAAGTTGTAAACTTGTAAGAGAAATACAATCATGTCGATAGCCCGCAGCTATGTGAATAAATATTTAAATAGCAGCTGTAGGAACGAGATTAAACAGATTCCTGGTGGTGGAGTAGTGTCGCAGCCCTGCACAGTGTGAGCGCTATGAGTTTTGTTCGCATCGCTCAGATGCTGAACTGCGCCGCAAATTGTGTTCCGTTGGCTCGACCGCCCGGTCGCAAAGGAGCGGGGAAGCATGAGGGCCGGGGGATGCTGACAAACTGAAATAATATTAATTTGAAATAGTCAGAGAATCAACATGTTCTGAACATAAAAAGTTACCCTAATTCTAATCTAGTTTAAGATACAAAGAAGACGCCCATCAACGTCTTCATCAATGCAAAAGCTAATGAGTCAAAGAGCCAGCAGCATACACCGTCATCAAATAAATAGAATGGATGAATGGGTCATTCAATTACATTTGTTTGTTCTGCCTCAATAGAAATATGTTAGTGTCTACTTTGCCGACATTTTATGTTGTATCCATACTCGTAATTAATTCGGTTCCCTATCCATTTGCATAAAATTTTAAGACCTAATATAAGTTGACATACTATTGTTTCTCCTAATTATATTTCCTCATAACATTATTTACGCATAACAGCTTACTCATAGTTTTTTAAGCATAATTTCTCTAATCATAATAATGATTAAGCATAACATTCTAAATCATAAATTTATTTACGCATAATGATATTAAAACATATTTTTTAAAGGCATAACAATTAACTCCTAAATGTTAGACACCAATACACATTTTTATACAGTTTTGCTCTAATGAAATTTGTAGGCACTTAACATTGTAGGTAGTTCAAATTATTTTTTTATTTTTCTAAGTGGACGGTGGTATCATAAAACTAATGTAAGCATACAGCATGCAGCATGCAAGCAAGCATGCAGCTAGCATGCAGCATGCAACATATAGCAGGCATGGTTTCTGTCACGGCTCCGGCGCTTCGGGGCTCCGGAGGTGAGCTTATCGTCGCAGATGTTAAAACCACCTGCTCCCTAACTCGCGCCTACGCGGGCTTACATTACACTCTTGTTTTGCAGCGATTCGTTTCTGTCACTAACTTTTGTAGCACAACATATTGAATTTTTAAGACAATACTTTAATTTTAATTTAGGGTTAAAAATGGAATTTTATTAAAAATCGTCATTATTCTAGTAACATTATGCGAATTAAATGTAAGCCAAAACAAATTAGCCTTAAGATAATTATGCCAACATAAACTGTAAGTCAAAAAAAATAAGGCAAAGTATTATTATGGCAAAACAAATTATACCAAAATAGTTATGCCAAAGTATATTAGGAAAAAGAACATTGTTCGAAAAGAAGGGATCCCAATTAATTCTGGGTTTGTTTTCATTTCATAATTAGCACCGCGTCGCGCGTCGACTGGAGCGAGTTATGTTATCGAGGAATACGCAGGTTGTTCATGATGGTCTTACGATCTCGACCTAGGCTATATTGGGATTGTTAAAGGTGTATTTATTGGAGCAATAAAATCATTTAAACTGTTTATTAACTTTAAACTTTAACACTATATCACGAATATATTTTCTAAGTCTACCGTTTCACCACATTAAAACATAAACAGCTTACTGGAACCACATCGACAAAGTAAGTCCTCACATGTAACCGGCACATAATATAATAACGTGAGCGTCTCTTGCATGCCGGCTCACAATAACTCCACCAAACGATCAGTTGGCTAAGTGTTCCAATTGTCGGCACCGTGCGGCGCGAATCAATCCGGCCATTACTGCCGTAAACTATCTGATGGCAATATCCGTCGCCGGCAATAAACCGGCCGGCTTTACGACGGGTATATTGCAGTGCGATCAAGAACGCCCGAATATGAATAGCTGCTTGTCACGTGCCCAACAGCCACTGGATGTTGATTGTTACTACAATTTGAAATTAGTTTTTATTAATTGACCTTTACGAGACGACAATGTCTAACATAACTATGAACACGATAAAGTGTAATCATTGCAATATTCTGATAAGCGAGTCCTTTATTTAAAAATAAAGCGGGAATTATGGACAAAGATAGTATGACACGGCTATGTGTCATTGCTTTTACTGAAGAAGAAAAAACACTGTCAAAAAAGCTGTGGTATGAGTCGGTGGAGACATCTCGTCGAAATGTAATCGTAGAAAAGAAAGGAAGAGTCATCTTGATATTGCGGACATCATCACACTAATAAAAGAGACAGATCCGGATTTGCTGCCGATATTCGTAGCAAGACATGTTCATAAACTGGAGAAGGCCTAGCGTCAAAGGACACGCCGAGGGGCAATTGTTATGTTTTTGTTCAATTTATTATTATAATTTGTTTAAGTTTATCAGTAAAAGATTTTATCACTATTATAGAATCAGATCCATTTATTTATTAAACATAGGTATTAAAATTAAGGATAGCTATTTAAGGTCTAACTATTCATACACGAAATATTTTCAGACAATTATCTAACGGCTACAACTACTTTTTTTTTTATAAAAGTATATTATTATGAAAAATAAATAATTTAAAATTACTTGACCCATAAAACAAATACCGGCTACTTATTTTTTCAACATCCATTACGCTTGTTTACTACGTCGTATTTACCTACTATAATTGTAACGGTTTTATGCAAAAATTCTCAAAAAAATTTAGAATTATAATAATTTGGATCTGGGACATTTGCGCGAAATACATATGCGCGAAGGACACTTCCGCGAACCCACTTGCGCGAAAAGACATATGCGCGCATGGACTCTTGGGCGATTAGACTTTTGCGCGAATGGACTTTTGCGCCCATAGACACTTACGCGCATAGACACATGCGCGCAGAGACACTTGCGTGAATGGACACTTGCGCGAATGAACTTTTGCGCAAAAGGACACTTCCGCGACTAGATTTACTCGCGACTGGCTACGGTTAATCTGTAGAGTAAACATAACATCATATTATTTCTTATTTTCAATGAGATAGAGCGAGAGAATTGGCAACACTGCCCGATTGACATGTCAAATTATTTTTTCGTATCTGTCATGAATAGTGTTGCCAGATATAATTATTGTTTAATCGATTTACAATATCGATTTTGAACGTATGTTTCAAAATAATTTTACTCTCTGTTCAAGCTTTTGGGTTTCATTAATGTCGATTTTTAAGGTCATTCAGTTGTTTTAATGTCTATTATGTCAAATGTATATTGATGTATAGAACATTCTTGTTACTTTGTACAAAAAAGATTAATCAATCGATTCCGATTTAGAAGAACCTCAGTGTTATGTTTACTCTACAGCTAACCTAACCATTCGCGCATAAGTCCTTTCGCGCATGAGTCTTTGTGCGTAAATGTCCGTTCGCGCATAAGTCCTTTCGCTCAAGTGTTTATGCGCGCAACTGTCTATGCGCCCAAAAGTCTAATCGCCCAAAAGTCCATGCGCGCATATGTCTTTTCGCGCATGTGGATTCGCGCAAGTGTCCTTCGCGCAAATGTATTTCGCGCTAGTGTCCTGACACCAATAATTTCGTTAAAACAAAAACACTCAGATAAATTTTTTTTTTCGTTGCTATGGCGACTTTACGACTTATAGAAGTTACTCTTAAAATATTTCGTGTATGAAAAGATAGACCTTATATAACGGTTCTCGCTATGTTTTGTGTTTTGTTGGTGTCAAGTAACCATGAACACCTGGTATTGTTAACACCTCACTTTTACCTCGCCCTTAAGTTTTGTTGAGGTATCCGTTTGCCTCACCACCCCAAGTTGACCTGAATGCAGAGTGGGAAGTGGTCAGACCAGTAGGCAATATGGTGCACTTCCACCTTCTCCACTGATCTCCACGATGCTTCAGAAACCAGGTAATGGTCCAGCCAACGTCTACTGTCACAGGCATCACTCACAAAGGTAAAAGTGTCCGAGTCTATACCCACTTTCATGTAATCAACACAACACCAACATTTCCTGGCTAAACAATTCGCCGGGGTGCGCATTAAAGTCTCCGAGTATATAAACATACTCCAAATTGTCACTGTTTACGATAGCAGCTATTTCACTCAAACATTCGCAAAACTCAAATTAAATTATCAAACGAGTTAGTCGACATGTACACACTAAACAATAACAAGAAAAAGCCGTCGCCCGTCGTCGCTTTCATAGCCACAACACGATCACTAGCACACTGAACAATAGTTACTGATGTATACAACGATTTCATCCATCGTATGATCTTCCCCTCAGTATCCCTAGCGACGTATCCACCAATGATTTACCAACATAACTAAAATCTACATCTAAGTGACTTAGAATTGATATTTCATGCGGCAACAACCAGGTTTCTTGCAACGCAATAACATCCACATATTTACACAAGTTTCTTATACACACGACCGACCTCTATAAGATTTACAGTTATAACTTACCACCTTAGTAAGTAAATTATCATTATCGCCCACTACAGCCTTAACCATTAATGAGATGGTGTATTATATTTGCTCTACCACTCGATTCCAAGTCACCCTGCCGCTGCTCGGTTGTACTGTTATAATTCACAAATCTTCGGAAAGATACGCCAGTCGGCCACAGATCCTCCTTGATAAATACAGCCAACTTTTGCTTTGGTATGGAGAATTTGTATGCGTCATATCCCTTGTTCCTCTTCATATCTAGTGCAAGGACACATCTAAATCAGTTTTAAATTTAATGTATGACGCTATATCGTCCATCTTTGTACCACTATCCACATTATAGATATAAAAAGGCAAACTGATATCCGCTGCTCTAAAGGACTGAGGCCCTACGTCTACCCTCCCCTTCATCCCAATAATCCCTTCTTGCAGTTTTACAATATCCCTCGGTATTCTAGTAGCGTCTAAGTGATCAAACGTTACTGGTGGGAGTTTATGAACATGTCTTGCTACGAATATCGGCAGCAAATCCGGATCTGTCTCTTTTATTAGTGTGATGATGTCCGCAATATCAAGATGACTCTTCCTTTCTTTTCTACGATTACATTTCGACGAGATGTCTCCACCAACTCATACCACAGCTTTTTTGACAGTGTTATTTCTTCTTCAGTAAAAGCAATGACACATAGCCGTGTCATACTATCTTTGTCCATAATTCCCGCTTTATTTTCAAATAAAGGACTCGCTTATCAGAATATTGCAATGATTACACTTTATCGTGTTCATAGTCATGTTAGACATTGTCGTCTCGTAAAGGTCAATTAATAAAAACTAATTTCAAATTGTAGTAACAATCAACATCCAGCACTTGGCTGTTGGGCACGTGACAAGCAGCTATTCATATTCGGGCGTTCTTGATCGCACTGCAATATACCCGTCGTAAAGCCGGCCGGTTTATTGCCGGCGACGGATATTGCCATCAGATAGTTTACGGCAGTAATGGCCGGATTGATTACTTTTTTTGACTTACAGTTTATGTTGACATAATTATCTTAAGGCTAATTTGTTTTGGCTTACATTTAATTCGCATAATGTTACTAGAATAATGACGATTTTTAATAAAATTCCATTTTTAACCCTAAATTAAAATTAAAGTATTGTCTTAAAAATTCAATATGTTGTGCTACAAAAGTTAGTGACAGAAACGAATCGCTGCAAACCAAGAGTGTAATGTAAGCCCGCGTAGGCGCGAGTTAGGGAGCAGGTGGTTTTAACATCTGCGACGATAAGCTCACCTCCGGAGCCCCGAAGCGCCGGAGCCGTGACAGAAACCATGCCTGCTATATGTTGCATGCTGCATGCTAGCTGCATGCTTGCTTGCATGCTGCATGCTGTATGCTTACATTAGTTTTATGATACCACCGTCCACTTAGAAAAATAAAAAAATAATTTGAACTACCTACAATGTTAAGTGCATACAAATTTCATTAGAGCAAAACTGTATAAAAATGTGTATTAGTGTCTAACATTTAGGAGTTAATTGATATGCCTTTAAAAATATGTTTTAATATCATTATGCGTAAATAAATTTATGATTTAGAATGTTATGCTTAATCATTATTATGATTAGAGAAATTATGCTTAAAAAACTATGAGTAAGCTGTTATGCGTAAATAATGTTATGAGGAAATATAATTAGGAGAAACAATAGTATGTCAACTTATATTAGGTCTTAAAATTTTATGCAAATGGATAGGGAACCGAATTAATTACGAGTATGGATACAACATAAAATGTCGGCAAAGAAGACACTAACATATTTCTATTGAGGCAGAACAAACAAATGTAATTGAATGACCCATTCATCCATTCTATTTATTTGATGACGGTGTATGCTGCTGGCTCTTTGACTCATTAGCTTTTGCATTGATGAAGACGTTGATGGGCGTCTTCTTTGTATCTTAAACTAGATTAGAATTAGGGTAACTTTTTATGTTCAGAACATGTTGATTCTCTGACTATTTCAAATTAATATTATTTCAGTTTGTCAGCATCCCCCGGCCCTCATGCTTCCCCGCTCCTTTGCGACCGGGCGGTCGAGCCAACGGAACACAATTTGCGGCGCAGTTCAGCATCTGAGCGATGCGAACAAAACTCATAGCGCTCACACTGTGCAGGGCTGCGACACTACTCCACCACCAGGAATCTGTTTAATCTCGTTCCTACAGCTGCTATTTAAATATTTATTCACATAGCTGCGGGCTATCGACATGATTGTATTTCTCTTACAAGTTTACAACTTATAAGTCCGCAACTGACCTACAGTTGTACACTGTTAGAAGTTTGCGTTGGTTGCCGGGACTATTAAGCTTCGGGTTACCCACTGCGGTCAATTGCAAGCCCAATTCAGCTGATCATCTTACGACAATCTTAGATTTATGAATTACATTAGTTACAAACAGTCTAATTAAAGTTTAGTAGCTAGAAGTCCATCGTTATCGGGGTAATACTATCTAAAAATGTAAATGCCTTTGATCGTATCGGGCACACATCTACGTGGAAATAATTTGTACTAGAAGTAGTTCTGCGCTGACAAATAACTCGACACAAACTTAGATAGGATTCCCAAGTTGTTGTCAGCGCGCGATAACGTCCCAAGATTTTTTGTCACATTCGTGGAGAAGGCGCGACAAATGGTTGATAAGAAATAGGACATTGTTACTAAGAAACGAATAAATACAAATTGTTGTAAATTAAACTATTTACATATATGTATGTATGTTTTGGTTGACAAGACAGGTGTACTCAAGGTTTTATTTTAGAATGCTATTCTTATTAATTTCCACATTTGAAACGCTAATTTTAGGCACTTTTTCAGATTAAGAGGATTATAATTCAAAGTTTCATTTACGTTATAAACCTGTCATCCTTGGCTGTAGACGTATGGCAGCGGCGAATATTCCATTTGGCGCGAACGAGGCAATATCCCGCGCTTCAACATATGAGATAGTGCCTCACCTCGACACAGCTCACAGGTACCAACTGCTGAATACCGGATTTATTTAGATTAAGATTCACATTTATTTGGGGCTGAAGGATTGCGACCGAACCTCTACAGTCGACTGGAATAGTAACGTGTTGGGGATACCGTAGAGAGAGGATTATACAGGTCGGACCGCTACTTGTGAAACAATTGAGCGCGACGTCGAGTGCTGATCGCTGTTTGTCGTTTGACGTAAACCGTTTGTAAAGCAAACTCTCTTGGGGTGCGTTGTCAGAATTCCTCCTCGTGTGCCTGATGGCTGCCGGTCCCTCTCGATACGTCTGGAGAGAATAGCAGCTGCTGGGACGGTGCACCCTGGGCGTGGGCAGTATCCTTCCCCGAGGAATGGGAAGAGATTCTTATTCCTCGGGAAATGTTACTGTCCATGGCTAATATTCTGACATTGGGGGGTCCCTCATGGACCAAGGGGGCGTTGCTCCGCGGGACCCTCTGAAAAGCAGAGGGCACAGCGGAGGAGCAAGGGCGGGCTCGGTGTGTACTTACCCTGCCTCCGTGCAGACAGTGAAGGACGTGCGTCCTTCACTGTCTCCGTCGATATCGTAATCCCACCGTCGAAGTGTCGTGGAACACGTCTCGCGGCTTCGATTGGGACCGAGGGTCTTGGCTTAACCGCCCGGACCACGAGGTAGAAAACCTCTATAAAAAGTTACCCCGAATCTCAAGCGGCGGCGCACCGCGAGGATATGTATGGCTGACGGGTTCCTTTGGAAAATCAGTCTCTAGTGCGAACCACTGCCGGGCCTGGCTATGGCTTATCTGGGTACAGGGGCAGTGCCCAGATGGACTTTTTATTTCCCCTATACTCGTGGGAACAAAATGGAAAAATTTTTGACCCAAAAAACGGCCGATAACGGCGAAGGAAGGGAGGAGAGGATGCGGGGTCGGAGTCCGATACCGCATCCAGCGAGGTGAACGCGGGGGGCTCAGTGAGCTCCCAGCGCGGGAGGCCCGGGGAACAGGGAGTTCCTACGCAAGCGGTCCAGGCCGGTAGGCGACCGAGAGTCGGGAGCTGGGGAGCTGGCTTCGGCTCGTAAGATCCCTACCAGCAAGCGCGGCGGGATCCGTGGCAAGGGGAGAGGCCTTTCTGCCACCGAGAGGTCGGCGCGGCTTGCCGAGGAGGGGCGCCATCCGGAGGTGGCCACCGGTCACGGGGTGTCCCGTTCGGGCTCCTCTGGCGACGAAGCGGGCGCAGATGGCGACTCCGATGCGGAGCGTAAGGCCGGACTTGCAAAGGAGGTGGAGGCGGCGCTGAGGGCTGTCTCGTTGAAACAAAAGCCCTCCACCAGGCAAAGGGCTATACCTACAGCGGTCGCCTCCATTATGGCATCAGCGGAGGCCAGTTCTGCGGGGCCTCCGCCAGACGGCGTGGCCAAACTGAGGGCGGAGGTCGCTCGACTGACGGCCGCCACGGAGCTTCTCAAAGAGGAGAACATGAAGCTCCGAGCAGACCTGGCCAGTCTGCGCGAGTCCGGCTCTCGCGAGGCGCCCCTAAATGGGGGCCAGAAGCATCCAAGCCAGCCTGTGCCGGTGGAGAACCAGGTTCTGAATCTGGTTTGGCAGGAGCTGGCTGCCTTCCAGGCGCGGTTCTCCGTCCTGGAGGGCATTGTCCTGCGCCCCCCCCCAGCGGCAAACAAGGCGCCCCCGGGCCCGAGGGCGGCCTCATATGCGTCTGCTGCGGCCTCCGCACCGGGCCGTCCAGCCAGCCCCCCGGCAGGGTTATGTCGGCCCCGACGAAACCGGCTCCGGTTAAGAAGGCGGCGGCCCCTGAAACAGGGCAAGGCGGCGGCCCAAAAGAAGGGCAAGGTGGCGAATATGCCAGCGCCAGCCGCGAGACAGCCGCTATCGCCGCCCCCCCCGACCCCTAAGCCTTCCGCGGCCGAGACCGGGTGGCAGGTGGCTGGAGAAAATGCGAGGGAGCGAAGGGCGGCCAAAAGAAACGCCAGCAAAAGGAGCGGGGCGTCGCGGTTAGGCTCAGCGCGCCGAAGACCGCAGCTGTAGTGATTACACTACAGCCGGACGCGGAAAAGAGGGGCGAGACATACCGCGACGTGCTCGCTAAGGCGAATGCGACGGTGGATCTCGGAGAGCTCGGGATCACCGGGGGCCTCCGGCTTAGAGTCACCGCAACAGGGGCTCGAGTGCTGGAGATCCCTGGCGAAACCCGTGGCTCGTCCACTGACGCTCTGGCTGAAAAGCTTAGAGCGTCCCTAAATACGGACGAGGCCCGAGTGTCCAGGCCCGTCAAATGCGCAGACCTGCGCATACTGGGTCTAGACGACTCGGTGACCGAAAAGGAGGTGGTGGCCGCCGTCACCAGGACCGGTGGGTGCCCTGCCGAGCAAGTCAAGGCAGGCACCTTACGTCCGGACCTGTCGGGCATGCGAACCATAACGGTAAGCTGCCCTGTGACGGAGGCGAAAGTCATTGTGGAGGGCTGAAGGCTCTTGGTGGGTTGGATTTCGGCGCAGGTGAAGTTGCTGGAACCCAGACCTCTGAGGTGCTTCCGCCATGTGGGGCACCACGTGTCGGTCCGGTGCACCTCGGAGGTGGACCGCAGCGGCCTGTGCTTCCGCTGCGGCCAGCCTGGTCACATGGCCGCGGCCTGCTCCGCCGCGCCGCGCTTCGCCGCATGTGCGGCAGCTGGCAAGCCGGCCGATCACCGGGCAGGGAGCAAGTCCTGCGGTACTCCCGCCAAGGACAGGGGCAAGGGAAGGCCCTCCGCCACCACCGCCAAAACCCCCACCGTCGCCACCACCGCAGCCGACGCCACTGTCGCCGCCGCTGTTGTGCTGCAACTTCCGCAGCGGGGCCCTCGCAGGGGGCCCGGGAAGGGGCTGAAATGGAGTGCCAGTAACGGCCCCATTACGCCTTCTCCAGGCGAACATCAACCACTGCGCCTGCGCTCAGGATCCAGAGCATGGCGCAGTGGTCAATTAACATCGCCGTGGTCGCTGAGCCGTACTTTGTCCCGCCCAGGGATGACTGGGTGGAGGACCTTAGCGGCTCAGTGACCATAATTGCGTCGGTCGCCGCTGGTACCCCGACCCTTGAGAGTGTCAGGAAGGGTCAGGGGTGCGTAACAGCATGGTTCGGGGAGATCGTTGTAGTGGGAGTCTACTTCTCCCCTAGCCGAACTCTCGCCGAGTTCCACAACTCCCTCACGGAGTTGAGTGTCGTCATCGGAAGCCATTCCCTCCCCGTGCTTGTGCTCGGGGACTTCAATGCCAAGAACTTGGCTTGGGGTTCTCGTTACACGGACGTGCGGGGTAGAATGGTAGAGGACTGGGCTCTGGATACAGGCCTGGTCGTCCTAAATCGGGGTTCTGTCCCCACGTGCGTGCGGATGCGGGGCGAGTCGGTGGTGGACATCTCGTTCGCCAGCCCCGCTCTGTCGCCGCGTGTCGTTGACTGGCGCGTCATGGAGGGGGTGGAGACCTATTCCGACCACCGGTACATCCGGTTCGACGTCTCCACCCAGTCCTCAAGCGTGCCGGTCCTACAGGCCCCGAGTGGTCCGCGATGGGCGCTGAAGCAGCTGGACCGGGAGCTCCTCCTGGAAGCCTCGATCGTGCAGGCCTGGGTGTCATCACCAGTCAGGCCTGCCGACATCAACAACGAGGCGGGTTGGTTCCAGGAGGCCATGTCCGAGATTTGCGACGTGGCAATGCCCCGAGTTCGGCCAGGAAGCGCCCGGCGTCAGGTGTACTGGTGGTCGCTAGAGCTGACGTCTCTGCGCAAGGCGTGCGTTGCCACGCGGCGCCTGTACGCCAGGCATCGCAGGCTCCGCATCCGCCCTGCGGATGCGGCAGCCATTGAGGCGGACCTGTACGAAGGGTACAGAGCGGCGAAGACCGCCCTCCAAGAGGCTGTCCGGCGGGCCAAGAAATTGGCCCGCGAGGAGATGCTGGAGTCTCTGAACGGAGATCCGTGGGGGAGCCCTTACAAGATGGTGCGGGACAAACTCCGCACCCGGCCCCCCCCGCTAACGCAGAGTCTCCGGCCTGAGCTCGTGGAGAACGTGGTGAGCGCTCTGTTCCCTTCGCGAGGGGAGCATCCTCCCCCGCCTATGGCTCCGCGCGACGATGACGACGTTCCGGAGGTGACTGGCGTAGACCTGAGAGTGGCGGTACGCAGGCTGAAAACCAGAAACACCGCCCCGGGACCCGATGGCTTGCCTGGCAAAGCCTGGGTCCTGGCCTCTGAGGCTCTCGGGCCCCGACTGGAAGGGCTCCTAAGCGCATGCTTGGAGAGAGGCCAGTTTCCGCTTCGTTGGAAGACGGGGAAGCTGGTCCTCATCCGGAAACCAGGGCGCCCTGCGGACTCTCCGTCCGCATACCGGCCCATCGTGCTGCTTGACGAGGTGGGCAAGCTCTTTGAAAGAGTCATTGCCAACCGCCTCGCCGGGCACCTTGCGGTACACCAGTTTGGTTTCCGCAAGGGGCGCTCGACGGTGACAAACCTCACGACGGGGGACGCGGTGTCCCGGGGCGGGGTCGTCTTGGCGGTGTCTCTTGACATCGCCAACGCCGTCAACTCCATGCCCAGGAGCTGCATTGGGGAGGCACTCCGGTATCACCGGGTGCCACCTACCTTCGTCGTGTGGTCGGGGACTACCTGACGGATAGAGCCGTCATCTACCCTGGTCGAAGCGGAGAATGGAACCGGCGAGAGATGTCGTGCGGTGTTCCACAGGGATCGGTTCTGGGGCCGGCCTTGTGGAACATCGGTTACGACTGGGTGCTGCGCGCCGACCTCCCTACCGGCGTCAGCGTAGTTTGCTACGCTGACGACACGCTGGTACTGGCACAAGGGAGGTCGCACGAGGCGGCGGCCGAAAACATGACACGCGGGGTTGCGATAGTCGTGGAGAGGATCCGGCAATTGGGTCTCGAGGTGGCACTGCACAAGTCCGAGGCCATGTGTTTTCTTGGGCCTCGGAATGCGCCACCGTCGGGATCCCTACTGACGGCAGGAGGGGTTTCCATCGGCGTCGGGTCGACGTTGAAGTACCTAGGACTCGTCCTCGACAGCCGGTGGAACTTCGTGGAGCACTTCCGACGTTTGGCTCCCAAACTGGAACGGACAGGGGCTGCCTTCAAGCGGCTCTTGCCCAACCTGAGGGGTCCAAACGCCTTGTGCCGGAGGTTATACGCGGAGGTCGTGCGGTCCATGGCCCTTTACGGGGCCCCGGTGTGGGCGCGTTCTTTGAGGCGGCAAGCCGCCCACTACCTGAACGCGCCCCAAAAGGTAATAGCCATAAGGCTAATCCGGGGGTACCGCACGATATCCGGCGAAGTGGCTAGCCTCCTTGCCGGATTGCCGCCATGGGATCTGGAGGCGATAGTCCTCGCACGCCTGCACGAATGGCGCGCGGAGGCACTACGTCGGGAGGAAACTCCGCTGCCGCGGCAAATTGCCGCTCAGCGGACAGACCTCCCGCGTGATCTCATGGCGACATGGAGAGAGCGACTGTCGCAACCCCGTGCAGGGCACGCCACCATAGTGGCGATAAGTCCCCTCGTTGAGGAGTGGCTAGAGAGGTGCCACGGCGCCTTCACCTATCGCCTGACGCAGGTCCTCACCGGACACGGTTGTTTCGGGAGGTTCCTGCACCGAATCGGGCGGGAGGAAATGCCCGGGTGTTTCCACTGCGAGGATCGTCCGGAGGACACGGTGGAGCACACCGTGGAGGTCTGCCCCGCTTGGGCGGAGCACCGCCGTGTCCTCGTAGCGGCGATTGGCGGCGGCGATCTCTCGCGTCCGGCCTTGGTTCAAGCCATGGTCCGGAGCGAGAGGGAAGGGGAAGCCGTCACCTCCTTCTGCAAAGCAGTCATGCTAGTGAAAGAGGTGGCCGGACGTGAGAGGGAAAGAACCTCACGTCCCAGTCGCCGCGGGAGACGCCCTGGGCGTTGGGGGTCACGTGGTGGCTCCCGGCCACCGTAGGCGCGGGCCTGTGGACGGCGAGTTATGGGCTAGCTCGCCGTCCGGCCGTCTTATGACGACAGGCCGTGTCGACCGCGCGTTCGTGCGCGTTCCACGCGCGCCTCAAAGA
Source organism: Noctua janthina (assembly GCA_963576755.1). Lineage (NCBI taxonomy): Eukaryota > Metazoa > Arthropoda > Insecta > Lepidoptera > Noctuidae > Noctua > Noctua janthina. The sequence goes on along the minus strand of OY755055.1, from coordinate 379,517 downwards.
GATGTCAGCAAATAAGTAGGAGTCCGCAAGGGCCGATGCCTGCTAGGGCTGCGGGACTGTTCGAAAGAGATACCGTGGCCCTGGAACACAAAGGGCAAAGAAGGAACATGGATGGGTTTTAGTCAGGACAAGTCTGACACTCCCTTCCGCTCCGCCCAGAGTGGGGGGGTCATTTGATGATTTCCCATACGGAAAAAAAATACAAAACCCATCCATGTTCCTTCTTTGCCCTTTGTGTTCCAGGGCCACGGTATCTCTTTCGAACAGTCCCGCAGCCCTGGCAGGCATCGGCCCTTGCGGGCCCCTACTTATTTGCTGACATCTCTTTGAGGCGCGCGTGGAACACGAACGCGCCGTCGACACGGCCTGTCGTCATAAGACGGCCGGACGGCGAGCTGGCCCATAACTCGCCGTCCACAGGCCCGCGCCTACGGTGGCCGGGAGCCACCACGTGACCCCCAACGCCCAGGGCGTCTCCCGCGGCGACTGGGACGTGAGGTTCTTTCTCTCTCACGTCCCGCCACCTCCTTCACTAGCATGACTGCTTCGCAGAAGGAGGTGACGGCTTCCCATTCCCTCTCGCTCCGGACCATGGCTTGAACCAAGGCCTGACGCGAGAGATCGCCGCCGCCAATCGCCGCTACGAGGACACGGCGGTGCTCCGCCCAAGCGGGGCAGACCTCCACGGTGTGCTCCACCGTGTCCTCCGGACGATCCTCGCAGTGGAAACACCCGGGCGTTTCCTCCCGCCCGATTCGGTGCAGGAACCTCCCGAAACAACCGTGTCCGGTGAGGACCTGCGTCAGGCGGAAGGTGAGGGCGCCGTGGCGCCTCTCTAGCCACTCCTCAAAGAGGGGACTTATCGCCACTATGGTGGCGTGCCCTGCACGGGGTTGCGACAGTCGCTCTCTCCATGTCGCCATGAGATCACGCCGGAGGTGTGTCCGCTGAGCAGCAATTTGCCGCGGCAGCGGAGTTTCCTCCCGACGTAGTGCCTCCGCGAGCCATTCGTGCAGGCGTGCGAGGACTATCGCCTCCAGATCCCATAGCGGCAATCCGGCAAGGTGGGCGGCTTGCCGCCTCAAAGAACGCGCCCACACCGGGGCCCCGTAAAGGGCCATGGACCGCACGACCCCCGCGTATAGCCTCCGGCAGGAGGCGTTTGGACCCCTCAGGTTTTGCAAGAGCCGCTTGAAGGCAGCCCCTGTCCGTTCCAGTTTGGGAGCCAAACGTCGGAAGTGCTCCACGAAGTTCCACCGGCTGTCGAGGACGAGTCCTAGGTACTTCAACGTCGACCCGACGCCGATGGAAACCCCTCCTGCTGTCAGTAGGGATCCCGACGGTGGAGCATTCCGAGGCCCATGAAAACACATGGCCTCGGACTTGTGCAGTGCCACCTCGAGACCCAATTGCCGGATCCTCTCCACGACTATCGCAACCCCGCGTGTCATGTTTTCGGCCGCCGCCTCGTGCGACCTCCCTTGTGCCAGTACCAGCGTGTCGTCAGCGTAGCAAACTACGCTGACGCCGGTAGGGAGGTCGGCGCGCAGCACCCAGTCGTAACCGATGTTCCACAAGGCAGGCCCCAGAACCGATCCCTGTGGAACACCGCACGACATCTCTCGCCGGTTCCATTCTCCGCTTCGACCAGGGTAGATGACGGCTCTATCCGTCAGGTAGTCCCCGACCACACGACGAAGGTAGGTCGGCACCCGGTGATACCGGAGTGCCTCATTAATGCAGCTCCAGGGCATGGAGTTGAAGGCGTTGGCGATGTCAAGAGACACCGCCAAGACGACCCCGCCCCGGGACACCGCGTCCCCCGTCGTGAGGGCTCTCACGCGCATGATGGCGTCCACCGTCGAGCGCCCCTTGCGGAAACCAAACTGGTGTTCCGCAAGATCCGGCCCCATCCCCGCAAGGTGCCCGGCGAGGCGGTTGGCAATGACTCTTTCAAAGAGCTTGCCCACCTCGTCGAGCAGCACGATGGGCCGGTATGCAGACGGAGAGTCCGCAGGGCGCCCTGGTTTCCGGATGAGGACCAGCTTCCCCGTCTTCCAACGAAGCGGAAACTGGCCTCTCTCCAAGCATGCGCTTAGGAGCCCTTCCAGTCGGGGCCCGAGAGCCTCAGAGGCCAGGACCCAAGCTTTGCCAGGCAAGCCATCGGGTCCCGGGGCGGTGTCGGCACCGCACGCGGCGGCGGAGCCATAGGCGGGGGAGGATGCTCCCCTCGCGAAGGGAACAAAGCGCTCAATACTTCCTCCACGAGCTCAGGCCGGAGACTCTGCGTCAACGGGGGGGCCCGGGTGCTTAGTTTGTCCCGCACCATCTTGTAAGGGGGCCCCCACGGATCTCCGTTCAGAGACTCCAGCATCTCCTCGCGGGCCAATTTCTTGGCCCGCCGGACAGCCTCTTGGAGGGCGGTCTTCGCCGCTCTGTACCCCTCGTACAGCTCCGCCTCAATGGCTGCCGCATCCGGAGGGCGGATGCGGAGCCTGCGATGTGGCTAGCCTCCTTGCCGGATTGCCGCCATGGGATTTGGAGGCGATAGTCCTCGCACGCCTGCACGAATGGCGCGCGGAGGCACTACGTCGGGAGGAAACTCCGCTGCCGCGGCAAATTATCGCCACTATGGTGGCGTGCCCTGCACGGGGTTGCGACAGTCGCTCTCTCCATGTCGCCATGAGATCACGCCGGAGGTCTGTCCGCTGAGCAGCAATTTGCCGCGGCAGCGGAGTTTCCTCCCGACGTAGTGCCTCCGCGCGCCATTCGTGCAGGCGTGCGAGGACTATCGCCTCCAGATCCCATAGCGGCAATCCGGCAAGGTGGGCGGCTTGCCGCCTCAAAGAACGCGCCCACACCGGGGCCCCGTAAAGGGCCATGGACCGCACGACCCCCGCGTATAGCCTCCGGCAGGAGGCGTTTGGACCCCTCAGGTTGGGCAAGAGCCGCTTGAAGGCAGCCCCTGTCCGTTCCAGTTTGGGAGCCAAACGTCGGAAGTGCTCCACGAAGTTCCACCGGCTGTCGAGGACGAGTCCTAGGTACTGCACCTCAGAGGTCTGGGTTCCAGCAGCTTCACCTGCGCCGAAACCCAGCCCACCAAGAGCCTTCGGCCCTCCACAATGACTTTCGCCGCCGTCACAGGGCAGCTTACCGTTATGGTTCGCATGCCCGACAGGTCCGGACGTAAGGTGCCTGCCTTGACTTGCTCGGCAGGGCACCCACCGGTCCTGGTGACGGCGGCCACCACCTCCTTCTCGGTCACCGAGTCGTCCAGACCCAGTATGCGCAGGTCTGCGCATTTGACGGGCCTGGACACTCTGGCCTCGTCCGCATTTAGGGACGCTCTAAGCTTTTCAGCCAGAGCGTCAGCGGACGAGCCACGGGTTTCGCCAGGGATCTCCAGCACTCGAGCCCCTGTTGCGGTGACTCTAAGCCGGAGGCCCCCGGTGATCCCGAGCGCTCCGAGATCCACCGTTGCTTTCGCCTTAGCGAGCACGTCGCGGTAGGTCAAGCCCCTGTTTTCCGCGTCCGGCTGTAGTGTAATCACTACAGCTGCGGTCTTCGGGGCGCTGAGCCTAACCGCGACGCCCCGCTCCTTTTGCCGGCGTTTCTGCTCCTGCCTCCTTGCCTTTTTGGCCGCTCTTCGCTCCCTCGCGTTTTTTCCAGCCACCTGCCACCCGGTCTCGGCCACGGAAGGCTTAGGGGGCGGGGGGGGCGGCGATAGCGGCTGTCTCGCGGCTGGCGCTGGCATATTCGCCACCTTGCCCTTCTTTTGGGCCGCCGCCTTGCCCTGTTTAAGGGCCGCCGCCTTCTTAACCGGAGCCGGTTTTGTCGGGGCCGACATAACCCTGCCGGGGGGCTGGCTGGACGGCCTTGGTGCGGAGGCCGCAGCAGACGCATATGAGGCCGCCCTCAGGCCCGGGGGCGCCTTGTTTGCCGCCAGGGGGGGGCGTAAGACAATGCCCTCCAGGACGGAGAACCGCGCCTGGAAGGCAGCCAGCTCCTGCCGAACCAGATTCAGGACCTGGTTCGTTCTCCACCGGCACGTGCTGGCTTGGACGCTTCTGGCCCCCATTTTGGGGCGCCTCGCGAGAGCCGGACTCGCGCAGACTGGCCAGGTCTGCTCGGAGCTTCCTATTCTCCTCTTTGAGAAGCTCCGTGGCGGCTGTCAGTCGAGCGACCTCCGCCCTCAGTTTGGCCACGCCGTCTGGCGGCGGCCCCGCAAATCTAGCCTCCGCTGCCGCCATAATGGAGGCGACCGCAGCAGGTATAGCCCTTTGCCTGGTGGAGGGCTTTTGTTTGAAGGAGACAGCCCTCAGCGCTGCCTCCACCTCCTTCGCGAGCCCGGCCTTACGCTCCGCATCAGAGCCGCCATCTGCGCCCGCCTCGTCGCCAGAATAGCCCGAACGGGCCACCTCGTGACCGGCGGCCACCCCCGGGTGGCGCCCCTCCTCGGCAAGCCGCGCCGATCTCTCGGTGGCAGTGAGGCCTCTCCCCTTGCCGCGGATCCCGCCGCGCTTGCTGGTGGGGATCTTGCGAGCCGAAGCCAGCTCCCCATCTGACGACGACTCTCGGTCGCCTACCGGCCTGGACCGCTTGCGTAGGAACTCCCTGTTCCCCGCAGCAGCCCCGGGCCTCCCGCGCTGGGAGCTCACTGAGTCAGCGCTCACCTCGCTGAATGCGGCGCCGGACTCCGACCCCTCATCCCTCTCCTCCCTTCCTTCGCCGTTATCGGCCGTTTTTTGGGTTTTGAAAGCTTTTTCCATACTGTTCCCACGAGTATGGGGGAAATAAATAGTCCATCTGGGCAGTGCGGCAGTGGTTCGCACTAGAGACTGATTTTCCAAAGGAACCCGTCAGCCATACATCTCCTCGCGGTGCGCCGCCGCTTGAGATTCGGGGTAACTTTTTATAGAGGTTTTCTACCTCGTGGTCCGGGCGGTTAAGCCAAGACCCTCGGTCCCAATCGAAGCCGCGAGACGTGTTCCACGACACTTCGATGGTGGGATTACGATATCGACGGAGACAGTGAAGGACGTGCGTCCTTCACTGTGTGCTCGGAGGCAGGGTAAGTGCACACCGAGCCCGCCCTTGCTCCTCCGCTGTGCCCTCTGCTTTTCAGAGGGTCACGCGGAGCAACGCCCCCTTGGTCCATGAGGGACCCCCCCATGTCAGAATATTAGCCATGGGCAGTAACATTTCCCGAGGAATAAGAATCTCTTCCCATTCCTCGGGGAAGGATACTGCCCACGCCCAGGGTGCACCGGCCCAGCAGCTGCTATTCCCTCCAGACGTATCGAGAGGGACCGGCAGCCATCAGGCACACGAGGAGGAATTCTGACAACGCACCCCCCCAAGTTAGCACTTAACTTTTTGTCAGTGTTTACTGACAAAAAGTTTCAAAACCAGATCGTAAGCATTGCGTAGTGCGGAAACGCTGTAACAATCATGAAAGAAAAGGAGATTAGGTGAAAATAAAAACAATTGTAGGTACAGGGTGTCTGGCGGCAGATTTATGATTTTAAATACGATTATTTCAAAAAGTAATTAACGGTGCGGGGGGAGGGTGGCGTTATTAGAATCACAGATCGTGCGGATTTTTCAGTCACGATGCCGCAGTGGTCGAGTGAGCATCGCGCATTCGCCATCGAGGCATTTTTCAAGAGTAACGATTCTTACGTGTTGCTCGTCGACAGTTTTGCTCACGCTTCGGTATTCGGCGGATAAGTGACGGACCAAGTGTGAATTTAATTGTTCTTGGGTGTAGAGGTTCAACGCAAGTGCTTCGGCTTTGAACACCCCACGGCCAGGGCCTAGTCGATCTTCAACGACCCCCGATAACATTGAACTGGTGGAACAGAGTTTACATGAAAATCCACGACTTTCAATACGGAAAGGGGCGGCCTCATTAGGACTTCCAACAGCAATTCACGATTTTGAAAAAGGATCTGAAGTACCATCCTTTTCAAATTCAAATTGTTCAAGAACTGAAAGAGACTTTCTTTGTCTCAAAATTATTTGTGAAACGATGTTGGAGCGTTTTCGCACCGTGAATTCCATTTTTTGGAGCGACGAGGCTCATTTCCGTTTAAACGGGCACGTTAACAAGCCAAATTGCCGTTACTGGTCTCCGTTACCCACGACTGAAACACCAAAAACCATTGCATTGCCCCAGGGTAACTGTTTGGTGCGCTTTATCCACGAATGGGATAATTGGACTTTTTTGTTTGAAAATGCCCTGGGCCAGGCGACAAATGTCAATAGTGAGAATTAATTAATTAATTAATTACGAATTTCTTTTTGCCGAACCTGCGAGCTCATCCATCGTTCTCATCATTCACGTGGTTCCAACAGGATACTGCGACCGCAAACACGGTCAGAGCTTCGATGAATTTGCTTCGAGAATTTTTCCCTCAAAACTGATTAGTCGCTTTGGAGACCTCCCGTGGCCACCGTGATCGCTTGACTTGACCCCAATGGATTTCTTTTTATGAGGATACCTCAAAGAGAGAGTATACACTAACAATCCGCAAAATATTGCGGAATTAAAAGAAAATATTCGTCGAGAAATCGGCGCAATTGAACCGAGCTTATTGCAGCGTGTGGGGCGGAACACGAGGCTCCGTTTTAAACATTGCATGCAACTCGATGGAAAAATTAAAAAATAGAATGATGTAATCTTTAAAAAATAAAATCCGCACCTTTACACTATATACTTTTACTTTTAATTAAACGATATGTAAAAGAGTAATTTTTTTATTAATTTTTGAAAATATAAATCTGCCGCCATACACTCTGTAGTAATAAAATAAATTATGTTGCTTTACTTATATTTCCCTAAAAACTAAACCCCCAAAAGCATAAGCATAAGCATAATCAGCCTATTAATGTTCCCAATGCTGGGACGCAGGCCTCCTCTCTATGAGAGGGAATGGGCTATAATCCACCACGCGGGCCCAGTGCGGGTTGGTAGATGTCACATGTCTTCGAATTTTTGGTTTTAGGGCATGCCGGATTCCTCACGATGTTTTCCTTCACCGTTTTGAGAGCAGTGGTGATGAAATAACTCACACAAAGTAATGCGCCTGGCTGGGTTCGAACCCACGACTTAATGCTCGCAAGTCGGGGTCTCCACCACTGGGCCACCGCTGCTCTCACACCCAAAAATTAACATGAATTCCGTAAAACGAAGTTGACTGTACTTTCTGTTACAATTTTATACTGTGACTCGAAATTTTTGCACAGCGGGGTCGGCGAGTTCATTTGAGATCAAATGAGCGTCCGCAGGACTTGCCACGCGCGAAGGTATAGTAGCGCTAAATGCCCACTACGCTCGAATATCCTGGCCTTAAAAGGCTGCTTTCTACCATAAATTATTTCTTGAAAATATTTCTTATTTCTAGGTATTCAATTTTTCATTTATTATATTTTTAAAACAATGTAACCTAATAGTAATTTTGGACAAAATTGTTTTTAAACATATAAACTGTTACAGGTCAAGGATAACTGACATCAGCGTAGTCAAGGATGGGAAGTAAAAGGGATTGTGCAAGCGCAGTTTTATTGGCGGTCGGTAGAAAGTTCCGCAATCGCTTCAGACTTAGTGGTTACATACATTTAGCGACATACGTCCTGCAGCTGAGATGTCGCTCAATCCTAACTACAAGGCTCTCTTTACCTTTTCACTAATTGGCGTAGCAACGTAGCAAGGACGTCACCACGTCTGCAACGGTGTATAATATTAATTATTATGGATGACTAGGAACACCGAGATTATTATTATTGATATTGTATAAATACAAAATCATTGGCCACAAATAAACCATACAGCCAGTCGCACAATTGCTTTATTTTGTGAGAAGATGCAGCTCATATATCACGTGAGGGCCGGGGTGCACATACAAACGACTTCATTACAGGGTCTGTGCACACACCTGCACTCGCGAGTGTCTCGGCACATTACCGCGGCGCGAGATTCGACTCACGCACTCTCTGCACTTAACGTAATGTTCCCGCTGCTTACATCCGCCGGCGGTGTGCGTGCGGTGTGCGTGCGGCGGTCGTGCGGTGTGCGTGCGACGGTCGTGTGAGAGAAATCGGAAATTCAGGAAACTTGAATAAAAATAATTTAATTTTGTATATTTACCCAAACTGTTGTCTTAGCTAGATAGTTTGATACAATATGTACTTACACAAAAATTACAACACAGCTCTCTTACAATATTCTTACGTCTATGGGTACAGCGGCGGTCTCTTCGCTGGTATTGATATTTTCAAGACAATCTTTGAAAATAAACAAACAAGTTATTGTCGTCCTGAAAAATGTCGTTTTTGCCGCTAGTTTAACTAAACAGACATGTGCTTTAGAACGGGCACAAGCGCTTGCCAGCGCTTGCCAGTTAGTTCTGTCTATCACTCGACAGTACAAAACAAAGCGTAGTTTTATCTGACCGGCCGCAGCGCGCGCGCCTATTTATGTGACGCTCTGTGGCGGCACGGCAGAGGTGTGGCGAGGCCGACCTTGGTGCCGAGGTATGGCCCGGCCGTACGCCAGACGTCTGCGTCTGTGAGGCACGGCACGATCTACTGACCTGTAGTGCCTTGTGTTGCATTCTGAAATGCAATAAGTAGGTATGACAGGTACGCTTTAAACATAATAAATATATAAACATAATAATAATAACCCATTTAATTACACAACCTGTTTTATGTACAACAACTCACTTTTAGTTTAGATCCGTATTTACTTAGTTGGTGATAGATACGAAATACAAATTTTGTTTTTTGTTGTTGTGATCACTTATTTTACATATTTGTTATTTTTTACAATGAACGTATTTTCTGTGCGCTCATAAAAATTGTATTTAAATTTAGTTTCTCAGTCAGTGTATTATTGTTCATTCTTGATGAGGAATAATAAAATTCTTAAACCATATTAATTGCCGACATGGTATTCTTATTCAATTTGGTAAATGGTTCAACCGATTGTTCTGAACTGATAAGCAAAATTGGACTGTGTGTTCCATCCTTCACATCATCTGTCCTGCATCTATCGACAAAATTCTTATACAACGCGTAACAGAATAAACGTGATTCCTGAAAGTAGTTAGTTCACAATCGGCTTCTGAATCGATTTCTGTCATAAAAAATAGGTGTTAAATTTTGACGGAAAAATCTTTTAAATAACTTAAATTAGAAACACAGTATCATGACAAACTAATACAATTCTTAATTCAAGGAAATTGAAACCTTAACTCTGACCAATAAGGGCTACTAAAACGCACGACATTACTTGTAGTTCGCTCATAGCTCGTAATACACACACGTAAATAAGATCAATGCATTTTACATTAAAAGCAGTGTGCGTCAAATAAAGAGGTAATTTAAAGGAATTCCAACTTTATCTCCAATGAGTAAGGCTTTTTTGAATACACGACCTAACTTAGTTGGTCATCAGAGTATCCCTACAAACATATTTAGACATTTTTACAAAATAAAATTATTTAATTTGAAGAAATTTAGAACTTATTTCAAAGAGATAAAGCATTTGTCGGCAACCTCTTTGACGGTTATGCGAAATGCCGACACACACGCCGCCGCCACCGCTGAATACCACAAGTACAATACCTAACATTGCATTGCTAGTCGTCCGCCGATAGCGATGTAGTGTGGATGTTCTTAAATTTCCTTCCGTAATATTTTTTTTTCCGCGATGGCTTTCCGGTATACCAACATACAATACACGGAGATGGTGAGGACCCTGGCTCGCTGTCTTGATAATGTCGCGTTAATATTACGATTCAAATCTTACCGATCTTTTAAACACGCCGTCTTTGAATATTTTTGTAGTACAAACAATAAACTGTACCTAAACACAACTTATCAGAGAGATCGACAGATTCGCATGTCATTGTTAGAATATGGGAGTAAAGGTTTTATGCAAAAAGTCTCAAAAAATTTTAGAATTATAATAATTCCGTAAAAAAAAAATGACTCAGACAATTTTTTTTTCGTTGCTATGGCGACTTTACGACTTATTGAAGTTACTCTTACAATATTTCGTGTATGAAAAGATAGACCTTATAATAAAAGCTAGCAGGGCATACAGCTCGATGTGTCAAAGTGTTGATGACCTTGATTTATTCTTCACCAGTGTTCTTAAACTAAAAAAAATACTGTGTGAAAACTTCTTTGATGATCACTAAAATCAGTTCAGATTTTTCTTAATTCTCTCCGAGTGCTTACCAATTGTTACTTTCTCTTGTCTGTCGACTGTTTCTTGTGCTACCCTAATATTGTCAGAAAAACCTTTTAATTGGCCTTCGTCTTGTAAGTTGTCTTAATTAATCCTGCACCTACTTTCCTCAGCAAAGACTTCAGAAGGTAAAAACTTGAGTGTGTTTCACAGAATTTTAGTTTCAATTTTCTAGGATGTATTAGCTTTGAAGAGCTCCTTAATAATTAAAGTGCTTAAAAATGTTTAAGAAATAAAATAAAATAATAACCTAATCAGCAAATAAAGTTCCCACAGTTGGGCCTCTTGTCTATAAGTGGGCTAAGGTGCGGTGTTAAACTATTATCAATCATCTCTGGATTTAAATAAACAAAACAATCAAGGGCGCCTAAGGTTTATTTCCGAGGGTGCATCTTTAGCTTTTAGAAACTGTGTCAGTTTATAAAGATATATACTAAAAGAACGCAGAATGTCAGCGCGAGCAAAGCGAGCTTGAAAATTTTAACACTACATCGGGTACGTTAGATTTTCTTTTGACCATGCATACAGGAGTTATTTAAGTACTCAGACGCAAGAGCGAGCGAAGCGAGCTCAAAAATTTTGTACCCTTCCTCGGATAAATTAAGTTCTTTTTGTTCATTTATACAGGAATGAGTACAGGAGGAAATCTGTCAACTTGTGGAGAATTCAAAGTACAGGATGTATTAGCGAGTGAAGCGAGCAGGAAACTTTTGCCACCACTTCTTTTTTCAATTTATACAGAAATGAGAATAGGAGCACTGCCAAGTTTTGCAGAATTGAAAAAGTATAGGATGTATTGGCGAGCGAAGCGAGCGAAAAATTTTTGTATTCCGCCTCGGATAGGTTGATTTCTTAATAGTTGTCGAAGATTTCGGGGGGTTCAACCATAACACCCCCTGCTTTGCCCTGATTCTGCCTCGAAAAAGGTTAGTTTCTCTTGTTGAACGATTAAGCAGGAAACTAGGTAATAATTTATATCCCAAAAAAGCTATTTTAAGAAGGTTTATCAATTTGGCGTGTATGATTTTGGGGGGGGTCATGTCCCCGTGACCCACCCCATCCTGGCACCTCGCCTGACTGGGCTTAAGTAATAATCTAGCACGCTTTTATCTGCATACAAGATTCTGATTGTGTTTTTAGTAGAAGACAAGAAGATTTAATGTATTTTTCCACAGGTTTCTGATGACGCCATGATCTGAGAATGTGATCTGCAGATGATCAAATGGGGTACCCATTTGATCATCTGCAGGCGCAACGCAAAACTCGGGTCATTATCCTTTATAAAAACAAGCTGAAGAAATCTGATATCATCGTTGAATAATGATATTCGTTGACGCCGTGCTGTGCGGGGAGCGGACGCAAACTGCTCGAAGCGGAAACGCGCAAGTAGCGGCGACTACGTTATGTTCCGTTTTGCTGCAGTGCTGCTGTACAATAATCATACTATTCACCACCTTCTGTAACAATAACGTTCTTATTTTAAAAAAGCACAGACATTAAGAGAACTGGATGAGCTCCATCTCAAGTGCACCGAGAGGTTTGTTCGTTGAAAGTCGACCACTGTTACTTTAGGCGGGCGTAATCTTAGTGCTGGGCAAAAGCTCTCTCTATGACTTGAAAATCGGGAAAACTGATAAAAGTAATGATAACGACTGAATGTAACGACTTTTCACGAAACACCAAAACGATATGTGGCTTTGTAAAACGTATGCAAAGTTTCAGTAACATTGATTCGTCCAAGCCACACATATCTATCCTGGCGCCTTTGTCCGGCGCTTAAACACAAATGAAATATCAATTTGGTGGCTGCAGGTGACACCGGTGCAGCGGTGCAGACGGTGCCGGCGGTGCCAGCGCGCTCAACGTTAAAACTATGTTATCTGTCGCGACAAAGGGCGCCACGCGCCGCCACAAAGCGGGGCGGTTGCTTATGATTATGACAGCGCTCTGTGGCGCACCTTTGTTGTACCTGATCCACACGTGGTTGCATCACCACTTACATCTTGTGCTGGGAGTTACTGACGCATATGTTAGACATATTGACACTTCAGGACTAGGTATGTCACACTAACGATGAATATATTGCTGTCCTACGAGTCGTACAAGATGCACAGCACAAATATCTAATTAACTTTAAAGTTTGTGTTGACGGGCCGGCTATTACAGTACAACCTTAGTTTTTGTTTACTCTGAACCTAAAGAAAACAGTCTTGAAATGTGAAAACAAAAATCAGGTGTTCCATAACTTATTTAAAATGTGAACACATACATGTTCATAATTATGAGAACAGTGACCGCTCGTCAGGAATAAGATAAATAAAAGCCGAGTTTGTTTACAAAGTAGTTAATTAAAATAGTCCGATTCAAAGTAGGTACGCACCTACATAGTAGTGGAACTTATTCAGACAACTTGACGCAATCTTGTGCTAATGGTAATTGGTTCCTCGCTGCCTCATTCAACTTGTTCTTAAACATTCTCGTGCGGCGGATACCGGCAGGTAGTGCCCCCACGTCACGGAGGCAGAAGGCTCACTTCACGCGTCGTGTTAGTTAATGCTTTCGGTGGGCGGGTGAAGGCGTACGTTTGGAAACAGCATGCAGGTTGAGGCCATGTCGACTGTGAATCAATGTTATAATGTTCTCGAGAAACTGTTGAAACACCATGATCACGGATAAACTGAACTTATCGGGGGTGGGTGTTAATGAGTAGACAATCTATCCTGTTTCCTATTCGTTTTTCGCGCTCGGTACCGCTACCACTGTCACTCACAACTCAATTCTGTTCCTACACACGAAACTTACTGTGTTCGTTCGCGAACTTTTTCGGTACTTTTTGTAACAGCGCCGACATATCGGGAAATCAAAATAAATTGTAAACATCGTAAATATCCCGTTATCAGTGTTAATGATAGTAAAACTTAAACTATAAGGTTGGCAATGAGTACGTACATCACTTAGATATAAAACACAAGCCCGTCATTCTGAATAGTATAGGGTTCTCGCGATAGTTTAGGACTTCTGTACTCTGTTGCTGGGTGGCACTGTTCCAGTATGCATTGTATGTGCCTCGCACGTGCGTCGTGTTTGTATTCCGCGGAGGGCGCACCTCCGGCGGGAGGAGTGCCATCAATCTTTCGCGACATACGCTGATAGATCTCCCCTCCCCCGGCCCACCGCACCTCCTCGTACCTCACCCCCGCTCGTACCACACTCAAACTTGCGCTAAACAAATTGACTTTGTTCAACTTTTCAAAACGAAGTATCTCCTCCTCATGATGACTTAGTAAAAATTGAATTTGGAATGCGAAGGTATCGGCGGTAATGGCATCCGAGAGATTTAGCTGAGCGGTAACGTAGAAGTTGTTAATGGACGGGGAGTGAGTCTCAGTGACCGCAGCCAGCTCGGCAGGGATCCTTGAGAGGACTAAGCCTTTACATTTACTTGATTATAACGAGAAATTGTTCACTGGAAAATGTTGCCTTTATTGTCATTACTTCATATGTTAAAAGCTTGAGGTTTGTTTGCGTCCTCGGTTGGGATCTTAATGAGTGGACTGTATATAGTGCATAGGTTGGTTTTTTTTTGGCATCGGTGGCAGGGTGTGTGGGGACTGGAAATATAAACTCGTATTTCTTCTCAAAATATGTTAATTGTAGGACGAACAACTCGCATGTGTATTTTATAATCTTGACACAACCAAAGCAATATGGCAAGTATAAAAAAAACTCCGTTGGTGTTGCTAACATGCTGCGCAACCACACAAGAAGATAATTTGTATCTGATTAGAATTAAATAAATAACAAAAACCAAAGCAACTCTGTTTACATTAGAATATCCTACACTAGTTACAATGTTAAAAGTTGTCTGAGGAAATGTAAACTAAAATCAAGAACCATAACACAAAAAAACAAATTCTATGTCTAAGACATTAGATATAGCTATTCCATTTAAACATTATTATCCTTTATGGGGAAAACACATGTGCTTAACAACAAGCGAGTATAAATAAATGAAAAAGAACTAAAACTACTCTGATTCCCTACATGAGAATATCCTACACAAGTTATCATAAATAATATTTAAAGTTGTCTGAGGTCATGTAACTAGAATTAAGCATCTTATAAAAAATTCTATGTGCATTTGCACATTGGTTATAACTATTACTTAAACTAATTATCCTTTATGGCCAAAACACATGTACTCGACAAAGAGCGAGCATAGACCTTTCCATTGGGAACTTTTACCTTTATGACTCTGACTTTGCTGTCTTTACCAAGAAAGATCTGTACTACCCCTGCCATTGGCCAAAACAAGCGAGGAGCGCTTGGATCTCTTAAATAACATACCTTTAGTTACATAGCCAAATAACATACCTTCAGTTACATAGCCAAATAACATACATTCAGTTACATAGCCAAATAACATACCTTCAGTTACATAGCCAAATAACATACCTTCAGTTACATAGCCAAATAACATACCTTCAGTTACATAGCCAAATAACATACCTTCAGTTACATAGCCAAATAAGATACCTTCAGTTACATAGCCAAATAAGATACCTTCAGTTACATAGCCAAATAACATACCTTCAGTTACACAGCCAAATAACATACCTTCAGTTACATAGCCAAATAAGATACCTTCAGTTACATAGCCAAATAAGATACCTTCAGTTACATAGCCAAATAACATACCTTCAGTTACACAGCCAAATAACATACCTTCAGTTACATAGCCAAATAACAAATTCAAATTTCAAATTCAAATTCAAATTCAAATTCATTTATTCACGTATAAATAGAGTAAATACAATCGGTGGTTTCCATGTTACATTATTTGGTCTTATAATTCTATTTAGCCTGTGGTATGGCATGTGAATCGTTTTCTTAGAAGTAAAAAGGAATAAAGAAATATAAATAATGGTTAGTCTTAGCCCGAGGTCTTAGCCAATACGTGTCTCCGAAATTCATAGTCTTATATAATGTCAATAAAATAATTATGTGCCTGGTAAAATACATTGTCAAATGCCAATAAAACTCAGTCATTTCTACGTTGAATTAATAATACACAACACACATTATTTAAAAAAAAAAAATATAGAATATTTTCCTTATTCCTGTAGCCATTCATTTACCGAGTAAATCATTTTTTTAAGCAGTAGCTCTTTTAGCTTTTTTTTAAATTTTGGTAGGGGGAGATTTTGAATATCTGTTTGTAACCTATTATAAATTTTAACGCACATAGCTGAGCAATTTTTTTTGAACACCGCAGTCTTTGGTGCAAAATCTAACACTAGTCGCTGACCATGTCTGGAGTTACGAGGGTAGATATTATCCCGTGTATAAATATCACGAGCTCTTACAAATAGATTAGGATTGGACCTTACGAACACACAAACTTCAAAAATGTACATACTCGGCAGGGGTAATATCTTGAGTTTATTAAAGTGAGGTTTACATGACTCATAAGGAGGAATACCAACAATTGCTCTTATGCACCGTTTTTGGGAGAGAAACGCCCGCTGGGAGTCTGTTGAGTTTCCCCATAGTATTAACCCGTATCGTAGCACGGAAGCTACATGGCCATGGTATGCCAACAATACCGTACTTTGGTTAGACGTAGTTCTTAGTCTGTTTAGAACATATACGAAAGTGTTAACTCTCTTGCAGACTCCGTCAACGTGTCCTTTCCAGTCTAGGTATTTGTCCATGGTGAACCCTAGAAATCTTACACTGGTAGATTCATTTATTTTTATACCGTCATATGAAATATGCCTTGGAACAATTTTTGATCCACGGGTTTGGAATTGTACAAAAGTCGTCTTATTGATATTTACTTGTAAATTGTTCCTTACTAACCACTCTATAACTAAATCAATTGTATTGTTTATATCAATGTCAAAGTTATTATTAATTATATTGTCATATGCTAATATTATTGAGATGTCATCTGCAAATAATATACATTTTTTAGTAAGAATGTCAGGTAAATCATTAATATATATAAGAAAAAGGAGGGGTCCGAGGATACTTCCCTGCGGAACGCCGCAACTGTTAACAAGATACTCAGACCTCTCTTGTTTTACCGCTGTATTATGTTCACAAGGTATTTCTACACATTGTTCGCGATTACTCAAGTATTGTTCTAACCATTGTAACGCTGGGCCTCTGATACCATAGTTCTCCAGCTTTTGTAGAAGCAGATCATGAGAAACGAAGTCAAATGCTTTTGACATGTCAAAAAATATTACTATTGTCTGCTTTTTCTTGTCAATGTTTACTAGGATATTGTGTACTAAATCGAATGCAGCAAGTGTAGTTGATTTTCCCTTTTGGAAGCCATACTGTTCATTCTTAATTAATTTGTACTTATTCAAATACGAAGATAATCTTTTATGCATAGCCTTTTCAAATATTTTAGACATGATAGGGATTAAAGTTATGGGTCTGTAGTTGCCCATTTCTGTTTTCTCTCCTTTTTTATGCAATGGCTTGACTACTGACTTCTTTAACCGGCTAGGGAAATTTCCTCCCTGGAAGGATAAATTTATCAGGTATCCGAGCACGGGGACAATACTGACGACACATTTTTTTAAAATATCGGTTGTAATACCATCATAACCGACAGAACTTGTATTGTTTACACATACCTTCAGTTACATAGCCAAATAACATACCTTCAGTTACATAGCCAAATAACATACCTTCAGTTACATAGCCAAATAACATACCTTCAGTTACATAGCCAAATAACATACCTTCAGTTACATAGCCAAATAACATACCTTCAGTTACATAGCCAAATAACATACCTTCAGTTACATAGCCAAATAATATACCTTTAGTTACATAGCCAAATAACATACCTTCAGTTACATAGCCAAATAACATACCTTCAGTTACATAGCCAAATCATCTCGTCACTTTGGTCTGCATTGTAAAGCATTTAAATAATATTTGTGCCAACCATTCCAAAATTGTTGTGTTAATTTATTGCACATTTGCCAATACTTAAGTCCATTAATAGAAGTACAAGAAACATCAGGTTCCGGATAAGCAACTAGAGAATTTCCCATTAAAAAATGACTGATTTGTTCATCAATTCAGAATCATGTTGACTCTGTTGAAATGTCACGTTAATAACGTCAATTTAAATTAAGTGTGGGCCAATGACCGGGTAACCAAATAGCTAAGCGTCAAGCTAATTAAACGTTTAATTTATGAGTTTATTTCAAAAGAACCATTGTAATTACAAAGCTCACTAGTTTTGTCTGTGGATCTCCGGGCCAGAATGTTACGACTTTACTGGGATGATGACTTTAGTAGGTGCTAATTCGATAACTTAAAGCTAAACACAATAACATGAAAAGCTCAGTGAGTAAGACATTGAATTTCCTGATCTTCTTTCATAATTAAGAAAATGACTCTTAGATGGATGAATTAAGATTTGAGTGACATTGTATCAAAAGAAAGCGAATGATTAAAAGACAGCTTATAGTCGCCCCGAGCGGAAGGATACCACAGGGGCAGGCAGACGTAGAAGAATGTCTGTATCGACAGCGGAAGTGTCCGACACCTCCGTTAGGCACCATACTCCAGTAGAACAACTCACGAATGTTGTATCAGCTTCATCATCATCTTCATCGGTTGAACTTTCCCAACCATGTTAAGCATGGCTATCAGTCTAACCGAATGCAGCTAGCTCTACATACATAGCTATCCGGAGCGACTGGCTGTCCGACCTCTAAAACTCACTTACTGAGTAGCACAGACTTGAATGTTGTATAACATCGATTTAAAACAAAAAGAAGAAACTCACTTGCCGTTCTATGCGAGCCATTGCGGCTAGATATTATTTGCGCACAAACTTCTTGTCTCTCTCTTCTAACTTCGGATAATTTGGTAACTATGTGCCGCACTCGTTATTGTAACGAGAGATTGGAGAAGCCCCGCAGTATGAATTCGTGAAAGAGTTACAGATGCTAACAGAAGTAGCTGGAGTATCAACTAGCAGAAACAAATAAAAAAAGTAAAGCTACACCTATAGTGGTGTTTATGTTTAAGCTGAATCGATGGATGTGTGATTTTAGAATTCAAAATCTAGATGCTTTACACATGTATAATTACTAAGCCCTACTTGCACTACAAACTTAATACGTTTAACGTATACTATATTTAAAACATAATGATGTCCTCGTCATCTTCAAACGATTGCTTGATGCAAAACGATGTTATAAATACGTTTAAGCTTTTAGTCATTTGTTTTGTATTTTTATTGTAGCAGTATCAGGTATTTATTTATTTATGGAACTTCAAGCTCTACTCAGTAAAACATACATTAACAGAAAACACAAACAGTTTTAGGCATAGTGAATTCGTCACGTATCGCACAGCACTCACAGAATAGTAAAGGGACAAGTAAGATACCATTACAGAATTTAAGCTAAACAATTAACATATAATTAAAAGTGGGCTTACTTACATATAGCCGGTGGAAAATACAGAATTATATAACAAAATAAAATATACATTATATTTTATAATGTATAAGTAAATATTATATACAACGTGTAACAAAATAAACGCAATTCCTGAAAGTAGTTGGTTCAGAATCGGCTTCTGAATCGATTTCCGTCATAAAAAATAGGTGTTAAATTTTGACGGAAAAATCTTTTAAATAACTTAAATTAGAAACACAGTATCATGACAAATGAAAACAATCCTTAATTCAAGGAAATTTAAAATATTAACTCAGAGCAATAAAGGCTACTAAAACGCACGACATTATTTGTAGTTCGCTCATAGCTCGTAATACACACACGTAAATAATATCAATGCATTTTACATTAACAGTAGTGTGCGTCAAATAAATAGCTAATTTAAAGGAATACCAACTTTATCTCCAATGAGTAAGGCTTATTTGAATGCACGACCAAACTTAGTTGGTCATCAGAGTAGCCCTACACACTAACAAACAATTTTTATGCATTTTTACAAAATAAAATTATTTAATTTGATGAAATTTAGAACTTATTGCAAAAAGATAAAGCATTTGTCGGCAACCTCTTTGACGTTTATGCGAAATGCCGACACACACGCCGCCGCTACCGCCAAATAACATGAGTACCTAATATCTAAAGCACAAACAAAAACTAGTCATCCGCCGGTAGTGATCTAGTGTAGTTGTTCTTTGATTTACTTCCGTGATATTTTTGTTTCTGCGCGTGATGGCATTCCGGTATACCAACATACAATACACGGAGATGGTGAGGACCCTGGCTCGCTGTCTTGATAATGTCGCGTTAGCTTGTCGGGAGTTCAATGACCGTTTTGGCTGCAGTGTGAGCGCCAGGACGATGCTGGCTGCAACTCAGCGACTGAGGCATCTGGATGCGGAGTAAGGCAGTCGTTGGGACCAGTTGAGGTCGCGGAGGACCTGTGCCGTGGCCTCCCAGATCGCCTGACTTAACACCATTAGACTTTTATTTGTGGGGTCGCATAAAATCGCTCGTGTACGTCGGTCAATCTACAAGTATCGAGGAACTAAAACAAAAATTGTACAAGCATTTGTGACGGTGAAAAGTGATACTGAAGTACTTACAAAATTGAAACACAATTTAAGAAAGCGTGCAAATAAGTGCATAGAACAAGGCGGTGGTCATTTTGAAACTTTAATGAAAGTGGATCGCAGAAATAGCGCAAATTAATAACCTAAGTGTAAAGTGTAAATAGTCCAGTTCTGTAAGTACCTACCTACTTCTACCTATCAATGCGATTATATTCTTATCACTGTAAATATTATAATTCAAATCTTTTAAACACGCCGTCTTTGAATATTTTTGTAGTACAAACAATAAAATGTACCTAAACACAACTTATCAGAGGGATCGCGGGATTCGCGGGGGTGCAATCTCGAAAGATAAAGTCGCTGTTTTAAATGCATCCCCGTTACTAAGCCTAAAGTCTTAGATTCGTGTTGATAATTTCACTTACTAGAAAACTTCGTTCATTGAACTAACGCACATCTAATGCCTACAACTATGGTCAGCTGGCGGGCTCTCGAGTGTGCGTGTCGCGTCGGCCGCTAACATTGCATGAGTGTGTATGCAGGGATGTTGTTGCACATACGTTTTGCGTTTAGTAAGGATAACTATTTCATAAAAAATGACTAGGTTCGGTTTAAATTTATTTAATTACGGATGTTGTTTTAGACTTATAATTTAATATTCTAATTGGGGTGTCTGAGGTATTGCGCTTAATCTGTTACACATGTATATACATGTCGGATCCAGTCATTAGTACGGACATAAAATGAATTGGAAAGCGCGTCAATGTGCAGTGCTGACATCAAGCTACTTAATTACAAGTCTACAGACAACACTGTGTGCTTGTACAGAGCCCTGATGTCCAGCTCGAGGCGAGGGCGAGTCAGTGTCTGATCGCGGCGGAGTTGAGACGTCTTGGAACTGTACCCGATTCATTGTCCCATGTGTTATTGTGTTAAGTTGTAATCTCAAGTCATTCGTTAGTTTTGCTAGAAACAGTGTATCGCAACCAGTGTGTTTTCATTGTACGAAACCCAACGTCTGCCCACATGATGTACATTCACTCTCTTTCATTTGATTATGATTCTGCGACTGAATGTTCCTTACATTCAGTAGCAGAATCATAATCTTTGAAACGCTCACCAAAGTGATTTAATATTCCGGATTGGCTCGACGATGCAAAGGTCGACTGGCTTCTTCTCTGGGACCTGCCTGCTGTGCAGCGACTGGCGATATGGCCCGGCGTGCCACACTTCAAGCACACCAGTGAGCCGCCACTGGCCTGCTGTCGCCGCCCAACGCCTTCAGTAGTCGGCACAGGCAACGGCTTCCCGACGCCGGTCCCCCTCTGAGACAATCCGCTTGGCCGCGTCCCGGCCCGTCGCAAACGTGGCACTTGATTGGGGGTAGCGATGAAAACTTCCTATGCCTCTCGCTTCCGGCGCCAGCGCGCACATCTGTAGGGGCTCCCTTTCGGCCTGTCGCCACTCAGCCGTAGAAGTCTCGACGCACACGAGTCTGGCCTTGAACAATTCCCTAAACCAGTCCCACGTCACACCTGGATAGGCCACAGCCATGTAGATGCGAAACCTTTCAACGCCTTGCTTAATGTCAAAATAACATAACACCACATTGTACACTTAGTCCGCAATAAACGTTACGACTTTGATTTAAACTGTATTCCTTCCACTGCACTCACAACAAGAAACAAGTCAGCGATGACTCACCACAAGCACGCAACGGATTCGGTTTCAACGCCTATCCACTTGCGACAGTTATCTAAGGAACGCAATACCAGCACTTAGCACAATAAGAATAGAATAAGAATAAGAATAATTTATTTAAAAAGTATTACAAAAAGTGTAAATTTAAGCGCAGTAGTATTATTTCTCATACTAATTATAAGTACTTATAAGTAAACTATAACTAAAATATATTCTACAGTCGCAAGTATTCAATAGTTCAATTTAGATGTCAGCGTCCTGCCCGATCTAGGTTTATTTAAACCTGTGTTTCAGGCCATCAATACAACAATAGCACACAACTAGGAACAACGTGCCGCGAATTGATCACAAAACACGATAATCTTAATTATAATCAATGGCGAAATAAATCTCAGCCAAATCGAGCGCTTGCGCAACACACTAGCTAAAATAAAATAAAAAAATAAAATACACTGGGTGCGATTCACTGGGTATTGAGTAGGGTAGATTTTACTCTTAAATTCGCGTTTCGGCTTGTGACCCGCTTCTTTCTCCCCTTGTACCCCTCACCTTATCACGTTCGGTTCTCGAGATATTCGCTTTGTTTCAACCGTCCACCGTATCAAGCGTACCCGGTCTACCCTACTTTTTTGTCTTATCGCACTCTGCTATTTAAAAAAGTAACCGTTACTGATTGTTATTGTCACTGTCCCCGCGTATGATTTCATTCACGATTTGATTCCAATTCTGATGTCGCATATGTCAGGATTTATTCCGTTGGGCTCGTACATCATGTGGGCAGACGATGGGTTTCGTGCAATGATAATACACTGGGTGCGATACACTGTTTATAATAAAATAACAAATTACTTGAAATTACAACTTAACACAATAACACGGGGCACAATGAATCGGGTACAGTTCTAAGACGTCTCAACTCCGATGCGATCAGACACTCAATGTCCTCCTCGCCTCGAGCTGTAACATCAGGGCTCTGTAGAAGCCACGCTGTGGTCCCCACCACAGCGTGACAGTAGACTTGTAAGTAGGTAGCGTGACGTCCCCACCAGCGGACTTGCGATTCTCTTTATGTCCGTACTAATGACCGGTTCCGACAAATATAATAATAAGTGCCAACACCTTAGGAGGCTCTCATTGCGCGGCTGGGTCAAGGGCTTGATTCAGAAAGCAGTACTTCTGGACACGGCACGCATAGTGAGGCGGTTCCTCTCTCTGGAGCCCTGACCACCGGCAGCCTGGACCTTGTTCCTGATGCCGAAGGTCCATCTATTTTTTATATTTTTAAATGTTTTGCTTACTTTTGTTATTTAAAATATTTAAAAATGTATTAGATAAGATAAATAATGAATAAAGGACACAATAATAATAAATTTATTTTTATTTAGCCGCGAGGTCCTCTGGTCTATGCCACCACAATGATAGTATATTTGATATGTCGACGACTCATTTTATGCGCTCTATACTAATTGGGGTATTCGTACTCAAAGCGCGGTTCTATGTGATGAATAACGCCCACTTCTACATATCGGCACGTAGGAAGCCCCAGTTTGGTTTATTTGGGGGGCGATCTAAGTTCCGCAATTAACTTGCTCGAGTTCGCGAATAGATCACTTCGCGACTTCATTAGCGAACTCGAACAACTTCTGCTGAACGAGTTGCCAGGGAAGAATTTTATCGCCGCAGCGGTAGTGGCACGGAAAATTGAAATACTTAAATCGTTGTTTCACAGTTCTATCGATGACGACGATGCACTCCACCGTCCACCTGCATTGTGCCGGGAAGATTTCCGTTCCAGATTAAATTTATTCTCCGCTATCTTTACGAACATAATTGAAACTGCATTGTCTTTATTTCAATCTTTTGGCAGCCGTACAGCTTGTAAGCTTTTTTTATGATAATTTCTTGTTCTTTTCATTGCACCAATTTTCCCTGGCCCAAGTCCAGCCGCTGTTAATGAGTCATTGTTGTATTTAGTGGACCGTGTACTGTTGTGTACAACAGAACAGGTTCTGGTACCTACTTCTCATTGATCGTTATGTGCTAAAATATGAACGAATATTTGAAAACCATAAACAAACGTAACTCAGATTATCTTCCCTTTATTTCTTACCTTTTCTTAGTTTGTGGTGGGTCCAGTGTAGATTTCAGATTGCGCTCTATACCCCCGCCCCCCCGGCGTCCCGCGCGCTCCCTGCAAGTGCCCGATTGGAAATTTTTAATTGCAACTTGTATTAAATTGGAAGTTTAATTCTTGCCGCGGAGCTTCCGCGAACACGTTTTGTCCTTACCAACTAGTCCAGACCAAGAACCGGCGCGTCTTTGTTTCATGTTTCGAGGTTCAGGGGGCAGCTGTTTGTTTCTTTATTGTACAATTTCATAGCCTACTCTATCAGTCAATACATAAATATAGACCATGCATTATGCATTGGCCTTCACCTGAACCATCCCGATTGAAAAACTAAGTTGCAGAGCAGTTCGACGCATCGATTCCATAATAGCCTCAACGGCTGTGCAGTCAGCCTTTCTAGTTCTTCTCCGCATTTATTCTTGCTCTGCGGCCGCGCGGTCTTTGGTGCAAGATAACACTTCCATATGTATGTATGAGCCGCAGGTGCGTCCAGCGGGCACAACGAATGCCTTTTTTCTAGTGATGTACTACGGCTTAGTCCCCAGAGACGAAACTACGCGATACCCGCGTTCTGACCAATTTTGGCGCGCTATTTCCGTTCACATGAAATGTATACTGCCAAAAAGTTAGGTCTGTCTATTGAAACTAATCGAACTACACATAATTACACTTCCTGGTCAAAACAGCACTAAATGAGTCAGTACTTGTGAGGCCATAAGTTTGCACAGCACAAGTTCAAAATTTAAATTTTTATCATAGTTTAAAACCAAGTAAGGCTTTCAATCTAGTTAGCAGGTACCACACATACACACACATCCAGTGAGCTCGGGGTCAATAACCCGCCGCGCACAGTCCGCTCATATCGGCACATATTTCACGGTTAGTATAAAGTCTCATGGTAGTGGTTACGGCGGCCATTCTGCTAGATTTTCCTACTCGACTCGAATTTCAATCGGACGGCAATTTCGCTTCCTCGCTTCCCGAAAGATTTTCTTTCTAACCGCCGGCGGTGCGCGGCGGTGCGCGGCGGGTCCGGCTAACTATTAATAATATACTTACCTCCATTTATATTTGGCTTCCTGTCAAGCAACGTCGTCCGACTGTGGCTGTAACGCTATCCAATAGGAATGGACAGAAGGTTCCTAGCGCACGGTAACAGTCTCCAAGATAAATGTAGCTTTTGTGGTGAAACAGAATGTAATCAGATGATATTGATCTAGCATTTCGATAGTCATATTGCGTTAACGTTTGCCGTGACGAGTGTATCTTCGGCTCTTGACTGCTGTTTGACGATGGGACAACGCTGCCCGCTGCCCCGTTGGCAGACGCTCAAAAACTCACGTCCTGTGGAATTATTGAGTTAGTGCACGCTTTATAGTTTTCCGCTGCAATATTGTCATCGATAAATGGAGCTGAACTCACTACAATACAGCTGGAAATTTTATATTTCCAGTTGTATTTTTGCTGAGGGTTTAGAAATCTAATGGAATGGCTTTGTTCTGCTACGGTCAAGATAAAAAGAAAATATAGTAAGGCGAGCACCTACATCTCGCGTCTATTCCAATGAGCTGCAAAGTTACCAGCAACACATATTCCTTCAGGAGGTGGAATCCATACATTTATCTGGAGTTAGCGTGACTTCTAGCAGTTCTGTGAAGCTGGTGCCTCCCCAGGGCCGTGGGTTGATACGTAGCTCTACGACTATAGCTAGTGTGTGCGTGTGTAGCAACAGGCTCCGCAGTCGGCTAGAAATGACACGTCCGCAAGGGAGCTGCTAATTGTCGCCGCATGGCTTCCGCTGATACATGCTTTACAAAAGGATTACTTAATTTAGTGTTAATGGCTTATGCTGTACTAAGTGTAATAAATTAATAAATGCTTCTGTACATTTATAGCTTAATAGCTTAAGGCCGCGGCTTCGCCGACGTGAGGTTCGATAATTGTCCCACGGGATCATACTACCGGGATAAAAAGTACTCTATGTGCTAATCCAGGTTATAAACTATCAGTGTGCAATATTTCATCTAACTCCGTTCAGTAGTTTTTGCGTGAATGAATCCTCACAAACTTTCGCATTTATAATATTAGTGGGATAGGATATATTCTATTAACAAATAAGGAAACAACTTTCGTAACTGGCATTACTAATAAGAAGGCGATTAGTATACGAGCCTCTCTAATAGCGTGGTCGCCACAGATCTGTAGAACTTGTGATTTAGAAACTTATTTGAGACTATTGAATAGTATATTTATCACCAATTCACAATACTATATAAAGGCATGGTATATAGTGTTATGTCATTGTTAGATATTATTTCAACTATATCTTCATAATATTTGAATTCTGAATATTATGGAGCGCACAAGAAGAAAAATGAATGTAGTGAAGCGAGAGCGAGCTATGAGCCAGTGAGCCTGCTTACCGGGTGCCCCCGGGTGCGGATGCGGGTGCGATGCCGAGTGGAACTACGGGATTATGAATAGTCACGATGTTGCCGTAATACTAGCACCGCTATATTCAAAACGTGACGCCTTTTAAACTGAATAGCACAGTTGTCTCTAAAGTTGACTACGATATATAACATCCTGCCTGACACACACTGCCTTCTCCACCTATGCCGGGGCTCGGCCAGTCTAACCGGATGCATCTGAATACCAGTATTTGTCATGGAGCCCATCTGACCTCTATAACTCAGTAGCCGGGTACGACTGCTCGTTTTACATACAGATTTGCTTTTCTAAATTTGTTGTAATCCGAATTGCTACAGAACTGCAAACTCCGCATAAAATCTAGATGCTATTATATTCAAAGCAGGCGAACGAGTCGCGAGTTATTGGAGAGCCGCAGTCGTGAGACGAATAGCGGGATATATTTTACGACGCGACGTATCGAACGCGGCGCTTATCCGCGAATAGCGACGTGCCGCGTCGTCGTCTTCGGCGGGAATATCGCGCGCTGTGCACCCAGCAGGGCGGCGGCGGCGGCGCAGCGGGCCCCGAGGTGCTTGCTATGACAATTGGTTTCATATTGTGCGCGGAATAAGATTTTACTTTGACTTCACAACGTTTTCAAACAGATGTTTTTAAAATCGAAATAGTGTTGAATAATGTTATCTTCGAGCTATTTCTGGGTTTACTGGAGATTTCTTTCAGTGATATCGAATCTCGTTCAAAAGTTGTGTGAGCTTATTATCTAGTAGTCTCGCACATATTTGTTTGTTCTTTAACTTAATTAAAATTCTAACAGCGGGATCAACTTTAACGCATTTGAAGTTACGTTTACTAATTAGTGGATAAAACTACTGAACTATTAGGTACTGTTTATTGTCTTTTTAATCTGTTAAGTAAATTCTCTTTTTCAATGGTCCTGGTAACTGACGTATTCTATCAAGTAAGTGATAATATCGTCTATGTAAATGCCGGGAGTGATCGCTTGGCTTATATCAGTTTAGTATTAATACAGCGCACATTAACATGAGCGGAGACGACAGAGATTGATTCGAGCGGCAACTGCGCACGCTAACTCCTACACCCGGCTTAGTTGTGTGTTGAGTACAACGGGCATGTATCACCGTGATGCATTGCATGATCTCCCAAGTAATAGACAACTCTGACTCTCCGTGTACTGGACTACAATACTACACACTAGCACAACTTAACTTCTTCCTATAACGCTTAAGGTTCAGGCAGAGATATACAGCCACATTTCACCAGTTGTGTTTTAAACCCCATGCTCAGCAGTAGTGCTTGCGACCGCTGCCGACCACTGCACACGGCCGACCGCGGCGCGCTAGATCAACGAGGCACTCACTTCTCGTACAATTTCGTTGTTAAAGTGAACTAGTGTTGCTTTGTAGAGCAGGTGGCGGACTATTTTAAATTCAAACCTTTTGTGCGTTTCACAGTTCACGTTACACTAAGAACAGAGAATTCTGTTTGAGAACAGTTGCAGTCTTTCGCGGGGAATGTATTTACTGCAGATAAGTCTTTTGTGGCTTTTAGATGAGGGTCTGTAGTGATAAGCGTGACTTTTTTAAAGTAGATATCACATTTTACTGTGGTCTAATGAAACAGATAGGATCTGTCATCAAATATGCGTCAATACCAACATATAAATATTTGTATTTCCTCACAGTCTGGAATAGTACATTGTCTAGATTAGTTGAAGACGGGCCGGAACTCTTGTGGCATGCTGCAGGCGACATGTAGCTCATTGTAGGATTATTTTTACTTTTAGTATCGGACGCACACTCTTGTCATATAATTTTACTTCTTGTAATTTATGCAATATAAAAATTTGCAATCTAATTTCTGAGTTTTAATGAATTGAAGACCTCTAAATGCTAACGTACTGTATCTTAGATCTTAGCGTGTCTGCTACACAGCTTTTCAAAGCGGATACAGAGCTTGCCCCGCGGCGCTGCTCGGTGTCAGTTAGTCGCTTGTCTTTGTAGTAGCCGCTGAGTTGCGACCCTATCGCCACCATGTTGCCTCTGAGAAAACGGAAGCTTTGACGATTGACGAACACTAGGTGGGGCAACTTCAAGCCTGCTCCTAGTTCAGTGATAAGAAACAGGTAGTTTCATAATGAAGTTCAAGTAAATGATTCGACTTGGTAGAGATACGTATCGAAAAATCACTGAAATCTTGTTGATGTTTCAACTGCTAACACGGTGTTAAGGGTAAAATGGCTCTGTTGAAGATCTTTATTTCATTCTCATAGAGTCGTGATGAAGATCACTGGTATCAACTCGATGTCACCCGGAGGCGGTAGAGGTTCAATCATTATTCAAAATGGAGCGACTGCCATCTGCCCTCCGCAGCCCAATCACTGAGGAATCGTAAATAAAAGTCTTTCATCTTTGAAAGACGTTTGGACAGTAGTAAGTACACGGGTCCATTCCCGTGAGACTTACTAATAACTGCGTGTTTGAGCATTCTCGCTGTACATCGGGGACTGCACCACCATCTCTTAGAGTGGCTTTTATATGAAGTGTGGATAATAGTTAGAGCTATATATTTATTCAAATCGTTTTAACTTGTCAAACAGGTAAGTCAGGGTGACTTACCCTTCCCTACCAATGTGCTGGTATTTCCGAAAACGATACTAACCATTGTTCTGCGTATCGTGCGATCTCACTGTCGCTCGCTTATTGTGGTAGACGCCACTTTGGCATCAAGATTGCAGAAGGGGTGCTAAATATATATAAATTACTTGTGAAACTTTAAAAGTTTTATTTGGATGAAAAACATTACCATAAACACTAGAAACGGGATATTTACCATGTTTACTGATTGTTATATTAAAATGTGAAATTAAAATCTTCTTTAAGATGAAAATGCTTACAGGTTGGAAAATAAGATCGAGGCATATTTGTAGTAACAGTTAAATAAAAAAGGCACCACTATTTTAACGGAACTGAGTGTAACTGTTATGAAAATACTGATATTAAAGAACAAATGCTTTGTCTTTGATCCACAGGATGCACAATGGCCGTAAATTAACCTATTCAAAGCTAATTCTATTTAATTATTGTCCATGTAGAGAAGGCAGGAATGACGATCAAGGCGGATTGGCGATTTGAATTGTGAATATTGTAAGGCCAGGTGCCCTCGCATGGTAACCCTACCGCGAGCTGCCACTGCTCCGCGCGCCGCGGCGCCGCCGTCCCGTTATGTTGTGCGCTCCTCGTGCCCACCATTCAAACAGCCGCACCACTCAAAATGAAGACGGTAACTTAAATTGTTTAGTTTATATTGAGCCAAACTTGATGAACGATAAATGATTAGGTTTTTAAATGATTCTATTGATTTTATTAACATGTTAAGAGCATTTTTAGGGTTCCGTAGCCGAATGGCAAAAAACGGAGCCCTTATAGATTCGCCATGTCTGTCTGTCTATCTGTCCGTCTGTATGTCACAGTCTCTTTATTCCGAAACTATTAGCACTACACAGTTGAAACTTGGTAGGTAAATGTATTCTGTGAACCGGTTTATGATTGTCATACAAAAAAAAAATGAAAGATTAAGGGGGGGCTCCCCATACATAAACTTGAAACTAAGAAGAAGGGGTAAAATGTGTCCCCACCCCCCTCTAATCTCTAAAGTAAAGTAAAAAAACTTTCAAACGTAAATTGGTTTGTTCTTTAGTTTTTGAGATATGGGACTTTTTCACAAAACTGCAGCAATAACTTTGTTTTTATTAACACACTATAAAAAACAAATTTAGTTTTGCTATTAAATGTAATACAATACAACATATGAATGAACCTTCGAAATATTTTCAGGGAATCATCTAACGGCTATAACAAAACCATTTCAAGGTTTTTTTTTATCTGAGTATATTTTTTTATACAAAACAAATAATTTAAAATTACTTGACCCACAAAATAAATACTGGCTCCTTATTTTTAAGCATCCATTACGCTAGTTTACTACGTCGTAGTTACCTACTGTCATTGTTAGAATATGGGAGTAAAGGTTTTATGCAAAAAATCTCAAAAAATTGTAGAATTATTATAATTTTGTAAAAAAAAAACATTCAGATATTTTTTATTTTTGTTGCTATGGCGACTTTACGACTTATAGAATTTACTCTTAAAATATTTCGTGTATGAAAAGATAGACCTTATATACTAACTGGAATGAGTACGAACAAAATTTTGATATCAAAAAACCGTTTGAAAATGAACTTTATCTCAAACAAATAGAGTACTTATTACTTTAATTAATTCAAAGGGGGAAGAATACTTCAGAGCGAGAACGCGATCAAGAGTGGATGGGTCCTTGTCTAACAATTGCCAGTAAAACAAAATATATTTTTTATTTTTTTTGTATTTTTTTTTGGAAATCACGTTGATAGCTAAACTAGCACATAAATAATAATAATAGTGGCCCGAGTGTCAAATTGACAGCACGTATTTTATCAAACTAAATTTTTATTTAATTTTTTTTATCGATTTTACCCATATTTAAAATATACTTAACTAATTTTATCAATAATTATGATAAGAAAAAAAAAAAGAAAACAGATACATAAAAAAACTGGAGCCTAAAATCTAATACAATATTTGAACATGTGAATGTACGACGTACGTCTTAAAAAATGCTGACCAGACGCCGGGCCAAATTACACGAGACACACCCACCATCTCCGGGCTCGTCACTCAGCTCCGCCTCGCAGCCGCCGGGACGCGCCACATCCGTAAGCGCTGCGTCGCCGGTCGCTGCAGTTGCGTCGAGCTCGAGAGACGAGTTTTTCTCCCCGCCGTCGACACCACCGCCACCACGACGACGAGGAAGAGGACGGCCACCAGCGGGCTTGGGACCTCGAGGCCAACAGGCCACGAACAGGGTCCCCGCTGCCGGTGGAAATGTGTCGCGCATTCGATGGACGCAGTCCATGAACGAAAATGTGATGCGCGCATATTGTGGGGCTACAGAGGGAGGAATTAACCTTACTGCGTACCGATGTCAACATATGAATGAACCTTCGAAATATTTTCAGGGAATCATCTAACGGCTATAACAAAACCATTTCAAGGTTTTTTTTTATCTGAGTATATTTTTTTATACAAAACAAATAATTTAAAATTACTTGACCCACAAAATAAATACTGGCTCCTTATTTTTAAGCATCCATTACGCTAGTTTACTACGTCGTAGTTACCTACTGTCATTGTTAGAATATGGGAGTAAAGGTTTTATGCAAAAAATCTCAAAAAATTGTAGAATTATTATAATTTTGTAAAAAAAAAACATTCAGATATTTTTTATTTTTGTTGCTATGGCGACTTTACGACTTATAGAATTTACTCTTAAAATATTTCGTGTATGAAAAGATAGACCTTATATACTAACTGGAATGAGTACGAACAAAATTTTGATATCAAAAAACCGTTTGAAAATGAACTTTATCTCAAACAAATAGAGTACTTATTACTTTAATTAATTCAAAGGGGGAAGAATACTTCAGAGCGAGAACGCGATCAAGAGTGGATGGGTCCTTGTCTAACAATTGCCAGTAAAACAAAATATATTTTTTATTTTTTTTGTATTTTTTTTTGGAAATCACGTTGATAGCTAAACTAGCACATAAATAATAATAATAGTGGCCCGAGTGTCAAATTGACAGCACGTATTTTATCAAACTAAATTTTTATTTAATTTTTTTTATCGATTTTACCCATATTTAAAATATACTTAACTAATTTTATCAATAATTATGATAAGAAAAAAAAAAAGAAAACAGATACATAAAAAAACTGGAGCCTAAAATCTAATACAATATTTGAACATGTGAATGTACGACGTACGTCTTAAAAAATGCTGACCAGACGCCGGGCCAAATTACACGAGACACACCCACCATCTCCGGGCTCGTCACTCAGCTCCGCCTCGCAGCCGCCGGGACGCGCCACATCCGTAAGCGCTGCGTCGCCGGTCGCTGCAGTTGCGTCGAGCTCGAGAGACGAGTTTTTCTCCCCGCCGTCGACACCACCGCCACCACGACGACGAGGAAGAGGACGGCCACCAGCGGGCTTGGGACCTCGAGGCCAACAGGCCACGAACAGGGTCCCCGCTGCCGGTGGAAATGTGTCGCGCATTCGATGGACGCAGTCCATGAACGAAAATGTGATGCGCGCATATTGTGGGGCTACAGAGGGAGGAATTAACCTTACTGCGTACCGATGTCGGATGCTCTCTCTGTTTCAGACTCTTGAACCTGCCGTCAATGTCTCTGCTCAACGATTGTCGGATCAGGTGCGTGACATTCAAAATAATCATAAGTTGGATGATGCTACACTTGATCGGCTGCGCTTGGAAATGCAGATTAGCCCAGCCAGCAACCCTCTCCCATCCCAGAACGTTACACATGTGCCTGCTGTACTACCACTGCGGGCAAATCAACATGCTGTGGAAGAGGATGACAGGACTATGTCTGCAGATAACCTGTGCAATGTGGAATTAAGGAGCGCTCTGGAGGGTGCGATTCGTGAGTATCGGTTCATGTCACCTGATCTTAGACCACGATTACCACGTTTGCCCATGAATAAAAAGAATAGAGCACTGGTGTGTGCCCTGGATGCGCTGTTACCAAATTTTATTGAAAGCAGCGCAAACCTTTGTGATACACACTCAATCTTGTATTGCACGGCTGTTGCGGCATGTCGTGTAGCCAATGTCAAATTTACAAACACTGACAGTCCTACACGACCAAAATCTGCCGTACCAGCCTGGCAATGCAGGATTGAGCGTCGTATTAATGAGGCCAGGGCACTCATCGGGAAGCTCATCTGCTTCAAGGAGGGCAACACACGCCTAAGGGTGATGCGCTTTGTGAGGCGGGCATTCTCGGGAACTGATATCAGTCCCCGAGAATACATGTCACGAGTCAAGTGAAGCAGAAAGTTTATACATGGGGTAACCGTATCCGTCGGTATAGGCGAAGAGTGGATCGATACACTCAGAACCGCATGTTCCAGAGTGACGAAATGTGCGCGTCTTTAATGGTTGGGTCATGCCGGTATTGATGTATTCTTACGGCATACTGAAATAATGGACTCAGACGGAACTTGACGCCCTGGATAGGAAGGTCCGCACACTACTGACCGCAAATCGGATGCATCACCCAAGGTCATCGGTGATGAGACTGTATATCCCGCGGAAGTGCGGAGGTCGTGGATTCTTATATGCTAAGACCTTGCACAACCGCGAGGTATGCAGTCTCAGGGAATACTTTCTCGAAACCGACGTGGGGATGCACCGAGATGTGGTCTCAGTGGACAAGGGCTTCACCCCGCTCTCCTTGGCTAACCAGAACTGGCGCAAACCTGTGGTATTGGATACTAATAACCGTAGGGAGGTATGGCAGAGCAAGGAGCTACACGGACGCTTTTTCCGGGCTGTACATGGGCCTGATGTAGACTTTTTGGCGTCCGTATCCTGGCTACGATTCGGTGACCTCTTTGGGGAAACTGAAGGTTTCGTCTGTGCGATTATGGATGAAGTTATCATGACGAACAACCATCGGAAATCGGAAATATATTATCAAGGACGGTACGGTTGACATCTGTCGGGCATGCCACCGTACCGGTGAATCCATCCGACATATTGTTTCTGGTTGTTCTCGTCTTGCTAACGGTGAGTATTTGCACAGACACAATCTAGTAGCTAGGATTATTCACCAGCAATTTGCCTTGCAATACAACCTTGTGAGTTCTGAAGTACCATACTATAAGTATGTGCCCGACCCACTTCTCGAGAATGGTCATGCCACATTGTATTGGGATCGATCTATCATCACAGATAGGACTATTTTAGCAAATAAACCTGATATTGTGGTGATAGATCGCCGAGAGCGCCGTGCAATGATTGTTGATATCACTGTCCCTCATGACGAGAATCTCGTGAAAGCTGAGAATGATAAAAAAATCAAGTATCTTGATTTAGCACACGAGGTTGGCGACATGTGGGACGTGGACTCTGCAATCATTGTACCGATAGTCGTTACGGTTAATGGACTAATAGCAGAGAGCCTCGACCAACACCTTAGGAGGCTCTCATTGCGCGGCTGGGTCAAGGGCTTGATTCAGAAAGCAGTACTCCTGGACATGGCACGCATAGTGAGGCGGTTCCTCTCTCTGGAGCCCTGACCACCGGCAACCTGGACCTTGTTCCTGATGCCGATGGGCCATCTATTTTTAAATGTTTTGTTTACTTTTCTTTGTAAAAATATTTAAAAATGTATTAGATAAGAGAAAAAATGAATAAAGGAAATAATAATAATAACGTTGACTTGGTTTAGGCCCGTTAACGTAGCTAAAACTAGCTAAAGAAGCTAAGAAACAAATATGTTTTTCCAAAATTATAATAGTTTATTTTCCAAAAAATTTAGTAATAGATTACAATGGTAATGTGGCAACAATTTCAATAAAGGCAACGAGATTAGCGTCTGTAGCCGAACTAGGCATAGCCTGTATTTCGCCTATCAGCATTTAATTTGCATTGTTTTCTAGTCAAGGGGTAAATATGTATTTTTTTGTTAAGTTTATTGTAAAGATAAGGACCTAGAAAACTTACAATTCTTTTACCAAAAGTTGTTTTAAATGTGGTTAGATTATCACATACATGATGTTTGCGACGTCTCTGTAATAACATTGGGTTATAGGGCTATTTTTTATGTTCTTGCATGATAATTTTCAGTATAAATAACTGTCTTACTGTCAAAACCTCGCACAACTGGAACAGTGTAACAGTGGGAAAACGCATCGGATTAAACGTGCTAACCTTCAGTATAGCTCTCTGGGCGACCTCAGCTGCCTTTAGCGTGGTTTTGCAGATACCTCCCCAGGATGAAATGCAGTAGGTAAGTAGCGATTGACATAGGGCCTGATATATTCGCTTCAGCAGTACAGGCTCCGCGACATAACGTAAGTTTTTAAAAACATAAATTAATTTTCGAACACTATTACAAAGAATTTTGACATGTTCTTTAAAATTGAGGTTATTGTCTAAGGTAATACCAAGGTACTTTAGAGTATTAACGCGTTCCAGAGGTGAACATGCGCAACTATCCGCAGAGATGCACTTATGTGAGACAATTCGCAGGTCACCACGAATACACACCGCCTGCCTAATGCTGAAACAAATATATTTAGTTTTATCTACGTTCAAGGTAAGTATGTTTTTTTGCAGCCATCCCTTAACCGTATCAAAGCCATTCTGTGCGATAGTGAAGACCTCCTCCCAAATATCACCCGCAAACATCAGCGCAGTGTCATCCGCGAAAGAGATAATTTCACCTTTGGTAAGTTTAAGACAGGTAAGCTCGTTTAAGTACACAAGAAATAAGGTGGGCCCCAGTATACTCCCTTGAGGCACGCCGTGCGTAACTAAAAGGTGTGTACTTTTGTGTTTATCCACTCGGACACACTGAGTTCGCCCAGAGAGGTAGCTTTTGAAAAGTTCCAGCCGAGTGCTCCTGATACCCAGTGCCTCCAATTTGTTGAGTAAGAGGGAGACAGAAATCGTATCAAATGCCTTTGCCAGGTCAAGAAAAATAGAGAGACATTTTTTCCCTTTGCCCAGATTTGAACTAATAAATTCTATAAGTTTATTCACTGCCTGTTCTGTAGATTTTCCGTGCCTAAACTCGTACTGGTTTGTTGAAAGCAGTTTATTTTTTTTTGAGATATTTGACTAGACGTATGTTTATAATTTTTTCTAGAATTTTAGATATTGCGGGTAGTAAATCGTATCGGGATTAATTTAATATTCAAATAATAAATACTAAAATAATAATTTCTTGCGAAATACAGTAAGCTTAAATAAATTAAATTATTTATGAATTATATTATTTCTGAATGGCAACATAGATGACACTCATATAAACAAACAATATGGCCGATACAATTTCGCGCTGAAGTCATATTTTTGCGTTATCAAGTTCTTTTTACATTACTTAAGTGAAATCTTCCTCTTTAAATGTCGTGAAATCGAGTTGTGTGAAGGGGTGTAACAGTGAAGGGTTTGCTGGATGTGGAATTTCTTTTTTCAGGTAAGTTCGTATAACTTTGTTTACAAATTACGATTAGGGTGACAATGTTCTAGATATGTAAACGGGGATCAAGAAAATATTCTAAAGAATACGCCTTTTCTATTATCCATATCGGTATTTATAGTCTTGTGAAAATGCGTACAAAATACATCATTTATAATGCAGTAGCAAAACTTAATCAATTACTCCATTTTAATAATAACAAAAATAACTTCTTGAAAATAAACGAATTCTATCTTTACTTTTTTAAATACTGTTTATTGTTTGTGTATTAATAATACTGTTTTGTTTCCATGCAGACTCCCTAACAATAAGAATCTTCAGCAACGGGCTTGAAGTTGTCCATTTAAAGAAGAAGTATTCAACCTATTGCCTAGTTTGCAACTGTCTTCCATCATCAGTATCTTCGTAATTAAATTTAAGATAACTGACTCATACTAAAACCAACAATAACATAAAACCATAAGTTTTATAATGTATAGTGTGATTAATAAATTTATCAAATACTACATATTATGTTTTTTGAAAATACTACATGCCCATGCTTCTTTTGTGAATATTGCAGCCCTGTACGCTTAAAAATCTCTTTACAAATGAAGGATGTAACCTAAGTGCTACGTATTCTTCACTTCATAGACCTATCCTATTACAAAGTTATGCGTAGGCTTCGGCTTCGCCCTGTTTTTGATTATAAAAGAATAACTGTCCCAAAAGTAAGTAAAAATATTGGATATCCTATTAGAAAGGGATGACATCCACTATCGAAGTTTTCTCGCTCGGAACGGCTTTCCGCTGCACGTCCTCATTCCAGTTAGTATATAAGTTCCTTGTGAGTGACCTACGAGCACGGACTTAGTAAGTTCATGATCAGCGTGGACTTAGTAAGCCCATGTCTACGAGTTTGCAAGCTAACATTATATTTTTTGGTGCTACGGAACCGTATGTGCGTGTGAGTACGACTCGCACTTGGCCGGTTTTTTCAAATACTGTGATATTTAATTAGGGAGATATAGATTTAGAGCTCTAAAAACGTTTTTATTAAGTTTAGAGAGCAGTTGAATAGTTTTTTAATAATACAACTTGATTTTATCAGAGGAGTCGCTAAAGGAGACATCGGTTTAATTCCCCGCAAACCCGTTATTCCAAATAACTTGCCATTTCAATTTAAGAAGTTGCAATTTCCCTTAAAATTGGCTTTCACAATGACGGTCAACAAATTCCAAGGAAAAACCTTCACAGTGGCAGGCATTCATTTGGGCAATTCATGCTTCTCACACGGTCATTAAACAAATCATTTAATGTTGTGTACAAAACGGTATTCGAATAAATAAATAAATATCGTCCAAAAAGGCGTTTGATTGTTCACTTTGAAAAAAAGTCGTATGGCACCATAACGTTCCGGTTTTTAAGCCATATCGTCGTCTCAACGCCTTTTAATTTTGTTTCAGACCTTATCGCCCAGAATTACAGCGCCCAAAAAAACGCCTTTTTTAGTCATCACCCACATTATCACATTTTGATCAGGCCTTCAGTTCTCACACATAACGTCCCGCCTGTAATCCCTGAAGGGTTAGGCACAGGCGTGTACCTAATCGTACACCCACATGTAACCAGTTATGTTGAAGTCCCATGTAATAGGAGGCGAGCCTATTGCCATCAATCGGGCACAAATCCAGACTCCGTAGCTGCTACTGAGAAATTCCTGATGGAACAACCAAACAACACTTTACCCAACCCTGGAATTGAACACGCATACACAACAAAATGTCCACGCGAACGAAGTCGCGGGCAACAGCTAGTGCCAAATAAATTTCGGAGCATCAAGATTATGTCAGATAGAAATTTTAGCTGTTTATTCGAAGTATTGAAAATCGGTCGAAATATTGAATGTCGTTTTTCGGACCGACAACCCATCGAGCATTTGATTCTTCGAACATATGAAAATCGGAAAACAAACAAATCGGATTGAAATAGATCGGAAAATAAATTTCGTGATTTTTAATAATAGACATTGTAATTCTTAGGTATTAGGGTGTTTTGAAAATCGGAACATCGAAATTCTGAATAAAATATTTCGGAGTTTTTGGGTGTTCCCGTAGAGGAGGTTGTATTTGGGTTGTGCAGTGCGTCCGTTTCCTTACCACGTACGACTGCATGCCACTGATGCTGCGGTTCATCATCATGTTGTACTTCACAACAAGTGGTGCATCCTTACGCTTGGGTCTACTTCCAATATTAATACACGTTGAAACCTTTTTTTTTGTCGGTTTTAAAATAACTTAAGACTATAAATAAGTTATTTTTCCAATCAAGTCATTATTTATAAAACTAAAAAAAGAAAGCTAGCTTGCTGAAAGTTTTATAGATTTAAATCTAGTTACTTGTTTTCAAATAAATATCGGTCTCACTCTAAAATTATTTGCGTTCACTCGAGTAGAAATATTTCCCTATAAATATTGAGTAGGTAGAGGTAGGTACTTACTCATCCGCGTCCCGAAGATAAAAATGTAAATAGATAGGGAAAACTGTAAGATGTCTGAGCACCCAATTATACAAATTAATTTGAAAGCACTTTAACAACCAACTCTATTATACTGAATATTTTGTTACAATAAAAAATAACAGAAAAAAACATTAACAAAACGAGAATCGTCCCCGGAAGCCGCGGAGTGCCGGAAGGCAACACTTGTTCATTAATATAATTTCCGGTGCAGGGGCCTTTTTCACAGCCTTTTCAATAACAGTGGAAATCAAGGGTGCGATTGTTTCGTCCCGGAGGGGCGGAGGAGCGGGGCGGGGGGGAGTGTTGCACGGGACAACTCCTTCAAAGAACTATAAAAGTTAGTAATGAGGCTGAGCTAATGGCCGGCAAATTAGGAGAACGTTTGGAAACAAAAATAACGAGCAGTAAGCGCGCCGAGACTACTGAGCCGCCCCCCGTGCGCCAGCCGTGCAGGGGCCGCCTTTGTCTTGCACAGCAGACACAGCAAATATTTACGAATCCTAATTAACACCTACAAGAATACGAGAGTGAAGTTTCAGACTAGTCTGTTGACAAGTGAAATACGACAAATACTTACTGGCAGTGTGCTGTTTTATTTTCTGACAAACAAGATTTTAATTAGACATCAATAATAAAATCTATATAAATAAAAAGAGAGTCCTGACTGACTGACTCATCAACGCCCAGCCCAAACCCTTGGACCTAGAATGCTGAAATCTTGCACGGAGGTTCCCTTTATAATGTAGACAAGGAATAAGGAAGGATTTTTCGAAATTCAACCCTTAAGAGGGTGAAACGGGGTGTTGAATTTGCTGTGAAACTTTTTATTCTCGGAGTCGATTGACTTGAAAATACGTGTACCTACTCTTCAGATAAAATTATAAGATACGTGTATCACAGTTTTTCTAAAATCATCCCTCAATTTAAAATTAAATATCCTGACTGGCTGACCTATATATCAACGCATAGACCAAACCACTGGTCCAAGAGACATGAAAGAACACTGGCGAAGTTCCATGTATTTTGGGACCCACTCTTAGAGGTGGCATTAATTATGGCAACTTATACATAGTTGTAAAACGACTAAAGACTAACAGAAAAGTAAATGGAAAGTAAGACGAACAAGTTGGGAGAAAATAGATATACGTCTTTATATAAGATAACCTAAAAACCTTACGATTAAAGTTTTTAACTGTGAATGTCTGCTTATTTATTTAAAATGAATCAAAAAATAATAATGTTTAGGATGAATCATAAAGAAAGATTCAAATAAACTACTCTTAGATAATTCCCTTTCCAACCTACCCGGTCCGAGTAGAAGTTAAAAGGCATGCCGCGTTGTACACGGCCTCTTTGAATGATGCTCTGTGCTTTTTGGTTCTCTTTTGTTTTTAGTAGTAGGCAACTGACAGGTGCCAGGGGAGCTAATAATTTTGGTTCTGGTCGTGTTATATTATTCTGATGTACTTATTATTTACTTATATGCTAGTTGTTGATTAAAGACAAATTGTAAGAAACATAACTTCCTATTTCGCTTCTGGTCTCTAAGATGTATATTTCCCTCGCAGTTTTAGTTAAGACGGTACGTGTGTTGCTGCTCGTCTTAAGCGAAAACCAGAATTTTTACTTCATTGCCTATACCTAATTGATGAATCATAAAACTGCCAGACTGCGGCTAGAGACTACACTGATTACTAACCTAGTAATTAGTTCAATCACTATTCAAACTATGTTGATACGACTTTGCGAATAAGCGAATTATGGTCAAGTAAAACGATTCTTACTACGCTGAAAAAAGATATACTTTTACATAAATTATAACAGCCAGAGCTCACTAGCTATCTACGAGTACAGCTATTGAAAGGCAGGGTTTGTTGAATAAAAAATGTGTATTGTGACGTAATAAATCTCGTTTACTGGTATTTTTACATGGTTTTTATTTTATATTATTCAACAGTATTATAGGAAAAAATATTATCTTATTAAAAGATTATCTGAAAAGGAAGCTGGTGCAGCGATATAGCTCTGGTATCTGACAGAGTCCATATAGCATAATATGCTCATAACATAAGAGCAACACCTTGCTGTCCGTGTCCCAACAGGACAGTCGCAACAATAGCCTAATACACCACTTCGCCCCTGTAGCTTTCTATCTACTGCGATATATGTATAGGAGGACTTGCTTCATATGTACATAGATTTAATTCTGGCACGTAAAATAAATGGGTGGTTGCCATGAAATACAGGATAGGTAATAGGTACAGGATGTATTTCTTCTGAACATACATACATATACATCCATCTCTACACTTTTTCAAACATCTGAGCACCTTCATCAGAGAGACGATGTCTCCGTAAGCGCGCTAGTCATAAATGGCAATTAACGCAAAAATCAAAGTCCAAATCAAAAGCAACTCATGGTCCAAAGAAGAATGCGGTAGTCCAAGTCAGGGTGCACTATCGTCAGTACAAGATGTAAAGGCCAAGTCGTCGAGAATCCACAAAATCGCAATGATAAACATAAAATCCCACTCAAAAGACAAACGTATCGAACGATAGAATAGAAGTGTTTTTCAACCTTTTTCATGATACGACCCCCATAGTGAGAAAAAGATAGTAACTTTTGTGTCCTTGCAATTTGCTTAATTAAGGAATATTGCGGGCTGTGCGCAGTTTGTAACTTTTGTGCGTTTTAAATCCAATGAAAAAATAATGGAAGAAATATTCTTTTGTAGAGCACTTTCCACCAATACTACAGGTCAGTGCTTGCATAACATGTTTCTTGAAGCTACGCAAGATATGAAGATCAATTGGGCAAAGAAATGCATTGCTATTTGTAGTGACGGAGCATAAGCCATGACTGGTGCGAACAGTGGATTTATTCAAACACTGTTTTAAGCTTTCACGTTTTACTACTAAACTTATACTGTCACTTAGGGGATATCTTCCCTGATTATTCATTGCAACAGCGTCGAAATATCGGGAGCTCAAAATAATGAACAATCACGGAAAATATCCCGTAAGTGACAGTATAAGTTTAGTGGATTTATTGCTAGACTGAAAGAGCAGATGATGAAAACGGATCCACGATGGGAGAAATTGGTTAATGAACAACAAGCGCAACCATTGTATTAAGATGGACTAGTACTCATAAGTTTTAATTTTTTTGTTAATTTGTATTAACATACAAAATATTTATATCCTTAAGTTAACATTTTCTTAATAAATCTATCTTTTTATTGTTTTTTTTTACTGAGGTAGTTTACGCGATCTCTATAGAGGCTTCGTGACCACCCAGGGGGTCGCGACCCACACGTTGAAAAACACTGGAATAGAATATCACAGATCTTACAGTGACAGTAGTGACGGGACTCAATCGATCACCATTGATAACGTTCCTTTATAAGATATACTACGAAATCACTATAGTTTCATTTTTATTACATGATTTTGCCTTGTTAATTGGCGTTTTAATTTCAAGTTTAAATGTTGGTTATAAATATTGTACATTATAGAATGTATAAAAACGAAGAGAAAGAGCCATTTATAGTAAGAAACTCCTTGAGCAAAAACACGTCATTGATTTAGAACGTAATCGGAAAAAAAGTTGCGTTTGGTAATTGCACGATTACTTAATTTTAAATAAATTAAAATATTTATAACTTTTGATTCCCGTGTCCTAAAAATTCAATATTTTTAAATAAATATCTCATAAAATTGTAGTTATAATTATTTTATATTTACACTTGCATCGAGCTTCGTTAATTTTAAGATTCTTTGGGTCCACTTTTGCCGCCCTTCTTTAGACGGTGTATATTTTGTGAAGAGTAGGTATCCACTAAGAAAGGGTTTTTTGAAATTTCACTGCTGGGTGGGTGAAATGGGGTGTTGAAATTTCTGTGAAACTTTTTATTCTCAAGGTCGATTGACTTGAAAATTAGTGTGCATACTCTTCAGATAAAATTATATATAAAATTCAAAGTCCTGACTGACTGACTGATACATCAACGCACATTCTAAACTGCTCTAACTGTTCTTAAAAACATGAAATTTGATGGGTGTATTCTTTGTAAAGAGTGGATATCCACTATGAAAAAGTTTTCGAAATTCCACCCCTAACAGGATAAAATTAATGTTTTGTTGAATTTTCTGTGAAACTTAATATTTTCTGGGTCGATTGAATCGAAAAATGGTGAACACACTCTTCAATTAAAATTGTGAGACATGTGTATCAGTTATAATATATAAGATAAGTAATCTATGTGTATCTATGTATGTATAGTACATAAGTACTTACATATATTTCTTACTAGCTGTTGCCCGCAACTTCGTTCTCGTGGAAATTTTATTGTGTATGCGTGTTCGATTCCCGGGTTGGGTAAAGTGTTGTTTGGTTATTCCATCAGGAATTTCTCTGTAGCAGCTACGGAGTCTGGATTTGTACCCGATTGATGGCAATAGGCTCGCCCCCTATTACATGGGACTTCAACATAACTAGTTACATGTGGGTGTACGATTAGGTACACGCCTGTGCCTAACCCTTCAGGGATTACAGGCGGGACGTTATGTGGGAGAACTGAAGGCCTGATCAAAATGTGATAATATGGGTGATGACTACAAAAGGCGTCTTTTTGGGCGCTGTAATTCTGGGCGATAAGGTCTGAAACAAAATTAGAAGGCGTTGAGGCGACGATATAGCTTAAAAACCGAAACGTTATGATGCCATACGACATTTTTTTCAAAGTGAACAATCAAACGCCTTTTTGGGCGCTATTAATTTATTTATTCGAAAACCGTTTTGTATACAACATGTCGTATCCTTGCCCGCCGTAAGCCCGGCGATAAAGCTAAACTCGTGCGCACTGAGGCAGACCTTCTGGAGGTATTTGGATCGGACGCCAATAATCTCCCATAGAACTAGTTTTATTAATATGTTGTTTGGTCTAGTTATGGTATTAAGTCCTGTATTGTTTGTATGGTCGAGTAATTTTTTCTTTGTTTTTTGTTGGTGTGCAATGTTTGGCACTGCATGCCTTGACTGTGGGAGGAGCAGGTGTGCAATTGTTATTAATGTATATTTTCAGCATTACTTCATAACTATTTTAATTCATTATTGTATTACTTTGCTTTGTTTGCCAATACTTAATTTTTTTGTGTTATGTAATTTTATTACTCACATGTTTC
The DNA here is from genome assembly GCA_963576755.1 of Noctua janthina. Classification (NCBI taxonomy): domain Eukaryota; kingdom Metazoa; phylum Arthropoda; class Insecta; order Lepidoptera; family Noctuidae; genus Noctua; species Noctua janthina. The sequence continues at coordinate 335,613 of OY755055.1, read as the reverse complement.
GTACCTACCCGGTCTGTCTCGCTCGAACCGTATTCTAAATGTGTCTAACCATACTCTTTACATAAACAATGTTGCGAAATAAGCACATTACATTTGGACTACTGAACACAGGTTCATTATCGACAAATCATGATGAGTTTATTATTGCTATGAACCATCATTCAGTCGACGTGATGGCAATAAATGAGACGTGGTTGCGCGAGGGGGAGGAAGGCCGGGCGCCAGTGGTTCCTGGGTATCAGTTGCGTCATAGACCACGCCCGGAGTCAATCCGTGCGGGGCGCGGGGGAGGGGTCGCGTTTTATGTCAAAACCGAAACCAGCGCTCGAATTAGAGCTCACCCGCTTCATCCTCAGGTGGAACAAATGTGGTTGAATATAAACGCCAAAAAAAAAAGTTGCTGATAGGAACCGCATACCGGCCTCCTTGGTTAGATTTAAATATATTCCTAGATGCGATCACGGACAGCATCTGTGCACTGGCCCCGTACGACAATATTATTTTACTAGGCTCTCAATGTAAATATGCTTAACACAAATAATTCAAAAACAAAAAAGCTCACTGAATTTCTAAATTATTGTAACTTGGAACAAATAGTACTCACGCCTACGCACTTTGTAGGAGAAAGCGCTACCCTGATCGATGTGATATGTACGGACGCGCGGTATCGGGACGTTGCTGTGAACCATATAGCGGAGCTCGGTCATCACTCATTTGTGTCATGCGAAATTGTTTTTAAAAAAGAGAAACCTTTATGTAAAAAGGTGACATATCGTGCGCTTAGAGACATATCGACTGATGATTTCAGGAGGGATCTGGAGGCCATCCCATGGGATTCAATCTGCGAGCTACAGGATGTTGATAACATGATTCACTCCTTTAATAAATACCTAATTGAGCTTTTCGATAAGCATGCACCTTTAAAAACCATGGATAACTGACATCATCAATTTAATGTTTAAGTTAAGAAATGAGGCCCGCTATCGATATCGTCAAACCAAACTGGAAGCCCACAAACGTTATTACCTAGACCTCAAGCACCAAGCAATAGTTGGTTTACTAAATGAGAAAAGAGCATTCTTTACAAAATATATAAATGACAACATAAGCGACTCAAGATCTTTATGGCATAATATAAAAAAACACGTGCTTCCAGTGAATAAGAACGATGATGTGCTCTTAGAACCATTTGACGACCCAAACGGTATAAATTCGGCTTTTCTAGATGTTCCGGGTAACACTAATGTTAACACCACTCAAGAAATCTTTTTTTAAATTTAACCGTTTTGGGTCCGCCAATTTCACAATAATGCCAACAGACCCGAAAACAGTTCTAAATATAATAAATAAAATATCCACAAATGCGCAAGGGATAGGCGGTATATCGAGAGACATGTTATTCTTCACACTTCCGCAATCATTAATACTGTAAGGTCCCGTAGTAGTTGGTACCTTACACTTGTAGCTTTAAGTGAGAAGTGGTAAGTCGGTACTTGGAGTTAGGCGAGTTGATGTAAACACACACAGATTTGGTAACACTAAAGGTTTATTAGAGTACCGATCACAACAAAGTAAAAGTGGGTTGGATGCTAATCCGCGGTGTTCGCGTAAGTATGTAATTCGTCAACTAACTTAAAATCATATTAAACATTGTTTTAAATACCAAAGAGAAAAGTAGGTTGCTGCGTTTGCAGCCTGACGGAATGTACGTAAACCGTACATGCTCCCGAGGGAAAAGGCGGGATGAGCATCCAGTACATAAAACGTTTTAAAGTAAAAATTCCAAAACGCAATAATAAAAAAGTATAGACCGTATAAAAGTAGGTTAAGTAAGTAAAAATATAAAAGTAAGACATCCCAGAACGTCACAATAAAAAGTAAAGACAGTAAAGTAAACATTAGTAAGTAAGTAAAATTAAACATGTACACATAAAAACAATAAGCTTTACTGCTCCTCAAAGTGAAACAGTTGTTTCGGCCTCGCGTCGCTGTATAGTGGCTCCGGCGGTGTCGAATGGCGTATTTCTTGCATCTCGATTTCGACTTTGTTGTCGATTCCTGTAGGTTGTCTTGTAGGTGGCCTTTTAGTTTTCTTATGCCATAGTCTCCTAATCCAAATGTAGACAGCAAACGAAGCAGCTCCTCCCAACAGCAGAGAAGTCACAGAGTAGAGATATATGTCGTGACTCGATATATCTATCCCTTGTGGTAGTCTTTCCTGCTCTTTCTGCTGAATTATTTGCTTATCTATGTTTCTGATATTTATTGCAGATGTATCCAGTTCTGTCATATTCAGCTGTGCGTTTTTCCAACTTAGATCAAATAAATTGTTGATAGTCGTGTTAAGTGTAGGTACTTCAATATCCGCCTCCATGTGAAATTTGCTTCCTAAGTGGTTATAGGTGAATATTGTCGCATCTTTCTTTTGTAGTATGCATTTTGGTTTCAAGGCAATCACCCCAGTACCGTTGATGACTGCTGGCGTAACTTGATCGCTACATATGACGCGCATCAGCTGTCTGTCGCATAATGTAAACAACCACCAGTTAGGTTTATGTAATTGGATCCAAGTTTCTTTGCAAGTTACATCATTGATGACACAGGATAATGAAGTTTGTTGACTGAATACCTTGGCCTCGCAAGGTGCGTCCTTGTCTTGTAAGCTAAATACCGGCTGACGTGAAATGCATGTGTACTCGTCTTCTCCGTATGGCGTGCATTGGCGCATGTCTTGCTCTTCCATAGTGATGTACGAATTTTTCACGAAGTTTATGGCGATATAATTGGAGAAAGGCTGCACGATTCTCAATTGTCCTTGTTTCTGGAATGGTATAGGTATTACCCGGTATATTTTGTAGTCCTCATCGCTCAAAAGTGGAATATGCAATTCGAAAAGTAGAAAGTTGTTTGTAATCCGAGCCTTGACATGGATTAGTTCGTAGATGTCACGGAAATCTTTTTGTATGTCCTTTATCGGTAAGGCTAGTCCCTGTGGAAGTTTTCCAGAGATGATGTTCAGCTGTTCTATTATTTGAGATGCAGGAAACAAGTGTGTATCCAAATGACCTCGATAAATGTTGGCGAGAGCATTCATTAGCATTTCTTGAATTCTATGCAAGTCGCTCAAAATTAAAGTTGATGATAAAGCGGCAGAGTTCACGTCATTTGCTGTGTATAAAATTTGTGCTCTGTTCTCAATTTTTGTGATTATGTTGCTAGTCTGATTTATGTAGGTTTGTATTGCGTGAAATTGTTTGTCCATAAATTCCGTATTGTTTTTAATTACATTGTTTTCAGCCTCTATGATCAAAGTTTGATTCTTCATCAACTGTAACAAGTAATTATCGTTGATTTGCAAGTTTTGGATATCCTTCTCGTACTTTTGCGCAAAGTCTTCATCCAAAACCCCGAAAAGTGTTCTGGCTAATTTTCCGATTCCATCAAAGTAGCCTCGTTTTTGTCGCGAATGCTGAGAAAGTAACATAGTGTTATAATTCTCAAGGTGATGCATTTCATGACGTAGGTGTCTGACAACTGCTTCGCATGGTGTAAACTCGTGCGCGATTCTTTGACAGAGTTTATCAATTTGGTTTATGTAGTCGTTCATGTTATTCGCAGCTTGCCAGTAGGACGTTAGGTTGTAATAGATCAGTAGAGTCCATTCATCATGTATAAGTTGCAGTTTTCCGGCTTCATCGAAATAAATAGGTTGATTGTTGGGTATAGAGGTCACCTTATAGTTGTTTGTTACTGGTGACGATTGTGCAGTTCCTAACATTCCTATTAAAGTTATAAGAGCGAAAGTCAGGAAACTGTACTTGTTGGTTCGCGTGCTCCTTTTTCTTCTTTGGTTTTCAGTTATTGTATCTTCTTCTCTTTTGTTATTTGTTGTTTCTTCGGTAGGTAGCAGTGTTTCTTGCTGTGGTAATGGAGTTAGTTTAACAGTGGGTCGTTTTATCACTCCAGTTTTTGTTTTAAGGGTGGCCACTCGTACTAGACCATCCTTACCGGGATGAGTTTCCATCACTCGTCCCATGGCCCATTTGCCAGGAGGTAAGTTTGTTTCCTTGATTAGGACCACGTCGTTTAGTTTGAGGTTTTGTACAGTTCTGTTCCACTTGCTTCTAGACTGTAAGGTGTTCAGGTAGTCATTGGACCAAGCTTTCCAGAATTGATCCAGCATGTGCTCCGTTAGTTGCCAACGTTTTCTCAGATCCATCTTTCTGTTGTCAGGCTCCGGTTGAGGTAGAGACAACGTAGCACTGCCAGTTAGAAAGTGGCCAGGAGTGAGAGTGCTGTAAAATTCCTCCGGATCTTCTGTTAGCTGACATAGAGGCCTCGAGTTTAGGCAGGCTTCTATTTTCGCTAGTAACGTAGTGAATTCTTCCCAGGTCAGTTTTTGATCCCCAAGAACCCGCTTCAAGTGGTGTTTTAATGATTTGACGGCTGCTTCGAATATCCCCCCCGCACTAGGCCAAGCAGGGGCGTTGAGGTGCCAATGAATTTCTAGTTTCCCAATCTCGTCAAAGAACTCAGGAGAGAGTAGCTTCTTGAAGTTACTGAAATCCTCTCTCAGTACTTTGGATGCTCCAACGAAGTTCGTGCCGTTGTCTGAGTACATGTGAGCAGGCGTTCCGCGCCTCGCGCACATTCTCTGAAGGGCCGCAATAAACGCTTCCGTGCTTAGTTCTGAGACTAATTCGATATGTACAGCTTTCGTAGCCATACAGACGAAGACCGCGATGTATGCTTTTGAGGTCTTCACTCCTCTTCCTTTGTTAAGTTTCACGTCTACGTGACCAGTAAAGTCAACACCAGTGTGAGTGAATGGACGGCTTGGTGTTACTCTTTGTTTTGGCAGATCGGCCATTAGTTGAGCATTGTCCGTAGAATTGTAACGATGACATTTCACACAGCGTCGTATTCTTCCCTTTACCGCCCGATTTCCAGAGACTATCCAGTATCGTTGCCGTATGTAAGTAAGGGTCAGACGGGCTCCTCCATGAAGCGTCATCGAATGTGCTTGGTCGATCAGTAGTTCAGTGAAGCGGCTGGAGTAGGGTACCACTGCGGGATTCTTCATATTTGCAGGAAGATCAGAGTGCTGTAGTCTTCCGCCTACGCGAATGATTCCCTTGCTATCCAGATAAGGTTTGAGTTTGTAAATGTTGCTTTTTGGTGACACAGTTTTATTTTGTTTCAACTGTTTGTGTTCTTGCGCAAACTCGCTTTGTTGAACATATTTTATTATATATTCTGCTGCGTATTGTAGGTCAGTTGTTGTTAGGTAAGTAGCGCTTGGTCGTAATTTTTGCTTTAGTGATGCAATATATCGCACAATTCGAGCAGTAATTCTTATTACTGAAGTCAGCGAACTGTGGTTCTTCAACAACTTGTAAACAATATTTTCAGTGTTGTAGTTTTTCGAACTGACGTCATTGGGTTCGACCCTGTTTGCTTCGCTTGTAGTAAAGTGGCAATTCACATTATGAGGTGTTTCTGTTTCTGCAAAGTTTTTCAGAAACATAGGTCCGTTCCACCATAAGTTGAACTTGACTACTTTGCTCGGTAGCAAGCCTCTCGAAGCGCAGTCAGCTGGATTAAGTTCCGATCGTACATAACACCATTGTTGAGGTGGAATTACGTCTTTTATTTTCCCCACTCTGTTAGCTCTACTGGAAGAGCCTTCAACTACTGGAACTAACTACGACTATTGGAAGAGCCTTCGATTACTGGAAGAGTTTTCAACTACTGGAACTAACTACAACTATTGGAAGAGCCTTCGACTACTGGAAGAGCCTTCAACTACTGGAACTAACTACAACTATTGGAAGAGCCTTCGACTACTGGAAGAGCCTTCAACTACTGGAACTAACTACGACTATTGGAAGAGCCTTCGATTACTGGAACAGTTTTCAACTACTGGAACTAACTACAACTATTGGAAGAGCCTTCGACTACTGGAAGAGCCTTCAACTACTGGAACTAACTACAACTACTGGAAGAGCCTTCGACTACTGGAAGAGCCTTCAACTACTGGAATTAACTACAACTACTGGAAGAGCCTACGACTACTGGAAGAGCCTTCGACTACTGGAAGAGCCTTCGACTACTGGAACAGCCTTCGACTACTGGAAGAGCCTTCAACTACTGGAAGAGCCTTCGATTATTGGAAGAGCCTTCGACTACTGGAAGAGCCTTCAACTACTGGAACTAACTCAACTACTGGAAGAGCCGTCGACGATAACTAGAACAGTCTTTAACTACAAGGAGAATCTTCGGGACTTTTCAAAAAGGTATTTTTTGAACTACAAGGAAGCTATCATCTACAATCAAGATGAATAAGCTAGCGCTACATTCAACATGTTTTGAAAACTTTAAAACATTATGCACCAACTATAAAAAGGATAGCAAAACTAGAAAAACAGAGGAATACTTGAACACGCGGCTGTCCTCGTGAGAAGCTCAATGGATGGATTTCAACGCACGGCATACATTGCTTTTGCAAGAAATTGAAGACAAGAACATAAACTATTTTGTGGAAGATGTCTACGGTCTACGGTAAGACAAAGACCATGTACGAAACTACTAAAGCAGACATTTTGAAAATGTTGCAAACTACTGTAGAAAATGACAAATTCGACCTGACAGACTTGTCGGGAGGAGAACCTGATGAGAAGACCAAGACTTTGCTGACTAAACAGGAATGCAATCTTCTTACCGCATCATGGAGTACTGAGAGAACAATCAACAACAACAAAACTACGAGCTGTTTTTAATGCTTCCCAGAAGACCATGGGTGGATGTAGCCTAAATGACGTAATGGAAAAAGGTCCTAATCTGCAAAAGGACATCCAAGCATTGATATTACAATGGCGTGGCTATAAATACGTCTACACAGCGGACATTGAAAAAATGTACCGTTCCATATGGTGTCATCCGGATCAACAACATCTACAGAAGATCCTATGGAGAAAGCAACCAAAAGACAATTTACAAGAATATCAACTGCAAACATTAACATATGGGACAAAAAGTGCTCCATGGCTAGCAATGCGAACACTCAAACAGCTTGCTATCGATGACGGCCACAAATACCCAAAGGCCGCTGAAATATTGCTAAATCAGTTCTACGTCGATGACCTAATCAGCGGCCACAACTCTACAAAACAAGCAAAGGAAATTCAAACATCGATCATAAAACTACTGAAGGGAGGCGGAATGAATCTGCGAAAATGGTCAAGCAACGATCCTGAGCTTCTACGACACTTAGACGAAGATCAAATATCGAAAAGTACATTTGATTTTAGAGGCGACGAATCAATGAAAACGTTGGGGTTGAGTTGGAATCCAAAAGATGACGTTTTCATATTCAACTGGTCCATAGACGACTACAACAACGAACCACTAACTAAAAGAAACCTGCTATCACAAATATCCACAAAAATTACAGAAATTACAGAAATTATAAACAGATCCATAACATCAAATCTATTTCCTGTTTTGTGGCGAAATGCAATTGTACGGCCTCTTCCAAAAAATAATAACCCACAAAGCTACAAGGATCTTCGCCCCATAAGCATATTGCCATGTTTATCCAAAGTTTTGGAGAGGGTGGTGTATTTGCAGGTCACCGATTTTCTCGAGGCGCATGGTATGCTGCCTGAACTGCAGTCGGGTTTTAAAAAGGGGCGCGGAAACGCAACTGCCTTGGCGGATGTGTTGGGTAACATCTTGGAAGCTCGGGACCGTGGTGAGGGATCTATCCTGGTATTGCTCGACTACTCGCGTGCGTTCGACTCTAAAAAATATTCCTCTATTACTGTCCAAACTGTCGTATTACGGTTTTGATAGACCCCCTTTTTGTTTTTTTTTTCGGATGGGAAATCATCAAATGACCGCCCCACTCTGGGCGGAGCGGAAGGGAGTGTCAGACTTGTACTGACTAAAACCCATCCATGTTCCTTCTTTGCCCTTTGTGTTCCAGGGCCACGGTATCTCTTTCGTACAGTCCCGCAGCCCTGGCAGGCATCGGCCCTTGCGGACCCCCACTTATTTGCTGACATCTCTTTGAGGCGCACGTGGAACACGAACGCGCCGTCGACACGGCCTGTCGTCATAAGACGGCCGGACTGCGAGCTGGCCCATAACTCGCCGTCCACTGGCCCGCGCCTACGGTGGCCAGGAGCCACCCCGTGACCCCCGACGCCCAGGGCGTCTCCCGCGGCGACTGGGACGTGTGGTATTTCCCTTTTACGTCCCGCCACTTCCTTCACTAACATGACTGCTTCGCAGAAGGAGGTGACGGCTTCCCATTCCCTCTCGCTACGGACCATGGCTTGAACCGAGGCCGGACTCAAGAGATCGCCGCCACCAATCGCCGTTACGAGGACACGGCGGTGCTCCGCCCAAGCGGGGCAGACCTCCACGGTGTGCCCCACCGTGTCCTTCGGACGATCCTCGCAGTGGAAACACCCGGGCGTTTCCTCCCGCCCGATTCGGTGCAGGAACCTCCCGAAACAACCGTGTCCGGTGAGGACCTGCGTCAGGCGGTAGGTGAGGGCGCCGTGGCGCCTCTCTAGCCACTCCTCAAAGAGGGGACTTATCGCCACTATGGTGGCGTGCCCTGCACGGGGTTGCGACAGTCGCTCTCTCCATGTCGCCATGAGATCACGCCGGAGGTCTGTCCGCTGAGCGGCAATTTGCCGCGGCAGTGGAGTTTCCCACAGACGTAGTGCCTCCGCGCGCCATTCGTGCAGGCGCGCGAGGACTATCGCCCCCAGATCCCATGGCGGCAATCCGGCAAGGAGGCTAGCCGCCTCACCGGAGATCGTGCGGTACCCCCGAATTAGCCTTGTGGTTATTACCTTTTGGGGCGCGTTCAGGTAGTGGGCGGCTTGCCGCCTCAAAGAACGCGCCCACACCGGGGCCCCGTAAAGGGCCATGGACCTCACGACCCCTGCGTAAAGATTCCGGCAGGAGGCGTTTGGACCCCTCAGGTTGGGAAAGAGCCGCTTGAAGGCAGCCCCTGTCCTTTCCAGTTTGGGAGCCAAACGTCGGAAGTGCTCCACGAAGTTCCATCGGCTGTCGAGGACGAGTCCTAGGTACCTCAACGTCGACCCGACGCCGATGGAAACCCCTCCTGCTGTCAGTAGGGATCCCGATGGTGGCGCATTCCGAGGCCCATGAAAACACATGGCCTCAAACTTGTGCAATGCCACCTCGAGACCCAATTGCCAGATTCTCTCCACGACTATCGCAACCCCGCGTGTCATGTTTACGGCCGCCGCCTCGTGTGACCTCCCATGTGCCAGTACCAGCGTGTCGTCAGAGTAGCAAACTACGCTGAGGCCGGGCCACAAGGCTGGCCTCAGAACCGATCCCTGTGGAACACCGCACGACATCTCTCGCCGGTTCCATTCTCCGCTCCGACCGGGGTAGATGACGGCCCTATCCGTCAAGTAGTCCCCGACCACACGACGAAGGTAGGTCGGCACCCGGTGATACCGGAGTGCCGACCGTCCGCAGGGCGCCCTGGCTTCCGGATGAGGACCAGCTTCCCCGTCTTCCAACGAAGCGGAAACTGGCCTCTCTCCAAGCATGCGCTTAGTAGCCCTTCCAGTCGGGGCCCGAGAGCCTCAGAGGCCAGGACCCAGGCTTTGCCAGGCAAGCCATCGGGTCCCGGGGCGGTATTTCTGGCTTTCAGCCTGCGTACCGCCACTCTCAGGTCTATCCCAGTCACCTCCGGAACGTCGTCGTCGTCATCGGTGTAGTCCGCTTCCGGCACCGCACGCGGTGGCGGAGCCATAGGTGGGGGAGGATGCTCCCCTTACGAAGGGAACAGAGCGCTCACCACGTCCTCCACGAGCTCAGGCCGGAGACTCTGTGTCAGCGGTGGGGCCCGGGTGCGGAGTTTGTTCCGCACCATCTTGTAAGAGCGTCCCCACGGATCTCCGTTCAGAGACTTCAGCATCTCCCCGCGGGCCAGTCGCCCGCCGGACAGCTTCTTGGAGGGCGGTCTTCGTCGCTCTGTACCCCTCGTACAGCTCTGCCTCAATGGCTTCCGCATCTGCAGGGCGCATGTGGAGCCTGCGATGGATGCCTGGCGTACAGGTGCCGCGCGGCAACACACGCCTCGTGCAGAGACGTCAGCTCTTGCGACCACCAGTACACCTGACGCCGGGCGCTTCCTGGCCGAACTCGGGGCATTGCCACTTCACAAATATTGGACATGGCCTCATGGAACCAACCCGCCTCGTTGTTGATGTCGGCAGGCCTGACCGGTGATGACACCCAGGTCTGCACGATCGAGGCTTCCAGAGAGGGAGCTCCCGGTCCAGCTGTATCAGCGCCCATCGCGGACCTCTCGGGGCCTGTAGGACGGCGCGCTTGAGGTCTGGGTGGAGACGTCGTACAGTAGACACTCAAAAGTGCAGTACCATGCTAAAGATTATATTGCTATGAACTGTGCGAGCGCGATACAGCAGTGTGTGTGCGCGTGTGCGTGTATGAGTGATGTCTCAACATTCCACACATAACACACACTAATGAACTGTCGTCACACTACGCGAAATAGCATTATATTTCTGATGCATTTAGAATACACATCATAGTGATGACCTGTTCTTACCATTGCATTGTTTAAATTCGCGTAGTATTAACATGGGTTGGTAGCTGTTTGGGCTGAGCATGGGTTCACGATCAATGAAGTCTAAGTTCGAATCCATGTTCTTACAATGTGTGGCTGTTTTTTGTTTCTTTGAAACCTTAATAATATTTGTATTTTAAGCAGAAAGTCGTTAGGTATTTATGTTTATTTATAATGTAGTCATGCTTATTATTTATTTTTTATAAGAAGTTAAATATTAGATAGTTATTGTATTATTATTTAACTTCATTAATTGATTTTTATTTTATCTTTTCGGTGTTGGAAGGTGGAAATAAAAAAATCATGCTGAATGATAACAAAAATGTTTATTCGTTTTATTTATTTATAAAATTAACAAACTTTTATGAGAATTGTGACGTCACATTCCTACCTAGGCAAAAAAAAGTTCTCTTATCACCGTTCATAAGATTTTTTGTTGTATACCCACTTAGTCAATTCATAATAGGAATAACATAACACGGAAAGGATATTCTAATATCACAAATATAATTGTTGATACCCACTTATTATAGGTATCAGTATTCAGCAGAATTCATTGAATACTAATATATGAGTAAGACTTTATGAACGGGTTTTTTTTTATGTAACGTGACATTGAATGTATTGAGGTAATAGTTTAAGTGTTCATTTTTTTGACGAAAAGAATATTAAAACTAAACCCCAATTTAAGATCATTAAATTTAAAATTTGTTTTCTTAATTTTTTTTTTTTAAGTACGATTATGTTACTAGTACTAAATATTTAGTAACCCGATCTACTTATTAACTTTTCGCCATAAATTAAGTCTTCCTTTTGGCAAGACTTGAAAGTCTTCTCGTCAGAAAATTTAGTCACCTCCCAGTTAAAATCTAAATAATCTCGAGCAAAACGTAGTCTTTCCTCCCTGTGTTTTTGTGTCAATAATGGTTTTTAGATGGCTTTCGATGATGTAAACCTTCAGCATGGACTGCATGGCGAACAGTCTGTAATGTAGTATCCAATTGCTCTGCAAACATTATAGTTGGAATGAAACCATTTGTTTCATATTCTTCCACCATAAAACGTCGCTGAGTCGGGTTAATAAGCGACGGCCTTTTACTTCTTAGACGACTCCTTAGACTACCTTCTTCCTCAAACCTCTTTACCCAACGGCTAACAGAATTTCTAAAAAAAAAACAAAATATGATTACACACACTTGCAACTAGCAATTTATTTAATAATAAGAAAATCACACACCACAACTATCATCATAATAATTATAATTTTTAAAAATAACTTACACATTATGAGCCAGTTTCAGTTGAAATTTGAGAAATATTAAGCCCATTTTTACGCAAAGTGACAATATTTGCCCTGGCATCAATACTAATATTAGCTTGACATTACTTGACATATTAGAAGACAATCAAACAATACGCTAATCGTAATAATAACACAAACGCTCGTAACAAAATTCACCAACTAACAACGTCATAACTAACTACTTTGTTTAATCCAGAAGTTTATTTTGTTTCACATTCACCCTCATCTTTTTTGTTAATAATAAGTTCCAACTAATATTTAGAAAAACATATCTCTGGTCTAACGTATCATTTATAATTAAAACACAAAAAGTGTAATGTTACTTGGGTTCGAACGCAGGATACACCGTGCGAGACATTTTATCTATAGCGTTAACCGCTAAGCCAGATAGACACATAATTATTAGTTTGAAATTAAATATCACTAACTTAATACTCCGTCGCGACATGACAGGCTTGTCACTAAGGCAAATGATCATTATATCGCACTCTTTCTGGCTAGATAATTATGAAAGAGTGCGATATACGAGATCGTGTATGTGTGCAAAATGTTTGTTATGGAAAAAGGTCGTAAGTGCGACTTGTTTTGATGCGATCGTTTTGTGAAACTGCTACTGCACTTATGGTCTCTACTGTACGACGCGCCAGTCAACGACACGCGGCGACAAAGCGGGGCTGGCGAATGAGATGTCCACCACCGACTCGCCCCGCATGCGCACGCACGTGGGGACAGAACCCCGATTTAGGACGACTAGGCCTGTCTCCAGAGCCCAGTCCTCCACCATCCTACCCCGCACGTCCGTGTAACGAAAACCCCAAGCCAAGTTCTTGGCATTGAAGTCCCCGAGCACAAGCACGGGGAGGGAATGGCTTCCAATGACGACACTCAACTCTGTGAGGGAGTTGTGGAACTCGGCGAGAGTTCGGCTCGGGGAGAAGTAGACTCCTCCTACAACGATCTCCCCAAACTGTGCTGCTACGCACTCCTGACCCTTCCTGACACTCTCGAGCATTGCTTACCCCCTTAAGCAAGACAATATATAGCCTAACATTTGAAGAAGTATATTACGAATATTTTTGCAAAATTTGAACAGGATCTATGCAGTACTTTTTGCGCCAAGTCGGAACAACGATTTGAATTTTTACGATTTTATTATTTATGTATAGATAGATAAATTAATAAATGTATAGATTATCCTAGAAGTTAGATCCCGTGGGCAATTCCGGAACTCCACGCGGGCAAAGCCGCAGGCTTAAGCTAGTGTTTTATAAAAGATGTTTCAAGATGAGGAATCATAAGAGTTGAAACTATCATTTCCATTTATAGTCATCCTGTAAGCTGCCATAGAACCTTGGAGCGTCAACAAAGAGAGATGCGAAATATGCACAAATTGAGAGAGGTCAGGCAGTTCACACCTGTATATACCAATTTACGGGGCGGTTCAAACCAGCTGCAACAGGTTCGCGCCGGCTGGAATCAGGTCGCTGACGTGTTAACACAACAATACACTCAGCAGATTAAGTTCTCGTTACGCTCACTTGTTTGTAGTGAAATCTATTGCTCTGTCACAGAGTTGTGCACTCCCGACTCACTCGGCTTCAGCTAAAAAGCTCTTGGGTTTCATTTGAGATTTTAATTAATTAAACAAAGATTTCTTTTGCTTTTTCTTTTGCTTTTTAATTTGTGTCCGGTTGATTGTAATGGGCTCGCTCCCTTTTACTTGGGACTTAAACATAACTGGCGAAATTTGTACTATTAGGCAGAGGTACACCTCTGCCTAATAGTGCATCGTGAGGAAAGTAGTTTTGAGTATGAATATGGATGGCTATAAGAGTAGAGGAGGCTTAAAGAAGCGATGGATGAACTGTGTGAAGGATGATATGGCAAGAAAGGAGGTAACTGCTGAGTTGTCGTGTAGTAGAGAAGTATGGAACAAGAAGACATGCTGCGCCGACCCTGAATACATTGGGATAACGGCATGAGAATGATGATTCTTCTGTTTGGATGACGAGGGGTTTAGGAGTTGTCTAGATGAAGACAGTTACTGTTAATCCTAAAAACAATCTATCCTTCACTAGATTGGCTTTGTGGCGCGAGGCAAGAAAACAGTAATTGGTTGCTCTGATCCCGTGACTATATTCACTCGGATTAGTTGATAAATTCATTGTATTAGATAGTCGTTTTCGATTGGCTCGTTTGTATTTACTATCCTCATCCTTCTCCCGCACATGCTCATCGCATTCGTACGAGCGAGAAGAAACTTGCTACTTACCGTGTGTCTGTCGAACCAATCTGCAATTAGCCGTTGCAGATTCCTCTCGATCCACCGCGAGCCACGCGTGTTTAAATCGCAGTATTTGATCAATCCGAGTGAGCAGTAAAGTTTAGGGAAAAGTAGTCAAATAATCACGATAACGATAACAGGATGTTGTCGCGATGTAAATAAACTCTCGAGCAGCACCGCCATTGAACGTGTGTGTCACTGTGTCGCGCAGTGATGTCGGCGTGAAAGTGCCGCGCGCGTGCCGCCTGTGTGCCGCGTGTGTGCTGATGCAATGTTGATAGGGCGCTGTTTGCTCAGACCTCGTCTCGCAGAGATAGTATTCAATGGCTGGCGCTGCCCTCGTTTTTCTTCAATATCGCTTTATACATCCACGTACGTATTGTGTGATAGTTTCTCTATTTGAAGGGACGTTGATGACGACGTTTCGAGTGAAAAAATCTTAAGTTCAGATGGCTATGATAAAAGAGGACCTGTAACGATTCCTTTTTCAACAAGACTTGTAGAACTAAACCACCCAATTTTCCTCCACAACAACTGAGTATCATAAAACAGTTGGAACTCCTCCTTGCAGTACACACGTACGTACCGCGAAGTACTTTTCCGTGCAGGCGTGTCGTCCGAGGCGGCTTCACTGCGCACTCTGCCAAGCTCGCGACCATTAGCCGCCGCACAGACTAGCCGCTAAAATGCCGCGACTGTTTGTGCCCGGCCTCGTTGTTTTGCTGGCGTTGTGTTCGCCGCAGCCTGCAGGCTCCGCGCGCCGTCGCACAGTGTGAGAATCTCGCAATCTAGGGGGATTTAATTCTAAATTGAATTAAATAAAAGATAAAAGTTAAAAAATAATATTAATTGGTGTTGAAATAGAAAATAAAGTTGTATTAAAAAAATGCGATATGAATAAATTTTGTTATTTTAGTCGCTAATTCCACTTTCGGCCTCATTTACGGTGGGTACAGAAAGCATTTTTAGGACATCAAGTTCTAGAGGAATCCGATTTCTCTTCATTATAAGCCTTAAGCTGGATATGAAGGGGTCTGATGATATAAGAAGCCTATTAAGTAGGTAGGTGTTAGTGTCTATTCATGACGTTTTTCTAATGTTTTTTTGTTATTTCGGCGGTCATTCTGAAAACTGAAAAAAAATGTATGGCGGCCTCAAAAAAGCGCAAGTTAAATCAATTCTTCTCAAAAGTTAAGACTCTAAGCTATTAGGTCTTTTAAAAACAAAAATTTTTGTTGTTTTTTTTATTTTAGCTAATCAAAGTACTGGCCCAAATTATCTATACAATTTTGCCATTTTGATGGCAGGTTGTTTATTCCTTTACTGTAGAAGTCTGCCGGACGGGAGGCCATGAAGTCAGCGAAAGCGTTTAGTACTGCCTCTCGGCTGTTGAATGTTTTCCCACTTAAAAAATTGTTTAAATTTTGAAAAAAAGTAGAAATCTGTTGGGGCAAGGTCCGGTGAGTACGGTAGGTGACAGAGAGTTTCCAGCTGTAACTCTAGTAGCTTTGCGGTGGCCTGTCGTGAAGTGTGAGCTCGCGTGTTATCGCGGAGAAGCAATGAGCAAGAGCGATTGACCAGTCTTGGTTGTTGAATTGCGAGCTTCTCCATCATTGTTTGCAATTCTTGGCAATAGAATTCTGCCGTCACTGTTGTGCCATTTGGTAAGAAGCAGTGATGTACAGTAGAGACCATAAGTGCAGTAGCAGTTTCACAAAACGATCGCATCAAAACAAGTCGCACTTACGACCTTTTTCCATAACAAACATTTTGCACACATACACGATCTCGTATATCGCACTCTTTCATAATTATCTAGTCAGAAAGAGTGCGATATAATGATCATTTGCCTTAGTGACAAGCCTGTCATGTCGCGACGGAGTATTAAGTTAGTGATATTTAATTTCAAACTAACAATTATGTGTCTATCTGGCTTAGCGGTTAACGCTATAGATAAAATGTCTCGCACGGTGTAGCCTGCGTTCGAATCCAAGTGACATTACACTTTTTGTGTTTTAATTATAAATGATATGTTAGATTCGATAAGATATGTTTTTCTAAATATTAGTTGGAACTTATTATTAACAAAAAAGATGAGGGTGAATGTGAAACAAAATAAACTTCTGGATTGAACAAAGTAGTTAGTTATGACGTTGTTAGTTGGTGAACTTTGTCACGAGCGTTTGTGTTATTATTACGATTAGCGTATTGTTTGATTGTCTTCTAATATGTCAAGTAATGTCAAGCTAATATTAGTATTGATGCCAGGGCAAATATTGTCACTTTGCGTAAAAATGGGCTTAATATTTCTCAAATTTCAACTGAAACTGGCTTTAAATGTGTAAGTTATTTTTAAAAATTATAATTATTATGATGATAGTTGTGGTGTGTGATTTTCTTATTATTAAATAAATTGCTAGTTGCAAGTGTGTAATCATATTTTGTTTTTTTTTTAGAAATTCTGTTAGCCGTTGGGTAAAGAGGTTTGAGGAAGAAGGTAGTCTGAAGAGTCGTCTAAGAAGTGAAAGGCCGCCGCTTATTAACCCGACTCAGCGACGTTTTATGGTGGAAGAATATGAAACAAATGGTTTCATTCCAACTATAGTGTTTGCAGAGCAATTGGATACTACATTACAGACTGTTCGCCATGCAGTCCATACTGAAGGTTTACATCATCGGAAGCCAGCTAAAAACCATTTTTGACACAAAAACACAGGGAGGAAAGACTACGTTTTGCTCGAGATTATTTAGATTTTAACTGGGAGGTGACTGTATTTTCTGACGAGAAGACTTTCAAGTCTTGCCAAAAGGAAGACTTAATTTATGGCGAAAAAATAATAATACTTAATTTTAGTAATATTAACATAACCGTAAATAAAATAAAAAAAAATAAGAAATAAGTTTTAAATTTAATGATCTTAAATTGGGGTTTAGTTTCAATATTCTTTTCGTCAAGAAAATTAACACTTAAGCTATAACCTCAATACATTCAATGTGACGTTACATAAAAAAAACACGTTCATAAAGTCTAACTCATAATATTAGTATTCAATGAACTCTGCTGAATACTAATACCTATAATAAGCGGGTATCAACAATTATTTTTGTGTTATTAGAATATCCTTTCCGTGTTATGTTATTCTTATTATGAATTGACTAAGTGGGTATACAACAAAAAATCTTATGAACGGTGATAAGAGAACTTTTTTTTGCCTAGGTAGGAATGTGACGTCACAATTGAGACTCATAAAAGTTTGTTAATTTTATAAATAAATAAAACGAATACACATTTTTGTTATCATTCAGCATGATTTTTTTATTTCCACCTTCCAACACCGAAAACATAAAATAAAAATCAATTAATGAGGTTAACTAATAATACAATAACTATCTAATATTTAACTTCTTATAAAAAATAAATAATAAGCATGACTACTACATTATAAATAAACATAAATACCTAACGACTTTCTGCTTAAAATACAAATATTATTAAGGTTTCAAAGAAACAAAAAACAGACACACATTGTAATAACATGGATTCGAACTTGGACTTCATTGATCGTGAACCCATGCTCAGCCCAAACAGCTACCAACCCATGTTAATACTACGCGAATTTAAACAATGCAATGGTTAGAACAGGTCATCACTATGATGTGAATTCTAAATGCAACAGAAATATAATGCTATTTCGCGTAGTGTGACGACAGTTCATTAGTGTGTGTTATATGTGGAATGTTGAGACATCACTCATACACGCACACGCGCACACACACTGCTGTATCGCGCTCGCACAGTTCATAGCAATATAATCTTTAGCATGGTAGTGCACTTTTGAGCGTCTACTGTACAAGTCCGGCACTGGTCCACCAGACAGTCACCATCATCTTTCTATGAGTAATTTTTTTTTAGCGCACTGATTATTTGCTGTACCCGAGTCCACCCACTGAGACGAACGCTTACGGTTGTCGTACAGGATCCACTTTTCATCGCAGGTAACAATTTGATTTAGAATTTCCTCGTTTCTATGCCGATTCAGTAGTGCTATGCATGCTTCGACGCGTAAATCTCTCTGTTGGTCGCTTAGTTCGTGTGGCACCCACTTATCTAGCTTTTTTATCTTTCCGATTTGACGAAAGTGCTTCAATGTTGTTTTGACACTAACTCCCAACTCCCGCAGCAAGCTCAGCCGTAGATTGAGTTGGATCCGCTTCCACTACCGCCTTCAATTCGTCGTTGTCGACAATGGTTACCAGCCGACCACGGCCTCGTTCTTCTACTCAAAATTTCCAGATTTATAACTATTGAGCCAATAATGAACCGTGTTTATGCAAGCAGTGTTAGGCCCGTACACGACGTTAATGTTTCGCGTTGTTTGCGCAGCGGTATTTCCACGTAGTTCCTACGTGGAAATACCATATCATATTCGAAAATTGTACGAATTTTCAGTTTATTTATGGCACCAAAAACTACCACAATTTCACAAAAACAAAACACTATCTAAAAACAAATGACTGAATTTGAAATTAAAAGAACACGGCTTTCGAATAAAATTCATTTGAATTTCGAATTGCGCGCCAATCCACAGATAATTAAATCTGAAAATGCTGGTTATAAAATCTCCAATTACATAGGTAAAGACCTATTATAAATAATCTATATATACACGGTTATTTTTTGGTCGTTCTGGAACCGAAAGCCATAAACTCAATCATCGATTTCGAAACGATTGGGACTATTTTTTTCAAAAAGTAAAAATAAAAAAAATCACGAAAAATTTAATTTAATGTTTTTTTTGTGAAATAATGAGAACTCGAAGTAACGCTTCCTTGCGGTAAATGCATATGTGTGTGTAAAACGTATTCACGATCGGCAACACATGCGAACGGTACCCATTGAAAAATCCATTCATCGATCCGTAAGCCACGCCCCCACCAAACGCTTACACAGTCTAGCCGGCTAGTATTGACGCGCGGTTCGCTATGTTCGGTCACTCACGCGCAACCAATCCGCTGGTTAAAAATGAGTCGGCAATACTCGTACTCCAACGTGGAGTATTGGGCAATGGTGGATTTTTATGGGATGGCGCACCATAACCTGGAAGGGGCTAGACGACTTTATGCTCAGCCGGAACACCTGAACTCACTGCGCGCACGTGGAATCACCGACCCTCAAGTTCCCTTCACCTCCACCATTCTGGCTGTAACCCAGCGCCTCCTCGATCACGGACAGTTTCGAGCACCCGCACACGCGCAGGGCCGCGGTAGACTACCATACTCGGCGGAATTAGAGGAAGACATACTGGAGTACTTCGAACGCGACCCACGTCAAAGTACCACAATGGCGGCCAGGCGATTCAATGTTAGCCAATATTACGTATGGAAAGTATTAAATACGAATGGATTACATCCATACCATTTTCGTCGAGCGCACGCTATTTACGAAGGCGACGGGCCAAGGAGAATCGCATTAAGCCAATGGTTGTTGGAAAATGCCACTGCCAACATACTGTGGACGGATGAATCGTTGTTTACACGAGTGGGTCTGTATAACGTTCACAACGAACATTATTGGTCGTTTTTAAACCCGCACCTCATTCGCGAAGATAACCATCAGGTTAGATTCAGCGTGAATGTTTGGGCAGGCATTATTAACGACCAAATAATAGGGCCTATTTTTATTGAAGGTCACCTGACTGGCGGTTCTTATTTAGAAATGCTGCAAACCGTGATACCGGAGTTGCTTGAGGATGTGCCTCTGGCATATTTACGCGGTATGTTCTACCAGCTTGATGGATGCCCTGCTCATTTTGCTACTGCAGTGCGTGCGTACCTTAACAGTGAGTTTGGTGAGCAGTGGATAGGTCGTGGTGGCCCTGTGGCTTGGCCCGCAAGGAGCCCTGACTTAACACCACTGGATTTTTATTTGTGGTCCGAAATTAAAAGACTTGTTTATTTCGAGGAGCATACTACTCGAGATGAGTTAAGAAGTGCGATAGTGGACGCATTTAATATTGTGAAAAGTGACAGATACACATTAGGAAAATTAAAAGACAATTTGATTAAACGTGCCCGTTTGTGTATCGAGCAAAGTGGACTCCATTTTGAGCAGTTGCTTCGATACAGGGAAGTGTAAATTATTTAAAAAGTGTTTAGCCTTAGTTAGTTATAAGTTGATTATGTTTGTAGATAGCTCCAATTTTTTAAATACGCCTGCGCCTGCAATACCTTTTCTTGATAATAAAAGAGTAGGTACTTACAAAGTTAGTAGGTAGGTACCGACTTAGACGTAAAATGTATTACTGACGCGACGGTCCTAAGCCCGTAAAAAGTATGAAGGAAAAATTAGAGTTATTTAACTGTTAAGTACGTAAACATAAACGCAATTTAGATCAAACAACAAACAACACAATGGTCATGAATGCGGAATCAAACGATTTATTATTGTCGCGGGTAGGTATCTACTGTAGCAACAACGTGGTTGGTAGGTACTGACCACTGCAACCTATAGCAAACTCATGATTAGCAAACCTTCAATACAAAGCTAGAGAATCTATGGCTTGAATAACGAATTGAATTCCTATAATAGGTATGTAAGATGTAAGTATCTATCTAATTAGTTCATCCGCAAGTGTGCCTTCACCGTCTTGAAAACAAAAGATGCCGATGCGTTAGATACCTACATAAACAAAAATAAAATATTTAGT
This sequence comes from Noctua janthina, assembly GCA_963576755.1. Lineage (NCBI taxonomy): Eukaryota > Metazoa > Arthropoda > Insecta > Lepidoptera > Noctuidae > Noctua > Noctua janthina. The sequence goes on along the minus strand of OY755055.1, from coordinate 314,671 downwards.
ATGGATTTGTGCCCGGTTGATGACAATAAGCTCGCCCCTTATTACATGGGAATTAAACATAACTGGCGAAAAATGTGGGTGTACCATTAGGTACACCTCTGCCAAACCCTTCGGGGATAACAGGCATGATGTTATGTATACCTTTCTAACCAAAGGATCGGTCGCGCAAATAGGTACCTACGAGATAGATAAATTGGTACACAAATAAAAATACGAAAAGCGAATTTAGACTTTATTTCTTAACCGTAAACGGTGAAAATTAGAAATTTTACCCAAACTAGGTACCTAAGTAAAATACGCAGTTTACTAAAATTATTCTGAGAAACCTATTGTCTCGCGTCCGACCTGACTTACAAAGATGCACAACCGAATTACACTGTTCACTTTATTAAAATAAGGTCTTAATTCCAACCTAATACCTCCAATACCTAAAATACATCCAACTAATAATGAACTCTATTCGACAGACGAAACGATTCATTTTTCTGTGCGATTTGTCTGCGTTTGTAACAGCCGCCAGCATTACCGCAAAAAAAATGTTTTAGGCAGTATTATTTTATGAATCAGGTAGGTTCGATTGGTCGACACTCGATTTAAGGCCTAATTCTTAAGCGTACTGTCTAGTTCAATAGGTACGAGTAGTAGTGATTTCGTGATGCGAGAGTGGTGAATTAAATGCCAATTAATTTCTCTCGTTAACAAAGAGATGTGATAGTGGTAAAAACCGTGCCGTGCTTCTGATACGAACGAGAAATGATGTAGGTAAATGAACTTACACCAACCTAAATCGGACCTGAAATGAAATACTACTTGCAGTCGGTTAATAAATTCGTCCGACGTCCATTGACCCGCTCGACTGACTCGCAGTTGAGCGGGGTCAATGGACGTCGGACGAATTTACGCACAGCTGAGCCGCGCTACGTCATCATCGAGCGGACCGCGTTCGCTATTGCGTTTATGAATGAAATAGTGGGAGCCCTACTAAGATTTAACTCGAATGACAGAAAAAATGTGATAAATTTCTAACTTCTATATTAGACGTCATAAAAAAAAAAGAATATGCCAATAGTAACTATTACTCGACTGGAGTTACTGTGTTTCGGTTCCAGAACGACCTAAAAGTATTCGTGTATAAAAGCGAAAGGTCACTCACTCACTCATTAAACACGAAATATCGAAAACCGCTTGACGTATAAAGATGAAATTTGGCAGGGAAGTAATTTATAGTTAGTAGACGTCCGCTAAGAAAGGAATTTGCGACAGGGCCTGATTAAGGAGGTCTAAGGGGTCTCGGAAGTTTGTATGAAAGTCCCTCATTTTTTGTGCTACGAACTTGATACTTGGCCGGGAGGTAGTTTGTAGTTAGTAGACGTCCGCTAAGTACGGATTTAGCGACAGGGCCGAATTAATGAGGTCCATGGGCTCTCGCAAGTTTGTATGAAAGTCCTTCATTTTTTGTGCTACAAACTTGAAATTTGGCATGGTGGTAGTTAATAGTTAGTGTACATTCGCTAAGAATGGATTATGCGACAGGGCCGGATTAAGGAGGTCTAAGAGCTCTCGCAAAAAGTCATTTAATAGAGAACGGTATTAGGATAAAAAGCGCCCAACGAGGTTCACTTTGAAAAAAAAAGTTGTATATCGCCAATATAAACCGGTTTTTAAAGCCGTATCGTCGCCTCAATGCTATTTAATTTTGTTTAGGACCTCTGCCGCCCAGAATTACTGCACCCAAAAGGACGCCTATTGTAGTCATCAGTACATTATCACATTTTGATCTGGCATTCAGTTCTCACACATAACATAACATGCCGCTTTTAGTCCCTAAAGGATTGGGCAGAGGTGTACTTAATCGTACACACACATTTCACAAGTTATGATGAAGTCCCATGTAATAGGGGGTGAGTCTATTGCCATCAACCGGGTTCAAATCCAGATTCCGTGGCTGCTACTGAGAAATTCCTGATGGAATAACCCAATAACACTATTATTTATAGTATTTTTCAATTTCATATACAACTGTTGTTTAATGTTAAGTGCAAAAGCGGAGTCACCTAGGGGGCGTCCATTAATTATGTGAGGCGTTTGGGGGGGGGGGGGGGTCGAGCCAAATCTCAATGCCTGGTTTTGGACCCTATCTAGTTTAATTAGTTTAGAATTGCAACCATTGTCGAACAAGAAACTGCCATAATCAAGCCTACTGCGAACTTCATTACTTTTTGTGAAGTTTCATTGATATGTTAACCGCATCTTAATGAGCTATCACAGACCCAAATATTTCACATTTTTAACAACTTTCATTGAAATATCATCAAAATCAAAGTTGACAGATCTTCTAAAGGAACCTTTTTAAAAAACACAAATCTTAGTTTTATTTGGAGACATAGTCAAACCTAGCTTATCAATTAACTCTTTGGTATATCGTAAAGCAGACAGAAGTTTTTCAAATGCTAAATCTAGATTCTTTTTTGTCGAATACAACACAAAGTAATCAGCATATTGAGATATATTAACCTGCTCAACGTTCTTACAAATATGTAGTGTTAAAATATTAAATAAAAGTGGAGCCAATGGATCTCCTTGAACTAGCCCACGGCCAGTAGATCTAACAACATCACAATCATACGTCGCCACTTGCAGATGTCTATTTGATAAAAAGGACCACAAATAAACACAGATTTTTGATCCAACCCCAAACTGGTCTAAAATATGTAAAAGCCAAGGAATATCAACATTGTTATAAGCGCTTTCGATGTCTATAGAACACGCCGCTGTAACCAAGTTTTTAGAGAATCCTAGTTGAATTTCAGAAACCAACAGCGTAAGATTATCCTGACAAGATCGTGCTTTATGAAAACCTACCATGTCCTCAGGAAAAAAGTGTTGTTTTTCAAAGAATCATTCTATACGTTTGGCCAAAATGGCATGAAAACTTTTACAAATACAAGATATCAGTTAGATAGGGCGTAAAGTTGAAGATGAACCACAATGCTTGGGAATTGGAACTATTTTAATTTGACGCCATTGTAGAGGAACAAAACCGAGGGCAAAACATTGATTATATATTAAAAGTAACAGAATTACCGGAAGGTGTAAGATGTTTAATCATGGAGAAGGAAATTTGATCTGAACCAGGGGCTGTGTCGGTAGCTTTAATACAGTTGACTAATTCTGGCATTAAGATTGGCGACTCCAACATTGCATTATTAGAATTAAAAATAGGCTGCGAGGCACAAACAAAATCTGGAGTAAGGTCGCTGAGCAGACGCTCGGCTTTTTCTTTATCTACACAAGCATTAGGAATTTGCCGACCCTTTAACCACCTCATCTTGCTCCACATTTCAGATGCTGAAGAGGTTTCATCTGCAGATGAACAAAACTGCTGAAAAGATTTACACCTAGTGCTGCGAATAAGCCTTTGAGCAGTGCTTATTTTTTTGAGGATATCTGAATTCCTTGTAGAGGGGCAACCTCTCAGATTCGCAAGAGCCAACCGTCGCTCCGCAACAACCCTAGATAGCTCTGAAGACCAATATGTTTTGGCTTAAATGAGTTGCAAATGCTTTGAGGGATTTTAATATAAGGAATATCCTGCTCTGCAGCTTGTTGCATTATATTATGTAGAAGGTCATATAACTCCTGAGGATCCCGTGGAGTTATGCAATTTTGTAAATAATCGCCTACAAATCCAGAATATGAAGCCCAATCAGATTTTTTAAAATTCTTTCTGTATTGGTATTCACGCCTAATATTAAGTACACAATTTAGTTGAATAATTAGATGATCACTTCCGAGTGGTTCGTTTGTTGGTTTCCACATAAAAAATAAGGACAGATCTGATGAAACAAATGCAATATCAGGACTAGATTGTTGGAGAACTCCATCAACCATTCTTATTCTAGTGAAGCTTCCATCATTCAAATGAATGAAATTATAATCCAACATTGAGTCAAACATTTCAGAGCCACGCCGATCAGTTCTTACAGACCAATTAGAGTGATGCACGTTAAAATCTCCTAAGATAAGACTTTTACTGTTCCCAATAGGAAAGATCGCGTCCCAATCCCTTTTTTTTTTTTTTTTTTCGGATGGGAAATCATTAAATGACGGTAGGGGTTTTGGCGGTGGTGGCGGAGGGCCTTCCTTTGCCCCTGGCCTTGGCGGGAGTACCGCAGGACTTGCTCCCTGCCCGGTGATCGGCCGGCTTGCCAGCTGCCGCACATGCGGCGCAGCGCGGCGCGGCGGAGCAAGCCGCGGCCATGTGACCAGGCTGGCCGCAGCGGAAGCACAGGCCGCTGCGGTCCACCTCCGAGGTGCACCGGACCGACACGTGGTGCCCCACATGGCAGCGGAAGCACCTCAGAGGTCTGGGTTCCAGCAGCTTCACCTGCGCCTGGCCTTCCACAATGACTTTCGCCGCCGTCACAGGGCAGCTTACCGTTATGGTTCGCATGCCCGACAGGTCCGGACGTAAGGTGCCTGCCTTGACTTGCTCGGCAGGGCACCCACCGGTCCTGGTGACGGCGGCCACCACCTCCTTCTCGGTCACCGAGTCGTCCAGACCCAGTATGCGCAGGTCTGCGCATTTGACGGGCCTGGACACTCGGGCCTCGTCCGCATTTAGGGACGCTCTAAGCTTTTCAGCCAGAGCGTCAGCGGACGAGCCACGGGTTTCGACAGGGATCTCCAGCACTCGAGCCCCTGTTGCGGTGACTCTAAGCCGGAGGCCCCCGGTGATCCTGAGCTCTCCCAGATCCACCGTCGCTTTCGCCTTAGCGAGCACGTCGCGGTAGGTCACGCCCCTCTTTTCCGCGTCCGGCTGTAGTGTAATCACTACAGCTGCGGTCTTCGGGGCGCTGAGCCTAACCGCGACGCCCCGCTCCTTTTGCCGGCGTTTCTGCTCCTGCCTTCTGGCCTTTTTGGCCGCCCTTCGCTCCCTCGCGTTTTCTCCGGCCACCTGCCACCCGGTCTCGGCCGCGGAAGGCTTAGGGGGCGGGGGGGGGGGGTGGCGATAGCGGCTGTCTCGCGGCGGGCGCTGGCATATTCGCCACCTTGCCCTTCTTCTGGGCAAGGGTTTCAGGGCCACCGCCTTCTTAACCGGAGCCGGTTTCGTCGGGGCCGACATAACCCTGCCGGGGGGCTGGCTGGACGGCCCCGTTGCGGAGGCCGCAGCAGACGCATATGAGGCCGCCCTCGGGCCCGGGGGCGCCTTGTTTGCCGCCAGGGGGGGACGCAGGGCAATGCCCTCCAGGACGGAGAACCGCTCCTGGAAGGCAGCCAGCTCCTGCCGAACCAGATTCAGAACCTGGTTCTCCACCGGCACGGGCTGGCTTGGACGCTTCTGGCCCCCGTTTTGGGGCGCCTCGCGAGAGCCGGAGTCGCGCAGACTGGCCAGGTCTGCTCGGAGCTTCCTATTCTCCTCTTTGAGAAGCTCCGTGGCGGCCGTCAGTCGAGCGACCTCCGCCCTCAGTTTGGCCACGCCGTCTAGCGGGGGCCCCGCAAATCTGGCCTCCGCTGCCGCCATAATGGAGGCGACCGCTGCAGGTATAGCCCTTTGCCTGGTTGAGGGCTTTTGTTTCAAGGAGACAGCCCTCAGCGCCGCCTCCACCTCCTTCGCGAGTCCGGCCTTACGCTCCGCATCGGAGCCGCGCCATCTGCGCCCGCCTCGTCGCCAAAGGAAACCGAACAGGCCACCCCGTGACTGGCGGCCACCCCCGGGTGGCGCCCCTCCTCGGCAAGCCGCGCCGACCTCTCGGTGGCAGAGAGGCCTCTCCCCTTGCCACGGATCCCGCCACGCTTGCTGGTGGGGATCTTGCGAGCCAAAGCCAGCTCCCCCTCTGACGACGACTCTCGGTCGCCTACCGGCCTGGACCGCTTGCGTAGGAACTCCCTGTTCCCCGCAGAAGCCCCGGGCCTCCCGCGCTGGGAGCTCTCTGAGCCTCCCGCGCTCACCTCGCTGGATGTGGCACCGGACTCCGACCCCGCATCCCTCTCCTTCCTTCCTTCGCCGTTATCGGCCGTGATTTGGGTTGTATTTGTTTCCATACTGTTCCCACGAGTATCTGGGAAATAAAAAGTCCATCTGGGCAGTGCCCCCTGTACCCAGATAAGCCATAGCCAGGCCCGGCAGTGGTTCGCACTAGAGACTGATTTTCCAAAGGAACCCGTCAGCCATACATCTCCTCTCGGTGCGCCGCCGCTTGAGATTCGGGGTAACTTTTTATAGAGGTTTTCTACCTCGTGGTCCGGGCGGTTAAGCCAAGACCCTCGGTCCCAATCGAAGCCACGAGACGTGTTCCACGACACTTCGACGGTGGGATTACGATATCGACGGTCTGCTCGGAGGCAGGGTAAGTGCACACCGAGCCCGCCCTTGCTCCTCCGCTGTGCACTCTGCTTTTCAGAGGGTCACGCGGAGCAACGCCCCGTTGGTCCACGATGGACCCCCCCATGTCAGAATATTAGCCATGGACAGTAACATTCCCCGAGGAATAAGAATCTCTTCCCATTCCTCGGCGAAGGATACTGCCCACGCCCAGGGTGCACCGGCCCAGCAGCTGCTATTCCCTCCAGACGTATCGAGAGGGACCGACAGCCATCAGGTATCGAGGAGGAATTCTAAGAACGCACCCCGTCCCAATCCCTTTGAGTGGTGTGTACTGTCGAAGGGCAATAAATGGAAATTATATTCTCAATATACTGACAATTCAGAATTCTAATATGTAACAATTCAATACCGGGGTTGCGACTTTGCGTTGTATAAACAACAGACTTAATATAGCGATGAGTCATAATGGCAACACCACCGTAACCATCTTCTCTGTCCAATCTATACGTATTATACTCACTAATTTTAAAATAACTCTCGGGCTCCAACCAAGTTTCACTTAACACGGCAACGTGGATTTTTTCTTGACTTAGATGCAATTCCAGTGAACGAGATTTGGGCCTTATACTTTGGCAATTCCATTGTATAATCTTCAGGTTCGTACAATCATTATTATCAGCCATTTCTAACAAATAAATCAAATAAAGAATCAATAGATAAGCTACTTACAATTTTATGTGTCAGCCACTCTAAAAATATGGACATTGATTGTTATATTTTAATCTGAAGAGATTCTTTGTTTTTTATAATATTTCCAATTTTTCTAATCACATGCCAAAAGTTTAGACTATCGGAAGACTTATAATTAGAATGATTGTTTTTATCCAAATAAGGTGTGTTAATTTTCTCTGAAGATTCTGAGACTTGATTCCATAATATCATGTCCTCGGTAGGCGTAGGAGTTAGTGATCGGCGAGTTTGTTTCTTTAAATTGCGTTTAGGCAGAGGCTTAGTTCGTTTATTTAATAGGGATGTACCTGGGCAAATAACTTGCGAGGCTGTGTCGACGTTTTCGTCAGTTGGAAGTTGTGTTGGAACCGCAGTGATATTTGTGGCAATGGCTGTAGAAGTCGGTTCGACATCAGGCTTTGGTTCAGAAACTACTTGTGGGACATTATCAGGGGAGGGTGGAACGATTAATGTAAGAGGTCTCCTGTAAGTGCAATTAAATTCTGACATTAAATCCTTCAGCTTCTTTTCTTTCTTAAAAAAGGGACATATTTTATCAAACGCCATGTGACCACCTAAACAAGTAAATGGTGTATTTGTGCAATTTTCGTGTTTTCTAGAGCATTTGGGGCAAACGGTGTTCTTTACTGGACATCTTATCTTCAAATGACCGTATTTCCAACAGTTAGCACATTGTGTGACCGGAAATACGAACCGCTCCACTGGAATCCTCAAACTATAAATGTAGACATAAGGCGGAAGAGAAGGTCCTTTAAATCCTAGCCGAATCGTATCACTCGGAGTCCAGCCGTTACCGTCAAGGTCATTCGGGCACCGTTTATTTAACCTCTTGATAGATATTATTTCAGCACTGCTTGACAGATGAGCTTTAAGATCTTCATCAGATATCTCCAGTTCCATGGCTTTAATAAGGCCGTACGACACTCCTACTTCGGATGTTTTTTGACAAGACCAGCCCATGTCAGTAAATCCTGAGCAATTTATAAAATCATCTGCACCGATATCATTATCAAACGTAATAAACATTTTATTCTGATGTACGTATTTAATTCTATAAATCTTGCCACTGGCCATGCTAAAGCGACCTGTTTCGGCAGAGGTTCTTTACAAGTCACGGCCACCTTTATCCTCTTTTCTTTTTCCTTCTCGCCTTGGTCTTCTCTACAACATACTACTTTGTTTCGTCCTCTATTCACTACGCTCCATCCTTCTTCAGACGAGGTTTCCTCCCTTGGTCTTTTCCCACCTTTCAACTGCGTGGCATCTCGTTGTGTATTGTCCTCAAATTCCATATTTGAACCGTCCTCCAATTTGTCAGCGCTCGACAATGAATTGATGTTTACATTACTTAGGTTTGATTCGCACATGTGCGCAAAACAACAGCTGCGGGGACCGACCGGAGAGAACCGGAACAAGACAAATAGAAAAAGTGCTCAATAAACTATAACAAATGTTAGTAAACGTCCGATCACAAGGATAGCTCGTGCGGCACTAAGGGTCTATTTACACCCTTCTTCTATAATATAAATGAATCCCTGAATTTGTTGCTAAGCGCAAATCTCGAGAGCAGCTGAACCTTTTTTGTTCTGTTTGTTACTGTCAGGAGAAGGTTCTTAGGTGGGTAGTAGGTAGGTAGCAGGTAGGTAGCAGGTAGGTAGCAGGTAGGTAGCAGGTAGGTAGCAGGTAGGTAGCAGGTAGGTAGCAGGTAGGTAGCAGGTAGGTAGCAGGTAGGTAGCAGGTAGGTAGCAGGTAGGTAGTAGGTAGGTTGTAGGTAGGTAGTAGGTGGGTAGTAGGTAGGTAGTAGGCAGGTAGTAGGCAGGTAGTAGGCAGGTAGTAGGCAGGTAGTAGGCAAGTAGTAGGCAGGTAGTAGGCAAGTAGTAGGTATGTAGTAGGTAGGTAGTAGGAAAAGTTGCATTACAACGCATGCCGGGAACAGCTAGTTAAAACAATAAAAATATCGGGATATTCAACTCATTTTTTTTAATTCACCTTTCGTTTTGCAAATCATCTCTAAAAAATGCTTAATTTAACTGTGCTTTCAAATAATGTTATTAGATTAATGTTAAAGTATTATTTAAATAAAATACACTCTAACTTACCTTGAAAGATATACCCAATACAATAACAAGCATGATATTACAAGTTGGACGATGGCTGATAATAATGCTTGGCTCCATGCCGGTCCTGATCCACAAGGATAGGGCGCATAAATTGATAAACTGCTGAAGATTGCACTACTATCTTTGCATTGTATAAATTCAATCTCTTTAGTATTATAAAGGTTGTTCTCCCCATCATTGCGACATTTTTTTGTTCTAGATCATACCTGGGAACTTTCTAGTTACGGAGATATTGGGGTTAAAAGTTTCGACATAATCGCAAGTTTTTTTTTTATATACACGATTTGAATGTTGTAACTTTACTTTAAATACCTCCACGACCCCCGCTCTACTCAATGCATCCACCACCACAATTGTTAGAGTGCGTTACATCGAGTCCTACCGTAAAACGTGATTTTTCACCCCAAAAAATAAAATCAATTTGATGTACATAATGCTTGTTTAACGGCTTCGTAAAGGGTCAGTTTACACCCTGTATAATCGTGTACCCCATATTATCCCTCAAGTTTTAAAATGTAACACTGCTAAGACATTGAGTTTGTTACGAATAATCTAAAGAATACTTCAAAAGAGTTAATTTTTTGACTTGGATTCGAACCATCGCATCACCGAACGTCGTCATACCCATACGACGAACTAGACGAATGAGCCGGCCAGCTCATAGAATTGCGATGAAATTGTTATCTACTATCGTCCGAGTCACTTTATCTTTAGGTCTCTGTCTAATCGATAGATGTTATAATTTGAGGGTATTCCTTAATTTACTTTTAGAATAGAATATAATTTATTTCTGAGTATACGGTAGGTACATAAACATGTAACAATTTTTTTTTTACATATTTACCGTTGCGGTGTAGAAATATTTGAATTTTTTAAATAATTATTATATCATAACGTGACTAAAACTCCAATATTAATTAATTTTTCACAAAAAAAATAATATATTACAAAGGAGTCCGGCGAAATTGGACCCAAGGAATCTAAAAATTAACGAAGCTCCATGCATGTGTAAATATAAAATAATTATAAATACAATTTTATGAGATATTTTTTTTTTAAATATTGAATTTTTAGAACACGGGAATCAAAAGTTATAAATATTTTAATTTACTCAAAATTAAGTAATCGTGCAATTACAAAACGCAATTTTTTTTCCGATTACGTTCCAGTCCAATTACATGTGTTTTTGCTCAAGGGTTTTCTTACTATACTTGGCTCTTTCTCTTCGTTTTTAAACATTCTATAAAGTACAATATTTATAAAAAAATATGTAAACTTGATATTAAAACGCCAATTAACTAGGCAAAGTCATGTAATAAAAATGAAACTATGGGGATTTCGTAGTATATCTTATAAAGAAACGTTATCAATGGTGATCGATTGAGTCCCGTCACTACTGTCACTGTAAGATCTGTCATGATCTATTCCAGTGTTTTTCAAAGCCTATATAGAGATCGCGAAAACTACCTCAGTAAAAAAAAACATTAAAGTTTAAAAGGATAGATTTGTTAAGAAAATGTGTAATGTAACTTAAGGATATAAATATTTTGTATGTTAATAAAAATTAACTTAAAAATTAAAACGTATGAGTACTACTCCATTTTAATAATACGATGGTTGCGCTTGTTGTTCATTAACTAATTTCACTAAACTTATACTGCCACTTACGGGATATCTTCCGTGATTGTTCATTATTTTGAGCTCCCGATATTTCGACGCTGTTGCAATGAACATGACGGCACGGTTGGCGCAGTGGCTGAGAGATTGACTGCTGCGCTTCGTGTCGCGGGTTCGATTCCCGCACGGAACAAATATTTGTATGGCCTACGGATAGTTATTCCGGGTCTGGCTGTTTATGTATGTGAGTTTAAATGTTTGTAAACGCACTCACGATACATGAGAAATTCCTAATCCAAACTGCGCACAGCCCGCCATATCCGTAAATTAATCAAATTGCAAGGACACAAAAGTTATTCTCTTCATAAATATCGCTTATCCTGCTTTGAATGGTATTGTCAGAGAGAGGTATACTTTTGAGCTTTTCGAGCTCTTGTTATTTATTATGTTAACATAATAAAATACATGGAAAAAAGCGAAGGGTCGGGGGTCGCGAAAAATTTTTTCTTACTATGGGGTCGTGTCATGAAAAAGGTTGAAAAACACTTCTATTCCATCGTTCGATACGTTTGTATTTTTGCGTGCGATTTTATGTTTATCATTGCGATTTTGTGGATTCTCGACGACTTGGCCTTTACATCTTGAACTGACGATACTGCACCCTGACTTGGACTACCGCATTCTTCTTTGGACAACGAGTTGCTTTTGATTTGGACTTTGATTTTAACCGCTATCATGCGTTGCGTTTATTGCCATTTACGACTTGCGCGCTTACGGAGGCATCGTCTCTCTGATGAAGGTGCTCAGATGTTTCAAAAAGTGCAGAGATGGGTGTATATATACGTATGTTCAGAAGAAATACATCCTGTAACTATTACGTGTATTTCTTCTGAACTATTTTACGTGCCAGAATTAAATCTATGCACATAGGAAGCAAGTCCTCTTATACATATATCGCAGTAGATAGAAAGCTACAGGGGCGAAGTGGTGTATTAGGCTATTGTTGCCACTGTCCTGTTGGGACACGGACAGCGGGTTGTTGCTCTCATGTCATGAGCATATTTGCTATATGGACTCTGCCAGACACCAGAGCTATATCGCTGCACCAGCTTCCTTTTCTGATAATATTTTTTTCTATAACACTGTTGAAAAATATGAAATAAAAACCATGTAAAAATACCAATAAACGAGATTTATTACGTCACAATACACATTTTTTATTCAACAAACTAGGTTACTAGGTTAGTAATCAGTATAGTCTCTAGCCGCAGTCTGGCAGTTTTATTATTTATCAATTAGGTACAGGCAATGAAGTAAAAATTCTGGGTTTTGGTTTAAGGCGAGCAGCAACACACGTACCGTCAAAACTAAAACTGCGAGGGAAATACAGTAATCTTAGAGACCAGAAGCGAAATAGAAAGTTATGTTTTTTAAAATTTGTCTTTAATCTACAACTAGCGCATAAGTAAATAATAAGTACACCAGAATAATATAACACGACCCGAACACAAATTATTAGCTCCCCTGGCACCTGTCAGTTGCCTACTACCAAAAACCAAAGATAACCAAAAAGCACAGAACATCATTCAAAGACGCCGTGTACAACGCGGCATGCCTTTTAACTTCTACTCGGACTGGGTAGGTTGGAAAGGGAATTATCTAAGAATAGCTGTTTTTGACATGGAAAGAAAAATTCCAGTGCGAGTATAAAATATTAAAAATATCTAAGAATAGTTTATTCGAATCTTCCTTTATGATTCATCCTAAACATTATTATTTTTTGATTCATTTTAAATAGATGTAAACAAAGTGCTTGACACTTCATTTAAGTATGTTTGAATTTGCCGCGTAATAACTTTGATGTATAAGTTATCTGTGAGTGAACTTTGTCGTTTCTATAGAGCTGTCTGTCAGATTGACGTATTGAATATCGCATGCGAATTAGGTTATGAAAATTAGATTGAAATTTGAATATTTAAATAATACTGATTAAGAACTGGTGAAACAATAGTTTTAAATGTTGTTTCTCTTTTCAGGTGAGTTTGTTATTAATTAAGGTTAAAGAATGTATTAGTGTTAAAACTAGTTTTGTAACAAAATAAAATGTTCTCTTTTCAGAGCAACTCAATTTTGGTTAGAGTTTCACTGTTCACCATAATATCCAAGGATACATAAACAATAAACACATTATATAGATAAGCAGACATTCACAGTAAAAAACCTTAATCGTAAGATATTTTAGGTTATTTTATATAAAGACGTATATCTCTTTTCTCCCAACTTGTTCGGCTTACCTTCCATTTACTTTTCTGTTAGTCTTCAGCCGTTTTACAACTATGTATAAGTTGCCATAATGAATGCTACCTCTAAGAGTGGGTCCCAAAATACATGGAACTTCGCCAGTGTTTTTTACAATATTGTAGATAATTTATATTATTAAAGGAATTATTAATTATTAAAACTTATAATCAATGAATTCGCTAACAGAATAGAAACACATGTCCAGAAGCCAAGAAAATATCAAATCAAATCAAATTAAACCGTTTATTGCTATATCCATAATGTACACTTACAGGTGGTAAATAAAAAAAATAGAAACAATTATGAACCCTGTCGGGCACAGCAAATTTTATAAATAAGTAGAGAGAGTAAGAGCGCTTTATTACTTTTCCTTGTTGGTAATTTGGATTAATTTTTATCCTATTAAGTTTTTTATATTTCCATTCATTAACTTATTCTATTAATATTTTATATGTAAGTAAATCAATTTATTTCTTATTTATTTAATTATATTTAAAATTGCTTATTTGTTTACTCACTTTAAAAATTGTTTATTATTATTAGTGTAGTATATTTATATGTATAAAAATTATTTTTAATACATTATTATGCGAAAGCTGAATATAGTTTGTTCGGAATAAGTAACTGAATCGATTCCAATAATTTTTAAAGCATGTTATAGGTATTTGGTCCCAATTTTTTTTTTTTAAAGTTTCTAGTTGGTCACCGGGCGACATTAAGTACCCATCGCAATAATTTAGGTATCTACTGCCAAATTATGTTTACCAATGAGCTCAAGACAACGGTGGATGCCGGCGCGCGTGCGCGTTGCGTGGTGACCACGCTTTTGTGCCGACAACCAGGTAACAGAATAAGCTTATAACTTTGTGATTTTTCATGATACATAGATTCTTTACATAAAAATACTCGACACGTGTTTCAGATTTCGCATATACTAAAACTAATGTTGTATAAGTGATATAATATAATTTATTGTGTATATATAAGAGTCAATTCACATATTGCATGTTTAAATTTATTTAGCTTACTGAAAATCTTTATTGCCATGCTTGCATATTTCGACAATACAAAAGAAGTTACTTTGGGCTGGTTCTAATAGTTGTTTTGGGTTTCTTTCTTTGATTCTTTTGGAAAAATGTTCAGTGATGGGTAATAAATAGGAATATCTTATTACAAGGAAGCAAATTTCAAATATGTCGAGCCATGGTAATGGAAGTATGTTTAATTCGTTATGAAAGACGCTTCTAATTTTGAAAAACCCTCGATTTTCGCGGACATATAAAATACATTCTAAAATTTAAAGAGATTGATATATTGACCCTGCGAGGACCCATTTTATTGATCGCGCGGACTGCCCTCTTTTGTAGAATGAAAATTGACTCAACGTCTGCTACTGATCCCCACAGCAGAATGCCATAAGACATAATACTGTAGAAATAAGCATAGTAGTAGCCACATCAGTTACATAATTTGAATTGACACTTATAACGTACACATCTTGCTGCATCGTCCTCAAATAATGTACCATCTCAACATGAATGATGTAACCAAGGTTTTGTAAAAGTATTCTGATTTAAAAGAGTGTCCATGGAGTTTCTTGCCCGTTCTTCTCCATAGAGATCTTCTTTAGGGAATGGGCATCTACAGTACTTTCACAGTTTTTGTGCCTTGTGACTGGGACTGTAGCTATATTTCACTGTTGTCTTTGTTTCGACAATTCAAAAGTGCCTGTAACTACTACTTGAAATAAATGCTTTGATTTTGATTTTTGATTTTGATTTAATTGCCTTATTATTCTTACCGCATATGCGGCTGAGCTAAACCTACCCGAAAGAGTTCTAATGTGCGCGCCCCACTGTAATTTTGAATCGATAGTAATCCCTAAGAATACAGTTTCCGCTATAACATCAAGTTTTATGCCGTCAAGATTTAAGTCCAGATCCCGTTGTGGTATATTCGGAAAACAGAACTTCAGACATTTTGTTTTGTTCGCATTTAGTAAAAGATTGTTAGCTGCGACCCATTTCGAGAGAACAGTTAGACTTTGGTTAATAAGTAAGACATTCGTATCTTTTCTGTCTATTTAAAAAATTTGCGAAGTGTCATCAACTAATAGAATTCTATCCGATAATTTGGCCAGCAAATAAGGGAAATCATTAATGTAAACAATAAATAGGAATGGACCGAGAATTGAACCTTGGGGCACGCCCATCTTGACTAGAGACCCGGAGGATGTCGCCCCATTTACTTTTACTTTTTGCTGTCTGTTAGATAAATAGGAAAGAACAAAATCAGCAGCTTGTTCAAGAATTCCGTAGTGGTGTAATTTACAGATCAGTGTGTTGTGGTCGGCGCAGTCAAACGTTTTTGAGAGATCACAGAAAATGCCAATGGCATCCTTCACCCAAAATTCCAAAATGTGACTGATGAGTTTTCCTCCCGCGTCCGTTGTCGACCTACCCTTCGTGAAACCAAACTGTTGACTATGCAGAATCCCATTTGAGTTGAAGTGAAATAACATCTGGTCCAGCATGACCTTTTCATAGATTTTACTCAATGCTGTAAGCACAGATATAGGTCTATAATTAGAAGGATCACTCTTACAACCCTTATATTATCGATAAATAGATGTTACCAATATTTTATTTCACGACTTTCAATTTAGTAATTTTTGCCAAGGCAAAAAGCTAACGGTCGATCGTACATACAATTATTTTTAATACAAAATATAATATTGCGTTTCCCAAACACATGTACTTGTATATTGTTTTATGAATTAGATTAAAATATGATAACATAGCCAAATTAATATTACTCTCAATATTTTTTTATTTTTTTTTTTAGCTCGTAGTGTCCTACTCCTGAGCAAAAACATCCACCGTTCCTTCCACTTCTCACGATGGTGTGCTTCTTCTCGCCAATTCGCGAAGAAGCCATCCAAGACCGACCTCACAGTGCAATAAAACCAAAAACTACAGGTACTCTAATAGCCTATTTATGTTTAAAACTCCTTAATCTCACAAAGTGAAAACAAAAATCGTTAATTTACAATGATTCAAATTCATTGTATCAAAAGTAAACATAATTTAATTAATTAAAGTGACATCTGGTTTCTAATTAGCGATACTGTCTAGTAGACATCTAGTGAGAAATATAAGTACTACATCCATAACTATGAACGAAATCGATAACGTCACAGTTAGACGAACACGAGCGCACTCCAACTCCTACATGAACTTGAGTGAAAGCCACGTCAATTACACACTAAATGGCACTATATGCAGTATGCCAGATGTGTCAGATGATGATGACATTGATTTAATTACTCAACTAAAGAAACAGATTGACGAACTTACCATTAAACTTTGTAGTGCAAATGGAGAAATAGACACGTTAAGCCTTGAAAATCAGAAGCTAAAAAAGGAGAATGAAAATCTGAGTCGTAAAAATTCACTCTACAAACAAATAGTATCTAGTCCAATACAATCTCCAACCATCACGCCTAGAAAAAAGGAGAAAAAATGTTCAAAACAAGCAGTGTCTAAAAATAAACAAACACAGACAACACCAACGGAGACCGAACCTCAAAACGCTACGATAGATGGCAGCACATTTAACTTCCCCAACTTATTAGGCGATGACAGCAGCGATTCACAGGAAACAAGACAACAAATTGAAATACTACGGTCGGAATTAAGTGACATCCGTGAAGAGGTGCCAAGTCGCCAATGTAGCCAAACAAACAAAAATGCAGAAATTATATTAGCAGGCCAGCCAATACAAAGTATACCCAAAAACTCAGGTCCTTCTATTTCACCAAATATAACAGTGCTAATAGAACATAATATACGATCAGAAAATAAACAAAATGTAAAGGAAATAAAGCGAAAGAATAAACTTTGCATTATAAATGGTAACAAGAATAACAACATCCTAACAACAGCTATGGATGTATTCCTGAATTATTACGATACATATCATTATTTAAAGCCTACCTGCGGAGTTAAACTGTTGTTAACAATTCTAAAGTCTAACTTGCAACAGTACACAATGAATGACTACTGCATCATATTGATTGGCCCTGAGGATTTTGAAAGGACGAAAGATTATTTTGAATTTATAGCTTTTATAAGAAACACCCTCTAAGATATAAATAACACATATATTATTTTATGTCTACCCACGTATAAATTTAATTACTATACAAATATGTTTAATGGAAAAATTGTAATTTTTAATAACTTACTTTGTCTAGATGTAATGTCGCATGAGTATGCATATGTACCTGACTCTAACTAGAATCTAAACTGTGATTATACCTCGTTTAATAAATGGTCAGGGGCAATTAATAACAACAGTATCAACACAATATTAAATAATGCTCTGGAGCTCATCACTGAGATAAATATGTGTAATATTGTTACTCTGTCACAATCTGAGTCTGTACTGACTACGAATGAAAATGATAGTCATAGTTTTAATTTCGAAAAACAGAACAGTAACAAACAGTTTTTTCGTATATAATACTCTAACTGTTATGCATCTAAATCTCAACGGATTGATAAACAAATCAGATGTATTGTGTGTAAATATAGAAAACCTAAAAAATTCTGGGAAAGAAGTTGATATTTTATGTATTGCAGAACATAATATGATTGACTCAGACCTTATGTACCTAACCATACCGAATTTTACTTTAGCGGCAAGTTGTAATAGACATAACAGAAATGGAGGATCGTGTATACTTGTAAAAAATATTCATAAATATAAAGTTCTTCAAGATTTAGTTAGCCTTAGAGTTCCTAATGTAACGGAATGTTCCGCCGTTGAACTTCTGGATCACAATGTGGTGATTATATGTATATACCGACCTCCAAAAACTACACAAAACGAATTTAATACATTTTTTAACATACTTCATAGAATCCATTACCAATTACGCAATCGAAAATCAACTAAAACGATTATCTGCGGTGATTTTAACATCGATTTGTTAAAAAGAACCGCCAGTTCTAAGAACCTTATACATATTATTTCCAGCTTTGATATGAAGATTGGCACACACTATCCAACAAGGCCAAAGAGTAACTCTTGCATTTACAACATTTTCCACAATATTAGAGGTAGCAAATGTGACGTCATTGATTTGGGTATGTCAGATCACACGTCACAATTATTAAAATTCCCTGTTAAAAAAACTTGTACTGTCAACTACTGGTACACAAAAAGGCGAGACTTTAGTAAAGAAAACCAAACTAAATTTAAAGAATGTTTAATGAACTTAAGTTTTGATGATGATCCAGAGGTAGCATACAACATATTTTTCGAATATTATAAACTTTTTTATGACCTCTGTTTTCCAATTATAAAAATTAAAAACACTATTATTTAAAAACCTAAATGGCTATCTAAGGGAATAAGCCAGTGTTGTCGGCCAAACAGAAAACGACTGTGGAGGTATAGACTCAGTCCGAGTGAAGACAAGAAAAATGTTCTCAAACAATATAGTACTCGTCTCAAAAAAAAATTTAAACTTACCCAAAGGTCTCAAAATAATTACCTAATATCCAATGCAGAGAACAAATCTAAAGCCACGTAGAATATTATAAACTCAAATAAAATCCAACTTCCAAAAGAAAATATTAATAAAAATAAAATTAAACAATCATACAATATCAGACCCACGAACAATTGCTGAAGAATTTAATAATTATTATATTAATTTAATAAGACCAATAAATTTACTCAATAATAATAATTCATTAGTTGCGGACAATTTTAATAATAATAATCCTATCAAAATGAATAAAGGAAATAATAATCCTAATATAAATTTGACATCTTTCAATAACAAATTGACATTACCGTTGCTCATATAAATCTTTGTTTTTAAACCCTGTAATACCTTATGACATTAATAGTATAATTAAATCACTTAAAAATACTAGAAGTACTGTAGGCTTAGCCAAGTTGACAATCTACAATCGTTAACGCTAATAGAAAACTAACAAATGTATGGGAATGACGTCATCTCAACGTTAAGTCACGTGGTCAAAACAAACGAATAGAAAACTCATAGACAAGTTTACAACTTATCTGAGCGTTCAAAATGGTAGAATGAAATATAATCGTTTCTACAATGTTGATCGATAGATCCCATATAAATCGTAGCCAAGTTACAGTTTTGACAAGCGCTAACGAAACGATGTCGAAGTTTTTGAACGACCACTGAGCGATTGCCGACACCCAAGAGTTAACGATAACAATAGGCGTCTATATGATTCAGCTGTGTCGTGTATCACGTCATTGTTTATGTTTCAAACTTTCAAGTGCCCGAGTATGATAGAGTTTCGAATAACACAGGTAGATATGTAAGAAATAACTAATAATTTTTGTACCTTTCTATGAATTCCAATAAAGCTGCGAACTTCTTCGAGATCTAAATTCCATCCTATAAAAGTTATCACTTCACTTATGGTATCTTTCATTTAAATGCAGGATCACATCATATCATTTCGAGTCACAGTAATGTTTAAAATTACATTCCGCACTGTTATATTTTAATAAACCAATTATAAGCAGAACTTGTTCCTTATTTCGCTTACTTTTTATCACTTAAAAGAATTATTCCTTTCTTAACAATTCAAAACAAAAGTTCAGCCCGCTGTAATGTTGGGGTTCCTAATGGGTGTTATTCAAGGAAACGACCACATCGGTTTCGTACTATTTAATGAATGCACTCGTAATAATATAAAATAATGCATATAAGGTATAGTGCAAACTCAGCATACATACGGTTATAAAGTAGCGTACTTACTTACTAAACTAAAGGAGCATACATAATTATTCTTACACTTCACCTTCCGGGGACATAGAAAAAAAAAGAATGGTACCTACATACTTTTTTTTTTTTTTTTTTTTAACATAATTATTACTAGATATTTATTTGAAGTATCATCTTTTATAATAATAGTGTTTAATACACAAACTTACTTATTACAAATTAATGGTAAATAAATTTATCCTTATCATTATACATTGCAATGTTATCTAAAATTAAATCTTACATTCTAATCTATTGACAAAAAGGCCTAGTCCTATTCTTATGTACTAATTCAATTTTATTATTTTTAATTATCTTTACGTTACAACCTAAATCTTCTATAACTGTATAGGGACCTTTAAATATTGCATCTAATTTACTACGTGCTTCATTTTTTACTAAAACCAAATCATCTTTCTCATATTTTGCAGAATTGACAGACTTATCATATATTTCTTTCCGTTTATGTTTATTAATTAACAAATTTTTCTTTGCATCTTCATGAGCTAATTGTAACCTGTATTTTAACTGTAATGGATAATTATCTATATTATACAATGGTTCTACGGTATTTCTTATGCTATCAGGTATTTTACAAAGTTTTCCAAAAACTAGTTCATATGGTGTGTAATTTGTTTCTGAATGGACTGTGTTGTTAAAACTGAAGCACCAAAATGGTAACCAATAGCTCCATGTATCCGTATGATTGTCACACTGGATCCTTAAATATGCACCCAAAGTTTTGTGAGCATTTTCAAGAGCTCCTATTGACTGATGGTGATAGGCTGTAGAAGATAATTTTTCAATATTAAGTATTTTACAAACCTGTTCCATGGTTGCAGAAATAAATTCTGTTCCACGATCTGTAGCTATTGTCGCCGGAATACCAAATCTTAATATGAACTCTCTAACAAATGCATCTGCAATGGACACTGTTTCTTTGTTTTGCAAAGGAATAGCTTGTACAAATTTTGTTAACTCGCATTGCATAGTCAATATATAACAATTACCATTTTCGTCTCTATCTAAAGGACCCACTACATCTAAATATATCTTTTCAAAAGCCGAGGAAGCTGTTGTGGTAATTTCCATCGGTTCTTTTATGTTACGTAAATATTTATGTTTTTGACATTTTGTACATTTTTTGACAAATTCCTGGACATCCTTGTCGATACTTGGCCAATAGTATCGACTTTTGATTGTATTTATCATTCTGCGCACTCCAGCATGACCACTGGATGGCAGTAAATGAAAGTCGTTCATAATAATTGTCTTTTCGTTGTCGTCATCTATTCTTTTTACACCTCGTAATATGCATATTCGCGGTCCGGACCAATTATTAAGTGTTGTTATTTCATCACAAACACTCTTGATAAATTCTATATTATCGTTATTTTTAATTATACACACTTCATTGATACGTATCTTTTCACAAAAATATCTTAATTTCTGCACAAATTCGGCTCGCGAGAAATGCGCCTTGAAATCAAGATTAATGTATAATGTCTTTTTACCCTCTATAAATGTAAAACATTCGAATTCTTCAGTTATCATATCATTATCTCTAAATCGTTTTAATTTGTTGCCTTCAATCAAACACATCTCTACTGAATCACACGGTTTTCTTAATATATCCACTACTCTTGGTTGATCAGTCCAATTGTTAGTAGATTTATTGAGATCCTTCTTTTCATCGTCATTCTTACTGTTACTTAACTCATTCAGCTTTTTCTTTTGCGCTCTGGTCATTACAGCCATTACTTGTTCATTCATACCTTTAAGTTCATCAGACGTTATACAAACTCTCGATAAAGCATCTGCCACAACATTGTCTCTTCCTTTCACATAGACTATTTTAAATTTATATTCTTCTAAAGTTAATCGGAATTTAAGTAATCTACTTGATGGATCTTTCATACTAAAAAGATATATTAAAGGTTTGTGATCTGACATTATGGTGAATTTGTTTCCATACAAGTATGGTCTGAAATACTTAACTGACCACACTATTGCCAAAAGTTCTTTTTGTATAGTTGGATAGTTTCTCTCTCCTTTATTCAAGGGTCTGCTGGCATATGCAACTGGTCTAAGATCTTTATTACATAATACAGAACCAATAGCAGTACCCGAAGCATCTGTTTGTAAAATAAATTCATGATTTTCGGAAAAATCGGGATACTGTAAAATCGGTGACGATATTAAAGCATTTCTTAAAAATTCAAAAGCGTGTTGACATTCATCGGACCAAATAAATGGTTCATTTTTCCTACTTAACCTATTCAAAGGTATTGCTATATCCGAAAAATTTCTTATAAATTTACGATAATAGTTGCAAAATGCTACAAACCGTTTTACTTCATGTGCATTTTTGGGAGTAGGATAATTTCGTAATACTTTTGTTTTTTCTGGATCTGGTAAAACACCTTTTTCTGTGACCAAATGTCCTAAATAAAGAATTTCTTTCTTTAAAAATTCACATTTCTGTGGATTTAGTTTTAAATTTACTTTTCTCAATCTCTCCATGACTGTTATTAAATTTTTGTTATGGGTAGATAGATTCCTTCCAAATACAATGAGATCGTCCTGATACACTAGACATTTATCGTAAGTTAAACCAGACATCGCTACAGACATCATACGACTAAAGGCGTCAGGACTGATCTTTAAGCCCATTGGTAAACGTTTCATGCAATATTGACCAGTATTTGTAGTGAAAGCTGTTAATTTACGACTACTAGGCTCCAAACTTACCTGATAGTAACCTTGGTGAAGGTCAAGATGAGTAAAATAAATGGCTCCAGTAAGCGTATCTAAAATTTCATTAATATTTGGTAGAGGAAATTTGTCGTCACAAATAACCTCGTTAAATTTTCTGTAATCTACAACTAAACGCCATTTTTTCTCATTACCGTTACTACTTTTCTTAGGAACTAATAAAATTGGACTGGACCATTCACTATTTGACTCTTCGATTATATCATTTTCTAACATATTTTCAACTTGCTTTGTTATTTCTGGTTTTAATGCCTGGGGTAACCTATAAGGCTTGACGTAAACTGGACTAGAATTTGGTTTTAAAACTATAGATTGCTCATAAATATTAGTTGTGGTTAACTTATCTCCCTCTAAATGAAAAACGTCAGAATATTTTGCACAGATTGCTTCAATTGATTGTTTCTCTTCTCTGTCTAAATAATTGAAATTTAATTCTGATAGTAAAGTTTTAACCCTAGTAACGTCAATATTGGTCTTATTAAATTGACAAATATTATAATCGTCCAAACTTTTCAAATCTGGTGTGAAAGATGGCAAGCTTACTTCCTTGTCACTAACATTAAGAATTTTTACTGGAATTCTATTATTACTTACTGTTGTTATAGCGTTTGCTATAAAGACATCCTTTGTTAACTCTTTACTACATACTACTACTTCTCCATTTACATTCTCATTCACAATAATAAAATGAATTGATTCCGAGCGTGCCGGAATAATCATAGAATTTTTCATCCTATCATGTTCATCAACAAAATGTAGATAATTTTGTTTATTACCCTTAAAAAGTGTTATATTATTTGAACCTAAATCAATATTCGCACTAAATCTTTCTAAAAAGTCTAAACCTATTATTCCGTCCGCTTTTAGTGGTAGCGAATCAAAAACAAGAAAATTATGCTGAAACGTGGCATTGTCGTATTTTAATATTAAATTTACAGAACCTTGAGAGCGTCGCTGACCACCTATTCCATTTATTATAGTATTATTTCTATTAACAATGATATTTTTTGGTAATACTTCTTTTTTAATAATTGACAAAGTTGCACCCGTATCAACAAGCCAATAGTATTTAATATTTTTAATATTAAAAGTAACATATTTCGCATCACCTTGTAATGATAATATAAAATGCTTAGGATCGAAAAAACTGATTCGATGTACCTGCGTTGTCATCTTTATCGCATTGACGAGTGTCAGCTACTTTCTCTACTGGAAATGTGTTTTGACCTCGTCCACGGTTCCTAACATATCTAGAACCTCTATTTCCTCGTTGATTATTGTATGAAGGCCGATAATTTGCTCTAGAATTTCCTCTAGAACCATGTCCTTGATTGTAGTGGTTATTAAATTGATGCCTACGATGGTAATTATTACCATATTGACTACGGTAAATACCTCTTTGACCTTGAGAACGTCTAATATCGTGTGACGAGTGGCGTCCATTTTTAGATGCATACAAAATGTTACCTGGAGGTTGGAAAGAAGTGCACTCCTCGTCTTTCTCTGCTTGTATGGCATCTTTCAAGCTGCTGAAGCCGCGTGCCGAGATGATGGTGCTCATTTTCGCGCTACGCAGACCATCTGAAAAACGTTTTATGGCAAAACTTTCATTGATTGGTTTTAAAATCGAAAATATGTCCTCTTTTCCATCTGCCTGGGTAATTGTCAGCTCTGTAAATAACTTTTCTACCTCCGTACCATAATCCTCAATGGATCTCGAGCCTTGTTGAATATTTTGAAGCTTCGTCTGTATGGCCATAAATGATTTTTTAGGTAAAAGAAATTTCCTCATATCATCAATTTATTCTTTGATAGTTTTGTATGAGCTTGCAGTTCGTAATTTTGCATTTTCATTCAACCGACTTTTCAAAACGAAAGTAATTAATAATACTTTACCTGGACCGTCCAGCATGTCAGCATACATCTCCACTGAGTCTATTAAGCGCTTAGTGGTGGCCTCTACACCGTCCATTACTGGAATCAAACTACACGCCACCTTTATGTCGAAATCCATTTTGCCTAAGTCTAAATCTACTGTTACGGGAAAAGTACACAATTTCTCTATTTCCTCGTACTTTTGTTTTATTTTTTGATAAAGATCTATTGCTGATTCCAAATTAATATCTTTACTTTTCTCAATAAGTAAATATATTTTACAACAGTTTTCGTATGCGCTTTTTGCTTGATCTAACTTAGTAGATATTACATTACCCTTATATCTAATTTGTCCCTTTTTTACTAAATAATTACGTATTTCTACTAAAAAGACATAATTTTTCTCCAAAATATCAACCATAATATTTTTAATCTAATAATAGAATTACACAAATGTTGCTCATTCTACATAAATGCGAAGAAAAAAGTCCGACGTTGCATTTTGTTTCCGTTCGGTGTCTTATTGCTGAATGTCCGCGCACGGTTTTAGAACCTTTAGAATTATAGCGTAATGAAATATGATACCGCGTAACTACGAGTAGCTCACTCTCAGATCTTTTACGAAAAGATGAACAAACCACAACACTTTTATTTTCACTTTCACTATTAATTCACTTCTAATTACTGGTTCTCGTTACTTTCTGTGCGCCCTCTGATGGATGATCTGATTCTCTGCATGGTACTCATCCCAATTTCCTGCTGGATCCATGTGCGGTGGCAGGTCCTGTACATCCGCAGGCCCACATAAACTGCTACGAGTCCAATAATAGCCAGAACAATATAGGTCACGATGCTAAGCCGCTCCACGTGGCCTCCGATTTCTTTCAACGTGGCGTCGTTGTTGCCTCCAGCCGCGTTTTGGCTGAGGAAAACCTCTTCTTTTTCCACCGTTGACCGACACATTTATACTATTTAAGTAGTTATGTTAACTATACTAAAACTAACAATCCCCTTGGCAGAGTCCCGTGGCAGGGTCGCCATGTAATGTTGGGGTTCCTAATGGGTGTTATTCAAGGAAACGACCACATCGGTTTCGTACTATTTAATGAATGCACTCGTAATAATATAAAATAATGCATATAAGGTATAGTGCAAACTCAGCATACATACGGTTATAAAGTAGCGTACTTACTTACTAAACTAAAGGAGCATACATAATTATTCTTACACTTCACCGCGCACAAAGTAAACAACTGTGACTTTGACGTTAATTTGACGTGGGTAGGAACGCTCACCATAGACTAAAGTACAAACATTGGAAAAAGAGCGATCGACAGAGTCGTGTCAAGTTGGCTACCAACTTAGCATTTTCTCAAATCGCTTACGCCGAGGCGTCAACGATTGTAGAAAGAGTGACTGAGTACTGGGTTTCTTACGTTTCTTATCGATTAGAGAATCGATAAGAAACGTTTGTAACTTGGCTAGGCCTGCTGGTTATGATGACATAACAACATCCTCAATAAAAGAAGTTGCTCCAATCATCAGCCCAGTACTCAGTCACATATTCATCACATGGTGTGTTTCCGACTAAACTTAAAAAATCCGTAGTGAAGCAACTTTTTAAGAAAAATAACAAGCAAGACATGGCATGTTACAGACCAATAGCACGTATCCCTATTTTTTCCAAAATATTTGAAAAATATATATACAACGTGTAACAGATTAAGCGCAATACCTTAGACACCCCAATAAGAATATTAAATTATAAGTCTAAAACAACATCCATAACATAAGCATAATCAGCCTATTAATGTTCCCACTGCTGGGACGCAGGCCTCCTCTCTATGAGAGGGAATGGGCTATAATCCACCACGCGGGCCCAGTGCGGGTTGGTAATAAGACAAGCTAACGCGAATTACCAAGACAGCGAGCCAGTGTCCTCACCATCTCCGTGTATTGTATGTTGGTATACCGGAAAGCCATCACGCGCGGAAACATAAATGAATTAAATTCAACTACACTAGATCACTACCGGCGGTTGACTGACTTAATGTTAGGTACTCGTGCCACTCGTGGTATTCGGCGGCGTGTGTGTCGGCATTTCGCATAACCATCAAAGAGGTTGCCGACAAATGCTTTATCTCTTTGCAATAAGTTCTAAATTTCTTCAAATTAAATAATTTTATTTTTGTAGGGATACTCTGATGACCAACTAAGTTAGGTCGTGTATTCAAATAAGCCTTACTCATTGGAGATAAAGTTGGAATTCCTTTAAATTACCACTTTTTTGACGCACACTACTTTTAATGTAAAATGCATTGATATTATTTACTTGTGTGTATTACGAGCTATGAGCAAACTACAAATAATGTCGTGCGTTTTAGTGGCTTTTATTGCTCTGAGTTAAGGTTTCAATTTCCTTGAATTAAGGATTGTATTAATTTATCATGATACTGTGTTTAATTTGAGTTATTTAAAAGATTTTTCCGTCAAAATTACCTATTTTTTTTTTACGGGAATCGATTCAGAAGCCGATTCTGAACCAACTGCTTTCAAGAATTGCGTTTATTCTATTACACATTGCATATTGCATAGGGTCTAACTATTCATACACGAAATATTTCAGAGAATCATCTAACGGCTATAACAAAGCCATTTCAAGGGATTTTTTTTATCTGAGTATATTTTTTTTATTAAAAATAAATAATTTAAAATGACTTGACCCACAAAATAATTACTGGCTCCTTATTTTTAAGCAGAATATGGGAGTAAAGGTTTTATGCAAAAAGTCTCAAAAAATATTAGAATTATAATAATTTTGTAAAAAAAAAACACTCAGTTAATTTTTTTATTCTAGATCTGCCTAAATTTTCACAGCATCCCATGATCCTTTTTGCTGATGACAGCACAGCCATCTTTACAGGTACAAAATATTGATACTTTTGAAAATGACATAAATTCCACTCTTCGCAATATAATTAACTGGCTGACGGTTAATAACTTAATTATAAAGGAAAAAACTAAATTAGTCAATTTCGGGCGTAACAATAAAAATAACAACATCAATATTCATTATAATGGGACGAAAATTGAACAAGTCAGCTGCGTTAAATTTCTAGGGCTTTGGATAGATAATGATTGGACTGGGCAAACACACATTGACACAGTATGCAATAAAATTAATCAGTACTCATGTGCCTTATATAAATTATCCAAAATTGTTGATAAATCAGTTCTTTTGATCGCATACGTCGCGTTGACGTCGTTTCGTCGACACTGAGATATGCAGTCATATACTGGGGCAATGCAAAATGTATAAATAAATTAATGTCAAACGTAAAATGAAGTCATGTTTTATTCTATGTATGTGTACTTATAAGATTCATTTGTACAGACGCTAGCACATCAAGCTACTACAATCTATCAAATTTCTTTAACAGATTTTCAACTTTATCGCTAAAGGATTAGGTTGATTGGGAAAATTTAATAGTTTCGGGTAGCTTGATATACTGTGCTGGCGTTTGTAGGTACTTAAGATATATCAATGACACTTAAGGGAACACAATAGTCAATAATTGTCAATCACATAAAAACTAACAAAAGAAAAAAAAAATGAATCAACAGAGTTTTAGATTTAGCTGGCCGTCCTCTCTTACTCTTCTCACCAATAGGGATATTCCTGGCTTCAGGAGGTGGTTCCACGTACTTCAGCCTGATTGCTAAACCCGCAAATGTTTACAGATTTACTGTTTCAAGAATGTAGGACAGTTACATCTACCAGTTAGCCAGTCATCACTGTTGGTGGTGTCATTAGTTTCCATTCACTGAAAAACTGTTGCCTATAATCGACGAAACTTTAAATAAAGGGAAACGGCTGTAATCTTAATTTGATAATAATATATTTTGGATCATTTGATTACACTAAAGCTATTTCGAACTGTAATTTTCGGTATTAATGTTACTATAATTTCGAGGAAACAAGATTTGGTGAGCATTTATCCATTTTGGTAAGCAAAAAGTATATAAATACAACGATGAGAGTATATTTATTTGGAACTTAAAACGTTGTTATTTAGGCGTCTCGGAATGGTGTGGGTTTAATTTATATTAAGTTAATATATTTTACTTGGTTCTTAGGGTCAAAAAATATTTTGGAGAGCATTTAAATTGTACCCTTTTATAATAATGTTTGTAAGGGTAAATCATTAGAGTGGATTATTCTTTTAGATAACGTACCATCTGAAATAAAAGAAAGACAATAAAATTTTACATTTCATGTATCTTTTATTCAGGATATTTTGTTAATAATAATTACGTTCAAACACTGTTTTAAGCTTTCACGGTTTACAACTAAACTTATACTGTCACTTATGGCATGATGAACAATCACGGAAGATATCACGTAAGTACAGTATAAGTTTAATAATTACGTTGAACTGCAAACTGCAACTTTCAATTTATTTAACTTACTAAATTCTCAAAATGAGAACCATTCTGTAGTAAACAAATTCTCACTCTTTTGGTAATTTCGCTCTCTGTTGATTTACTTATCTTTGCATGGTGAATGTTTGAAATAATAAGTACATTACGTCTTAGTTCAGTTTGTCTATTATTCATTTTCCTGAATTAAATTATATACACGGTTATTTTTTGGTCGTTCTGGAACCGAAAGCCATAAACTCAATCATCGATTTCGAAACGATTGGGACTATTTTTTTCAAAAAGTAAAAATAAAAAAAATCACGAAAAATTTAATTTAATGTTTTTTTTGTGAAATAATGAGAACTCGAAGTAACGCTTCCTTGCGGTAAATGCATATGTGTGTGTAAAACGTATTCACGATCGGCAACACATGCGAACGGTACCCATTGAAAAATCCATTCATCGATCCGTAAGCCACGCCCCCACCAAACGCTTACACAGTCTAGCCGGCTAGTATTGACGCGCGGTTCGCTATGTTCGGTCACTCACGCGCAACCAAATCGCATGTTAAAAATGAGTCGGCAATACTCGTACTCCAACGTGGAGTATTGGGCAATGGTGGATTTTTATGGGATGGCGCACCATAACCTGGAAGAGGCTAGACGACTTTATGCTCAGCCGGAACACCTGAACTCACTGCGCGCACGTGGAATCACCGACCCTCAAGTTCCCTTCACCTCCACCATTCTGGCTGTAACCCAGCGCCTCCTCGATCACGGACAGTTTCGAGCACCCGCACACGCGCAGGGCCGCGGTAGACTACCATACTCGGCGGAATTAGAGGAAGACATACTGGAGTACTTCGAACGCGACCCACGTCAAAGTACCACAATGGCGGCCAGGCGATTCAATGTTAGCCAATATTACGTATGGAAAGTATTAAATACGAATGGATTACATCCATACCATTTTCGTCGAGCGCACGCTATTTACGAAGGCGACGGGCCAAGGAGAATCGCATTAAGCCAATGGTTGTTGGAAAATGCCACTGCCAACATACTGTGGACGGATGAATCGTTGTTTACACGAGTGGGTCTGTATAACGTTCACAACGAACATTATTGGTCGTTTTTAAACCCGCACCTCATTCGCGAAGATAACCATCAGGTTAGATTCAGCGTGAATGTTTGGGCAGGCATTATTAACGACCAAATAATAGGGCCTATTTTTATTGAAGGTCACCTGACTGGCGGTTCTTATTTAGAAATGCTGCAAACCGTGATACCGGAGTTGCTTGAGGATGTGCCTCTGGCATATTTACGCGGTATGTTCTACCAGCATGATGGATGCCCTGCTCATTTTGCTACTGCAGTGCGTGCGTACCTTAACAGTGAGTTTGGTGAGCAGTGGATAGGTCGTGGTGGCCCTGTGGCTTGGCCCGCAAGGAGCCCTGACTTAACACCACTGGATTTTTATTTGTGGTCCGAAATTAAAAGACTTGTTTATTTCAAGGAGCATACTACTCGAGATGAGTTAAGAAGTGCGATAGTGGACGCATTTAATATTGTGAAAAGTGACAGATACACATTAGGAAAATTAAAAGACAATTTGATTAAACGTGCCCGTTTGTGTATCGAGCAAAGTGGACTCCATTTTGAGCAGTTGCTTCGATACAGGGAAGTGTAAATTATTTAAAAAGTGTTTAGCCTTAGTTAGTTATAAGTTGATTATGTTTGTAGATAGCTCCAATTTTTTAAATACGCCTGCGCCTGCAATACCTTTTCTTGATAATAAAAGAGTAGGTACTTACAAAGTTAGTAGGTAGGTACCGACTTAGACGTAAAATGTATTACTGACGCGACGGTCCTAAGCCCGTAAAAAGTATGAAGGAAAAATTAGAGTTATTTAACTGTTAAGTACGTAAACATAAACGCAATTTAGATCAAACAACAAACAACACAATGGTCATGAATGCGGAATCAAACGATTTATTATTGTCGCGGGTAGGTATCTACTGTAGCAACAACGTGGTTGGTAGGTACTGACCACTGCAACCTATAGCAAACTCATGATTAGCAAACCTTCAATACAAAGCTAGAGAATCTATGGCTTGAATAACGAATTGAATTCCTATAATAGGTATGTAAGATGTAAGTATCTATCTAATTAGTTCATCCGCAAGTGTGCCTTCACCGTCTTGAAAACAAAAGATGCCGATGCGTTAGATACCTACATAAACAAAAATAAAATATTTAGTATGGATTTGTGCCCGGTTGATGACAATAAGCTCGCCCCTTATTACATGGGAATTAAACATAACTGGCGAAAAATGTGGGTGTACCATTAGGTACACCTCTGCCAAACCCTTCGGGGATAACAGGCATGATGTTATGTATACCGTTCTAACCAAAGGATCGGTCGCGCAAATAGGTACCTACGAGATAGATAAATTGGTACACAAATAAAAATACGAAAAGCGAATTTAGACTTTATTTCTTAACCGTAAACGGTGAAAATTAGAAATTTTACCCAAACTAGGTACCTAAGTAAAATACGCAGTTTACTAAAATTATTCTGAGAAACCTATTGTCTCGCGTCCGACCTGACTTACAAAGATGCACAACCGAATTACACGGTTCACTTTATTAAAATAAGGTCTTAATTCCAACCTAATACCTCCAATACCTAAAATACATCCAACTAATAATGAACTCTATTCGACAGACGAAACGATTCATTTTTCTGTGCGATTTGTCTGCGTTTGTAACAGCCGCCAGCATTACCGCAAAAAAAATGTTTTAGGCAGTATTATTTTATGAATCAGGTAGGTTCGATTGGTCGACACTCGATTTAAGGCCTAATTCTTAAGCGTACTGTCTAGTTCAATAGGTACGAGTAGTAGTGATTTCGTGATGCGAGAGTGGTGAATTAAATGCCAATTAATTTCTCTCGTTAACAAAGAGATGTGATAGTGGTAAAAACCGTGCCGTGCTTCTGATACGAACGAGAAATGATGTAGGTAAATGAACTTACACCAACCTAAATCGGACCTGAACTCAATGAACTTGACTTCAATGTGCCCTGGCGGTTGAGAGTACGTCATGCTCACTCAAATGCCTCACTGATGGTTCCGCGTGTGGCGGATCATATTGTTCCCTTCAAAATGGTTGAGTTCAATGTTGCTGACCCATACGTCATGTTCGTGAACGGGCGCTACTACTCTTTTAACGTGCACGTCTTGCTTCATTGTTCTTACATAATGTACAATTTCAACATGAATGATGTAACCAATGTTTTGTAACAATATTCTGATAAAAAAATACGTCGCTATAAGAGTGTCCATGCCAGGTCTTCTGCATAGAGATCTATGCTGTAGAATGGGCAACTACAGTATACTTCACAGTTATTATGCCTTGTGACTGGGACTGTAGCTACATTTTATTGTTTTCTTTATTTCGACCATTCAAAAGTGCCTGTAACTGGCCTACTTGAAATAAATGCTTTGGTTTTGATTAATTTAGATTTATATACCTACTTAATAGTAATTTACCTAGTTTTAAACTTCCCTACCTGCAAAAGTACACCCTCGCAATTTGATGAATGATGCGAATTAAATAAGTAGGTATCTTTCATATGTTCACCGCTCAATCGTGTTAACTCTCCGTCTGTAGGTGACACCACGGCGATGACGAGGCGGATAGATTGGCTGATTGTCGGCGATGTGGGCCGGGAGCCGGGCGGGGAGACGCGGCGCGGGTCGGGGGGGGGGGGGGGGGGCGAGGGGAGAGGGATCGAGCCATTAAATATTTAGCGGCTATCGGCTCATCAGAACTACTCAGAAATCTCCATTGTCATGCGGTCCGCCTTTGTTCCGCGCGTACGGAATTATTAAATACATTCAGTTTATAGAGTAGTACAGTGCGAGAGTACGACAGAATGAGATGAACTCAATAATTCCATCGAGTAAAAACTTGTCTCCGACGTTATAGCGGGTATATTTGCCTAAAGCCTTAATATCAGTAGTAGGTACGGCGTTCGTACGAAATAAGTTCCATTTGGAGAGTATGAGGATTACGCGAAAGGCGCATTCGGTAAAATTGAAACGAGATTGCATGTAAATGTGCGCGAGGGGCGCTGTGCCGCGCGGTACCGCAGTTTGCCGCGCTGTACCGCGTACTGCGCCTCGCTGTATCGGGGTGCGGGTAGTGGCGGCACCGAGTGGGAAGGAGTACCAAACGGCAATAGACCTACACATTAGCTTCCTGATCGTTTCTAGTCATAATAAATATTATAATCTTTGGTAGCAATGACTATAATATAACTGTGTCTGTTTGCTCGTTCACAATACTCAACCATTGCTGGTGATACGCCTCGCACTAGTTTTAAACTAAAACCGTTTTTTTTGAGAATTTTTTCATGTATGTACAAATATCGAACACGGTCGAATGATTCAGGCTAATCGGTTTATATTCAACTTTGCGTGCAAATCTATTGAAACTCGTGTGTTGTATGCATATTGAATATCCCAAACCATTTCATTTCGTTGTTAGCCCGCTTGTAGCCCGGAGCCACATTTGTTTGGCTCGACGCCGACGCTTGGGGTATAAAACTGTATTTTACAAGTAAAGATGAAACGTTTGGGACTTAAGCGACGGCTGTTATAAAAATTCAAATGAGAGCGACTCGACTCGACCTCATGAAAGTGACATTACACTCGGCTTCAGATTAGCGGAATAACAACTTTATTTTATTCCTCGTTGTTTATTCTTGGCATTTTTATTTGTTTCCCAAGTTTGTAAGATCTGCTTGGCATTAAGTTCCTGAAAAGGACAGTTACCTACACCTACTATGTCTTATAAGTAACGATGACGATATGTTTATTTTTGGATACGTAGAAAAAGGTTTTAATGGCGAATATGATGAGCAGTCTATTTGCATAATCCCAGTAATTGAAATGACAATGAAGTAGTAGATACCGACAAATGTACTGGGTGAACATCGGTTGGTAAAGTAATTGACAATCTGGAGCCATCCCATTAGAGTCGAGGGCGGCGGTAGTGTCGCCCACAATGAGAGCCCCCCTGCCCGCAGTGCCCACTCAGTTTACATTGTAAGCACATCGCACTAGGTGAAACTAACAGGAGCCCTACTTCCATAGGCTAAGTGAGATCGGTCGGTTACGTCCGGAGCCGAGCGGGTCCGTGCGGGTCCGTGTGGCGGCGTGAGGCCACGACTCACGACTATATAATGGACCCTGTTAAGCAGAAAAGATCCAACCAGCAATTTGTCGAAAATCGAGTTATATAATTATATAGTTAGAATCTACACATCGAACTTTATATACGCAAAAAAGATCCAAGCAGTCTGGTCACTTTCACCAAACAAACTTCTATGACACTACATGTACTAAAACAAATTTAACGTTTTAAAAGAAAAGCAAAAAAGATACATGACTCTTGGATCTCAAAAAAATGAAATGTATTTTTTTTTTAATCCAAACAGGTTGGATCCTTTCCGCAAAATATTTTTTCTCTATCACTTGTAATGTAAAGTGTACCAAGCGCCTCGGATCTTTTATGCAAAATAGTTTTGTTGAAGGAGCTCGTGGCTAAATAATAACAGCCGCTCGGGTCGATCTTTAGGTTAAGCCGTGCTTGCCTAGGTTGGTCTGTGGATGGGTGACCGCCCATTACATACCGAGTTTCCTCCGTGCCTCGGAAAGCACGTTAAGCTGTTGGTCCCGGCTGTCATTTGTAGATCTTTGACAGTGGTTAGGCAGTCAGTGGCCCAAAAAGTCTGACAACCAGTCTTACCAAGGGGTATCGTATTACCCAGTACAGACTGGGTTGTGGAGGTCAGATAGGCAGTCGCTCCATGTAAAATACTGGTATTCAGCTGCATCCGGTTCGACTGGAAGCCGACCCCAATATAGTTGGGAAAACGCTAGGCAGATGAGTTCTGCTTTACGTGTTATGTATTCCATTTTCTCTTCTTCTTTTACACACTATGTCTACATCTCTTTTTTAGTATCTCCTTTCGCAGGTATGCTGGAAGAGATTTCTTTAGAAATAAGCATCACCTTTGTACTATTTTCTGTTCCTTTCTTCTTTCCTGTATTTAGTGTGTACATAAATTGTTAAATAAATAAAAAATAATATATATACAGCATGTAACGTAATTAACGCACACCCTCAGACACCCCAATTAGTATATTATGTTATATTCATAATACATACACTGAATTTTTAGTTAAACATATATGAGCATTGATTATTGAATGATTTAGTTATACTAATTCCGGAAGAATGTTGTAGTCACAGTACAAATTCACGAACGCAGACAGTCGCACACGTAGGTATGAGGGTCTTGTTAGCCTAGTATGTATTCGCTCGCGTTCGAAACGAGTTAACGAGTTTTTACTGTAATTTACGTAGTTTTAATTATTTTTGGGAAAAAAAATACCTATAATAAAAATTATAGAAATCGATTTAGTAAACGATTCTGAACAAACTAATTTCAGGATGTGCGTTAATTATGTTACATGTTGTATACAGGGTGTGGCGTAAGTAGTGGTCCACCGTTCAGGATTCGATGAACCAGATAATTAACTATAACAATTAAAAATTTTAACCATTTTTACCCAAGGGTTACGAAAATATTTCCTTTTTGTCTTTTATTTACGAAATTTCTATCTTTTTTTACAAATTTGTTTGTAGTTTCGTTTAAAAAGAAAAGCAAAAAAGATACATGACTCTTGGATTTTAAAAAAAATGAAATGTATTTCAACAAAAACCATTATTTTTTAATTTTGATTTCTGTTAATTACTGCTGAATACTAGAGCTATCATGATAAATTATGATTTTTCATGTAAATTCAGCTCTTTTGAAGAAAAAGTTGGTTCTTCTCTAATTTTAACCCTAATTTTTAAAACACCTTCAAGTTCAAGAGCGATTTTTGTAAAAATAACGTACTACATTGTCAGTGCCCATGCATTTAATAATATGCCTACTAAATACCGATTTCAAAATGATATCACTATAACAGATCCAATAATTTAACAAAAAGATATTCAATTTTAATTGAAGAAAAGAAGATTTTCATGAAACTACTTTTTTAAACTTTGTTGCGTTAATACTATTACAAAAACTCAAAAAACGGATACAATGTAACTTTTTACAATTCAAATGTGATTTGTGTTAAAGCACAAACATGTCAGGTAAAAAAACCCTGACCCTTTTTCTACCTGAGACATGTTTGTTTTGTTAACAAAAACCGGTTGAAGCTCTCGCAATTGAATTACGCACAATGGGAGTGATAAGGAAGAGATATTTTTTTTACCCCTGCCTGCCCCCGGACTCTGTTTAATTTGCCTACTAATTGGACTTGTTGTTTTGGTGATCTCTGCGATATTGGCTACGTGTACTGGAGACTTTGGCTTGCTCAACGATTTGGACAAACGTGCAGTGCAGTGACAATTAAAAAATGTCTCGGTACACACCGCACGAATATGCTGACATGCATTTTATTTATGGCGAATGCAGAGGTGTCGGTAGAGAAACAGCTCGATTTTATCGGGAGAGATATCCCGAACGAAGACATCCAGACCACCGAGTTTTTGGAAGAGTGCATAACGCATACACCGAGGGAAGGATACCTGGCACAGGCGTAGGCGGTGCAGGTGAAGGACGACCGCGGCGACACAACGATGAAGAGGTAATGAATTTAGTTACAGAAGATCCTTCAACATCGGTCCGTGTCTTAAGTCGCAGAACTGGCATATCAACTAGATCTGTACATCGAATACTCAAAAGACATGAACTGTACCCATACCACTATCAAAGGGTACAGTCATTGCTACCAAGAGATTATCAATTGAGAGTAACATTTTGTAGAGTAATGCCACGCAGAATAAGAGAAGACCCGCAGTTTTTTAATAAAATACTATGGAGCGACGAGTCATCCTGCAAAAAAGATGAATATTTAAATCTACATAATTTGCATAACTGGCAGCTAGAAAACCCGCATCTCATAAGGCAAGACAGATCACAGTATCAATTTAAAATAAACCTTTGGACCGGAATCATTAACGGACAAATAATCGGTCCACACGAGCTGCCAGAAACATTAATTGCAGAAAGATATTTTAGTTTTTTGCAAATTAACTTGCCC
Organism: Noctua janthina; assembly: GCA_963576755.1. NCBI lineage: Eukaryota > Metazoa > Arthropoda > Insecta > Lepidoptera > Noctuidae > Noctua > Noctua janthina. The sequence goes on along the minus strand of OY755055.1, from coordinate 277,490 downwards.
TTGCTTCTGGAAGGTCTGTCGTTCCTGAAGTCCAAGAAGACATGTGGCTGCAGAACGATGTCTGTCCCGCTCACTACGTTGTTAGAGTACGAGAGCACCTTGATACAGCGTATCCAAATAGGTGGATAGGTGGCTTAGGTCCAATATTGTAGCCACCACGCTCGCCAGATTTAAATCCCCTAGATTTATTTTATTGGGGTTGCCTAAAAGAAAAAGTCTATAGCAAAGAAATCACTAGCATTGACCAATTGAGGACTAGAATCCAGGCAGCAGCTAGAGAAATCAGCGGAAACGGGTTTGCCCGACGAATTAAACGGTCGTTTATTCGACGTTGCAGAGCGTGTATAGCTGTGAATGGTGGCCATTTTGAACATTTTGTTTAATTTTAATGATTGTAATCATGACAAAGATTAATAATAAATGATAAATAAAGGGATTTGTTTCTTTTTAATTCTTTGTTCAAATACCTAAAGTAACAAGTTAGGTCTAGATAACTCTGCAATAGTAGTTTTGTTTATACAAATGGACACTGACACTGTAGTGTATTTTTTTGCAAATATCGTAAGTATTAACGCAGTAAAGTTTAAAAAAGTAGTAGAAGTAATGAAAACCTTCTTTTCTTCAATTAAAATTGAATAACTTTTTGATAAATAATAGGATCTGTTATAGTGATACCATTTTGAAATTGGTATTTAGTAAGCATATTATTAAATAAATTGGCACTGACAGTGTAGTACGTTTTTTTTACAAAAATCGCCCTTGAACTTCGATGGTATGTAAAAATTAGGGTTAAAATTAGAGAAGAACCAACTTTTTCTTCAAAAGAGCTAAATTTACATAAAAAATCATAATTTATCATGATAGCTCTAGTATTCAGCAGTAATTAGCAGAAATCAAAATGAAAAAATAATGGTTTTTGTTGAAACTACAAACAAATTTGTAATAAAAGGTAGAAATTTCGTAAATAAAAGACAGAAAGGAAATATTTTCGTAACCCTTGGGTAAAAATGGTTAAAAATTTTAATTGTTATAGTTAATTATCTGGTTCATCGAATCCTGAATGGTAGACCACTACTTACGCCACACCCCGTATATTATTAAAGAAGTTTTCAAAAAGTTAACGGCTCGTTGGGAGAGAAGCGGTATTGAAATCGGTGGGGCGCGGTTAACAAACCTTCGCTTTGCTGACGACATTGTCGTACTCTCTTCCACGGCGGTATAACTAGAGCTAATGCTAAACAAACTCAGTAATGAAAGCCTTGCAAGCAGTTCAACCTGGACTGACGATGAACATGTCGAAGACCAAACTGATGTCAAACACCACTAAGCATAGGATCAGAGTGAATGGTGAAGAATTGCAATATGTCCATGAATACGTCTACTTGGGCCAGTTAGTCTTTTTCCAGTCCAGGCAAGACAAGGAAGTCACCAGACGAACCGAAAATGCCTGGAAGAGCTACTGGTCCATGAAGGAGCTTATGAAGGGAAGCCTTCCTTTGTCACTTAAGCGAAAAATCATGGACATTTGCATTCTTCCTATTTTGACCTATAGATCCCAGACTTGGTCTTTGACAAACATTCAAAAGTCCAAATTCAAGGTCTGCCAACTTGTAATGGAGCGCAGCATTTTAGTCGTCAAACTCACCAACCATGTACGCAACACACTGCGCTCCAAAACACAAATTACTGACATAGCTCAAAAAGTCGCTAAGCTAAAGTGGGACTGGACTGGCCACGTCTACCACATGCCCAATGAGCTGTGGGCAAAATAACCACTTTCTGGAGCCCTGACACAGCCAGAAGGCGTCGCGGCAGATCTTGTAGAAGATGGCGGGACGAGCTGGACAAAACAAACGACCAGTGGCCCACATTAGCCCTGGATCGTAGCAACTGGAAGTCCTGGCGAGAGCCTTTGCTCAGCAGTGGGATGACGCAAGCTAACAGTATCAGTATATAATATAATATATATCATTACTGTCGCCAGAAAGCATTAGATGCAAACTTTTTAAGAGCCAACATGACCTTTTCAAAGATTTACCAACTTTACTGTGAAGAAGCTACTTCTGAGCTTCCTAGGCACTCGAAACGATTCTGGAGTTCAAGCTGAAAGTTGTCTGGGGTTTTGGATCTGGATCTGAGCTGGACGGAGCGTAGACTTCATCAGTGGAGACCTTTCAAGCTTTATCTTGATGTTCAATGTGCCTCTTACCATGTGGTGATTGCTCCCGGTTTTCACCTAATTGATCACAGAGACATCATTGAACATTTGTTTCTTGGTTGACACCACCATCGGGACTCTGCCAGGTACACTTCCTGTGCTCACGCTTTTTGAAGAAGGAGTTCATCATATCGAGGCCCTCCTTTTCCATAAAACTAGCCAGTTGGTGACCCCGGTGATTCCGACGTCCAACCCCAAATTACCCCACCTGCAGTTCATCCCCGTCTCGTTTGCCTAGTTTCGCGTTGAAGTCACCCATGACAATGGTGAAGTGAGTTTTGAAACCATGCAGGGCTTTAAAAATATCCTCATACATGGTCTCCAATTCGTCGTCGGGGTGTGCCGAGGTCGGGGCGTAGAACTGTATGACCTTCAGCGAATATTTTGAGGATATTCTGAGTATAAGGTCACTCTGGTCAAAACACTCTCGATCTTCACCACCTTATTCACGAGCGACTTGTGGACGATAAACCCAACACCACCCTGAGACTGTCGGTCATCCTCTCGGAAATAGAGCAGGTTGCCGGATTTCAGGATTATCGTGTCCTCCCCCTCTCTTCTGATTTCAGATAATCCCACAATACTCCATCACAGCCTGCTCAATTCCTCTTCGAGTTCCGTCATCTTCTCGTCGGTCCGGAGTGTACGCGTGTTGTATGTTGATTCTTCGCACCCCCCCTTGCCACGCCGTAACCTCGACCGCTACCGTAGTCGAGGGTAGACGGGCTGCCAGGTACTAGGGGCCATTTTTGTGTTGCGCTCATCATTGGGGGGGTTTTACCATAATCGCCACGCTTGGCAGGTGGATTGGCAATCGCAGTATGGTTGTTATAAAATCACAAAGAACGCTGCTGCCCATTCTCTGGTAAGTCCCTTCACTAAAAAATATGTGTTCCCATTAATAAAGATTTTTAAACTTTCATATGTTTTTTATTTGGAACCCTCGTGTAAGAATGTTACCGACAATTTTTTTTTTGCATAAAAGATCCACGAGTAGTTTTTTAAGAAAATCAGGAAAACTGTGTTCAACTTGCCTGTGGTGTTACATTTCAAATAATGCTAATTTACTGTGTCACCATTAGTAACTTTTCATTTTTGTATTCCTCTGCCTGTTAATTTTATATTCACTCCTAAATATCAAATCGTATTTACTCAAAAGTCACAAAATGTTGGTTGGATCTTTTCTGCTTAACAGAGTTATTAGTGGTAGTTTGTCGGTGTCGGTGATGGACGCACTCCTTCTGCTTTTTCCTACGCACTTATGAATAATAATACAGTAATGCCAGTTTTTATGAACATTAACTGACACTGGCCGCATCAGGCCGCATCGAGCCGCATCGGGCCGCATCGGGCCCCGGCGCAACGTAATTCAAACAAATAAAAACGCGATACGGTACGTGTGTAGTGATTAAGGAGGATGTCGGCGATGCGGTGCGTGCGGCTCGTCCCTATCCGTATCTGAGCCAGTCGTTACATGGCGCTTTTAATAAATACACAAAAACAACAAAGAATTAACGTACAGAGTATGTTTCTGGTTTATAGTTTGACGGCACGGTTGGCACTGCGTGTCGCGGGTTTGATTCCCGCACGGATTTTTGGTTTTTTCTACTGATAGTTCTGGGTCTGGCTGTTTGTGATGAGTTTAAATGCTTGTAATGTAAACCCACGATATATAAGAAAGTCCTAGTGTGGGGCAACTTATTTTAATTACAAAAAGAGAGAATACAGTTAAGACTGTAGCAAGTGTGCCAGGCAGGGACTTCCTCCTTCAGAGCCGTACTCTTTCTAAAACTCGGTGTATTGCCGTAACTCTCCGTCGTAGTCGTGAGGTAGCACTCGGATACATTACATAGTTACCACCTCAGAGTCGCGCCGCTCGCCGCGCGTCGCCCGGCTGGAGTGCCGCCGTGTAATGACTCCCGGGAACATACCTGCGACTGCGAGCAAACATCTCACAGATATCATCTGTACATGTTTGCAAAGCAATAAGAAACGCTGCAATGTTAAATGCAATTCAAATTGGAAAGCTATATTATTACGAGGGCTGTCCCAGACATACCCGGCAACCTAACCAATTAATTTATTCCTCTTGTCAAGCCCCTTTTAACTCGATGAACATTTTCGAAAACTCGGCTTTGTTATTCTGAATTATTGCTTATTACTCGACGGTAACATATTCACAACTCAATTTTGTTCCATTATGAGGAATCGCGGCAGCAATCTTGGGTAAGCTTTTTTATGTCTAAATGTTCGGTGTTTACAATACGACGTACAGCACTTTCTGAAATCCCTAACTTATCTCTAGTCCGCGCTCTTTCAATCGATGGTCATCCAATAACATTTCTTCGATTTTATCACCATTTCTGGTGTTATTCACCACATTTGCTCGACTACTGTGATGTTCATCTTCTAGCAGCACATATGGCCTAGTTAAAAAGAGATCAGAATTATTAGTTAATACGCTTATTGAATCTTTAGCCAGGAAGGCTAAGCCAGTAGGTAATAATTGCTTAATTTGGAGTGGCATAGATTTTTACGTTGGGTAAGAGTCAGGACGCCAGGTCATATCTGATGAGCTCATACAGTAAGGTTTAGCCTTATGACAAACCTTAATAGGTCCAATTTTTTGTTGATACTTATGTTTTAATGTATGTACTTGTTTATGCAGTAAGCAAGTAACGATATCATTAGAGCGTTGCATTGTATATTTCACATTTTCCATACAAAATATCCACAAATAAAAACAATTTGAAATTATAATGAATTTCATAATGATTGTATGTGACGACACTTTGCAGAACGCGGAGTTATTTAACAAACGACGCTGTTCGTGTACATACAAACAGTAACACTGACTTGCGACGCGTGTGCCTCCGGTGATAACTACCAGCTTCACGTGCACCTGGCACACGCGGACTTGAACCCTAGTGGTAGCACAATAGTGATGGCGATGAGTGCAGTACAGGTAGTGTGGAGTAGGCACCGGAGGTACTAATTAGGCGAAGTTGTGAGCGCCTGCAAACTGTGTGCACTCACAACAGCGCGCGACATCGCACAGAGAAGCACAGAAGTGCCACACAGTACCGACAACCAACATTGTCACCATTCGTTCCTCATACTAATGAGTGAGCAAGAATTTGTTTAGGTTACGCTGTTGGTCTTAAAATGAACGTGGACAAAACCAAAGTCATGTTGAATGCCCATGTAACACCCACTCCTGTAAAGATCGTAGACTCTACAGTCGAAGTTGTAGACGATTATGTCTACCTGGGACAAACGATCCAGTTAGGCAGGTCTAACTTTGACAAAGAGGTCAATCGTCAAATCCGACTCGGCTGGGCAACGTTCGGGAAGTTACGTGGTTTCTTCTGGTCCAACTTACCGCAGTGTCTCAAGACGAAAGTCTATAACCAGTGTGGACAGTGGGGACCGAAACGTGGTCGCTCACAATGGGCCTCATCAGAAGGCTTAAAGTCACCCAAAGGGCAATGGAGAGGGCTATGCTCGGAGTTTTCTTGATTAAATCAGAAATGAGAACATCCGCAAGAGAACCAAGGTTACCGACGTAGCTCGAAGAATAACCAAACTTAAGTGGCAGTGGGCAGGGCACATTGCTCGCAGAATGGATGGCCGATGGGGCCGAAAAGTTCTGGAGCGGCGACCGCGAACCGGAAGACGTTGAGTTGGAAGGCCTCCCACTAGGTTGACCGATGACCTGGTAAAGGTTGCAGGGATCCGCTGGATGCGAGACGCACGGGACCGGTCAATGTGGCGACACTTGGGGGAGGCCTATGTCCAGCAGTGGACGTCTTTCGGCTGAAATGATGATGATGATGAAGAAGACGCTGTTACCCATTGCCACTAACTTCAATTTTCAATTTTCCAGTTCTGTGATTGGTTGTGTGGTTTAGTTGTCTGCATCAGAATTGTATCTTCTGACTGTAGCACTTTATGGTTGAGGCTTCCGTTCAGTCGCTCATTTTATAATTGAAAATGATACCAGTTTGGTGACGTTTGTAAAGACTATTGTAATGTGGGCTGCTTTGGGAAGCGCGACCGTATGACGACGTGTGATGTCGCCCGCTCGTCATGTGTGCTGTGTTTCCCAGTTTTCCACTAACATTTCGTATAGGATTACACATTTCGAACGCCTTTTTGTAGTTGGAAATAAATAACGAAGGCTCCATAGGAAACTTACTTAATAAATATTTAAATCTTTTGTTCAAAAGAGGAAATGTTTTCTTTTGCAAGTAAAAGAAACTGTTTATTTTGCTATACTTAAAGCTTGATTAGTCGTCTTTAATTGTTCCTAGAAACTGGAACTCATCACAATCACAGAGATAGGTAGCTCACACTACGCGAGCACTCGAGCAGTGTGTAAGTGTAGTAGAGTAGTGTGACATATTTGTAGGTAACTGGTTTAAATTAGCTACAAATATAACAATGAGCAGCAGGGCATCCTATTACAGTGTGTGGCGCGCCACTGTGTACAGGATCGGGCCATTACCTGCGAAGACGCTCGTGTGCACATAAATATCTATTACATGGCGTCAGCATTAGCATGCAGGCGCGGTGCGCACACAAGTACTGCGAGTTCGTCGGACGGTCCTCGCGTCATTTGTCTGCACCCGTTATGTAGCGTGAGTTGTCCCTTTTTACGCAGAGGGGAGGCAAGGAAAGGGAGGGGGGGAAGGGGCAGATAATCGGTGTTAATTCCAACTGTTTTAGCGCCAAAGTTGGAGATATCGTGTAATTGCATTAATTTGTAAATTCAGTTCTGTAGCACTGCGTAGTGTGTGTATCTGCTCCATCCCGTGGGACTCCACCAGACGTTTTGTTACTACGACCTGCGGGGAATTCCTCACTTTACCGCAACTCGTTAATCTTTAACCACCCCCAGGTCTCCAAGAATGGTTCTCACGAGTCAATGTGTTGTCCTCTATCCTGTTGCTAATGGAAAAGATTTTAACTAAAAACTCAACTAACCGTGATCCCGGTTGAACCGTGGCGTTGGTTCTTGCCGAGCTGGTCTCAGGCTGGCCGGTGGGTAGGTCCCGACTTCACAAGCGTTAATATGCTGAATTACTTATGAAAGTGTAGGACCTGAATATGTTTTTGTCGCGGGTGTAAATGGGACGATTTAAATTACAAGGTTAAGTAGTAGCACCTGCACAATATTATCTTTAAAATACTGAAGTACTCGTATAAAGGTTGATTATAACATTTATAACATCTAAAACATTTCATTACTTTAGAACTCATAACCAAGATAGCTTTAGTTACAATCTATTCTCTCGCTGCACTAGCAACATACAGTAACAGAACAAGTGAGCAGTTATCGCCGTCCGTCGCTGCGGCGCAGCGCGTAATGATACGCGGAGCAAACTCTATTCAATCGCAGCCGCCATTACTGCCACACAGCTCTGTGCTACACGGAGCGACTGTCGCAACTGTCCGGGGGGACATGCGGACAACACAGTTACATGAACTGGAGACGGAATTGTGCACCAAATCGGTTATGTTACAAGATCTCACTAAACTAACTGAACACACGTTTTGTTAAAAACCGATTAAAATTCGAAAAAATAACATCCTGCAGTTTTATGACCTCAATCGATTTGATCCATATGATCCCTATATGGATCAAATCTCTCTAACAAACATGTCAACATTTTGATTAGGTACTGCTACTAACATAAGTAATTGGATAGACCTTTGAGTAAAAGTGCTTTATCTTATCCCATTGAATTTATAAGTTTAGATCTCATGGTTTTCCTTTCATTTAACATACCATGTCTGTTAGAGAGATTTGATTCCTATGGTTGACCCTATCGATTGGTGCCATAAAAGTACAGGATGTTATTTTTTTAGATTTTAGCCGGTTCGATTCCCGAGTGTGACAAGCGAACTCTTTGAATGCAGATTTGTTTCTTTTTAAAAATAAAAGAATGTTTCGTTTGAGTAAAAATTGCTATCTTAAATATTTAGAGTACTTCCCTCCAGATGAGGTTGAAAAATTCCACCCTGTATGGTTCAAATATACAACCTGACCGTTAAGTTAAGTATATATTGTTTATTTGAGAGCCTCGAAAGTTGTTTGTCGAGGCTTTTGACCATCAGGCCATTGGCCTTAGCGAACAATCGCACAGTGATAGCCTCTTGTGCCAAGTCGAGATATCTTATTTGTTTCTCTTTCTCAGCTTTCACGAGGTTCTCATCATGCGTAACATCGACTATCATTACGCGGCGCGCTGATCGGTCTATCACCACTATATCCGGCTTATTGGCGACAATACTGAACGTAACACTCTAAACCTGTCTTCCTCAAAGGCAGTGGGTTGTGAGGCCACTGCCACTGAGGAAGACAGGTTTCTAGTATTTTTACTTATACGCGTACTCACGTTAATAACACCCTTACGGCAGATTACCCCAATTACTATATTATAAAACAATTTGCACAAGCGTACCGTAGACTCGGTCTGTAGCAGAACATATTGCGATTGTTATTGGTGGACGCCGAAGTGGGAATTCTCTCGTCACTTCACATTTCTTTACACTGCCCCATGTCGTGGTTGCGTGTCTCGCTAAATAGTGTTGATTCAGTAATAGGCCTGTGGCAGAGGCACAGTCCCTAGCGTTCCTAAGAACGTAGCTATCCATTCAGTTTAGGATACTTAGTGAAACCTACCCCCGCTCCCTGAAATGTGCGCCAACAATCTCTTCGCAATGTTTCTGAGCTAGACCTTTACAGGAAGTGAGGAAGCAGTATTCACCAGCAGCGTTTGGTTGATTTGTACCACAAGTACAAGTCGGCATTATATCACTGAGCAATATAATTTATTTTAATCAATCCGTGAATATTACGGTGATGCCTACACCACTGAAAAATATAGTTTATTCCAATTGGAGGTAGGAATACACAGGAGTAGCACTGAAGTGCATTGAAAATATTTAGAGGTGTGCCTATTGTAGGTATTTTAATATTTTTCTTTTTTGATATGTATTCTGATTGTTTTTTAATTGTATTTTTGTTAGCTTATGTAAGTTATTGTATCTTGGTGGTGGTAACATCGCATTGGCGTCTTAGCTGTAAAGGTGTTATTTCATAATTTTAAATAAATAAATAAATAATAAATAAATTGGAATGCGAATATTACGGTTCTGCCTTTTCATCTGTGGTGAGTCAGATAACAGTCAACATTCGTCAATAGTCGGGTGTGTTGGTGTATAGTGTACGTGTCGTATGCATGAAATGGGTGTATAGAGTAGCGAAAGGCGGTCTCCGTTCCCTATAACCAAACGCAGATGACGACTATGTGCCATGGTTCGGATTAGGAGGTGGAACACATAACACATGAGATAATAGTATACATTGTGATGATATAATTCCTGCGCTCCGTCATGCTGAAATAAATTATTATTATCACCTCCCACTGCTCTACCGCCAAACTATTACCTATAAAATACTATACAAATTATACTACGAGAATTACATTATAAAAGGTCCGCAAAGATCTACCTACTATTATTCCTCCACGTTAAAAGTTAATCAAAATTAACACTTACCAAGTAGGTCCTTGAAGCGAACTAGTGTACAACCTACTTACAATATGCTGCACCGATTACCAGTCTCGCCTCTGCCGAAACCCGCCTTCTCTGCTGTCTCTTTTCTCGTCTCGAACTCACTCACTCAGTACTCAGAACCTTGCGTCCGACCTCTCTCAAACCGTCCAAGCCCAACTGTCCCAAATCCACCAAGCTTTCCCCGGTCCCAGCCTCCAAAAAACACCACGCTTGGCTTGTTCCCATACTTTTTACAGAATTGATTTATCGCCCTTTTTTGTACAAATGTCTCAATTGTTTTAAGGGCCCTTCGAGCGCTCAAGACCGGAATAAATTGCAACCACATGTCACACTAGCATTCAGAAATGCATTTAGAAATCAGATATTTTTATCTTTTCTTAAGAATTTGTTGAATTATTACATTCGGCCTGTCAGTCTCTAGTGCCTTACCTGTTAAGTAAAGAATTTATGCGTTTCCAAGTGATGCAATATTATTTTACAATTCAGAGGACGAAAGGACACTTCGTTATTAATTACGGCAACTTGTCAGCCTGTGAAGCCATAACATAGAAGTTTAATGTATTTGTAAGTGGCCCATACCGTGTGATGATTTTAAATAACAATCAAGACTAAAATATTTACTTTATATTATTAGGAGTACGTGACAGACAGTCACACTGCTACTTGGTTGTGCCTGTGCAAGTACTCGCCGTTAGCCAGACGATAACAACTAGAGATGATTTATGTCTGACGGACTCATCCAGACGGTGGCATGCCCGAACACGTCAATCGTCCCGTCCCTCATAACATATTTCCGGTAGTTGTTTGTTAACATAACTTAGTCCTTGATCGCACAGACAAAACCTCCAGTTTCCCCAAAGAGGTCGTCGAAACGTGGCCAGGACACGGACGCTATAAAATCTACATCGGGCCCATGAAAAGCTCGGTAGAAGCGCCCGTGAAGTTCCTTGCCTTGCCATAATTCCATGCAGTCATCGGTACTACAGGTTTGCGCCTGTTCTCTTCAGCCGTGAATAATGGAGTGAGTCCCCTTACACTGCAAACACACATAGGTGCATACACATACCTAAATACTTTTATCTTTCGAATGAGGAAAGGGGTCTTAGGTGTATGGAATTCGTGAGTTGAATTCCCTCCGTGATAATGGAATCCAATTGTATAATCTCACCTCATTTAACATACATTCCTGCACATTTGACAGCCTTAGTCCACCTGTTATCACTGCGCCTTGCTAGGTTTCCTGCCCAACTCCATTTATTAATATTGTAGTGATAGGTACGGAGAAATGATAACACTAGCTTGATGTAGCATAAGCATGTCTTTATTTGTTCTACTTAGGTACTATTTTTAGGGGTCGCAAGTAGTAACCACACAGAACGAAAGGATAATTTAATTGACCAATCACAGCGCTTATTACAAGTTAGAACATTCGTTGGAATACTGTTGCGTGCGGCGCAGCCGAGCCAAATGCTCTGAGGTTATGAATATGAGTGCCGGCCGCGCATGATTTAGTCTAGCGGCGCACGCGGTCGTGGCGGCACGCGCCGAACATGTATGTGACGTAGGTATGCTGCTACAATATCATGTCGGATCCAGTCGTTAGTATGGACATAAAATGTATTGGAAAGCGCACCTGTGTGCAGTGGTGACAACACGCGACCTACTTACCAGTCACAACACAGCGTGCTTCTACAGAGCCCTGATATCCAGTTCGAGACGAGGGCGACAGTCAATGTCTGATCGCGGCGGAGTTGAGACGTCTTGGAATTGTACCCGATTCATTGTGCCCCGTGTTATTGTTGTTAAGTTGTAATCTCAAGTAATTCGTTAGTTTTGCTAGAAACAGTGTTTCGCACCCAGTGTGTTAGCACGAAACCCCTTGTCTGCCCACTTGATGTACGAGCCTAACGGAATAAATCCCGACATATCCGACAATTATATCACGTACTATACATATACAAGATAAAAACGGACTGTTTGTACAGCGCACTGATTACACTAAAGTGCTGTTCTATTCGATGCAGGTTCTTAGGATAATATACATACATAGCTATCACGAAAAGTTTTCAATTACACTAATTAGGTCTCTGGAATGTTCGCACATCTAACTATTATCCCTTTTTTGTCGTTTGTTATGTTGCCAACCTGTTGCGGGCATCAAGGGCGTGCAGTGGTTCTCCACGGCGGGTAGGCCAACCATACTGATAACCAAAATATATATATATTATTTATAATATTTGAAAAAAAAAACACATTGAAAATAAGCCTGTAAAAACAAAAGTTATAAGAACTCATCATCACGATTTTGTGACGATGCAAACAGAAGAAAGATTCAGCCATCTCAAATATCTTATCCATGGATGAATTGGGTGATAGTTACTGAATACGTCACTTGTAAGATATCCGATGTGGCCTTTAAAGGCCCTATTTGATTCGCATGTGTATGTGTATATTTAATAAGTTAACTACGGGTTTGAAATCAGTGATAAAATCAACTCTTTTATAAATTAAATATACGCGCCTATCTTTTTTCAAATAATTCTGAAAAATCAATACATCCCTCACTCCAGGAAGTATTAAACAAATCCCCTTACAGGAAGTATTAAACAAAATACAGGGAAAACAAAATAATTTATTTGTATGTGCCACACAGCCAGCTAAACGTTGCATAATTTTGAGGATTGAAATGACGAGTACGAGATTAATTATCATATTTTTGGATTCATCTACCTAGCCTTTTCCCAACTATGTTGGGGTCGGCTTCCAGTCTACATGGATGCAGCTGAATACCAGATTTTACATGGAGCGACTGCCTATCTGACCTCCACAACCCAGTTAGCACTGGGTAATACGATACCCCTTGGTAAGACTGGTTGTCAGACTTTTTGGACCACTGACTACCTAACGACTGTCAAAGATCTACAAATGAAACCCGGGACCAACGGCTTAAAGTGCTTTCCGAGGCACGGAAGAAACTTGGTATGTAATGGGTGGTCAACCCATCCACGGACCAACCTAGGCAAGAACGGCTTAACCTAAAGATCGACCCGAGCGGCTGTTATTATTTAGCCACGAGATCTTCAGCACAAATAATATTTACATTAATGTACGTTTCAAAACGAATTACTTATAAGTTATAACTTAGTAAGGTATATAAACATTTAAGATCGCATATAAATTTCTTGTCACATGAAACAATATGGCATCTCTAGGAAAAATTTAAACCGTAATTTGTTAAAAAAAAAACCCTACCAAATAAAATTGCTTCATTGTCATACCTTGATCCTTTATAATAGCGGTTACCAAAATTTTGCCGGATAGTAATACTGACAGTTGACAGCACAGGGTTGTCAATACTTATTTTCCTACTAACTTCCCAAAAATCAAAGCGAAAAATAAAGTTTATTTATTTATTTATTTATGTACACACAAAATACTCAACAAGACATAACATTAAGATAGAAGAGCACAAAGGTACCGCTTATTTCATGCGAAATCTCTTCCAGCAGACCTGCGAGAGAAAAGAAGGATTAGAAATGTAGACACAGTGTGTGGAAAAGACAAAACAGGAAAATTTAAATTGGAACTTAAAACAAAATTATACCTATATAAAATAAACATACATACAAATATACACATATAAAATAAATACTTGTACTGTAAATATATACCTATAATATATATCCAGAATATCACAGTATAGAGGAGAGGTAATGTTCTTTGACTTGCTTTTTGAACAGAAATAAAGTTTTAGAGTCACGAATGTTAGGTGGAAGTGAGTTCCACAAACGTACTGCGTTCCACAAAAGTTCATGTACTTTTTAATTATTTTTATAGGGCTTTTGCTATTCCTTACAATTTAACATATTTTTGGAAGGTATAAATTCGACAATACCACCCTGTTTTTTAATTGTCTCTAGTAGTCATTAAGGAAATTATCGTGTTTGTGTGTAGTCTGTTTCTCGAAATCCCCGCAATTCTAGAAAATCTCCACAAATTGAACCCTGCTCTTCATTCATTAAATCTAGCTAGCCAATCACAACCCAGCTACACTGGCAGTAGTTACGCCCATAATCTATACATGACTGTGTGCCGTTCATACACACGAAAATATGCACCAGTGTGCGCAAAGAACACTGGCGAGGTTGCATGTATTTTGGGACCCACTCTTTTTTCTTTTTTTTTTCGGATGGTAAATGACCCCCCTACTCTGGGCGGAGCGGAAGGGAGTGTCAGACTTGTACTGACTAAAACCCATCCATGTTCCTTCTTTGCCCTTTGTGTTCCAGGGCCACGGTATCTCTTTCGAACAGTCCCCCAGCTCTGGCAGGCATCGGTCCATGCGGACACCTACTCGGTTGCTGACATCTCTTTGAGGCGCGCGTGGAACACGAACGCGCCGTCGACACGGCCTGTCGTCATAAGACGGCTGGACGGCAAGCTAGCACAAAACTCGACGTCCACAGGCCTGCGCCTACGGTGGCCGGGAGCCACCACGTGACCCCCGACGCCCAGGGCGTCTCCCGCGGCGGCTGGGACGTGAGGTTCTTTCCCTCTCACGTCCCGCCACCTCCATCACTAGTTTGACTGCTTCCCAGAAGGAGGTGACGGCTTCCCATTCCCTCTCGCTCCGGACCATGGCTTGGACCAGGGCCGGATGCGAGAGATCGCCGCCGCCAATCGCCGCAACGAGGACACGGCGGTGTTCCGCCCAAGCGGAGCAGACCTCCACGGTGTGCTCCACTGTGTCCTCCGGACGATCCTCGCAGTGGGAACACCCGGGCGTTTCCTCCCGCCCGATCCGGTGCAGGAACCTCCCGAAACAACCGTGTCCGGTGAGGACCTGCGTCAGGCGGTAGGTGAGGGTGCCGTGGCGCCTCTCTAGCCACTCCTCAAAAAGGGGACTTATCGCCACTATGGTGGCGTGCCCTGCACGGGGCTGCGACAGTCGCTCTCTCCATGTCGCCATGAGATCACGCCGGAGGTCTGTCCGCTGAGCGGCAATTTGCCGCGGCAGCGGAATTTTCCCCCGACGTAGTGCCTTCGAGCGCCATTCGTGCAGGCGTGCGAGGACTATCGCCTCCAGATCCCATGGCCGCAATCCGGCTAGGAGGCTAGCCGCCTCGCCGAAGATCGTGTGGTACCCCCGGATTAGACTTATGGCTATCACTTTTTGGGCGCGTTCAGGTAGTGGGCGGCTTGCCGCCTCAAAGAACGCACCCACACCGGGGCCCCGTAAAGGGCCATGGACCGCAAGATCCCCGCGTAAAGCCTCCGGCAGGAGGCGTTTGGACCCCTCAGGTTGGGCAAGAGCCGCTTGAAGGCAGCCCCTGTCCTTTCCAGTTTGGGAGCCAAACGTCGGAAGTGCTTCACCAAGTTCCACCGGCTGTCGAGGACGAGTCCTAGGTACTTCAACGACGACCCGACACCGATAGAAACCCCTCCTGCCGTCAGTAGGGATCCCGACGGTGGCGCATTCTGAGGTCCATGAAAATACATGGCCTCGGACTTGTGCAATGCCACCTCGAGACCCAATTGCCGGATCCTCTCCACGACTATCGCAACCCCGCGTGTCATGTTTTCGGCGGCCGCCTCGTGCGACCTCCCTTGTGCCAGTACCAGCGTGTCGTCAGCGTAGCAAACTACGCTGATGCCGGTAGGGAGGTCGGCGCGCAGCACCCAGTCATAACCGATGTTCCACAAGGCTGGCCCCAGAACCGATCCCTGTGGAACACCGCACGACATCTATCGCCGGTTCCATTCTCCGCTTCGACCAGGGTAGATGACGGATCTATCCGTCAGGTAGTCCCCGACCACACGACGAAGGTAGGTCGGCACCCGGTGATACCGGAGTGCCTCCCTAATGCAGCTCCAGGGCATGGAGTTGAAGGCGTTGGCGATGTCAAGAGACACTGCCAAGAGGACCCCGCCCCGGGACACCAAGTCCCCCGTCGTGAGGGCTCTCACGCGCATGCTGGCGTCCACCGTCGAGCGCCTCTTGCGGAAACCAAATTGGTGTTCCGCAAGAGAGATCCGGCCCCATCCCCGCAAGGTGCCCGGCGAGGCGGTTGGCAATGACTCTTTCAATGAGCTTGCCCACCTCGTCGAGCAACACGATGGACCGGTATGCGGACGGAGAGTCCGCAGGGCGCCCTGGCTTCCGGATGAGGACCAGCTTCCCCGTCTTCCAACGAAGCGGAAACTGGCCTCTCTCCAAGCATGCGCTTAGGAGCCCTTCCAGTCGGGGCCCGAGAGCCTCAGAGGCCAGGACCCAGGCTTTGCCAGGCAAGCCATCGGGTCCCGGGGAGGTATTTCTGGCTTTCAGCCTGCGTACCGCCACTCTCAGGTTTACCCCAGTCACCTCCGGAATGTCGTCATCGGTGTGGTCCGCTTCCGGCACCGCACGCAGAGGCGGAGCCATAGGCGAGGGAGGATGCTCCTCTCGCGAAGGGAACAGAGCGCTCACCACGTCCTCCACGAGCTCAGGCCGGAGATTCTGCGTCAGCGGGGGGGGGGGGGGGGGCAGGGTGCGGAGTTTGTCTCGCACCATCTTGTAAGGGCACCCCCACGGATCTCCGTTCAGAGACTCCAGCATCTCCTCGCGGGCTAGGTTCTTGGCCCGCCGGACAGCCTCTTGGAGGGCGGTCTTCGCCGCTCTGTACCCCTCGAACAGCACCGATGGCTGACGCATCCGGAGGGCGGATGCGGAGCCTGCGATGCCTGGCGTACAGGCGCCGCGCGGCAACGCACGCCTCGCGCAGAGACGTCAGCTCTCGCGACCACCAGTACACCTGACGCCGGGCGCTTCCTGGCCGAACTCGGGGCATTGCCACGTCGCAAATCTTGGACATGGCCTCCTGGAACCAACCCGCCTAGTTGCAGGCCTGCACGATCGAGGCTTCCAGGAGGAGCTCCCGGTCCAGCTGTTTCAGCGCCCATCGCGCCACTCCCTCCATGACACGCCAGTCAACGACACGCGGCTACAGAGGGCGACTGGCGAACGAGATATCCACCACCGACCGCATCCGCACGCACGTGGGGACAGAACCCCGATTTAGGACGACCAGGCCTGTCTCCAGAGCCCAGTCTTCTACCATTCTACCCCGCACGTCCGTGTAAGGAGAACCCCAAGCCAAGTTCTTGGCATTGAAGTCCCCGAGCACAAGCACGGGGAGGGAATGGCTTCCGATGACGACACTCAACTCCGTGAGGGACTTGTGGAACTCGGTGAGAGTTCGGCTCGGGGAGAAGTAGACTCCCACTACAACGATCTCCCCGAACCGTGCTGCCACGTACCCCTGACACTCTCAAGGGTTGGGGTACCGGCGGCGACCGACGCAATTATGGTCACTGAGCCGCTAAGGTCCTCCACCCAGTCGTCGTCTGGGCGGGATAAAGTACGGCTCAGCGACCACGGCGATGTTAATCGACCACTGCGCCATGCTCTGGAGCAACAGATCCTGAGCGCAGGCGCAGTGGTTGATGTTCGCCTAGAGAAGGCGTAATGGGGCCGTTACTGGTACTCCATTTCAGCCCTCTCCCGGGCCCCCTGCGAGGGCCCCGCTGCGGAAGTAGCAGCAGTAGCGGCAGCGGCGGCGACAGTGGCGGCGGCTGCGGTGGTGGCGACGGTGGGGGTTTTGGCGGTGGTGGCGGAGGGCCTTCCCTTGCCCCTGGCCTTGGCGGGAGTACCACAGGCCTTGCTCCGACCGCAGCTGTAGTGTAATCACTACAGCTGCGGTCTTCAGGGCGCTGAGCGTAACCGCGACGCCCCGCTCCTTTTGCCGGCGTTTCCGCTCCCGACGGCCCCGGTGCGGAGGCCGCAGCAGACGCATATGAGGCCGCCCTCGGGCCCGGGGGCGCCTTGTTTGCCGCCTGGGGGGGCGCAGGACAATGCCCTCCAGGACGGAGAACCGCGCGCCTCTCCCCTTGCCGCGGATCACGCCGCGCTTGCTGGTGGGGATCTTGCGAGCCGAAGCCAGCTCCCCATCTGACGACGACTCTCGGTCGCCTACCGGCCTGGACCGCTTGCGTAGGTACTCCCTGTTCCCCGCAGCAGCCCCGGGCCTCCCGCGCTGGGAGCTCACTGAGCCTCCCGCGCTCACCTCGCTGGATGCGGCGCCGGACTCCGACCCCGCATCCCTATCCTCCCTTCCTTCGCCGTTACCGGCCGTTTTATGGGTTTTCGAATTTTCCATACTGTTCCCACGAGTATGGGGGAAATAAAAAGTCCATCTGGGCAGTGCCCCCTGTACCCAGATAAGCCATAGCCAGGCCCGGCAGTGGTTCGTACTAGAGACTGATTTTCCAAAGGAACCCGTCAGCCATACATCTCCTCGCGGTGCGCCGCCGCTTGAGATTCGGGGTAACTTTTCATAAAGGTTTTCTACCTCGTGGTCCGGGCGGTTAAGACAAGACCCTCGGTGGGACCCACTCTTAACGGTAGCATTCATTATGGCAACTTATACATAGTTGTAAAACGACTAAAGACTAACATAAAAGTAAATGGAAAGTAAGACGAACAAGGTGGGAGAAAAGAGATATACTTCTTTATATAAGATAACCTAAAAATCTTACGATTAAGGTTTTCAACTGTGGAATGTCTGCTTATTTATTTAAAATTAATCAAAAAATAATAATATTTAGGATGAATCATAAAGGAAGATTCGAATAAACTACTCTTACATAATTCCCTTTCCAACCTACCCAGTCCGAGTAGAAGGGTATAAAAAGGCATGGCACGGTGTACACGGCCGCTTTGGATGATGCTCTGTACTTTTTAGTTCTCTTTGCTTTTTGGTAGTAGGCAACTGACAGGTGCCAGGGGACGTAATAATTTTGGTTCGGGTCGTGTTATATTATTCTGATATACTTATTATTTACTTATGTGCTAGTTGTTGATTAAAGACAAATTGTAAGAAATATTACTTTCTATTTCGCTTCTGGTCTCTAAGATTACTGTATTTCCCTTGCAGTTTTAGTTTTGACGGTACGTGTGTTGCTACTCGTCTTAAGCTAAAACCCGAATTTTTACTTCATTGCCTGTACCTAATTGATGAATCATAAAACTGGCAGACTGCGGCTAGAGACTATACTGATTACTAACCTAGTAATTAGTTAAATCACTATTAAAACTATGTTGTTACGACTTTGTTCTGTTTGCGAATTATGGTCAAGTAAAACGATTCTTACTACGCTGAAAGAAGATATACTTTTACATAAATTATAACAGTCAGAGCTGACTAGCTATGTAGGAGTACAGCTAATAATACGACGTAATAAATCTCGTTTATTGGTTTTTTTAAATGGTGTTTATTGTATACTAGCTGTTGCCCGCGACTTCGTTCGCGGGGAAATTTTGTTGTGTATGCGTGTTCGATTCCCGGGTTGGGCAAAGTGTTATTTATTACGACTTTTTTTTCAAAGTGAACAATCAAACGGAACAGCGTTCTGGATCTTCTTACCTCATACCTGAGTAATAGGATCCAGAGAGTTGACGTCAACGGAAAAATAAATCCCGGATCTATAGTAACAATGGGAGTCCCACAGGGCTCAATTCTTGGTCCTTTCTTATTTCTTATTTATATTAATGACTTACCTTACCTCGTAAAGGATAACCACGATATAGTGTTGTTTGCAGATGACATTTCAATTTTGTTTAAACTTAAACGTCAGCAGCTAGTTACTGACGATGTAAATAGCGCGATTTCAAAAGTAGTGCATTGGTTTAACGCTAATAACTTACTTCTTAATGAAAAAAAAACCAAATTCATTAAGTTTGCACTACCTCACGTTAGGCAGGTGAAAACTAGTGTGTTGGTGAATGGCGAAGAGTTGAATCCTGAAGATAGCACGGTGTTCTTGGGCTTAACTTTAGATGCTAAGCTTCAGTGGGGCCCACACATAAATAAATTTTCGAAGAAACTGAACTCCACAGCATACGCAGTTAGAAAAATTCGTAATTTAACCGATGTAGAGACAGCTCGATTAGTTTACTTCAGTTATTTTCATAGCGTAATGTCGTACGGCATTCTGTTGTGGGGGAATGCCGCCGATATTCAGACCATATTTGTGTTGCAGAAAAGGGCTGTTCGATCAATTTATAAGTTGAGTCCGAGACACTCTCTCAGAGAAAATTTTAAGAAGATTAATGTAATGACTGTTCTTTCTCAATATATTTATGAAAACCTTTTGTATGCTCACAAAAATATAAAGCTATTTAAGACATATTGTAATATTCACAATATAAATACAAGGAATAAACATAAATTTATTGTACCCACAACAAGGCTCAAGAAAATAGGTGGATCATTTAGATGCCAATGTATACGCTTTTATAATATATTACCAGGCCATATTCAAGAACTAAGCCTTAATAAATTATTTTTTTTTATAAAACGTAAACTTTGCCAGAAAGCCTTCTATTCTGTTAAAGATTATATTGAGGACAAAAAAGCTTGGGATTGAACTGCTCCAATTGAAATCGATATTAAATTGAATTTGTACCCATTTTATTTTATTTTATTACAGTTTGACATTTTTTTTTAACCGACTTCCAAAAAGAGGAGGTTATCAAGTCAACTGATTTTTTTTTTATTTTTGTGTATGTTCAGCGATATCTTCGCCAATTGTGAACCGATTTTGATGATTCTTTTTTTGTTTGGACGAATATTATTCCGCGGTGGTCCCATTTTTTATTTGGTGAAGATCTGACGCTGATCTTCGGAGATTGACAATGGAACTCTTCAACAATAGACAACAAATCTGTCGCGATGGCTGCAATCCCTTGGATATTCATTGTTTACACAAAATCATAACATACCATCACGCCTTAATGCTCTGAGATGTGTACAGTCTTCAGTACACCCCCATTTCAACAGTTAGGTATATTAAGTTCCATTTGTTGGAGATAAGCCTATTACCATGGCATGTATTGTTAACGGTTCACTAATGTTTCACCAAAACTCCTTTGACAATTTTTAACCGACTAAAAAAAGGAGGAGTTTCTATGTTCGACGGTATGTATTTTTTTTAATGTACCTATGTTCACCGATTTCTCCGCCAATTGTACACCGATTTTCATAATTCTTATTTTTTCGAAAGCCTATACTCCTAAGATAGTCCCATTGTCACCAAATCAGAATCTGATGATGGAATCCCAGGGAAATCGAGGGCAACCCTCAAACTTTATAGGCACATACAATGTTTTTGATGTTATACAACCTATAGCCTTCCTCGATAAATGGGCTATCCAACACTAAAATAATTTTTCAATTCGAACCAGCAGTTCCTGGAATTAGTTCGTTCAACCAATCAAACTTTTCATCTTTATAATATTGGTAAAGATTCAATATTTGCATTAATCGCTAAAATATTCTACTTATGTTTTTCCAAATAAGGGCTTCCCTCGACAGCCTTAAGTCTTCATCCGTAGACACTCGATGACAGTCATACTCCAGCTAGGTCGAAAGTTCTCATCAAGCTGCATGAAATGAGCCGAGACACGATTAAGCTTCTGTAAACTGTTGCGGACCTCTTGCAACTGCCTTCCGCCTCCATCGTTAGACTGTCGATGAAAGTCATACTCTAGTTAGGTTTGATGTTCTCATCAAGGTGCATGAAATGTGCCCAAACATGATATAGCTGCTGTAAACTGTTGCGGACCTCTTACAATTGCTTTCCGTATTCAAAGCGCATGGAAAGCGATCGAACACACACTCTACAGGGTATTGACTATGTAGTTTTCAAAGCATTGTCATGTAGACTAATCTAAAGTACGCTATCATTACTTTTAAACAAAGCCGGTCAGTCAATTTTAAAGTTATCTTGTGAGCACATTTTTATTCATTAGTACCATTTTGGTTAAATAGATGTCGCTGCATGTATCTTTCATGTATTGATAATAAGTTCTACTTGAACACTCAGTACATTACTGCTACATAAATACTCTTGATAATAAAACGATTTGAATAAGAAATAATACTACGATACGAATGTAACCAACTTTTGTTTCTACCGGGGCGATCTAATTAAATTTTAGAGCATAATAGCTGTTATTGTGACTTAACTATGATAGTTACTTATATGCTCTCGCGGACTTTTTTGTAGGTAATAATGAGTAGTTTAATAATGTAGTAAATGATTTTTAAGTATCATCAATAATTTTCTCAGCGCACGCACGCCATTCGTTTATGTTAAAGGTCTATTTACACCCTTTAGATAAGCCTATTACCATGAAATGTATCGTTAACAATGTAAAATAAATGTATAGCAAATATTTGTATAGGATTGTAATATCCTATACAAGTACACTAAAAATGGAAAAATAAAAAATCTTTTTTGCAAAAAATAAAACCGACTTAATAATAATACCATAGGTACTTGAAAAAGTAAATAATGTCAACTAAAAAAAAACCTTTTTTTGCAAAAAATAAAACCGACTTCAAAAACACAGAAAAGTGAAAAATAACTTTAGTTTCTGAAGTCGTTGACTTTTGTTTGTTTAATTCAGTTTTTTTTTGTCCCTGAAGATTTTTTTTTTAGTTGACATTATTTACTTTTTCAAGTACCTATGGTATTATTATTATTATCTTTATTTATTTTTATACATATAACTTACATTTTTAAATATTTCTATACAAAGTAATAAAAAAAAACATTTAAAAATATAAAAAAAATAGTAGCCCACCGGTATCGGGAACAGGGTCCGAAATACCGGTGGTCAGGGCTCTTGAGAGAGGAACCTCCTAATGATACGCGCCGTGTCCAGAAGTACTGCTTTCTGAATCAAGCTCTTGATCCAGCTGCCAAGCGAGAGCCTCCTCAGATGTTGGTCGAGGCTATTAGCTATTAAGCCATTGGCCGACACGACTATCGGCACAATGACTGCTGTACTCACGTCCCACATGTTGACAACCTCGTGAGCTAGATCTAGATATTTGAATTGTTTATCTTTCCCTGCTTTCACGAGGTTCTCGTCATGCGGAACCGTTATATCAACAATCATTGTGCGACGCTCCAATCGATCCATCACCACAATGTCAGGCTTATTGGCAACAACAGTCCTGTCAGTGACGATAGATCAAATTCAAATTCAAATTCAAATTATTTGTTGCAATCCATAATGTACATATACAGGTGGTAAAATACAATTAAGAAGAAACAATTATGGACCCTGTCGGGCACAGCAAAATTAAATAATTGATCGATCCCAATACAACGTGATATTACGTAACAACCGTAACAACCGTTAAAACGGCAATTACTACATACCATGCATATATTGAATCTATTCTAAGTTACGGGCTTATCGTATGGGGGAACAGTACAGATAAAGACAGAGCATTCATTGTACAAAAAAGGTGCATCAGGGCCATTTGCGGACTTCGTTCTGATGAATCTTGTAAACCATTTTTTAAAAAGCTCGGTCTTTTACCACTTCCTGCACTTTACATATACGCAATCTGTAACTTTGTCTACAGTAATAAGGGATTGTTCAGAAAAGCTTATGAAGTAATCTCTCGTCCAACAAGGGATCCACATAGACTTGTAATGAAGGATAATCCTAAATCAGCCAAGTATGCAAAAAGCTGCCTTGTTATGTGTGTACGCATTTTCAACAAAATTCCGAAAGAACTCAAATCTATAAATAATTGTAATTCATTTAAAAATAAGCTGTATAAGTGGCTGATTGGACATAATTTCTATGACATTAAAGATTTCTTTGACATTGTATAATATCCATCTAATAATTTTAATGATTTAATTGATAATTACTGTTGTTTTGACATGATAATTATTTTGCATGCAATTGATATTCTGTATAGCTAAACATGTGGACATTGTATAAGACTGTAACACCATCATACCATGTTTAAAGCAAATAAAGACTTATCTTATCTTATCTTATCTTATCTTACAATTATCAAGAACTCGGTCGGGCGCATACTTATAGTATGGTACTTCTGATCCCACAAGGTTGTACTTCAAAGCAAGTTGCTGGTGGATAATCCTGGCAACGAGGTTGTGTCTATGCAAGTACTCTCCGTTAGCCAGACGAGAACACCCAGAAATAATGTGTCGGATCGATTCTCCCGGACGATGGCATGCCCGACATATGTCAACCGTGCCATCCTTTACAATGTATTTCCGGTAGTTATTCGTCATCATAACTTCGTCCATTATTGCACAGACAAAACCTTCGGTTTCCCCGAATAGGTCACTGAAGCGCAGCCAAGATACGGACGCTAAGAAATCTACATCGGGTCCATGTAGGGCCCGGTAAAAGCGTCCGTGAAGCTCCTTGCCCTGCCATACCTCCTTGCGATCATTAGTGTCTAATACTCTAGGTTTGCGCCAGTTCTCGTTAGCCAGAGAGAGCGGGGTGAGGCCCTTGTCCACTGAGACCACATCTCGGTGCATCCCCACGTTGACTTCTAGGAAGTATTCCCTGAGGCTGCATACCTCACGGTTGTGCAGGGTCTTAGCATTTAAGAAGCCACGACCCCTGCACTTCCGCGGGATATACAGTCTCATCGCCGACGACCGCGGGTGATGCATTCGATTTGCGGTCAGCAGTGCGCGGACCCTCCTATCCAGGGCATCAAGTTCCGTCTGAGTCCATTTGAGTATGCCGAAAGAATACATCAAAACCGGCATGACCCAACCATTGAAGGCGCGCACCTTGTTTCCACCTGACAAAAGACTGCTTAGTACTTTATTCAGGCGGCCAAAGAAGCGGTCCCTCAATGATTGTTTCATGTCGGCAGTATTGATACCTAATGCTTCCGACATACCCAAATACTTGTAGGTTTCTGTTGAGGAGAGGGATCTAAGGTATATGGAATCCGAGAGTTGAGTTCCCACGGATTCCATAATCTCCCCTCGCTTCACATGCATGACTGCACATTTGTCTACACCAAATTCCATCCTGATGGCGCTACTGAAAGTTTCCGTTACCTTCAGTAGCTTCATCAGTTGCAAATTGTTGGGGGCAAAGAGTTTCAGATCATCCATGCAAAGAAGGTGAGATATGACCTGACCACCTCTCCTCAACCGATTATTATTTATTATTATTATTATTTTGTTGTTCTTTATGTTTCTTCTCATTTAAGAGAGCCTAAGAAACCTTACACGCGGGTCGGAACCAAGGATTTAAGGTGAAATTTAGATAGAGAAAGTGGATGATAATGTGGAAGAAGCCAAAATCTTTCGGGTGATTCGACAGGTGTTGAGAATGGTGGCTTTTTACAGCATATAAAGTGTGTTATTCGGCATCTGTAGTGTGATGAGGCTTTGTGTGAGACATTTTGGTATAATACCAGTAGATGAGAGAACAATGGGGACTATATGAACAGTTTGTAGTTTCCATTGGGTTTTAATTTCAATGGCAAGATCTTGGTATTTACTGAGCTTTTCGGATATTGTGGTTTGAATATTATGTGTGTTAGGTATTGCTATGTCTATCAGATAAACTGTTTTATTGGTTTTGTCATCATGACCACCTCTCCTCAACCGATTATTATTTATTATTATTATTATTTTGTTGTTCTTTATGTTTCTTCTCATTTAAGAGAGCCTAAGAAACCTTACACGCGGGTCGGAACCAAGGATTTAAGGTGAAATTTAGATAGAGAAAGTGGATGATAATGTGGAAGAAGCCAAAATCTTTCGGGTGATTCGACAGGTGTTGAGAATGGTGGCTTTTTACAGCATATAAAGTGTGTTATTCGGCATCTGTAGTGTGATGAGGCTTTGTGTGAGACATTTTGGTATAATACCAGTAGATGAGAGAACAATGGGGACTATATGAACAGTTTGTAGTTTCCATTGGGTTTTAATTTCAATGGCAAGATCTTGGTATTTACTGAGCTTTTCGGATATTGTGGTTTGAATATTATGTGTGTTAGGTATTGCTATGTCTATCAGATAAACTGTTTTATTGGTTTTGTCGTGAACGGTAATGTCGGGTCTATTGTAATGAATTGTTTTATTGGTTATTATAGTTCGGTCGTCCCAGTAAATTTTTGATCGTTATTCTCTAATGCTACTTCTGGTTTATACTTATAATGCGGTATCATTTCAGAAACTAGTTTATATTTAAATGCTAACTGTTGGTGTATGATTGCAGCGACTTGGTCATGGCGATGTTTATAATCGGTTTGCGCAAGTGATTTACATGCTCCTGTTATATGTTGTATAGTTTCGGAGGCATTGTTGCAATGTCTGCACAAGTCAGTCGGCTGGTTTGGGTCTTTTATGATGTATTTTCTGTAATTACGAGTTGCTATTATTTGATCTTGTATGGCCAGCATAAAACCCTCGGTCTCGGAAAACAATTCGCCTCGTTTGAGCCATTCGTTCGACTTTATTTTATCGACGTGTGGCTGGCTCAGGCAGGGTCGATGTCCTCCGTGTAGGGCTTTTTCAGACCATGCTTCTATTTTTTGTTGTGCACTTACTATATGTTCATTTATTTGTGTGTTTCGGTTTTGTAGGTTTAGTGGTGTTAGTTTGTTATCTGTCTCCGTTATTTGCTTGTGTAGTGATGAGGTTTCTGATTTGTTATGGAAGTATGCTCTGAGTGAAAGTATCTGTTTATTGTGTAAATTGTGTATGTCTATTAATCCTCTCCCTCCTTCTTGGCGTGGTAGTGTAAGTCGTTGTATGCATGGTTTTGGATGGTGTTTTCTATGTTTGGTTAGGAGTGTATGGATAGTGCACTGAAGTTTTTTAATATCAGTCTTTGACCATCGTATAATTCCGAAAGAGTATGTGAGAATGGGTATTGCAAAGGTGTTGATGGCTTTAATTGTATTTCTTGAATTAAGGTTGCTTTTTAAGATAAGATTCAGGCGGTGTGAGAATTTTTTGAGCAGTTCTTGTTTTGACATCTTTTGCTGTATTTGTCTGGACTGTTTGAAACCTAGGTATTTGTATGTACTCTGTGCATCTATTGGCTGGATCGATGCTCCTGATAGAAGTGTATAACTATTATTTTGGATTTTTCCTTTTATAATGGACAAAATTTTACATTTATCTACTCCGAATGACATACAAATATCATTAGAAAATTGTTGTGTGGCATCAGCTAGTTGATAAAGTGCTTCTTTGTCAGCTGCATATAACTTTATGTCATCCATGTACATAAAGTGTGTTAACGTATATTGTGTGTTATTGCTTTCAAGCGAGAATCCCGCGCCTATTTGGTCTAACAAGTGTGAGAAGGATTGAGTGCCATGCAAAACCACAGAAGACTTTGAGCATCTCCTTGAAAATTTCCACGTCTTATACAGAGTGGTTCAGTAGCTACAGTTGAGGAGGAGGAATTGATTTTAAGAACAGTTTGCCAATTCTGCATGGAAGTTTCTAAAAATGGTTTAAGTGTAGGGTATTTTATATAGATTTAATACGTGTAGCAACCAGCTGTGCGGGACTGAATAAAAGGCCTTTTGATAATCTATAAACATTGTGTGAATATCCTTTCTGCTTTTCACAGCGCTGTTCATAGTAATGGCGTCAATAGTTAGTTGCTCCTTACACCCTTGGCTATTCTTACGACAACCCTTTTGCTGTTCTGCTCGAATGTTGTTGTTAGTTAAATGCTCATATACTATTTCGCTTATGCAGGCTGTTAGAATTTTATACAAAGGCAAGTGATTGGCCGGTATTTCGTTGGGTTTTTGGTGTCATTCGTGTCTTTAGGAATCATGTAAGTTACTCTGTGTGTTATGTATTGAGGAAGTAAATGAGGCGATTGGATAAATGTATTTAAATGGTTATATATAGGAGAGGGTGTAAGCTCGAAAATTTCTGATACCAGTAGTTGTGGATGTTGTCAGTGCCAGGCGATTTCCAGTTATGTGTGCGTTTGGTGACGTCTATAAATGTTTCTATTGGTATAAACTCAAATTCTATTTCTGGAATTTCTGCTGTAGCTTCTTTAACCCAGTCTGCGTGGTTATTATAATAATAATAATAATAACCCCACCGCCGTATCTCTACGTTGACGTCGTGGTGGGGCTTGTGTGCTCAGATGAGCTCTAGGTTTGTGCCGGTAGGGTTTACTTTGCCGAGATAGGTCTAGAGTGAGGGGCCAGACTAAGAGAGATACAATCCAAGCCAAGGTCGCACATGCCGAGGGCTGCATGGCTAGGGGAGAGGTTAGTCGCTAGTGTGCCAACTCTGGATAACAGGGGACCTCCAGTTTTATTTTCCCTTGCCGCAGTGAACGCAGGGCTCTGCTGTGGTCGACTTTTTAAGTCCCTAGCTACTCGTGGGATACACATGAATACTAGATCAAAAACAAAAAAACAACACCAGGCAAAGCTGCCTCAAATAGATGACGAAACTTCACAATCATCTTCGTCATCTCCTTCATCACTTTTCCCATCAATTCCATCATCATCACAATCTTTCCGCGTCACTCCGACGCCTTTATCCTCGTCAATCAGCATACAGTCAGTGGATGTTGTACAGGAGACAAATTTTGTCGACGATACTGTACCCGCCGCTAGAACTGCAACAAGCCGTAGGAAATGGAGCATTGATATGAATAAATTCATCCTACGCACATATCTTCACCTCACTCATATGGAAACCGATAAAAATGCATACCTACCGTCGCTTCACACTAAGTTTATGGAAAAATACCCAGATATGCAAGTAGGCCGACAAAGAATAGGTGACCAACGAAGGGCCATCGTTCAAAATAAATTATTATCACAAGAAACAATAGATCAGATTTATGAAGAAGTCAGAGCTGAATTACAAATAGTCCATACTCAAATACAGCAACACTCCACACAACTAAAGGCACCGATTAACACCCAACCCGTTCAGCGTATGAAATGGACGAATGAATATAATGAAGCAATAATTAGAATATATTATACTACTACACAACTAGAAACAAATAAAACAGCATATAGAAAACATTTACATGAGGGATTTATTAATATATATCCAGAACTAGCACATTTAACTGAGCAAAGATTATCAGATCAAGTAAGAGCAAACATAAATAACAAATATATACACACTAACAGACTAGAAGAAATAAAAAACCAAGTAGCTACAGAATTAAGAAATAACAACACCAACACACAAAATGTACAACACATAAATAACGACTCACAACAACCTGTTGAGAACATTCACTCACTAAGTACCCAATACACAAATATTCACATCACTGGCACAACTACCAACACCCCCACAACAAATAGTGTTATACTCCTAAATAATAGCTCCGAAACTAACATAGCTTCTAAAATATTCATAAATACAGACGAAGAAAATTTCTTAAACCACTTAGATATAGGTTCACATGAGCCTACGCAAAGTAACTTTGATGCTTCTTCTGAAAAGAACCAAGAAATCGAAACCACATTCCAACAAGCTCAACAACTTTTTTCTGATACACAACCTACTAATAGACCATACATTCCCAAGCAAAGAACATCTAAAAAGTTCTCTGCCATAGTTACATACATAAATTCTGTCATTCTCACAAATTGCGTAAATGTCGACACAGACTTCATCAAATTGCAGAATGTAATTTACTGTGCAGCATGGACGGCAGCAACATGTAATGGAGCTAAAATATCAGGCACACAAAATGAAAGTCGAACATATATAAAAAGAAAACCAAAGTGGCAAATCAGGTTAGAAAAGAAAATTCAAAATTTAAGAGCAAGCTTAGGTAGGCTAACACACTTTAATAATGGCAGCAGAAGCCCAAAACTAATAGCAGCAGTAAAAGAAATAAAGGAAAAATATCAGCTACACGCACAATACGAAGACCCCAATACACAAACAACACACTTTCTGGACACCTTAAAACAAAAATTAAACGCAGCATCCAGTAGACTTAAAAGATATCTAACATGCACAAACCGTAAAATACAAAAATCAAAATTTAGCAACAATGAAAAAGTATTTTATAGGAACCTTGCAACAAATAACTCAGACACCACCACCCAAAGACTAGATACACCTGCACCCGAAATTTTACGAGATTTTTGGGCAGACATTTGGGAAAATCCAGTATGCCATAATCATCAAGCAGACTGGGTCAACGAACCAGCACCAGAAATTCCAGAAATGGAATATGATTTTATACCAATAGGAACTTTTATAGACGTCATCAAACGCACCCATAACTGGAAATCGCCTGGCACTGACAATATCCACAACTATTGGTATAAAAAATTCACCAGCATACATCCTTTCTTACATAACCATTTAAACACATTCATCCAATCACCAAATTTACTTCCACCATACTTAACACACGGAGTTACTTATATGATACCTAAAGATATCAGTGATACTTTAAACCCAGCAAAATACCGACCAATTACTTGTTTACAAACTTTATACAAAATTTTAACTGCCTGTGTAAGCGAGGTACTATATGAACATTTAACCAAAAATAACATCCTAGCAGAACAACAAAAGGGATGTCGTAAAAATAGCCAAGGCTGCAAAGAACAACTTACAATTGACGCGATCACTATGAACAGCGCTATTAAAAGCAAGACAGATATCCACACAATGTTTATTGATTACCGAAAGGCTTTCGACTCAGTACCGCACAGCTGGTTATTACACGTTTTAAATCTGTACAAAATTCACCCAACATTGAAACACTTCTTAGAAACCTCCATGCAGAATTGGCAAACGGTCCTAAAAATTAATTCCTCTTCTTCGAGTGTAGCTACTGAACCAATCCGTATCAAACGTGGAATTTTTCAAGGAGACGCTCTAAGTCCGCTGTGGTTTTGCATGGCACTCAATCCACTCTCACACCTATTAGATAAAACAGTCGGAGGATTCACACTAGCAACCAATGACACACATTATACACTAACACACCTTTTGTATATGGATGACATAAAATTGTACTCAGCTAACAAAAACGCACTTTTTCAACTAGCTGACACAACTCAGCAATTTTCTAATGATATATGCATGTCATTAAGTCCAAAATAACAGTTACATACTTGGGTCAGGTGAATCGATAGAGCCAATGGATGAACAAAGTACTTATAAATACCTAGGGTTTAACCAGTCCAGACAGATACAACATAAAATGATAAAACAAGACCTGCTCAAAAAGTTCTCACACCGCCTTAACCTCATTTTGAAAACCAATCTTAACTCTAAAAACACCGTCAAAGCCATCAACACATTCGCAATACCTATACTCACATACTCTTTTGGAATAATACGCTGGTCAAAAACGGATATCAGAAAATTACAACGCACTATAAATACAACGCTAACAAAACACAGAAAACATCACCCAAAATCAAGCATACAGCGACTCACCCTACCACGTCAAGAAGGTGGAAGAGGATTGATAGATATACACAATCTACACAACAAACAGATACTTTCACTCAGAGCATACTTCCATAACAAATCAGAAAATTCATCACTACACAAACATGTAACGGAACAGGATACAAAACTTACGCCACTCAACCTACACAATAGGAACACTCAAACTAATGAACAACTCATAAGCACACAAGATAAGATTGCCGCATGGTCTGTAAAGGCCCTTCACGGAAGACACCGAGCCTACATGAGCCAGCCACACGTCGACAAAGCTAAGTCGAACGAATGGCTCAAACGAGGCGAGCTGTTTCCCGAAACGGAAGGATTTATGCTGGCGATCCAAGACCAAATAATAGCGACTCGTAATTACAGGAAATATATTATTAAAGACCCTCACCAACCAACTGACTTATGCAGACATTGCAATACAGCCTCTGAGACCATTCAACACATTACAGGAGCTTGTAAATCACTTGCACGAACTGACTATAAGCACCGACATGACCAAGTTGCCGCTATTATACACCAACAATTAGCATTCAAATACAAACTAATAAGTGAGATGAAACCATATTATAAATATAAACCAGAAGTAATACTAGACAATAACAATCAGAAAATCTATTGGGATCGGACGATAATAACAGACAAAACTATACATTTTAATAGACCAGATATAACTCTTCACGACAAAGCCAGTAAAACAGTTTACCTAATAGATATAGCTATCCCAAACTCACACAACATTCAAGCTACAATATCAGAAAAGCTAAGTAAATATCAAGACCTCGCCATAGAAATAAAAACCCAATGGGAAGCACAAACCGTCCACATTGTCCCGATAGTGCTTTCTTCCACCGGTATAGTACCAAAATCTCTTATGCAAAGCCTTAATACTTTACACATGCCTCCCCACACATTTCAGCTGCTCCAAAAAGCAACAATTCTTAACACCTGTCGCATCACCCGGAAATTCCTTACTTCTTCTACACTATCATCCACATTCTCCATTTAAACTCCCCCTACAAACTTGGCTCCGGCCCGTGGGTAGGGTTTTTGTACTCTCTTACGAGAGAAGAAAATTAAAGAACTCGAAATAATAATAATAATAATAATTTATTTAATTCAGACCATTGATCCATATAGTGTTAGTAAAATCTTAACCTATTGTTAGTACATAAAAAGCTTAAATTAATTGGCGACATGTACGCCAGTACGCACATGCCTAGCTGCCCAGTGCCTAATGAAAGGCCCATCAATTTTGTCCGCCAGTGTAGCCAGTATGTTGTTGGGGCTACCCCTGAATCGCTTCAGCATACTCGCACATCGCTTGCGCATAACGGCATAAAAATCATCTAATCTCGCTTCAGCGAACATGCCAGACGCGCTACAAAACCGAGGTAGCCCCAACAATATCCTCAACGCATTGTTATACTGAACGCGCAGAGCGCTGTAAGCCTTCTGCGTATACCTTACCCACAGGCTGCACGTGTAAAACGATTGACAAAACGTTCGAAAAAGAGTCAGTTTCACCTCCCTAGTACAACGTGCAAACCTGCGAGCCAGCATATTGCATCTGGCTGCCAACGCTCTGCGCTCCCTATCTAAATCTTGGTCATCCATGAGAAAGTCCGTGACAACATGACCCAGGTATTTAAACTGCGTAACGAACTCCAACGGAGTTCCTCGTAAGTTAATAGATGGAATATTAACAGGTGTATTGTTGCGCACTCTAAAAACAATTACCTTGCTCTTGGAGGCATTATACCTCAAGCCATGAGCCTCCGCGTACCTCTCACAGATGGCCAACAATTTCCTCAGACCACAGATTGATGGACTGAGCAGCACCATATCATCAGCGTAACTTATGTACTTATTATGGTGGACTGAATTTTCCCAAATGTTAGCCCAAAATTCTCGGAGTATTTCAGATGTAGGTGTCTCTAGACTTTGGTTAGTGGTATCTTTGTTATTAGATGTAAGGTTCCTATAAAATATTTTTTCGTTATTGATAAATCTTGTGTTTTGGACTTTGCAATTCGTGCATGTTATGTACCTTTTAAGTCTACTCGATGAGGCGCTTAATTTTTGTTTTAAAGTGTCCAAAAAGTGTGCTATTTCTGTGTTTGGGTTTTCGTGTTGTGCGTGTAGCTGGTATTTTATCTTTAATTCTTCTACTGCAGCTATTAATTTTTGACTTCTACAACCATTAATGAAATGTGTCAGCCTACCTATGTTTGCTCTTAAATTATGAATCTTCTTTTCTAATCTAATTTGCCATTTTGGTTTTTTTTGTGTATATGGGCGGCGCTCATTTTGGGTAAGGTCTGATATTTTAGCCCCGTTGCATGTAGCTGCCGTCCATGCTGCACAGTAAATTATGGTCTGCAATTTGGTGAATTCGGTGTCGGCATTTACATACTTAGGAAGAATGACAGTATTTATGTAAGAAACAATAGCAGAAAACTTTCGAGAAGTCTTCTGCTTGGGGATGTATGATCTTTTAGTGGGTTGTGTGCAATTAAAGTTTATTTGAGCTTGATGAAATGTGGATTCAATTTCTGAGTTAGTTTCTGGAGCAGTATTAAAATTAGTTTGCGTTGGTCCAAACTGACCAACATCTATATTTTGCAAGAAATTTTCGTCATCTATATTTACGACAGTCTGAGATACGATGTTGGTGTCTGTGTCTGTCTGTCTCTGTTTAAGATTACATTTGTCGTAAGAGTATTAATAGGTGTATCAGAGAAGTTCGTATTTGTAGCAGGTTGTTCTGAGTCGCCTTGGGTTTGTGTGTCCTCATTTTTTTTTTTTTTTGTGATCACGATTTATGTCTTCAATATTTTGTGTGTTAGTGTTACTATTCCTGAATTCTGAAGCTACCTGGTTTTTAATTTCTTTTAATCTGTTGTCATGTATATATTTGTTATTTATAATCGCTCTCACTTGATCAGACAATCTTTGCTCTGTTATATGCGCTAATTTTGGATATTTATATATGAATTCCTCTTGTAACTTTTCTGTATAGGCTGTTTTATTTGTTTCTAACTTTGTGGCAGTGAAATATATTCTGATTAGTGTTTCATTGTATTATTTCGTCCATCTCATGCGTTGGCCGGATTGTGTACTAGGTTGTGTAGAGTGTTGCCGTATTTGAGTGTGTATCATCTGTAGTTCGGCTCTAACTTCCAATGGTAATAATTTCTTCTGTACTATGGCTCTACGCTGGTCACCTATTCTTTGTCGGCTGACTTGCATAGCCGGGTATTTTTCTAAGAACTTAGTGTGAAGCTGTGGTAAGTAAGCATTTTTGTCTGTTTCTATTAAGCTGAAGATAGGTGCGTAGGATGAATTTATTCATTTCAATACTCCATTTCCTACGACTTGTTGCAGCTTTAGCGGAGGGTACAGTATCGTCGACAAAAGTTGTCTCCTGTACAACGTCCGCTGACTGTATACTTATTGATGAGGAAGAAGGTGTCGGCGTGACGCGAAAAGATTGAGATAATGAAGGATTTGATGGAAAAAGAGATGAAGGTGATGACGAAGATGGTTGTTAAATTTCGTCATCTATCTGAGGCATCTTTGCCTGGAGTTGTTTTTCTTGTTTTAGATCTAGTATTCATGTTAATCCCACGAGTAGCTAGGGACTTAGAAGGCCGACCACGGCGGAGCCCTGCGTTCACTGTGGCAAGAGTGAATAAAATTGGAGGTCCCCTGTTATCCAGAGTTGGCACACTAGCGACTAACCTCTCCCCTAGCCATGCAGCCCTCGGCATGTGCGACCTTGGCTTGGATTGTATCTCTCTTAGTTTGGCCCCTCACCCTAGACCTATATCGTTAAAGTAAACCCTACCGGCACAGACCTAGGGTTCATTGAAGCACGCGAGCCCCACCACGACGTCAACGTACGATACGGCGGTGGGGTTATTATTATTATTTTATTTTTCTTGACTTTATTTACTTTTTCAAGTGTCGTTTTATAATTATCTTGTTTATTACTGTGAATATGAGGACTACGTGGGTCATACTATTATTATTAAATTTTAGTTTAGTTAGTTTCACGATTGTCTGACAGTTTGAGTACTATATGCGGCCTACCCAAATGTCCTTTCTTTGGTATTGTTCGTCGTGTCGTTGAGCTCTTTGGATTATGAGTCGAGCTACACGATCACTGACAAATGCTTGCGCTGTCTGGACAGGTCCACTCAAATCTGTGTGGTTATTTCTTCAAAAGTCCATCTCAGACATTAATCTACATGGTTCTCATATGACTTGAGCAATGTCTGGACTTTAAAAGAGACGGTGACCTCTGAGTTTGTTTCGGATGTTTCTTCTCAGAGTAGACAGGTATGAAACACCGGCCCCATCTAGTTTTAAAACATAACATGTTGACATGTAAAAGAGTTTTGTAAACCAATTTACAGAAATAAAAATGATTTATGATTTAAACGCCTTGTTGGGCGCTATTTATTTATTTATTCTAATACCGTTTTGTATACAACATTAAATTATTTGTATAATGACCGTGTGAGAAGCATGAAGTGCCCAAATGAATTCCTGCTACTTTTAAGGTTTTTCCTTGGAATTTGTTGACCGTCATTGTAAAATACAATTTTAAGGGAAATTTCTAATTATTAAATTGAAATGGCAAGTTATTTGGAATAACGGGTATGCGGGGAATTCAACTGCTCTCTCCTTTAGCCACTCCTGTAATAATGGTGGCTATTATAATACTCCTGCCCAGCTCTGTGATACGAAGCTTGGTTCTATTACACAGTCTGGGTGCATCAAAGTTTCGCATCAGCATAACTGGAACGCCAACATTTAGCTCCAGCTTATGGGACGGTACGCCGTTAACCCCAGGCAGTTGACAATTCAATGGGGTAGGCAGTACTATCATCATTCTCCATCACCTGTTCCATGGATGTCGACGCCGACGATCGTATCATTTTTTTTATTTGATTGACTCACTCGTTCTTTGACGACAGCACTACCCCTCACACAACCACCCTTCATTTTTTATATTAACCTCCAAATTGGGAAAAAACGTGCATGATTTTGATGATGTGGATGTGCGTACATCCCCTGTAGCTACTGGATGGGAAAATTCTTCGGAAAATAGAATTTTCCCATCTGCGTGCGATTCCAGACGCCCCACTCCCATTTGCAGACGCATATTCGCAAAGGCACCTGCTTCGTGGTTGTTGTACAGTTGGACGCGCATGTTGCAGGTAAGATGAAACTTTTCGATCCTAGGCAACAGTGGTGACGCCTTG
The DNA here is from genome assembly GCA_963576755.1 of Noctua janthina. Classification (NCBI taxonomy): domain Eukaryota; kingdom Metazoa; phylum Arthropoda; class Insecta; order Lepidoptera; family Noctuidae; genus Noctua; species Noctua janthina. The sequence continues at coordinate 241,067 of OY755055.1, read as the reverse complement.
AGACATGCGTTTATTTCATCTGCCGGTGTGCCCGGCCTCTCAATAATTTGTAGTATCTGTCTAAAGTCGCCTACGACCAAAACAACAACACCACTCATCAGCGCCCAGTTGCCGCGGATGTCCTGCAAGTTGTGTTCTACGCCTCTAATGCACTTTAAACTTACACTGCTGCAAAAGGACTCTGTTGCATGTTGAGGTATCTTCACTTGCAAGAATCAGCGGCAATGTGAAAACGGAATGTGCAGTCCGGTCACCGTTAAGCAAAGTTGCAGCAATGTCCGAGGGAGCCACAGCCACAACTATGTGAAGGCACGGTTAGCGCAGTGGCTGAGCGAATGTCTGCTGTGCTTCGAGTATCGGATTCGATTCCCGCAAGGAATACATTTTTGTATGGCCTACAGGTAGTTGTTCCGGGTCTAGCTGTTTGTGAGTTTAAATGTCTGTAAACACACACTTTCTCCTGTATGGAGAAATTCCAAGTGTGGGGCTGGACTGGGGCAAGGTTAAAAAAAAAACGTTAATGCTGTAAATAGCGGTTCCTGCGGAGTTGGGCCAGCAGAACATTTAGCACAAATGCAATGTGACGGCACAGTTGGCGCAGTGGCTGAGTGATTGCCTGCGGCGCTGCGTGTCGCGAGTTTGATACCTGCACGAAACAAATTAACAACGTGGTTGGTTTTATCTAATTTTAATTTTTGTTTTTATTTTAAATTTTTTAGAGATTTTTTTTCAGCCCGTGAAAATTGGTCAATTATTATTTGTTAATTTATGATTACCTAACTGTCTTTTGAATGGTTAAAAAAAACCAAGAGCATATTAATTTAAGTACTTTATAATGATTTGAAAATCATAAAGCAATAGAATAAAACAAAATATCTACTTACAAAAAGTAAAAACCGGCTGGGGATCGAACTCGCTAACCATGTTTATTATTTTGGAAATCTTAAAGCATAAAAAAGTCACAAATAGTGGAAACTGGCTGTGACTCGAAATGGTTTACAGGGAGGTCTGTGAACAGTCACCTACCTCGCTTCGCTTCGATAACAAACGGGCTAAAATAGCCGTTATACTCCAATGCATGTTATGACAGTTGTCAGTTGTAAAATAGTTGCGGAATATGGACATAATGCAATATTGCTGATCCACCTAAGTTATTAGCACGACAATATATCTCTGTGCCAAATTTCATCTACATCCGTTCAGCCGTTTTGGCGTTATTGAGTAACGAACATCCATCCATCCATCTAAACTTTTGCGTTTATAATAGTAGTAAGATACAAAAGATAGATATTATGATAAAGATACCTAAATATTTTTCAAGTAACGAATTACGTGTTTTTTTATCAATCAAGACGCATCAGAAATCATACATTACAATCATCAACCCTCCGACAAAGACAACCAAGACAAATTTTTCTTTTCAAAATTTTTTGGACCTAACAATGCAGAGAAACAACCTGAATCTATTATAGTAGTGCAAAACTAAGAACAACGACACAACAAAATAGTTTCAAATTAATTTCAATAACTGCTATTATTTTTATTGGGAGCGACAAGTGAAATTCAAAACATCGAGTCTGACAGCACATTTGTCAGTTCAGAACACCATCGAGCGGCCAGATTCAAACATGAGGAAAGAGATTTTAGCAATGGTTTAACTATATTCATAAGAATTTATTGTATTATACATAAAAAGAGAAAATAAATAATAATAATCTCTATAAAAAAAAACTACCAATTACAAAAAGTATAATTTTACTGGGGATCGAACTTGCGACGTGATGCACGTAGAGTGTTCATGGAACCGTTTCTCTATTTGTTTCGCTGACATATACTTTGAAATAGACGTTGTTACGCATATCTCGACTGAAACGGAAAACAATTGAATAATACGGACATAATGCAATATTGCTCACCCCCTTATGAAAGTAGCGTGATAATATATAGCTTAACATTTGAAGAAACCTGTTACAAATATTTGTGCAAAATTTGAACAGGATCGATGCAGTAGTTTTTGCGCCAATTCGGAACATCGATTTGTATTTTTACGATTTTATTATATGTATAGATAGATATATAGATATAGATATAGATTTTTCAATAGTGTTATAGAAAAATATATTATCTTATTAAAAGATTATCTTAAAAGGAAGCTGGTGCAGCGATATAGCTCATAAACCATAATGTGCTCATGACATGAGAGCAACAACCCGCTGTCTGTGTCCCAACAGAACAGTGGCAACAATAGCCTAACACACCACTTCGCCCCTGTAGCCTTCTATCTACGGCGATATATGTATAATACGACTTGCTTCCTATGTGCATTGATTTAATTCTGACACGTAAAATAAAAGGCGGTTGCCATGAAATACAGGATAGGTAATAGGTACAGGATGTATTTCTTCTGAACATACATACATATACACCCATCTCTACATTTTTTCAAACATCTGAGCACCTTCATCAGAGAGACGATGCATCCGTAAGCGCGCAAGTCATAAATGGCAATTAACGCAACGCATGTTAGTGGTTTTAAAATCAAAGTCCAAATCAAAAGCAACTCATTGTCCAAAGAAGAATGCGGTAGTCCAAGTCAGGGTGCACTATCGTCAGTTCAAGATGTAAAGGCCAAGTCGTCGAGAATCCACAAAATCGCAATGATAAACATAAAATCCCACTCAAAAAGACAAAGGTATCGAACGATAAAATAAAAAAAAATTAATAAAATACATTTATTTCGAGCAACCTTAACTCATATGATAATAAAAACTATAAGCCCACAAGATTGCGAATACCTTTACATCAAAGCACATTATGTCAAAAAAATAGTTTAATCACTGCAATAAAATTTTTTAACAACATACAATTGTTTTTATAGTTTGAAAGAATTTCTTGATAAAAAAGTATCCGATAGATATGGCTTCTGAGTTCTTTAAGTTGATTTATTTTTTCTTTTATTAAATGAGTCTATTATTGTTATTTTTATTAACTAGACATATAAAAATATAAATATATACACTAATAATTGTTGTTGTAATAAAATTCTATGTTTAAGATGTTCAAAAATTTGTATGCCATTTTATGGCGAAACATGTAAGTTCACAAACCTATTTATAAGACCTTAATGTACCATGTTTTTACACAAATAAATTATTCTATTCTATTCTATTCTATTCTATTCTAACAAAACTATACAATAGAATAGAAGAATAAAAGAAAGAGATAGAAAAGAAGAAAAAATAGAAGAGATAGAATAGAAGTGTTTTTTAACCTTTTTCATGACACGACCCCCATAGTGAGAAAAAGATAGTAACTTTTGTGTCCTTGCAATTTGCTTAATTTACGAATACTGCGGGCTGTGCGCATTTTGTAACTTTTGTGCGTTTTAAATCTAATCAAATTTAAATCTAATGAAAAATTAATGGAAGAAATACTCCTTTGTAGAGCACTTCCCACCAATACTACAGGTCAGTGCTTGCGTAACATGTTCCTTGAAGCTACGCAAGATATGAAGATCAATTGGGCAAAGAAATGCATTGCTATTTGTAGTGACGGAGCATAAGCCATGACGTGCGAACAGTGGATTTATTCAAACGCTGTTTTAAGCTTTCACGGTATACAACAAAACGTATACTGTTACGAGATATCTTCCGTGATTGTTCATTGCAACAGCGTCGAAATATAGGGAGCTCAAAATAATGAATAATCACGGAAGATATCCCGTAAGTGACAGTATAAGTTTAGTGAATTTATTGCTAGACTGAAACAGCAGATGATGAAAATAGCTCCACGATGGGAGAAATTGGCTAATGAACAACAAGCGCAACCATCGTATTAAGATGGACTAGTACTCATAAGTTTTATTTTTTTTGTTAATTTGTAGTAACATACAAAATATTTATATCCTTAAGTTAACATTTTCTTAATAAATCTATATTTTTAAATTTTATTGTTTTTTTTTTCCTGAGGTAGTTTTCGCAATCTCTTATAGAGGCTTCGCGAACTCCCAGGGGGTCGCGACCCACGCGTTGAAAAACACTGGAATAGAGCACAGATCTTACAGTGACAGTAGTGACGGGACTCAATTGATCACTATTGATAAAGTTCCTTTATATGATATACTATGAAATCACCATAGTTTCATTTTTATTTCATGATTGTGCCTTGTTAATTGGTGTTTTAATATCAAGTTTACATGTTGTTTATAAATATTGTACATTATAGAATGTATAAAAACGAAGAGAAAGAGCCATTTTAAAGTAAGAAAATCTTTGAGAAAAAACACATATCATTGGATTGGAACGTAATCGGAAAAAAAGTTGCGTTTTGTAATTGCGTGATTACTTAATTTTGAGTAAATTAAAATCTTTCTAACTCTTGATTCCCGTGTCCTAAAAATTCAATATTTTTTAAATAAATATCTCATCAAATTGTAGTTATAATTGTTTTATATTTACACTTGCATGGAGCTTCGTTAATACTTAGACTGTTTGGGTCCACTTTCGCCGCCTTTCTTTATCAATGAGATGTAGGCTGCCAATGTTCCTGCCTGAATAACGCGTCCAGAGCGTCGTAGTACTTGTAGTATAGTTTGAGTTACGTCACACGGACGCGACAAGTTGCTATAAGTGTTACAACAGGAGTATTAACTTTTTTTTTAATATTTTGTATTATTTTATTACTTAGTTATAATAAATGCATTTCGCGTTGTCGGTAGGGTAGGCTAGGCCTAATTGCCTCTATGGACGGCACGCCCCTTGCGCGCATACACATGGAATGTCTGCCTACCGGCGCGCCTCCAACGAAGCGGACGAGCGCATCTGATGTGATGCTGGCACGTGCGGTACCGTACGGTGCCGTGCAATGCAGCACCTCGATATAAAACGTTTAAACAGAGCCGTGGTCTCCCTCCCCGCACACGGCGCCTCACGACCGCAGATACGTGTTGCGGCTCGCTAGCGCTACAAACGTATCATAACTTCATACATTATGTATGAGTGGATTCTTTCATGAACACGATAATCATGTTCGTTTATGCCAAACCTCGCACGCCTCCCTCCCCCGGCTGCCCCGGCACCCCGATGTCCGCTCCGCTTACATTCACATAATATCGTAACGAGCTATCTATTTTATCTATCTATTTCTATTCTATTTTAAAAAACGCGGCCCCGCACTTGGAATTTTTCCTGTATCGTAGGTGCATTTACTAACATATAAATTCACATACACAAACAGCCAGACCCGGAACAACTACCTGTAGAACCATACAAATATTTTTTCCGTGCGGGGATCGAACCCGCGACACGCAGCGCAGCAGCCGATCGCTCAGCCACTGCGCCAACCGTGCCGTCAAAATATCACAATCACAATATTAGCCGCGCGTCTCCCGAGCTCACTACCATAGCACTCGTTGCTCTTGCTCACCTTTAACTGTTGAATAATAGAAATCTGTCTCTCATTAGCATTCTAGTCTCACAGCGCAGGGGTACAATCCGTACGACAACAGATATAGTCGGGTTCTCACGCGTTTGTTGCAATTATAGCGCCGTGTTTACGTTACAAAATAATTAGAGTTTACATCCAGACGCGAGTGCTCGAAGTATTTGGGTCATGTTGATGCAGAATATTTATTTAGCTTAAATAAAATCGCGTTACGAATAAATTCGTAGGCCGATAGTGAAATTTCCCAGGGGCGGTCCGCTCGCGTGCCCTTAGAAGCATATAATGTACTCGTATTACATATGTACATACGGAGCGAGAGATTCCGCGAACGAATAATTTTCCGCGCTGTTTTCTTTTACATACGAGTACGTGCCTGCGTTATCACTTCAATCCGTGAATGATAAGCGCCGTGATTAGCAAGTGTGCAGTGTTATCTATTTATCTATCTATTTCTATTATATATTTGAGTGTAAATTGTGTTCAGTATTCATTAGCATTTCATTTAACATTGGTACTGACGTCCACCTCTACTACTCACTAATCAAGACAATGAAAAATTAATGATTTTGAAAAACTTTGAAGAGAACTTCAGAATTAAAACTCATAAAGACTATAAAAATCCTCACTGTCTTAGTACGAAACAACCTATCTTGTAGTGCCTTAGCGTACCACGTAGCCCCACATCACACCACGTAGCACCGTAGCCCAGCTACAACTAAATTTGTACCATTCTGCACTAAGTGTCTGTACGAGCACGTAGCTACAACTATAAATGTCATATTCTGCACTAAGTGTCTGTACGAGCACGTAGCTACAACTATATATGTAACATTCTGCACTTAGTGTCTGTACGAGCACGTAGCTACAACTATATATGTAACATTCTGCACTAAGTGTCTGTACGAGCACGTAGCTACAACTATATATGTAACATTCTGCACTTAGTGTCTGTACGAGCACGTAGCTACAATTATAAATGTCATATTCTGCACTAAGTGTCTGTACGAGCACGTAGCTACAACTATATATGTAACATTCTGCACTTAGTGTCTGTACGAGCACGTAGCTACAACTATATATGTAACATTCTGCACTAAGTGTCTGTACGAGCACGTAGCTACAACTATATATGTAACATTCTGCACTTAGTGTCTGTACGAGCACGTAGCTACAATTATAAATGTCATATTCTGCACTAAGTGTCTGTACGAGCACGTAGCTACAACTATATATGTAACATTCTGCACTTAGTGTCTGTACGAGCACGCAGCTACAACTATATATGTAACATTCTGCACTTAGTGTCTGTACGAGCACGTAGCTACAACTATATATGTAACATTCTGCACTAAGTGTCTGTACGAGCACGTAGCTACAACTATATATGTAACATTCTGCACTTAGTGTCTGTACGAGTACGTAGCTACAATTATAAATGTCATATTCTGCACTAAGTGTCTGTACGAGCACGTAGCTACAACTATATATGTAACATTCTGCACTTAGTGTCTGTACGAGCACGCAGCTACAACTATATATGTAACATTCTGCACTAAGTGTCTGTACGAGCACGTAGCTACAACTATATATGTAACATTCTGCACTTAGTGTCTGTACGAGCACGTAGCTACAATTATAAATGTCATATTCTGCACTAAGTGTCTGTACGAGCACGTAGCTACAACTATATATGTAACATTCTGCACTTAGTGTCTGTACGAGCACGCAGCTACAACTATATATGTAACATTCTGCACTTAGTGTCTGTACGAGCACGTAGCTACAACTATATATGTAACATTCTGCACTAAGTGTCTGTACGAGCACGCAGCTACAACTATATATGTAACATTCTGCACTAAGTGTCTGTACGAGCACGCAGCTACAACTATATATGTAACATTCTGCACTAAGTGTCTGTACGAGCACGCAGCTACAACTATATATGTAACATTCTGCACGCTGTCTGTACGCGTACGCGCACGCAGCTACAACTATATATTATGTAACATTTTCAAGGAACTCCCATTGCCGGGTGTATGCAACATTTTCATCTTTAACTAAAACATGTGCCCGAATAGTAACAGCATGCAGAGCAGCACACACACACGCATATTATTTTGTTGCTTTGCATATTTGTTGCCGACGATGATAAGGACACTCGTGGTGTGAACGAAATACAGGTTTGTGATCGGTTTGCTGAACGCTGAACGAGTGTGTTAGTTAATAATTCAACTGAAATAAACAATAGGTCAGGTCCTTTATAGCGTTAGACTAAAGACCCAGTTCATACAAAAGTCTAAACAGGAATGATATATCACCAATGTTTCCGACATTTTATTAAACTTTTCCTTGAGAGAGTCTTTAACTTTGTTAAGGTCTAGATCTGCAAACGAATGAAATATCAAGTCGTTAATCATCGCCTACACGCAACGGTACAATAACGGAGGAAATTTTAATAAACATTTGACACTTAACAGCACTCGCGCATTTCGCGCCTACCGCCGCCGCCGCCGCCGACGCCATATATTACGTCACGGGAATAAACTGGGGTTTTTAACTTTCCCACTTTTTCACCTGCGCACACTCGCCCCTTTAATTGAATGTCAGTGTAACCCCGCAACACCCTGCAGCTCCATCGCCCATACATCACGTCATGTATGAACGACCATACACGGCCCAAATGTGGGACACGCCGAATAAAACAGATGTCAACTTGAATAGCGCCGAGAAGGCGAGAGGTAGAGAGGGCCGTGAGGGCCGAGAGGGCCGATGAACCACTCATTAAATACTATGGGAGAATTGGCGCTCCAAATAAAATATAGTTTTATGAAAAAAATGGACAGCTTTTTAGGAATTGTATTGTATTGTATTGTATAACGGGCTGGTGTCCGCAACTCCACGTCAAAGCGCGTATTTTGCGTGCGGGTGGGAAAATTATTCGATCCACCCTAACTCCCCGAGAAAGGCCAGCAGCGCCTTGGTGTTGCTGACAATCTCGCGGAGAGTACCTGGGGTACCGAAGTACTTTGCCCTGTATGTTGCAACCACTGGGCAGTGTAGAAGCACGTGGGCTGCTGTTTCGTCTTTCTCCATGCAGGCTCGGCACAGGGGGCTGTCTGTGACTCCTATGACAAAGAGGTGTTTATTAAAAGAGCCGTGTCCAGTGATGGCGGCTGTAAGTGTGCGCAGCTGTAGTTTGGTCAGCCGAACCGCTCGTTTGGTGAGGCGGCCATCGATAGTAGGGAGTGCTTCCTTGGCCTGCCTGCACTCGCCATGGTCCAGCCACAGCTTGTGGTGTTGTTCACTGGTTCGTTTTCTTACCAGTGTGCGTAGATACCCGAAAGGGAGTGGCACGATGGGTTCAGGTCCCGCTGCTGCCATGCTCGAACCCCTTCTAGCGAGTTCGTCCGCTGCATCATTGCCTCGGGAATCACTGTGTCCTTTGATCCATTGGATGGTTATATTGTTGAGATTACCAACCTGGTTCAGGCGTTGATGACACTCGTATATTAACCCGGAGTTTACTGCGTGGTTGTTTAGTGCTAGCAGTACAGCCATGCTGTCTGAGAGTATGCGAATTGAGTGGCCCTCAACCTTCCTGGCTAAGATGGCTGATGCCGCCAGAGAAATGCCCATGCATTCTGCCTGAAATACTGTGTTGTGGGCCCCCAGTGGTGTGGCTATGTGGATGTTGAGATCTTCCGAGAAGACTCCAGCTCCAGTACCAGTACCTGTTTTTGATCCATCCGTGAAGATCCGTACTTCTGCGGGGCTTAATCCCTCGCAGCGGTGGTCCTCGTGGAGTTGGATTTTGTATTTTTTGTCGAATACGAACTGCTTAGGTATCCGATCGTTTATGGCTTTCGCTAGGGGGAACTCGTTATAGAATCCCTCCAGTATTGCGGTGTGCTGTGTGTACTTTTTACCCCAGAGTTGAAGTTTTTTAAGGCGTACTGCCGCCATCGTTGCTTCCTGTTGTATGAACAGATGGAGCGGTGGGAGCCCTAACATGGCTTCCAGAGCCGCGGTCGGAGTAGTCCGCATACAGCCTGTAGTCGCCATGCAGGCGAGTCTCTGCATACGTTGCAGTTTGCTGGAGGCTGTAGCTAGTTTGGTGCGGGGCCACCAGACCACTGACCCGTAAGTGATCATGGGTCGGATCACCGCGTAGTATAACCAAAGTATAATTTTAGGGGATAGGCCCCACTTCTTACCTATCATCCTCCTGCATTGCCAGAAGGTTATGCAGGCTCTGTCTAGTTTGTTGTCTAAGTGTCTGCTCCAGTTTAACTTACTGTCAAGGATGACTCCCAGGTATTTGACTTTTTCAGCTAACTGGATTTCTGTATCGAATAGTTTGGGTAGGCGATAAGGGCCTAGTACTCTTTTTTGGGTAAACATGACTAGTTCAGTCTTCGTGGGGTTCACCGAAAGGTCGTATTCTATACACTACCGTTCAACGATGCGTAGCGCTTGTTGAGTGAGATTACAGATTGTCCCCGTGACTTTACTCAATACTCAATACTATATTGCATTGCATAATGTATACAAGGCTGGTAGGTAAATTATAGAGAAACAATTATGGACCCTGTCGGGCACAGCAAGTTAGTTTTTAGAGGAGAGGATGAAGCGCTTTTTGTTTGCGCTTTCCCCGAGATGAGGATGGCGAGGTCGTCCGCGTAACCAATTGTGTAGAAGTGGTTTGCGTTGAGCTTCGTGATGAGATCATTAATCACCAGATTCCAGAGGAGGGGGGATAGTACGCCTCCTTGGGGGCAGCCTCTAGCTATCATGGCCATCTGCTGTTCTTCCGCAAGCCGAACCACTCGTTTGCTTAACATGTTAGTAATCCAGTCTATCAATACCTGTTCTTCTCCGTGCCGGGAGAGGGTGGTGCTGATGCTGGAGAAGTTTATCTTATCGAAGGCTCCTTCGATGTCTATGAAGGTGCCCAGGCAGGTACCCATCTGATGTATCGCTTCTTCTATCCGGCCGACCACTAGATGAAGAGCTGATTCAGTAGACTTACCCGAGCTGTATGCATGCTGGTTTACATGTAGTGGGATCGTTTTCAAGGCCCCATCCCTCAGCTGTCTCTCGCAAATTCTCTCCATGGTTTTAAGGAGAAAGGAGGTCAGGCTGATCGGCCGGTGGGATTTGGCGTTTGTATAGTCACTCTTACCTGGCTTAGGTATGAATATAACTTTCACTTCCCTCCATCCTTTTGGAACGTATCGGAAGGCCAGGCACGCTCTCATTATGGGCACTAGTCTGCTGGCGACAGCGGACCCACCCCACTGCAGTAAGGCGGGAAATATTCCGTCCGGACCGGCCGCCTTAAAAGGATGGAAGCTCCGGATCGCCCACTGGAGTTTCTCCAGCGTTATCACTTTGTGTGCGTAGCGCCAGTCGTTTTCTGATGGTGTTAGAATTACCTCTGTCCAGTCAATAGTCTGTGCGAAAGTGCAACCTGGGAAGTGAGTTTCGATAAGGACGCGCATCGCCTCTTCTGGTGATGTGGTAAGTGTGTTGTCGGGTTTGCGGAGAACATCGGGCCCATTTAAGTTCTGTTGTGCCAGAATTTTCCTTACCCTGTTTGCTTGTTGGCAGGATTCTATGCTGCCACAGTATTTTCGCCATCCGGTAGAGCTCCTGAATCTGATGCATTTTTTGTAGCTGTATTTGGCCGCGTAGTACGCGTCCCAATCCTCGTCAGCACAGGTGTTCATGGCTCTGTTTAGAGCTGCCCTTACCTTCCTGCGCTTTCGTTCCAAATCCGCTCCCCACCAAGGTTGCTTCCCTGGTGTTATGTGCGGAGTGGTTTCCGGGCAGGATGATCGGTAGCTGTCTAGCATTGATTTCGTGAGATGACTTACTCGTCCGTCAATCTGCGACGTGTCCTCGAAGGTCATCCAGTAGTTTGTTGGCGCAAGCTTGGTCTCGAGGATGCGCGTATATGCCGCACGGTCTGTGTTACGTGGGTTCCGCCGTGGCAGTGTTGGTGTAATACAGACCTGGATGTCGAAGCGGATCCATCTGTGGTCGGAGCAGGAGACCTCTTTGGAGACCTGCCAGCCGGTGGTGACGGCCGCTGCACCCTCCGATGCCAGAGTGAGGTCTATGATTGTTTGGCTTCGTCTGTTTACGAAGGTTGGTTCGGAACCTGTATTCAGTAGGGTTAAGTTTGTAGTGAACAAGAAATCAACTAAAGTCTTACCCCTTGCGTTTTGCGTGTCTATGCCCTTCAGAGGATGATGGGCGTTTGCGTCAGCGCCTATGATGACTTCCACCCCTGTGTTCTCGCAATGTCTTACGAGGCGGGCTAGTTCATGCGGGGGCGGCTCCTCTGCATCAGGCATATATGCCGACGCGAAGACTACTGCCACCTCCGTGTCCCCACGCTGTATGAGCAGCCTAGCTGCAGAGAGATCCCTGCAACAGAAATCTGTTAGTGGCTGTGTTTTAATATTTCGTGTCGTATATATACACGATCTTGGTTGATCGTGATCTGTGCAAACTAAGAGCTTACCACCAAGATTGGAGAGTCCTTGTATGTGGCCAGCCCTGATCCACGGCTCCTGGATCAAGGCAATGGCCGTTTGTTGAACCTCCAGCCACTTCCGCAGCTGAGCCGTCGCGGTCTGACTGTGGTGGAGGTTACCCTGCAGAACTTTACAGGTCGACGAAGGGGACGCCATCGCTGGTCGATCCTTCCTCGTCGCCTGCTAGCCGCAGCCCGGCAAACAGGTCTCCCGCGTCGAAAAACTCCCCCTCCACGTCCGATGCCGACGACAACAACGACAGGATGTCGCCGTCAAGCTCATCGCCCGAGGAGAGGACGGTACCCACGCTGACGGCAGTAGATGCAGCCGGCGCTGCTGCTGCAGGAGCATCCGCGGGTGTAGCCGCGGTGTTTGTAGGTGGAGCTGCCACCTCCTCCTGTGTCACGATAATGGTTTCCGATGTCGGATCCCATCCCTGAGGGACGTCGGCATATTTGCCGTTCGAACCCTGAAACCGCATGTACACCGTCCCTACACCAAAAGAGAGACGGCGTCCAGCCTTCATCAGGGTCGGAATTAAAATTCAAATTCAAATTAAAATTCACCACAAACCATGCATCGGCCTGTTTGTTGATGTGCAGCAACACCCATCCCTTGATGTCCACCCAAGGATTTTGGTAGCACAGAGCGCGCCCAATATTGGTCGGCTCTGCGAAAATACCCTGCTCATCCGGGATGAGTATGCCGCATCTTACTCGTTTAAGTATCTCCGCCTGCCTCCTGACCACTAGCGAGGTGCTGGTAGGGGGAGGCAACCCGGAGATAAGCTTCCTTAGCCAAGCTAATGTGTGGTCGTCACCGCACCACAGTTTGAGGACCCCACTAGTGAACACCGGCCTTGCTTTGAAGGTCGGTGCGGGTGAGTCCTGTTTGGGGGAGCAGGCCTCGGCGACTATCTTCCTCTGGATAGCCGCGAGAACCAGCTCCGACACTTCCCTGCTGATCAGCCCCGTGCGGCCGCAGGTGACTGCGACATCTAGGTCGGAGCTTACAGCTTGGGCGTAGCTGCGATTGGCGGCCCGCTTGGATTTATCAAGCCGCGGCCGCTTGCGCTCCCCTCGAGGTGAGGAGGTCTCATTGAGAGCTCGCTTGGCCACGGCCTGATCCTCCCAAACAGGTCGCTGTGCTGTTTTCATGGCTGGTCCCTCCTCGGCGCTGGTTGACGGTCGGCTAGGTTCTGGTCGGCTAGTGCCGGCCTCGACCTGCGACCGCATGCCTGCGGAGAAGTTGACGTTGCCACTGGTCGGTTTAACCGGACCCGTGGCATTAGCCAGTGTTTTTTGTGGAGTCTTACCTTTCCACCGTAATTGACGCCGCTCCTTCTTGGACGGTCTATCCCTCCTTTTGGCAATACCTGCCGAAGGAGCTGTGGCAGCCTGTCCTGAGGGTTCTGCGCGGCGTTGTATATCCCGAGTGTTTCTATCCTTATCCCGGCGCCTTTTCTTCTGCACCTGCCAGGTAAGCGCGAACGCGTCGCCGGAAGTGCTGGTTTCCTCCGGTTGGCCAGTTACGGCCAGCAGGGGAGGGTCGGCTTGAGGAGCCGTAGGCGGGGGCGGATGTATGAGAGGGCCCCGGCCACCGGGGTTAACCGTCGTGGGGGGCTGTGTGCAGCAGAGCGCCCAGGGGCGAGAGAGGTGCTGCAATTACCTCTCTTAGGAGTCTCGTTGGCTTTCGCCTCCACTCCAGTGTGTAGCTGTGTAGAGTGCGTATGTGTGTGAGTGGGTGTTGTGTGCGTGGTTGGTGTATGTGTGATTGGTGTGTGTGTGTGTGTGGTGGTATTTATTGAGGTATCCATAGTTTAGTGTTTGGAATTCATCTCTCCAGCTTCCCACCCTCCTTGGAGCCCGCACCTGGGAACGTCTCGCTACAAACTAGCTCAACCGTTAGGACTACCATCGAGATATAGGGGCGTGAGGCTGGCTTTCAGTGCAACATCGGGTGCTCGATCGGGTTTAACCCTCACTTACACCGTCAGCATGACCTTAACCCACCGCTTTGGCCATCCAAGGACGACCTCCGCGGACCTCCCGCCCCTCGCCGTGACCCTCTGACGGGACACTGTGGCCATTTCCTTACCCCTGGCTATTGGGTAGGGCCACCGTTTCGCTTGAAATCCGGACCAAAGAGGGCGTGTTGCCTCACGGACGCATTACCGCCAGCGCCGCTCGGCTCAACCCTCCAGGACTCCTTCATCCCCGCTTACGGCGCTCAACTGCGCAGGTCCTAGCGCAGGTGACTAAATTTACCTACCCGTCGTCAGCTGAGTTTAGTGACGGACGAGCCCACGCCCACTCAGTCACAGAAGGACGTAGGGGGGGGGTAGTTAGGTTGAAAAGCGCCTGGTGGTGTCTGTTGCGTCTATTTCTTAAGGAATTAGACCAATAACAGGGCGGCAACCTCGTGAAGGTGAACCCACCAGACTTGCCTTGAGGATCTACACGACTGTAGCGCTCCCCCCCAAGACCTCGCCACCTTACCACCTCTGAGGGACGTAGTAAGGTAGGCCTGCATCTATACTACCAAGCAAAGCGAAAGCAAAGCATGTCGTTGTGCAACCGCAAAAGCATAAATATAAGCCCGCCCGAGCTTTTTAGGAAATAGATTCAATAATTTTTAAATAATCCGCCATTCGCCTACTTCCTTTTGAGAGATAAAAACATCCTTTCTGTTAATTAAAAAAAAAACATCAGTATTAAAATAAAGGAAATCGGCCAACACTTATTCGAATCGCAATCTATTAAGATGCCGACGATTGAAACTATATCTAAGTATGACAGCGCCACCGCAGTTGATTCCGCCGGTTTGCACCGGCGGTTGGGACCAACGTTACATGTTATCAAAAAGACCGCTCACACATAAAAATAAGTTATTACGTATCGCGAGTCTCCTAATAATCGTATATCATGGGTTACCAATAATCGCGCGGAATATATTTCTAAATAAACTACTACTACTCGGTGGCCGTCCGACTGAGAGTGATAAACACACTACAGTACTGTACAGTCGCGGTAGTGCCGACACCCGAGTGGCGCGAGGGTCGGAGTGTTGGCGCGAGGACGTTGTGTATAACGGAGGCGCTCATCGCAAACGCACTACACTACTGTACAGTCACGGTAGTGCCGACACCCGAGTGGCGCGAGGGTCGGAGTGTCGGCGCGAGGACGTTGTGTTTAACGGAGGCGCTCATCGCAAAGCACTACAGTACTGTACAGTCACGGTAGTGCCGACACCCGAGTGGCGCGAGGGTCGGAGTGTCGGCGCGAGGACGTTGTGTATAACGGAGGCGCTCATCGCAAACGCACTACAGTACTGTACAGTCACGGTAGTGCCGACACCCGAGTGGCGCGAGGGTCGGAGTGTCGGCGCGAGGACGTTGTGTTTAACGGAGGCGTTCATCGCAAAGCACTACAGTACTGTACAGTCACGGTAGTGCCGACACCCGAGTGGCGCGAGGGTCGGAGTGTCGGCGCGAGGACGTTGTGTTTAACGGAGGCGTTCATCGCAAAGCACTACAGTACTGTACAGTCACGGTAGTGCCGACACCCGAGTGACGCGAGAGTCGGACTGTCGGCGCGGGAACGTTGTGTATAACGGAGGCGCTCATCGCAAAGCGCCCCTAAACTGTTTCTTATTCATAGAATTTCCGAACTCCAGATTGTTACCTACTTACCTCGTCTTACTTTGCTATTCACATCGAGCTAAATTCAACTGTATCGTAACAGAATAAGGCTTAAAATACAATTCGCAGTAAAAACGGAGTCAAGATGTTTTTGTTATGAAAGAGACTTCAAAAGCAATTCAACTTTTCTACTTAGAAATATGTTTTTGATGAGCGTGTTTCTGTATGTGATCGGTAAACGTTGGCGCAGTGTCGCCCCCTGCTGGCTCGCCGCGCTCCATATATGTTGCTGTGCCACGGATGCTCTCACGTCACTACACTGGTAGTCACTAAATATTTAAATCAAAGGGTCAAAGAGGTCACCTTTGACTTTACTTACCCAGCACCGGCGGCACAACGAAGAACCGTCGTGCAGTGGGGCAATACGGAACTTACCCAGCACCGGCGGCACAACGAAGAACTGTCGTGCAGTGGGGCAATACGGAACTTACCCAGCACCGGCGGCACAACGAAGAACCGTCGTGCAGTGGGGCAATACGGAACTTACCCAGCACCGGCGGCACAACCAAGGACCGTCGTGCAGTGGGGCAATACGGAACTTACCCAGCACCGGCGGCACAACCAAGAACCGTCGTGCAGTGGGGCAATACGGAACTTACCCAGCACCGGCGGCACAACCAAGGACCGTCGTGCAGTGGGGCAATACGGAACTTACCCATCACCGGCGGCACAACCAAGAACCGTCGTGCAGTGGGGCAATACGGAACTTACCCATCACCGGCGGCACAACCAAGAACCGTCGTGCAGTGGGGCAATACGGAACTTACCCAGCTCCGGCGGCACAACCAAGAACCGTCGTGCAGTGGGGCCATACGGCACTTAACACCCACCTAGTTATATTTATTTGCCATACCTACGTCCGGCATCATTGGAATGTGAGTTACATACCTAGATATGGGTGAGATAGATACATAAAAATATGAATTCCATGCATTCACCTGTCTTTGAGGAAACTCTCATCACGAGAGATGACGAGAACCATACGTCAACAGTTGTAATGTAACATTTGGTAAAATAAATAAGTTGCCACTAAGTTGACTAAGCTACTTCGCAGAACTTCAACAGAACAAGTGTTTTCTTACAAACTACAAAAACAACACAATCACTATTCCGTGGCCGTGGCTCGACTCCCAGTTGACACAAACATCACAGTCCATAATAATACAAATGGAAATTATATTACAAATTTGTACTTTCCCTCAGGATCGGGAACGTCACAATTTCGTATAAGTCCATCGGAAAGTTTCATTAATCAGATGCCATTAACTAATATTAAAAAGTAGCTGCCGCCGCCGCGCCGCTGCGCCTGCTAGACGGAGCTGGCGGAATACATGTATTGCACGTGCGCACAGACTACAGTCTACATAATCATCTCCATATCAGTTTTATAAATTAAATGTAATGGAATATTGGACCAGTTATGGCCGTAATAGGGAGGAGCTATAATGGCTAAATAATAACAGCCGAACGAGTCGATGTTCAAGGTTAAGCCGCACTTGCCAAGGACGGTTCGTGCATGGGTGACCATTACATACTGAGGTTCCTCCGTGCCTCGGAAAGCACTAACGATAAGGAAGCCGATCCCAACATGGTTGGCAAAAAGCTAGGCAGATCATGATGACCATAGTAAGAGAATCATTGATCACCGCAGCACTTTGTTATTAGGAGAACAGTAGCTCTCTATGCACCAGTATGTTTGGACCTAGATATGGAGTAATGGACAAAGTTATACGAAACAAAGTTATCCATGGAGACTTAAAGTTAGTTCCAATCCTCCTGTGAGCTGCCGACAGTGTACGGTGAGAGGAACTAGACGAGGCTGAACCGCTGTTGGGCGCCAGTCTTCACAAGGAACTTCTCTTTTTATGCACTTTATAGTGTTTTTGTTAGTTTTCCTAATCGTTGGGGTTGTAATATAAAGGTTTGAAAGCAAAACATTTAAGAACTCTCAACAATATAAAAAGGTTATTATGAGTATTGTTTTAATGAGATAAGATACTCTTGAAAGAGTTATCCTAGGGTACCTTCTCTAACACAATGGAGACCTCACAAACATTGTAGACCTCTCATAACCTATCTTGTCATATACTCCTCAGGCGTAATCATTCGAAAAATATCTTAAATTTATCACTACATATTGTAAAAACAATGTGCCCACGCGCCCCGCCGCGTTGTCTATCTGTCTGTCTAAACGCGAGAATCTCGAAAAACAAAACAGAACGGATTTTCATACGGTTTTCACCAATGGACAGAGTGATTCATGAGAAAGATTTAAGTTTATAATTCCAGCTTGAAAGATAGGCAAGTGGTGGACTCCGTAGGTGTTCGCTAGTTGGTGTATAACTCTCGAGATTAATCCTTATTCTAGAAGCAGTTAAATATAAATGTGTAACTATAGTTTCGTGTCCGAACAGGAGTGCAAACAGAACACTCGTCCGTGATGACTATTTCATGGCGGAATATTCTCCACGTATTTACAGAGCGCAAACCAATTATAAAAGCGGTACAAAAACTCAGATGAAAACGTAACAACCGCGAACCGTGCGCTGTGCGCGCCGCCAGCGTGCGTGTGGGTGACTCACTGGTTTATTTTCAATTCAATTTTTGTGATTGAAATACCGACAAAAATAGTAACATATTAGAAAAATATTCATTGTGAGGTGTTACTCAGGAAGATACGTTCTTCATGATTTGATTATTTGTATTTATAAGAATAATAAAGTTTGTCTTATTGTTGTAAAGATACAATAGTAGGTATAGGGAACGGTCCCTATTCCTACTATTATATCTTTTAACAGGCAATCATTAGAGTCGATCAAAGGGTTTAAATTCCTTCTACAATACTAATTCCCGCATTTGTTTCAGCGACTTGTTTGAACAGGCGAACTGTTGGCAACATGATGTGCTTGTAATAACAGCTACATGTACACGTTCCCTCACCCGGAGGCTCGCGCTCCACAGCGAGCACTCGCGCTACAAACAACTTCATCAACCTTCATTAGTGCTTGTGGGGCCCCACTTGAGTCGTTTAACATAAGGTGGGCCCCCACGGCAGGCCACAGTTGGGGTGAGAGGGGGGGGGGGGCATTAGCGACCCTACACTAGAGCGCGGCAACTTGTTGGGCGAGCACCGGCCGACAGTGTGTGTGTGCAGGTGCGTGCGATACTTCGGGGGCGCATGTTAAGCTGAGATGAGCTGTTGTGTACATTCATAACATAGGTAATACTTGCAAAATAAGACGCTTGAAACGCATTTCCTTCCCTCTACATTCCTGTAACTATGACGTAACGCGCGACCGTCGCGTCGGCGGCGTCGACAATACGTTTAATTAAAATTATGAAATTAAACCTCTCTATTCACTCAAGTACACCTACATCGCTATAAGACTGTGAGCTGGTTCAGTTCCGTTGTATGAACATTTCTTTGAGAGAACAAAACGATAAAAGTACTGACATTATATTTCATTACAGAAAAACCTGGCACGACACTGGTGGTGCCAGACCACTGGCTCTTCCTTAAGTTTTATGAAAAATTGAATCGTCATTTTAACACATTAAACTACTACAGTCTTAATTTTAATGAAGCCAGTAATTCCTCCGGGTACTAAAAAATAAGTTCATGCAATCGCAACCGCGGGAGAACATAGTTATAAAATTAAATTAAAGCTCCTTAGTTTCTCAGCAAGAGTACATAAGGACGCGATAAAGTTTGCAAGTCTGAGCTGCTCGTAGCATAAACTCTTTGTCGTAGCGCTGCTACGAGACTACGCCACGTAGCGGAACAGGCACTGCTACGGGACATTGCTACGTGGACGCATTACGATGCCTACGAAATCCAAAAGTAAAAGTGTAATAAAGAATAAAACTCCAGTTAGTTGGAATCTCTAACTGTTCTTTTGCACGAAGTGTTTATCTGTACGTGTGTGTGAATTGAGGAGGCTGTGTGCATCTCTTTTTGTGTCTCCTCTCGCGAACGCCTAAACTATATTAGTTTTTTACGAGTTTTAAACAGAATTCAATCGTCCCACGAACATGATTGTTGTGCATGAATATGCTGGATCAAATGTTGCATAATGACTACACATTAATAATTCTCGGTTTCGGATGTTATTACGGCTGTGTTTTTGGAATACCTTGATTACTATTTTGTTGAAGTCATCCTAGCCTTCTCCCAACTATGGTGGGATCGGCTTCCAGTCTTAAAGGATGCAGCTGAATACCTGTAATTACATGATGCGACTGCCTATCTGATCTCTAGAATCCAGTTAGTACTGGGTAATACGACTCCCCCTTGGTAAGACAGGTTGTCAGACTTTCGGGTCACTAACTACCTGTAACGACTGTCAAAGATCTACAAATGACAGCCGGGACCAACGGTTTAACGTGATTTCCGAGGCAAGGAGGAAACTCGGTATGTAAAGGGTAGTTACCCATCCACGGACAACCTAGGCAAGCGCGGCTTAACCTAACGTTCGACCTGAGCGGCTGTTATTATTTAACCACGAGCTTCTCTTTAGATTCGAGCTCCTCTGCTATTTTGTTGAAGTAAAGTGTGTAAATAGGACTCTGACGACCTTTTCCAAATAAAGTAATCAATCGCTGAACAAATTCATTGGAAATGAAGGGGGCGGTGCGATGCAGTGCGGGGGGGGGGGCGAGGGGGGAGCGGTTGCACTAATCACGCAAACGCTTTTTATAAGAGCGAGTGGAAGCCGAACAAATCTGCGATTTAAATTGGTTCTACCATCTCCTAGCTCTGGGTACATCGGGCAACATACTTATACTAAGATTAGTAGTTAGTTAAGTTTCCTTCATCGCGCAACAATTCTTTTCTCTTTTCATTTTAATCTTTTAACTCAATAACTGACCAGTAAGCTAGTGTGGCATCACACACTAAGCTTTGTGAAATCATTCATTACACAAAATTAATCAACTCGCACGTCTCGCACACACGTACGAAGTAATCCCGCTACATGTGTATCAGCACAGAACAGGCAGCAGCTCGTCGGTACAGTGGCACACAACGGCGCATTATTAACATATAAGATTCAATATTTCCTCAATAATTTTATTTGGAAGATGATGATTATGAAGAGCAGCGCTAAGTGGTGGGCAGGGGGTACGACATTGCAGTCAGATCTCCAGACGGCAACTGTAACGTGAATATTTGTAGCAATAGGTACCTAAGGATTTTACAAGTAACTTCTTCGAAAACGTATAAATCAGTTGTAATGGTCGTATGTGTCGCTCTACACTGATTTATTTTTAGAGAGTCCATTTTAGTAACCGCTGTGAAGGAGTTTTACTAAAAATATATCAGTTCTACAAAATATATTATGGAATACAGGCTGTAATCCCTTACACCATGTATTCCCTCCACAAACTGATGGTGTGAATTCAGTATAATTATCATACTAAGATGACCGGTACAAGAAATTATTTCAGGAATGTTATGGGTATCCAATAAATTTGATTTGTTTTATTTCCTCATACGCAATGCATCGTTACCGTGGCAAAACGCACGTTTCGCTACGTGCGTTTTATACATATATATATATATAGATATGCCAGTTCTGCGACTTAAGACACGGACCGATGTTGACCGATGTTGTTTTTTACCTGACATGTTTGTGCTCAAATCACATTTGAATTGTAAAAAGTTACATTGTATCCGTTTTTTTGAGTTTTTATACGTTTTGTAATAGTATTAACGCAGTAAAGTTTAAAAAAGTAGTTTAATGAAAATCTTCTTTTCTTCAATTAAAATTGAATATCTTTTTGATAAATAATAGGATCTGTTATAATGATACCATTTTGAAATCGGTATTTAGTAGGCATATTATTAAATAAATTGGCACTGACAGTGTAGTACGTTTTTTTTACAAAAATCGCCCTTGAACGCCCGATGGTATGTAAAAATTAGGGTTAAAATTAGAGAAGAACCAACTTTTTCTTCAAAAAAGCTAAATTTACATAAAAAATTATTTATCATGATAGCTCTAGTATTCAGCAGTAATTAGCAGAAATCAAAATGAAAAAATAATGGTTTTTGTTGAAACTACAAACAAATTTGTAATAAAAGGTAGAAATTTCGTAAATAAAAGACAGAAAGGAAATATTTTCGTAACCCTTGGGTAAAAATGGTTAAAAAATTTAATTGTTATAGTTAATTATCTGGTTCATCGAATCCTGAACGGTGGACCACTACTTACGCCACACCCTGTATATATATATATATATAGATATATCGATACCTCCCACGAAGTTGTTGTATCCCCAAAACTGCAATTTTTCAATAGAGCATTTTAAAGATTCAAATTGGACTAAAAACTGCATTCGTTATTGTATTTTTGTGAAATTTGGTATATGAATGTTATTTATAGTATTCTTGATTATGTTGAATGATAAATTAAAAATAAATGTATATTTTCTGAGATATTGTTCATACAACATTTTACTGCGAAGCACAGGCTGCGCCAATTGTCGTATCTCATACTTACAACATTATACTGCGGAGTTTAGATTTCGTAAGTTGTTGTATATAATAGTTACAACAACATACATTGAAAAATAAAGTGTCATTCCACTGTATGTGGCAATAACAATTTACATCGGTTGAAAAATTAGGTTTTTTATAATAATAGTTAATATAAAATTAGGTTAAAAATAAAAAGACAATATAATCAAGAATATATTCTTTATTTTTTTTAATAGGAACAACACAAAAAAAGATCTTAAATTATTTGCAATGTATGTACAGTTCAAATAATTTAAGAAAATTTAAATCTCGATCAAAATATAATTTGTTTGACCTTTACCTCGTATAATGTGACTCAACTGGCTGCAAGTTCTTGATGTGATTACACCCACTGTATATAACAGAAACTGTTTTTTTTACAGGATGGTTTGAAGGTTTGAATGTCTTCCTCTTTGATCTGGGACTAGTGCTCCCGTTGTCGTATCCATTTTTTATTTATTTAAACTTCATGTACAATAGTGATACATAGGCGGACTTAATGCCACAAGGCATTCTCTACCAGTCAACATCAAATCACCGTCTGTTTTCTATCAGGCATTTTTTCTAGAGCCTTATAAATAACCAAATCAAAAATATTCTTTCTTTCTTCTTCGCTTCATTTGTCAAAGCATTTCTTACGGCAGCAACATGGTGAGCCCATCTTTCTACTTGCTTGTATTTACCTTTTCTGGACATATATTCTTTTCCCAAATTTCGTAAACACTTTTTCTTATTATCCATCCATTCTTTAAAATGTCTTTTTCTTACATTACTTTTATCTTTTATTGTTGGACGACGTCGGTCGCTTGTGGTGGGACTATTCGAAATATTCAACAGTGGACTATGTTATTATTACATTACTAGTTCATGGTTGTATACGTCGAGCAGCTAGAAATACAGGCTGGTGAGGGTTCAGGTGAAATATCGAACGCTGATAAATTTTCTTTTTGTATGTCATATGGGCAAAATCATTATCACAATACAAGAAGGAGACGGGTGCGGTGTCTCAAGATTTGCTGTATCAGAATATGTTGCTACTTCTGAGTTGTTGTGAAAGATGTTTCCATGTATTATATTTGCCAACTCATTTATTTCCGAATCATGAAAACTTATTGGGAATGGTGACTCTGAAACAGTATCTAATTACGTTTTAATTTGATTGCAATCTACATAAGTCCAGATCCCGTGGGAATTTCGGAAAATTCATTCTTATCGGATGCCTACATCGTATACATACACCTTTTATCTATCCTCTCTATCCTGCTATTCTCTAAGGATACAGCCTTGTGTGCAGCGCTGCCCCAGCGTCGAAACTACAGTTTGGAATTCACTAAGCTACTGACAGCGACGTGTCGCGAACTCGCGACACTATCTCAAGGCTCTGTGTCGACGACGAGGTCCTTATAGCGTAGAAATTGTCTTTTAGAGAATAGCATAGCTGGACCAGTCCATTATCAGTCAGCCAGGGCAAAACATTTTGTATACAGGGTGTAAACAGACCCTTCACAAAGCCGTCAATCAAGCAATCTGTACATCAAAGTAAGTACGTAAATTTACGCAAAAATTATTGCTGAGAAACGACTTTTTTTTTGGGGTGTAAAATCACGTTTTACGATAGGACTCGATGGAACGCACTCAAAGCATTGTGCTGATGGATGTATTGAATATTACGGGGGTGGTGGAGGTGTTTAAAGTAAAAATCTTACATTAAAAACATGTATTTAAAAAAAACTTGTCAATAAGTTGGAACTTTCACCCCCAATATCTCCATAACTAGAAAGTTCCCGGGTATGGTCTAGAACCAACAAAATTATCGCAAAGACGGGGAGAACAAGTGCTTTTCGGCGTCGTTAAGGGGCTATTTACACCCTTTATTGCTTATAAGACCCAATTTTAGAAAAGACTTTTGACATAAGTCACTGATTTTAAGTAAAAAAAAAAGTAATAGCAATGTAAAATATAGCATACAACAAAGTTTTGAATAACAACTCCCAAAGTAAAATGTTGTATCTATTACATACAACAATATTTAAATTTTAATGTAAACGTAAAATGTTATATGTCTTACATACAACATTTTTATTAAACGCTCAACGACGTATGCTGTTGTCGTGTTTTATGCAGAAGTTAAACTCGGCGTGGAGCGTTTCATTCCTTTAGTTAAAAAACCTAAAAATCCTAAATACCCGGTTTGGTACAGTCGTGCACTAATAAAAATCATTCGTGAGAAAATTAAAGTACACAAGAAATGGAAAAAATATGGTAACCCTAGAGACTATTATGAGTTTGCATTGTTACGTTCTAGGCAACACGAGGTAGTAGCATCCTCTTTTCAAAGCTATATATCTCAAACAGAGAAAGCCATTAGTCACTCTCCGAAGACTTTCTGGACCTATGTTAAAAGTAAACGAGGCGGTAGTCAATACCCAAAATCAATGACCTTAAATGAGGAGACATACGAGTCTGGCCTCGACATTTGTACCGCGTTTAATAAGTACTTTCACAGTGTTTTCATCAGCCCTTCCACGCCCTCTGCGGCAGCTGCTCCTAATGAAGTTAACGGCTCAGATGATGTCCTGTCTAACCTATGTATCACCAAAGACACCGTACTTAAAGCCTTACGCGCGTTAGACACAACAAAAGGTCCCGGTAACGATGGATTACCTCCTATTTTCTTGCATAAATGCGCTGATAGTTTAGCACATCCTATAACTTTATTATTTCGAAGGTCCTTAACTGAATGCGTCTGTCCCTCCCTGTGGAAAACAGCTCATATAATGCCAGTTTATAAGAAAGGGCCCAAGATGGATATAAAAAACTATCGTCCAATATCGATTCTTAATACTCTTAGCAAAGTTTTAGAGAAGATCATCTATAGATGTATATATCCAAACATCTCTAATGGAATAGGCCAGAGCCAACACGGATTCGTTAGGAGACGGTCCTCAGCATCTAACTTAACCACGTTTTGTGACTATGTCTTGAATAACATGGAAGACGGTGGCCAGGTTGACGTGATCTACACGGATTTCGAAAAAGCATTCGACCGTGTGGATCACGTGATCTTGCTAGCAAAGCTGCAAAAACTTGGGATCCGGGGAGATTTACTGAGATGGGTCAAGTCATACTTATCGAACCGTTCGCAAGCTGTGGTTATGGGAGGTTACAAATCTGACTTTGTAAACATCCCCTCCGGTGTTCCCCAGGGATCTTTGTTGGGTCCTCTTTTTTACTGCGCATACCTGTATGACATTCAGTCTTGTTTCAGGTCCGCGAAACATCTCATGTACGCCGATGACATGAAAATTTACATGTGTGTAAAATCAGGACTTGATTGTGAACTGATACAGCGTGATCTTGATGCATTGTTCAGTTATTATCAACATAATAATATCACTGTCAATGTCTCGAAATGTCAATGTATCAGCTTCAGCCGTTCCAAATACCCAACTAAGTATCTTTATGGTTTTAGCAATATTGCGATCGAAAGAGTTGACGTAGTCCGAGATCTTGGTATAATGTTGGACTCTAAATTGCTCTTTGACCAACATATTGACACCATCACCAGTAGAGCCTCTCGTAACCTTGGTTTTGTAATGCGCACCTGTAAGCCTTTTAGTAACTGTCATAGTTTAAAAATTATATACTTTGCGTATGTCCGCAGCATCTTGGAGTACTGTAGCCAAATCTGGTCACCCCAATACGAGGTATATACTGAAAGAATCGAAAATCTACAGAAAAAGTTCGTAAAATTCCTAAACTTTAAATCCCGAAGACGTCATGAGTCTTATGACCGAGACTGTAAACACTATAATATGCTTCCCCTTGTGGATAGGCGCAGGATGTTTGATATGCTTTTGCTCTTTGATATCCTACGAGGTCGTTTGGACAGTAGTGAGCTTCTTTCATCTATATATTTCTGTACCCCGAAAACACGTACCAGACACAAAATTACTCAGTATCCCTGGCCATCGCACAAAATACGGGCGAAATGCTGTAATGACCCGACTACCTCGCATCTACTCTGAGAGTTTTGAAAATATTGATATATTTAATTTATCCAAGCCATCATTTCGGAGGCAAGTCAAGAAAGTATTGTTTGATGAATGAATTGTGCCATCACTCATTTCTCTCATTTCATAGTTAAAATTAAATTAAAATTAAAATTAAATTTAAAATTAAATTTATTTAAATTTAATTTAATTAAATTAAAATTAAATTTAAAAAAAAATGAAACTGAAAATAAGGGAATATAAATATAATTATATCCCTTTCTAATATTTACCTACTATTTTTTGTATGGGTATTCTTTTCTTATTTATATCATATTCAACAAAGCACGTTCTCAATATCGGACTTTACGATACTGTACTTTTTCCCAATGTTTGGTCGGTCATTTTATCACTTAAATACTTAAATTTTTTGTCTAAGATTTGTAAACAATGTGTCAACAATCCCACACTACTTTGCACTGTATTTTGTTCTTTCTTTTCTTTTAGCCACTTTCTAGTTAACCTAGCTTTGTCAATGCCGTGAAACTCTGTTATTGGCTTAAGAGATAATTGTCATCATCTCGCTGTCAATGTTCAGTGTATGCAGTCTTTAAGATGCTAGTTACTTTGTCGCAACTGCACTGTGCTGTTCATTGATGGTGGGGTGAAATTTCACATAAAATGTCATAGTAATAATAAGCTGTTGAGTTTCCAATAAATAAATAAATAAATAAGTAAGTAATCTATACAACATTTTAGGTTGGTATCACCACAAAAAGCAACATTAACCGTATTAATGCTAATAAAATATTACAAAAAGAAACATAACGTGATATTTCGGAGATTTGAATCACGAAAACTGTTTAGTTGTATTTCATCTAATGAAACATTGTTATTTTCAATGGGTGTCTTGAAGTTGCTAGTTTTGTACTCGTATTATTGACCATATCACAATAGTCTACGTCCTCTTGTTATTATACCTGTAAGATTCATTGTTATATGTTTGAAGTAATTCAATTAGGTAAGTTAGTTTTGAGAAAACTTAAACGTTTCCTACATGCGTGCGGTCGGTTGTAGTCTGTTGTATGTGACCAATACGAGACGCGAACGCGTGATCGTACCCCGCGTAATCCATTGCAAAGGTCTATACAATGCTGTAGTCCGCTCTCGTTCGAAAGTTAAAACATTTTACGGCAAATCCTTAATAAAATCGTATTTTGGTTATTTTTTCACTTTGAATGTATTAAATAATGCAAGTTAGAATTATTTATAGTAAAAACGCAAAATGCCATTTTTGTGGCATACAACAACTTACGTTGGAGGTATCGATATATGTATAATAGATATATATGTGTGAATATGTATGTATATAGATATATATATATATATATGTAATAAAATCGTAAAAATCCAAATCGATGTTCCGAATTGGCGCAAAAACTACTGCATAGATCCTATTCAAATTTTGCACAAATATCTTTTATAGGCTTCTTCAAATGTTAGGCTATATATTATCACGCTACTTGCTTAAGGGGGTGAACAATATTGCATTATGTCAGTATTATTCAATTGTTTACCTTTTCATTCATGATATGCGTAACAACGTCTATTTCAAAGAACATGTTAGCGAAACAAATAAAATAAAATTATAATTTTTGTAATTGGTTGTAATTTTTTTTTTTAGAGATTATTATTATTTATTTTCTCTTTTTTATGAATATTATAATAAATCCTTATGAAAAAAGTTAAATTATTGGTAAAATCTCTTTCCTCATGTTTGAATCTGGCCTTTCTATGGTGTTCTGAACTGACAACGTCGTTGTGTGCTGTCCACAGGTGCTGTCAGACTCGATGTTTTGAATTTCACCTGTCGTTCCCAATAAAAATAATAGTAGTTATTGAAATTAATTTGAAACTATTTTGTTGTGTCTTTGTTCTTAGTTTTGCACAACTATAATAATTTCAGGTTGATTCTCTGCATTGTTAGGTCCCAAAAATAAATTCGTCTTTTTTTCAAATAAGCTCCTCGAGTAATTATTTTAAATAGTTAACGCTAATTATTTTTAAGAGTGCGTTTTGGATGTATCAATATAATTCTGCTGCCTTTATCCCAATTTATTTGGGGCAGTGTACCATGTCTTCTTCTTCCATACTTCTCTATACTCGTCATTGCGTTTTCAATGTATATTAGACTGATTTTATTGAATAGTAATATACATCAGTGGCGATCGCGAACCGGAAGACGTTGCGTTGGAGGGCCTCCCAATAGGTGGACCGATGACCTGGTCAAGGATGCAGGGATCCGCTGGATGCGAGACGTACGGTACCGGTCAATATGGCGACACTCGGAGGAGGTCTATGTCCAGCAGTGGACATCTTTCGGAGGGTGGACGACTGTAATGTATGCTTTCTGATGCGTCTTGATTGTTAAAAAAAGCACATAATTCGTTAAGTGAAAAATATTTAGGTATCTTTATCATAATTAATTATGTCTTTTGTATCTTACTAATATTATAAATGCGAAAGTTTGGATGGATGGATGGATGTTTGTTACTCAATCACGCCAGAACGGCTGAACGGATATAGATGAAATTTGGCATAGAGATAGATTATCGTGCTAATAACTTAGGGGATAAGCAATATTGCATTATGTCCATATTCCGCAGCTGGCCGTTGGCAGCATATTTAGCCCATTTTGCATCGAAGCGAAGCGAGGTATTCTGACGGTCCACAGGTCACCTCCCTGTAAAGCAGGGTTCACAATTTCGAGTCGCAGCCAGTCTCCACATTTTGTGATTATTTTTTCCAAAAATAATAAACATAGTTGGCGAGTTTGATCCCCAGCCGGTTTTTACTTTTTGTAACTAGATATTTTGTTTTATTCTAATGGTTTATGATTTTTGAGGACCGCTATATACAGCTTTAAAGTTTTTTTTTAACCTTGCCCCAGTCCAGGCCCACACTTGGAATTTCTCCTGTATTGTGGGTGTTGTTTACAGACAGTTAAACTCACAAACAGCCAGACCCGGAACAACTACAAAAAATGTGTTCCGTGCGTGAACCGAACCCGATACTCGCAGCACAGCAGCCATTCGCTCAGCCACTGCGCCAACCGTGCGGTCACATAGCTGTGGCTCCCTCGGACATTGCTGCAACTTTGCTTAACGGTGGCCGGACTGCACATTCCGTTTTCATATTGCCGCTGAATCTTGAAAGTGAAGATACCTCAACATGCAACATCACCAAAAACAGCGGCCGGGGAGTCCTTTTGCAGCAGTGCAAGTTTAAAGTGCATAAGAGGCGTTGAACCGCAGCTTGCAGGACATCCGCGGCAATCAGGCGCTGATGGGTGGCGTTGTCGTTTTGCTCGCAGGTGACTTTAGACAGATACTGCAAGTTACTGAGAGGGGCATACTGGCGGATGAAATAAACGCATGTCTCAAGGCGTCGCCACTGTTGTCTAGGATCGATAAGATCCATCTTTCTCGCAACATGCACATCCAACTGTACAACGACCACGAAGCAGGCGTCTTTTCGAATATGCTGCTGCAAATGGGAGTGGGTCGTCTGGAATCGGGCGCAGATGGGAAAATTCTATTTTCCGAAGAAATTTCCCATCCAGTGGCTACAGAGGATGCACGCACATCCATATCATCACATCATGCATGTTTTTCCACATTTGGAGGTTAATATAAAAAATGAAGGGTAGTTGTGTGAGGGGTAGTGCTGTCGCCAAAGAACGAGTGTGTCAATCAAATTTAAAAAAATGATATGATCGTCGGCGTCGACATCCATAGACATTGTGATGGCTAATGATGATAGTACTGCCTACCCCGTTGAATTTCTCAACTCCCTGGGGTTAACTCCCAGATTGTGCAATGGAACCAGGCTTCGTATCACAGAGCTGGGTAGTAATATTATTATAGCCACCATTATCACAGGAGTGGCTAAATGAGAAAACGGTTTAATTCCCCGCATACCCGTTATTCCAAATAATTTGCCATTTCAATTTAAGAAGTTGCAATTTCCCTTAAAATTGGCTTTTACAATGACGGTCAACAAATTCCAAGGAAAAACCTTCAAAGTGGCAGGCATTTATTTGGGCAATTCATGCTTCTCACACGGTCATTAAACAAATCTTTTAATGTTGTATACAAAACGGTATTAGAAAAAAATAAACAGCACCCAACAAGGCGTTTGATTGTTCTCTTTGAAAAAAAGTCGTATGGCACCATAGTGTTCCGGTTTTTAAGCCTTATCGTCGCCTCTTCGCCATTTGTTTTGTTTCAGACCTCTGCCGACCAGAATTACAGCGCCCAAAAAGACGCATTTTGTAGTCATCACCCACATTATCAAATTTTAATTAGGCCTTCAGTTCTCACACATAACATCGTGCCTGTAATCCCCGAGGGTTAGGCACAGGTGTGTATCTAAATCGTACACCCACATTTCACCAGTTATGTCGAAGTCCCATGTAATATTGGGCGAGCCTATTGCCATCAATCGGGCACAAATCCAGACTCCGTAGCTGCTACTGAGAAATTCCTGATGGAATAACCAAATAACACTTTGCCCAACCCGGGAATCGAACACGAATACACAACAAAAAATCCACGCGAACGAAGTCCCGGGCAACGGCTAGTATATATATAAAATGGTAAACTGACTGACTGACTGACTGGGTGATATATCAACGCAAAGTCCAAACTGCTGGTCTTAGAGACATGAAACTTGGAGGGTGTGTTCTTTGTGAAGAGTAAGCATCCACTAAGAAAGGATTTATGGGAATTCCACCCCTAAAGGGGTAAAATAGGGGATGGAAGTTTCTATAAAAGTCCGTCAATTTTGAAGTTAGGATCTTCAAATTTTGTGTTTAGGCTAACGATTGAAAATTAATATATACGTGTCTCAGCGTTTTTGAGAATTATACCCCAGAAGGGTTAAAATGGGGGATAAAAGTGAGTAATCGGATATTTTTCGACATCCACGCGGGCGAAGCTGCGGGCAAAAGCTATATATACTATTATGTTGAATCATATTTCCGGACAGCCCTCCACTAACAGACAACCCTGTCAGTTTGTGGAGGGCTGTCCTGTACACCCTGTATAGGCGTGTCTACGCCTAGAAATAATCCAATTAGTAGTTCATATTTATCTATAAGCATATTTAATTATGAAAATCTTCGACTGGTCGGGCAAGCTGCACCTAGTAACATGAATAAAACAATGTTTAAACACGCCGCACAAGCTCACACCCCTCTCCTTCCCCGCCCCTCACCGCCTCCACCGGACACCCGCTAACTTGCCTGAAACTGCTTTTAAAGAATTTTTGATTTAAAGCATAGTTATTAGTATTAGTATAGCACAGGAGCAACCGATTGTACTGCGAGCTGTTCCGCCACCTAGACCGAAGCGAGAGGCAATACCACGTGAAACATCTCAGCTGAATTAACTATCCAACTCAGCGCTTCATTTTCCGTTTTGTAACTTCGAGTGTCTTACTTACCTTTGTTAGTGTGTATAGAGAACGATACATTACATTGCTAGAGCTTTGTCTTACACGGATGTGCGATGTCAGTATTTCCAAACGGAACGTTATTCTATAAGGTTCCGTTTGAAAATACTTAACCAAAGGTGACTTTTATGAAACATGATGCCATTAGAATAGATTAATCTACTTTAGTACATAATATTTCACCTTTTTATATTAGGATTATACCTATTAAAAGTCACATGCAATGTTACTGGTTAAAAACTGTTTATACAAGCGTGTGAAGCCACTCATGGTTATTAGATGAGGTGTACAGCAGTGCAGTTGGGTCGTATGGCTGTGGCACAGTGTAATGACAGGCCGTGTTGTTGGTAGATCAGTATCGGTAGTACCGGGTATTGGTGGTTACGAGTGCACATACAAACACGACACCATCGACTCGCTCACCGCGCTCGTCTATAGCACGACACAGTATAAAGGATCCATCGGCGTTGACAAACAAGATCACACGGAATGAAAGCGAGTTGAGTTTAAGCGAACTCGGGCAGCTTTTGACAGGACGAATGAAATGAAAACCGAAATAAAGTAATTACTGTAATTATTATAATTCATCTTCTCAGCGTGTCGATGGCGATCTAAATTGAGCCGGTCCAGAATTTGATTAAGAGTTTGGTGCCTTCAGTAACGTCTATCGTTATGGTCTTTGGTACATTGATGGAATCTTTAAGTTGTATCGTATTGTGCTCACCAGTATACTCGCCTGTATACTGTATACGTGCTGGGGATCGCGTGTCGATCACTGTCCTCACCCTTTCGTTTTATCAACACACGCCGACGAGCGATTGCTTCAATCGACTAGGCCGGTATAATGTAAGTCTGTGTATTTTACTTCAGCCTGTATTCATCCGCAGTTGATTTCAGTGTGTCAGTGGACTCGCATCTATTTCACAAAAGTGTTTCGTCATCAAACAAAGTGTTCACTACGATTGCGGCCTTTTCTCTCACTTCTCTCCTACTTTAGATAATCCACAGTCTTTCATCTTCTGTCGATTTACCTTATTGGGAACGGCGTTTTTCGAGTGTGTTATGGGATGGTATTCATGTCCGTCATTGAGGATTGGCAAATGGTAAAAAAAATTATGACATAAAAGTATAGTTCAAGAATAAAGTAAGGCGCATCCAGCTTATTTCTTCCACGAGCCCGTCGATCCCATGATCTGTGGGTTTGCCGTGAGGTGCGTTACGAGGCGCACCTGACCTTGCTGACTCCTTACGTCACCACACGTGGGGCACGCAGCGCGGGGCACGAGGCGCGTGGGGAACAACAACTAGTTCTTTTCATGTTGTTTTACTTAACGATCGGCGACCGGCCGATAAGGAACCTATTTGTTCATACGCAGGCGGGCGCTACTTCATATTAGGCAACGTTAACTACCTACAAGATTATTTAAACGATACGCAAGTTAGATAAGTAATATTATTTAATAACCAGAAAGTTGGCAACGAAATATAGGTTTTTTAGCGGCAGCCGGTGCGGCAAGGACAGGCACCGTTTACTAGCGCGCACTGGCGCGAGCACGAGAGAGCGTGAGTTTAAACAAATGTGAATGATTTTTGTATAATTTCATTAGCGCGGCGCCTGGCGACTCGCCAGACACCAGGATTAAGGGGGGAGCAGACCATGAGCAGAAGGATCATTACAGAACGCAGTGGCACGGAGTAGTCTCGCACTAGTTAGCTTGGAAGCTGATTGTAAGGCATTTGTATGTTAACGCGTTACACATAGATGTGAGCTTTTCAATAATTCGGGTACAAGTTAACTGGGACAGCGGGAGGCACTGGGGCTGCATGACCAGCGGGAGATGCGAATGATGTACCTTTTGAGTGTACCTGTGCAGTGAGGCCGGTGGTGCGGGCAGGCTGGACTCTTGCCAGCACTGCGCCTTAAACAAATTTACTCTGGGCTTTGGGCGACGTAAGTGTGCCTAACGACGTCTGCCCCACCCCGCCTGCACCCCCGCCTGCACCCCCGCCGGCACCGGACAATGTGTCGTGTGATCACACTCCGCACGTACCACTCACACTAAAGTTTGCACTAAATGCAGGGCGAGATTTGCTGTCGACGTGTTTTCTTACACTTCTTGAAGATTTCGGGAGGTTTTATCTGTTTGAAGTTCGGTCTGGTTTCCGTAATGTATGTTACAGGACTACACAGGCACTGTTTGTGTTGCTGATACATGATACGTCTTGAGCGCGGCGACGTACAGTCAATGTGTATATATTATGACTACCTTCTCAGTTAGTTGTCATAGAAACACTATCGGTATCAAAGTAAGTGTGTACCTTTGCCAGACAAGAAATAATTGTAGACTCTCTTTGTTTCTCATGTGTGTTACGTTTGTACAGAAATAGCTCGTCGACACAAAATCAAAATCAAAGCATTAATTTCAAGTAGGCCAGTTACAGGCAGTTTTGAATTGTCGAAACAAAGACAACAGTGAAATATAGCTATATTCCCAGTCACAAGGCACAAAAACTGTGAAAGTACTGTAGTTGCCCATTCCCTAACGTAGATCACTAAGGAGAAGAACGGGCAAGAAACTCCATGGACACTCTTTTAAATCAGAATACTTTAACAAAACCTTGGTTACATCATTCATGTTAAGATGGTACATTATGTTGCAGCAAGATGTGTACGTTAAAAGTGTCCATAGTAAAAACAATTCAAAAAAAAAAAAAATTCAAATAAGCCTTGGCAAATAAGAGATGACCAGTCACTACTGTCAGCGCCCGTTCACGAACATGACGCATGTATCTGCACCATTCAACTCAACCATTTCGAAGGGAACTAAATGATCCGACACACGTGCCACCATCAGCGAGACATTTGAGTGAGCATGATATACCCCTAACCGCCAGGGCACATTCAAGTCAAGAAAAGACGCAGGTTTCCAGCGAATGACAGCTTTCTAGTACATAGTACTCACACAATATGGGCTAAGCGGCTATATAATACTAAAGAGATTGAATTTATACAATGCAAAGATAGTTATACAATCTTCAGCAGCTCCAACAATACTATTTAATGCTATCAATTTATGCGTCCCTGTTCTTGTGGAGCAGGACCGGCATTGAGCCAAGCATTTTTATCAGTGATATAATCGTCCAACATGTAATATGCTTTCTAACATAGTGTGCGTTTAATGCATGTTTTAAATTTCGTTTCATTCAGTTCAAGAATACTTTGTGGAATTTTATTATAGCATCTCAAATAGTACCCCATGAAAGATGAGTCTACTTTAGCGAGTCTGAAGCCTGGCTGAACTAATTGGTCTGAATTTCTAGTACTGTAATTGTGTCTGTCACCTCTTTTATTAAAAAGATGTAGATTTTTTCTTACATACATTATATTTTCGTAAATGTATTAACAATGTACCGTCATGATGTTAATTTCCTTAAACAGTTCCCTTAGAGAATCGCGCCTACGAAGATTATATATGGCTCTGATGGCTCTTTTTTACAGAATAAATGTAGACTCAATGTCTGCAGCCCGTCCCCATAACAAAATGCCATAACACATAATACTATGAAAGTAACTAAAATAGACCAGTCTAGCGGTATCTACATCAGTATATTGACGGATTTTTGTTATCTTTCTTTCTTACAGGTTTTGTACTTCATAAAAGAAAATTGTATATTATAATGTAGGAGTTTGTTATATTCCCAGCATGACCTACTGCTGTTCGTTGAGTAATGTATCGCTCGACATGTTTACGAGCCTTTCGATAACAGTTCACAAAATTATTTCAAATTGTTATTGTAGAACATACAGTAAAGTTGCCGCGATGCAAACTGCTGCAAGTTGCGCGATATTTCAGGGAGACTCGCTGTAACAGAGTACAGCGATCGAGTGCTCGCTGAAGCTGGGATGGAGTTATTTACCGCCACACTCACATACGTTAAGAAGTTGGAGCGGAGTACTTTTGTACCCCGCACCCCCCACACCCCCGCACCTTAGCAACGGGGCACTAGGCCGGGAACAACTAGTCCAAACTCCGGCGATACTGAGCTTAGGTGCTGTACATTTTTACAGCGCTTTCACTGTGTGTACACAAGATAGATGTGAGTTGTGCTCACTACACACTACATGATATTGACACATACGGTTCCAAAACTCGATGTAAGCTCCGGGTCGGTCGTGCTATTCATCTGGCTCAAGTGGCTGAACTTCAGGTGGCTTAAGTGTCGGAAGACGGCAAATTGTTTTGACATGTCCAGGATTTGTAATGGTCGCTGACTATATGTATACGAAACAGAGGTAGTGGCGAGCGGTGGAGGGGGAGGGGGGCAGTCTTGCGTGTCGCGGGTGCAGGAGTAAACTGTTTGATGGTGACTACAAATAGGCGTCCGCCGCTCGCGGGTACACAGGTACTGACAGAAGGCTCATCCGCTCGTGCGCTGTAACAACAGCATAAACATTGACGTCGGCAGAGACGACAACACCACTCAAGCGTTTACAAGCACAGCTCTCTGTTGCAAAATGACAAAAAAAATGACAGACCTCTACATTTGACCAAATATTACGGCGCGTGTCTTACAACGGCTCCTCGCCTTCTGTGTGGACGTTGTGGTCGTTGGTGTGGATATAATCTAAATCGTATTAGGCGTGAGACCGCACAGCTGCGCCCGGCGCTCGGTCGCGCCGAGCACGCCACCCGCGCATTACGCGCGCCGGCGCCGCTCGCCCCGGTGCCGACACAATGCGGCTCAGCCAGCGCCGCTTTTGTCAGGACACTGAGAAGTAACTAGTTGACACGTTGTAGTGCCTTGAAAATGAAATGAAAGTTGTATTGAGAAATGTGAAGTTCTAAACAGTAGGTCTTCAGTGACATTCATTTCTTAGAAGGTAACATAAACTAATTGCATTTTAAAACCTTCTATCCCGTAGTGTTGTAAAGCGTCGGAGCAGCTGTAGTAAATGCTAGATAAAATCACAAGATACGATCACAAACAGGCATAGCTTGTGTTTCGAATCAACTTCACAGCTGATGTGATGGAATAATTATAATATACTGATGTAGACGAATAATCTTAAAGATGAAATATCGTATGAGGAGAGTGTAGAAGAACATCCTATGTCACTGTGACTGTTCGTAAATTACCCTAGGCTGATAAAATTTTCGTTTTTCCTAAATCATGCACATATTAGTATTAATGTCGGCTCCCCCCGAAGGAGGAGAGGCCGCGCCCCTCCGTCCACACGGCCTTGTAAGACTCGACACCAAACTGGTCATCTTTCCACCGACTACTAAATTGAACTCCAGCCCTGTCCCGACTTTAGAAGCTAAGGGACAGGGAGGGGTACAAGGTGTAGTTAATATTGGGAGGTCACAGTTAAGACATATACATAAATAATATCAAATCCTATAAAACTAAATCAGTAATAAAGTATGAAGCTAATATGGCAAGAGGGCGCAAAGATATATATATATGATGAAAGGTTGGTGAAAGGAAACGTTACGCTTGCGCTTAAGAGATTCACTATTTACAGTAACGTTAATTTAATGATTCAAACGTATTACGAACCCAACTCTATGGCATGTAACCGGTTACAATAACTGCCTCAGTACGTGACGGTTAGACCTAAGCGCATAGGCCCACTAAGGATCCTGCTACGAATTCTAACCGAACACGCTCCCTAAGCATCATTCACTTGCCTTTATCAATCCTAAGACAGAGTACTGAGAAGTCCTACTGCCATTGAGGAAGACACGTTTTAGTAGTTCCCCCTACACGCGTATTCATGTTAGTAACACCCTTTACGGCAATCTACCCCTTGTCTAAGATAACACACAACTTGCGCAAGCGCACCGTAGATTCAGTCTGTAGCAGAACATATTGCGTTTGTTATTGGTGGACGCCGAAGTGGTGATATATCGTCACTTCACATTTCTTTACTCTTCCCCATGTCGTGGTAGCGTATCTCGTTAGTAATGTCGATTCAGTAATTTGCCAACCAGTGGCCGGGTTTGGGTTTAACGAGATAAACAGCCGGGGTTTGACTTTCTGTCCCTAGCGTTCCTTAGAACGGAGTTATCGATGTAGTTTGAGATATTTCGTGATGCCTACCCCCGCTCCCTGAAATGTGCGCCAACAATCCCCACGCAATGTTTCTGAGCTAGACCTTTACAGGAAGCAGTATTCATCAGCAACGTTTGGTTGATTTGTACCACAAGTACAAGTCGGCATCACATCACTGACCAATATAATTTGTCTTAATCAACCCGTGAATATTACGGTGTTGAACAATATATTTTGTCCGAATGCGAATATTACGGTTCTGCCTTTCATTTTGTGTTTTGTCAGATAAAAGTCAACATTCGTCAATAGTCGGGTGTGTTGGTGTATAGTGTGTTTGTCGTATGCATGAAATACTCAATACTCAATACTCAATACTTTATTGCATTCCACATGTAGTACTTAGGTGGTAAAAACTTAAAATTAGATCACATGGACCCTGTAGGGCACAGCAAATAAGTGAGTTAGGAGAGAGGAAGCACTTGTAAATTATAATTATTATTATTATACAGTAGGTAGGTAATTTCTAAGATAAACTAATAGTAGGTATTTATAATATAGAATATAAATAGGTATCTATTGGGAGATCTTGTAATAATTAATAAATATAATATAAATATTAAATTTTGACTACTAAAATTATGACTTTATATGTATATCACTTAAATATTCATTTAATGAGTAGTAGCTGTTCTTTAACAAAAAATCTCTTAGTTTTTTTAGAAATGTGTGAGTTTTTCTTCGTTTTTTATTGATCCGGGTAGTTTATTATATACTTTAATGGACATTACATAGGGACTTTTTGAGTGCATTTTTAGTCGAGAACTTGGTATATTTAGCCTAGATCGGTGTCTGAGTAGATAGCGCGACTGGATGTCTTCACGTTTTGAGTAGAACTCGTGATGTTTTCGCACAAATTTGCATGTTTCTAAGATATATATACACGGAAGGGTTAAAATAGTGTGTTTTTGAAAGAAAGGTTTAAAACTATCGGTTTGCTCAATGTTTACCAGGATTCTGACCAATTTCTTTTGCAGCGTGAACAGTATTTGTGCATCTGTACTGTTTCCCCAAAGAGTGACACCATAGCTAAGCCATGCATAGGCATAAGCATAGTAGGTGGTGAGGGCTGTCTGAAAATTGGTGGTCTTTTTTATTTCACGGAGGGCGTATGAGAATTTAGAAATCTTTGAGTGAGTTTTCTGTATGTGTGATTTCCAGTTTACGTGTGTGTCTATAACTAGTCCGAGTAGTGTAAATTCGTTAACAGTTTCTAATTTTGAGCCATTGAACGTAAAATCTAAAGTTAAAGGAGTTTTTTGGTAAGGGTGAAAAGTTATTAATTTTGTTTTGGAGTAGTTTATCTCGAGGTTATGCTCGTTCATCCAATTGCATGTTTTTGTAAGAATGGAATTAAGGGTTTTTTCTATATTTACATTGTCTTGGCATGAGACTAATATGGATATATCGTCGGCGAATAGGACACATGGCCCTTCTATGATTTTAGGTAGGTCATTAATATATATTAAAAATAAAAGGCATCCTATTACGCTTCCTTGAGGGATTGAGGCGTTAATTGTTTTACTATGTGATCGGATTTGTTTAATTTCATTATTTTTATGGTCAAAGTATTCTAGTTCTACTAATTGTTCCCTATTCTTTAGATAGGACGTTAGCCATTCGTGAGCCTTTCCACGTATACCTATTCCGTATAATTTGTTTAGCAATATCCCAAATTGTACTTTGTCGTAGGCTTTAGTCATATCTAATAATAATCCAACAGCGTATTTCTTGTTATTTATAATGTTAAGTGCTTCTTGGATATACTTGTAGACTGCCAGAGTTGTGGAACGGTTTTTTCGAAAGCCATTCTGGCAGTCATCTAAAATATTATATTTTTCACAAAACGTATAAATACGGTCACACATAGCTTTCTCAAAGATTTTTGAGGCTGAGGGTAAGAGAGCTATGGGACGATAGTTGTTAGGATCTGTTTTCGCTTTTTTTTTGTGGATTGGTTTTATTACAGATATTTTTAATAAATCAGGGAAGATACCTTCTTCAAATGACTGGTTGAGTAGCAGATAAAACGGTAACGTGAGTTCATCTGCACATTGTTTTAGAAGCGTTGGTGGTATTTCGTCAATCCCGTGACTATTTTTATTTTTCAGGTTTTTTATTAATTTGTTTACTTCCCAAGCGTCTATTGGGCCAAGAAACATCGTGTTCTGTGTGGGATTTAGTACAGAGGTGGTACCCGGTGTGCTACCAGAAGAATTGTCGGTGTTATCTCCAATGGTCGCAAAGAAATTATTAAAAATGTTGGCTATTTGTTTAGGTTTGGATATAAGGTCGTTATCTATTTGCAATTTAATATTAGTATGTTCTTTTTTATGTTTTTTGTTTGATCTCTCATTTATGATACTCCACATGGTTTTTACCTTGTTATTAATTTTTTTTATTTTATTTATATATTGCATCTTTTTTTAAAAGAAATGAAAAAAAGAAATGTGTGTATAGTGTTGCGAAAGGCGGTCTCCGTCCCTATAACCAAACGCAGATGACGAATATGTGCCAAGGTTCGGAGTTATTAGGACAAAGAACACATGAGATAATAATATACATTGTGATGATGAAGCGGCTCTGCCGTCATGCTGAAATAAATGATTATTAACATCGCTACGTTTCCGCCAAACTGTTACCTATAAATTACTATACAAATGTTTCTACGTGAATTATATTATAAAAGGTCCGCAACTATTGACTGTTGTTCCTACACATTGAAAGTAAATTAAAGGTAACACTTACCAAGTAGGTCCTTGAAGCGAACTAAAGTACAGCCTTACTTACAATATGCTGCACCGATTACCAGCCTCGCCGCTGCTGAAGTCCCCTTCCTTATCTGTCTCCTTTCTCGTCTCGAACTCACTCACTGATTCCTCAGACCCTTGCGTCCGACCACTCAAACCGTTCAAGCTCAACTGCCACGAATCCACCAAGCTTTCCCCGGCCCAGCCTCCAAAAAACCACCACGCTTGGGTCGCCTTTTCAGAATCCGTTTCTTTTTTTGTGCAAACGTCTCAATTGTATTAAGTGCCATTCAAACGCCCAAGACCGGCGTAAATTGCAACCAAATGTCGCACTAGCATTCAGAACTACGTATTGAAATTAGATTTTTTTTTTATATTTGGCCTGTCAGTCCCTAGTCCCTTTACCATTAAGTAAAGAATTTATGCGTTTCTAAGTGATGCAATATTGTTTTACAATTCAAGGAAGAAAGCTCACTAAATCTTTATTAATTACGGTCACTTGCCAGCCTGTCAAGCCATAAAATAGAAGTTTAATGTGTTTATAAGTGGCCCATACCGTGTGATGATTTTAAATAAAAATCAATACTAAAATATCTACTTAATAATTAGGAGTACGTGACAGACAGTCACATCACGGTTACTATGATGGTGACGGTGGAGCTGCACATCGACACATCAATCAATGTCGAGTCGCGACTATATAGCTTGTGACTCCATCAGTCTCCGTGACGTCATCGTGCCAACATCGCTGAGCAGGGGTAGGTATTACAATACCGAAATTTAAAAGTCATGTCGCAGAAGGAGGCTGCGGAAAGGGAGAGGGAGATGACGAGCTCCCGCCCCTCCCGCAGCAGACGCACCGGGCGTCGGCAGAGGGCGGACAACGCCCTCTTCCGGCCCCTCTAAATAGGTCCCCGATCACACTGGACCCGAGACGACGGCGCGTAGTGTTCCACGCGCGCCTCTCTCAGACGTAACGGGGGGAGTTTTACGCCTCACTCCCCCCCGGGACGAGGCCCGCAGGTCAGGCGGGCCGGCACTGGTCTGGGGCAGCGGAAGTCGCATCAGATCCCGTTGCCCCCCGACGCAAGTGTGCGAGGGAACACCGGTGTGCTTTTAGTCAGTACGAGTCTGACAGACCCCTCCGCTCTCCCCAGGGCGGAGGACATTCATTGAGGAACCGAGCGAGCGTAGCGAGCGGAGCCAGCCAGCGCTACGTCGCTCGCTCGGCTCGCGCGTAGTTGGTTACAGTTCTAACCTAACCTAACCTATTTGATCGAAGTAAACTGAAGCTGTGTTGTAGTGCCATCTATGAGTAATCGCGGGAACTACGTCACCGCTCTTTGGGATTTCATCCATCGGTATTTCGTCCATTCGGGGTTTCATCCTTTCGGGCATTTGGACGTCGGTATTTTATGTTTCGTTATAACGGCTATCGGCATTTAAAACTTTCGGTACCTATTTTAAATTTCGTTGTTTTGGACGTCGGTATTTCAGTCATAGTTATTATGAAATTTTGGGATTTTAATACGTACCCCTGAGAAGCACTGCATAAAAAATCAAAAATATTGTGAACTTTCACTGCAAATTATATCAAAAAAACCGTAACATTTGTTGCCGACGTGCGGAGCGGTGCGGCACGATACGGCTTGTTGCAGACTGATATCGAGCGCTGTATGTCACACAGTAGTTATCAATTAGTGTATGTTTCTCTAATGACAGTTAATTGTGAACTGGATAGCACTCGCTACACACATACTGTTGTAATATATTGTAGTTGTGATAATATAATGAAAAGAAACCGTTTGCTATAGAGCGCGTTGTATCGCTAAGTAAGTCCACACAGTGGTTGAGTGCCGTCATTACGTCATTACCCGCCATCACAACACAACTATTCACTAAATAGACTGTCGACTGACCGCTTTCTATTACTGTCGTGCCTGTGTTGTCTCGTTATTTGTTACAGCTATTCTGCGTTATTCACATTTGAATTTTATGATAAACGTGCAACTTAAACAGTTTTATTTTCATTGATTTAATTTAAATTTCGATGCCTGATAGGTATCTCCCGATGACAAAATGTTAATAACAATGTAAGCAAGACTGTCGACAGTGTCCAGTGTCCACCATCTTTGTGCCGTTGTGGTAATCGTAACTCACAGGTGAATGTAAACATTACGGTTAGCCGCTTGTGCACAGAGAGGGGCCTTGCGATGATAAGGAGAGCCTCACCCTAACGACGAGACGTCGATGCCGCACCTCGTGACTTGTGAAGCTGTGATATTTTATTGCACAACGCCATGCACTC
Source organism: Noctua janthina (assembly GCA_963576755.1). Lineage (NCBI taxonomy): Eukaryota > Metazoa > Arthropoda > Insecta > Lepidoptera > Noctuidae > Noctua > Noctua janthina. The sequence goes on along the minus strand of OY755055.1, from coordinate 198,185 downwards.
TCACGCGGCTTACGTTTTTTCAATTTAATTAATTGACTATTAAACGTTGACTTCATAGTTTTAAACTACTTTAAAGTTTAAACTGACTGTTCAAGACCCATCCATTGGTTCAATAACAGTAATATGTGAGGATTCCACAAACACTACTTAGCTAGACGTGTCGGCGTGCCGGTCGGTCGGTCCCACACCTCGCTGGTCTGTAGTAATGACGGTAGTTCTGAACTGTCTTTAGTCGGGCGCGCGTCAACAAAGCGGCGATTAGTGCACATTCACACCGCGTGGCTGTGGTGTGACCGTGGCGAAGCAGTGGCGTGGCGGCGGCGTGGCACAATTGCTCGTTAGCAGGTGCGCGCTGACGCCTACACCGCTGCACCGCTGCGGTCACAGTGTAATTGTCTGATGAACATTGTTACAAGTCAAGCGAATCTGTACCACAAATATACATACACAACTACACAATGTTTGGTCATATCTAAATATTTAAAAGCGAAAGGTCACTCACTCATGTACAATCAAGAAATATCGAAAACCGCTTGACGTATAAAGATGAAATTTGGCAAGGACGGATTTTGCGACAGGGCCGGATTAAGGAGGTCTAAGGGCTCTCGCAAGTTTACACATTCGCTTAGAACGGATTTTGCGACAGGGCCGGATTAAGGAGGTCTAGCAAAAAGTCATTTAATGTTGTATACGGTAATGTTGTATAGAACGGTATTAGAATAAAAAGCGCCTCACAAGATTCACTTGTAGTCGTAATAAAAAGTTGTATAGCGCCAAAATAAACCGATTTTTAAAGCCATATCGCCGCCTCAACCCCATTTAATTTTGTTTCGGACCTCTGCCGCCCAGAATTACAGCACCCAAAAGGACGCCTTTTGTAATCATCAGTGCATTATCACATTTTGATCTGGCATTCAGTTCTCACACAAAACAAATCATGACGCCTTTTATCCCCGAAGGATTGGGCAGAGGTGTACTTAATCGTACACACACATTTCGCAAGTTATGTTGAAGCCCCATGTAATAGGGGGTGAGCCTATTGCCATTAACCGGGCACAAATCTAGATTCCGCGGCTGCTACTGAGAAATTCCTGATGGAATAACCCAATAACACTATTATTTATAGTAATTTTTCAATTGCATATACATTGTTTAATGTTAACTGGAAGAGCGGAGTCACCTAAGAGGGTGTCCATTAACCAAATATCACCCAATCTCACGAGGGAGAGAGCGGGGTCTCGGCAAATATTACTGGCTTTAATTAAGTAAACATTTTTCACCACAATTTTTTTTTTTTTTTTGAATTGAACGCAATCAAGCCCAGATTACCGTTTGTATACTAAACTACGCATTTTGATAAATCTCACGTGAGATTAGGAGGGAGATGAAGGGGTCTAGCCAAATCTCACGACATCCCACCAAGGGGGTGTCGAAAAATAGCCAAAATTGCCTCACGTAATTAATGGACGCCCCTTAACGCAGGCATCTCCTTGCTTAAATATGATCTCCAAATCATATGTGTGGCAACTTTATGTAATTGAAATAAACATATTTTTTTTAACACTTTGCCCGACCTGGGCATCGATCCCCATGCTTAGAAGTCTCGCTTGCGACCACTCGACCAACGAGGCACTCTCACACATGCACACCAAAATTTCCACGCGAACGAAGTCGCGGGCAACAGCTAGTTATCTAGATATCTTCTTGTAGTCCATTGTAACGGCTCCTGTTCTGGCTAATTAAGTAATAAGATTTGTTCCGTTAAGATAAAAAAAACCTTGTTTCACTTACAATTACTAAAACAAAGGGTACAAGTAAGATTACATCGTAATGGCTGCCGTAGCCATTCGTAGCACTCTGCGTAGCGCGGCGTAGCAGGCGTAGCTCGCATGTCTACGGCTCGTAGCACATACGTCGCCGATAACGTTATCGTATATTGTGGTGGAGTGTTAATGTAGACAGTACAAGGACACTTCACAAGGTTGATAATACTTATTGATATCATGGAATCTTGCAGTATTTTGTCAGAAAGTTGTTTTACTTAGAAATAGGTGATTTTCTTTAGCCTGTAATTGTCTTTCCGAAACAAACTAGCTCTTGTATCGCTTGAATGCAAGATAATTTGTAACGAGCTACCACAAGTACTAGTGATTATTACTAAAGTTGTGTTGCTCTATCAACAGTAGTTAAGTAAATCGGTGCGGTGAGTGCACTCGTGGTTGTAAATCGTCGTTGAATGCAGCAATCGCCGCACAAAGAGCGGCTTAGTGTCGGCCAGTTGCGCCCGGTGTCAGTCGGGACACTCGCCACTGAGGTAGTAGACGGCTTGTACTCGCTCCTGCCCAGTAGAGTTATAATTATGATCTCCTAACATAATATGAATGAGTATGAATAAGGAATGGCTGACAGGCATCATATAAGTCGCACTGGTTGCTCTCAGAGTCAATCTTTCTAAGCATAAATAAACACAAATCACGTTAATATTATTAGTTCGGGTCTGTCTGAACGAGGAAAAGTGTAGGTTTTTTTTTAGTTGTTATTTGATGTATTACCTAGTTTTGATGTGTATGATCTGGTGGCCCCTTGTTCGCAGACAGAAATCTCATAGAATTTCGCTTTGCTGAAAATGTTTCATACAATATTTGGTTTTTGTATTTTTATTTCCAATATTATTGTTTTAACAACATTTACTTGAACGAAACATATTTCACAGAAATACAATGCAATGAATTTTATAATCACATTTTTTAAATTAACTAACTTGTTAAACTGTAGATTTCTATTTTAACGAATATTGTTTGTTCGTTGTATTTTTCCATGGTACTTTATTTCAACGAAAATGTGAAAGTAAACGTTATGCTATCCATGATTTTGTACCCTTATTTTTTTATGTTGTTTTGTATACAGTACTCACTATATCAACATAAACAAGGCATTGTGACGAGAAAAACTTAGGATGCAAGGGCGAGTGAAGCGAGCTCAGGACTTGGGGCACACCGACTCCGGACAGGACAGTTACATTACTTTAAACCATGCATACAGAAATAGGAAGTTCGCGTAGCGGGGTACCCGTCGACTACGCCTTATTACAACATTTTGGTATTTACCTTGCCGTTGAAACGTTCAGTTTACTCCGACCAAATAGGTTAGGTTAGAACTGTGACCAACGACGCGCGAGCCGAGCGAGCGGAGCGAGCGGTGCCGTGACAGCGGCCAGCGAGCGCTATGTCGAAATTGGTCGTAGTAATAAAATTAAGAAACTCCAACAATTATGAACTGCAAAATAAACACAGTACGTACGTGTATATTAAGTCACTACTAATGAGAATAACAAGATTACCCGTGTTGTTTTTGTGAACGCGGCGTTGTTATTTTATAGGAGGGTATGCATTTTGTCAAAGGCATGAATTGAAACATTTAGAAACTGTCACTGAAAACGTTTTTCTTGGTAATAAGTTTTATATTAACTAAACCATATGAGTATAAAGAATATTTGATTTGTTATTATATGAAATGAATATCGAAACATTAAATTTTATTTGTAACAAAAATCTACGATTTAATTTTTTTCGAAGTAAGTTTTCTGCGTATTGAGTAATCCTTTGAATACTCAATATGATAATTTTATAAAACTTTTGTCTACAAAACAGTGTACAACCGTATGATCTTCAAACATGATACATACAAGTTCATCAAGACTCACTAGTGGACGATTACTTAAAACTTTATCTATGCGAAGTTAAGTAGAGACATGAACTACCACCCTCAAATCGAACAATGTTATCAAGAGCACGACAGCACGCCATAAATTATCAGTTTAAACCAAAGAAGAAGCTTGCGCATTAAAGTTCGAAAATCACTTGTCGGCGCTCATCAATAAGGCTTTGTGCGACGCGGACTGATCGCGGATTAGCGCGACAGGATGCCCCGACACGCGCGTGGAGACGCCGGCTCGGCTGCGGCGCGGCGCGGGTCAAGGCGCTGTCAGACCGAGCTGACAGAACTCCGGATTGGATTGCGAACACCGTACCAGTCCGCAGTCCGATCCGCTCGGTTACACCACACCCTAAAGCCTGCCACGACGCACTGCTTTGCGACGGCAATCACGCGAAGGAGACAGTGACGCTCGACGAGCTCGAGTGGTGCAAGTTGTCGCACCACCTCAGAGCTCGTGAACCTGCCTCCCGAATGCGCCGCTGTCGCAAAGTGTGCCGGTATCACTGGCCTCTACAAACCATTGTAGAAGGTATTTACATGCATATTTAAAGGTTCCGTAGTCGGGTACAATTGTATTTAAAAAAATATTTTAATACCAAGAATATATTTACATAAATAGTAATTGCATATGTAACTAATGGATTTCCAGTCTCCTGGTAATCCATTATTTACTTGGGTAACGTTTTGAAACGGACATTCTATGACTGGAAATGACTATCTGAACTTTAGCTGCTACTCTAAAACACTCGTTTCACTACCTCAACGATGTGTTCGTACGTCTGCAGTGCGATTCTGTAAGACCTCATTCTAAACTTCGAATATGAATCCGTTGTGAGTTTCTTGATTGGCATTCTAAAAACTCGGTTGATAATTCGAATTTACACTAGCGCCACCCTTGCGAGCGTGTCAGCGAGTTGAACTAAATTAAAAGGGAGATTTTGACAGATAAAGTTTGAGATGACGTAAGAAGTTGCATTCTGTAAGGTAATTCCCCCATCACTTCGACACTCACTTCGCATTCGAACCCGATTAAAAGTGTCAAATAAAAAGCATCTATTTTATGAGTGAAACTAAAAGAAATCCTGTAAAAATAGTGTTAAAATAATATTTTTATGGCACAGTGTTAAAAATTAGTACAATAACTATTAATTTGTGGTTAAAAACTCTTTTTGGACGTTTGTGTGTAAAGTGAATACGATGGCAAGAATGTTTTTGTTTAAATCTTTATTAGAAGAGGCTCTTTGGATAAACTAGAAAAGCGTCGACAATCTAACCAAATTCGAAGTTTATCTTTAATAACCCGAGATGACGACTATGTGAGCGTATATAGATTGTCAAAGGAACTAATTGACCAACTTGAGTATGAGTTACTGCCTCTGATAAAGCCCACAAAACGTTGAGGCAAAGGACTTTCAACTCGTGTAAAAGTAAGTGCTTCATTTTAGCAAACTAAGTATAAAGTTACTTTATATGTATTTATTTACACAGTTTATAGCTAATAGATTTGTAAATAAGAACACCAACATAATTTATCGTTAGAACTCATGAAAACACTTCATATTAAGTACTATTCCCTTTAAGTTGTTTCCCTGCTAGCTATGTTTTCATGTTAGTCTAAGGATAATATTAATATAGTTATAATATAGGTAGGTACCTACTTGGTATTATTATGCATGTAATAACCATATATTGGTCCATATTTTGTTTTGACTAGCTCTCGATTACTTAATGTTTTTATTGATTTATTGTTTCACAGATATTATGCACCTTGTCATTCTTGGCTAATGGTAGCTACCAGAACATAATAAAAGAAAATATGAGGACATATTTATCGCAACCATCAGCATCTTGTTGCATAAATGAAGTAGTGGAAGCTTTTAACAATCCAGCAATAGTAAAAAAATATATAAGGTTCCCTCAAAATATACAAGAAAGACAAATGTTAAAAGAAAGGCTAGTAGGTATATTATAATTAAAGTGACTCTTCTTTGATTTTTACATTTTTGTGATAGTTAATAATGTTAGTTAAATTGCAGGTTCTACAAAAAGTTTGGCTTTCCATCGGCTCTTGGGTGTGTCGATGGCACTCTGGTGGCATTGAAAAAACCAGTAGAGAATGAAGAATGTTTCTACTGCCGCAAAGGTTACCATGCAAGAAATGTGCAATTGGTAAAATGGATTTCAATTTTGTAATTTATTACTATTAGGTAGCTATTCAATTAGTCTACTTAATATTTCTTTTTATTTTTTTCAGATAACAGATGCAGACCTAAATATTTTAAATGTGGATCCAACATATGGTGGAGCTACTCATGATAGCTTCATTTTTAACTATGGTGTTATAAAAGCCCACTTAGAGGCATTAACAAATGCTGGTGAAGAAGTTGTTTTGCTTGGTTAGTTAATATTAATACTACCCTACCCCTACTTCAGAATATAAGCCTAATTAGTTGCTTATGAAAACTACATAATTATTTGATACAACTTATTAATTTTTTCAGGTGATTCAGGATATGCTCAGCGCGCCTACCTTATGACGCCAATTAGTGGTGCTGAAGATAATTCCCCAGAAGCATACTACAATGACCGACACTTTACTGCTCGCAATCCAGTAGAGAGAACTATTGGCCTCCTAAAAGGACGATTTAGGTGCTTGTTAGTCCACAGAGTGCTCAATTATCATCCAGATGTTGTTGCAAAAATAGTTATTGCATGTTGTGTTTTGCACAACATGTGCAATCGCGCAGGAATGCCAGCGTTCACAATTTCAGAGGAAGAGAGACTAGAAGATCTCCAAACAATTGCTGAAGTTCAAAGGAGTCAAACTAGGGATTTGCTATCTAACGCCGATTTAACTCTTGGGCAATTACGTAGGCGAAACTTAGTAAATAGGCTATGGCGTTCACGTAATAATTAATTTTTCAGTGTGTTTTTTATAAGTGTCTGAAGCGGGTAGTTACATTCCCCAGCATGCGATGGTTGGTTCATGCGTCGTGCTCGTGAACGGGTGTCGTGAGACGTAGGTTGCATTCCATGATGTGTACATTATAATAGTTGGTATGTTAGAACATCAAATCAATTATGGACCCTGCCGGGCACAGCAAAGTTAATTTTCAATAGGAGAGAGGATGAAGGCGCTTGTGTAAAGAAAATTAAAATGGTAAATTAATGTCATTTGCTTTTATGGTGCCTAATTATTAATATACTTGGTTGTCAAGTTATTGCACGATTTACTTTACTAGAACTATAAATTATAATAAACTAAATACTTATTTACAATTTTATTGAGTCATAGAATGATATTGTATTTAATTGTACACTGTTTAATATGTTCATTTTAAATTAACAGTGGTTTTGTGTATATCGTAAAATTAGATTCAAAGTTAAATTTTAAAATGAAATATAGGTATTGTGTAAAGTATTCGTAAATAGTATAGTAGCTTTTGTTTATTGATTAGAGATTGTTTTAAGCATTTATAATTTGTCATTTAAGTATTCATTTACCCTATAGTAGCATTTATTCATTACGATTTTTTTTAAATCTATTAATGATAATTTTATATTTATCTAAATTTCTAGCAGCTTATTAAATATTTTTATAGACATAACGGAGGCACTGGTGGAGCGCATTTTAAATCTTGACGTTGGTAGATTGAGCCTGTTTTATGTCTAAGAGTAATTTTTGTTTGAATGTCTTCCCTTTTGGTGTAGAATTCTGGATATCTACGTACGAATTTGCAAATTTCAAAAATATAGAGAGAGGGTAGGGAAAGAATATACATTTCTTGAAAGTGGTTACAACTGTCAGTTTCTTCAATATTAACTACTAGCTGTTGCCAGCGGCGTTGCCCGCGTGAAGTTTGGTAATTATCCCACGGGAACGTCATACCGGGATAAAAAGTATCCTGTGTTAATCCAGGTTATAAACTATCTGTATACCAAATTTCATCCAAATCCGTTCAGTAGTTTTTGCGTGAAAGAGTAACAAACATCCATACATACAAACTTTCGCATTTATATTATTAGTAGGATAACCCTTAGGTTTTTTTTTTTTTTTTTAATTACGAGTTTGCGTCGGTACTGTTGCCCCATAAGATGACACCACATTTGAGCCACACGTAGGCATACACGTAGTACGTTGCCAGCGCAGTTTTAAGGTCTGTAGTTTTTTGATCTCGCGGAGGGCGTATGAAAATTTTGATAGCTTAGCTTTTAGTTTTTGAATATGCGACTTCCAATTTATATGTGTATCAATATCTAGGCCTAATAGGAAAAATTTGTTGACTACTTCTAATTTAATGTTGTTATAACTAAAGTTCATAATTATTGTTTTTTGGCGGGGGTGAAAGGTTATTAATTTAGTCTTATCAAAGTTGATTTCCAGGTTGTGTTCAGTCATCCAATTTATTATAGAGTTAAGAATAGAATTTAATTTATCATTTATATTGGTATTGTCTTCGCATGAAGTTAGTATAGATACCTAAGTCATCCGCGAATAGGACGCAGGGTTCATTTATGTTGTTAGGGAGATCGTTGACGTAAGGAGGAATAGGAAACACCCTATTACACTGCCTTGTGGGATTGAAGCAGCGAATAATTTACTATCTGATCTAATTCAATTTCATTATTGTTATCTATAGTTGTAATGTTCTATTTCTACTAATTGTTCTCTATTTTCTAAATAAGATACGAACCAGTCATAACATTTGCCACCTATGTTGTATAATTTTTTTTTTTTTCAGCCCTTTGTGTCACACTGCAGGGCAAAGGCCTATTTGTATAATTAATTTTTAATGTTGTATAATTTATTTGGTAATATTTGAAATAGTACTTTGTCGTACGCTTTTGTCATATCCAAAAGCAATAATATAGCATATTGTTTATTATTAATAATAATTATCGTCAATATCGAGGGCTTTTTCAATATATTTATATAAGTACCTATAGCTAAGATTGTGGATCGATTTGCGGAAACCATTTTGGCAGTCGTTGAATATATGGTATTTTTCACAAAACTCATAAACTCTGTTGCACATCGCTTTTTCAAATATTTTTGAAGCTGTCGATCATAGAGCAATGAGACGGTAATTATTCGGGTCTGTTTTTGAACTCTTCTTATGAAACGGTCTTATGAGGGCCTTTTTAAATAGATTGGGAAAAGTGCCTTCTCAAAGGATTGGTTCAGCAATTTATAGAATGGTAGGGTTAATTCGTCCGCACACTGTCTCAATAAAGTAGGTGGAAGCTCACCAACACCATGACTCATTTTATTTTTTAAGTTTTTTATGAATGAATTTACCTCACAAGGGTCAATTGGACTGAGAAAAAATGTGTTTTCTGTAGGGGACATAACGGGAGATCCTTTCGGTTTGTCGCCAGTTGAGTTTATCTTAGCCTCCCCGATAGAAGCAAAACAATCATTAAAGATGCTGGCTATCACCCGCCATTTCTTTCTCGGAGAGTCCTCGCAATTTGTGAAATGGTGGTAGATTAAATAAATTTCTATTTTTAGCACATCGGGAAATTTTTAAAATCAAACCAAATCTTAACTAATCACCAATGGACAAAATAATAAATTCAATAAAAACACTCTAGTATCCGTTTAAAAGTGTTTTATTTATATTATATTAACTCAAATTACTACAACCTATTTCTATTGTTAGCCTCTGCCAATGCTTGCAGTCCTTTCCCCACTGCAGCCACAGCTTCAGCTAAAATCCTGTCTCTCTGCACTCCTTTCATCCATGGCCCTTTCTTTTTCCGCACTCCTCTCCAGAAAGGACTGCAGGATTTGTGCATTTAGTCGTCGTAATTCGAGCTGCTGTTCTTCTACCCTCAGCAATCTCTCAGTAGTGGTGGAGAATTCCGTTCGCCGTTGAGATGGTGGAGGACCAGCAACTGAAGACGTGTGACGTGATGCTGAAAACAGAACACCGATTTCTATGATGCGTAAATAAAAAATCTTAATTAGCAACTTTTCGTTGTCATTCGTTTGAAAAATGAAAATTTGATAGTTATTTTTATTTTGTACTTACACACGGAACCAGCACCTCGCCTAGCACGAGCCATATTTGGCCTGGGGCAGCGAGAAGGGGAAGCGGCTAAGAACGGTTAGTTCCTCCCACTGGCGTCGACTTCGCTCTCTGGCACTTTGAGTTCTCAAGAAACCCTTCGCCATGCCAGGGTTTCTTTCCATAAACTCTACCAGAGTTTCAACCTGAGCTGACGATGGACGACAGGAACGTGTCTCATTTAGACTGGAACATTATTGTTGGATTAGAAAACAAAACAAATACTATTTTAATTAATATAACTTTTAAACTTCACAACCACAAATATAAACTTACTTCATGATTATTTCACAAATTATTTTCGGCACTGAACGATCAAACACAAACAAAACAAAACAACGCAACACACTATCAAAATATTGTCAGTCTGTCACTGACTTTTTTTTTTTTCGTAATGGAGGCATAAATATTCATGGCACGAATTTAGACTTTTCTGTTTTTTTTTTACTTATTAGTTGCCTCAAATATCATAAAATAAAATAAAAATAATTTAAACATCATATTAGCTAAAATTCTGTGCCAAAAACTCAACAATTGTGTCAAAAAACTGGTATCGATAAAACTAGATTAACATTTTGTTGAGTGTGGTAATCACTAGTACAATATTGGTCGCTTCGAAGCTCACTTCACTTCGCAAGTGACTAGGTGATGCTTATAGAATGCAAAATCAAGGTCATTTTGAACCTTAAGCGAAGTGAGAGTGAATAGCGATGTGAGATGCGAGTTTTTGTTCGAATTTTACAGAATCGACGTACTGATCATATCTGCGCTCAGGGTTCGGCAGTATTTGAATTACTTGGAATTAAAATACGTAATTGAAATACAAATACGTATTTGGTATTTGTATTTCAATTATTTCTTAAAAATGTAATTTGTAATTGGTATTTCAAATACTTGACGCTGAGGTATTTTGTAGTTAGTATTCCAAATACTTAGGACCTTACTTCTTTTATCTTTCGACCGCCAAATATATCAACTTTTAAAGTTGGCAACACTGCACATGTACCTTACGTCAAAATTGTTAAGTACCTATTGTGTCAATTGTCATTTTCATTCTTAAACAGTTATTTTCACGAAAGTTCTGTGTATTACTAGGTTTATTAGACAGAAATAAATATTTTTTATTATTAGTTTTATGTTATGTGTAGCGATTTTTCACCCATGAACTTACTAAAATACATTGTTTTTCTTTTTATTTAATATAATTTGTTAAGTAGAGTTAACTAACAATATACATTATTAATTAAAAACTATTAAATTACCTAAAATAAATAAACTAACAATAAACTATAAAAGGGCATCAAAAAACTCCTCCTCAACGCTGTCACCTGGTAATGTGCCCAAGAGACTGGCGGCGTTGCCACGTTGTATGGTAACACTTAGCCTCTGGCAAAACTAGGCGTTTCGAAATTTTCTTTAAACAGGCTATGAGTACTTGAACCCCACGGGCCCAGAGTTTCAACCCAAAACGGCTCGAATATATACGTACCACAAAGGTTTTTATATTTGCCCCGTTCTGTGCAGCCGCAGCGGCAGTGGCAGTAGGTACGAATAGGCGGCATAAAAAATCTGACACCAGGTTAGGCACCAACCACACGAGAAGAAAGGAACAAGTGCGAATGTCACGATGAATTATTCTATTTTATTATTGATTATTATTTACGTAACCTAACACCTGACTGTATTTTTTAATTTGTATTTTAAATAAAAATGGTGAAAATACTGTATTTTGTATTTTATATTTCAAACACACGACTTAAAAATATTTTGTATTTCGTATTTTAAATACATACAAGATAGTATTTTGTAATTTGTATTTTAATTAAAGCAAAGCATGTATTTTGCGCAGCTCTGTCTTCGCTTCCATTGAGCTTTACGCCCACATCAGGATCATTGGACTGACATTGAGTGATATTTTGTGTAAGGTATCGGAATTCATCGCTATCACTTACCACTCATCCGGACGCTGCACTTTGAGCGGGACGCACCTGTGACTTCACACGCGCAGTTAACTGTCCTCGTTCGCTGCAATGAGACGGAAACCTTTTTGTCTGAATGATGTATGGATTTTGTACTTAATTTTTGGATAGTTGGCGTTTGATCTAGCGGTCGCAAGCGAGACTGCTGAACATGAGGTCCTGGGTTCGATTCCCAGGTCGGGCAAAGTGTTATTGGCTTTTCCATCAAGATTTTGTCAGTAGTAGCCACAGATTCTGGATCTGTGTCCGGTTTATAGCAATAGGCTCGAAACATAACTGGCGAAATGTGGCGTATTATTAGTATGAGATACACTCTGCCTTACCTTGCGAGGATTATGTTATATTCAAACATGCTAACATAACAGTGGAGTGTCTAGTAGTAACAATAAAGCTAAATAAATATGGTGACGGTGACACAGTTCCCGACTGCCGACAGACACCCGCCGCGCCGTGGTCCACGGTGTCTGCTCTTGTATACTGTACTAGCTGACCCGCGCATCTTCGTCTGCGCCACATAAGAGAGAGGGTTAGAGAGAGTGTGAGTCAACCTTAAAAGATAGACATATGCTATCGCGAACTAATGATTGTTGCGTAACTTTAACCGTTTACACAGTGCACGCAACGGAAGCTCTCAAAAGGAATACATTTTCTTTGTTTTTGCAATATTTTTCATTGATGCTCCGCTCCTATCGGTTGTAGTGTGATGTTATACAACCTATAGCCTTCCTCGATAAATGGGCTATCCAACATTAAAATAATTTTTCAATTCGAACCAGTAGTTCCTGAAATTAGCTCGTTCAACCAATCAAACAAACTCTTCATCATTATAATATTGGTAAAGATTCAAGTAGCTAACAATTTAATTTCTCGGAAATATTTGCATTAATCGCTAAAATATTCTACTTATGTTTTTCCAAATAAGGGCTTCCCTCGACAGCCTTAAGTCTTCATCCGTAGACACTCGATGACAGTCATACTCCAGCTAGGTCGAAAGTTCTCATCAAGCTGCATGAAATGAGCCGAGACACGATTAAGCTTCTGTAAACTGTTGCGGACCTCTTGCAACTGCCTTCCGCCTCCATCGTTAGACTGTCGATGAAAGTCATACTCTAGTTAGGTTTGATGTTCTCATCAAGGTGCATGAAATGTGCCCAAACATGATATAGCTGCTGTAAACTGTTAAGGACCTCTTCCAACTGTCCTCCGTTTCCATCAGTAGACCGTCGATGACAGTCATACTCCAGCTAGATCTAAAGTTGTCATCAAGGAGCATGAAATGAGGCCAAACACGATATAGCTGCTGTAAACTTTTGCGGACCTCTTGCAACTCCTTCCGTAAGCAAAGCGCATGGCAAGCGATCGAACACACACTCTACAGGGTATAGGCTATGTAGATTTTCAAAGCAGTGTCATGTAGACTAATCTAAAGTACGCTTTCATAACTTTTTAACAAAGCCGGTCAGTCAATTTGAAAGTTATCTTGTGAGCACATTTTTATTCATTAGTACCATTTTAGTTCAATAGACGTCGCTGCATGTATCTTACATGTTGATGATAAGTTCTTTTTGAACACTCAGTATATTACTGCTACATAAATCGGCGATCTAATTAAATTTTAAAACACAAAAGCTGCTATTGTGACCTAACTATGATAGTTAGATATATGCTCTTGCGGACTTTTTTGATGGTAAAAATGATAAATTTAATTATGTAGTACATCATTTTTAAGTATCATCAATAGTTTTCTCAGCGCACGCCAAATAATGAATTTTATAGGCAAAATTTTGCTACTTTGGGTTACATTATTGCAATTTTCTTAAGGATCATACACATTCTTGAGATATTTTGCATAAAACCTATTCTATGAATGAGACACGTCCCTCACCCGCGCCGCACCGACGCGGGCCGGCGACGGGCGGCATGCATGTTGTTTATTCTATGCTGGGCAGCGTGAGAGGTTGTGTTTGCACGTCATGACACCGTGCGACCGCGCAAGAATGATAGTCTACCTACCCATCTGTAAACTAATAAACAGCTGATGTGTGCAACTCGAATTTGAAAATGTTTGTAGAATACTCGAAAAATTTTGTGACTCATGTCGACTATGACGAGCGAGCGTCGAAATTCGAATATCCGTCAGCTGGTTTTTGGTTGTACCTACTCTAACTACAGATGTGAACTGTCAGTGCGTAGTGCGGCTTGATTAGAACAATCGTACTAGAGATAGGCAGATGTGGCATACCTACCTACTTAACTGTTGCAGATACACGCTGTTTCTGAGAATTTACAGAAAACTAGTATTTTTGTAGGTAAATAACACTAAACTTATACTGTCACTCACGGGATATCTTCACACACAACACAACAAACACAACACATAACACTGCTAATGGATCCGTAGTTGAATGATGTTGAATCGACGATGTCATTCTCAATTCTTGCTGACACTCGTTGCCTGCCTCCGTCTGCAGCTGGTGGCATGTAGACCCCAAAGTCCTAGTGCCGTTGTACAGTACCTAGGATAGTCTGCAGAGATGGTTTTCTCCTATAACGCTCCAGGAAGAGGGCTTGTGCTCTGAGAAAAACATTTCCACATTCCCTGTAGCACATCACCACGTTCTGGTACTCCTGGTTCGTATACCTTTGTTTGTTTGTTTGTTTTTAAAAAAACGTTGCCCCACACTAGGAATTTCTCCTGTATCGTGGGTGCGTTTACAAACATTTAAACTCACATACACAAACAGCCAGACCCGGAACAACTACCTGTAGGCCATACAAATATTTGTTCCGTGCGGGAATCGAACCCGCGACACGAAGCGCAGCAGTCAATCGCTCAGCCACTGCGCCAACCGTGCCGTTTGGTTCGGCATTGTTACAATTGTTTCGCGACCGATCGTTTGCTAGCATATGGCGCGTGCGGCGCGTCACACATACTGAGCGGGACTGAAGAGGCGCGGGGGGGAGGAGCGCGGTAAGCCGCGCGCGCGACGTTATTCTAACCGCGCCGCGCGCGCTCGCGGATTTTGCAAAATAAGGAACCAGTATTTATTTTGTGGGTCAAGTAATTTAAATTTTTTATTTTTTATACAACGTGTAACAGAAGAAACGCAATTCCTGAAAGTAGTTGGTTCAGAATCGGCTTCTGAATCGATTTCCGTCATAAAAAATAGGTGTTAAATTTTGACGGAAAAATCTTTTAAATAACTTAAATTAGAAGCACAGTATCATGACAAATTAATACAATCCTTAATTCAAGGAAATTGAAACCTTAACTCAGAGCAATAAAGGCTACTAAAACGCACGACATTATTTGCAGTTCGATCATTGCTCATAATACACACACGTAAATAATATCAATGCATTTTACATTCAAAGTAGTGTGCGTCAAATAAAGAGGTAATTTAAAGGAATTCCAACTTTATCTCCAATGAGTAAGGCTTATTTGAATACACGACCTAACTTAGTTGGTCATCAGAGTATCCCTACAATTTTTAGGCATTTTTACAAAATTGTTACCTACATTGTACATGTTTTACCAGCAAGACGATGCTCCCGCGCATTTCACGTGGACCGTTCGACGGCATCCACTAAGAAAGGATTTTTGGGAATTCCACCCCTAAAGGGGTAAAATAGGGGATGGAAGTGAATATGAACGTCCGTAAGTTTTGAAGTTAGGATCTTCAAATTTTGTGTTTAAGCTGTCGGTTGAAAATGAATTTATACGTGTCTCAGAGTTTTTATAATTCTACCCCCGAAGGGTTAAAAACCAGGTCTGCGGGACTGTTCGAAAGAGATCCCGTGGCCCTGGAACACAAAGGGCAAAGAAGGAACATGGATGGGTTTTAGTCAGTACAAGTCTGACACTCCATTCCGCGCCGCCCATAGTGGGGGGGGTCATTTGATGATTTCGCATCCGAAAAAAAAAAGGGTTAAAAAGGGGGATGAAGGTAAGTAATCGTAATCGTAGTATTATGTATTTCTCTTATTTTTGTGTGCAATAAAGAATAAGAATAAGAATAATCGGATATTTTTCTATATACACGCGGGCGAAGTCGCGGGCAAAAGCTAGTCGCTTATAATTGTAGACACAAATCATTATGAATTATGACTCGAGTGACGGCATCAGCCAAGTTAATTAATCGAATAAAGACAGGCGTCTATTGTAAGTCAGTGCTGTTCCTGTAAACACACGGGGGTGGGTGAGGGCTGGGCAGGACGGGCCGCACGGTACGGCTCCCGAATTGAACAACAACAACGAGCTTGTAACAATAATGAGGATGACAGCTTTATTGTGAATACCTGTCAGTACTTTTAAAACAAAGATAATATTGGTTGACATAATGACGGTAAACTGTCGTCCCATCCATTGCAACTGTAGGAACGCGACGCGAGGACAGCATGCTCCTGCCACGAACTTCGTGACGTCATGTGCTCGAGACGCGCCGTGACGCACTTGATGAGAGTCACGGCGCGTCGTTTTAAAGCTTGTGGTCATCTCTCACGATGACCACAAGCTTTAAAATAAAATACCGCGTTGCCGTACAAGCGTAAAACTCGCAATCTCACGCACAAGTGAGTTCACATCAAACCTCGTTGACTCCGTAATAACGTCAATTACTTCTACTTCTACTGCACAAAGCTGCTAACACTTCAGTATCGTACCTACACTTCCGCAGTGATCGCATGCTCGACTACTACGCTCTATCAATTCTATTTTTTTCTAAATTTTGAAGTCAAAATAAATGGTCTGACTTGACTACACTCGACTACTACGCTCCACTGCGCCACTAGCCCCGCTACTGGCGCGAATCACTGCGCTGCGACCAGTGCTCTTGCCGCTAGTGAATTATTTAAATGTTCCCTTGTGTATGTGTAGTGACCAGCACCGCACCGCATTATTGGCGTGGCTCGCTAATGGCACTGATTAGTTGCGGTATTTCTATCGCAACGATGTCGATCTAAACACTCATTACTTTAAATATTTATCGATGAATTAAACGTAGTTGCGGCGTGGGGTTTATTGCATTAGCCGTAATGTTGGTTTGTACAAATACAAGCACTCGGTTTAAAACTGATCTCTCACTATAGTTCCGCAAAGTTGTGTAACTGTCCAATGAGCTGAGAAACTACTACCGCTTGCCTGCGAACCTTGCCGTATCGCTCTGCTTAATGATTTCTTAAATACCCTTCGCAGCAGCAAAACAAGCAAGTGCATTCTGTTAACTAGAGTAACGTGGAGCTGTGAGCCGGAGCCGCGTTTAATAAATTTTTATCTCAGCAGATAGCTCCGACCCGCAGGACGCTAGAGACGAGGGTCCGGAGCGATGCGATACGGCTCCTTTGTAGCTCAAACGCGAGCTGTGATATGGGATCGATATTCGATCTTATTCGCGTAACGAAAACTGCAACTCTGCGAAGTGCGACCGAAATGAATGTAGTAATATAGTAGTAATTGTGTACTCACGCAACGTCGATAGTCGCATGGACGAGGACGAGGGCCCTCATGTCCTGCATTAGAGTTGTCGTCTACAAAGTGTCGCATTTCGCGGTACTGTCGAGAGCTATTGTGCACACGTACTGTGCATGCTCCTGAGTGTGTGTGGCGCAGTGTTCGTGAAGTTGATATTATCGTTTCAAGTTTAGGTTCATATGTTTGTAATTTGAGATTTGGATTTACACCAAACACAGTTTTATTAAATAGTAGTATTGTCTGCAAACGCCAATGTTAGTCGTGGTGAGAGCCACTCCGATACTGCAAGAGGGGTGGCTGCCATTTAGAAAACTTTTTTATACCAATGCCATATTTGGAATGATTTTAGTACGCACATTTTGATTTGGACAAATTTTTACTCAGCAGAATATTACCAAGGATAATGTCATTAAGACATTTGGTCTTAAATGATTTATTTCAGCAAACAATATTTAGACAATAAACATTTAGTCAAATGATTTGTTATGACAATAAAATATAAAGACAAAAATACATATTGTAACAATGTCAAGAAACCACACAAGAAAACACAGTGATAGTGTTTTGCATGATTAACCGACATTGAGCGTCATTTATAATTTACCATCTACCCACAAAACAAAACATATTGTAATTTAATTTGTATCTTCTGTGCAACCGACATAAAGATGCAAATCTTTTGTCATTGATTAAGCAATTGACTGAATAGAAATGGTAAATTGAAAACTGACGATACTAAATATTTGGCTTATTTAATTTGGCATAAAATATGTTATACCAACTGAAATATTTGGCTACATTAAAATTGGTAAAAGTACTAGTTGGTAAGCAAGTTATTGTTTAAACGTTCACTTGCCAAACATTAGGTTTGCGTTACAATTATTTATGAAGAGTTTATTTGCTAAGTAACAATTTGGCAAATGAAATTATGCGGAAATTTGTTTGAGAAGTGATAATTTGTCAATTTCTTTTTGATGAAACAAGCGAGACCCCTGCATGAGACCTATAAGCCTGGTGAAGTGTCCTGACGATCCACAGACCCCCAGGCCGGCTTGCAGACGGTTACTGACATAGTTATGAGCCGCGTTAGCGGTTGGCACACACCGCGCGTCTGTAATTATCCTCTCAGCAC
The DNA here is from genome assembly GCA_963576755.1 of Noctua janthina. Classification (NCBI taxonomy): domain Eukaryota; kingdom Metazoa; phylum Arthropoda; class Insecta; order Lepidoptera; family Noctuidae; genus Noctua; species Noctua janthina. The sequence goes on along the minus strand of OY755055.1, from coordinate 179,816 downwards.
CGCTAACGATCATGTCAGAAATACTTACTCGCGTACTCTGCTCGTTCTAATAAACTCATAGAACAGGTATAGTAAGAAACGTTGAATAATGCTTAGTGCCGCTAGATTCATTCCCGGTAGTTATACTGTCTGAATTTACAGTCGAGAGCTATTGTTTAATCCTACCAAAATAACAAAATAACAAAACTACTAACAAAATATGGACATTACCTAGTCTGAAATAAACAAATTTTATTTTATTTATTTATTTAATTTCTGGATAACGTGGTTCAAGGACAGAGCCGAGATGGCAATTGGGTCTCGAGGTGGCATTGCACAAGTCCGAGGCCATGTGTTTTCATGGGCCTCGGAATGCGCCACCGTCGGGATCACTACTGACGGCAGGAGGGGTTTCCATCGGCGTCGGGTCGACGTTAAAGTACTTAGGACTCGTCCTCGACAGCCGGTGGAACTTCGTGGAGCACTTCCGACGTTTGGCTCCCAAACTGGAACGGACAGGGGCTGCCTTCAAGCGGCTCTTGCCCAACCTGAGGGGTCCAAACGCCTCCTGCCGGAGGCTCTACGCGGCGGTCGCGAGCCAAGTTAATATACTTGATTTACTTATCTTTCTCGGCTTTCACGAGGTTCTCGTCATGCACCGCTCTGATCGATCCACCACCACTATATCAGGCTTATTGGCTACAATAGTCCTGTCAGTGATGATGGATTGATCCCAGTGATACATGTGATATTGCCTTTTTCGAGAACTGGGTCGGGCACATACCTATAGTGCGGCACTTCCGATTTCACAAAGCTGTATTTTAGAGCAAGTTGCAAGATGGATAATCATAATAACCAACATTATTATTAAAGTTTTGCGGCTGTTTAAGAAGGTATTTTTTCTTCAGTTTTTCTATTTCACCGCTACGTTCAAACGTAGGGATTTATTTAAATAAAATAAACTTATTAATATAATAATCCTTCGTTAATAACCCGTGTCTACCGGCAGCGATAAAGTTAATATTTTTTTCTGTTTCGGCCAATTATTGACCGAAACCGAGATCAGAGACTAACCGAAACCAGTGATCGGCTTGGCCGACTAGTTGAGTACCTTGTTAGTCGAGTGGTAGCAAGCGCGACTGCTGGGTATGAGGTCCTGGGTTCGATTCCCGGGTAGTGAAAAGTATTGGATTTTCCATCTTGAATTATAAAATAAAAATTTCAATCACAATAAATATATATATAAAAAAAATAATAATAAGGTGATGAGACTGTATATCCCACGGAAGTGCGGGGGTCGTGGCTTCTTAAATGCTAAGACCCTGCACAACTGTGAGGTATGCAGCCTCAGGGAATACTTCCTAGAAGTCGACGAGGGGATGCACCGAGATGTGGTCTCAGTGGACAAGGGCCTCACCCCGCTCTCTCTGGCTAACGAGAACTGGCGCAAACCTAGAGTATTAGACACTAATGATCGCAAGGAGGTATGGCAGGGCAAGGAGCTTCACGGACGCTTTTACCGGGCCCTACATGGACCCGATGTAGACTTCTTAGCGTCCGTATCTTGGCTGCGCTTCGGTGACCTATTCGGGGAAACCGAAGGTTTTGTCTGTGCAATAATGGACGAAGTTATGATGACGAATAACTACCGGAAATACATTGTGAAGGATGGCACGGTTGACATATGTCGGGCATGCCACCGTCCGGGAGAATCGATCCGACACATTATTTCTGGGTGTTCTCGTCTGGCTAACGGAGAATACTTGCATAGACACAACCTCGTTGCCAGGATTATCCACCAGCAACTTGCTTTGAAGTACAACCTTGTGGAATCAGAAGTACCATACTATAAGTATGCGCCCGACCCAGTTCTCGATAATGGTAATATCACGTTGTATTGGGATCGATCTATCATCACTGACAGGACTATTGTTGCCAATAAACCTGACATTGTGGTGATAGATCGATTGGAGCGTCGCGCAATGATTGTTGATATAACGGTTCCGCATGACGAGAACCTCGTGAAAGCAGAGAAAGATAAACAATTCAAATATCTAGATCTGGCTCGCGAGGTTGTCGACATGTGGGACGTGAGTACAGCAGTCATTGTGCCGATAGTCGTGTCAGCCAATGGCTTAATAGCCAATAGCCTCGACAAACATCTGAGGAGGCTCTCGCTTGGCAGCTGGATCAAGGGCTGGATTCAGAAAGCAGTACTTCTGGACACGGCGCGTATCGTTAGGAGGTTCCTCTCTCAAGAGCCCTGACCACCGGTATTTCAGACCCTGTTCTCGATACCAGTGGGCTACTATTTTTTATATTTTTAAATGTTTTTTTTTTATATTACTTTGTATAGAAATATTTAAAAATGTAAATTATATGTATAAAAATAAATAAAGGACATAATATAAATGAAAATTTAATTTTAAAGTTATAATGGTAATGACTAATAATACGCCTGCCTCTGAGTCATTTAATTTTGTTTGTTTGTCATTGTGTTAATTATAAAAGAAGGGTTAATGTACTGGCAATCAAACCTGTGCGCAGATACGCTCAGGTTGCTGTTGGATATAGTCCGGAGCCTGCGGCGCACAGTATGTGCACCCCTTCCGCATCGTCGTGTAGAAACAGTCGTCAATATGGCGGACGAGTACTGCACTATGTAGGCTAGTAAGCTGTCGGCTGTCGGCCCTGATTACATTTATTTTAAATCGGAGACGCAATTTCATATTTCAGGTGACAGTGCAAGTAAAACAAAGATAAAGAGAAGTGTACGAGATAGGAAGGAAGCAGACGTTTGCGCACAGTCGCGCCAGTGGGGGGGGGGGGCGTGCAAGAGTTGCAAGATAGTGTAGCCGCGTCCGACGTAGGGGTAAAGCACCGTTAAAGCGCCGCTAAACGTAGGATTTATTCAAACGTAGCCGAAGCCGTACGTACATAATATCGAGGAGACATGTGTTATAGCTTAGACTTTCCCCGTTTCATATTGGTAGGGCTGTTGCCAATATGAAACGGGGAAAGTCACCAAGCATGATGGGCTGAGTGTGGAGCATCTAAGATATGCAGGAACTCACATAAATAGACTCCTGGCAATGCTGTACACTTTATGTGTTAGACACTCGTGCTGGACGAACGGCTTGGCCAGTGTATAGAAATAAAGGATGCCCAGGTCGGTTTTAGACCAGGATTATCAACAGAAAGTGCCATTTTACTGTACTGTTGATTACTATCTCAAAAGAAAAACACTAATATATGCATGTTTCCTGGATCTGTCTAGAGCGTTTGATCTAGTATACTATGACAGGCTCTAGAACAAGTTAGGTGAAGTAGGTATCTCCAGAAATAATAGGCATCTTCTCATACTGGTACAGAAATCAGAAAAATGTAATAAAATGGGCAAATGTTTATGCGGGTGAATATAAATTAGACTCGGGTTTGAGAGAAGGTGACTTAACATCCCCTAAGTTGTTCAACTTGTTTGTGAATCAGCTGATTGAAGGGCTGAGTAACATGCATGTCGGGTGCCGCATAGATGACGTAAGTATTAATAACATAAGTTATGTAGATGATACGGTGCTGTTGAGCCCTTCAATCGGCGGACTGAGGAAACTATTAAAGCCTGTGAGACCTATGCTGAACAACATGGTTTAAAGAACAACGAACTCAAGAGCGAGTTTATGGTTTTTGTTGGTAAAAACAAAAAACCCAATGGTGTTCCTACACTGTGCCTAAATGGAGTTCACTTGAGACAGGTGGGTCAGTTTAAGTACCTTGGTCATATTGTGACAGAAACATTAACAGATGACCAGGGTATAGAAAGAGAGCGGAAGGCATTATCGGTTCGTGGAAATATGCTGGCTCATAGATTTGCTCGTTGTACAGTTGACGTTAAATTAAAGTTATTTAAAACGTATTGTCAAAGTTTCTACACGGGTGATCTATGGGCCAGTTTCACAAAGCGGGCCTATAGTGAACTAAGAGTACAATATAATAAGATTTTCAGGACTCTGGTGCGGCTTCCATCATAAATCATATTTATTTCTGTAAATTGGTTTACAAAACTCTTTTACATGTCAACATGTTATGTTTCAAAACTAGATGGGGCCGGTGTTTCGTACCTGACTACCCTGAGAAGAAACATCCGAAACAAACTCAAAGGTCATCGTTTCTTTTAAAGTCCAGACATTGCTCAAGTACATATGAGGACCATGTACATTAATGTCTGAGATGGTCTTTTGAAAAAATAACAACACAGTTTTGGGTAGACCTGTCCAAACAGTGCAAGCATTTGTCAGTGATCGGGTAGCTCGACTCATAACCCAAGGAGCTCAACGACACGACGAACAATACCAAAGAAAGGACATTTGGGTAGACCGCATAAAGTACTCAAACTGCTAGACAATCATGAAACTAACTAAACTAAAAAAATAATAATAATAGTATGACCCACGTAGTCCTCATATTCACAGTAATAAACAAAATAATTGTAAAACGACACTTGAAAAAGCAAATAAAGTCAAGAAAAATAAAAATAATAATAATAGTATGACCCACGTAGTTCTCATATTCACAGTAATAAACAAAATAATTGTAAAACGACACTTGAAAAAGCAAATAAAGTCAAGAAAAATAAAAATAATAATACTATAGGTACCTGAAAAAATAAATAATGTCAACTAAATCAAACAAAAATTAATGAAAAAATAAAAATAAAAAATGTTAAACTGTAATAAAAATAAAATAAAACGGGTACAAATTCAATTTAATATCGATTTCAATTGGAGCAGTTCAATCCAAAACGTTTTTGTCTTCAATATAATCTTTAACAGAATAGAAGGCTTCCTGGCAAAGTTTACGTTTATTAAAAAAAAATAATTTATTAAGGCTTAGTTCTTGAATGTTCCTATTTTCTTGAGGCTTGTTGTGGGTACAATAAATTTATGTTTAGTCCTTGTATTTATATTGTAAATATATTTCTTAAATAGCTTTAATTTTTGTGACCATACAAAAGGTTTTCATAAATATATTGAGAAGGAACAGTCATTACATTAATCTCCTTAAACTTATCTCTGAGAGAGTGTCTCGGGCTCAACTTATAAATTGATCGAACGGCCCTTTTTTGCAAAACAAAGATGGTCTGAATATCGGCGGCATTCCCCCACAACAGAAAGCCGTACGACATTACTCTACGACTATTTCAGCTATGAAAATAGCTGAAGTAAACTAATCTGCTGTCTCTACATCAGTTAAATTACGAATTTTCCTAACTGCGTATGCTGCGGAGCTCAGTTTCTTCGACATTAAATCACATACAAGAATTTATAAGCTAAAGCTAATTGAGAAGCTTAGTGTCTAAAGTAAAGCCCAAAAACACCGTGCTATCTTCAGGATTCAACTCTTCGCCCTTCACCAATACACTAGTTTTCACCTGCCTAACGTGAGGTACTGCAAACTTAATGCATTTGGTTTTTTTTCAGTAAGAAGTAAGTTATTAGCGTTAAACCAATGCACTACTTTTGAAATTGCGCTATTTACATCGTCAATAACTAGCTGCTGACGTTTAAGTTTAAACAAAAGCGAAGTGTCATCTGCAAACAACACTATATCGTGGTTATCCTTTATGAGGTAAGGTAAGTCACTAATATAAATAAGAAAGGACCAAGAATTGAGCCCTGTGGGACTCCCATTGTTACTATAGATCCGGGAAATATTTTTCCGTTGACGACAACTCTTTGGATCCTATTACTCCGGTATGAGGTAAGAAGACCCAGAGCGCAGTCCGGATTCCGTAGTGGTGGAGTTTCCTGATTAACGTTTCATGAAGAACGCAATCAAATGCCCTAGACGAATCGCAAATAATGCCCAAAGCATCGCATTTATCTTCCCATACACTATAAATATGTCCTAAAAGTTCAGCACCGGTAGTTGAACGACCCCTCGTAAAACCAAACTGTTTGCTATATAATAATTTATATTTATTAAAAAATCTTTGCATTAAAATTGTTCTAGAATAAATTTCTCAAAAATTTCACTAAAAGTAGGTAGTACTGAAATAGGTCTATAATTTGTGGGGTCTGATGTACTACATGTTTTGAATAAAGGAATTATTTTAATATTCTTCATAAGATCAGGAAACAATCAATACAATTATTAAAGATAAGAACTAAGGTAGGTGCTACAATGTCTATAATAGACTTTTCGACTTCTACAGAATTACCACACAGATCCGCAGTCTTCTTGAGATTTAAGGAGTGAAAAGTTTTGATTAAATTTCAACATGTGATTTGTTCAAAATGAAATTCCGAGTCGCAAACTTTAACATTTTCCTTAAGCAAAGATTCGGCAACAGTAGGTGATGAGTTTAGGGATTTTGTAGTTGAAACGGGAATATCACAATAGAAACTCTCGAAAGCCGCGGCGACGTCTGAATCTGATTTGATTACTCTATCGTTAATGGTTAAGCTATAGTCACTATTTCGGTTACTAGACCTTCCCGTTTCATTATTAATAATATTCCACGTCGTTTTAATTACATTATTGCTATTCTTAATTTTCGAGCACAAATGCTGTGACTTAGCCATACAACACACTTTTTTAAATAGTTTTGAGTAATTTCTCACATATAAATTAAATTCGGCAGTATTTACAAACATTCTTTCGTTGTACAGCTCATAAAGCCGTGTTCTACTTTTGTGAATACCAATGGTAGCCCAGTCACTGAAAGATGCGTTACAATTTACTGAGATAGTCTTGGGAATGAAGGTGGAATTAAATAGCTTTCAACACATAATTAAAATCATCAAATAGACAATCAGGATTGTCACTAGACAAAAATGGTAAGTTATTTACGGGTTTACTTTTAAATGATTCCAAGCGTCTTGCAGTTTTAGGGGTAACAGTGATATCATTTTTTGCTACTTTGATATTTTATTTCCGCGGTACTGTAGTTCTTCAGGCATGTTTACAGATGCGCACATAGATAACTTCTATACAATTATGACCATGTGTGTGGTGCACAGTATAAGAGGGAGCCGTAACAGCATCCTGAAAATGATAGCGGACAGAATGGACTCGGCGGTCATGCGTCGCTTCACTAACCTGCATGTGACAGGTGCAGGTTAATGAACAATCATAATATTGTTTCCAACTATATTCCTATTGTTATTTTTATTTATTTAACATAGTTTATAAGATTTATGTTACTATCCTCTATGGACTATGTACTGTCTGAGAATAATCTATTTTTATTTATTTTATAGCTATGTAAGTGTGTGTATGTCGAAGTTGGTGTAAGTTCAGTCCTTGTTAGAAGTGCGGTGAGTATCCGGCTGCGGGGAGAAGGCACGCAGGCCGCAGCACTGTAGCGCCAACTAATCTTGGGGCGGAAGCGCCGCGCGCGCCATCTCGCGGCAACGCGCCGCCGGAAGAGCGTGTATTACCAGCCGGAAGTGGCGCGACGCCTCAATATCCGGCGAGCTCTTAATTCCAGCGCCGCTAGCGATTCCACACGAACACATTTTTATTTGATGTAATTTGTATGAAGTAGGGCTCGGCGGACGCTTGCAAATCACGAAGTAATAAGGAAAGATAAAAGACGCGGCGAGATCAAACACATCCGGATCTGACGATGAGCTCCTAATCCTACAGTAATGAGAAGATTATACAGATTACCATTTAAGTTCGAGTGTTCTTTAAAGTGACTGACTGACAACTTATCATGTTGGAACGAAAGCTAGCAAGCTGTCCGTGGGCGTTACGCTGCTTCTAGCCTCACTCCAGCAAGCAGCGCATGGTGCTAATACGTGCACTGGGTAGAGAGGCACACGGGCGCTGCCGGAGAGTTGGGTCGATGTAACGCTGCGATTACAGCGTACTGAGTGCAACACGCGCGACGCAGGTCACGAGCGGTGACACAATGAAATGACGCTACTACTACGTACTTAAAACCTTCGTTATTTTGAAAAACACTGCGTGGCGTGCGTGTCGTGCGCCCGTTAGCGTGCGCACTAGCGACCTCTCACGGCTATCACAACCAGCCCAATCAGCTACAACCTATTACCGGTTAAATGTACTGAAATGACAGACTACCCTCAATTATCTCGCTTGTTTGTTGGTTCACGGTGCGCCACATTGGTCATAACAAGGTGACTGCGATTCACGTTAACTTACTGACATTCTGATGTTTCCTTCCACTGTTAACCACTTCTCAATAAAATGTCGTAACAGATATAGGTAAATATCCCCGCAGCAAATTTTACGTGTCCACGTTGAGAATCGTGGTGTAAAATGATAGGATGATTTTTATTTTAGGGTCACATTATATTTTTTTTTGTAAGTGTAAAATCGCCTTCAAATTCAAGTTGTCGTGTGGCTTGTCCCAGCTCCATTTTTTTAATGTAATTGCATTCACCAAAGTTTGTTTTGAAGAATTGTTTGTTTTCTATGAAAAACAAAAAAAAAACAAAATATGTACAATTAGGGGGGATCCCCTAATTGTACATATTTTGTTTTTTTTTTGTTGTGCTAATATCTGCACCTAGGTTTTTGATGGCGTGAAGACAGTCTAACGTGACGTCATGCAATTTTTTAAAAGGCTGAAAATAATTGCTACTGTATATTGGGAAGACTAAGGAATACATTGGCGTGTAATGTAAAGATAATCCTCTTGTTATCAAATCGATGATTGAGAATCTCCAACAAACGTTATAGTTATTGGCACTGATTGGAAGGTGGTGAATCAAACGTTCCGCTTCACCTTTTAACCTGCCTTTCAAGTATTGCATTTTTTGAGCGTTTGACAATGCGTTATTCTTGTGGACTGCTTCGCTAAATACATTTTTAAAAGACATCCATTGCTGGTAATAGCCTCTAAATACAGGAATATCTATTTGAGGAGTGGATTTCTCGGAATATGATTTAGATCACATCTTGGTGTTAATAGCTTTTTTCAAGCTATTAAAGGTACGCTCGTGTTTGCTGAAGTAATATTCATGGTCTTCTGCTAGATCTTCCCCCGATTGGCTTCCCCGAAGGCTATCAATAGTAGCCCACCGATTGTGCAGGGTTCGAAGGGCGTCTTCGAACTCCCACTTGTCAACGATAGTTTCGACATCAATAGTGTCGACTGCTCCAAGAATACTTTTTAAAATTGACGGACTGCTTATATGAAGCATATCGTCAAGTTTGCTGGTGAACCGTCTTGACTCGAAGGTCGGAGTTGCTGTTGCTGGCGTTTCCGGCTGACTCTTTGAAGTTCCGGGCGCCTTTAGCTGTGCTGTTTGAGGAAGATACGGTGCTTTTTGAGGTTGCTGCATATTCTTTACATTGACTGATAAGCCCTTTTGCTCTTAAATAAAGCTGTTTCGTACTCTCAAATTCAGACTTGGGTAAATATTTATGATTCGTCTGTTCAAAAGGAAGAGTATTTTCATGATTGGAAGTCCTCCCAGTACATCTCAAGCAACTCGAGTTTACGCTTACAGTAATCTAAAGTTTTACCCTCTACGCTATCCTATAGACAAATTTAGCAATCTCACTTGTCACTGCTAACCTGACGAGGTTTGTTTCCCACGCCAGTGATCCGCTGATGTCGCTAGTGTGAGCTGTGAACTCACTGCTGCTGGGAGGGCACTTCCCGAGCACCGCTTTGCTTGGGGAGTGCCCAATATATTCTCTCAGCGGTTGCAACTCAATATACTACCACTAAAGTCACTCCTAATGTCGCTGCTAAGGTTACCACCTCACGCACTGCTAAGCTAAGAACCGCTGCACTCCAAAGTGTCACTAGTTCAGTTCAAGTTCACTTCACGAGCTCTCAGTCCCGAAAAACTAAAGTCCGATCGCGAAGTCCTGTTTGGAGGCTCGAAGGACCAAAATGTAGGGGATGCAACTAAGTGGTAGCTGGTGGGATTCGCTACGTTACTAAATTAATCACTCAAATAACTTTATAGGGTTTATTAAAGTAACGTTTAGGTTAATCTATCGCTAAAAAGATATAGAAATGAATGTACCCGGTTGCTGTCCGTTATGCACTGCGCACGCGGCACTCTTGGTGCGGCCGTATCGTAACCAAAACGTGGTCGATTGCAATTATTGCATCGAACAAATATGTAGTTATAGAGCGAACATTGGGAATAGTTATAGAGCGGACATAAGGAATAGTTATAGAGCGGACATTAGGATTATTATATTATTTATTTCTGAATGGCAACATAGATGACACTCATATAAACAAACAATATGGCCGATACAATTTCGCGCTGAAGTCATTTTTTTTTTGCGTTATCAAGTTCTTTTTACATTACTTAAGTGAAATCTTCCTTTTTATATGTCATGAAATCGAGTTGTGTGAAGGGATGTAACAGTGAAGGGTTTGCTGGATTTGGAATTTCTTTTTTAAGGTAAGTTCGTATAACTTTGTTTACAAATTACGATTAGGGTGACAATGTTCTAGATATGTAAACGGGGATCAAGAAAATATTCTAAAGAATACGCCTTTTCTATTATCCATATCGGTGTTTATAGTCTTGTGAAAATGCGTACAAAATACATCATTTATAATGCAGTAGCAAAACTTAATCAATTACTCCATTTTAATAATAACAAAAATAACTTCTTGAAAATAAACGAATTCTATCTTTACTTTTTTGAATACTGATTAATGTTTGTGTATTAATAATACTGTTTTGTTTCCATGCAGACTCCCTAACAATAAGAATCTTCAGCAACGGGCTTGAAGTTGTCCATTTAAAGAAGAAGTATTCAACCTATTGCCTAGTTTGCAACTGTCTTCCATCATCAGAATCTTCGTACTTAAATTTAAGATAACTGACTCATACTAAAACCAACAATAACATAAAACCATAAGTTTTATAATTTATAGTGTGATTAATAAATTTATCAAATACTACATATTATGTTGTTTGAAAATGCTACATGCTCATGCTTCATCTATGTGAATGTTGCAGCCCTGTACGCTTTAAAATCTCTTTACAAATGAAGGATGTAACCTAAGTGTCACGTATTCTTCACTTCATAGACCTATCCCATTACAGAGTTTTACAGTATGCGTAGGCTTCGGCTTCGCCCTGTTTTTGATTATAAAAGAATAATTGTCCCAAAAATAAACAAATATTGGATACCCTATTAGAAAGGGATGACATCTACTCTCGAATTTTTCTCGCTCGGAACGGCTTTCCGCTGCACGTCCTCATTCCAGTTAGTAGGTATATAATTTCCTTGTATAGAGCAGACATTGGGAATAGTAATAGAGCGGACATTAGGAATAGTTATAGAGTGGACATTGGGAATAGTTATAGAGTGGACATAAGGAATAGTTATAGAGTGGACATTAGGAATAGTTATAGAGTGGACATTAGGAATAGTTATAGAGTGGACATTAGGAATAGTTATAGAGCGGACATAAGGAATAGTTATAGAATGGACATTGGGAATAGTTATAGAGTGGACATTAGGAATAGTTATAGAGTGGACATTAGGAATAGTTATAGAGCGGACATAAGGAATAGTTATAGAGTGGACATTGGGAATAGTTATAGAGCGGACATTAGGAATAGTTATAGAGCAGACATTGGGAATAGTTATAGAGTGGACATTAGGAATAGTTATAGAGTGGACATTAGGAATAGTTATAGAGTGGACATTAGGAATAGTTATAGAGCGGACATAAGGAATAGTTATAGAGTGGACATTGGGAATAATTATAGAGCGGACATTAGGAATAGTTATAGAGCGGACATTAGGAATAGTTATAGAGTGGACATAAGGAATAGTTATAGAGTGGACATTAGGAATAGTTATAGAGTGGACATAAGGAATAGTTATAGAGTGGACATTGGGAATAGTTATAGAGCGGACATTGGGAATAGTTATAGAGTGGACATTGGGAATAGTTATAGAGCGAACATTGGGAATATTTTCATACAACAATTTTATTAACATTGTAGACTTTGACACATGAATCCTATTATACTTGATAAACTGGCGTATGTGTACATAGTAGTAACAAGTAGTAATTTTTATTAATTCTAGTGTTGTCCCGTTTATCGGTCGGAAATATTTGAATGTCGTAAATACAAAGAGTATTATAACTAATGCTATATGACTGGTTTGTGACCAGTATTGAGTACAGCTTACTATGAACGCTGATTGTGTCCTGTCGCATTATACTATACTAGCTTTTAGCCGCGGCTTCGCCTGCGTGGATGTCGAAAAATATCCGATTACTTACATTCGTACCCCGTTTTAACCCTTCGGGGGTAGAATTATCAAAAACGCTGTAACACGAATAAATTAATTTTCTTTAGGGGTGGAATTCCCAAAAATCTTTTCTTAGTGGATACTTACTCTTTACAAAAAACACACCCTCCAAGTTCATGTCTCTAGGACCAGCGGTTTGGGCTGTGTGTTGATATATCACCCACCCAGTCAGTCAGTTTACCGTTTTATATATATATAGATATAGAAGATAGATAGAATAGATGATATTTGTGCAAAGCGGCGAAAAAGTGCTGGTGTATGCAATATGCGCGTGCCGTGTACTAGACATGACTTGTACAGGGATGCCGCACCCACACCTACTCGTAGGTACACCCCATACACACGATCACACTGGCGGCGTGCGGCGTGCGGCGAGGCAGCTGCAACTCCGACACCACTTCGACATTTACGAGTAGCATACACTCGTTTTATAATCGCAATACATACGTAAGTGTTCTGTGCCATTTCGAGTTCCAAGTAAAGATGAACAATTATAGTGTGTGATTATCGTGCTACACAAATAACTGGCACGTTCCAATTACTGAGCGAGTGGACGCAACAGCCCACAACGGTCGCAGATCGCGACAGCACCGCACGCGACCCCGCGACGCGTTTGTAATTACTGTTTCATGCTAATCATACGTCCGCGCGACGTATCCGCCCCTGCGGCCCTGAGTCCCCGCGGCCCCGCGGCCCCGCGGCCTGCGTCTTTGGGGACCACTAACAATAGTGGACGCACCAATATAAACCACTTCGCTACTGCTACTGCGTCGCTGCTAGTGACAGCCAATCACAGAGGAACGCGCAGACATCCACAGATCCACTTCGCTTTTTGTTGGAAACGTCTCGGCTATTATCTGAAATAGCTAGATATTATTAGATAGTCCACCAGAACGCGTTGTTCTATGAATGTATAAGTTCGTAAGCAATACGTGTTCAATATCGTCTGCATACATTACGTCGCTAGCGCTACATGCTTCAAAGCTCAAAAGCGCTGTTTGGTGGTGGTGTCTGGCTATATTTGGTCTTAAAGTTGCGTACCTATATTTAAGTCTCATAAACTATTAACCTTCCCATGCCTTTATATCCTTTTTTTTTTTTTTTCGGATGGGAAATCATTAAATGACTCCCCCCATTTGCCCTTTGTGTTCCAGGGCCACGGTATCTCTTTCGAACAGTCCCGCAGATGCCTTTATATCCTTGAATTAGCAATATTTGTAATAACAAATCGATGTTTATTTACAACTTTAATAGAAACTAGAAAACGAAGTACAGCTATGAGATCTCAATCCCAGAATTTATTATGCACGGGGGCGTATTTAAAACTAGCTTATTAAAAAAAATTGTGATTTGTATGGCTCCTGTAATCTTTAATAAAACACCTGCCCAAATTAAAAACTTACCGTTACAAATATTTAAAAACGTTTTACAGAATTACTTGTAGACAAATGTTATTATTCTGTGCAGGATTTCTTAAATGATAATTTTTGTAATTTCCTTTTTATCCTATGCTATGTACTAGATTCGTATGCTTTATTAAGGCAGAATGTACATGGATCCTATTATATAATTTAACAACCTATTTTTATGTACCTACATTCTAAGCAAATAAAGACCTATTCTATTCTATTCTACAGTAACACAGTACCGCGTCAGGAGAGTGTTCGCTAATGCAGCGGATCGGCGCGCGGCGGTCAGCTTGGAGTACACACTACGAGTAGTACACACGGCGACACATCACGCTATACATATCCAGGATAACCTGACTTCGCTTTGTACGAGCTTCCCGTACATTGAGAGATCTACTTAATTTGGTTCTGCATAGCTTGATTGGTCGTCGCACTACTCGCTCACGGCACAATCACCTGCTTACCTCGCCACACATTATAATAACAACACAAGGCCACGACTGGCATAAGTGAATAAAAGTCAAAGTACACGTCCAACATGACGACTACATGATTTGTGCAGGGCCGCGCGCCGCCGCTTATTTATGTGAGTCAAGTTTAGCGTCGCGCTCACGGTCTCACATGCAACTGTTACCGACTTATTATTGTTTGCTCAAATTTTTAATTAAACTTGTAACTTGCAGACTGTTCCCTGTTTGTGCTTGAGTGTAACTTAATTGTGCACTCGGGCCCTAGCACGTACCTACCTACTATAGAAACGTACCTACATACGCTTGTAATAATATCGCTTGTGTTCTTATTGTAGTTTTGTATTCTGATAGCGCATACATCATACAATCAGAATGAACGTCTGTGTCACTGAATATCGCAAATATCACTTACGAAGCTCGTTCATCTAGTGAATACCTACGTATCGATACCGAGTGTCTCCGTGCAACTTTAGGATCAATTCAGACAGAACGGAAAAATCTTCGCGTAATTTACTAGCTGCACTGAAAATCGGACCGTATAACCAGTGTTTAAAGTAGATTATTTTATGTATAATTTGGTAAAAATGAATTATTCATGATGTGACATGATAAGTACTACAAATTCATGACTTACAACTTGTAATCTAAGAACTCAAGTACACTACAAAAACAATTATCTATACTTAATTAATTAATTAATATTGAGATTGATAATCTATAGTCTATACTAATCTATACTAATATTCTAAAGAGGAAAGATTTTTTTGCTTGTTTGTTTGTACCGAATATGCTCCGAAACTCCTAGACCGATTTGAACCATTTTTTCACCTATAGAAAGCTAAATCATCAGGAAGTAATATAGGCTATAATTTATTTTCAAAAAATTTAGAGATCCTTAAGAAAATTGCAATAATGTAACCCAAAGTAGCAAAATTTTGCCAATAGAATTCATAACGCACGCAGGGTTCCGTAGCACCACACAATATAATAAAAACATTTTGAAGGCTTATTCATATGTTATATTGTATTACATTCAACAGCATAACTAAATATTAGAAGTTTAAAGAATGTTAATGAAAAAACAAAGAAGTACCTACCATATCTCAAAAACTAAACATCAAATCTTATTTAAACCAATTTTCGTGAGATATTGTTTTACTTTCTACTTACTACTTTTTAGAAATGGGGGGGAGAGACACATTTTACCACTCTGGAAGTGTCTATCTTACAAACGACTGACTTTGAGAAAAATTGTTTTAGAAACTTCAATGTCATTTTCAAGACCTATCTATAGACATCCCGCACGTGAAGCTTTGATGAAAAAATTCCATATATGGGGAGCCCCCTTAATCTTTTTTTTTTTTTTTTAATTTTGTATATAAATCGTAAAGCGGTTCACACAATACAGGGTGTAAGGGACAGCCCTCCACAAACTGATAGGGTGAATTTAGTATATCATACTAAGATGACCGGTACAAGAAATTATTTCAGGAATGTTATGGGAATCCAAAAAAATTGATTTGCTTTTTTTTCTCATACGCAATGTATCGTTACAGTGGCAAAACGCACGTAGCGAACGGCAAGCGCGACGACTAGTTCAATGAACTCTGTAGCTAGGCAGGAAGTGAACAGCTGATTTCACGCGTCGTTCGTTAGAGTATTTCAACATCCACTGTTGGATTTTTCATTTTAGCCGTATTATTTGCAAAAATGGAGTGCTGCGTACAGGGAATGTAACTTTACATTGAAATAAATAAATAGTAACTAAAAAAAAAATTAAAATATATAAAACTAGCTGACCCGCGCAACTTCGTCTGCGCCACATAAGAGAGAGGGTTAGAAAGAGTGTGAGTCAACCTTGAAAGATAGACATATGCTATCTCGGACTCATGATTGTTGCGTAACTTTAACCGTTTACACAGCTCACGCAACGGAAGCTCTCAAAAGGAATACATTTTCCCTGTTTTTGCAATATTTTTCATTGATACTGCGCTCCTATTGGTTGTAGCGTGATCTTATAGAACCTATAAGCATAACCTATAAGCCTTCCTCGATAAATGGGCTATCCAACACTAAAATATTTTTTCAATTCGAACTTAGCTCCGCAAATTAGCTCGTTCAACCAATCAAACAGACAAACTCTTCATCTTTATAATATTGGTAAAGATTCAAGTATGTAACAATGTAATTTCTCGGAAATATTTGCATTAATCGCAAAAATATTCTTCTTATATTTTTCCAAATAAGGGCTTCCCTCGACAGCCTTAAGTCTTCATCCTTAAACACTCGATGACGGTCATACTCCAGCTAGGTCGAAAGTTCTCATCAAGGTGCATGAAATGAGCCGAGACACGATAAAGCTGCTGTAAACTGTTGCGGACCTCTTGCAACTGCCTGCCGTCTCCATCGTCAGTCCTTCGGTGACAGTCATACTCCAGGCAGGCTTTAAGTTCTCACCAAGGCGTATGAAATGAGCCCAATAACAATATAGCTGCTGTAATCTGTTGAGGACCTCATGCAACTGCCTTCCGTTTCCATCGGTAGACCGTCGATGACAGTCATACTCCAGCTAGATCTATAGTTCTCATCAAGGAGTTTAAAATGAGCCGCTGTAAACTGTTGAGGAGCTCTTTCAAGTGCCTTCCGCCTCCATCGTTAGACCGCCGATGAAAGTCATACTCTAGTTAGGTTTAATGTTCTCATCAAGGTGCATGAAATGAGCCCAAACACAATATAGCTGCTGTAAACTCTTGCGGACCTCTTGCGACTGCCTTCCGTATGCAAAGCGCATGTAAAGCGATCGAACACACACTCTACAGAGTATAGGCTATGTAGATTTTCAAAGCAGTGTCATGTAGACTAATCTAAAGTACGCTATCATAACTTTTTAACAAAGCCGGTCAGTCAATTTTAAAGTTATCTTGTGAGCACATTTTTATTCATTACTACCATTTTCAATAGATGTCGCTGCAGGTATCTTACATATTGATGATAAGTTCTTCTTGAACACTCAGTATATTACTGCTACATAAATACCCTCGATAATAAAACTATTTATTCGAATTAGAATTAATACTACGATACGAATGTAACCAACTTTTTCTACCGGGGCGATCTATTGAAATTTTAGAATACAAAAGCTGCTATTGTGACTTAACTATGATAGTTAGATATATGCTCTCGCGGACTTTTTTGTAGGTAATAATGAGTACTTTAATCATGTAGTACATCATTTTTAAGTATCATCAATAGTTTTCTCAGCGCACGCCAAATAATGAATTTTATTGGCAAAATTTTGCTACTTTGAGTTACATTATTGCAATTTTCTTAAGGATCTCTAATTTTTTTGAAAATAAATTATAGCCTATGTTACTTCCTGATAATTTAGCTTTCTATTGGTGAAAAAATGGTCCAAATCGGTCCAGTAGTTTCGGAGCCTATTCGGTACAAACAAACAAACAAAAAAATCTTTCCTCTTTATAATATTAGTATATATTTTCCGGAGAAAAATTCCGGTGGAACATGATTCTAAATAAGAAGCTGAATGCACCCTGTCAGTTTGTGGAGGGCTGTCCCTTACACCCTGCATATCTACCTACCAAACTTATACTGTTACTTACGGGATATCTTCCGAGATTGTTCATTATTTTAAAGCTCCCGATATTTCGACGCTGTTGCAAGCACCATGATCGCGGGTTGACTCAATGAACAATCACGGAAGATATCCCGTAAGTGACAGTATAAGTTTAGTTATAAACAGTGAAAGCTTAAAACAGTGTTTATCTACCTACCAAGTTTAAACGGTGTAGTCTAATAGTTTCGGAATAAAGTGGCTGTGACATACGCACGGACAGACAGACAGTCATGACGAATCTTAACGGTTACGTTTTTTGCCATTCGGCTACAGAACCCTAAAAAGTTACGACAACAAAAGGTACTCTAAATTAGTCTACATGACGCTGCTTTGAAAATCTACATAGCCTATATCCTGTAGAGAGCTGGAGTATGATTTTCATCGACGGTCTAACGGTGGAAACGGAAGGCAGTTGCAAGAGGTCCTCAACAGTTTAAAGAAGCTATATTGTTATTGGGCTTATTTCATGCACCTTGGTGAGAACTTTAGATCTGCCTGGAGTATGACTGTCATCGACGGTCTGACGATGGAGATGGAAGGCAGTTGCAAGAGGTCAGTTTACAGCAGCTTTATCGTGTTTCGGCTCATTTGATGCACCTTGATGAGAATTTTCGACCCTAGCTACCTAGCTGGAGTATGACTGTCATTTAGTTTCTAAGGATGAAGGCTGTCAAGGGAAGCCCTTATTTGGAAAAACATAAGTAGAACATTTTAGCGATTAATGCAATTATTTCCGAGAAATTAAATTGTTTATTTTTGTATCTATACTTAATATTATAAAGCTGAAGAGTTTGTTTGTTTGGTTGGTTGAACGCACTAATTTCAGGAACTACTGGTTCGAATTGAAAAAAAGGCTATAGAACATTACGCTTCAACCAAAAAGACCGGAGCATCAATGAAAAATGTAGCAAAAAACAGGGAAAATTTATTTCTTGTGCGTAAACTGCGTAAAGATACGCAACAATCCTTCCAACAATCCTCAAATCAAATCCTTTCAACAACCCTTCGTTCCTCTTAAAAAGTTCTGAAAAAACGTCCGCGGTAGCATAATATGTCATATGTCTATCTTTTAAGGTTGACTAACACTCTCTCTAACCCTCTCTCTCTCTCTTATTTGACAGACAAAGTTGCGTGGATCAGCTAGTCAATTAATATTTTTGTTAGAATACATTTAATATACAAATTGATAGAAGATAAATGTCAGTGGCCCCTTAGCCAGTCTCGAAGCGTATCCCGGGAGTGTCTCGCTAGTGTAGCGTGTTTGGCGCTTATCTTGCATGAAATACGGAACTTATCAATGGAAAGCGCCCTTGCACTAGAGCTAAACGACCGAACAATGGCCAGTTGGCTCTTGCAAATATCTATACCGGTTTTGTTCGCGTTTGTCTCGTATATCGTAAGCGTCTAGTATCATGCAACATGGTTTAATAACAATATAACACTGTTATTATATCCTATCAGCAAAATAAAATATCTGAAATAGTGACTTTTAAATATTCCGGTTTTCAGTCACTCCCTATAAGGTGTGCAAATGCAAGGCGGGAAGTACTTTGACTCACGTTGAAGTTTTAATCAAGCGCTTTTGAAATTCGTTAAACGATACGATGCATCGGTATTTTAAAATTGCCTCGTGGTAGTGGTCTGGTAGATTGGAGCCGCGCTCAATGCATAGTGCATGCGACGCGGGCCATTCGTCAGGCTGCAGGCGAGAGCGAGGGTGTGCGGGGATCGGTGGGGGGGATGCATCGCTGCGATACTAAATGCAGTTTTTGCGGAGCTGCGATTGATTCCCACACGTTGTTGGCCGCCGGTTTACGTGCCGCCCGGTGCTCATTTAAGCAATCCTCCTCGTTTCAGGCCGTGCGACCTATTTCCTCCCAATAAATGACATTCTGCATCGCTGAGCCTACAATTGACGCCTGCCGTACATTGTGCACAGTTTTGTGTGCCACCCGCGCGCCCGCCCGCTCTGTCGCACGTGAACCTACGATTGTCACACAAATACAATGAAAAAAAGTTCTATATCGTCAACTCGCACCGCCTAATGGTACGTTTACACGCTTGCCCAGGCTTGGCAAATGTCCACAAGCTCCAAACCTTTACAAAGGCTTGGATGCAATTTACACGCTTGCGAGTGCGTTAGTGTGTTCCGGACAGGCAAGCATGACATACGTAGACGTTGAAGTTTTGTCGGCTATTGTTTTAGGTTTGATAATTATTTTTATTCAAAAAACTTTCTGCGGAAAAAACTGACTTCCAAAGAAACACTAAAAAAGTCTAAAATAACTTTACTTTCGGAAGTCGGTGACAAAAAAATAAATGAAACTTCGGGGGTATAGAGAACAGGGTGTAAAGTTGTTTACCCCCCCCTAGAAAAGGGAGGATCCTCCGACCAGACGGGTGTTATGTCTGATGGGCTACTGCCCGACAGTTAGAACTTAGATTTTCCTAAAGAGTTTGAACTTTGTGCTGATAAATTTTGTGATAAAACCCACCATAAATGTTTATTGGATAAAATGTATAGTCAAATTGTGTCTATATTAAGTGAAGCTGCTAGTATAAGTAGAACCCCAAAGGGCATTATAGGAAAAAAGGGTATAAAAGGGTGGAACAAATATGTTAAAGAATTTCACACACAGGCTAGAATTAAATTTAAATTATGGATGTGGTCAACCCAGTAGTGGTCAGATTTTTGAGGATATGACATTAAGTCGTAAAATGTTTAAATCAAAATTGAAATGGTGCATTAAGAACCAAGAAAGAATAGAAATGGATATTTTGGCTTCACTCCATTCAGAAAAACGTTTTTCATCATTTTGGAAAGGTACTAAGAGGCTACATAATACTCCAAGCCTACCAGTAAGCGTGTATGGAAAAAACGACAACACTGAGATAGCCAATTGTTTTAAAGACCATTTTAAAGTGAGTTCACCGCTTAAGTCTGCGCCGAGGGCATGCGATGCTGAGACACGTCGATCAGGATCACCCCTTTGGTTTCCATGTAAAGAACTAAAATCTGTGATTAAATGCATGAAAAGGGGTAAATCACCTGCTCATGATGGGCTTAGCATCGAGCACCTTCAAAATGCTGGTATACATCTGCCGAGAGTGTTGACAGTGTTATTCAATTTGTGTTTGGGACATTCTTACTTACCTCAGGATTTACTGGATACAATTGTTGTACATATTGTGAAGAATCGGACAGGGGACATAGCAGACAAAGGTAACTACAGACCTATTTCACTGGCAACTGTGATAGCCAAAGTGTTTGACAGTGTGCTCGACTCACATCTCGGTAGATACACCCAATTACACGACACACAGTTTGGTTTTCGTGCTGGGCTATCTACTGAAAGTGCTATACTTGCGTCGAAGCATACTGTCAAATATTATACTGACAGGAAAACTCCTGTGTATGCGTGTTTCCTGGACCTTTCTAAGGCCTTCGACCTGGTTTCTTATAATGTCCTATGGGAGAAGCTTCTGGAGGCGGGCGTTCCTACTGCATTAGTGTCTACATTATCTTTTTGGTATGACAAGCAGAGGAACTTCGTCAAATGGTCTAACGCATTGTCTGACCCGTATAAACTCGAGTGTGGAGTTAGGCAGGGAGGTCTAACTTCCCCGAGGCTTTTTAATATTTATGTCAATAAACTGCTTGTTGAGCTCAGCAACACTCATGTCGGATGCCATATAGATGGAGTATGTTTAAATAACCTAAGTTATGCAGACGACCAGGTGCTGCTGAGCCCTACTATCAGTGGAATTAGGAAGTTACTCTCAATTTGTGAACGATATGTCGAACAGCACGGGCTAAAATATAATCCTACAAAAAGTGAGCTGTTGGTGTTTCGAGGTAAGAATAAAAATCCAACATTTGTCCCTCCTGTAAAACTAAATGGTTCACTTTTGCAGAGAGTTGCCCACTTTAAGTATTTAGGAAATGGAGCGCAGGGCACTGGCTGTGAGGGGAAATATGATATGCAGAAGGTTTCATGGTTGTTCAGTTCCCGTGAAACTAACTCTTATTAAGGCCTAAAATATTTTACACCAGCAGCCTTTGGGATAATCATACCCTAAAAGCAGACAATGCCCTGCGCATTCAATACAACAATGCCTTCAGGGCGCTGTTGAGGGTTCCACCTCACTGTAGTGCGTCAGGTATGTTCGCTGATGCGCACACTGACGATTACTTTGCAATAATGCGGAAGAAAGTTGCCTCAGTAATATCCCGAGTGAGGGGAAGCAACAACAGCATTCTGAAGGTGTTCGCAGAGAGGCTGGATGGGCCTACAATGGGGAGGTTTACCAAGCTACATGTTGGCAAAAAAGCTAAAAAGCTTGTTAAATCTTCCTGTGACTGTGATTTTCTTTCTTTTTTTTTCTTTTTTTTAGTGTTCCTGCATGTTAGTAATATAGTTTTTAAGTAAGATGTAATACTAACACCCTATGGGCCTTGATGCCTGACAGTAAAATATTTTTATTTTATTTATTTTATTTAGACTTTTAGTGGTTTTGTGGAATTCGGTTTTCTTTCGCAGAAAGTTTTTTATTTTACCCTTTTTAGTTGTAGTACACAAATTCTTGTCATAAATTAATTTTTACATTGTAACTAGAAGTTATTAAGAGATCATCATGTCATCAACATAGCCCTAGAAGAAAAAATACGTATTTAACACATTCATTGGCAAGTCTAAACGCTGAACTTATTTAGACGGCAAAAATAAAAAAAAATCGTTGAGTGTCCCCTGTTCCCTGGAGGCCTAAACAAATACCAGAACCCGATACGCTGCTGCCGCTATTCTATGACTCGTACATAATTGTAACGCACCATCACGCGAAGTCACGTGATAAAAAAGAAAAAAATACCACCAAATTGAGAACCTCCTCCTTTTTGAAGAAAGTCGGTTAAAAATATAAGCAAAGACAAAGGAAGCCAAAAGTACGGCAGAGAAGATGGTGAATGTTAAAAATCCATAGAAACATCTGTTTTAATGTACCACTCAGTTGAGACCAAGCATCTGCAACTTTCTTTTTAACCGACTTCCAAGGAGGAGGTTATCAATTCGTATGATTTTTTTTTCCTGGTTGGTTCAGCGATTTCTTCGCCAATTGTGAATCAATTTTGATATTTCTTCTTTTGTTTGGACGAATATTATTCCGCGATGGTCCCGTTTTAGTCGGTGACAAAAAACTGAATCAAACAAACAAAAGTCACCGACTTGTGAAGCTAAAGTTATTTTTCACTTTTTTGTGTTTTTGAAGTCGGTTTTATCTTTTGCAAAAAACTTTATTTGTCTTTATGGTTACCGTCTTTCGGATTCCAAATGCACGGTACACTTTGATAGGCCTCTAGAAAGGCCGTAATCTCGTCGTTAGACCAATTACTATTCATGATCGTAGTGTAAAACTAAAAACGTCCGTTCGGTGCGAGCTTGTGAGCGAAACTTCACCCACCAACGTGTAAATAAGTCGCAAGAGCTTGCCGCAAGCTTCCTTTGATCTGTGTTCAAAGAGCCACACTAGTCCGGATCGGCGACAACCCCACGCAAGCTCACGCAAGCTCACGCAAGCCAAGCCTAACACCCCGTTAACACGCTTATGTTTGTGGCCGTTTACATCGTACGAACCATTACATCATATGTATTTGAAACTAGCTTATGCCCCCGTGGATTTCGGGAATTGCCCTCGGGATCTTACTTCGGGATAAAAAGAAATCTGCTTGCTATACCAGACTATAATCTATCTCTGTGCCAAGTTTCATCCAGATCGGTTAAGCCGTTTTGACGTGATTGAGTAACAAACATCTATCCATTAAAAAATTCTCATTTATAATGACTGACTGACTGACTGATATATCAACGCACAGCCCAAACCGCTGGTCCTAGAGACATGAAATTTGAGGGGTGTATTCTTTGTATAAAGCAGGTATCCACTAAGAAAGGGTTTTTCGAAATTCCACCTGTAAGGTGGTGAAATGGTGTGTTCAGTTTTCTGTGAAAGTTTTTACTCTCGGAGTCGATCGACTTGAAAATTTGTGTACATACTCTTCAGATAAAATTATAAGATACGTGTATCACAATTTTTACAAAATCAACCCCCAATTTAAAATGAATGTCCTTACTGGCTGACTTATCTACCAACGCACAGCCTAAGCTTAAACACATGAAATTTGTATTCTTTGTGAAGAGTGGGTATCCACTATGAAAGGTTTTTTCGAAATTCCACCCCTATGAAGGTGGATTGGGTAGTTGAATTTTCTGAGAAACTTAATATTCTCTGGGTCGATTGACTCGAAAATTGGTATACACACTCTTCAATTAAAATTATGAGACATGTGATTCACAGTTTTTTTTAAATCATCCCCAAACAGAGTCAAATGGGGCTTCGAAGCTCACGTAGACAGGCGCATGGCGCGCAGTGTTGCGTAGGGCATGCGGTGCGCGGGTGCGCAATCCTACCTATTTACCTATTAGTAAGTACCTAGTAGGATTTATTTAAGGTAGACGTGTCTGTAAATACCTACCTATTTACCTATTAGTTAGTAGGTAGGATTTTTTTAAGGTAGACGTGTCTGTAAATACCTACCTATTTACCTATTAGTTAGTAGGTAGGATTTTTTTAAGGTAGATGTGTCTGTAAATACCTACCTATTTACCTATTAGTTAGTAGGTAGGATTTTTTTAAGGTAGACGTGTCTGTAAATACCTACCTATTTACCTGTTAGTTAGTAGGTAGGATTTTTTTAAGGTAGACGTGTCTGTAAATACCTACCTATTTACCTATTAGTAAGTAGTAGGATTTTTTTAAGGTAGACGTGTCTGTAAATACCTACCTATTTACCTATTAGTTAGTAGGTAGGATTTTTTTAAGGTAGACGTGTCTGTAAATACCTACCTATTTACCTATTAGTAAGTAGGTAGTATTTTTTTAAGGTAGACGTGTCTGATTTTCGGATTCAGCAATCGTTCTCCTAAGACCGATTCGCCATTGGACTGTTCGTCGACAGGATGATTCATTTATTTCCGTTTCCCCAGCAGGGTATTTCACTTTGGTTTAATTTTCATTTAATAGAATAGGATGTAAGTAATTAAAACTACATAAATGAGTACCTAGGTAATGATTTTTTTATAGGTAGAACTAACTTTTTTTTAATATTAAGTTATTTGAGTTCTAAGCAAAGTTTAATTTCTCTAGGGCAAGTAGCCGGCCCTGATCTCTTAGTAAAGACACAGTAAGCTGTAGATAAATATGTGCATTTTTTGTAATATCGCTTGTCTTAAGAATGACGACGAATTCTCCGTCGTAGATAGAAAGGTCTGTAGTTAAAAGAGTTATAGGTTTATCGTCGTGTCGGTGAAACATTTTGTAGCTGGAAATTGCCGTCGTCGAAAGTGACGCATATGAAAGGTTCTGTCGGCGAAATGTCCATAGGTGAAAGACCTTGCTGGGGAAACGGAAATTAATTAATCATCCTGTAGACTAACAGTCCAATGGCCAATCGGTCTTAGGAGAACGGTTACTGAATCGTTGAGGGATGATTTTGGAAAAACTGTGATACACGTGACTCATCATTTTAATTGAAGAGTGTTTACACCAATTTTCGAGTCCATCGACTTAGAGAATATTAAGTTTCACAGAAAATTCAACCCTGCAAGGGTTGAATACCAGCCTTTTAGGGGTGGAATTTCGAAATGCCCTTTCTTAGTGGATTCTCTTCACAAAGAATACTTCAAATTTCATGTCTTTAAGAGCAGCGGTTTAGGTTGTACGTTGATATATCAGTCAGTCAGGACTTTGAATTTTATATGTATAAACGTCGGATATGTCAGGATTTATTCAGTTAGGCTCGTACATCATGTAGTCAGACGAAGGGTTTCGTGCTATAAAAATACACTGGGTGCGATACACTGTTTATATTAAGCTAACAAATTAACAATGACACGGGGCACAATGAATCGGATACAATTCCAAGACGTCTCAACTCCGCCGCGATCAGACATTGACTGTCGTCCTCGCCTCAAGCTGTAAACATCAGGGCTCTGTAGAAGCCACGCTGTGATGTGTGGGTAGACTTGTAAGTAGGTCACGTGACGTCACCACCAGCCCACTTGCAATTCATTTTATGTCCGTACTAATGACCGGATCCGACATACTATAATATTATTAAAAAAAACATTAATAAAATAAATCATTATTATCAATTCGTTCATTCATTTTAGTCACAGGCATATTTAAAGTATGATCTATTATTATTTCACATTTACCTACTTCAAGTTAATATATCGTCGGTGCGCTTGGCAAACCTGATATGTGTGTACACAACAAAAAAAATATTTTATCTTTCATACACGAATGTAATAAGTTTTTTTTATTATTTTAGACTAAAATAGATAATTTTTGACATATTTTGTTATTTTTTTATTTTTTCAGAAGATTACAAAAAACATAGTTTTAATAGAACATTACGAAAAAAACAGTTTTTTATGTTGTCCTGAAAAGTACTTAAAATGCACATATTCGGTTTGGCAAGTGCACCGACGATATACAAGATCGATCGATGCACAATTTGTCAGTTTTATATTCGTCAGCGTTTAGAGAAAATTGAGACATTTATTTTTATACAAATTACCCTACCTGCCTATCTAATTAGCTTGGTCACGGTACAATATCTTTGTCGACTAATGCTGCACAAAAGTATAAATAGCTGATGTATACAATTATTCTGCTCATGCTCACGTTCGGATCGCTATGCCACTTGTGTGCTCAGCTGGCAAACCCTTGATCCACCTGCCTAACGAGAGCCTCCTCAGGTATTGGTCGAGGCTCTTGGCAATTAAGCCATGGGCTGATACAACTATCGGCACAATGATCACTGAGTTCACATCCCACATGTCGACAACCTCGTGAGCCAAGTCAAGATACTTGATTTGCTTATCTTTCTCGGCTTTCACGAGGTTCTCATCATGCGGGACCGTTATGTCAACAATCATTGCGCGCCGCTCTGACCGATCCACCACCACTATATCAGGCTTATTGGCTACAATAGTCCTGTCAGTGATGATGGATCGATCCCAGTACAATGTGATACTGCCATTTTCGAGAACTGGGTCGGGCACATACTTATATTACGGTACTTCCGATTCCACAAGGTTGTATTTTAGAGCAAGTTGCTGATGGATAATCCTGGCTACAAGGTTGTGTCTATGCAAGTACTCTCCATTAGCCAGACGAGAACACCCGGAGATAATGTGACGGATTGTTTCGCCTGGACGGTGGCATGCCCGACATATGTCAACCATACCGTCCTTCACAATAAATCTCCGGTAGTTATTCGTCGTCATAACTTCATCCATAATTGCACAGACAAAACCTTCGGTTTCTCCAAAGAGGTCCCCGGTACGTAGCCAGGCTACGGACGCTGATAGGTCTACAGATGTAGACTTATTATTGAATATACCAAAGCTTATTATTATTATGTTTCATTAGCTCATAAGTTATCAGCTGATGGAAAGGCCAAAGGGTCAACGGCCGCGCGGCCGTTCCTTGCACGGCTTGCGTCGAGCATAGGTATCGGGAAATATTAGTTCGTGGTCGCTTTCGAGTTTTGTTTACCACAATGGTAAATCTGCCATGGTTTGTTTCTAGTATTTTATTTATTTATAAAACGATTGTATTACCGAAACAAAACCATTTCGCTGCAGGAAAACAACCATTAAAATTTCTCGGTTTATAGGGTACATCTCGTACAACCTAAGACACCGCTTGGCGCCGCCTCGCCGCCGCCTCGCCGCCGGCTCGCCGCCGCCCGGCGCAGCCTCACCGACACGACACGTCTTGAAGAGTTTTACGGAACCAAATGGTTGTCAAAGTTTTCAGTAGGTTCTTAATAAACTGCTCGGTGAAACAATGGCTTGTACCTTCTCACATAACTTGTTGGCGTGTTTCCGCACCAGCACGGCATACGGCACCACCTGTTTGGACAGTTATGTTCACTGTGTCTAGTTGTTGTTTCACGAAAGTCCCTCTAAATACAGATGAAGGTCATTTTCGGGAGGGAACGTACAAACTTAATTGTGTACCTACAAATAAAACGATTTGCAGTTGTTGCTCGTTACATCGTTCCTTAAAGACGCAAAGTTGTTTTTTTTTTGTAATTACACGAATTATTGCAACTAGAATCGATTCTATCGTTCAAAAGTGCTATAGAATGGCCCATGGCCAACAAGAACAAATTTTGTGCATTCTATTTACAAATTAATATCATCCTTCGGTTACCGGATACCGTGGTGTATACGGATGCCATGCATCTCAGCTATTTAGGTTTCAGCTACCGCACAGTGCTGCTTTACTCGAGATCAACCAGCAGAAAACTCCTTAGCTTCAACCTCAGCCATAGCACCGCTGAATAAAATAAACCAACATATAAATCAACTTTCTCATTAGGAGCTGACCAGGGAAGGATGGACTGATGCCGAAAGTCCATAATGCAATCGACGTTTTTGAACAGACGTAGACTTAGTTGCGCGTGCTGCTTCGTAACCATCGCTGAATAATGAAATAACAGAATGTCGCCAACAACACATTAACTTTTAATTAATATCGCTCTCGTAAATCCTTCCCTCTGTCACTTTATTTTATTAATGTTCTAAGTGGAAGCTGTGTGCGGGGTGTGCGAGGGCCGGGGTGGGAGGAGCGGGGGCGACTAGTTGTCATCGACACGAGCGTGCCGCGCGGCGCCCCAAATAAAACGAGAAACTTTAATTAACGTCCAATGAGCCGATACACCGGTGGCTTATCCGGCCGCTCATAAAGTACACGCGTGGCCAGCGAGGCTGACCTCCGACTCGCTGGGCGCGAGGCGGCTTGGCGGTTCAGCCGGCGCTGGTCATATTTGTGCTGACCGCGGCGCGTTCAAACTCGGGAGCTCCGCGTAATGGGCGCATCTCTGATCCAACCGCAGCAGATCCACTCGCTCCTATTGCTTCTTTGATGTATGTGGCGAGCTATTCTACGACTCACTTACGAGCACTACTTGGAGAATCAAGTAATACAATAAAGCGCAGACCACACCGCCAGCTAGGGAGCGAGCCGGGCGAGCATCGTTTCACCTCTTTTCATACTTCGGTTCACACCGCGAACTACAGAAAGTGACGAACCTCGTTCATTTTGGGAACAATAACCACGACGATCAGCATTCATTTTCAGCTCTTAATGTTAAAGCTACAATACGAATTCTACAAAGTTCCTCCAAACTCTGAAAACATTTTTAGTGAAGAATTTGCGATTGAAATCTTGTTGGTGAAGTGTTTGAGCGAATCGCTAACATTTACAATCCCGCTAATCTGCGGCCGAGCGGTGCGGGGGCCCGGGGCTTCGCAGGGGGGTTGTTGACGTTCTTTTGTGGAGCAAATCGAGCACCCGCCGAGCTATTTATATTGCTAGATCAACTGCCGTGGCTTTAGATTGCTTAATTTTGGCCACTCAAGGAAATCTTAAAAGAAAATCATATTAGATACCTGCATACTGCCCTCCATGCTGTACAGTTGCCAATGTTGAGTATTCACAGTAAATTAAATAAAACCCACAAAATTTTAAAACTGAGAAAAAAAATTGCTCTAAAGCAATCTCCCTTTGGCTACTCAGTTTGGACTATGAAAAGACAGAAGACGTGTTAAAGATAATGTCATAAGCGCATAGTTATACGAGTAAGTGTCACACTAACACTTGCAACCACTCTTACCCTTCTCACATGCACTCACACACCCACACCTACAACACTACACTCACTACACCTACCGCAATACACTTCCCACACTACATTCACTACACCACACTCTATCCAAACTACAGAAATTTTGTCAAACCTAGTTATAGTTTAGTTACTTAAAACTATTGTCTTTGTAACTGTACCATCTGAATATGGATTGAAAGAGACTGGACCCCACAACACAGGGAATCCTAGTGTGGGGTTCGGGGCTTCATCTACGTTTGTAAACATAAAGAGACAATAATTGTTTTTTTTTTTTTCACGACAATATCCAAACATAAGATTGAAACAACACAAAGAGCCATGGAGAGAAGTATACTGAACATAAGGAAAATACACAAAATCAGAAGCGAAGTTATTAGACAAAAAAGAAAGGTAACTGATGCCCTTGCGCAAGCCCTACAACTGAAATGGTAATGGGCTGGCCACGTATCACGATACAAAGACGGTAGGTGGACAGCTAAAACTACAGAGTGAAAAAGGCCAAATGGAAACAGAAGAGTAGGCAGACCGAAGAGAAGGTGGGCTGACGACATAATAGATACAGCAGGAAACGATTGCCAGAATATTGCAAATGACAGCGACAAATGGAAGAAACTGGAGGAGGCCTTCACCCGTGTACAAACAAAGAACATACCAACTTAGGTTATAAGACAACTAAAACTACTAACAAAGAAACAAAATATTATATACATTTATAACGTTATTTTAAGAGTAATGGGAAATAAAGGTTATTTTAATTTTAGTTTGTTATTTATGTGTAATCTATACATATAAAATGATAAACATGTAAATGTTTATATTTATAATAAATTTTAAAAACTAAAAGTATCTTTGTAATCA
This sequence comes from Noctua janthina, assembly GCA_963576755.1. Taxonomy (NCBI): domain Eukaryota; kingdom Metazoa; phylum Arthropoda; class Insecta; order Lepidoptera; family Noctuidae; genus Noctua; species Noctua janthina. The sequence continues at coordinate 149,432 of OY755055.1, read as the reverse complement.
CATATTATTTATATAGGATAACAAAGTTACTTATGCAGTTTTTATATCTAGAGAATTGGACTGAAATTAAAGTGTGTTAGTTTTTCTTCTCACTTTATAGGCTAAACACTAATAGTGTTCAAAACTTGTAGCTTGTGGGTCTGCTATAAGTACCTTAGAATTATGATGATCAGTGAGTGAGTCAGTGGCAAAATGAAGGAACCTTGACTTAAATAGTTCATAAACTACAAGTTCAAATTGAATGTAATTCTGGAATATGCCTAGGTATAATATGGCTTTTAGTCGTTGAAAATTCATGCTTCTAGCTTTATCTACAACGAAGTTACGGGAGGTCAGAAATGGCCGGAATGGCTTCGAGAAAAGGGTAGTACGGGCCATTTTTTTTTTTTGCTTAACTTGGCTGTGTGACTGCCGTGCCCCCAGATTTCCTTTGTTTATTATAAAACCATAGCACAATTTAATATTTATTTATTTTAAAAAAAAAAACGTTGCCTCGCACTAGGAATTTCTCCTGTATCGTGCGTGCGATTACAAACATTTAAACTCACATAGACAAACATGCAGACCCGGAACTGTAGATCATACAAATATTTGTTCCGTGCAGGGACGAACCCGCGACACGCAGCGCAGCAGCCAATCGCTCAGCCACTCCGCCAACCGTGCCGTCAAAATTATAAGTTATAATAGTATTTTTAAATGAGGATTATGTATTTGGCTTAAGTAATTAAGAATTTATTGATTTAACGACAATTAATAAATTGTGTTTCGGTACTAAATTGTTGTAACAAAACTGCATACCACATATTATTTTTTCGAGTTTTTCCGATGCTTGTTCACCATAAATAATAATTTGTATTTTAATAAATTAGTTTTTATTTAGTCGTAGGTACGTCTCTTATTGACGATTTAAATCGTTCACAACAAGAAAGAATAACTAAAATCAGTTTTAGGAGTTTATAACCGCTTTTCTTTGATAGGCCATGAATGCTAAAAACACAGCTTTCTAACATTCATCATGCATGCTGTCGTCGCCCTCCTGGAGGTGGATAGCTGGCTTGAATAGCTGTGACACAGTGTTTAACTAATGCAGCTATTTACGTACGCAATTACTTTGTGACAATGTTTTTGTTCCAATAAAGATATTTGATTTGATTTGATTCCAAGTCAACTTTCTAGTTTATTATATTTGTATAGATACAAATAAATTAAATTGAAGTGAATGTTTGTAATTTCTAAATAAAAGCTTTTTACTGTATGCAAATGAAAGTATATACGGTACTTAATACAACTTTTTTGTTTTTAATTTTTATCTGTCTGTTTCTTACGGTAAATCTCCGAAACGCCTAGACCAATTTTGAAGAGACTTACTGGAAGATAGCTGCTGTTATAAGGCGTAACTTACGTTACTTTTATTTAAGAAATAAGATTAGGGATCCGCGCAAAGAAAAATTAATACCCTTGAAATTGTTAACAAAATCAGATTCAAATAGGTAGCAATATTTTTATAATAACGTCAAGCGGACGATGGTCGCGAGCAACAACAGCTGGTCAATATACAACACTATTAGACCAGTGAATGGCAAAATGCAAATGTAAAACTAACTATAATAATTAATGTATTAGTACGCATAATATTAGTTATCTCGTATAAATTAACCTTTCTGTGTAAAGTTCAGCAACAAGTCGTCCGTCCTAAAGGTCGACTGTTTGAGTTATGTTGTGTCATTAGCGCCCCCACGTTGATACTCGTCCGTCTCGTTACTACTCGACTTGTTATGCAGCGGTATGCTGAATACTTCAACGATTATCACAGAACCACTTCTGAACCTCTTCTTAGTAAGCTTGTTTTTATTGGTTATTGGTCACATAAAAACTATTATTACGTCTCATATTTAACAGAATAGCTATCAACTGACGTTAACTGACGATGTTACATGCACACTGTTCTTGTTCTTATTAAAAGCTGTTAAATTCCTAGACGTAGTTAAGTTCTAGATTTAGAACCAAACTCAGGAGCTCAACTGTGAGTGCAGCACAGCTCACCGTCTCCTGGCGCTGACTGCAGTTGTCGGTCGGTAACACTGACGTGCCTGAACGCACCAACTACTTCTTATTCAGCATTATGAAGGAGGAAAGGGCCGGGGAGAAAGTGTAGACCCGCCATCCCCCCTTAGCGCCCCCTCCCCCTCCGCCCCTCACCGGCCGTTGGGAACTCCAGCATTATTAAACAATTGTAAGAGATTTCATAGTTTTTGGAAACAATACCAGCTTGAGTCGGAGCGACAGCTTTTTAAGTGCAGCTCGTGTATTAAACTTTTGAACAAAAAAAAAACGAATCCATTAAAGTTAAAGTACGAAATATTAAGAGTTTATAAACGCTTGTTGTAATATATTATAATTACACTTTTTTTTTAATGCAGGGGCAATCATTTAAAAGCAGTAATTATATACGTATCTACTTATGGTCGAGAGTGTAAAATGTTCACTGCTGCTCTATTAGTATGCAATCATCCTAATATCGTCAAGTTCGGCTATGAAGTTCTACGGTAAGCGAAGGAGTGCATGAGACGGCTACACGGTGCTACGAGACTGCTTCGCAGCGCTCCGAAACTGCTTGCTACGCTCAGCTATAAAGTGCTACTGCAAACAACGCAGTGCTACGAGATTGCTACGCGGTACTACAAGCCTGTTGCGCAATGCTACGAGACTGTTTGCTGCGCTTAGCTATAAAGTGCTACTGCAAACAACGCAGCGCTACGAGATTGCTACGCGGTGCTACAAGCCTGTTGCGCAATGCTACGAGACTGTTTGCTGCGCTTAGCTATAAAGTGCTACGAAATTCGTTACAGCACAATCAAACAGTTCGTTACTGTTGTATGCGAAATATATCGTGTTATTTACCCCCACACATGCAGCCATTCGTGTAACATTTTTATAAATGAACAACTTTTAAAAACACCACGCAGCAGTACATACAGTGACGACCACAATCTTTTATACACTTAACGAAATTAAAAAAAACGATTATCTAATGGAATTACGATTTCAACTTTAACACAAAAACTATTTCATTCATATGAATTCCGAAATACTATGTTCGTAACAATATCTATCCAAATAAATAAAATCGAAGTGTCTTTGTAATTTTTACCCGACTACGGCGAAACAAAAATGAGGGTTATGACGGGTATGTATGTATGTTCATAAATATTTATAGTGATGTTCAGAGGATAGCCGACAGCAGTAAGGGATCATTAACTTTAGGGCAAAGTGGCATACGACCACGGCTATCCTCTGAACATCACTATGAATATGTATAAATACGAGTATGTCGGATATGTCAGTATTTATTCTGTTGGGCTCGTACATCATGTGGGCAGACGAAGGGTTTCGTGCAATGAAAATACACTGCGAGTGCTGCGGGTGCGATACACTGTTTATAATAAAATAACAAATTACTTGACATATCAACTTAACACAGTAACACGGGGCACAACGAATCGGGTACAGTTCCAAGACGTCTCAACTCCTCTACGATCAGACATTCACTGTCCTCCTCGCCTCGAGCTGTAACATCAGGGCTCTGTAGAAGCCACGCTGTGGTGGGGGTTGACTTGTAAGTAGGTCGCGTGACGTCACCACCAGCGGACTTGCGATTCATTTTATATATGTACTAATGACCGGTTCCAACAAATACTTTATAATATATAACGTGTAAGTTGCTTATTTAATCTTATATATTATCTATATACAGGGTGTCAGTGTAAACACCGTTATCCATGAAACCATTGGTTTGGTTTCACTTATAGAACGTAAAATCAATGAAAAAAGCAACCTTTTTTATTGAAGAAAACCTACTATTTCCCACAAGACCATTTCACCCTAATGCGCGCTAACAGCTGATCGGGCGGCGGCGGCGGTCACACGCGGTCATACACCACGCGCGTGCAACGAACGATGACTCATGACCTCAGTCAGTCAGCTGTCGCGCTAGCGAGCGCACGTAACTAGTCATAGGGTCGCGCGCCGCTCCGCTTGTTTCTCGCGCGTAAATTGTGTGTACTTAGATCTGTCTTACAGTCTTACACAATTGAACAGTGGACCAAAGTGGTACGGCTTTACGCCATCCCGGGTGATAACATGAACGACGCTCGTAGGATGTGTGCAGAAGTTAGGTTCTAGAGTGCGAATCAACCTACGAAAACGAGCGGAGGCATGTGTGGCCGTAAATGGATCCCATTTTGAACAGTTGTTGAGATTAATTTAGGTAAGTAGAGATATTCAATCAGTGTAAATTTAATCGGTGAATTTTAACTGTACATAAAATTGTCATGAACTTTTTAAATGCGCCAAAAATACCTACCTACCTGGTACCTACATACCTACCCAATGGTTTGGATAACTTTTTCATTTTCTTTGTTGTCAAATCAAATTCACATTTAGACTCGTCTCGCAACACCTAAGATAGGTACTTTTCTGTCCCAAGCCAGGAGACGTTGCAACACAGGTTATGTTACGAGTATTGGTAGGTAGTTAGGACGGGCAGCGATTACGTCACTCGGGCGCATACCAAGAAATCGCGGACGGCGTGGGATAATTTATTGTTATTTATTTATAAAGTAAATTACTTATTCTGTGGTTTTTAACTCGATCCTATATTTTTTTATTTATTCAACTACCCGTGGTTTGAGTGACAACGGTGTTTACCCTTTTTTTTCTGATGGGAAATCATCAAATGACCCCCCCCCCCCCCACTGGGCGGAGCGGAAGGGAGTGTCAGACTTGTACTGACTAAAACCCATCCATGTTCCTTCTTTGCCCTTTGTGTTCCAGGGCCACGGTATCTCTTTCGAACAGTCCCGCAGCCACGGTGTTTACCCTTACACCCTCTATATATAATATGGTAAACTGATTGACTGACTGACTGATTGACTGACTGGGTGATATATCAACACACAGCCCAAACCGCTGGTCCTAGAGAAATTAAACTTGGAGGGTGTGTTCTTTGTGAAGAGTAAATATCCTAATAAAGGATTAAGTATACTAATAAAGGATTTTTGGGAATTCGACCCCTAAAGGGGTAAAATAGGGGATGAAAGTTTATATGAAAGTCCGTCAGTTTTGAAGTTAGGATCTTCAAATTTTGTGTTTAGGCTGACGGTTGAAAATTAATTTATACGTGTCTCAGCGTTTTTGATAATTCTACCCCAGAAGGATTGAAAAGATGAAGGTAAGTAATCTAATGTTTTTTGACATCCACGCGGGCGAAGCCGCGGGCAAAAGCTAATACACGATAAGTATTGAACGGTTTGTAGGTACAGTAGACGCTCAAAAGTGCACTACCATGCTAAAGATTATATTGCTATGAACTGTGCGAGCGCGATACAGCAGTGTGTGTGCGTGTGCGTGTATGAGTGATATCTCAACATTCCACACATAAGACAGACTAATGAACTGTCGTCACACTACGCGAAATAGCATTATATTTCTGTTGCATTTAGAATGGACATCATATCGATGACCTGTTCTTACCATTGCATTGTAAAAATTCGCGTAGTATTAACATGTGTTGGTAGCTGTTTGGGCTGAGCATGGGTTCACGATCAATGAAGTCTAAGTTCGAATTCATGTTATTACAATGTGTGGCTGTTTTTTGTTTCTTTGAAACCTTAATAATATTTGTATTTTAAGCAGAAAGTCGTTAGGTATTTATGTTTATTTATAATGTAGTCATGCTTATAATTTATTTTTTACAAGAAGTTAAATATTAGATAGTTATTGTATTATTATTTAACCTCATTAATTGATTTTTATTTTATCTTTTCGGTGTTGGAAGGTGGAAATAAAAAAATCATGCTGAATGATAACAAAAATGTTGATTCGTTTTATTTATTTATAAAATTTACAAACTTTTATGAGAATTGTGACGTCACATTTCTACCTAGGCAAAAAAAAAGTTCTCTTATCACCGTTCATAAGATTTTTTGTTGTATACCCACTTAGTCAATTCATAATAAGAATAACATAACACGGAAAGGATATTCTAATAACACAAATATAATTGTATATACCCACTTATTATAGGTATTCAGCAGAGTTCATTAAATACTATTAAATGAGTTAGACTTTATGAACGTGTTTTTTTTATGTAACGTCACATTAAATGTATTGAGGTTATAGCTAGTGTTCATTTTCTTGACGAAAATAATATTGAAACTAAACCCCAATTTAAGATCATTAAATTTAAAATTTGTTTGTTAATTATTTTTTTTTAATTACGGTTATGTTAATATTACTAAATATTTAGTTACCCGGTCTACTTATTAAATTAAGTATTATGAAAGTCTTCTCGTCAGAAAATACAGTCACCTCCCAGTTAAAATCTAAATAATCTCGAGCAAAACGTAGTCTTTCCTCCCTGTGTTTTTGTGTCAAAAATGGTTTTTAGCTGGCTTCCGGTGATGTAAACCTTCAGCATGGACTGCATGGCGAACAGTTTGTAATGTAGTATCAAATTGCTCTGCAAATGTTATAGTTGGAATGAAACCATTTGTTTCATATTCTTCCACCATAAAACGTCGCTGAGTCGGGTTAATAAGCGGCGGCATTTCACTTCTTAGACGACTCTTCAGACTACCTTCTTCCTCAAACCTCTTTACCCAACGGCTAACAGATTTTCTAAAAAAAGAACAAAATATGATTACACACTTGCAACTAGCAATTTATTTAATAATAAGAAAATCACACACCATAACTATCATCATAATAATTATAATTTTTAAAAAAAACTTACACATTATAAGCCAGTTTCAGTTGAAATTTGAGAAATATTAAGCCCATTTTTACGCAAAGCGACAATATTTGTCCTGGCATCAATACTAATATTCAAATCAAATCAAATCATTTATTTCTTTGCAAACATGGGTAATAGAAAAAAAAAACATCTATGTACCTGTACATAGATGTTTTTTTTTTTTTTATAATAATGTTCTCCACATTTTGCCGTCACATGGGCATGCAAATAGTTGGTTTACAAAATATTATAAATTTAAAATAAGCGGCATGTCATTGGAATTATATAAAAAATAAAAAAAAATAAAATTAAAAATGTCAACATGGTCAAAAAAATAAAAAATATTATCAATGATGTCAAACAAATAAGTGGCATGTCATTGGAATTACATAAAATAAAAAAATTATAAAATAAAAAAAATAAAAAATGTCAGCACGGTCAAAGTAAAAACAATAAAATAAATTTAAAAATATTATCAATAATGTCAAACAGAATTAAATTATGCCAACTAGAATAATAATATGTCAATTAGTAGTAACAGCATAAATAGTTTTAAATCACAACTTATCTAAAAACACAATACAAATTATAAAGAAAGGCAAAAAATCTTTTTTCTTCAGAATTCTTTCTCGGTAAGGAATTCACCGACAGTATAGTACGCTTTATGCGTTAAAAAAGTTCTGAGCCTGCTTTTAAATAATGATAGCGGCAATACTTTCCATTGCTTAGGTAATTTATTATAAATGACCGAAGCCATGCAGTAGACGCTCTTGCGCATTAGTGCCGTTTTGGCGGGATGGGAACACACTAGGTTATTGTCGCGTCTATTACGTGGAACTACGTCAGTCAGACGATTAAAACGATTTGGGTTCGTCTTCACAAACACAGCTACTTCCATTATGTACAAACTAGCTAGTGTTAATAGTTTGTGCTGTTTAAAGTATGGCATGCAACTATCAGTGGATTTAAGCTTAAACATCGCCCTTAGACATCTTTTCTGGGCTTTAAAAACTGTTTCTCTTTCGGTTGAATTACCCCAGAACATTATACCGTAACGTAGGTGGGATTCTACTATGCCATAATAAGCAGTGAGAAGTGCGTCCATATATACTATTGGGGATAGTGAATGTAGAGCGTATGCGGACTTACTAATTCTCTTACATAAAGTATCGGTATGTGCTTTCCAATTTAGGCTTTTATCTATTACCAGTCCCAAAAATTTTGTATTTTCTACTTCTTCTACTACTTCATTGTTGTAGTGTATATTAGGGCTAATTCTAAGAATACGTTGACTAAAATGTACAACTTTTGTTTTTTCCATGTTTATTTTTAAATTATTTGCCTCTAACCAATTAACAACATTTTTTAAACAACTATTAATGTCGCTTTCATATGTCTCCACAGTTTTACATGGTATTGTCACAGTACTATCGTCCGCAAATAGTGTTATTGGGTGTTCAATGCATTCAGGTAGATCGTTTATGTACAGTATGAATACAAAAGGACCCAATACGCTCCCCTGCGGTACTCCAAACATAACTTCACGGTCTGAGGATCGAAATGTCTCTTCGCGCTTGCTCACTAGATTAATTTGACAAATTTCAGTTATTTGTTTTCGACCTCTAAGGTAAGACTCAAGAAGACTAAGTAAATTGCCTCTAATTCCGTAAGCTTCAAGTTTTCTTAAGAGAATCTCATAATCCACGTGGTCAAAGGCCTGTGTCATGTCACAAAATAAGCCACATACGGCTATTCGTTTGTCAACATTCTGCATAACATAATAAATAAAGTCATAAACGGCCCTGAGGGGTCCAAACGCCTCCTGCCGGAAGCTTTACGCGGGGGTCGTGCGGTCCATGGCCCTTTACGGGGCCCCGGTGTGGGCGCGTTCTTTGAGGCGGCAAGCCGCCCACTACCTGAAAAGGTGATAGCCATAAGGCTAATCCGGGGGTACCGCACGATCTCTGGCGAGGCGGCTAGCCTCCTTGCCGGATTGCCGCCATGGGATCTGGAGGCGATAGTCCTCGCGCGCCTGCATGAATGGCGCGCGGAAGCACTATATAGGGGGGAAACTCCGCTGCCGCGACAAATTACCGCTCAGCGGACAGACCTCCGGCGTGATCTCATGGCGACATGGAGAGAGCGACTGTCGCAACCCCGTGCAGGGCACGCCACCATAGTGGCGATAAGTCCCCTCTTTGAGGAGTGGCTAGAGAGGCGCCACGGCGCCCTCACCTACCGTCTGACGCAGGTCCTCACCGGACACGGTTGTTTCGGGAGGTTCCTGCACCGAATCGGGCGGGAGGAAACGCCCGGGTGTTTCCACTGCGAGGATCGTCCGGAGGACACGGTGGAACACACCGTGGAGGTCTGCCCCGCTTGGGCGGAGCACCGCCGTGTCCTCATAGCGGCGATTGGCGGCGGCAATCTCTCGCGTCCGGCCTTGGTTCAAGCCATGGTCCGGAGCGAGAGAGAATGGGAAGCCGTCACCTCCTTCTGCGAAGCAGTCATGCTTGTGAAGGAGGTGGCAGGACGTGAGAGGGAAAGAACCTCACGTCCCAGCCGCCGCGGGAGACGCCCTGGGCGTCGGGGGTCACGTGGTGGCTTCCGACCACCGTAGGCGCTGGCCTGTGGACGGCGAGTTATTGGCTAGCTCGCCGTCCGGCCGTCTTATGACGACAGGCTGTGTCGACGGCGCGTTCGTGTTCCACGAGCGCCTCAAAGAGATGTCAGCAATCAAGTAGGGGTCCGCATGGGCCGATGCCTGCCAGGGCTGCGGGACTGTTCGAAAGAGATACCGTGGCCCTGGAACACAAAGGGCAGAGAAGGAACATGGATGGGTTTTAGTCAGTACAAGTCTGACACTCCCCTCCGCTCCGCCCAGAGTGGGGGGGGTCATTTGATGATTTCCCATCCGGAAAAAAAAAAAAAAAAAAAAAAAAGTCATAAACGGCCATATTGATAGTTCTATGTTGTCTAAATCCTTTCTGTTAGTCACATAAAATGTTATTTTTATCAATGAATTTATACAATTCGTTATAAATGAATTTCTCAAAAATTTTGGAGATCACAGGTATGAGTGCGATTGGCCGGTAAAATTGCATTAATTCTCTATTATTTTTCTTAAAGATTGGTTTTATTATTGAAGTTTTTAATGCATCGGGGAAGATGCCTGCGCTGATAGTGAGGTTAATTATATGACTTAAGTGACCACATATTTCCATTGAGACGTGCTTGAGTATTTTTGTACTAATACCATCATACCCTACGCTACTTGTATATTATTCAATGTCATTATTATTTTATGTATTTCTAAAGGTACACTAGGAGACATGAACATTGATTTCGCGCTCGTGTTTACTTTACAGCGTTTGGGGTTCTCGGTGTCATTATGTTTCGGCTGAATTCTATCGACAAAGTAGTTATTAAACGCTTCAGCTATGCACTTCGGATTTGAAAGAATACGGTCTCCAACCTTAATTTTATAAATGTTTTGTTTGGGTAAATTATGGTTTGCGCGATTAATAATTTGCCACGTAGTTTTAGATTTATTTTTAGATAATTTAATTTTATGATTGTTTTGTGCCTTTTGTGTCAAGTGTATAATTTTTTGTGTAATTTTGAATAATTAGTGAATTTAGTTCTACTTTCTCTACTTCGGTTTAATCTCATCTGCCACAGAAGCTCTCTTTTTCTTTGGCTACACAATTTAATTCCTTTTGAAAGCCACTTAGGTTTTTTAATGACATCAATTTTGATCAATTTCATTGGAAAACACAAATCGTACAAAAGCTTGAAAGAGTCGATAAAATGAGTATAAGCAATATTCGGATCATCCGTGTCATAAATCTCAGAAAAGGTAAGATTTTTGATGTGGCCTTTGAACTTAGCTATGTTTTCCATACTATAATCCCTTTTAGCCGCATACCAATGGTTTATGATAGATTTTGTTTGAACAGGACAGTGAAGGAGCTGTGCCGTATGATCGGACAACGCAAATTCTAGCACGTCAGTTTTGCAAGATTTACTAAAATTATGCGCAAAGTTATCTATGCATGTCATGCTTGCCATGCGAGTAGGTTGCCTTAATGCCAATTTCAAGTTATACCTCATTAATAAATATTCAAATGCATTTGTGTGATTATTTTTTTTAAGCATATCTATGTTAAAATCTCCAGCAATAACAATGTTTTTATAACGTGCTCGTGATATTCCTCGCAGTAAAATTTCTAGTTTGTCTAAGCAGTAGTTAAGTTTATTTACATTAGGTACTCTATAGATACAGATTACAACTATCCTATAATGCGTAAGCTCAATAGCACAGCATTCAAATATGCCTGAACAAGATAAATTTGAAATTTTAGGTAATTCCTTCCATTGTATACCATTTCTAGCTAGGATCACCTTCCCTTTTACTCCCCTCTCTACAGAAGTAAGCAGCTAAACAATAATTTGGAACAGATAACTGGTTTTGATATCCTTCCATAATAAAGTGCTCTGTAATGCACAAGACATCCACATTTATGTTTTTTCCCGTAAGTTCATCTAAACATACAGTTAGAATGTTAGATTTTGTTATTAAGCCTGCAATGTTTTGATGCAGTATTTTGAGATATTTATTGGAGAAAAAACAGTTCACCAACTTGGTCACGATTACACTTACGCGGGAGTTGGGATGTGCCACTATGGTTTCCTTCGAGGCGGTGGATATTGTCGCTAACTTTAGTACAATCTTGATCACAGTTAACAAATATGTTGGATCTGATCTGGTAAAAGATGTCTCTCCATCCGTATTTGTTAATTTTCCCTTTATTGTAAGAAAACATGTCTAGAGTCAGGGTGTAATTACTGTCGAAAAAGTATGCATACTTGTTGTTTTTTATGTCCAAACTGAGGAAGTTGTTGAATAACTCGACTTTATAATTGTGAATTAGTGCACCTCTTATATAAGTCGGAGCGCATATAAATATTTGAATATTTGTGTGTTTGGTATTTTTCAAAGGATATATAGATACTCGCTATTTCTGATATCGTTTTCTCCAATGAAGATCAGACAATAGTCCTGCATTGTGAAGTCTTTTAAGTTGTCTTCGACAGTGCGTAGCAGCTCTTTTGTGGTAGCGTTATGAAGCAAATAATGACAGTACTCAAATTTATTAGAGAAGACCTCTTCAATTAACGGCAGCGCTCCTTTAGTACACCTGTTACTCATTATAGCGAGTCTATTTTTAGTTTGTGATCGAGAAACGCCTACTGGTTTTTTTTGAGGCAACATTACCAGGTTTTAAGTTGATGTCATGTTTTGTTTTTATTTTAATGTTTCATTAGTCATCTCGGAAGTTTGCGTTTCTTTGTTGAGAGTGTCGACTTTTATCTCCTTGCAGTAATTGAACGGAATCTGGCAGTCATTATTTGAAGCAGTTGGTCGAATTAGGTCAATATTAGCTTGCATCTTGAATAAAGACAATCAAACAATACGCTAATCGTAATAATAACACAAACGCTCGTAACAAAGTTCACCAACTAACAACGTCATAACTAACTACTTTGTTCAATCCAGAAGTTTATTTTGTTTTACATTCACCCTCATCTTTTTTGTTAATAATAAGTTCCAACTAATATTTAGAAAAACATATCTCATTGGGTCTAACGTATCATTTATAATTAAAACACAAAAAGTGTAGTGTCACTTGGGTTCGAATGCAGGCTACAACGTGCGAGACATTTTACCTGTAGCGTTAACCGCTAAGCCAGATAGACACATAATTATTAGTTTGAAATTAAATATCACTAACTTAATACTCCGTCGCGACATGACAGGCTTGTCACTAAGGCAAATGATCATTATATCGCACTCTTTCTGGTTAGATAATTATGAAAGAGTGCGATATACGAGATCGTGTATGTGTGCAAAATGTTTGTTATGGAAAAAGGTCGTAAGTGCGACTTGTTTTGATGCGATCGTTTTGTGAAACTGCTAATAGACTTATGGTCTCTACTGTACATAACAATTTCTGACGACAACATTTTATTGTTTCTTACTTTTTAGAGCATGATTTTTCAGTAGTCGGGTTTTAGTGTTTCAACATTTTTTTTTAACAACAGCTTTTTACTGAATGCATATGAAAGTTTATACGGTACTTATAACAAAAAAAAAACATTTTTTGTCCGTCTCTTTGTTCCGGCTAATCTCCGAAACGGCTGGACTAATTTTGACGGGTATTTTACTGGCAGATAGATAAGGAGTAACTTAAATTTACTTCTTGTAGCATTATGTTTTTACTTTTATTTTATAAAAAGGTTTAGGGGAAAATCCTTAAAATTGTTAACAAAATGCGACATAAATAGGTAAGTAATATAAATATTATAATTTCACACGGACGAAGATCGCGAACAACAGCTTGCAAAATAATAATATCATTACTGAAGGAGAAAATCAAAAGTGTATACATATTAGGACTGTGTGTAAACTGTATTTCAAATTATTAGTACTACCGCTCAATTGACACAAGTTTATCAGCTTTAAGTTTCAACAGTCTTCACAAGCTGCGCGGAGAGTGTCGAACTGAGCTGCGGGGCGGGGCGGGGTGGAGCGTGGTGGAGCGGGGGGCCGCTCCCATCCAAATGACCCTTTTACACAAAATCTTTGAACACGTAGATAAGCTATCTACAAAGCGACTCATTTTTGTGAAATGTTCAAGACAAAGGCTTTACAGATAAGAGCTTTCTAATTAAAAAATATTGTTTTTTGAAGAATAGTCTCCTTATTGGGTAAAGTATTATAGAGTTCAAAAGTTTAAATGGTTTTCGTTAATAAATTAACACGTACTTAGTACTTACTCAAATTGATTGCATTGTTAATGGACTGAAGATGGATGATATGGCAAGAAAGGAGGAGTCTGATGAGATGACGCGTAATAGAGAAGTACGGAAGAACAATACATGCTGCGCCGACCACAAATGAATTGGGATAAGGGCAAGAGAAAGATGATGATCATGTTAATAGACTGAAGAAACTCATCACAGAACATACAGAATCCGATTTTTTTGTATTATTTCAAGTCATGCAAAGGACACCAGAAAGCGACTACTGCGGACTGTACAGAGCGATCGCCGGTTAGGGCGACCACTGCAGACTGTACAGAGCGACTACTGCGCACTGCACAGAGCGACTACTGCGGACTGTACAGAGCGATCGCCGGTTAGGGCGACCACTGCAGACTGTACAGAGCGACCACTGCACACTGCACAGAGCGACTACTGCGGACTGTACAGAGCGATCGCCGGTTAGGGCGACCACTGCAGACTGTACAGAGCGACCACTGCGCACTGCACAAAGCGACTACTGCGGACTGTACAGAGCGATCGCCGGTTAGGGCGACCACTGCAGACTGTACAGAGCGACCACTGCGCACTGCACAGAGCGGCCGCCGGTCGATGGACTTTCTTACCTATTATTTTCCAAAAGAAAGAAACAACTTTTGGGAATGGGCAACCAGAATCGATTCTATGTAGATCCTTATAAAGTTTGACGTTTAAAAGTGCCTCTTGATCTTAATAATAAATACATCCTCACTTAATAAATGCGAAAGTAAGTTTTTTTGTTTGTTACCTTTTCACGCCTAAACCACTGAACCGATCATCCTGAAATTTTGCATACGTTGTCAGGTTTACAAGAACGGGCATAGGGTACCTGTCATCCCGAACAGAAGTACTGTTCCGGAGAAAAACAACAATAACGTCCTTTTGAATTATATTATTACAAGCCGAGTACAACCCGAATTGATTGCCAAATTCTAAATAAACGCGAGCGTAGCGGCGGGCAAATGCTGTCATGAGCCAGCGATAAAATTAATAAATTGTGACGAGCGCAGCCGCAGTACTCCTGTATCAGTAAGTGTGCTCACAATTACCCGGTTTGTCAGATTTACAACGAGCGCAGCCGTGTGGGTGGACCAATGTGTGATGTAGCGAGTGTCACGAGTGTCTACGAAAATGTCAAGATTGTCGTGAGTGTTGACGCGTAAACTCTTATAGGCGCGGTGGTAGCGCACTTCTCTCACGGCATAACACAGAGTGCACTGACACAAGTCACCTGTTTTCTCGCGATTTATTTTCGTTTTCTTTTGTCGCTCAGTGCTTTGTAGCTTCAAGAGGACCCGGCTGGACTCGTCAGAGATGCACACGAGAGTCGCTGCTCTCACACATGCCAGTTAACCCTGCATTAGTTGCTGAACAAAATTAAATGTTTGACTGAGTAAGTAGTTATGGATTTTTGAAATAGTTAGATATTCTTTCGGTGACAAACTAGCGGTTTTAGAGAAATAATCAACAGATGCGTCCTGAGATTACTGTAAAATACTACTAAAACTATTTTTTCATTGAATTACTTGTTTGACAATTAGCTGGACTGGATTGTGACGTATGTCTCTCACAGCACACTGAGCTGAACCCACCTCCTTGTGCTTGTAAAGAAAACAAAACTTTTACTTACATTATTTATTAAAGCAGTTACTTAATAGTTGTGGAGCGCCGCCGCCTCCCGCGGGAACCGACAGCTGTGCCGACTGAGATGCACAGAACAACCAGTTTGCTGAGTGCCCCGCAATTCATTGCATAGTTGTTTAAGCAGCGGGCTTTTTGTTAACACTTGTGCAGCACAAGTGACGGGTCATACTTATGCACATGACCCACTCCTTCTTAGGGTTCCGTACCCGAAGGGTAACCAACGGGACCCTATTATTAAGCCTCCGCTGTCCGTCTGTCCGTCAGCGGACTGTATCTCGTGATCTGTAATAGGTAGACAGGTGAAATTACAGAATGTGTATTTCTGTTGCCGCTGTAACAACAAATAATAAAAATAAGTTAAAAATGAATAGGGGCTCCCCCTACTACGATGGTACGGAACCCTTCATGCGAGAGTTCGACTCGCTTGTAGCCGGTTTTCTTAAATCGGAGATAAAAAGTTCACTTCTAATCGAAACAGATTTGGAGATTCGAATGTCGAACTGCACAGTTGCACACCAAACCGCAGCGCCGCTGCGCACTGTTCCTAACCAATGAAATACGCGTGAGGGCTCGCGTGCATCGGTAGCTGCTGCGGTACGCCACACGAGCGAGTGTCACCACAGTTTGAGGCGGATTGTGCTACAATAAAAGTCCACGTTTTTATAACAAAAATATTTAATATCTGTTGGTACTCGTAGTATCACGTGGCGCTACGTACAAGGCGTCTATCACTACATTCGATCATCACAGAGCGCCCACAGAAGGAGCTCCTCTCCACACTATGTACACCAATGTACAATGTACACACACAATTTTATACTTCATTAGATATTGTAAAGAATTCTTAACAAAACTTTCGTTGTACGTTATTATTTAGATACAAAATCGTGTTATTTATAATAATAGGTATTTATCTATGTAATTGGAAATTTAATAACCAGCATTTTCAGATTTAATTATATGTGGATTGGCGCGCAATTCGAATTTCAAATAAATTTTATTCGAAAGCCGTGTTCTTTTAATTTCAAATTCAGTCATTTGTTTTTAGATAGTTTTTTGTTTTTGTGAAATTGTGGCAGTTTTTGGCGCCATGGATAAACTGAAAATTTGTACAATTTTAGGATATGAGTTCCTACGTGGACATACCGCTGCGCAAACAACACGAAACATTAACGACGTGTACGGGCCTAACACTGCTTGCATAAACACGGTCCATTATTGGTTTAATCGTTTTAAATCTGGAAATGTTGAGTTGAAGAATGAGCCTCGCGGTCGGCCGGTAACCATTGTCGACAACGACGAATTGAAGGCGGTAGTGGAAACGGATCCAACACAATCTACGGCTGAGCTTGCTGCGGGCCTTGGAGTTAGTGTCAAAACGACATTGAAGCACTTGCGTCAAATCGGAAAGATAAAGAAGCTAGATAAGCTAAAATAAAAAAAAAATTGTTTTTAAAATTTTCATACAAATCTCCAATTTCATAGGTAAAGACCTAATATTATATACAATATATTTCATTCATATTATACATAGTGCAGTCACTTAAGAAAAAAAAGGGGTCAACCTCGGAATGAGAGAAAATAAGCTGTAAACTGGTATATACCTTCATTTTGGTGAAATATGGAGAACCTCATTATAAAAGATGCACCTATTACCCATGTTTGCAAAGAAATAAATGATTTGATTTGATGGTGTTCTAAAAATTGTCTCATAAAATCTCGTGTCTGTGCCGTAAGTTATTCAAGGTCAAAGTTCACAAAAAACATTTTTTCGCGATTATCTCGGTTTCTATAGCTCCAATGATGTACATTAACATTTATTTTAAAAAATTGTAGAACATAAAATTTGGGACAAATTTTGTTTTAAATTTTTTTCAGACGGTCAACCGTTTTTGAGATAGAGAGCAGAGCCCGCAGCGCTAAGCCATACTCACTGTAATGCAAGGTTATTATTGTTAACATCATTGGAGCTAGATAGAACCCGATATAATCACGAAAAACGGATTTTTGCGACCTTTGACCTTGTATAACTTATGTCACGGACACGAGATTTATGAGACTTTTGATACAAGTTTTAGAACACCAAAATGAAGGGTATGCGAGTTAACTCTCATTCCGAAGTGAAACCCCTAATGATGACTGCACTAACAGGGTAGATACATAATTGAGACGGGGCAGTGAGGGCAGCAACTGTAACCATTGCAGCTACAGGACAATGGTCTTAGGAGTCTGTCATGCACTTTTTTAGTCATTACGATCTGCACTCACAGATTTTGAAAAAGTTTACAGTCAGCAAGAAAATTGGCACTTTTTGACAAAAACTTTTTAAATTTCAGTCGATCCTGTTTCTTATACGAATCAAAAATCAAAAAACTATCAGAAATCGCATTAAAACTACACGTAAATTTCATAAGAAAAAGACTCCAGCTTAATTACTTTATTATTATTACTTTATTGTGTATTTTTTTTTTTAATCTCTGTATGGGGATCAAAATTTCACGAAATATGATGGATAGTCTCTTAAGACCATTTTCGTGTAGATGCAACGGTTAAGTTAGTTCCACTTACTGCACTGTTGAAAGTTTCCACCCTGTATATACACATTGTCTGAAGCTTAAAACAAGTACGACATGTACCTATTTTACTTGTAGGAATCGAGAGTGCTTGGACAAGAAGGGATTACTAAGATTCTTTGTAAATATGACAGCACTCTATCAATCACCTTCTCTGTACACCACCACACCGATATATCAAATCACAATCCTGAGTGGCGCGACGCTGCGTGTAGCTCAGCGCGGGCATGAGCGCGCACTAACTCAGCGCGTGCAGCAGCACGAGCCAAAGCGCGGCAGCGCGCGCGGTCGCGGGCTCGTGCGCGCTCGACGACAGAGCGCTGGCGTGGCACGCCGCCTCGTCTGCCTCCAGCGCCAATAGCGCGTGCGCGCCTCCCGCCCCTCTGCATGAGCTGCGCCGCGCCGCGCCGCGTGCAGCCGCCGACCAGCTGCCCACCTCCGCCGTCCAGCGCCGCAGCCACGCGCCCGCCCACGACACCGAGCAGCCGCAGGGCAGCGGGTTACCCGCCACCACCAACCCGCCTGCGACGAAACGGCTCTACAGTAACACTACACCACACGACACAGTGCTTCAAACGATCAGTACTTACCAGAGAGCAGCTTAGTTGCCAGACGATTCCAACCAGTGAAGTTGGGGTAGAGCGTGGAGGGAGCGAAGCTGACAAGCTGGTTGTCGGAGAGGTCGATCGCGAGGTGCGGTATTCGCGCCAGCGGTCGCAGCAGCCCGGCGGGCAGCACACGCACGCCCGTGCCTGATACGCGCAGCGCCAGCGCGCGCTGCCGGCCCAACGAAGAGAACGCCCCGGGCGCCACACGGCGCAGCGCGGCGCCGCACACCGACAGCTCCCGCAGCTTCGGCGCGCGCAGTCCGCTCAGCTGCGTTTCCAGAACGCTTTCTCGCACGAGCAGGTCGAGCGTCTCCAGGCCGGGCGTGCATGCAGCTACATCGGCCAGGGATGCTTCCACTCGACCGTTAGACGCGAGTGACTCAAGACCCAGTGAACGTAGCGACACGAGCGGCCGAAAAGCTCGCGGCTCTACTGCTGCCAGATGACGGAGGTGGTTCATACGCAGGTGCAGCAGACGGCTCAGGCCCTCGAAGGAGCCGTAAGCGATGCGGACGATGGGGTTGTGCGAGACATCGAGCGAGGTTAGGTGCGGCGTGGCGGCCCACATCGCCGGCAACAGTGACATGAACCGGTTGCGCGCCACGTCCAGCACGCGTAGGTTGGACAACCACCGCACGTCGGACTCACGGTACGACGTGATGTGGTTTCCACTCAGATCCAATTCGGTCAGGTTGGTGAGGGGCAAGTGCGGCACCGCCTTCAAGCCAGCGCCAGCCAGCGCCAGGCGGCGCAGGCGCGGCAGGTGACGAAACAACTCCTTGAAGTTGCACTTAACGAGGTTGTGCGATAGGTCGAGATTCCGCAGCCGCGCCAGCCCGGCGAACGTGTTGTCTGGCAGCACGGTGAGCGCGTTGCGCGCCAGGTCCAGCTCGTGTAGAAAGGCGGTGGCGTGAAACATGGCGGCGTCCAGGTGCTCCAGGCGGTTGCGCGCCAGCTCCAGGCGGCGCAGTGTGAAGCCCACGGCCGCCAGTGCGCTGCCCGGGAACACAGCCAGGCGGTTGGCGCGCAAATCTAGGTGCTCCAGCACCGTGTGGCGGAAGGCGTCGCGAGGCAAGGCGCGCAGATCGTTGCTGGCCAGGTGCAGCTGGCGCAGCCGCCGTGCGCCGCTGAACTGCTCCGCCGCCAGCTGCGTCAGTCGGTTGTGCGACAAGTCGAGGACCTGCAGCGCCGACACCTCGCCGAACGCTCTTCGCTTCACCGTACTGATGTTGTTGTGATGCAAAATTAATATCTCAAGTTGCGGTAGTGTTCCAAAAGCAAAGTTTTCAATGTGCGTCAGATGGTTATGTGTCAACACGATTTGCCGAAGTGACGGTCCCAGACAGTCAAAGAAAGCTTTCGACAAGCTTTCGAGTAAATTATGTGACAAGTCCAGGATATTTATAAGAATGGGCGGGCCGCCGCCGACAAGTGACGATATTCTGTTATAACTGACGTTCATGGACAAATTGGTTTCCTCACTCGATACATTTTCGAAATGTTCCGTAGAGAACTCGACTAAGCGGTTGTGTCGCAAGTCCAGCACTTGCAACTTGGGCAGTCGACTGAACGCTCGCTCTGCGATGAACTCGACAGTGTTCCCCGCCAAGTTTAGAAATACTAAATTTCGTAAATTTGCAAAACTGTATTCACTGACATTGTGCACACGATTGTATGATAGATCGACGCTCTGTAACTCTTTTAAATTTGCGAGACAATCACTGTTTATTGTACTTATGTAATTGTACGACAGCTTCAGTTCTTTGAGTCTACACGAACTGTTCGTTACGGACATTACACTTGGAAATTCAATTATTTTATTAAAGTCTAAATTGAGATATTCCAGCAACGGAAAATTTTGTATATTCTCACTAGAGACATAATGAATGTTATTATTATCTAAACTGAGCCATGACAGTGACTGGCTCGGCGTGGCGAGCGGGAACTCGCCGCTGAACAGCGTCGATGAGAGTTCCAGCACCTGCAGCGCTGCCAGGCTCGCGAAAGCGGTGGCGTGCACGTGCTCCAGTTCGTTGAAGCTCAATAACAACTCGCGCAGTGGCAGCGAGGCGGGAAACGCGTCGCCCGCCAACTGCGTCAGGCGGTTGCCCTTCAAGCTGAGCGTGGCCAGCGCCTCCGACCACGCGCCGAACGACTCGGCGCTCACCCACACGATTTGGTTGTAGCCTAGGTCTAGGTGGGCGAGCGTGGCCGGCGCCAGGCCGCGCAGCGCGGCCGGCAACGCTGGGAGGAAATTGCCGGCCAGCGACAGCGAGTGCAGGTGCGGCGGCAGCGCCTCGAGCTTGCGCAGACGGTTGTACGCCAGAGACAATTGGCGCAGGTGATTGAGCTGCACCACGCTGGCCGGCAGCACCACTAGCTCGTTGTGGTCCAGGTCTAGCCACTCGAGGTCCAGCCGCAGCGCGTGCACTGTGGCGTCTGACACGTGGCGCACTCTGTTGTACGCCAACGACAACTTCTCGAGCCGCGAGCTGTCCAGCACGAATGACGGCACTGAAGTGAACTCGTTAAAGTTTAGCACCAACTGCTTTAGTTGCAACCTTTGCTGAAACTCCAACTCGAAAAGGTCGTCCAGCTCGTTATGGCTGAGGTCCAAGGAATCGATTTTAGAGTGTTCATTGCGGCAGGTGCGGTTGTGTGTCGGTTGCAGCATATTGTTCCTGAGGTGTAGGTGGCGCAGGCGCGGCAAGTGCGCCAACGCCGCGCACGGCAACCGCGGCAGCAGATTGTCGGACAAGCGCAACAGCGCCAGCGCCGGCGGCAGAGCGCCCGCCGCCAGTGCGTGCAAGCGGTTGCCATCTAGGTCGAGCTGCGCCAGCGCCCTCAGCGACGACAGCGCGCCCTCGCCCAGCACGCAAAGGTGGTTATTGCTCAGAGACAGGCTGCTGAGCGAGTCCGCGAGGAAGCCCCAGTCCATGTACGGGTCCAAGTCACTAATATAGTTGCTGAAACAGTACCAACAGATTATTAAAAATTAAACAGCGAAACTAAATTAATCTTTGTTACCCCCTTACTTTTGCAGATTCAGCCAATTTAACACTTTTAGCTCACGGAGAGATTCCAAAGGTACTTCAGTGAACTCGTTAAACCCTAGATCTAGGGACGCTAGCGTCGATACCATGGACCTGCAAAGAAACGACGCGTTGATTACGAGCAGGTGAGCAGGCTTGTCTCGTGTCGAGTGGTGAGGTACGCACGTCAGCGCGCGCGGCTCCAGGTGGTGCAGACGCGAAGCCACCAGCACCAGCGTGTGTAGCGCGCGACCGTCCAGCGCCGCCTCGACTAGCGCGCCCAGCGCCGCACCCGCCAGCGACACGTGTACCACGCCCGGCGCCACCTCGGGGAATCGGTAGAAGGGCACACCACCGCACGCCTGCTGATCGCGGCGGCGCGCGCATGCCGGAACCTGCGCGCGCGCGTGCCACGCCGTCACCGCCAACAGCGCCGCCGCCATGCGCAGCAGCCGCATTGCACCCACGCCGCTCACATGCTACGCCATTAATAAAAAGTCTTATTATAATCCAAGATCGCGTAAACGCCAAACTTACGAGTAAGAACGATTAGTAATTATGAAAACTCGGTTGCAATACAAATAAATGAGCCTGAAGCCGCGTTGACACGGTTCGAGGATGCTCGGATCGTGTCAACGTGGCAACCCATAATCCGAGCGGATAAAACTAGCTCGGATACGAGTAGGCTCCGAGTAGGTGAAAAAAATGGCGGGTAATAAAGACAAACAAGCGTCTCGTACCAAAAAAGTGGTCATAGCGTGAAACAGCTAGATTTGTAGAACTGTACGAAGCAGAAGAGGTTCTCTGGGACGTAGGGTTAAAGGAATACAAAAATAAAGACGCCAGGAACGCGGCTGTGCAGGGTCTGTTAAGAAATTTTGATTTTGATATCACTGTCGACGATGTAAACAAAAAGTCGACAACATTCAGAGCACCTATATCCAGGAGAAAGCAAAAAAAAAAACATCCGACATTTTTAACCTTTGAGCTTACTTAGCACAATACTGTAGAATATGCGGCCCGCTGCGCCACGGCGTAGTGTGCGATAGTTCATATAAAATAAATACGAGCGATTTGAGCGGATTTTTGCGTTGTGAACCGACCCGCTGCAGCCCGACATAATGCGCGCGAACCTTTAAACGTGAAGTACGTACGTAACGTTTTTTTTTGAGAATTTAGCTTACATAGCAACATTCAGAGCTATGCCGTCTATCAAAACAAAAGATGTCATAATTGTCAATAGTCGCTTCTCTATCTTGATCAATAAAAATCTTGATATGGGGTTTCGTTGTGAATTTTCGTTCGGTAGTTGTGCATTTTATTTGTTTTCCAGTCTTATTTGTGTTGTAGTGAAGTATACAACACAAGAAAAGTACAGTCAAGGCGTGCAGAGATGATACGGACTACAACGATATCATTGAGTACAGTTGCTGCTAGCATGTGTGAGGAGCATCTTATGGTGAATATGGTAACGCCGATGATGATGGCATGCCCCGGTCGCCGGCCTCTCAGTAATTTAGAGAGCTTCTTTTTTAACTCGGTCCTGTTCTCTGGAAGAACTCCAGAAGCGTGGAGAAGGTACCAGGTCGTTCTTTTCTTTAAAAAGGGGAACAAGAGCCTATTTAGAATTACAGACCCATTTCGCTTCTTAGCCACGTGTCTTAGCTGTTCGCAAGAGTATTCACGTATCGCCCACCGCGAAGACTCGACGACTTCCAGCCACCGGAGCAAGCCAGGTTTCGAAGAGGAAACAACAACATACCATACATATCCACACAGTGCCGCAGATTATACAGAAGTCCGAAGAGTATAATCGGCCTCTGTGCTTTACATTTGTGGACGATGAGGAGGCTTTTGATTCTATCGAGATCATTTCTGGAGTCTCTGCAGCAGACTGGCGATACATCCAAGTGCTGAAAAGTCTTTATGAAAACGCCACAATGATCGTCCAAACTCAGAACCAGCAAACGGAGCATATCCCATTGCGTCGGGGGTGAGGCAATAGGACGTAATTTTCCCAAAATTGTTCACCAACGAACTGGACGATGTGCTTAAGACGCTGAACTGGGAAGGACCCGGCATTAACATCTACGAAGAGTAGGTACATCTCACACTTGAGATTTGCAGATGACATCGTCATACTGGCTAATTCGCTGCACGACTAGCATCAGATGCTGGATGGCCTAGTTGATTCTTCAATACGCATTGGTCTCAGGGTGCACTTGGACAAAACCCAGGTTATGTTCAACGAACGCGTCACCCCCGGACCTATTTTTGTCAATGGCGGTCCTCTCGAAGTTGTTCGAGAATATATTTACATCGGGCAAACTCTGCAGTTTGGTAAGAACGACTTTGTGAGGGAGGCTAACAGAAGAATCTAGCTGGGCAGCATTTGCTCATAAGCTCGGGCCTTTTCGTCACGTATTCCACAGAGCCTAAAGACTAAGGCCTTCAATCAGCGCGTCCTGCCTGTTATGACTTACGTGGCCGAAACGTGGACACTCACGGTACGGTTGGTCCATAAATTCAAGGTCGCTCAGCGAGCTAGGGAGCGATCTATGCTTGGAGTCTCTGTCCAGCCTATGTTCTGATTTTTTTTCGTTTCTGAGTAACTTGTATTTAGCTAAATTTCTGTTGGCTGTGGTTGTGGCTTAATAGTGTTAGCTGTGCAGCTATTTAACACCTAATTTGGTCTCTCTATCTTTTAATTTTTTTCGGAGAAATGCAATTTTTAACATATTTTTATTTAGAAGTCATCGTTTTCTTCAATTTAGTTCAATTTATTTCTAAAATACCGAATTGAAAAGCTGATATATTTTCTGATATATTTTTAAAAATGTTCTAGGAAACCATTGCGTTTTTTTTTTTTTTGTCACTACATTATGAGAGCAGCGGTGGCCCAGTGGTGGAGACCCCGACTTACGAGCAGTAAATCGTGGGTTCGAACCCAGCCAGGCGCATTACTTTGTGTAAGTAATTTCATCACCACTGCTCTCAAAACGGTGAAGGGAAACATCGTGAGGAAACCGGCATGTCCTAGAACCAAAAATTCGAAGACATGTGACATCTACCAACCCGCACTGGACCCGCGTGGTGGATTATAGCCCATTCCCTCTCATAGAGAGAAGGCCTGCGTCCCAGCAGTGGGAACATTAATAGGCTGATTATGCTTATGCACTACATTATTAATTATGAATGTAAGCTATTGTCTAATTTATTTCTTTTATGCTTTTGTTTTTTTTTTTAATATAATAATTGTAAAATTATATCTCAGAAGAATAAATACACAAAAAATTATACAATAAGTACTTTCGAATGAGAATTGTACCAATTCCACAATCCAAGAAGCCCTGTAATATCGCCTCGGGGTCATTGTAACTTCCCATTAATTAAATATTTATCAGAATTTTTGGCCTGTAAGCCCGTCACGAACCATCTCATGAAATTCAAAATGTGGGAGACACATTTTGAAATTCAAGAAATCGATTCGAATTTCATCGCATATAACGTGTGTCCAATGAAGGTGGCGAGTACCACGACGTTCTACGACACACAACACGGTGCTACGGGGCGCTACGAGGCGCTACGAGATGCAGCGACACGGTACGAGGCGCTACGCAAACTTTCCTCATCGGTTGCGTGGATGCGTGTGAACGAACAAACGCGTAGTGATTGTAAGTCAAGTGCTTGTAGCCGAGATAAGAACGCCAAGTAGCATTTGCGGTGTTATCACTGGACCACATTAGAGACGAGTGTCTAAGGGTAAGCCCGAATGTGAAAGTGTAAGACATGATGTGGGTAGAACGGGGAGACTTTCCTCCAGCCATTAAGGTATGCGGTATACGATGATAATATGTTACTGATCACAGGAGAAGCGAGCCTACTTAGTAGGTACTCTACTAAGTGGGTTTGTTACCAAGTTTGTAGTTCTCAACAAATAGCTCCTATTTTCTGCCAAGAGCTCAATCGACCCATTTTGCTGAAATGTAGTTCACTCTTAAAGGGATTACCTTTGTAACGTTCCACCATTCTGACTGTCTTTTTGTTTGTTAACAGCAAACAAAGAAAGAAAAAAACCCACGTGTGGCCCACGCTGACAGTAGTGGCACGGAGTGGCACTGCCTGGCACTGCCCGAACAGCGAGAGATCTACACTTATTAAACCAACCGCTGTCGACACTCGACAGGTGCCACGAGCGACAACACGTGGCGCTCGGCCGCCCGCGCCGGCCACACCACTGCACCATCACCACAGCACGACCGCAGCAGCACTGGGACTCATGGGGATACGATTGCCTTCTCAGGCTTACAAGAGTTGGAACCGAGAACACCAGTGCGTACTACGAGAGAGGTCTCCAAGCGGCGTGCTTATAGCGAGCTTTCTGATCGTCACCTGCGGAGCGTACTGCGAGGAACGCGTGTAAAGCCGGATCTCGGGAATCACTCAGACGAACTAACGACCATCACTGTCGCCACTCTCACTAAACAGAACACTCTTTGGATGAAAGATTTGATAGGAAGCCTTGCCACGGATTATCACTATACGAAGAATATTCATGCTAAAAAAAAACAAAAGCACAACAAAAATACACCTATTTAAAAATTCTATTAAAAAAGGAAAAGTGGATATTCTAAGGGACTCGATCACTCACAATCCACTAGCCATGTCCGAATGTTAGCGATGCCCTTCGATACACATAACGTTGACAGTTTACAAAGTTTCACGAGCGCATGTCGAGCGCGCGTCGAGTGTCGTAACACGAGCGACGCACGTGCGACGCCCACTGCCGCCGCGGCATGACTGTCGGCCGGCGCGCGGCAGCCAGTGCCGGCACGGCTCCACTGACGACGCAGGTCGGCGATCTATGTTTCAGGCGCTACATTTTGATAACATGTCTTTATATTAGTTTACGACTGCAATTGACTTATAACACCTTTTTCTCTTAATTGATCAGATTGCGAACCTCTTAAGCAAAAAATCACTGCGACGTCTGTCTGTCAAGATCGTCAAGAACCTTTTCTCAGGAAGCGCTGAAACTATCAAGTTAAAATTAGCGATCATTCCCCGTGACACCACCTCGGCGGTCAGTGTGACTGGCATCCGTGCTGGCATCACTAGACTCCGTGACACCATCGTAGTGATATCCTGCTCAACTGCTAAATAAATATGACATCATTTGTCGAATATAATGAGTGTTCTATATAAGTCTGTTTGAATTGCACGGAGTTACATCCAAACTTCTGTGCCTCATACAGGGTGTAACGGACCCTTCACGAAGTCGGCAATGTTAATTAGTTCACATCACGCACACATCGGTAACTGTCATTGTACGAGCCAGTAATGTTCATACAACCGCTCATTATTATTGTGTGCGTATAAGTATTCAACCCTACACGGGTAAAGATAAAATAAACGCTATGAAGGCCAATATTTTATTCGAAGGTAACATGGTAACCATAGCCGATTGGTGTAAGCGCTTGCGATAGCTAGATACTGATCTAAGCTCGACAACGTGAGTTCGATCCCAGATGAGAATTTTTTTGCTGTTTTTTACTGTTTGTTTTTTTTTTTTTGATGTGAAACATCTATAACCGCACGTAACCGCTAAACCGATTTCTGGCGTGGCGACGCATGCCGTGGCGACGCGTCGCCACGCTATATGTTGGTATATATATACAGTCTATATGCAGTAGTGTGTACGGTGCGTCACCTGCTGGATGTATCTAGAGGCATTACAGTATACAGTGTTGTTTATTTTTATTTATTTATTTATTTGCATCAGACACAACGATCCATATTTTAGTTAGTAAGTACACTTAAAAATTATGTTAGTTTTAGAACAAATAATCAAAGACAAATACACACCACACATTAATATTATAACTATAAAATACAGGTACACAAAATAAAATTACAATCATTTTTCGTCAAAAAAAAAAATACAATGTAAAAAGTCCGTACATAATAACTAATCAACATAAAATTACAAAGCATTTTAAAATTATGTGGTGTGTTGCATTTTTTTTACCTGCTCCAGGTCCGATACACAGGTGTATGCAAAACCTGCCAGCGCCTCATGAAAGGTCCGTCCAACCTGTTGGCAACAACTTTAAGAAGACTGTTGCCGCTGCCCCGCACTCTACTCGCTATCGAAGTCGCCCTCTTGCGCATGCTGGCATAAAAACAGTCAATGCGGGCGCTAGCGAACATACCAGATGCACTGCAGAAGCGAGGCAGCCACAGCAGCGCCCTCAGCGCGTTATTGTATTGAACGCGGAGAGCGCTGAAGGATTTCTGCAAATATGACACCCACAGACTACTCGTATAAAAAGATGTGCAATATGCTCGAAACAAGGTGATCTTCACATCCTTGGAGCTACGAGCAAACCTGCGGGCAATCATATTGGCCCTCACCGACAGCGCCCTCCTTTCTCGCTCAATATCCGCGTCGTCCTTCAGGTCGGACGTCACAATATGGCCCAGATACTTAAAAGTATGTACCCGCTCCAAGGACACCCCACATAGCCTTACTGGTGGAACCTCCGACGGACACTTAGAACCCGCATTGAAAACTATAAGCTCGCTCTTTTTGATATTATATTTTAAGCCATGTGTATGAGCGTATGTTTCACAAATGCTTATTAGCTCTCTGAGACCCCCTATTGACGCGCTCAGCAGCACCATATCATCAGCGTAGCTGATGTTGTTAAAGCACACATCATCAACATGGCATCCAACATGGCGGCTACTGAGCTCGGCAACAAGTCCATCAATATACAGATTAAAGAGCGTTGGTGAGCTCAATCCTCCCTGCCTCACCCCACACTCCAACCTGTACGAGTCCGACAGAGCCCCCGACCACTTAACATTATTGACCTGGTACCCGTACCAGTGCTGGAAGATTTTAACAACTTCAGGCGCAACTTGCCTATCGAGCAACTTCCTCCACAGCACTTTGTACGAAACCAGGTCAAATGCCCTAGACAGATCGAGGAAGCAGGCGTAAACAGGCGTGCTCCGATCCGTGTAATATCTGACAGCATGCTTAAAACTCAGTATAGCACTATCTGTGGACAGTTTGGGCCTGAACCCAAACTGGTTATCGTGTAAAGTTATTGTATTGTTTAACTGAGCATTAAGCATGCTGTCAAATACCTTCGCAATGACTGTCGCTAATGAGATCGGTCTGTAATTGTTTTTATCTGCAACATCACCCGTTTTATTCTTAACAACTGGTACTACGACCGTCCTCATCAGCTCGTCCGGCAAGTATGAATGGCGAAGGCAGAACGTGAACAGCATGGCCAAAACACGTGGCAGGTGGGGACCCGCATGCTGTAGATGCTCGATGCTGAGTCCGTCATGTCCTGGAGACTTACCCCTGGTCATACACCCTATGGTCTTAGCTATGTCCGCAGCTGAGAACTTAACTCTAGGTTCCAGGACATTGCACTGTGACTCTGCATCGACCACCTCAGAGGGAGGAATACTGCTTGGCTCGACACAAAACTGGGATTTAAAAACATTGGCAATATCCCTTTCAGCAGACACGCCATCGACGGTCACTGGCAAACCAGGCCCAGGGTTGTGCTTTTTTGTAGACTTCCAGAAGTTTCGAAAGTCTTTTTTAGTGTGCAACTCGGCTAGGATGTCCATCTGGATTTGGTCTTGGTGATTTTGGCACCACCTTAGTTTGGACTTAAAGGTCTTTCGAGTGTCACACATTTCCTCATAAATTACGCCTGACGTAGGTTTTCCACAATTAAGCCACTCATTAAACCTAAGCCTAGCGTACGAGTGAGCCTCGCTAACGTGCTTATTCCAACCCACCACGCGCTTCGACCTCCTACCCGTGACTCGTGTCTCCCTGCTAACAATGGCGGCCTCCCTTAGAGCGGATACCACATCCCGATACAGGCAATCAATTATTAGATTGTGGTCCGAATCACTACACATGCGATCACAACAACTGGACAATACGCGAGGAAAGTCAATATTACGCAATCGCCGATGACATTCTTGCCTGTAGGTGCAGATGGCATCTTGGCTTTTTTCTCCCCACACAACTAAGTTGTCGTAGGACATATTCTGCTTTGCTTTCGGCCTAATTATATTAAGATCGCATTCGATCAACAACGGGTAGTGATCCGACCACATAACATCATACTTAACGCTAACACTACGAACAGTTTTCAGAGACGATTCTGTACAGAGACAATGATCAAGCCATCGCCTAGCCCCATTACAGTCACTGACATACGTGTACGTGTTCGACGTCAACCCCAGCCTATCTACATCAACGCATGAAAAGTGATTATCACTACAGTAGTGAAACAAGTCGGTAAAAAACAGTCCATGCGGATGAGCGTTAAAGTCACCAAGACAATAAACCGCCTCCACATCACTACTGTCCACGATCGCACTTATTAGTCCTAAACAATGTGAGAATTCCGGCAGGTTACTCACCGCATCCGTGGGCATGTACACACTCACCACAATGAAAGGCCTTTCACTCGTAAGAATACGTATCGCACACACTCTCGGGTTATCACTTGGCACGACCGACACATTACTGAACGCACTTTTTCGCCATAGCAGAGCCACCCCTCCATAGGGTCGCCCGCGCAGCATGCCAGCAGACGTGTCAATGGCCGACGTCCCCGTGCTACCAAAGTCACCATGGATTGTGCTCAGGAACGACAGCTCCTCCGGCAGCAGCCAGCACTCCTGAAGCGCTATTATGTCGCACGTTGCGCAAAGTTCACGAACGCCCTCAATAGAACGCTTAACACTTTTACAATTAAAGCTGGCAAATCGTAACAAACTATTATTAGTCATTGTTGTTGTTTACAGAGCCGACTTTAAGCGAGTACTCGTCCTTACGTCTTTGACTATAATGCACAAAACGTCTGAATATTATATTCTGCGGCCAGATGTTCTCATCCAAAAATGCAGGTACTTTGGATTCAGGTATATAAAACTTGTACGCATCATAGTCAACCTTTTTCCGTAAGGACAGTTTTTCCAATTTAACTACCTCGCGGGTTTTTATTTCAATGTGCTTTATGATGTCCGCTGTATGTGAGTCTTTGTGCACATTCGTGATAAACATTGGTACTTTCATTTCAGCAGCATTAAAGCACCCTACTGTGTCTTTAGCAACCCCCGCTTTGCCTGCGTAACGGTACTTTTGCTTTGGTTTACGATGCGTTGCAATGATCCATCCATCATTCTCCTTTCGAGGCAAAACATCACCGCAATGTGGCACTTGTTTACAATGTAAGATTGTACGCCGCGACTGTGACGCAACACTAACAGCTGTTAGCACGGGCGACGGCGAGCGAGCCCGTACCATAGAACCGGTTCTCGACACTGATAACGGTCGCTCTTTCTCAAGATACCCACCGCCTTGAATAAGTGGACTTTGTTTACCGGCAATATGAACCGGGAGTTTTGCGACACTTTCTTGATTTCTCGGACTTTGCACTGCATTTTTGGAAGCCTCCATACTTCTATATGATGAGTTACCAAGAGAGACGTCTCGGTTGCCGCCCCTTCTTTTCAAATTGACACACTGTTCGCTCTGCGCATGCTCGATCAGCGAACCAAACTTGAAGTCATACTGAAGATCCAACTTGAGTTTCTCCAATTGATCTAACGTCACACTTGTTGACTTCAGTTCTCGCACTTCATCCTTGAGTAAAGTGAGATCCTTCAGCAACTTAGTCACATCAAGGTGATCAAATGTGACTGGGGGTAGATTCTCAAGGTGCCGCGCAACGAAAATCGGGATCACATCAGGGTCAGTAGACTTGAACAGGCCAATTATATCTGCCAAGTCACGGTGTTCTTTGCCCTTTTGCTTCCGTTTGATATTCCTCTTGTTAGTCGGAACAGATTCAAAAAGTAACGCCTTTGAATTTTTAATTTCATCGTTACTAAAGGCTGACGAACATATGCGAATTAAGGTATCGTCATCACTCGTCGACAGCTTATTTTGCACGAAACATAGCAGTTCGTCAATAACAATGTTACACTGAGGACACTTTACCGTGGCGGACATTTCGCTCGACGCAAAAACCGATCGTAGCAAAAAGCAAGCGACGCGTATGGCTGCGCGCGCGCGACTGCGCGTGTCGGTTTATATTTTTTATTTTTTTTTCACACGTTAAACTAGAAGATGGAAGTGAATTGATGATTGTTGTGTACATTTCTCCTAATAAAAAAATAAATTACATCATTTCATTTT
Organism: Noctua janthina; assembly: GCA_963576755.1. Taxonomy (NCBI): domain Eukaryota; kingdom Metazoa; phylum Arthropoda; class Insecta; order Lepidoptera; family Noctuidae; genus Noctua; species Noctua janthina. Next base: position 117,669 of record OY755055.1, on the reverse strand, counting down.
TACACGAGAGATTATTTCCGTAAAGTCACAGAGGTTCAATAACTTTCAAAACCAATAAAGACAAACTACCATTGATTTTAGCTGGGGATTTCAATGTAAATTTTGCAAAAGATGAATCAACGCCATTAATTACGTTTCTCCAAGAAGAATTTCAATTGCAAATTAATAACAATCCAAGAGAACCTACCACCAGATACGGAACAACAATAGATGCTGTATTTATTAGATATCTTGATAATGTTATGTCCAATACTTTTGTAACATACTTCAGTTACCATCGACCAATTGTCACAGTAATACCGTCCTCAGAGGCAACATCGAATATAACTATTACCGAAGTCACTGATTAAACGAATTAAGTAGTCACGATTTAAAATGAATTCGTAATTTTTTGTATTTAATTAAAATAAATGTTTATTCAATAAATAGTTATCGTTATCTGGAAAAAAAATCGTAATATTTTATTTTATCATTATGACATATTTAGTTCCTATCACAATCTGTTCTTTTCTGCATATTACTTTTACAAAATAATGTCGATGTTTCACATCTGCCAGGCGTCCCGTGACGGCTCACATTTTTTTTTATTTTAATTAACTTTGTGGCCAATAAAATCACTCAAGCAAAAAGTAGAAACGTAATTAAATAAAACCAATAAAATAGGTAGTGTAGGTACCAACACCGATACTGACCGTGGCCCTAGCCTTAGGGATACATCACTCTTGTAATGTGATGGTAGGTTTATAATATTGATGAACCTACCATCTACTGATGAGGGCTGTCGTTTTTGAGCTCACCAGATAACGCCTTTGGCGAGTAAGGTACTGTCATTAATTCTATTTTATACTTTAAAGTACCAATAACTTCTTTAAAAGTTAATTTTATTACGTACTAGCTGTTGCCTGCGAATTCGTTCGCGTGGAAATTTTGTTGTGTATGCGTGTTCGATTCCCGGGTTGGGTAAAGTGTTGTTTGGTTATTTCATCAGGGATTTCTCAGTAGCAGCTACGGAGTCTGGATTTGTTCCCGATTGATGGCAATAGGCTCGCCCCCTATTTCATGGGACTTCAACATAACTGGTTACATGTGGGTGTACGATTAGGTACACGCCTGTGCCTAACCCTTCGGGGATTACAGGCGGGACGTTATGTGTGAGAACTGAAGGCCTGATCAAATTGTTATAATGTGGGTTATGACTACAAAAGGCGTCTTTTTGGATGCTGTAATTCGGGGCGGCAGAGGTCTGAAACAAAATTAAAAGGCGTTGAGGCGACGATATGGCTTAAAAACCGGAACACTATGGTGCCATACGACTTTTTTTTTCAAAGTGAACAATCAAACGCCTTTTTGGGCGCTATTTATTTATTCGAATACCGTTTTGTATACAACATTTAATGATTTGTATAATGATCGTGTGAGAAGCATGAAGCGCCCAAATGAATGCCTGCCACTTTTAAGGTTTTTCCTTGGAATTTGTTGACCGTCATTGTAAAAGCCAATTGAGAAATTGCTACTTCTTAAATTTAAATGGCAAGTGGCTGCGGGAAATTAAACCGCTCTCTCCTTAAGCCACTCCTGTAATAATGGTGGCTATTATAATACTCCTGCCCAGCTCTGTCATACGAAGCCTGGTTCCATTACACAGTCTGGGTGCATCAAAGTTTCGGTTCAGCATAACTGGAACGCCAACTTTTAGCCATGGGACGGTACGCCGTTAACCCCAGGCAGTTGAGAAATTCAATGGGGTAGGCAGTACTATCATTATTCTCCATCACCTGTTCTATGGATGTCGACGCCGACGACCGTATCATTTTTTTTTAATTGTCCCACTCGTTCTTTGGCGACAGCACTACCCCTCACACAACCACCCTTCATTTTTTTAAATTAAAATTGGGAAAAATGTGCATGATTACAATAATGTGGATGAGCGTGCATCCTCTGTAGCCACTGGATGGGGAAATTCTTCAGAAAATAGAATTTTCCCATCTGCGCCCGATTCCAGACGACCCACATCTACTTGCAGACGAATATTCGCAAAAAAAAATCTCTATAAAAAAAATTACAACCAATTACAAAAAGTTTAATTTTACTGGTGATGCACGTAAAACGATCATGAAACCGTTTCTCTATTTGTTTCGCTGACATATACTTTGAACTAGACGTTGTTACGCATATCATGACTGAAACGGAAAACAATTGAATAATACGGACATAATGCAATATTACTCACCCCCTTAAGCAAGTAGCGTGATAATATATAGCCTAACATTTGAAGATGCCTGTTACGAATATTTGTGCAAAGTTTGAACAGGATCTATGTAGTAGTTTTTGCGCCAATTCGGAACGTCATAGATTGTCAACAATACATGTCATGATAATAGGCTTATCCTCAATTAAATGGATTTTAACATAAATAACTGTTGAAATGTGGGTGTACCGTAGACTGTACTCATCTCAGAGCATTCAAGCGTGATGTTATGTTATGTTATGATGTTGTGTAAACAATAAACATCCAAGCGGTTGCAGCAATTACGACAGATTTGCTGTCTACTATTGAAGAGTTCCATTGAATAACTCCGAAGATCAGCTTCACCAAATTTAAACGGGACCACCGCGGAATACGGAATAATATTCTTCCAAATTAAAAAAAAGATCGTCGAAATAGGTTCACAATTGTCAAAGATATCGATAATATAAAATTTGAAGAGTCCCCTCGATTTCTCCAGGATCCCATCATAAGATCCTGACCTGATGACCATGGGACCACAAGGAAAGTATACTGTTTCAAACAATGCCCATAAAATTTGAGGGTTGCCCTTAATTTTACTGGGATTCGATCACCTGATCCTGACTTATACCTTCCATCATCAGCTCAGCAACATAAGATGATGATTAACAGGCACAAATATCTGAATTGTGTTAGAGACAGGCGCGGTCCCAGGGGGAGGTCACAGGGGTCACGACCCGCCCAAAAATCCTACACGTCAAATTGATAAACCTTCTTAAAGTAGCTTTTTTCGGATATAAATCATTACCTAATTTCCTGCTTAATCGTTCAACAAGAGAAACTAACCTTTTTCGAGGCAGATTTCTAAAATTTTCAAGCTCGCTACGCTCGCTGATGCATCTGAGTTAAACTCATCTCTGTATGAAATATGAATAAACAAATAGAACCTAATACACGGGGCGGAGCAGGTCTGCTTCAATTCTGAGCTCTCTTCACTCGCTCTTGCATTATATTAGTATCAAGAGCGGATCCAGAAGGGAGGGTCATGGTCGGGCGTCATGACCACCCCACCTGGGTTGGGCCTAGATCGACCGTGATCATGTTTCTGAACTCATTGATTTAAATTAAATTAATTCCGGCTCGCTTCGCTCGCTCTTGCGTTCTCTTCATCATAAAACTTAAAAAATCTAACTATTGACATTTGACATTGACAGAGTGCTCCTATTCTCATTTCTGTATAAATTATAAAAAGTTGTGGTGCCAAATTTTCCAGCTCGCTTCACTCGCTAATACATTCTATACTTTTGAATTCTCAACAAGTTGACAGAGGTCCTCCTATACTCATTCCAGTATGAATGAACAAAAACAACTTAATTTATCCGAGGAAGGATGCTCGCTCTTGCGTCTGAGTACCTATACAAGTCCTGTATGAATGGTCAAAAGAAAATCTAACCTACCCGATGTAGTGCTAAAATTTTCAAATCCGCTCTGACATTCTGCGTTCTTTTCAGTATATCTTTATAAACTGACACAATTTCTGAAAGCTAAAGATGCTTCCCTCGGAATAATAATAGTTTAAAACAATAGCTCCCCGGCTATGGCCCCTTGCTTGCAAGCTTATCTATATCTACATCTATATCTATATAATTATATACATACATACACACATCAACACCGTCTAGAGATATTTTGTATAAACTTCTTAAACTCAAAAAATACTAGCCAGTTTTAAATTCTTTTGAAGAAAGCTTATTTTGTAAACCTTTTTGAACGACTCTAAATTTGAATTTGAATAAATAAATTAAAAACAAAAGATTTAAGCGGCTCCCAACTATATTGGGGTCGGCTTTCAGTCTAACCGGATGCAGCAGCAATACCAGTATTTTACATGGAGGGACTGCCTATCTGACCTCCAGAACCCAGTTAGTACTGGGTAATACGAGATACGACGACGACGAACGTGATATCAAGGTTATGATCATGTTATCGCGCTACTGGTGAAGTGGCTGAAAGACACCCAGGCGGGAAGCGCATAACCACTCAACGACGAGACCGATTTTTGCAAGTTGCCGCGAGAAGACAACCAAATGTTACGGCCATGCAGTTGGTTCAGAGGTTCCAGTCAGAGCACCAGTTGCTTCTGAGTGAACTGTGAGAAGAAGGCTGCATGAAGCTAACCTTCATGCTTGCAGACCGCTTCGTACTCCGCACTACTTTGCTAAATAACAAGGTGTATTATTCTGTTGACGAATATTTAAATTTTAATTTTAATTCGCCTTTAACGGAATCGAATCTGTTTTATGTGAGATACTAAATGATTAAACAAAATTAACAAATAATTTTGTTTATTGTGTATTAACGAATTAGTGACATTATTATTTTTATTTTTGTATTTTTTTGGTTCTTTTTACTTTATTTTATTTGCCATTTATTTGACATTTTATATAATTTTGACATGATTTTATAATTATTGTAGAATCCTAGAATTATTGTTTCAATTTCGAAAATGTATTTGTTTAAGAAAAAAAAAACCTTTGATATTTTGTATGCCTTTTGGCGGGGCACAGCTCGGTTATAATTTATTTATAACATCTTTTGTATACACCCCGTGTTCACGAAATAAATGAATTTGAATTTGAATTTGAGGAAATCGTGGACGACGACTAGAGTGGGCTCGTGAACATTTGCTCTGGGAAGATAACCAGTGGTCTGTAGTGCTGTTTACCGATGAGTCCCGGTTCAGTTTCCATCCCGATACACGTAGAGTACGTGTTTGTGCGAGTTCCTGGTCGTGAGAGCCGTCTGCAACATCCTCAGGAAGTCCATTCATACCACGGCGGGACAGTTATGGTTTGGGCGGGAATTCGTGTTGGTGGAAGAACAGACCTCGTTTGGATCAGAATCACCATGACGGCTGAAAAATACCGTAACGAGGTGCTAGTACCAATAATCTACCCCCATCGACAACAAATGGGCCAAGAATTCACGCTCATGCACGATAACGCCCGTCGCACACAGCGAGAGTGGTGACGAGCTGGTTGCAGGAGCACGACGTATCGGTCTTGAGCTGGCCCGCTCAATCGTCTGACCTAAACCCCATAAAACACACGTGGGACATGCTCCAAAGAAGGGCTTTGAGGAATATCCCTGCAAACATTGCGACGGAAGAGCAACTTTTTTTGCATCTTAGCCGGACCTGGGACAATATACCGCAGCAAGACTTGGATAACTTAATCCAAAGCATGGAAAACCGTAGCAGGACCGTTATTAACGTCATGGGTGGTTTTACTGACTACTGATTTTTCATATAACTGTTAAAAACAGATTAATTTTTCCATATTTTTCACTTTTTCTTGAGAAACACATTCATTGTTAGTTTTACCATTATTTCACGTTTTTTCTTTATTTGAATAAAAATATGTTTACGCAATATTCTGGAGTGTAGTCATAAATGGGCTTTATAAAAATATATACATGTTGTATGTTATTATTAATAAATTTTGAGTAAATTGAGTAAATCCAAAATATCCCTAGACAGTGTTGATGTGTGTTGTGTATAATAAAATCGTAAAAATCCAAATCGATGTTCCGAATTGACGCAAAAACTACTGCATAGATCCTGTTCAAATTTTGCACAAATATTCGTAACAGGCTTCTTCAAATGTTAGGCTATATATTATCACGCTACTTGCTTAGGGGGGTGAGCATTATTGCATTATGTTCATATTATTCTCTATTTCAAAATATATGTCAGCGAAACAAATAGAGAAACGATTTCATGACTGCTTTACGTGCATCACGGCGCAAGTTCAATCCCCAGCAAAATTATACTTTTTGTAATAATTTATTTTTTATAGAGATTATTTTTTTTCTCACTTTTTAATGTATAATATAATAAATTCTAATGAATAAAGTTATACAATATAATAAATATCTTTATTTCCCAAAAATACAGATAATTGTAGTTTAAGTTTACAATAAAGAACGAATGCACTTACATTAAACATGAGAATGCTTCAGAAAGCTGTACACAATATATTGAACACTGTCTCTTAAACTAGGTTATCCTGTATCTTAAGAGACGGTAATGGATGGATGAGTGTTTGTTACTTAATCACGCCAGAACGTGCTAATAACTTAGGTGGATGAGCAATATTGCATTATGACCATATTCCGCAACTGTTTTACAACTGACAACTGTCATAACATGCATTGAAGTTTATCGGCTATTTTAGCCCATTTGTCGTCGAAGCGAAGCTAGGTAGGCTGACGGTTCACAGACCTCCCAGTAAACCAGGGTTCACAATTTCGAGTCGCAGCCAGTTTCCACAATTTGTGACTTTTTTTATGCTTTCTGATTTCCAAAATAATAAATATGGTTGGCGAGTTCGATCCCCAGCCGGTTTTCACTTTTTGTAACTAGATATTTTGTTTTATTCTAATGCTTTATGATTTTCAAATCATTATAAAGTACTTAGATTAATATGCTTTTGGTTTTTTTAATCATTCAAAAGACAGTTGGGTAATCATAAATTAACAAAAAATAAATGACCAATTTTCACTGGCCGAAAAAAAATCGTTCCATATGGTGTCGGACGTAAAAGAATAGCACCATCCCATGGGTGTCGTAAGAGGCGACTAAGGGACTTACCAGAGATGAGCAGCAGCGTTCTCTGTGTTTCTCGTTCTTATAACAACCGTACTGCGATCGCCAACCCGCCTGCCAAGCGTGGAGATTATGGCAAACCCCCCCCCCAATGATGAGCTCAACCCAAAAATGGCCCCTAGTACCCGGCAGCCCGTCTACCCTCGACTATGGTAGCGGTCGAGGTTGCGGCGTGGCAAGGGGTGCGAAGAATCTCCGGATGGGATCAGGCTGTCTATACTGACGACTTGACCTGGCAACATACAACACGCGTACACTCCGGACCGACGAGAAGATAACGGAACTCAAAGAGGAATTGAGCAGGCTGCGATGGAGTATTGTGGGATTATCTGAAGTCCGAATAGAGGGAGAGGACACGATAGTTCTGAAATCCGGCAACCTGCTTTATTTCCGAGAGGTTGACCGGCAGTCCCAGGGTGGTGTTGGGTTTATCGTCCACAAGTTCCTCGTGAATAACGTGGTGAAGATCGAGAGAGTGTCGACCAGGGTGGCGTACCTTATACTCAGAATATCCTCAAGATATTAGCTGAAGGTCATACAGGTCTACGCCCCGACCTCGACACACCCCGACGATGAAGTGGAGACCATGTATGAGGATATTTCCAAAGCCCTGCATGGTTTCAAAACTCACTTCACCGTTGTCATGGGGGACTTCAATGCGAAACTGGGCATACGAGACGGGGATGAGGGATGAGGTGGAGCAATTTGGGGTTGGACGTCGGAACCACCGGGGTCATGGGGGACTTCAATGCGAAACTGGGCATACGAGACGGGGATGAGGGATGAGGTGGGGCAATTTGGGGTTGGACGTCGGAACCACCGGGGTCACCAATTGGCTAGTTTTATGGAGAAGGAGGGCCTCTATATAATAAACTCCTTCTTCAAAAAGCGTGAGCACAGGAAGTGGACCTGGCAGAGTCCCGATGGTGCAACTAAAAATGAGATTGACTTCATCATTTCAAGCAAGAAGCAAATGTTCAATGATGTCTCTGTGATCAATTCGGTGAAAACCGGGAGCGATCACGCATGGTAAGAGGCACATTGAACATCAATATAAAGCTTGAAAGGTCTCGACTGATGAAGTCTACGCTCCGTCCAGCACAGATCCAGATCCAAAACTCCGAGAGCTTTCAGCTTGAACTCCAGAATCGTTTCAAGTGCCTAGGAAGCTCAGTGGACGAATACAACGATGGGTTCGTGGAAACTGTCCATACGACTGACATACGGGTCTAAGTTCTTCAAGACACGTCGTTTACACAAGAACAAAAAACTCTCTGATCATACTCTCGAGCTCATGATGGAGCGGCGTGAGATGATCCTGCAGTCTTCAGACGAGGCGTGGAAATACCGGCAGCTCAATAGACGGATCTCTAAATCCTTGAAGAGCGACCTCCGCCGCTTTAATACCGAGCGTATTAAAGACGCTATTGAGCGGAATAAAGGCTCCAAGGTATTTTCAAGAGATCTGGCTATTGGGCAGAGCCAGCTCACAAAACTGAAGACCGACGATGGCAGGATCGTATCCGCTAAACCGGAGCTGCTGAGGGAGATCGAGAGTTTTTATGGGCAGTTGTACACTTCAACCAGTAAACCCGTTGCAAATCTAGCTAACGACCCAAGAGCTAGACAGTTGTTTTTAAGAGTTATCACGAATCGTCTCGCGCGCTCTCGGTTTGACGATTTTCAGCCTCCCGAACAAGCCGGATTCCGAAAAGGCTTTAGCACCGTAGACCACATGTATACGCTGCGACAGGTTATACAGAAGACCGAAGAGTATAACCTGCCTCTCTGTTTAGCGTTTGTGGACTACGAGAAAGCCTCGGATTCGATCGAGACTTGGGCTGTACTGCAGTCTCTCCAACGGTGTCAAATTGACTATCGGTACATCGAGTTGTTGAAGTGTTTGTACAAAAACGCCACCATTTCAGTCTGACTTCAGGACCAGACCTCGGAACCTATCCTTCTGCAGCGAGGTGTGAGACAGGGAGACGTCATATCTCCGAAACTGTTCACGCCTGCACTGCAGGATGTCTTCAAGGTTCTGGACTGGAGAGGGCTAGGCATCAACGTCAATGGCGAGTACATCTCTCACCTTCGGTTTGCCGACAACATAGTGGTCATGGCTGAGACCATGGAGGACCTCAGTACAATGCTCGATGACCTCAGTAGAGCTTCCGAAAGAGTGGGTCTTAAAATGAACATGGACAAAACCAAAGTCATGTTGAATTGCCCATGTTGTTACATGGGCAATTCATCAATCCCACTCCTATCAAGATCGGAGACTCTACACTCGAAGTTGTAGACGATTATGTCTACCTGGTCTACCAAACGATCCAGTTAGGTAGGTCTAACTTCGAGAAAGAAGTCAATCGTCGAATCCAACTCGGCTGGGCAGAGTTCGGGAAGTTGCGTGGTATCTTCTCGTCCAACTTACCGCAGTGTCTCAAGGCGAAAGTCTATGACCAGTGTGTGTTGCCAGTGATTACATACGGCACCGAAACGTGGTCGCTCACGTGGGCCTCATCAGAAGGCTTAAAGTCACCCAAAGGGCAATGGAAAGAACCAAGGTTACCGACGTAGCCCGAAGAATAGCCAAACTTAAGTGGCAGTGGGCAGGGCACATTGCTCGCAGAACGGATGGCTGATGGGGCCGGAAAGTTCTGGAGTGGCGACCGCGAACCGGAATACGTTGCGTTGGAAGGCCTCCCACTAAGTGGACCGATGACCTAGTAAAGGTTACAGGGATCTGCTGGATGCGGGACGCACGGGACCGGTCAATGTGGCGACACTTGGGGGAGGTGTATGTCCAGCAGTGGACGTCTTTCGGCTGAAATGATGAATGATGATGATGAAAAAAAATCTCTAAAAACTTTAAAATAAAAACAAAAATTAAAATAAAATAAAACCAACGACGCTGTTAATTTGTTCCGTGCGGGAATCGAACCCGCGCCAACTGTGCCGTCACATTGCATTTGTGCTGAATGTTCGAATGGCCCAACTCCGCAAGAACCGCTATACAACGTGTAACAGATTAAGCGCAATACCTCAGACACCCTAATTAGAATATTAAATTATAAGTCTAAAACAATATCCGTAATTAAATAAATTTTAACCAAACCTAGTCTTTTTTTATAAAATAGTTACCCTTACTAAACGCAAAACGTATGTGCAACAACATCCCTGCACACACACTCATGTAATGTTAGAGGCCGACGCGATCACGCGACACGCACACTCGAGTGCCAGCCAGCTGGCCATAGCTGTAGGCATTAGATGTGAGTTAGTTCAATGAACGAATTTTACGTACCTATTTAGAATGTCACAGACTGATATTATGAATAACTTTTGACGTGTGTTTAAAAGATTTGAATCATAATATTTACAGTGATAATAATACAATCGTATTGATAGGAAGAAGTAGGTACTTAGAAAACTGGACTATTTACACTTTACACTTAGGTTATAAATTTTCACTATTTCTGCAATCCACTTTCATTAAAGTTTCAAAATGACCACCGCCTTGTTCTATGCACTTATTTGCAAGCTTTCTTAAATTGTATTTCTATTTTGTAAGCACTTCAGTATTTCTTTTCACCGTCACAAATACTTGTTCAATTTTTGTTTTTAGTTCCTCGACACTTGTAGATTGACTGACGTCCACGAGCGATTTTATGCGACCCCACAAATAAAAGTCTAATGGTGCTAAGTCAGGCGATCTGGGAGGCCACGGCACATGTCCTCCGCGACCTATCCAACGACTGCCATACTCCACATCCAGATGCCTCAGTCGCGTTGCAGCCAGCATCGTCCTGCGCTCAAACTGCAGCCAAAACGGTCATTGAACTCCCGACAAGCTAACGCGACATTATCAAGAAAGCGAGCCAGGGTCCTCACCATCTCCGTGTATTGTATGTTGATACCGGAAAGCCATCGCGCGCGGAAACAAAAATGTCACGGAAGTAAATAAAAAACAACTACGCTAGATCACTACCGGCGGATGACTAGCTTTAGTGCATTATTCGGCGGTAGCGGCGGCGTGTGTGTCGGCATTTCGCATAAACGTCTAAAGAGGTTGCTGACAAATGCTTTATCTCTTTGCAATAAGTTCTAAAATTCTTCAAATTAAATAATTTTATTTTGTAAAAATGCCTAAAAATTGTTTGTTAGTGTGTAGGGCTACTCTGATGACCAACTAAGTTTGGTCGTGCATTCAAATAAGCCTTACTCATTGGAGATAAAGTTGGAATTCCTTTAAATTACCTATTTATTTGATACACTACTTTTAATGGAAAATGCATTGATATTATTTACGTGTGTGTATTACGAGCTATGAGCGAACTACAAATAATGTCGTGCGTTTTAGTAGCCTTTATTGCTCTGAGTTAAGCTTTCAATTTCTCATGATACTGTGTTTCTAATTTAAGTTATTAAAAGATTTTTCCATCAAAATTAAACACCTAATTTTTTTTGACGGAAATCGATTCTGAACCAACTACTTTCAGGTATTGCGTTTATTCTGTTACACGTTGTATACAGCTTTAAAGTTTTTTTTTAACCGAGCCCCAGTCCAGCCCCACACTTGGAATTTCTCTCTCGTATGGAGAAATTCCAAGTGTGATGGAACTTAACATACCTAACTGTTGAAATGTGGGTGTACTATCGACTGTACTCATCTCAGAGCATTCAAGCGTGATGTAATGTTATGATGTTGTGTAAACAATGAACATCCAAGCGACTGAAGCCATCGCGACAGATTTGCTGCCTATTATAGAAGAGTTCCATTGCAAATATCCGAAGATCAGCTCAAGATCTTCTTCTCTTAAATTTAAATGGGACCACCGCGGAATAATATTCTTCCAAACAAAAAAAAAGAATCATCAAAATCGGTTCACAATTGGCGAAGATATCGCTGAAAAAACACACAAAAAAAAAATTCAGACGACTTGATAACCTCCTCTTTTTGGAAGTCGGTTAGAAATACGTATTACAGCAAAACAAATTACTGAACCGATTAAGATGAAATTTTTATGGGACAAATCGGGAAGTATATCTTGTCACATGAAAAATTCAAATCGGTTCATAAATGACGGAGTTATGAGATAACAAACAATTAAAAAATACTACCGATTTGAGAACCTCCTCGTTTGTTTCAAGTCGGTTAAAAACAGAGAATTTCTACAGCTGTTTTGACATGGAAAGAAAAATTCTAGTGCGAGCAGGGTTTGAACCTGCGACCTTCCGATTTAGTACACCAATTAGACCATCGCACCCAGCTCACAACTCTCGAAATTTTCGTTCCATTAATAACGTTTTACGGTGACGTTAGCGCCATCAAAACAGCTGTAGTTCCCTACGCAGGGTTTGCGTATAAAAATATTATTAAAATTAGAGAATTTCTAGTTTGCAAAGCGCTTATTTTGACTCTTTCGTGTGACGTCATAAGCTCATCCATATCGTACATCCTCTAAAAAACTGTCATAACACAAAAATAGCAGTTTTGAGAGAGACGCATTTAAAGTTTTCTGTGTTCTTAACGAGTGTGCGTTACGATTGCTCCGCAAAGTTATCAAAACAAAAAAATAACTTTGCTAAAACATTTGTCGCAATTTGTCAAAATCGAAAGGTACCTACAAACCAAAAATTTGTCAAAGTAGAAATAAAGAAGTTATAAGGGTTTTAAGTTGGCCGCGCGAACGTAACGTGAAGGATTGCGCGACCATATCTCAGCATCTACGAAATCCTAGCAATTATAGATAATGAGATACTTTTTGTTTTGGACTTATTTCGTCTGTTTAACAAAACTTTAGTAGTATTTAATGCTTTCGTTAGTTTTGACAAATTAAGACCTTTCTTCTTGTAACAGTTTTAATGTATGAAGTCTTAGGTTTAAAGAAATAATCAACAATAAAGAAACAACAAGTGGAGGATTGCGCGGCCGTAACTTCCAATGTGAATAATTCGTAAAATATTGATCCAGAGCTTATAATTTTTTTTTCGACAATTTTTGACAAATTCAGTCTTCAATTATTGACAAAAAGAATTAGATCTCTAACCCAAGTAGTTGCTGAGATATCCATGGCCGCGCAATCCTCCACGTTACGTTCGCGCGGCCAACTTAAAACCCTTATAACTTCTTTATTTCTACTTTGACAAATTTTTGGTTTGTACCCTTCGATTTTGACAAATTTTTTGGCGAAGTTTTTTTCTGTTTTGATAACTTGGCGGAGCAATCGTAACGCACACCTTAACGATGCTTTTCGTCAAAAACAATCGCTTGTGCCATTCGGAGACTTATTTTTAGTATATACTAATGGCGGTTTATTTTTTTAATTATAGAGCAATGACAATTGATGTTGAGTAGGGTATTATCTAACAATCTAAATATTTTGTGTTATGACAGTTTTTCAGTGGACGTGCGATATGTGACCGCGACGCCAGGTTTTGCGCCGTTTTCTGGTAGAACAAAACTGTAACGCGCTAAGTTTTTTTTGTTGTTTTCTTGTATGATGAATAAACTAGTTATTGCTGTTATACTACATATGTAATTGAGCTCAATGCCGGTAGATGGCGTTAGTTGTTCATTCTTGGTCTTGACGAGGCGAGTAAATTGAGGCTTCTTGGGCTACGGCAGCACAGCTGATGACTAAATGTTACAACTGGTTGTTAAGCTATGTTAACTTATACTAAAGACTGAGGCCCGTACTTTAAAGAACGTCACACAGTACTCAAGCAGTACCTATAACTAGATTCAAGCCATTTCATTGGTTGAAGCTAGTTTGAAGCAAAGCTCGAGGCTTGAGGAGTGATATTCTGGTGTAATACGGGACTTAGTAAATCTAGGGTTTGCTGGGTAACTGAAACTGCATCTCTTGCATTAAGAATAACTTATACCTTTACAGCTGATATGACATTTGATCATACTTCATTTAAATAGTATGTCTACACATTACCTAACCATCTTAAAACTATAAAGTGAATATTCACTTTATAGTTTTGTAGGTAAAGACGAAGAAAAAGACAATAGCTAGATATTACATAAAGAAAACAGTATGTGACATTGTTCAAAAGACAGCTCAATTATAGTAGAAGACTAGAAGTCGTAGTAACTCAGCAGTACCATCATAAGTCATGCTTGAATGATGATGAAACAGTTGCAGTCTGCCTGCGCCAGTTGTTTCCAATCTAAAGAAAATGTAATAAACAACGAATTATTGTCGGGCGTACGCTGTCCCCCCGTACTTAAGAACTAATGCTGTAACATGATAATATTGTCAAACCTAATCATTTTAAAAGAGTAACAATGGAGTTTCTTGTCGGTTTTCTCTGTAGGAAACGACCAACGCGAACCATGGACCAGACCTGGTTGTGTATCGTCAATAAAACGTGCAGCCCTAGCTTTTCTAATTAGAATATACAGTTAATTATTTAAAAATAAGTGATTTTTCTTTTTCTCTTTGATTTGATTCTTCAAAATGTGACAATGAGGTGGCATTGTCACATTTGAAGAATCAAAACAAATTAGTGTTCTCAATGTTCGACTTCACCACAGTCGGACAGTTGCCTTAACAATACTTGTGCAGTTATGTCCCTAAACTTATGTCTGGTGTGTAGTGTGTGTAATGTTGGCTATGGTAAAAAAAAAAAAAAACAATGGTTTTAATTTTTTTTTATTAATTAAAATCTAGTCACATCACTTTACTTCCTTAACCTGGAGACCTGCAACAAACAAAAATCAAATTGAACATTCTACTATTTCACAGGTACAGACATCGTAAATTAAATAAATTTACGCTGCCAAGAAACATCTTGGCAGCGTAATTTTTTTTTTTTGTGGTCCATAAAGAAAATCAAATTGAAAAAAAAATATGAGGCAGTGTTATGTATGTAATGTAAAGCCAAATACATGTTTAGTGATGGGATGTAAGATGTATATAGTAATGGATAGTAGATATTTTTTTATAGAGAAAGATGTTTACCACTGGTATTTTTTTTTTATTTTTTTATTAAACGTCTATAACTAACATCAATTTGAACCCCAAAGAAAAAAAAACGGAACGACAAAATGGCAAACGTGTCGCATACAAGGTGCTAGCACTCGTCAGCATCATTATTCTCTTGCCCTTATCCCACTCGTAATGACGCAAAACTGCCGCCGACGCACCACGCCATAAATTATAAATTGATTTCTTATTTTCGGTTGTTTTAAATGTTTTTTTATTTTTTTGTATTAAATACACATTTTAAAATAAATTACATGAGAATAATAAAGAAAATGAGATTTTGGCTGTGAGAATCGTTTACAGATATAATTGAATTCAATGTCTTCTTTTTCTACAAAAAATATCGACATCATAGCAATATATCCCACCACTAAACATGTCTTGTGTCTAATCTCACCAAATTTCACCTGCACTTTGCTACAGCGAAAACAGTATAATTATGAAATCTTATATTATCATTTACGTAGATGTTTCCCATCTGCCTGGAATCTTGTGATGGCCAATCTTTATAGAATACTTGGAAATATCTAAGATAAAATAGTATTCTGCTAGATGTCCTTACATAGGTCAGGGTCAATGTGCGTGCCAAACTTCAATTCCTTTCAGTCAGTAACTTGTGACATATAGTAATTTAGTAGAGAGTAGTTTTCATATTATATATAATTATAACACCATCAAATTGTAAAAATCGTTAGATTATAATCTATCTAGCGAGATTGTAACGTATTGAACGTCATGTGCCCCACGCCGCCTTGTTTGTTGGTTATTTCATTTGTTATCGAATGTAAACAAACAGTGTTTTGGCGATTGTAAATTGATTTCGTGTTGTAAATAACTCAAAGCTTTAGAATTAGTTATGAAAAATTGTTGTAGATGTAAAATGAATCTGTAATTAACCAAAGAAGTACGGTACAGTTTGAACGATAAATAAGTTAGTGTTAGTCACCGAACGTAACCTATGTTACATAAATTTTCCATATTTTATATTTTTTATGAGCGTGAACCTATGTGATCTCATTTGATAATATTTACAATATCATATTAATTTCTTTATTTGTTTTTCTATCACATTATTAACATTTCTAAATATTTCTTTAAAAAAAAACCATATAAAAACACTTTAAAAAATATGAAAAATAGTGGTCCGCCGGTTTTAAGAACAGGGTCCAAGCTACCAGTGGTTAGGGCTCCAGAGACAGGAACCACCGAGGAGTACTGCTTTCTCAATCAGGCACTTGATCCAACTGCCTAAGGAGAGCCTCGAAAGATGGTCATCAAGTCTTTTTTTATTACTCTTACAGTAAGTCAAGATTTTGTTTCGTCTTTTGACAACTAGTAGACAACTTTGTTATGTTTTCAATTTGTTTTTTTAATTTTGATTTTAAGTGTTGATCGTTTTTTTATCTAATAGAAAATTTTATTATTTTTTCAATTTGTGTTTGACAGTAAAATATTGTTACGTTTCTGATCTTATTTTGTTATAATTTTTTCTTACCATATGATGTCAGAATTATTTATTACCTACTAAATAATAAATACATACTTGATGTCACAAATCTTGAAGTGCATTTATTTTATTTGACTGACACCTGAGTTGGGTTCCTAACTCTATGGACACAGAACAACCTACTGTAAGACCGACCAATCAGGGACAGCCTTCGGACATTTGAAAATTTAATGCCTGACAGATTGTGATATAACAGTTTCACTTTGATAGATTACAATCTAACGAAAAATAATGCGTTAAATTGTAATCAGTTTGTTACGGTTCACAATCTGTCAATAGATAACAATCTGTCAATAGATTACAATTGTGCTAGATAATTTATAAACTAACGGTTTTTACAATTTGACGGTGACATATATACCAATTGTTGATCACATACCTGGTGGTAAGCTCTGCTTGAGCTTCTCTGCCTTCTCTTTGTCAGTGATGACAAGTGTGTACAAGAATCGCGAGCATCGCACCTTGAACTTCACATTCTCAGGGTTCTTCTTTATCTTCACAGCTGCAAACATGAATAACATATATAATATTTGATTTAGCAACTAAATATTGAAAACATTTGATAACGTAGGTAAACTGTAAGATCTCATCTCATTTACAGTCTACAGTAGCAAACCGTCCCAAATAGGCATTTTCAAAACAAAAAATCTGTATCATTACAGCAGTATTAACAGTACACAACTTACATTTAGCGTCTTTCCTACGCGCCTTCAGTAGGAAGTCTTTGATATCTTTGATTTCGCGCGGCTGCAACACAACAACATTAGGTTAATATCTACTAATTCAGCCGTGGGGTACCGATATTCATTTGAAACTATTGGCATTGATGTAATAACTAATATTCATGAATTAACAAACGTTCAGACCATCTTTAATAAATAGATAAGTAAAATTTTCTTACCATGTTGAAGACGTATATGTTCCGCGTCAAACTGGAATTAAAACGACGGTATTAATTTAAATATGATTTGCAATCGATACACTACTATCACAATTAAATGATTAAATACGAAAAATATTGAAAACACTAATCTTCAGTCAGATTTTATTAGATTTCAGGAAATTTATATAAAATTCATACACATCTCACCTGCTAAACTTCTAAAAGAACTTTTTGACAATGACATTGACAGCTACAACCCTAGTTTTTTTTTTTTTTTTTACCCCTAAGGTAAGGCAATAGTCTTTTGACCATACTGCCTAGTCTTACGTTCATAGATATTTTCTTCCGTGATAGATTTTATACAATAATGTCGTTCGTATTTTTCCATATTAATATTTTTAAAGTACGTCCAGTAAAAGTTTGTCATATCCATTTTTATCAAATCCAAGGTAGTTAAACGTCATTTTGATGTCAACTCTGTCAACTAGGCATGGGTCATTGACGGTTTGTTTGTTAATGTAATTTAACTGTTAATCATTAATGGTCAACGGGTTAAAAAAGCTGTAAATAAATAACAGGTTTTAAAATTTCAATCGTTAGCGGTAATCGTCAATTTAATATGTCAACGTTTTTTATCAATGACAATTTTGTTGCAGATTAAGTTAAAGATTATTGATTTGATAAGAATTTAGATTACTTTATTTTTTTGAACTGGAATGACGTTTTATTCGTACTTTTTCCAGGCTTTCCACGCTTTACCCAGCCAGTTAGGACTGGCGAAAGATCCATGCGTACTTAACGAATATTTCCGAAGGAGACTAAATTCTCAGAAATTAATAAATTAATATTTAAACAACGCATTGAATCCGTTGACGTTCATTGACAGTTAATATTTTCAACCTGTTTTTTCATTAATGAGTATCAGTTAACACGTTGACGAATGAAAAGTCGTTAAAAAAAACCGTTTATTGATTCAACACCCACCTCTACTGTCAACTCAAAGTACTCAAACGACTTAACAACATGTCAAGTTTTCACCTATGTGAATGTTGCAGCCCTGTACGCTTTAAAATCTCTTTACAAATGAAGGATGTAACCTAAGTGTCACGTATTCTTCACTTCATAGACCTATCCCAATACAGAGTTTTACAGTATGCGGAGGCTTCGGCTTCGCCCTGTTTTTGATTATAAAATAATAACTCCCAAAAGTAAGTACAAATATTGGATACCCTATTAGAAAGGGATGACATCTACTCTCGAATTTTTCTCGCTCGGAACGGCTTTCCGCTGCACCTCCTCATTCCAGTTAGTATAAAAGTTTCTCGACTACAACCCTAGTATTTAAATAGTCTATGGCTGCAACAATCAATAATTGATTTTTTTATTTATTCGTCACAAAATTGACCCCTTAGGCTTTTAAGACGGTAGTAAAAATACAGAATGGTATTCTCGAATACTGCTGAAACCGAAATATTCGGAATGGTAGCACGGAGTACTTTTTAATGTCCCGTCACTTAAGCTCACTGTCACCATTTTAATTTCGTTTCTTATAAAAAAAATAACAAAATCGTCTTAGAGCGGTTTCAGCGTAACGTATTTTCTGGCGCGTATGGCTTACATGCGTACAGGCGCGCCATATGTCGGTTCAAAAACCGAACGTGCCAACAGCTGCGCTCTTTCGCTTGAACCGGTAGATTTTGTCCGTAAGTAAGTGGTTACTTAAGTCTTTCGTGGCTCGAGCGCGAGCTCATCGCGAGCCACGAGAGATATGCGAGAGATACCGACGTATTGCAAAGTTGTGTTCGGCGCTCGAGGTCAAAAACTTGGATGATTCATTGGGCCAACATCTTAAACAAGTCTGCAAAAAATCAGAACTACTGGATTTGACGCAAGCTCTGATGTATAAAGTTACTGGACTACAGGTGGCATTATTATTCCACGTTCATACATCTGGTCATTCACGCAAACCAGTGCCGAAGACTACGCATCTGACCTGCCTGAAGAACACCCGAAAGTGCTGGTGCGTGGAAGTTTGACGCAGAGTGCGCGACGTCCGGCTCCTATTCTTCTGCAGCTGTTGCCGGAACTGCATCGCATGTGTTCATTGGCGGCGCAGCGCCCTGGGCCCCCAACACAACTATGCCACTGCCACCTTTGTGTTTTGTTTCGTTTTGTGTCCAAATCATAGTCCGAGTGTTTTTATATTATTTTAGTTTATTAAATTTATTTTGTTTTGTCTCTATTTTAAGTGTTATTTTTTTATGTATAGTAGCAGCAGCGTTGTGGTGGGTGATAGTGCATGTCAATCTTCAACTTCGCTGACAACCCCGGAGAGATGCCCGCTTTGTACCCAAGCACGGTTTTTTAATGGTAAGCGGGGTCTGAATGGCCTGTGGACGGCGAGTTTATGGGCTAGCTCGCCGTCCGGCCGTCTTATGACGACAGGCCGTGTCGACGGCGCGTTCGTGTTCCACGCGCGCCTCAAAGAGATCTCAGCAACCGAGTAGGGGTCCGCATGGGCCGATGCCTGCCAGGGCTGCGGAACTGTTCGAAAGAGATACCGCGGCCCTGGAACACAAAGGGCAAAGAAGGAACATGGATGGGTTTTAGTCAGCACAAGTCTGACACTCCCTTCCGCTCCGCCCAGAGTGGGGCGGGTCATTTGATGATTTCCAACCCCAAAAAAAAAAAAAAAAGCGGTGTCTGAATGTGCATATTGGAAAAGTACATAAACTACAAAATGCACCCACTTCAGACCCTGTTTTAACAAACTCACATACAGTCAATATCCTCTTTCGACCCACTTTGGAAAACCCTTTCAAAATTAAAAAATTCCGTTCCTGTACTAAAACGAGTTCCCCGCGGTGCTAGACCGCTTGTAGCACAAAATTTAGCAGGTTGCGTGCATCTTACCGTCCGGGAAAACTCGCTAAGTGCTTGGGAACAACTGCTCACCTTTCCGTATCGAATCCTTCATGTGCAAAAGAATTTGGCAAACAAAAAAACTTTACCTTGCCGTTTCGGCTCAAGATTTAGATTCAAAATTACCGGCACAGAGATACACATCCTCAAGAGGTAAACCCTGCCTGGTGGAAACAAAGTTAGGGGAAGGCGACATTAGCGGAGCAGCCAGGATTCTCTTCAGCAGCGATGTGGTGGCACCGTGCTCTCCAGAAACACTCGCGGCTCTGGAGACCAAACACCCTGCCCCAGCAGATTTCCTTTCCTTTCCCGACCCTCCTGATTCGGACTTTCATTCCCTCACCATTACAGGTCAAGAGTTGGTCGCAGCCGTTTGCTCCTTCCGGAGCGGCTCCACCGGCGGCCTCGACGGCCTAAGTCCTCAGCATCTAAAGGACCTAATATGTTCAGGTGCCGGCAAAGCTGGTGAGTTGCTCTTGAAGGAGCTTACGGCTCTGATTAACCTTATGCTCTCCGGCAAGGTGAACGAGTCCGTCATCGACGTTCTGTACGGGGCCAATTTATGTGCCCTGCGCAAAAAGGATGACGGCATTCGTCCCATTGCCGTGGGAACTACTTACCATCGTATGGCAGCCAAGATTTGTTGCAAATTTTATGGTGAGGCTGTTTCGGAAAAATTTCCGCTCCTGCAACTTGGATACGGCTCTAAAGGGGGCTGCGAGGCTGCCGTACACGCTTTGTCGACCTACCTAAATTCTGGCAAAGGTGAGGTCATCCTGAAGGTTGACATAAAGAACGCCTTCAATTCAGTGAATAGGGACACTTTGTTGACAGAAACTAAAAAAGAATTACCCAAATTTATAGTTTTCTTTGGAAATATTATAGACACCCATCTAAATTACTGTATCGGGACAACCTTTTGAAATCTGCTATTGGCTGTCAACAAGGTGACCCCTTCGGGCCAGTGATATCTAAATTTCTTGAAAAATTAATTTTATTCCATTGGCCTCGACCTCAACGTCTCAAAATGCGAAATATACGCACCGGACAGTACCGACAGACAACTGACTCTTTCAAAATTTAACGCAATAGCCCCTGGCATTAAAATTATAGAAAAAGCTCTCGTCGTCTCCTTGAGTTCTTGAGATCTTTGAAAATTCTTTTCCTGATTTTATCGAGGAAAAAATTCTAAATTTCAATGATGTTTTGGAAAGATTGCTCCAAATTATTATACATTCGGCCATCACAATAATTCATTACTGCTGTTTCGGCCCAAAATTAACATATTTCCTTCGTGTTTCCCCTTTATATGGAAGCACACTCACCTTTTGGACAAAATGGATCAAATTATCAGACATACTATATCATCAATTTTAACATAGCTTTGTCACAATTAGCAGTTTATGGTAGAGTGGTGAAAAATTTCCAAAAAACTTTAAAAGTTCGTTATCTCAAAAACCACTGAGTTTGGACCCAAAGTTACTGGGTCAAAATTGTTGCAAATTAGTTCAAGAATCACCATTTTGAAGGAATGCACCCAATTACCGATCACTGCCCTGTATTTAAAATTATGACTAATGGCCCAATCACATTCAAATTTGACCGTACACAAAAAGCCAAAATACTTTTATCTAAATAAAATAATAATACTTTTTTTCTTGCTGTTGACAGAACGTCGACATGCAGCGTCGTCAAAATATTAATAATCTGTGCTTGTGTGTATCTGACGAACGGAAAACGACAGGCTTTTTTGATTGTTTACGAGCGCCGCGATCGACCGTCAGTTCTGAACGACATGTGTAAAAGGTCGGGGCCGGCGAGCGGCAGGCGTCAACGGCGGAATCAGTCGTGGAGTGGGCGCGGCAAGTAGCCGGGGACATGTCGGACCGCGGCGGTGTGCGGTCCAGCGCGCGCCTTAGCGGCGACAGCGCAGCGGCCGCGGCGGCCCCGGTGGCAGTCCGTGCCGCTCCTGAGGGCCATGATTTGCCAGCGGGCCGCGCTGCACCAGCAGGTCGTGGCCGGCCTCTCTCTGGCACGGCCGCAGCCGCTCTGCGCCGCGCGCGGGCTGCTGAACGCGCTGCCGAGGTGGAAGACAGTCCACGGGTGCTGCGTGACAAGTGCCGCCGGCTCGCGCGCGCTCTCCGGAATGCCAAGCATCTAGTGGTTAGCAAATGTTCTAGATCAACATAGTTCTAAATTGGTGCACAATGAATAAAAGCAGTCTCAGAAGCTCCGTAGTGGTTGGTTTGTACCCCACATTTTATAAGAGGGTGCATGCCAGATCCAATGCAGCTCTCTGAAAAAGGCCTGAAATTACATATTTTTGCTGGCAATCTCTTGGTAGAGTATCACATAAGTGATAAATGATAGCCATGACTGGACTGGTTGAACAGTACAGTGGGGTTTAGTGAATCATCTTTGGCAGAAACTGCATACTGTGCACTACGTGGTCTACACTTCATGTTATGGTTTGTCTACATGTTATGGTCCTCTGCAGGGAAAACAAAATGTCTAAAAAGGATTGATTCACAATAAGCTTAATGCTAACTGTCCTTATACCACTCTACACTCTATGTCTGTGTGGAAGTCAGGAAACAGAATTGTGAATATTCAACAACATTCATTAATTTCCGAGATCAACCTCAATTTTCAGATTATTAAGGTTTGATGACAATATAGCTGTGTATATTGCTGTATAGGACATAATGTCAAAACATAGTAAAATGTATCAAAGACACTGGTACCCAGGTTGTAAAAAGAATAAAATTAAAAAAAAAAAAAAATGAGTTGGTAGACATCCACATATTTGTTGTTGTTAATGAGCTACCAGGAAAGCCACAAGTGTCGTCATCCTTGTCATAACAGTCTATAATTTTGTATTTCAGTGGTTGGCTAAGGCTGTTTCATGTGGGTTTTAATGAAATGGGTCACTAATTATCATTCCATGTATGTTACACAATTAAGTGAACCCTGTGTGTGTGTTGTGTGCATGTGGCAACCTTTGCTCTGACACAGTTTGGTGAACCTCAAATGGCATAAAAATAGAAATTTATACTGTCAGTTACGGCATATCATCCGTAATTGTTCATTATTTTAAACTGTCGATATTTCGACGCTGTTACAAGCGCCATGATCGCGGGTTGACTGGAGAATGCGGGTGGAGGAAAAATAAATTGTTAGGAGCAGACAAATCTGTCTACCCTCCTTGTTCAAAATCAAAATCGGGAGCTCAAAATAATGAACAATCACGGAAGATATCCCATAAGTGACAGTGTAAGTTTAGTTGTAAACCGTGAAAGCTTAAAACAGTGTTTAAAAATAGAAATTTACTAAAAATTTAAGTAAATTTATATGTGTATACTCTCCTATACTCTCTTATGAATGTGCAAGATCATGTCAAACAGGTATACACGGGAGCAGGCATCAGTACAGCCGCCGACATCCCCGACTACCGCGGGCCGCATGGCGTGTGGACGCGGCTGCAGCGCGGCGAGACCGTCGGGTGAGTGCGACGTGCGTCGGTACCAGAGCAACGACGCGCAGGCGGCCCGATAGGCTCTGACGTATGTGTGTGTGTGTGTGCAGGCGGGTGGAGGTGTCGCGCGCGCAGCCCACCTTCACGCACATGGCGCTGACGGCGCTGTGGGCGCGCGGCGCACTCAAGTTCGTGGTGTCGCAGAACTGCGACGGGCTGCACCTTCGCGCTGGGATGCCGCGCCGCGCGCTGGCCGAGCTGCACGGCGACATGTTCGCAGAGCTGTGCGCGCCCTGCCGCCGCGTGTACCTGCGCGCCTTCGACACCACGGAGCGCACAGCGCGCCACGCGCACGGCACGCGCCGCCTGTGCCACGCGTGCGGCGCCGAGCTGCGCGACTCCATCGTGCACTTCGGCGAGCGCGGCCGCGCCGCATGGCCACTTAACTGGGCCGGCGCGCTGCGCCACGCGGCGCGCGCTGACGTCGTGCTGTGCCTGGGCTCCAGCCTCAAGGTTCTGCGCCGCTACCCGCGCTTGTGGCGCATGCAGAGCGCGCCGCGCGCCCGCCCCGCGCTCTACATCGTCAACCTTCAGTGGACGCCCAAAGACTCTGTGGCGGCGCTCAAGATCAACGCTCGCTGCGATGCTGTGATGCGGCAGGTGGCGCGGCGCCTGCGCCTACGTGTGCCGCGCTACCGCGGCGCGCTGGACCCGGTGCTGGCGCACGCCGAGCCGCTGGCAGAGCCCGAGCGGCACACCACGCGCCGCCCGCCTCTCGTGGCGCCGCGCTCGCCGCTCAACGCCACCGACGACTGGGAGCCCTCCTCGCCCTCCGCCTCCGACTCCGACGAGGAGCTGCCGCTGCGTCACCTCGCGGCGCGATTGCGCGGCCCCGCCCCCCACGCCCCGCCCGCACCTCCGCCCGCGCTCCGCGACTTGCCGGGCCCGACAAACCGCCTGCACTCCTTTCAGGTGCGGGGTCTAAGCTATTGCTCACCTTTCGATTAACTTGCCGACTATCCGTTGCGCCTTTGTACGAAGCAGCTTATATTTTTCAGGTCAGCATGCACTCTGGGGAAGCCACCATCCTCCTGCGCACTGAGCACGCTCAGCCGGCCGCTCCGCCCGGCTTGTTCCCGGCGCGCGCGCGCTCTCCGCTCCACTGTCGCACCGCGGACCTGCGCAGGTTCCGGATGGCGAGGCGCCCGCCGGATGCGCAGGACGCGCCGGTCGCGGTGAACGGTCACGGCCCTCTAGGCGTCATGGCCGACAAGAGATCCGCCCCCTCCACCGCGCCAGAAGCGCTCGCCAACGGCACCGCCGGGCTCGGGTCGCGGCTCAGGCGACTGCTTGAATACGAGCCGCGCATCGACACACCCGAGCACGTCAAGACGATCCCTGCAGAGCTCGGATCGAAGCTCGAGGGCGACGCGAAGTGTGCGAAGATGGAGCCGAAAGCAGAACCGAAGATGGAGCCGAAAGCGGAACCGAAGATGGAGCCGAAAGCGGAACCTAAGGACGAGCCCAAGGAGGAGGCTAGCTCGTCGGAATCGAGCGACGTGGAGGGCGCGGAGGGCGGGGGCGCGCTGGCGGCGGGCTCGCTGGCGGCCGCCATCATCCGGCGCGCCGTGCTGCTGTGCCGCGCGTCGCTGTACCCGGGCCTGCACACCATCATCGCGCCCGAGCCGGCGCCCGAGTGCGCGTGGTGCGCGCGGCACTTCGCGGCGCGGCGCTGCCTGTGGTACGGGCCGGCGCGCGAGCCGGCGCCGGCGGCGCGGGCGTGGCGGCGCGTGCGGGCCCGGCGCTACCTGTGCGCCTGCTGCGGCGCGGGGTCGCCGCCGCCCGCGCCCGACGCCGCGCACTCGCCGGACGACGGCGGCTGGTACGGCAAGGGGTACCGCAAGGGCCGGCGCCGGCGCCGGTAGCGCGAGTCCGACGTCCGGCCGATCGAGCCGGGCGTCTCCGAGCCTGTGTGAACACTAGTGTCGACAGCTGGAACAGGCGCGGTGGTGCGCGCGAGTGACGCGCCTGTTGTGAAAATGGTTTTAACAAAAATGTAATTTACGTATATTGAAACTTACCGAAATGCAGTGTCTACGTTGTGAGATTAAATCGTAACCCGATACGTTTTTATACTGAAGATGAGGATGAAGTCGCAAAATTAATATAAAATATAATGTTTTAATGGTTGTGATGTCTGTAAGTGCTTACAAGTAAATAAAGCGTCGCGCGAGATCTCGACCACTGTCTGCTTTACGTAATCACGATCTGTCGACGTGCTTCCTCTGCAGACAACTGGCAAAAGTTGTACATTACCTGACAATTAGTTGTAGGTTAAAATGAGATAAATTTGAATTGAAATATGTTGAATGTTGAACTACTGATAATTATTGTAAATCGAACGCAACACAATCTTATATAATGAATACGACGTGATTAAAATGTAAGATTTGCTTCTTTATTTAATTGCGTAGAAGTAAATGTTCGCTGTGTTACGGTCGATAGTTTTGAATTGTAGCACAATAAGGTCACTACTGCGGTAGCGCGAGTGGACCCACTTGGTGCCTACATGGTACGCGCTCCGTGTCTACACGGTACAGCGCGAGTGGACTTGCTCTGTGTCGACACGGTACAGCGCGAGTGGAGGCGGTCTGTGTCGACACGGTACAGCACGACTGGACGCGCTCTGTGCCGACACGGTACAGCGCGAGTGGATGCACTCTGTGCCGACACGGTACAGCACGAGTGGACGCGCTCTGTGCCAACACGGTACAGCGCAAGTGGACGTGCTCTGTGCCGACACGCTAAACTGTACGGTCACTGTCTGCAGTCTATCGAATGTCGGCAGCTTCTCAAACAAATGTGAGGTGTCCGTGTTGTGCACAATGTGTAATTGTAAGTTTTTTTAATGAAATAATGGTCTAATTTAATAGTCAAATATTGTATGATATCAGAAACCGTGTGAATGTCGATTGATATGTGAAATAATAATTAATTGTAAACGAATAAATTTGAACAACGTGAATAGCGTATCATTTTGTTATCCTGTCATTCTTCTTGTGTCGTCACGTGGAGAGTGGCCGCAGCAGCGGCGTGGCGTGGGGGGAGTCTTGGCCCCGGGCGGCAGAAAGAAGAGCCATGAGTCATTGTTATTAGATCAGATAAATACTACTATCATCGGTTTTTTGTTGCAAAATCATGGACAACTAAGCAGTGATATATTTTCCTAACTATACGTCACTGGCCAGGGATGCAGACTGCGAAGACTGCTTTTCATACAAGCCTTACTTATATTCTGGCCTGCCGCCCCGTATTTTCTATATACAATCACTAGTTCCGTAATTGTCCCACGGGATCGTACTACCGGGTTAAAAAGTACCTATCAATCAATCAATCATTTTGTAACGGTCACCCGATTGCCAGCCATGCCAAAGCCATGCCATGCCGTATCGTCTTGGTGCAGCCAAAGCCATAGCCATGTGTAACGGTCACCGGATGCCAGCCATGCCAAAGCCATGCCATGCCGTGTCGTCTTGGTGCAGCCACAGCCAAAGCCATAGCCATGACAACCAAGTACACCACGGCAGCCACAGCAAAGAGAAAGTCAATTGACTAGCACGTCACGTGCGCTTGTCAACCAAACGCGATGGGCGTTACCGAGCGGCGATCCCCTCCTCGATATAGTGGGGGGTAAACTTATAAATAGGTCGTGCAGCGCATTTTTATGATTCTTCTGATCTAGAACCTAGCCTAAGCCGAAACTCTGTTCGATTATAGTCTATACAATAAATAAATACAATCAAGAAACTGGTATTTCGCTATCCTGTGTTTCACTCAGAAGTGGGATGAAGCGAAATCGCCGTGAAGAAAGCCGTGAACTTCATGGACGTGGGGTGCGTCCACCCGGATGGGACCCCTCGAGCCACACCGAGCAAGATGAAGACGGCGATTCTACACCACCGCCCGCTAGAAAAATTCTGAAACATCTCCTGCAAAATGAGGTCGACAAGGCCGTCCGCGAACTGGATTCAGACATCGGTACATCCAAAAATCATCGTGCTGCGTCCCTCATTCCTGAATTCGACCCGGATGGCGAAGATTGCACAGTATCAGTATGGTTAAGAAAAATCGATCAACTCTGCGACATACATCGTTGGAGCGATGAGATAAAGGCATTCCATCTGCAAGACAAACTACGGGGACAAGCTCGCAAATGGTACAACCGACTCGACGAGTATAATTACTCGTGGGACGGGTGGAAACAGATGCTGCTGCGTGCCTTTCCAAAACATCGGGACTACAGTGCATTGTTAGACGAGATGATGCAAAGACGGAAGATGACTAATGAAACAATGACCAAGTACTATCAAGATAAAGTATCCACGTGCTTCCGTTGTAAGTTATCGGACAGCGCCAGTGTCTCGTGCATCATTCGAGGCCTACCCTCATCTTTGCAACCAAATGCACGTGCTTTCCAATGTGAACGCCCTGATGAACTATATGAAGCATTTCTCTGTGCCCTCGACGACTACCGCGGCCCCGCACCAGAAATTCGCCTACCGAGTAAGGATCCTCGCCCAATGCCTTCCGAAAAGAAGATTTTTACGGAGAATGATCCGTGCCCACGCTGTAAGAGGACTGGTCACATGTTGCGAAATTGTACGCTTCCCGATCAACGTGTGTGCTTTAAATGTGGTAAGCAAGGCCACATCGCTACCCGCTGCAATAATTCATCTGCAACCACTCTTCAAAAATCTACGTTGGATGTGAACAACAGCGTCAGGGACATTAAGATAATCCAAAACTACAATGACACCTACAAGAAAATGGCCAAGATCAACGGAGTCCACGTGAAGACCTACATCGATACTGGAAGCCAAGTGAACGTCATGACCAGTCGGATCTCCAAATTATTATCTCTCGACGTCATACCTACGAGTACGATCCTAAAAGGCTTTGCCGGCGGGTTAATTACTTCCCGTGGAGAAGTAAAATTTAATCTGGAAATAGACGGTATTCAAGTTACTTGCGATGCCTATCTGACAGACATCGAGATGGGTGACATTCATTTACTCATCGGTCAACCCGTCATCAATGCCAGCGACATTGCACTCGTCGTAAGCAACGGAACAGCCACACTGATGCGCGAATCTGACTCCATGCCAAAGGAAGATGTGGTTGAAGAACTCCACAAGTTCAAGATTGTAACGACTATGCGAGAAACGTTGCCACCAGGAGCTTCCATCATCAAGGTCCTGATAGTGGGCAACCGCCAGAACAACGATATCTGTACCGCTGCACGCCACTACGAGCTTCAAGGACTTTCATACTCCCTGCCCGCCACTCTCCTTCGAGGCGACAGCGGACACATCAAGGTCATCAACACCGGGGCTGAGGATATCGTGTGGGAGGCTGGCCAGGTCCTCACACGCGCCGAGAGCTGCGACACATCACCCACCATAAGTCAGGTTAGCTAAGCCAAGCCATATTTGCCTTTAAAGCCTTCTGATTTGCCTAAATTAACTGTGCCGGAAGATATGCCTTTTGCTTTGTCTGTGGGTAAAGATTCAAATCTGAGCATAGGTGGAGTTTTGTTAGACGACATAAAAATAGGCAATTTGAGTGAAATGGAACGTAAAGATTTAATTAAATTGATAATTAGATTCAAACAAAGTTTCGCAGATAGCACTAAAGATCTCGGCTGCACAAATTTAATTCAAATGCCAATTACTTTGACTACCGATAAGCCCGTCTATCGACAACCATATAGACTATCGCACTGTGAACAAGAAATAGTACAATCTAAAGTCTCTGAATTATTAGAAGCCGGTATTATTAAAGAATCAGAGTCCAACTATGCTTCTCCAGTGATATTGGTAAAAAAAAAGAACGGGGATAGCAGACTGTGCATAGATTATTGCGCACTTAACGCCATAATCGTTAAAGACAGATATCCGTTACCTAATATTGAAGATCATATTTCTAAGTTAGCCGGTAAAAAATATTTTACGTGCTTAGATATGTCTCAAGGTTACCATCAATTGGCGCTAAAACCCGAAGATACTCATAAAAGTGCATTTATTTGTCAGGCCGGTCAATTTGAATATGTTCGTGTTCCATTCGGTTTAGCTAATTCTCCGTCAGTTTTCATGCGTTTAATTAACAAAATAGTAAACTCCATCCATTTTTCCCAAAATGGCGGTAGTAGCGATTCATGCGAGATTTTAGCTTTTCTAGATGACATATTGGTACCCTCAGTCACCGTTAAATCTGGTCTTGACATGTTAGAGGTTGTGTTAAATAAATTCGAAACCGAGAATCTGAAATTAAATATGAAAAAGTGTACGTTTTTGGAAACTCGAGTAACGTATTTAGGACATGAAATTTCCGAAAGTGGTGTGCAACCGGCAGAGTCAAAATTAACCGCCGTGTCACAGTTTCCGGTGCCCAAAAATGTACACGAAGTTCGACAGTTTATCGGGTTATGTAGCTATTTCCGTAAGTTTATTCATAAATTTGCTCAAATTGCTCGTGCCTTAACAAAATTAACAAAGAAAAACGTTGCATGGGATTGGGGAAGTGAACAATCGGAGAGTTTTAACGAATTAAAAAAGTGTTTGTGCTCTAAACCAGTGTTAGCTATATACGATCCCGAGCTAGAAATAGAAATACATACGGACGCTTGTAAGTTAGGCATAGCGGGTATATTATTTCAAAAACAAATTGATGGTACTTTAAGACCGGTAATGTATTTCAGTCGAGTAACTTATAAACAAGAAAGCGTATATCACAGCTACGAACTCGAAACACTAGCGGTTGTAGAATCTTTAAAAAAATTCCGCGTTTATGCAATTGGTAAACATGTAAAAATTGTTACGGATTGTACCGCGGTGCGTTCCACTTTGACAAAACGTGACATTATCCCGCGGATAGCCAGATGGTGGTTGATGATTCAAGATTACGATATAAGTGTAGAATACCGGCCGGGTGAGCGCATGAGACATGTCGATGCACTTAGTCGAAATCCTGTTGACGCGCAAGTATCAAGTATCTGATTGATTCTTTACAGTTCAGTATCAAGATGACAAAGTCAAAAACATAATTGATCGATTAAAATCTGGTTCAGCAGAGCGCGACTTAACAAAGGATTTCGTACTGATAGATGATAGGTTATACCGGAAAACTCTGTGCGGTAATCGTCTTGTAGTGCCGGGACCAGCTAGGTGGAAAATTGTTCAAATGCACCATGATGAAATAGGCCATGTAGGGTTCAAGCGCTGCATCGAGCTTATTAAAAATGACTACTGGTTTCCGAGAATGACGCGGTTTATTCGGAAATATGTTGCGGCGTGTTTACATTGCGCTTACGGAAAAGGGGAGCACGGGAAAAAGGAGGGTATGTTGCATCCTATTCCCAAACCAACTGAACCGTTCAGAACAGTACATGTAGATCACTTAGGACCGTTCTGTAAGACGAAAAAAAGCTATGTGTACATGCTAGTGATAACCGATGCATTTACAAAGTTTGTAATTGCGGAACCAACTCGGACAGTAAACTCAATCGAGACGGTCAGGTTATTAAAACGAATTTTCGCTTTGTTTGGATACCCAGATAGAGTAGTGTCGGATCACGGAAAAGCCTTTACTAGTAGATATTTTAAGAAGTTTGCTACAGACAAACAGTTCAAGAATACTTTAACTGCTATAGCTTGTCCTCGAGCTAACGGCCAAGTTGAACGTACCAACAGAACCATTTTGAACGCGTTACGAGCTACCGACCCTAGTGAAGCCGCGAACAATTGGTCTAATAATTTACCTGACGTAATCTGGGGTATAAACAACACTTTAAACGACACAACCGGATATAAACCTTAAGACTTGATGTTTTCACGGAGTAGTAGGCATGTGATGTTTCTATTCCGGGACGGGTAGTCGAATCGACTCACGTGAAACGCACCAGGGCTAGGCAGCACACTGAAAAAGCTAGCGCTAAAATGAAATACCATTTTGATAAGCGTCGTAAGCCATGTCACACATATAAGAAAGGTGATTTAGTACTTTGGAAACAGGCTCCTACAAGTAGCGCGGCTAAAGTCAGTACTAAACTAGATGATCTCTATTCAGGGCCGTATATTGTCACAAAAGTTGTTGGTAAGGACAGATACAGGATCAGGAGTATAAAAGGTTTGAGAGGATATAAGAACTTCATAGGCTTAGTATCTGCTGATTCCTTGCGACCCTATCAAAGTGTAGCTCCTGTATCTGACAGTGCCAGCAGCTCTGTGAGCAGTTAGAGACAGAGGACCTAATTGATTTACTGGAGAGCTAATTGTGTTCCCTTTTCCCATTGCGGGAGCAATTGTTTCAGGATGGCCGACTGTAACGGTCACCCGATTGCCAGCCATGCCAAAGCCATGCCATGCCGTATCGTCTTGGTGCAGCCGAAGCCATAGCCATGTGTAACGGTCACCGGATGCCAGCCATGCCATGCCGTGTCGTCTTGGTGCAGCCACAGCCAAAGCCATAGCCATGACAACCAAGTACACCACGGCAGCCACAGCAAAGAGAAAGTCAATTGACTAGCACGTCACGTGCGCTTGTCAACCTAACGCGATGGGCGTTACCGAGCGGCGATCCCCTCCTCGATATAGTGGGGGGAAAACTTATAAATAGGTCGTGCAGCGCATTTTTATGATTCTTCTGATCTAGAACCTAGCCTAAGCCGAAACTCTGTTCGATTATAGTCTATACAATAAATAAATACAATCAAGAAACTGGAATTTCGCTATCCTGTGTTTCAATTTATTTTGCTAAACAGGTATGGTTACAGATAGTAGGTATATTGTCTAAAATATGCTTTGCCAATTTATGGCGTACAAAATTAACATAAACAAGCATAAACTATCAGTTACAAATAAACAGGCATGTCAATAGATAACATAAAAAAGTCAATTTAAAATATGTCAGTTAAGTAAACATGTTATTACAATTTTAGATAAATAAACATATATATCCTTAATCAATAAATAAAGCCAAACCCAACTTAGTAGGGAAAATGCAGACAAATGGCGATGCTCTTGCTTGTGATTCGCCAGTGGCTATTTAAAGTAATTCATTGGCAAATTGTGTATTTTCTTGTCTAGAAAGAACTCAACAATAGTTTTAAGTACTAATTTTGTTATACAAAATATAACATCAAAATTTATCAATTGTTTCTTATTGCCTATCCGCAAGGGTGGTCTGGTTCAACTGGCAAGATCTATCGGAAGTCTTCAGTCTCTTCTAGTGCAAATCTCGTTATGTCATGCAACTGGGTGGGCGGAGTACCGGAGATTAGACTCAACGCTTCGTTCGTGGCTCAGTAATACAGCACGGGTTGGTTATCGTGAATCAATGAAATTATCAAGCCATCAACAACTTTTTTGATCGGGATTCAAAAGACACGTTTTAAATGGCCTGTTCGTTCATCTGGAAAGTTCTTGTCGTAGGTGTTGCAAATATTTTGAATCATTATTTCGCAATGCTTTTACCAGGAGCAAAGGATCTTTGATTCGACCAAACGATATGATGATAGAACATTTTCTGAGCATTTTCTGAACGTCCTCGTTGGTCTAGGGCTCGGAAAAGTTACTGCTGAGCATGAGGTCCTGGATTCCCAGATCGGGCAGTGTTATTGGGTTTTTCCATTAGAAATTTCTCAGTAGTACCTAGCCCAGAGCTTAGACGTGTCCGATTGATGGTAATAGGCTCGTCCCTTATTACATGGGACTTAAACATTGCTGGAAAAATGTGGGTGTACTATCTATTAATGGTACACCTCTACCTAACCCTTCTGGGAAATACAGGCGAAATGTTATGTTATACAGTAACATTATATATAAAGTTGTTGATTATGCTGTACATCATAATTTACAGCTTCATACAGCGCACTTTCTCATTCAGAGTCATCTTCTAATAGCCCTCATCGTATTTATGATATTATTTTATTGCGCGAGCCATTTGCATTCTATGATATTTCCTAAGATATTCATCTAAATGAAATGGTGCAAGATCAATTTTAGTCATAATTAAACACTAAAGGTGACTAACATATTTATTTTGATAAGGATTAATACTATGTCGGTAAAAACACCTTCGCAACTAAAGCATTATTTTTTACCAAATTTTAAAATCATAAAAATGGTTAAGTATTGAGTGAGTCAACCTTAAAAGATAGGCATATGCTGTCGCGGCCTTTTTTTAGACCTTTTTAAGAGGAATAATTCCCTGATACATTATTTTCATGTAACTTGTCCAAATATAGTCATTCAAGTAGCTTTGCTATCGCAAAATGTTTCTAAATTATAGCCTGTAACCTTCTCAGCTAATTCCTCTTTCTATTGGTGAAAACCGTATCAAAATCTATTCAGCAGTTATATACTAATTATATAATTAAATGTAATAAATTTTACAACTAAGTTATTAATTATGCGGAATATGGATGAGCAATATTGCATTATGCAATATTGCTCATCCACCTAAGTTATTAGCTTAATATATCTCTGTACCAAATTTCATCTACATCCGTTCAGCCGTTCTGGCGTGATTGAGTAACAAACATCCATCCATCCATCCAAACTTTCGCATTTATAATAGTAGCAAGATACAAAAGATAGATATTATGATAAAGATACCTTAATATTTTTCAAGTAACGAATTACGTATTTTTTTATTAATCAAGACGCATCAGAAATCATACATTACAATCATCAACCCTCCGACAAAGACAACCAAGACGAATTCATTTTTGGACCTAACAATGCAGAGAAAGAACCTGAATCTATTATAGTAGTGCAAAACTAAGAACAACGACACAACAAAATAGTTTCAAATTAATTTCAATAACTGCTATTATTTTTATTGGGAGCGACAAGTGAAATTCAAAACATCGAGTCTGACAGCACATTTGTCAGTTCAGAACACCATCGAGCGGCCAGATTCAAACATGAGGAAAGAGATTTTAGCAATGATTTAACTAAATTCATAAGAATTTATTATATTATACATAAAAAAGAGAAAATAAATAATAATAATCTCTATAAAAAAACACCCGGGCCCTTCCGGCCCAGTCCGACCCTGCCGCAGTCGCACTGCGGAGGCGCGAGCTTGCCTATATAAGGCAAAGCTTAATTTGAGCAACTCTCGCAACCTCGGGACAGACATTAAGGCTGCGGTGCTCGAGGCCATACACAGGCTTTTTGAGCTGGTGAAAGAGTAGGAGCAAGACAAGGTTCCTCTTGCACCTGTAGCCGTACCGGCACCCGCACCCACTGCTGACTATGGTCCCTAGTCCAATCCTGAGAGTCTTGTTAGCCAGACAGAGCTCGTCAAGACACTGAAGGAGCACATCTCCTCAATAAAGGAGAACTTCGAGGAGTTGGTCAAGCTACGAGACAGTCTGGCTAGCAGGGAATGTTTTGGAGAGAAAACTTACGCGAAAGTTGCAGCCGTGACAACGAGCCATACCAGGGCACAGGCCCTGGAGCACTCTGCATTCCGCAGTTGACTCCTCGACACAGGTGATGGACACGGGGGACGAGATTCTAGAAAGAGTCAGGAAAGCTGTGGACCCGAAGGGGGGCTGGGTGCGAGTGAAAAAGTTGTGGAAAGAAAAGGATAGAAAGATTATAATGGCGTGCGAATCAAGGTAGGAGAGGTCGAAACTTAAGAAACGACTGAGGACGGCCGGAGAGAACTTCGTTGTCGAGGAAGTGACGAACGGGACCCACTTCTGGTTCTTAGGGACGTATTGTCAGTACACAATGACGATGACGTCTTAAAAGCCCTTAAGAACCAGAACCGGGAGATTTTTCGGGAGGAGGACCAAAGAATGTTCATCAAATACCGGAAAAAGACGCGTAATCCGTTTAGCATACGGCCATGGCAAGCGTCTCTGCACGGAGCCGGCCGACTTATGCAGCCACTGCGGTGGTCCACACCTTAGGGTGGACTGCCCAGATAAGCTCATCTGCGAAGCAACGGCGTGCGTAAACTGCACCAGAGCCAAGCTGGGGGAACACTCACACAATGATTCAGCAGTGAATGCCCAATAAGAAAAAAGTGGGACACATTCGCGAGAGCGGCCATACTGCTAAAGTGGTTGGTGCGTCCCCTTTGAAATACAGACAGAGTACAAGTTCGGCACAACCAGAGAGCAGACGCATTGAGCGATTTACTATGATTGAGTTTATGGGGGATGGTAATTGTAGTCACTTTCATGAGAAAGGGGCTCCAGTTATGTTGGACCAGAGGCCGGCCCTAGCGGGGCGCCAGGCTGTGTCGAATTTGTTGCACTTCATTTTACTCTATTTCTAGAATTAAAATCATTTTGTAAAATTAACAGTCAATTAGGAACCGTAGTTTATATCTATATCTATATAACGAAGGTTCGTTATCAGTGGGTCGTGACATCGGAAATAACACTTACAAAACCTTCTTTAACACTTTTAATTACTTGCTAACACGCACTGAATACAAAATAATCAAGAATGCCTGAGATATGGCTCGATTAAGAACTTAAGAACGCGGGAAGTTTAGCGTGGAGTAACGAATGTCTACCCAGACTGCCGGACCGATTCAAAGTGCCCTCACTCAACCGTTCCCGCACGCACACTACCCCAGTTACAGGTAAGCCAACCTACCTGTCAACACCTGTCAATGTCGAATAGCTGATAATACTTCCGGATCGACATTTGACTCGATTATTCGCTCGGTGTCGCCATTAGTCCACGCTAACCATCCCCAACTTATTACTTGACGTTCCCAAACGTTAGCTGTCAAATCTAACTACATAGTTCCTGCAGTGAGAGATAGATGGCGCTGATCCAGACCGACTGATATGCGTCCACGCTTCGACACGGCCGTCCTGATGATCACACGTCCTCGTGTGGATTACCTGGAGTGAAAGAAAATTCTCGGACAGTACTAGTATCAGTCGTTCGGCCATTCCTGGCCCAAGTGGGTGGGGAATAAAGGGTATTCCGATCAAAATCATCAAAGGTTCTAATGAAAATCATAACAAACTCTTTCTCTTAAAGCTGACATGTCGAACAACACCCATACTCGTTCAAATAATAGGAAACTCATTAAAATATTGCAGTGCTCATACTCTGACCTCCATCCGGTCTTCATCATCACACTTATAACATCCATCCGGTCATAAGCATCAAACCAATCGACCTCCATCCGGTCTACAACAAGTAACCTCTATCCGGTTACAAACACAACAGGCAACCTCTATCTGGTCACCTCCACATGTAACCTCCATCCGGTTACAAACACAACACCATCAAGATAATCATTTCGAGCCTATATCAAAATAATTTTTAAAGTAGGTTTGTTCAACATGTTACTTTTTTTTTTTTTATAATGTTACAGATTATAAGAAAACTCTTACTCTCTCTCTCTCTTTCAGGTACTCTAAATGTTAAGTTGACTACTTAGTATTCAACTAGTCTTGTCAGCGTTATCATTTTCGTCATGGCTAGTCTCGTCATCGTCACCTACGTGCATGTCAACGTCAGTTATTTTTCGCAGTCGGTCATGTGCGTACTTGTACGTCCGGGCAGAAGAAAGGGACTTCAAAACATAACGGTCACCATCAAGAACCTCGATCACCCTAAACGGTCCCCTGTATTTCGGGTCAAGTTTCGTCTGGTTTCGCTCCTCATTTTGCAGCAAAAAAAAGTCACCTACAGAGAATGATTGTACCTTAGCCTTTGTAGAGTCAAAACGTTTCTTGTCATAGGCAGAAGCTTTCTCCATGTTCTCTACAGCCGTCTTCCTCACCTCAACGATGTCAACTTGAGGCTCTTCATCATTTGCCGTCATAATATCAATGGATCTAGCAGCCTTACCAATCAGCAGCTCAAGAGGACTAGCTTTCGTGACTCTACTTACAGTGCAGTTGAGAGCAAGTTGAACGTCGGGCAACGCATCTTGCCACGGGCGATTGCTTGTCTCTACAGCAGTGAGCAAGTTTTTGAGCGTGCTCATTACTCGCTCAACCTGTCCGTTGGCACGAGAACTACCTGTAGCGATCGAGTGCAGCTTGATATTAACTGAGGCACAGTAATCCCTGAACTCCTTGCTGGCAAAGCAGCGTCCTTGGTCGACGATCAAGCGCGATGGAGCACCGAAGATAGCGACACTAGCCTTCAGCGCTTTGATGCTGCTTGCTGTATCAATGTGCAGGGTGTAAAGCAGCATAACGAACTTGGTGAAGGCGTCTATCAGAACGAAAACGTACTCCTTTTTGTAGTTTTTGCCACAGCTTCCCGGTAGCATCGCCGTGCAGTCTTACATATGTGTGACTTTGAGATCTTACAGGTCACGCAGTTCTCTACGAATTTCTTCACAAACTTCGACATGTCCTCGAACCAGGTAGAGGTCGTAGAGTTTTTCCAGCGTTTTCTCAACTCTCAAATGCAGCAATCCCTCGTGGACGTTATTAACCACGGACCAGCGAAATGAACAGGGAACAATAGGTAACCAACGATTCTTACCATTTCGTTGCACTTTTCGGTGCAGGACACCAGATCGTCGCTCGTAAGTTTTGGCAACATCAGCAGGGAGCTCATTGTTATCGATGTCAGTCAAGAGCTTTAAAATTTCAGGGTCCCGTTGCTGTTTCATCATCAGCCAATTCTGTGAAAGGTCTGCGAGGTTTACCTCCTTTTGTACTACATTCTCACTAACCTTATTTTTAGTTTCAGGTTGCGGTAACGGGTTCCTGGAGAAGAAGTCAGCGTGGCACATGTGCTCACCTTCACGATGGACGATGTCAAAATCGAACCCTTGCAGAAAGGCCCACCATCGGTGAACACGCGGCGTCAGGTCCAACTTCTTGCGCGTGGACAGCAGAGAATAACAATCGGTGACTACTCTGAACTTGCGACCATGGAGATAACGCCTGAAATGCTTTACAGCACTGACCACCACGTGGGTCTCATGATCATGAGTGGTATCTCGATTCAGCATCAGACGTTCGCTTACTGTAATAGGCGACTGGATGTAGCTTACCTTCTTTTCTTTGCAGTAAGACCGCACTCAATCGGTAAGGGCGACGATTCGCAGTTGTACTCGGATCTTTCAGACGAATCTTCATCGGTTCCGTGTCGGCTGGCGCGGTAGGTATACCTGTAGTGAAAGACTTCTCGAAGGACTGCAAGATACTCACGAACTCTGCTCTACGATCCGCCGGTACGTCAGTATCGATAGAGTTCCAGTCAATTTCAGGAGTTCGCTCTACCTCACAAGAAGCAATAAAAGGATACCTAAAGATCTTAATTCGGTCAGTAGTCGTCTGAACAATCGAACCATGTTCTAGAATCTCACGTCAAATCATATTACCATAACGTAGAAAATGATCAGGCAATACATGACCAAATCTACCAAAATCTACCAAAGCCAAAATCTGTATCGTAGAGTTAACGGAAGTCTGCCCTATCCCAGTCATAGTCACAGTCTCATCAATACGCTTTCCTTTAAATTTACAGGCTTCAGATTCTTTAATTAAAGAACACTCTGCACCAGAGTCGTAATGAAATGAAAATTGCTCATCGGAGTGATGTACAGTCGGCGCGTTCAGGAGGCACAGGTCAACCCTCTTTTTATTGACAGGCTTGGATGACCCGGAGTCGGCGCTGCTCTTCTCATTGCGCCGTGGGCAGCTCGATACCTATATAGTGGCCTTGCGCGTGGCAGTGGAAGCAGGTGATCCCGGATGCATGAGGCTTCGCAGTTGTCGATGAACCCCTCCCGTTGCCATTGCTGTGGTTGTGGTGCTTCGGTGAAGGTTGAGTATCCTGTTTCACGTCCTTGCGGTA
The DNA here is from genome assembly GCA_963576755.1 of Noctua janthina. NCBI lineage: Eukaryota > Metazoa > Arthropoda > Insecta > Lepidoptera > Noctuidae > Noctua > Noctua janthina. Next base: position 78,123 of record OY755055.1, on the reverse strand, counting down.
GCAGTGCAGGGATTTGTGACCCGGCTTGCCGCAGATAAAACACTTCGGAGGCTTCACGGTACTATACTTTGTACCGCTTTTCAGGGCCATCGCGGTCATCGCTAGGTAGCTTTCTCTTCATAAAAGAAACCGCTTGCAGCTCTTGCTGTAGCTGGCCACGTGTCTGAATATCGGTCGTGAAAGATAGGCGTTGCACCAGCGATCGAATTGAAAAATGTGAGCCAATACAGTAGCAATAGCCAAACGTTCGGTACTAAGGCCATTCCATCTCGCCATGATCGATGTCATTAAACTAGCAGCGTGGGAAGCAAGACACTCGTTTTCTTTAGGCCTGCTACTTTGCAAATCAATCAGAAACGAAGCAGCAGTAGTGGAATTATCGTACCTTGTAATAAAAAGTCGCTTAAAATCGGTCCACGTCATCCTAGGAAACGACACGGTAGATAGCCAGGTAGAAGCTCCTGCCTTTAAGGCGCGGCTTAGAGCCACCATAAGCGGGGCGCCATGTTGGTCTTGGTCCATCAAGCACATCTCTGCAGTCATCACCCAAGCACGTGCATCCACATCTTGTTTCTTAAGATCGAAATCCGGTGAAAGCCATGTGACGACGTAGTAGGTGTTTTCATGGCTTGAATCAGCGTCAGAAAATTGCGGTTCTGTTGTTCCAACAAACGCATCCATTTTTCACGTCGCAAGTTCGATCCTCAGTAAAATTATATTTTTGTAATTGGTAGTATTTTTTTTATAGAGATTATTATTATTTATTTTCTCTTTTTTATGTATAATATAATAAATTCTTATGAATAAAGTTAAATCATTGGTAAAATCTCTTTCCTCATGTTTGAATCTGGTCGCTCGATGGTGTTCTGAACTGACAATGTGCTGTCAGACTCGATGTTTTGAATTTCACTTCTTTCATTTTTGTTTTTTGTCTCTCCCAATAAAAATAATAGCAGTTATTGAAATTAATATAAAACTATTTTGTTGTGTCGTTGTTCTTAGTTTTGCACTACTATAATAGGTTCAGGTTGTTTCTCTGCATTGTTAGGTCCAAAAATGAATTCGTCTTGGTTGTCTTTGTCGGAGGGTTGATGATTGTAATGTATGATTTCTGATGCGTCTTGATTAATAAAAAAAAAAACACGTAATTCGTTACTTGAAAAATATTTATGTATCTTTATCATAATATCTATCTTTTGTATCTTACTACTAAACGCTAAAGTTTGGATGGATGGTTGGATGTTTGTTACTCAATCACGCCAGAACGGCTGAACGGATGTAGATGAAATTTGGTACTGAGATATATTAAGCTAATAACTTAGGTGAATGAGCAAAATTGCATTATGTCCATATTCCGCATAATTAATAACTTAGTTGTAAAATTTATTATATTTAATTATATATTTAGTATATAGTTTAGATATCATCATCATCACTTCACTTTCATCACTATCACTATCACTATCACTTCATCATCGCTACATCACTACCACTTCATCATCACTATGATCACTAGACATATTATAAATTAAACTCCCCCGCCGGGCAGAGGGTCTGTTTGTTCAAGGTAAACTCAGGAACTGCTGAACAGATTTTGATACGATTTTCACCAATAGAAAGAGGAATTAGCTGAGAAGGTTACAGGCTATAATTTAGAAACATTTTGCGATAGCAAAGCTACTTGAATGACGATATTTGGACAAGTTACATGTAACAGGGAATTATTCCTCTTAAAAAGGTCTAAATCCAAAAGCCGCGACAGCGTATGCTTTAAAGGTTGACTCACTCAATACTTAACCATTTGTTAGGTTAGGTTTTTTTTTTTTTTTTTTTTCTGCTACCTCCAACATAATCGGAGCCTGTGCTAGTCTAAACATTCATACCAGTTCTCGCTTTTGTTCCCCTCGTACTTGCATTCTGCATACTTTATCTTTCTTGCATTCTTTCATCTTTCTGTCTGTAAGGGTAGGACGCCCTTCTACTAGTTGGCTACTCTTTTCTCTATCTCTCATTATTTTTTATTTTGGGTAAATAAACACTCGGAGACATTTTCTTATTCATCTTGTAACATGCATATTTCTTAATGCTACGACATGTGTATACAATTTTAACATTTTTAATTATTTCTAAACATTTTGGGACCTATTCTTATTTATATTTATTAATATTAGTACATTTGTTTAATTTCTATGTATACAGCTTATACAACTATTTTTACTTCTAATAACATATTCGGGCTTCGTCTTATTTCTATTTCTTAATACTAATGCATTGTGGGTTAACCGTTCTTACAGCTTATAATATAACTATTCTTATTTATAGACATGTTTCTTACGATTGCTAGTTTTATGGGCAATTTATATTTTTAGCAGTTTTTATGTTTTTAAACTTATGTATAATATCTTCAGTGTTTTAATGCTTGACATTAATATTCTATATAATATTATGTAAACATTTTTGCTTATGCACTTTTATTTCTCTTTATTACCGTTTCACATATTTTCACGCAGTATTTTATAAACATCTCTCTCTTTTTTCCCGCCATTATTTGCCACATATTTCCAGCATCGAGTTTGGTGTTGAGTACGTGTTCGGCCTCAAGTCTTTCTCAGTAATAGACGGGACAGTTGAATAATATATGTGGCACCGTTTCAGCAATCTCAGGGTCGCAGATGCACGATGGGTTCCCCTTACACTTGAAGCGATTCAAGTATTCCGAGAACCCACCGTGCCCCGTCATGATTTGAGTAGTGACACTGTCTACTTTGCACTTCCTGATTATCCTGTAGGCCGCCACAGCGTCCGGGAAAAACGGGAAAAACAGTCTAGTAACAGACGCAGTTTCTCCGGAACGGTATCTAAAGTTCCACTCGTCAAGCGTTGCCGTACGAATGCATCGCTTGACGTATGAAACCGGAACCAAGTCGTAGTCGGGTTTCCGTTTGGAACCTTCAGCGGCTCCTTTGGCCAGTTCATCGGCCCTCTCGTTTCCATCCAACCCCGTATGAGCTTTGATCCAAAACTAGGTAACAACCTTGTTTTGGACAGGGATGCAAGGTTTGCCCTTGCCTCCACTGCTAGAGGGGTGGATGGTTTGGAGAGCCGCCATGGAGTCACTGAAAATTCCAAACGATTGCGCACTATGCTTTAGGATTTCCCTGGTTGCGACGCATATTGCCAGAAGCTCAGCCTGGTAAACGGTGGAGTAGTGAGGGAGAGCAAGCTTAAGAGCTTTTGTTTTGGCGTCACCGTTCCACATGAACAATCACACACGTGTGGACATGTGGTACGGACGGGAGCAAGATTGGGGGCAAGGTTGGAACCTTGCCCCCAATCTTGCTCCCGTCCGTAAAGATACGAACTTCAAGTTCGCTCTTAGCATCATCCAATTGCTCTTGGTTTACCAGACTTACGAGTTCCAGCTCAGCTCGCTCCGCAGGGTGTGGAGCCTCCATTGCGAGGCAATCTGCTCGACCCTCCTATCGCCAAGTGCTGGCTGAGACAACCATCTCCTGGCTTCGTATAACGATGCCGCTTCAAGGACACGTAGGTCGAGAGGTAGTATCCCAGCCAGCACTAGCGCCGAGTTTAAGGAGACTGTCCTGTAAGCCTTGCACAGCTTTTGTGCAATACCGCGCTGGACTGCTCCCAACTGCTTCCTGACGCCCAGCTTAACAACAGCCGGAGCCCAAACGCTAGCGGCGTACAGGATGACTGGTTCCACGGTGGCCACATATATTACTCTAATGACATCGGGGTGAAGCCCCCAGCTGGTCTTTGCAGCTCTGGTTTTTTTTTTTTTTTTTGGCAGGAGGGGAAATCCGGTCGGACACTCAAGCTGCCTCACATACGAGCCAGTCTGAGTAGTGCCGGGCTCCAACCGGCTAAAACCACCTCCTGCCTTACAATGATATCCACAGACATAGGCGTCCGTGCCTTTGATTATTTACATTGCATTGTGACTCTGAGCTCCACGTACAAGTGGTGAGTCCGGAGTACAACTTAAATGTCAATCTCCAGCTGGTATGACTGCATAATTTTTTGGCAAGTCATGAGACTGACTGCTTTAGTCGCTTTAGTGAGCGCTTGAAACTCAAGGAAGGCGTTTTAAATGTGGTCTGCGGGTTCCGTTGCCAGCTTGAGTTTCGGCGGACTGACCTCTCCTTTGTCGGCCCTAGTTGGAACTGGCCGCTGCTCTTTAGGAGGTTTCGGGGTAACCCTGGCGAATTCCCGCAATGCGGCCGCTTGGCTGTTATGTTGGTGTTTTCCTGGCCTTGCAGCTCTGGTTAGGTTAGGTTAGGTTAGGTTAGGTTAGGTTTTGCGGACGCGGCCTGTCTGGCCTCGGCTGGCGGATCCTTGGTCGCAGAGAGGATCCGCCGCCTAGGATTGAGGGTGGCGCTGCACAAGACCGAGGCCGTGTTCTTTCGTGGGCCTCGGCAGCGCTGCCCTCCCGACGCCCACATTGTCGTGGAGGGCGTCAGGATAGGGGTCCGGGCCCATATGAAGTACCTGGGCCTGGTCCTGGACGACAGGTGGCGCTTCGGCCCGCACTTCAGCGGGCTGTCGACGCGCCTGTTGAAAACCGCCGACGCCCTCTCGTGGCTCCTCCCGAACCTGGGGGGGCCCAAGGCGAAATGCCGGCGCCTGTATGCCGGCATTCTGCGGAGCATGGCCCTTTACGGGGCCCCAATCTGGGCGGACTCCCTCAACAGGAGGGAGAATGCGACCGCCATCCGCAGGCCCCAAAGGGCTATTGCACTGCGGGTGGCGAGGGCCTACCGCTCGGTAGGCTTCTCGGCGGCGTGCGCTCTGGCCGGCACCCCTCCTTGGGAGTTGGAGGCTTGGGTGCTCGCCAGAGTGTATGAGTGGACGGCGCGCCGGAAGGCGCTCGGGGAGCGCCCGATTGCCGAAGAGCGGGAGGCCGTGCGGCGGGAGGCGAAGGACGCCATCGTCCTCCACTGGACGGAGGACCTCGCCAACGCCGCCTTTGGCCGCCGTACGTTGGACGCGCTCGGTCCGGTCCTGCGGAGCTGGCTCGAGCGGTCCCACGGTTTCCTCTCGTTCCGTTTGGTGCAGGTGTTGTCCGGCCATGGCTGTTTCGGATCGCACCTGCACCGGATCGGGAGGGAGGAGACCCCGGCGTGCCACGACTGCGGCGCGGCGGAGGACACGGCGCAGCACACCCTCGAGGTGTGCCCGGCTTGGTCCGAGCTGCGCCGCGGTCTGATCGCTGTGATCGGACAGGATCTCTCGCTTCCTGGCGTGGTCAACGCCATGCTGGGGAGCGAGGAGGCCTGGGCAGCGGTCGCCTCCTTTTGCGAGGACGTAATCTCGCAAAAGGAGGAGGCGGAGCGCGCGCGGGAGGACGACCCTCTCGCTGCGCCGCTCCGCAGACGAAGAAGGGGTCGGAGAAGGCGAGGTCCTCTCCCTCCTCACGGTGGCGACGGGCGGGCGACAGGCGCGGGGGTGCCTTCGCCCGCATTGCACCCGTCACCACCTTCGTCGGTCATTCCAGGGCCCGTGTCCCTCCCCACGGGGGGGACGTGAGGGGCCCGCCTTGTGAGGAATTCGTCGGCGGTGGACTGGAAGTAAAGGCTGTGCCGGTTTCCCAGTCCCCCGCCACTCGGACGAAGCGGGAGTGCCGCTGGGTCGTTTTAGTGGGTATACCGGGTCACACCGGGGAGTCCCACATAGCCCCCCCATCCCCCGATGGGAGGGTATGCGTAATGCATTTTTTCCCAGCGTCAAAGGTTGGCTCGAATATTCGAGTTCCCGGGGGCAGAGGGGAGTGCCCATGCGGACCTCTTTGCAGCCAAGCTGCAGGAGGTCATCGCGGATTCGGCCAAGGTGGCCCGACCGGTCAAGTCGGCGGCCATAGAGGTGATGGGCCTCGACGACTCCGTCACCAAGGAGGAGGTGGTGGCGGCGGTCGCAGCGATGGGGGGCTGTGGCGTCGCGGCGGTCCAAGGCCGGGACATAAGGCCCGGCCGCGGCGGCATGGGCACCATTCGCCTCGAGTGCCCGGTCGCCTCTGCCAAAGCCGTCCTTGCCAAGGGACGGCTCAAAGTCGGGTTCAGCTCGGGTGCAGTCCGGGCACTCGAGGACCAGCCTCTGCGGTGTTTCCGGTGCTTCGGCATCGGACACACCCGGCCCCTGTGTCCGTCCGCGATAGACAGGACGGACATGTGCCTCCGCTGCGGCAAGGAAGGCCACAAAGCCGCTGCCTGCAAGGCCGCCACGCCGCACTGCGCGGTGTGTGCTGCTAGTGGCCGCCTGGCGGGCCACGTTATGAGGGGGAGGAACTGCAATCCTCCCCCTAGGCGAGGCAAAGCGCAGGCGCCGACCGGGCCTGCTGCTGCCGCTAGCACCGTCGTTCCTGCGGCGGTTGCGGAGGGGGGTGCGATGTCCGACTGATGGATAGGGTCGAACATCGCATCCTTCAGGCGAACACCAACCACTGCAGGGCAGCCCAGGATCTGCTGATGCAGACCATGGCTGAGTGGTTGGTGGACTTGGCGGTGGTCGCCGAGCCTTACTCGGTACCTGACCGTTGGCTGGGCGACCGGGACGGCTCGGTGGCGTTGGTGTCGCGGCCTTCCACAGACTCCCCTCCCCTCTCGCTCTTAGAGAGGGGACCGGGATACGTGGCCGCCGCGTGGGGGGACATGGCCCTGGTGGGGGTCTATTTCTCCCCAAACCGCTCTCTCTCGGACTTTGAGGATTTCCTCGAGGTCCTCACCGCAGTCGTAGGGAGGGCGGCGCCACGCCAGGTCGTGGTGTTGGGCGACCTGAACGCCAAGTCGGTGGCCTGGGGCAACCCGGCCGCCGGTTGCAACGTCCGGGGACGCGCCGTCGAGTTTTGGGCGGCCTCATGCGGTGTGTCCCTCCTCAACAGGGGGGCGGTCCACACGTGCGTGCGGCAGCGGGGTGGGTCGGTGGTGGACGTCTCGTTTGCAACCCCCGCCCTAGCTGCCCGCGTCGTCAGCTGGCGGGTGGAGATGGTGGAGACCTTGTCGGACCACCGATACGTGCGGTTCGACATCTCCACCCAGGAGGGGGGATGGCTCGCGCTGGGCAATCTCCCTTCCCACGGTGGGCACTCACCCGCCTGGACCGGGAGGCAGCTAAGGAGGCGGCCTTTCTCCAGGACTGGCTATCGCCCCCTGTCGAGGTCCTGGACGTGGACGCCGCAGCGGTCCGGCTCAGGGGGTCCCTGACCGAGGTGTGCAACTCCAGCATGCCTCGGTCTCGCCGTCCGCCTCCCCGTCGTGCCGTCTATTGATGGACGGAGGAGCTGGCGGGGCTCCGGGCCGCCTGCGTGGCGGCCAGAAGGGCCTACGCGCGGAGCCGACGGCGCAGCACCCAAAATCGAGTCCAGGCAGAAGAGGACCGCCTATACGCCTCTTACCGAGAGGCGACGACGGTCCTCAAATCCGCGATGGGTGCTGCGAAAGACTCGGTGAGGGCCGAGATGCTGGAGGAACTCGACAGGGATCCTTATGGGAGACCATACAAGGCGGCGCGGAACCAGCTGCGCCCCTGTGGTCCCCCACTGACGGAGACCCTCGAGCCAGCGTTGCTGGATGGGGTGGTCCGGTCCCTGTTTCCGCGCAGGACCGACTTCGCCCCACCAACGATGGATCCCCCGCAAGGGTCGGCTTCGCCGGAGGAGGAGGTCCCCCCGGTGACGGCGGCGGAGTTTTACGCTGGGGTTCTCAGCCTCTGCGCGAAGAAGACGGCCCCCGGACCGGACGGCGTCCCCGCACGGGTGGTGGCGATCGCCGCCTCCGAAATGGAGGACAGGTTTCGGGACCTCTTCAGCGCGTGCTTAACGGCTGGGAGGTTCCCGAAACTGTGGAAGGAGGGGCAGCTGTGCCTCCTCCGAAAGGAGGGACGCCCGGTGGACTCCCCCTCGGCATACCGGCCCATCGTTCTGCTCGATGAGGTCGGTAAATTGTTCGAGGGGATTGTCGCCTCCCGGCTTGATAGCCTTTTGCGGGGGGTAGGGCCGGACCTGTCGGACGCCCAATTCGGTTTCCGTCGAGGGCGTTCGACGATCCGATGCGTTGGCCCTACTCAAGGGCCAGGTGAAGGAGGCGGTGGAGGCGGGGGGCGGAGTGCTGGCAGTGTCGTTCGACATTGCCAACGCCTTCAACTCCGTGCCCCACTCGACGATATTGGAGGCGCTCCGGTATCACGGAGTGCCCCAATACCTACGAAACCTCCTGGCCAGCTACTTGGAGGACCGAGAGGTCCTCTTCGTGGACAAGACGGCCACGGTGAGGCGGTACGGCGCAGAGTCCGGTGTTCCGCAGGGGTCGGTGCTTGGACCGCCCCTTTGGAACATCGGGTTCGACTGGCTCCTGCGGGGAGGCCTCCTCCAGGGCACGAGTGTCATCTGCTACGCGGATGACACTCTCCTCACTGCCCGGGGGAGGAATTTCGCAGACGCGGCCTGTCTGGCCTCGGCTGGCGGATCCTTGGTCGCAGAGAGGATCCGCCGCCTAGGATTGAGGGTGGCGCTGCACAAGACCGAGGCCGTGTTCTTTCGTGGGCCTCGGCAGCGCTGCCCTCCCGACGCCCACATTGTCGTAGAGGGCGTCAGGATAGGGGTCCGGGCCCAGATGAAGTACCTGGGCCTGGTCCTGGACGACAGGTGGCGCTTCGGCCCGCACTTCAGCGGGCTGTCGACGCGCCTGTTGAAAACCGACGACGCCCTCTCGTGGCTCCTCCCGAACCTGGGGGGGCCCAAGGCGAAATGCCGGCGCCTGTATGCCGGCATTCTGCGGAGCATGGCCCTTTACGGGGCCCCAATCTGGGCGGACTCCCTCAACAGGAGGGAGAATGCGACCGCCATCCGCAGGCCCCAAAGGGCTATTGCACTGCGGGTGGCGAGGGCCTACCGCTCGGTAGGCTTCTCGGCGGCGTGCGCTCTGGCCGGCACCCCTCCTTGGGAGTTGGAGGCTTGGGTGCTCGCCAGAGTGTATGAGTGGACGGCGCGCCGGAAGGCGCTCGGGGAGCGCCCGATTGCCGAAGAGCGGGAGGCCGTGCGGCGGGAGGCGAAGGACGCCATCGTCCTCCACTGGACGGAGGACCTCGCCAACGCCGCCTTTGGCCGCCGTACGTTGGACGCGCTCGGTCCGGTCCTGCGGAGCTGGCTCGAGCGGTCCCACGGTTTCCTCTCGTTCCGTTTGGTGCAGGTGTTGTCCGGCCATGGCTGTTTCGGATCGCACCTGCACCGGATCGGGAGGGAGGAGACCCCGGCGTGCCACGACTGCGGCGCGGCGGAGGACACGGCGCAGCACACCCTCGAGGTGTGCCCGGCTTGGTCCGAGCTGCGCCGCGGTCTGATCGCTGTGATCGGACAGGATCTCTCGCTTCCTGGCGTGGTCAACGCCATGCTGGGGAGCGAGGAGGCCTGGGCAGCGGTCGCCTCCTTTTGCGAGGACGTAATCTCGCAAAAGGAGGAGGCGGAGCGCGCGCGGGAGGACGACCCTCTCGCTGCGCCGCTCCGCAGACGAAGAAGGGGTCGGAGAAGGCGAGGTCCTCTCCCTCCTCACGGTGGCGACGGGCGGGCGACAGGCGCGGGGGTGCCTTCGCCCGCATTGCACCCGTCACCACCTTCGTCGGTCATTCCCGGGCCCGTGTCCCTCCCCACGGGAGGGACGTGAGGGGCCCGCCTTGTCAGGAATTCGTCGGCGGTGGACTGGAAGTAAAGGCTGTGCCGGTTTCCCAGTCCCCCGCCACTCGGACGAAGCGGGAGTGCCGCTGGGTCGTTTTAGTGGGTATACCGGGTCACACCGGGGAGTCCCACATAGACCCCCCATCCCCCGATGGGAGGGTACGCGTAATGCATTTTTTCCCAGCGTCAAAAAAAAAAAAGTTAGGTTAGGTTTTTTTTTTTTTTTATTTTTTTTTATTTATTCTGCTACCTCCAACATAATCGGAGCCTGTGCTAGTCTAAACATTCATTCCAGTTCTCGCTTTTGTTCCTCTCGTACTTGCATTCTGCATACTTTATCTTTCTTGCATTCTTTCATCTTTCTGTCTGTAAGGGTAGGACGCCCTTCTACTAGTTGGCTACTCTTTTTTTATATTTCTTATTATTTTTTATTTTGGGTAAATAAACACTCGGAAAACATTTTCTTATTCATCTTGTACAGTACTTCTTATTCTAACATGCGTGTTTCTTGATGCTACGACATGTGTTTACAATTTTAAGATCTTAAATTATTTCTAAACATTTTGGGACTTTTTCTTATTTCTATTTCTTAATACTAGTACATTTGTTTAATTTCTATCTTATATAACTATTTTTATTTCTAATAACATATTCGGGCTTCATCTTATTTCTATTTCTTAATACTAATACATTGTGGCTTAACCGTTCTTACAGCTTATAATATAATTATTCTTATTTACAGACGTTTCTTACGATTGCTAGTTTTATGGGCAACTTATATTTTTAACAATTTTTATGTTTAAAAACTTATGTATAATATCTTCCGTGTTTTAATGCTTGACATTAATATTCTATATAATATTATGTAAACATTTTTGCTTATGCACTTTTATTTCTCTTTATTACCCTTTCACATATTTTCACGCAGTACTTTAAAAACAACTCTCTCTTTTTTCCAGCCATTATTTGCCACATATTACCAGCACTCAGTTTGGTGTCGAGTTCGTGCTCGGCCTCAAGCCTTTGTCTGTCAAAGACGGGACACTCGAATAATATATGTGGCACCGTTTCAGCAATCTCAGGGTCGCAGATGCACGATGGGTTCCCCTTGCACTTGAAGCGATTCAAGTATTCCGAGAACCCACCGTGCCCCGTCATTATTTGAGTAGTGACACTGTCCACTTTGCACTTCCTGATTATCCTGTAGGCCGCCACAGCGTCCGGGAAAAACAGTCTAGTAACAGACGCAGTTTCTCCGGAACGGTATCTAATGTTCCACTCGTCAAGCGTTGCCGTACGAATGCATCGCTTGACGTATGAAACCGGAACCAAGTCGTAGTCGGGTTTCCGCTTGGAACCTTCAGCGGCTCCCTTGGCCAGTTCATCGGTCCTCTCGTTCCCATCCAACCCCGCATGAGCTTTGATCCAAAACAAGGTAACAGCCTTGTTTTGGATAGACAAAGATGCAAGGTTTGCCCTTGCCTCCACTGCTAGGGGGTGGTGCCGGTTGTAGTTCTGGATGGTTTGGAGAGCCGCCATGGAGTCACTGAAAATTCCAAACGATTGCGCACTGTGCTTCAGGATTTCCCTGGTTGCGACGCATATTGCCAGAAGCTCAGCCTGGTAAACGGTGGAGTAGTGAGGGAGAGCAAGCTTAAGAGCTTTAGTTTCGGCGTCACCGTTCCACATGGACAATGCCGCTCCAACCTTGCCCCCAATCTTGCTCCCGTCCGTAAAGATACGAACTTCAAGTTCGCTCTTGGCATTTGTTAGTTGCTCTTGGTTTACCAGACTTACGAGTTCCAGCTCAGCGCGCTCCGCAGGGTGTGGAGCCTCCATTGCCGAGGCGATCTGCTCGACCCTCCTATCGCCAAGTGCTGGCTGAGGCACCCCTCTCCTGGCCTCGTATAACGATGCCGCTTCACGGACGCGTAGGTCGAGAGGTAGTATCCCAGCCAGCACTAGCGCGGAGTTTAAGGAGACTGTCCTGTAAGCCTTGCACAGCTTTTGTGCAATACCGCGCTGGACTGCTCCCAACTGCTTCCTGACGCCCAGCTTATCCACAGCCGGAGCCCAAACGCTGGCGGCGTACAGGATGACTGGTTCCACGGTGGCCACATATATTACTCTAATGACTTCGGGGTGAAGCCCCCAGCTGGTCTTTGCAGCTCTGGTTAGCTGCTTGTGGATTCCTATTGCCTTTCTGCACACGTTTGCGACGTGCGCGTTAAAGGTCAGCTGTTTGTCGATGATGACACCTAAGATTTTGATCTCATTGGACATGGCAATGTCGATCCCGCCCATGCTCAGGCGTGGGGTGTCGTATTTGAGTTTGCGCGTAATGACCATCGCATTTGTTTTTTGTGGGGCAAATTTTAGTTTGTTTTGGACCCCCCACGCCCGAACATGCCCGAGAGCGGCATTGGCACGTTCCTCGATCTCCAACGAAGTATCACCATCGAAAATCAGCACCACGTCGTCAGCAAAAGCCTGGCAATAGTCCTCCCTAGCTTCCAGGCTCTTTAAAAGTGGGTCCAGTAAAAGGTTCCAGAAAATTGGTCCCCCTATGGAACCCTGGACACAGCCCTTGTTAGCGGCCTTGCAGCACTCTTCACCTGCGTACCTGACCCTGACCCTTCGGTTTTCGAGATAGCTGTCGATGACCCTCCTCAAGCCTACAGGACACTTTTCCTCAGCCAGACGGACTCTTATGGCCGGCCACCAGGCGCTGTCGAAGGCTCCCTCTATGTCCAATGATACTAGGACTACTATTTTCTTTAGTTCCAGCTTGCCGCGTATATGTTTCATTAGTGCATAGAGGGAGTCCTCGGTGCTCCTCTGGGGCATGAAGCCATACTGGTGAGTACTCATCCTCGGAATCAGATGAAACTTGAGGCGGGCCACCAACATCTTCTCGTATATCTTACCTAATATTGGTAATAGACCGATTGGTCTGTACGCCTTGGGTGTGCTGTAGTCTGTTTTCCCCGGTTTCCTTAATACGACGACGGTCGCCTCCTTCCAGATCTCAGGGAAGAGGTGGTATCTCAGGCAGCCATTAAGGAGTGCCAAGGCTACCTCAGGAGCGCCTCTAGTGGCTTGGCAACAAATATCGGCTGTGAAGCCGTCTGCTCCTGGCGCTTTTTTGGCGTTGAAGGAACCGCACGCTGCCATCAGCTCAGCCATCGTGAATGGAGGATCGCATGAATTATCTTGCCCTCCAGCATTCACGACCTCGGCCTTTTCTCTAATAAGGCGATGGCAGATGCTATCAGTGCCCGGATGGTCGTCTGGGTAAAACGTATCGGCCAGTAGCTCGACTGAACGTTTTGTGTCCAGCACCTCCCCGTCCTTTACCAATGGCTGGTCCTCTCCCCTTCCCTTGGTCCTTCCTATTACACGATAGATCCCTTCCCAAACCCCTTCTCTATCCTGTTTTGTGCAGAAGTTCTTCCAACTCTCGATTTCGTCCTTAGCTGCCTCAGTCTCATACTCAACTTTCAGTTTCAGGTACTCGTCGACGACCTTCGATCTTCGGGCCGGTGCAGCACACCTAACTCTACGTTTCCTGGTGGCAACCTCTTTCTTCATCCCCTCGAGTTTCTCGGACCACCACGGCAAAGTAAGCACTTCTCTACTCTTCTTCAAAGGCATTGATGAAGTGCATGCATCTCTTATTGCGTTAGTATAGGTGTTTGTTAATGTATTTAACTGGTCGACTGTATTTAGTTTTTCAATTTCTACTTTATTAATTTTGTTTTCTTGCATTAATTGGCCGAGTTTCACACGAAACTCGGACCAATTTGCTTTTTTAGTATTAAAAATCCTAGTGGTTCTTTGAATTATGATGCCTTTAGATCTTTTTAGTTTTATATTGAAGACAATGCCGTTATGATCCGAACTCGTGAGGCCCTCGTCTACCCTCCAGTCGTCTACCAGGTCCAGAATATCCGTCGAGCATGCAGTGATGTCGACGTGGCTGCAGTAGCGTATGCCCCCTCTGATCGTGTCGAAGGTCGGAATTTCCCCTCTGTTGAGTATGTTAAGACCCAGCTCGTCGAGAACTCCGGACACTTCCTCACCTCTGCGATCGATAGACAGGCTTCCCCACCAGGTACTTTTTGCGTTTGCGTCTCCTCCAACAATCCACCTTTTGGAACCTACTTCCTCCTCAACACGTTTGAGGTGCTCCAAGTATGGTCCGATTGGCTGGTCCGGCTCAAAGTAAAAGGAGACCAGTGTGATCTTCCAGGCACTGGTTCGGATTCCCACCACGGTGATGTTGTTCGTGGTGAGTTTCGGGTATTGTGTAACCACGAGGTTTTGATCGAAGACCGCTATTGCGGCCTTAACATTCCCATCTCCGGTGTCAGTGCTCTGGAAGATCCGAACGCCTCTGTGGTTCCTCATAGCCTTTGCCCCGCCTACGTATGGTTCTTGGAGGAGAGCAACAGCAACTCCGCGCTTTACGGCCTCCATCAGAAGCTCGTTAGTCGCGAGTCTCTTTCGCTGGAGGTTTGCCTGTACTATCTTGCACGAGTTTGGGTTGCCGTGGGTGCCCTTAGCAGTACGCAACTGTTGATCGTGCGATTGCATCCCACTTTAGGCGTGTCGGGCAATCGGGGTAAAAAGCGTTGTGGTCAGCGTCTCCGAGCTTGGCTCTTGTGCAGTTTTGGCATTTTGGCGGAACACCCGCAAGCCAATCGGCGCATTCCGACCTCATGTGCGGGCCGCCGCAGTGACTGCACAATTCGGCTGGTTCCTTGCAAAAACGTTTGCCATGCCCGTAGCCCAAACAGCGCGTACACTGGACTAATGGGGTTTGGTCTTCAACCCTTACGCGCTGGAGGTCCACGTGCAGGCATCCGACCTCTGTTGCCCGTCTCCAGATGGTGGGTGAGACGCTGACCACAATGTGGTTCGTGTGTGGGTTTCTAGTTCTTTTTCGGAACTTGACCGTCAGTCTGTCTTCCTCTTTGTCGAGGTTTTGAAAAACGTCCCTGTTCTGGTTTCTCAGCGCTTTTAAGATGTCCTCATCTGAATTTACAGAGAGAACGCTCCTGAGGATCAGCAGAGGGTCCTTGTTTTTCACCTCCTCGACATTGAGGTCCCGTCTATCCTTTGCCAACTTAGATTTAATTTTGTCCCGCTCCTCCGTGGTCTGAAATCCCATAATAATTTTCCGATCTTTCGCCTTTCTTACCCTTTCTACCTTTACCCAACCCTCTTTTGCGTCCACCGCCTGCCGAACTTTATTGAGGACCTCGTCTCCCGTTTCTGTATCGTCTTTTGAGGTAACCACAATCGAATGCAGCGTACTCCGCACTGGGTTCGCCTTTCCGCTGTGGATCGCAGCTACACTCGCATACGTTTTGGCAGAACCGGACTCGAGCATTTCTTTATGTTCCTCAATTGCCGCTTTCAACTCTTCCATCTTTCTGGTGTTTTTCTCTAGCAGGATAGAGTGATTTTTCATCTGTGTTTCTAATTGGTTCTGTTCGGCAGAAAGCGAGAAGGTAGTGTCGGTGACGGCGACGATTTCGGGCCGTGCAGCTTCGTTCCCCGATCCTGAGCCTTTAGCTTTGATCAGTCTCTCGGCCTCCTTCACCAATTGGAAAAGCCGATCCAGCGCCTCAATGATGCCGTTTTTTATTTCAGTTTTTGTATTACGTGAACTGTTGAGCAGAAGTTTTGCCTTGTTAAGGCAGGCCCTGGCTTCTGCCGACCGATCCGCGTACTGTGCTTTCGGCGGTGAATGAACTTCAATAAGTTTTGTTCGCAGTGTTCTATTCTCCACCGATAGTGGAGGCTTTGTCGCAGTTCTTGCAGGGCCAGCCTGTGCCGTCTTGGTGGTTATGGGTGGAGTTGAGTCCACGCTGGAAGGCTTAGCCTCCCATTCTCCAACACTACGTCTAACATTTAGAGGCGCCGTAATCGGCTTCTCCGGTGATTTCTCACCATCAGCCGCCTTCTTTAATGGGGTCCTTATACCGATCATGATGGTTGTATGCGTCAAAACGTATGAAGGTCAGAATATAAAAGTGTATAACACAACACAACGTTAAATAATAAAATAATTATAATAGAAATAAAGCTCACTACAGATCGTAGAAATCTGAGTGATTTTGCGGGTGCTGCTCTATATAGAGTTACCCCGGTCAGCCCAGCTCAATAAAGCGGGTCAAACAGTAACCACGGAAGAAAAGTTTTCGCTTCCAGGGTCAAAAGCCGTCGATGTAGAGCAAAACAAAAGATGAGCTCTATGTAGAGTCGTCTTCTTATATTCAATGGATAGCTCTCCTCGAGCCCTTTCAAATAAACCCAAACTCGGTACAAATCCACTGAAGGGTGACGGAGATATCCTTACTTAAAGTTCTTGGTTTTTTGCCAAGATGGCGACCAAAAAGTGGTTACAAGTGGATATCTCCGGAACTACTGGTCCAAAAACCCTTGTGTTTGGGCTTATCGCACTTGGCTCGATGAGACCTATCCAATGACGTGGCTTTCAGGCTGAAAAAAGTTTGCCCCTGAAAAACGGCTGAAACGTAACCTAATCTGTGGATTATGAACAGCTTAAAAGTACAGCGGAAGTCCCGACCTTCTACGACCTTCCGTTCAGGAGTTATGAACCTAAGAAGATTGCCCAAAATGGCCTCGGAGCTGTCAAAGTGAAACTTTGACCGCGGATAACTCCCTTTCGGAAAGCCGCAGACCCCCCAAGTTTGGGCTCTCCCAACTTGGCCTGAACTCCGCTATCCGCTGAAAACGTTTTCAGGAGCCCGAAAATTATTGGCTCCAAAACGGCTGAAAGTGTAGGACAGGCAGGGCAACAATTACCCTAGTACAAAGCAAAAAACCGCAACTTCCCACGACCTCCGGTTCGAGAGTTATTGCGGTTCGAAATTAAACAAGATGGCCGCCGAACTGTCAAACGTCCGGTTTAACGGCCTGTATCTTTTGAACCCGACGTCCCAGAACGTCAGGGTTTTGGATGGACAGCTCGGCGTCACTTCAGGTTTCTCCTGAAAACGGTTTCAGCTCCAAAAATTTCGATGGCCTGAAACGTCCCAAAAACCTACCCCCTCCAAAGACAACAGTATACTACAAATAAAAGTGAAAATCCGAGGATTTTCGGCCCAGCGGTTCCCGAGATATCACACTTATAAATTTAAAACCTAAAAACCAAGATGGCGAGATTTTGTTAAAATGCTCAAATTTAAAGGTATACAGCCCGTGTTTGGGCTTATATGGGTCACAGTGAACGTATTGGGGCCAGTCCCAGTGTCAAAAACAGCAATACAACATTAATTCTTGAATAAAAGCTAAAAAAGAGTAAAAATTCGATATCTCCGGTTCCACTGAACGAAAAATTCTGGAAAAAATGTCTAAAAATAGGAAAAATATAGCGCTATACAATACAAAAAACAGTGAAGCAAAACATTGAATACAAAGTTAAAAAAATTCTGAAAATGTGGGTTTTTAATTAAATTCGTTATAATTCTAAAAATATTCAATCTAAAAATCTAAAACTTAAAGTCTCTATTAAACTAATAAGCGCGCCAAGGACTGCAGTTGAAAATCTTGTAGTTGTCAATTATATCCGGAGATATAATGATCTGAATTTTGAAAATTCTATATCTTCTTAAAAATCGATTACTGAGGGAAGGTAAAATTTTTAAACGGTTACCGTCTATATCCTTGAAGGAGATAACGGCTACAAAATTTCAGGCGTCTAGCTCCACGATTTCAGTGTTTTCAGCACCACGTGTTTTTCTATTTTTCTTTATATTTCATGGAACTCTGAATTTTTGAGGTGTCTAATTAGTCCATATGGTGTGCGGTGTTGACCCCCTCCCCCTACTTCAATAAAAAAGTGGGGTCGTCGATCTCGTTTCAGCAGCGTTTGCAATTTAAGATTTCTCTTCACTGTTTAACCTCTAAATATTGAGGTTTTTCAGGATTAAACAAGACTGCACTGCACTACGGTTTAAAACTTTCACTGGGGCGTGTAGCTTTAACTTTTCCCCACACTTAGACACCTTTTTCTTCAAAATCGGACAACTTTTAACCACTTTTTCGAATTTTTTAAGCCGGAGGCGAACAAAAAACGTGGCGTTCGCGGCGGTGGTTGGAGCCAGACTGGTTAGGTTAGGTTAGGTTTTTTTTTTTTTTTTTTTTTTTTTTTTCTGCTACCTCCAACATAATCGGAGCCTGTGCTAGTCTAAACATTCATTCCAGTTCTCGCTTTTGTTCCTCTCGTACTTTCATTCTGCATACTTTATCTTTCTTGCATTCTTTCATCTTTCTGTCTGTAACGGTAGGACGCCCTTCTACTAGTTGGCTACTCTTTTCATTATTTCTTATTATTTTTTATTTTGGGTAAATAAACACTCGGAGACATTTTCTTATTAATCTTGTACAGTACTTCTTATTCTAACATGCGTATTTCTTAATGCTACGACATGTGTTTACAATTTTTAAGATCTTAAATTATTTCTAAACATTTTTGGGACTTTTTCTTATTTCTATTTCTTAATACTAGTACATTTGTTTAATTTCTATCTTATATAACTATTTTTGTTTCTAATAACATATTCGGGTTTCATCTTATTTCTATTTCTTAATACTAATACATTGTGGCTTAACCGTTCTTACAGCTTATAATATAAATATTCTTATTTATAGACGCTTCTTACGATTGCTAGTTTTATGGGCAAATTATATTTTTAGCAATTTTTATGTTTAAAAACTTATGTATAATATCTTCCGTGTATTAATGCTTGACATTAATATTCTATATAATATTATGTAAACATTTTTGCTTATGCACTTTTATTTCTCTTTATTACCCTTTCACATATTTTCACGCAGTACTTTAAAAACAACTCTCTCTTTTTTCCCGCCATTATTTGCCACATATTACCAGCACTCAGTTTGGTGTCGAGTTCGTGCTCGGCCTCAAGCCTTTGTCTGTCAAAGACGGGACATTCGAATAATATATGTGGCACCGTTTCAGCAATCTCAGGGTCGCAGATGCACGATGGGTTCCCCTTGCACTTGAAGCGATTCAAGTATTCCGAGAACCCACCGTGCCCCGTCATTATTTGAGTAGTGACACTGTCCACTTTGCACTTCCTGATTATCCTGTAGGCCACCACAGCGTCCGGGAAAAACAGTCTAGTAACAGACGCAGTTTCTCCGGAACGGTATCTAGTGTTCCACTCGTCAAGCGTTGCCGTACGAATGCATCGCTTGACGTATGAAACCGGAACCAAGTCGTAGTCGGGTTTCCGCTTGGTACCTTCAGCGGCTCCCTTGGCCAGTTCATCGGCCCTCTCGTTCCCATCCAACCCCGCATGAGCTTTGATCCAAAACAAGGTAACAGCCTTGTTTTGGATAGACAGAGATGCAAGGTTTGCCCTTGCCTCCACTGCTAGGGGGTGGTGCCGGTTGTAGTTCTGGATGGTTTGGAGAGCCGCCATGGAGTCACTGAAAATTCCAAACGATTGCGCACTGTGCTTCAGGATTTCCCTGGTTGCGACGCATATTGCCAGAAGCTCAGCCTGGTAAACGGTGGAGTAGTGAGGGAGAGCAAGCTTAAGAGCTTTAGTTTCGGCGTTACCGTTCCACATGGACAATGCCGCTCCAACCTTGCCTCCAATCTTGCTCCCGTCCGTAAAGATACGAACTTCAAGTTCGGTCTTGGCATTTGTTAGTTGCTCTTGGTTTACCAGACTTACGAGTTCCAGCTCAGCGCGCTCCGCAGGGTGTGGAGCCTCCATTGCCGAGGCGATCTGCTCGACCCTCCTATCGCCAAGTGCTGGCTGAGGCACCCCTCTCCTGGCCTCGTATAACGATGCCGCTTCACGGACGCGTAGGTCGAGAGGTAGTATCCCAGCCAGCACTAGCGCGGAGTTTAAGGAGACTGTCCTGAAAGCCTTGCACAGCTTTTGTGCAATACCGCGCTGGACTGCTCCCAACTGCTTCCTGACACCCAGCTTATTCACAGCCGGAGCCCAAACGCTGGCGGCGTACAGGATGACTGGTTCCACGGTGGCCACATATATTACTCTAATGACATCGGGGTGAAGCCCCCAGCTGGTCTTTGCAGCTCTGGTTTTTTTTTTTTTTTTTGGCAGGAGGGGAAATCCGGTCGGACACTCAAGCTGCCTCACATACGAGCCAGTCTGAGTAGTGCCGGGCTCCAACCGGCTAAAACCACCTCCTGCCTTACAATGATATCCACAGACATAGGCGTCCGTGCCTTTGATTATTTACATTGCATTGTGACTCTGAGCTCCACGTACAAGTGGTGACTCCGGAGTACAACTTACTTCTAGTTAAAATAACTTACTCACTAATGAGTCCATCACAATATATATATCATTTTTTTTTTTTTTTTTTTTTTTACACGATAAATTGAGTATGGAAGGGTTGGTTGGGTTAATCGTCAGCTGCAGGTTTCCCACCGTGGAACGGCTGCTGCAGCCGGCTTAACTAGGTTATTGTCCAGACAGTCTGAGTCAGAGAGTGTCAAAAACAGTCGTCGGTTAGTGCGTTTGGAGACGTATCAGCGCCTTGACGACCTTCGTGTCCCGATGTCGCATAGCCTGCATCATGTTGTTGTCTATGATATCCTTTGTTGTGGCTTCCTGTGCTCGTCTTACAAATCGTCCAATAGCGTCGTCTGCGTTGTCGGCGTAGTACACACAGCTGACTGTGTGTCTGGATACGGCCACTACCGCATGGGGGACGCTGCTGTGGAGCATGATGTTCTTGGACTTAGTCTTCAGGATGAGGACTGTCTCGCATGTCAGTCCCTGAGCTTCGTGGATGGTCAGAACGCTCGATCCGGCACCCGAACCATATCCCTGGTCAGTGAGGGACTTTTTCTCCTCCTGCGTGTGTACCAGGAACAGTGTGTTGGAGAGGGTGCTTGGTATATCGGCGCCTGTGAACCTTTTCAGCTGCAGGGAGTGGACATGGTTCTTTGACGAGTAAATGCCGGGATATACTTCTGCTAGGGCGTACGCGACATCCATTGGGGTCCGATGCGTACAGGACAACTCTTGGCTGATGGTCGCCACAGAGTTCGGGCGGGCGTATCTAAGGGGAAAAAGGTTTTCCCTGTCCAGATAGGGCAGTTGGTTAATATCTCCGACAAGGACCACTTCGGTCGCACCTGACAATCGAACTGCCATCACTATGGCCCCAAAGTGGTTCATGAGAGCCTCGTCCACTACAATGCGCCTGCATTTGTGTGGCCCTTTGAACCCGTTTGCTAATATTGAGGCCAGTGTGCGCACCTTGGTTCTGTTGTATTCACCAATTTGGTGCGCCAGCTTTTGCCGCAGATCTTTCGCGGCCTCGGTTGTCGTAGTGACGATGACGTCGTGATCCCTATCGAAGTTATTAACCACCCAGGTCGTCTTGCCACATCCTGGAACGCCGTTTACCCACCTTATTTTCGGTAGTGCCCAAACTCCACTTTGACCGATGCTCCTCGAGATTGCTTCCGCCTGTTCGAGGATCTTGTCGTCCATCATGATTTTAGTGCATCGGGCCACTACCACTATTGGGTCACATTCGGGTGTCACAAAAGTTATGCGGCCAGTCCGTGTCGTTGCTGACTTGTCCAATGGCACGAAGCCATGTGTAGCATTATACGCAGCCATGTACGTGCCAGTCATTTCTCCTTTAATGACTTGGGAGGTGACGTTATCGTATATGGCTGCTTCGGCCTCTTCGAGTCTCACTTTAAGCAGACCTTCAATCTCCAGCTGGTATGACTGCATAATTTTTTGGCAAGTCATGAGACTGACTGCTTTAGTCGCTTTAGTGAGCGCTTGAAACTCAAGGAAGGCGTTTTGAATGTGGTCTGCGGGTTCCGTTGCCGGCTTGAGTTTCGGCGGACTGACCTCTCCTTTGTCGGCCCTAGTTGGAACTGGCCGCTGCTCTTTAGGAGGTTTCGGGGTAACCCTGGCGAATTCCCGCAATGCGGCCGCTTGGCTGTTATGTTCGTGTTTTCCTGGCCTCGCACTGTCGACTCCCAGTAGCCTACTGAAGAGGTTAGAGATGGTCTTTAATCGGCTCTCGGTCTTGGTTTTCTCTGTTGACCTGCCGCTTTTCTTTTCTGAGGCGGCTTTCTCCGCGGCAAGCTTCTGCTGCAATCGCTCGGAACCGCAGGGCGTGGTTGGGGCCGACATGGAGGATGCCTGCCGGTCGGTTGCGGTCTTTTCGGCATCGTTACGGGGAGATTTTAGGAAGCTTAAGTTTTCCCCCCTGTCCTCGTAAACTACCACCTCATGGTCTTCTGAGGCTTTGATGCATCCGTACCGATCGGCAACTCTCCCTCTATCGTAGCCAATCGCCATTGCGTCTATGCTGATCATTCGAGGGCATCCGCTCGCTGACCGACCAGCCTCCCCGATTTCGGTGAGCAGGGAGCATGCTTGTGCAAACGGAGTTTCCTCACGCCACTCGAATAGTGCGATCGTCTTGTTTTGTAATCGCACTAGACGGTATCGGTGTTCGGCAACTTCCGCTTCGGGTAACGCGTTGAACTTTGAGCGTTTCATGCTCGCTTTTGAGGTGCTCCCGTTGATCAACGCTGCTAGGCCCGGCGATATGGCGACGCTGTTTTCCCTTTCCACGCGGCAGAAGCTTATACCAAGTCTCTCGGCATTCTTGTTCATAAACAGAGCCACGCCACGGGTTCTGATGCCTGGTTGCCCACTCTCTCCGCATATAAGTAACCGGCGTAACGCCAAGGTGCGAGGGTTTGGCGGGGAAATACTGGGGCTGGGCGTTTCCGTGGTGACGGCTATGCTCACGGTGTGATGTGTTTGTGTGGGTGCGGGTGTGGGTGTAGGGTTGTGTGTGTGTGGGTGGGGGGTAAACTGTGTTGAACCATTTGCATTTGCTACGACTTGCACGATTCTGCTCGCGAATTCCAAGAATGGTGTTCTGGTGGCTTTGTTCTCCATGATGGAATGGAGTGTGGACTGAATAACTGAGATCTGGATTTCAGTTTCTAGGTCCATTCGCTCACGACCAAATCTTGGGCACTCGGTAAGCACGTGCCATACTGTCTCTTCATAATTGGGGTCGCAGACGCATGAGGGACTGTCTTTGAGGTGGAAGCGATGGAGATAGGCCCCGAACCCTCCGTGACCGGTCAAAATTTGGACATGGGTAGGTGACAGTGCCATGCCTTTAAGGATCTTCCTTGCCGCCTGAACGGTGGGGAAAAACACTTTAGTGACCGAACCTGTGCTGGAGGATTCGTACCGCTGCTGCCATTTCTTTACAGTTTCCTCACGAATCTGCCTCTTGATGAAGGATATTGGTACCTTGTCGTAGTCGGGGGCTGTTTTCTTTGTAAGAGCCGCTTTCTTTGCTAACTCGTCCGCTCTCTCGTTCCCAGGAGTACCCACGTGTGCTCTCAACCAAAACAGCCTCACGTCTCTGCCCTCTTCTCGGATTTCACGTACTAGCCTTTTTATACCGAGTGCCAACGGGTGAGTGACAGACGGGCTTCTCAACAAATCAAGCGAAGATCTTGAGTCGCTTAATATGTTGGCGGTGGCCATCCTAGCCGTTCTCACCGTCCTGACTGCTCGATATAACGCGTACATTTCCGATTGAAAGACTGTGTTGTGCGGCTCCAGACGGAAGGTTGAGTACTTGGATTCCCTGCCTTCGTTCCACCAAGTAAAGGCCGCACCGACTTTCCCCTCTATTTTGCTGCCATCGGTGTAAATATGGGGTCCGGTTACTTGGTGGTCACTCAGGGTTTCAGGATCCATGTTCTCGAGGCACTCATACTCAGTTATTATGAGCCGTGATGGATGGGGGATCTGTAGGGGCCCGGCCTTGCGCTCGACCTCTCTTCCCGGCGGTAGGTACTCTTGGGAATGACCCTTTTTGACCTTGAATAGGGTAGATGCTTCAGTGACCCGGAGGTCCAGGGGCAGTTGGCCTGACAGGATGAGAGCCGATGTCAGAGACACCGTGCGGTATGCTTTGCAGATTTTCTGCGTGAAGCCTCTTTGCAGCGAGTCTAACTGATTTCGTGTCATCAGTTTCTCTGCTGCTGGGGCCCACGCGCTCGCTGCATACAACACGATCGGCTCTATCACCGACACGTATATGGTCCTGATTATCTCGCTGTTCAGGCCCCAAGTCACCCTTGCCGCGCACGCTAGTTGTTTGTAGATGTCTGCAGCTTTTTTGCATGTTGCAGTCACGTGCGCATTAAAGGTAAGCTTGTGGTCTATGACGAGTCCCAACAGCTTGATCTCCTCGACAATGGTCAGTCGAATGCCAGACATGTGAATTACAGGGGTGTCGTACTTGAGCTTTTTCGTAATCACCATTGCGTTGGTCTTGTGTGCGGCGAAGCAAAGCTTGTTTCGTACACCCCAGTCTGACACTGTTTGCAGCGTTCTTTGAGCTGACTGCTGCAGGGAGCTGACCTCGTGGGATGTGAAAACGAGGACCACATCATCCGCAAACGCTTGACAATATACCCCCATTGTCGTCAATTCCTCCAAGAGCGAGTCTAGGATAAGGTTCCAGAACGTCGGACCGGCTATTGAGCCCTGGACGCATCCTTTTGTGGTGCCCTTCTCGCTAGTCGCCCTGGCGTAGTTGACCCTGATGTACCGGTCCTCCAGGTATGAAGATACGAGAGCAAAGAGGTTCTTGGGGCATTTTTTGTGTAGCATTTGCATTTTGAGGGCAGGCCACCACGCGTTGTCAAAGGCCCCCTCTATGTCCAGTGATACTAAGAGCACTACTTTTTTGGCTTTTATTTCGGCCCGTATGTGCTCCATTAGGACAAAGAGGGCGTCCTCGGTTCCTCGCTGCGGCATGAACCCGTGTTGGTGTGTGTTTAGAGTCGGAAGGAAGTGGTGTTGCAGTCTGCCCACGACGAGCTTCTCGATGATTTTGCCCAGGACCGAGAGTAGTCCTATTGGTCTATATGACTTTGGGTGGGTGTAGTCGTCCTTGCCCGGCTTACGGAGTATGCACACGTGAGCTATTTTCCATTGCTTTGGGAAGTGCGGTAGTGACAGGCACTTGTTGGCCAGCGCCAGGAACACCTCCCTGTTGCAATTTATAGCGGCTGTGCAAATGTCGGCCGTCAGCCCATCGGGCCCTGGAGCTTTCTTTGGATTTTGTCGCTGAAGGACCATTTCCAGCTCCGCGGGCGTAAATGGTGGATCGTCGGCCGACAAGCCCTCGGTTTCAGTTGGGGTACGTTCCTCCGCAAGTCTCCGGACCGACGCGTGGTGTTGTTGTTCGGCGTCCACAGAGTCGTCTGGGTAGAACGTTTTTGCCAGAAGATCCGCTGATTGCTGTGGGCTTAGTGTTTCGCCTGCGGTGTTCCTTAGGAGCGTGTCTTCCTGTCTTCTGGCCGTTTTCCTCAAGACCCTGTAAATGCCATCCCACATACTCTCCCGGTCCTGTGTGGAGCAGAACTGCTTCCAATTTTCTGTTGCCGTTTCCGCTGCTCTAGTTAAGTACTCTTGTTTTGCCTTTACGTACTCGTCGATGACCAGGTTCCTTCGACTAGGGGCCGCATTCCTGATTCTCCTTTTCTTGGTCAGTGTTCCTTGCTTTAACTGTTCGAGAGAATCAGTCCACCAAGGCGGTCTCGAGTCAATTTTTTTGTTCCCCAGTTTCGGTATCGATTTTTTGGCCGAGCGGTGTATTAGGTCGACGTATTTTGAGACGAGAGCATCCAGTTGTTCAGGGTGAGAGACCTCCGATACTGTGGCGGGTGTGATGCTGTGTTCTGACAGGTATGCCTTGAAGCGCGTCCTGAAGTCCGACCACTTTGCCTTTTTGGTGTTATATATGCGTGTAGAGACTGGTTTAAGAGGCTGTAACGCTTTTTCTAGGCGTAATGAGAATGTTATTGCATTGTGGTCGGATGTCGTTATATTCCTGTCCACACGCCAATCCTCAACTCTGCCTAACAGCGACACACTGCATGTGGTAACGTCGACTATGCTCTGGTATAGCCTGTCTCCCCTGTAGCATTCGAAAGTTGGAGTCTGGCCCGTGTTGAGTATCTGTAGGTCTAGTTCAGAGAGGAATGCGTTGTACGATGCCCCTCGGTGGTCCTCGCTGTTGCTTCCCCACCACTGGCTCCATGCGTTCACGTCTCCCCCCAGCAATATGTTGGATGTGCGTAACTTATTTATTGCCTCCTTGGTTTTGACGAGGTATGGGTCTATATCTTGGTCACCCTCAAAGTAGACTGATACCACTCCAAGCTTTAGCTGACCCACCTTCAGCAGAACGGCTGCAACGTTTTCGCTGACAATCTGAGGGTCATGAATGACTTCCAGGTTGTTCCCGAACACGACGATTGCCGCCTTTACTGGTTTTTGCCGATTGAGAGTGCACTGGATGACTTGTGTGCCGGGGTTTTGCTTCATCACACCTATTCTCCCAACATAGGGCTCTTGGACAAGTGCGATTGAGATTCCCATCTCTTCGGCCGCATGGTGCAGTTCTGCTGTTGCGAGCTTGGAGCGTTGCAGGTTGGCCTGGATGAACTTTAGCCTGTCTGCTCGTCCTCTTGTGCTTTGCTGGGTGACTGACACATTGTTCCCGTCGTTGCCCTTAGCAATAAGAAACACGCGACCTCGCGATGTTGTCCCATTTTTGCCTCTCTTGACATTCGGAGCTGAACGCCGGATGGACCGTGTCTTTTCCCTCTCTCCCTACTTTGATGCAGTTCACGCAGGCAGGGGGGCCACCGTTTGCCCTGACTGAGCAGTCTCTCCCAGTGTGTGCCTCGCCACAGTATCCACAGCTTTCTTTTACTGCCTTGCAGAGAGTTCTGCCGTGACCGTAGCCTAGGCACTTGGTGCACTGCACTAGAGGAGACTGGTCCTCTACTGGGCACCTCTGTATTCCGAGGTGTACCTTTTCCGCCTGCGTGAGCCGCTTCCAAAGCTCTGGGGAGAGTTCGAAGACCGGGTGGCATTCAAGGGGATTCCTCGCGCGTCTTTGGAATCTCAGTTTAAGGACAAGGCCAGCCGGGTCCAGACCTTTCCAAAGGTGTTTATTTTGGGCCTGGAGGAGGTCTACCATCTCTTCGTTGGTATAAGAAGAGAGCACCCCTTTGACGACGATCAGTGGGTTACTAGGCATGGCCTCCTGGACCTTTAGCCCACTGGTGGTCTGGACCCGACTTTTAACGAGGCCGAGGTCTTCTTTGCTCGCGCAGCTTACCACGATCTTCTGGTTGCGTGCTTTCCTCACCTTGTCGACTTTAGCTCCGGTCGTTTTGAGGTCAAGAGCTTCCCTCATTTTCTCTATGACGTTCTCCCCCGTGTGTTTAGGATCTGTTGAGGAGATTATCAACGTATGGTTCGGCCGTTTGGGCGTTTTAGCAGCCTGGGCGAAGGTCTTGGGGCCCTGTTGTAAGGTTTCCGGCTGCTTCAGCTCCGATACTCCCTTTTCAATGGAGGCAAGAGTCCTCTTTACTTCCTCCACCGCGAACTCAGTGTCTAGGCTCGGTGCTGGTTGGGCTGGAAACTGGGATTCCTTATCCCTCAACACTCTAAGTTCGGAGGACACGATGTCCAGCCTCTCCGACAAGGGCTGGAGGTGTTTAGTCAGATCCAGCGGTGGTAGTTGTTGGGGGGGAGGTATTTCGGACTTCTCCAGAATGGTTCTGATCAACTTTGTTATGGTTTCCATGCCTTCGGCCAGTTTTTCGAGTTTGGGTTCCATGGAGGCCTCGGGTGCTAGGAGAGGGGCAACTAAGGGCTCTGCGGGTGCTTGGAGCTCCTGCCGGATCTTTTCTGTTGCCTGGCGGAGCGTATCCAGCTGGTTTGATACGCTCGTAATGTGGTTTCCCAGCTTTGTAAGGCCCGCCGCTACGGTATCCCATTTGCGGGCGCGTCCGAGAGCTGTCAACGACTCGATCGACTTCCTGACTTCCTTTATTTCCCTGAACGGCTGTTCTGTCTCGTACCCGAGCCAGCTTCGGATATCTTTAGCCTCCTTCAGCGTTCCGGAAATGTCATTTCGAGCGCAACCCAGCTCGGTGATGAGTTTCTGCTGGTATTTTATCACCTCTTCTCTGTGAGAGCGCTCCACTTGCACTAGTTCTCGGGCGTGTCGAGAGCGCTCCTTCTCGAGGTTATATTTGTGCCTCGCTCGAGAGTCGGACAGGGAAAGGACGATCTCGTAAAGCCCTTGCAGGCTGTCGTGGCAAGTCGTCCTGTACTCCTTCTTCATATTTCCCGATGCCTCCAACGCACCCTTCCCATTCTGCAGTAGAGAGTTGGCCTCTCTCGTCGCCATGTCCATTTCTACGCCAGTCCCTCTTCTCGGTGTGCTGTAGAGAAGACTGGCCCTTTTCCGTGCCTGATGGTCGGTGATGGAAGATACGACAGAGCTCTCCTCGTCTGACAGGATGCGGTGTGGTGGAGATATGCCCAGTTGCTCCCAGTTGATTACTTTTGACTCCGCCGTCTCTGCCACGTCACATTTCTCCGGCAGAGAGAGATTGTCAACTGACGACGCAAGGCTACCGTCCCCTGCCGCTGGTTCCGAAGCTGCTTTTGACACTTCAGGCAGATCCCGTGGAGCGGACTGTTGAGCAAGCCTCTCCGACGTAGTGGACTTTGCTACATTTTTAAGGACTTTCGTCCGCAACGGTCGTGCCTTCGGTGCGACCTCCGCAGCTGACTTACGGATTGTGGGAACGGAAGACATCTTTAAATTTTTAATTTTTAATTTAGGCTTAGAAACAGTATATAAAACAGTAACAAAACAGAACAAATGACAGTATTATAAATTTATAATTGGTAAATATTTATAACAATTTTTTTTTTTATTTTTTATTTTTTTTTTTTTTTTTTCTTATCTATGTGATGGACTCACCCTAAATAAGTTTCGACAGCTTTGTACGCAGTGATGATGCTGTCCTCTCGATGTTTTTGACGCGATGTTTTGGCGTTCTGACGCTTGATGGACTGCGTCTATGTTGTTATCCGGAGCACACGCCGCTGCGCGACAGACACAAATGTGCCTCTAGCGTCTGATTTGCTGCAGTGCAGTAACCCAGGTCGATCCCGATAGGTTCCTGAAGCAGTACCTCCTTTGCTATGCTTTTTCTCGCAATTCCGCTGGAGCCAGATTGTTCAATTTTTCCTCCCGAATCGAATGAGCCTAATCTCGATATAGTTATCTCTAACGGTTCCAGAGATAGGCTTCGGGGGGGTGAGGCAACCAAGAGGGGGGGGGGGTACTTGAGTGGAGCTTATTTATGAAAGCGGGATATGTGGAGGGGGGAGGGGTTGCTGAGGGTGGAGGAATGCAGGGGGGTAGGTTAAATAGTTCTTTAGGGGGGGGAGGGGGGATGGTCTTGCTTTCACGACTCGGAAGAGCCCAAACACGGGTGTCAAACGTCAAAGGTGACGAAGGTCCCTTGGGATTCCAAGGAGAGGGAGGGTATTTTTGGGTGGGGTGAAGTGGTACAGGAGAGGGTTGGTTTTGAGGGGGTGGGGGGGAAGGCCCTTGTTTCCCGGTTCAGGCAAACCCAAACACGGGTATTCTAGGACTGCGGGATGAGGAGTGCCCTATAGGTTACCTGACGGCTTGGGATGTGGTCTTCAGCGCTGCAAGGCAAAGTCCTCAGGTCGGCTTTGAAGGCTTCAGGTAGGTCCGATCTGACGTGTGTGACGTTTTCCCTCGTGTGTGTTTGTCGAATCGTCGAGGTTTGAGGTTAGAACCACGTGCTTCTTAAGGTTAATTTGGTAGATTTGGCTACCTAATAACTTCTCTGCTGGTGATCAGATCTTAGCGATCTTGGTGTCGTTGAACAGGAAATTGCAATGCCTCACTAGCAATGTACACGGTTAACAAGGAACACTAACCTCTGGATGTAAGGAGATCCTCAAAGTTGATGACCTGCATCGGCCGATCCTGGTGACCTATGACGTTGCCCACACGAATCCCGGTGAATCAGACACTTGCTAACTGCACTGCAACTTTTAAACACGCGCAGCTCAAAAATTGCGATTTTTACGAATTGGTCAGGTTAGGTTAGGTCAGGTTAGGTTAGGTCAGGTTAGGTTAGGTCAGGTTAGGTTAGGTCAGGTTAGGTTAGGTCAGGTTAGGTTAGGTCAGGTTAGGTTAGGTCAGGTTAGGTTAGGTCAGGTTAGGTTAGGTCAGGTTAGGTTAGGTCAGGTTAGGTTAGGTCAGGTTAGGTTAGGTCAGGTTAGGTTAGGTCAGGTTAGGTTAGGTCAGGTTAGGTCAGGTTAGGTTAGGTCAGGTTAGGTTAGGTCAGGTTAGGTTAGGTCAGGTTAGGTTTTTTTTTTTTTTTTTTTTTTTTTTTTTTATACTGCTACCTCCAACATAATCGGAGCCTGTTCTAGTCTAAACATTCATTCCAGTTCTCGCTTTTGTTCCTCTCGTACTTGCATTCTGCATACTTTATCTTTCTTGCATTCTTTCATCTTTCTGTCTGTAAGGGTAGGACGCCCTTCTGCTAGTTGGCTACTCTTTTCTATATTTCTTATTATTTTTTATTTTGGGTAAATAAACACTCGGAGACATTTTCTTATTCATCTTTTACAGTACTTCTTATTCTAACATGCGTATTTCTTAATGCTACGACATGTGTTTACAATTTTAAGATCTTAAATTATTTCTAAACATTTTGGGACTTTTTCTTATTTCTATTTCTTAATACTAGTACATTTGTTTAATTTCCATCTTATATAACCATTTTTATTTCTAATAACATATTCGGGCTTCATCTTATTTCTATTTCTTAATACTAATACATCGTGGCTTAACCGTTCCTACAGCTTATAATATAATTATTCCCATTTACAGACGTTTCTTACGATTGCTAGTTTTATGGGCAACATATTTTTAACAATTTTTATGTTTAAAAACTTATGTATAATATCTTCCGTGTTTTAATGCTTGACATTAATATTCTATATAATATTATGTAAACATTTTTGCTTATGCACTTTTATTTCTCTTTATTACCCTTTCACATATTTCCACGCAGTACTTTAAAAACAACTCTCTCTTTTTTCCCGCCATTATTTGCCACATATTACCAGCACTCAGTTTGGTGTCGAGTTCGTGCTCGGCCTCAAGCCTTTGTCTGTCAAAGACGGGACACTCGAATAATATATGTGGCACCGTTTCAGCAATCTCAGGGTCGCAGATGCACGATGGGTTCCCCTTGCACTTGAAGCGATTCAAGTATTCCGAGAACCCACCGTGCCCCGTCATTATTTGAGTAGTGACACTGTCCACTTTGCACTTCCTGATTATCCTGTAGGCCGCCACAGCGTCCGGGAAAAACAGTCTAGTAACAGACGCAGTTTCTCCGGAACGGTATCTAATGTTCCACTCGTCAAGCGTTGCCGTACGAATGCATCGCTTGACGTATGAAACCGGAACCAAGTCGTAGTCGGGTTTCCGCTTGGAACCTTCAGCGGCTCCCTTGGCCAGTTCATCGGTCCTCTCGTTCCCATCCAACCCCGCATGAGCTTTGATCCAAAACAAGGTAACAGCCTTGTTTTGGATAGACAAAGATGCAAGGTTTGCCCTTGCCTCCACTGCTAGGGGGTGGTGCCGGTTGTAGTTCTGGATGGTTTGGAGAGCCGCCATGGAGTCACTGAAAATTCCAAACGATTGCGCACTGTGCTTCAGGATTTCCCTGGTTGCGACGCATATTGCCAGAAGCTCAGCCTGGTAAACGGTGGAGTAGTGAGGGAGAGCAAGCTTAAGAGCTTTAGTTTCGGCGTCACCGTTCCACATGGACAATGCCGCTCCAACCTTGCCCCCAATCTTGCTCCCGTCCGTAAAGATACGAACTTCAAGTTCGCTCTTGGCATTTGTTAGTTGCTCTTGGTTTACCAGACTTACGAGTTCCAGCTCAGCGCGCTCCGCAGGGTGTGGAGCCTCCATTGCCGAGGCGATCTGCTCGACCCTCCTATCGCCAAGTGCTGGCTGAGGCACCCCTCTCCTGGCCTCGTATAACGATGCCGCTTCACGGACGCGTAGGTTGAGAGGTAGTATCCCAGCCAGCACTAGCGCGGAGTTTAAGGAGACTGTCCTGTAAGCCTTGCACAGCTTTTGTGCAATACCGCGCTGGACTGCTCCCAACTGCTTCCTGACGCCCAGCTTATCCACAGCCGGAGCCCAAACGCTGGCGGCGTACAGGATGACTGGTTCCACGGTGGCCACATATATTACTCTAATGACTTCGGGGTGAAGCCCCCAGCTGGTCTTTGCAGCTCTGGTTAGCTGCTTGTGGATTCCTATTGCATTTCTGCACACGTTTGCGACGTGCGCGTTAAAGGTCAGCTGTTTGTCGATGATGACACCTAAGATTTTGATCTCATTGGACATGGCAATGTCGATCCCGCCCATGCTCAGGCGTGGGGTGTCGTATTTGAGTTTGCGCGTAATGACCATCGCATTTGTTTTTTGTGGGGCAAATTTTAGTTTGTTTTGGACCCCCCACGCCCGAACATGCCCGAGAGCGGCATTGGCACGTTCCTCGATCTCCAACGAAGTATCACCATCGAAAATCAGCACCACGTCGTCAGCAAAAGCCTGGCAATAGTCCTCCCTAGCTTCCAGGCTCTTTAAAAGTGGGTCCAGTAAAAGGTTCCAGAAAATTGGTCCCCCTATGGAACCCTGGACACAGCCCTTGTTAGCGGCCTTGCAGCACTCTTCACCTGCGTACCTGACCCTGACCCTTCGGTTTTCGAGATAGCTGTCGATGACCCTCCTCAAGCCTACAGGACACTTTTCCTCAGCCAGACGGACTCTTATGGCCG
Source organism: Noctua janthina (assembly GCA_963576755.1). NCBI lineage: Eukaryota > Metazoa > Arthropoda > Insecta > Lepidoptera > Noctuidae > Noctua > Noctua janthina. Next base: position 45,594 of record OY755055.1, on the reverse strand, counting down.
GCCACCAGGCGCTGTCGAAGGCTCCCTCTATGTCCAATGATACTAGGACTACTATTTTCTTTAGTTCCAGCTTGCCGCGTATATGTTTCATTAGTGCATAGAGGGAGTCCTCGGTGCTCCTCTGGGGCATGAAGCCATACTGGTGAGTACTCATCCTCGGAATCAGATGAAACTTGAGGCGGGCCACCAACATCTTCTCGTATATCTTACCTAATATTGGTAATAGACCGATTGGTCTGTACGCCTTGGGTGTGCTGTAGTCTGTTTTCCCCGGTTTCCTTAATACGACGACGGTCGCCTCCTTCCAGATCTCAGGGAAGAGGTGGTATCTCAGGCAGCCATTAAGGAGTGCCAAGGCTACCTCAGGAGCGCCTCTAGTGGCTTGGCAACAAATATCGGCTGTGAAGCCGTCTGCTCCTGGCGCTTTTTTGGCGTTGAAGGAACCGCACGCTGCCATCAGCTCAGCCATCGTGAATGGAGGATCGCATGAATTATCTTGCCCTCCAGCATTCACGACCTCGGCCTTTTCTCTAATAAGGCGATGGCAGATGCTATCAGTGCCCGGATGGTCGTCTGGGTAAAACGTATCGGCCAGTAGCTCGACTGAACGTTTTGTGTCCAGCACCTCCCCGTCCTTTACCAATGGCTGGTCCTCTCCCCTTCCCTTGGTCCTTCCTATTACACGATAGATCCCTTCCCAAACCCCTTCTCTATCCTGTTTTGTGCAGAAGTTCTTCCAACTCTCGATTTCGTCCTTAGCTGCCTCAGTCTCATACTCAACTTTCAGTTTCAGGTACTCGTCGACGACCTTCGATCTTCGGGCCGGTGCAGCACACCTAACTCTACGTTTCCTGGTGGCAACCTCTTTCTTCATCCCCTCGAGTTTCTCGGACCACCACGGCAAAGTAAGCACTTCTCTACTCTTCTTCAAAGGCATTGATGAAGTGCATGCATCTCTTATTGCGTTAGTATAGGTGTTTGTTAATGTATTTAACTGGTCGACTGTATTTAGTTTTTCAATTTCTACTTTATTAATTTTGTTTTCTTGCATTAATTGGCCGAGTTTCACACGAAACTCGGACCAATTTGCTTTTTTAGTATTAAAAATCCTAGTGGTTCTTTGAATTATGATGCCTTTAGATCTTTTTAGTTTTATATTGAAGACAATGCCGTTATGATCCGAACTCGTGAGGCCCTCGTCTACCCTCCAGTCGTCTACCAGGTCCAGAATATCCGTCGAGCATGCAGTGATGTCGACGTGGCTGCAGTAGCGTATGCCCCCTCTGATCGTGTCGAAGGTCGGAATTTCCCCTCTGTTGAGTATGTTAAGACCCAGCTCGTCGATAACTCCGGACACTTCCTCACCTCTGCGATCGATAGACAGGCTTCCCCACCAGGTACTTTTTGCGTTTGCGTCTCCTCCAACAATCCACCTTTTGGAACCTACTTCCTCCTCAACACGTTTGAGGTGCTCCAAGTATGGTCCGATTGGCTGGTCCGGCTCAAAGTAAAAGGAGACCAGTGTGATCTTCCAGGCACTGGTTCGGATTCCCACCACGGTGATGTTGTTCGTGGTGAGTTTCGGGTATTGTGTAACCACGAGGTTTTGATCGAAGACCGCTATTGCGGCCTTAACATTCCCATCTCCGGTGTCAGTGCTCTGGAAGATCCGAACGCCTCTGTGGTTCCTCATAGCCTTTGCCCCGCCTACGTATGGTTCTTGGAGGAGAGCAACAGCAACTCCGCGCTTTACGGCCTCCATCAGAAGCTCGTTAGTCGCGAGTCTCTTTCGCTGGAGGTTTGCCTGTACTATCTTGCACGAGTTTGGGTTGCCGTGGGTGCCCTTAGCAGTACGCAACTGTTGATCGTGCGATTGCATCCCACTTTAGGCGTGTCGGGCAATCGGGGTAAAAAGCGTTGTGGTCAGCGTCTCCGAGCTTGGCTCTTGTGCAGTTTTGGCATTTTGGCGGAACACCCGCAAGCCAATCGGCGCATTCCGACCTCATGTGCGGGCCGCCGCAGTGACTGCACAATTCGGCTGGTTCCTTGCAAAAACGTTTGCCATGCCCGTAGCCCAAACAGCGCGTACACTGGACTAATGGGGTTTGGTCTTCAACCCTTACGCGCTGGAGGTCCACGTGCAGGCATCCGACCTCTGTTGCCCGTCTCCAGATGGTGGGTGAGACGCTGACCACAATGTGGTTCGTGTGTGGGTTTCTAGTTCTTTTTCGGAACTTGACCGTCAGTCTGTCTTCCTCTTTGTCGAGGTTTTGAAAAACGTCCCTGTTCTGGTTTCTCAGCGCTTTTAAGATGTCCTCATCTGAATTTACAGAGAGAACGCTCCTGAGGATCAGCAGAGGGTCCTTGTTTTTCACCTCCTCGACATTGAGGTCCCGTCTATCCTTTGCCAACTTAGATTTAATTTTGTCCCGCTCCTCCGTGGTCTGAAATCCCATAATAATTTTCCGATCTTTCGCCTTTCTTACCCTTTCTACCTTTACCCAACCCTCTTTTGCGTCCACCGCCTGCCGAACTTTATTGAGGACCTCGTCTCCCGTTTCTGTATCGTCTTTTGAGGTAACCACAATCGAATGCAGCGTACTCCGCACTGGGTTCGCCTTTCCGCTGTGGATCGCAGCTACACTCGCATACGTTTTGGCAGAACCGGACTCGAGCATTTCTTTATGTTCCTCAATTGCCGCTTTCAACTCTTCCATCTTTCTGGTGTTTTTCTCTAGCAGGATAGAGTGATTTTTCATCTGTGTTTCTAATTGGTTCTGTTCGGCAGAAAGCGAGAAGGTAGTGTCGGTGACGGCGACGATTTCGGGCCGTGCAGCTTCGTTCCCCGATCCTGAGCCTTTAGCTTTGATCAGTCTCTCGGCCTCCTTCACCAATTGGAAAAGCCGATCCAGCGCCTCAATGATGCCGTTTTTTATTTCAGTTTTTGTATTACGTGAACTGTTGAGCAGAAGTTTTGCCTTGTTAAGGCAGGCCCTGGCTTCTGCCGACCGATCCGCGTACTGTGCTTTCGGCGGTGAATGAACTTCAATAAGTTTTGTTCGCAGTGTTCTATTCTCCACCGATAGTGGAGGCTTTGTCGCAGTTCTTGCAGGGCCAGCCTGTGCCGTCTTGGTGGTTATGGGTGGAGTTGAGTCCACGCTGGAAGGCTTAGCCTCCCATTCTCCAACACTACGTCTAACATTTAGAGGCGCCGTAATCGGCTTCTCCGGTAATTTCTCACCATCAGCCGCCTTCTTTAATGGGGTCCTTATACCGATCATGATGGTTGTATGCGTCAAAACGTATGAAGGTCAGAATATAAAAGTGTATAACACAACACAACGTTAAATAATAAAATAATTATAATAGAAATAAAGCTCACTACAGATCGTAAAAATCTGAGTGATTTTGCGGGTGCTGCTCTATATAGAGTTACCCCGGTCAGCCCAGCTCAATAAAGCGGGTCAAACAGTAACCACGGAAGAAAAGTTTTCGCTTCCAGGGTCAAAAGCCGTCGATGTAGAGCAAAACAAAAGATGAGCTCTATGTAGAGTCGTCTTCTTATATTCAATGGATAGCTCTCCTCGAGCCCTTTCAAATAAACCCAAACTCGGTACAAATCCACTGAAGGGTGACGGAGATATCCTTACTTAAAGTTCTTGGTTTTTTGCCAAGATGGCGACCAAAAAGTGGTTACAAGTGGATATCTCCGGAACTACTGGTCCAAAAACCCTTGTGTTTGGGCTTATCGCACTTGGCTCGATGAGACCTATCCAATGACGTGGCTTTCAGGCTGAAAAAAGTTTGCCCCTGAAAAACGGCTGAAACGTAACCTAATCTGTGGATTATGAACAGCTTAAAAGTACAGCGGAAGTCCCGACCTTCTACGACCTTCCGTTCAGGAGTTATGAACCTAAGAAGATTGCCCAAAATGGCCTCGGAGCTGTCAAAGTGAAACTTTGACCGCGGATAACTCCCTTTCGGAAAGCCGCAGACCCCCCAAGTTTGGGCTCTCCCAACTTGGCCTGAACTCCGCTATCCGCTGAAAACGTTTTCAGGAGCCCGAAAATTATTGGCTCCAAAACGGCTGAAAGTGTAGGACAGGCAGGGCAACAATTACCCTAGTACAAAGCAAAAAACCGCAACTTCCCACGACCTCCGGTTCGAGAGTTATTGCGGTTCGAAATTAAACAAGATGGCCGCCGAACTGTCAAACGTCCGGTTTAACGGCCTGTATCTTTTGAACCCGACGTCCCAGAACGTCAGGGTTTTGGATGGACAGCTCGGCGTCACTTCAGGTTTCTCCTGAAAACGGTTTCAGCTCCAAAAATTTCGATGGCCTGAAACGTCCCAAAAACCTACCCCCTCCAAAGACAACAGTATACTACAAATAAAAGTGAAAATCCGAGGATTTTCGGCCCAGCGGTTCCCGAGATATCACACTTATAAATTTAAAACCTAAAAACCAAGATGGCGAGATTTTGTTAAAATGCTCAAATTTAAAGGTATACAGCCCGTGTTTGGGCTTATATGGGTCACAGTGAACGTATTGGGGCCAGTCCCAGTGTCAAAAACAGCAATACAACATTAATTCTTGAATAAAAGCTAAAAAAGAGTAAAAATTCGATATCTCCGGTTCCACTGAACGAAAAATTCTGGAAAAAATGTCTAAAAATAGGAAAAATATAGCGCTATACAATACAAAAAACAGTGAAGCAAAACATTGAATACAAAGTTAAAAAAATTCTGAAAATGTGGGTTTTTAATTAAATTCGTTATAATTCTAAAAATATTCAATCTAAAAATCTAAAACTTAAAGTCTCTATTAAACTAATAAGCGCGCCAAGGACTGCAGTTGAAAATCTTGTAGTTGTCAATTATATCCGGAGATATAATGATCTGAATTTTGAAAATTCTATATCTTCTTAAAAATCGATTACTGAGGGAAGGTAAAATTTTTAAACGGTTACCGTCTATATCCTTGAAGGAGATAACGGCTACAAAATTTCAGGCGTCTAGCTCCACGATTTCAGTGTTTTCAGCACCACGTGTTTTTCTATTTTTCTTTATATTTCATGGAACTCTGAATTTTTGAGGTGTCTAATTAGTCCATATGGTGTGCGGTGTTGACCCCCTCCCCCTACTTCAATAAAAAAGTGGGGTCGTCGATCTCGTTTCAGCAGCGTTTGCAATTTAAGATTTCTCTTCACTGTTTAACCTCTAAATATTGAGGTTTTTCAGGATTAAACAAGACTGCACTGCACTACGGTTTAAAACTTTCACTGGGGCGTGTAGCTTTAACTTTTCCCCACACTTAGACACCTTTTTCTTCAAAATCGGACAACTTTTAACCACTTTTTCGAATTTTTTAAGCCGGAGGCGAACAAAAAACGTGGCGTTCGCGGCGGTGGTTGGAGCCAGACTGGTTAGGTTAGGTTAGGTTTTTTTTTTTTTTTTTTTTTTTTTTTTCTGCTACCTCCAACATAATCGGAGCCTGTGCTAGTCTAAACATTCATTCCAGTTCTCGCTTTTGTTCCTCTCGTACTTTCATTCTGCATACTTTATCTTTCTTGCATTCTTTCATCTTTCTGTCTGTAACGGTAGGACGCCCTTCTACTAGTTGGCTACTCTTTTCATTATTTCTTATTATTTTTTATTTTGGGTAAATAAACACTCGGAGACATTTTCTTATTAATCTTGTACAGTACTTCTTATTCTAACATGCGTATTTCTTAATGCTACGACATGTGTTTACAATTTTTAAGATCTTAAATTATTTCTAAACATTTTTGGGACTTTTTCTTATTTCTATTTCTTAATACTAGTACATTTGTTTAATTTCTATCTTATATAACTATTTTTGTTTCTAATAACATATTCGGGTTTCATCTTATTTCTATTTCTTAATACTAATACATTGTGGCTTAACCGTTCTTACAGCTTATAATATAAATATTCTTATTTATAGACGCTTCTTACGATTGCTAGTTTTATGGGCAACTTATATTTTTAGCAATTTTTATGTTTAAAAACTTATGTATAATATCTTCCGTGTATTAATGCTTGACATTAATATTCTATATAATATTATGTAAACATTTTTGCTTATGCACTTTTATTTCTCTTTATTACCCTTTCACATATTTTCACGCAGTACTTTAAAAACAACTCTCTCTTTTTTCCCGCCATTATTTGCCACATATTACCAGCACTCAGTTTGGTGTCGAGTTCGTGCTCGGCCTCAAGCCTTTGTCTGTCAAAGACGGGACATTCGAATAATATATGTGGCACCGTTTCAGCAATCTCAGGGTCGCAGATGCACGATGGGTTCCCCTTGCACTTGAAGCGATTCAAGTATTCCGAGAACCCACCGTGCCCCGTCATTATTTGAGTAGTGACACTGTCCACTTTGCACTTCCTGATTATCCTGTAGGCCACCACAGCGTCCGGGAAAAACAGTCTAGTAACAGACGCAGTTTCTCCGGAACGGTATCTAGTGTTCCACTCGTCAAGCGTTGCCGTACGAATGCATCGCTTGACGTATGAAACCGGAACCAAGTCGTAGTCGGGTTTCCGCTTGGTACCTTCAGCGGCTCCCTTGGCCAGTTCATCGGCCCTCTCGTTCCCATCCAACCCCGCATGAGCTTTGATCCAAAACAAGGTAACAGCCTTGTTTTGGATAGACAGAGATGCAAGGTTTGCCCTTGCCTCCACTGCTAGGGGGTGGTGCCGGTTGTAGTTCTGGATGGTTTGGAGAGCCGCCATGGAGTCACTGAAAATTCCAAACGATTGCGCACTGTGCTTCAGGATTTCCCTGGTTGCGACGCATATTGCCAGAAGCTCAGCCTGGTAAACGGTGGAGTAGTGAGGGAGAGCAAGCTTAAGAGCTTTAGTTTCGGCGTTACCGTTCCACATGGACAATGCCGCTCCAACCTTGCCTCCAATCTTGCTCCCGTCCGTAAAGATACGAACTTCAAGTTCGGTCTTGGCATTTGTTAGTTGCTCTTGGTTTACCAGACTTACGAGTTCCAGCTCAGCGCGCTCCGCAGGGTGTGGAGCCTCCATTGCCGAGGCGATCTGCTCGACCCTCCTATCGCCAAGTGCTGGCTGAGGCACCCCTCTCCTGGCCTCGTATAACGATGCCGCTTCACGGACGCGTAGGTCGAGAGGTAGTATCCCAGCCAGCACTAGCGCGGAGTTTAAGGAGACTGTCCTGAAAGCCTTGCACAGCTTTTGTGCAATACCGCGCTGGACTGCTCCCAACTGCTTCCTGACACCCAGCTTATTCACAGCCGGAGCCCAAACGCTGGCGGCGTACAGGATGACTGGTTCCACGGTGGCCACATATATTACTCTAATGACATCGGGGTGAAGCCCCCAGCTGGTCTTTGCAGCTCTGGTTTTTTTTTTTTTTTTTGGCAGGAGGGGAAATCCGGTCGGACACTCAAGCTGCCTCACATACGAGCCAGTCTGAGTAGTGCCGGGCTCCAACCGGCTAAAACCACCTCCTGCCTTACAATGATATCCACAGACATAGGCGTCCGTGCCTTTGATTATTTACATTGCATTGTGACTCTGAGCTCCACGTACAAGTGGTGACTCCGGAGTACAACTTACTTCTAGTTAAAATAACTTACTCACTAATGAGTCCATCACAATATATATATCATTTTTTTTTTTTTTTTTTTTTTTTTTTTTTACACGATAAATTGAGTATGGAAGGGTTGGTTGGGTTAATCGTCAGCTGCAGGTTTCCCACCGTGGAACGGCTGCTGCAGCCGGCTTAACTAGGTTATTGTCCAGACAGTCTGAGTCAGAGAGTGTCAAAAACAGTCGTCGGTTAGTGCGTTTGGAGACGTATCAGCGCCTTGACGACCTTCGTGTCCCGATGTCGCATAGCCTGCATCATGTTGTTGTCTATGATATCCTTTGTTGTGGCTTCCTGTGCTCGTCTTACAAATCGTCCAATAGCGTCGTCTGCGTTGTCGGCGTAGTACACACAGCTGACTGTGTGTCTGGATACGGCCACTACCGCATGGGGGACGCTGCTGTGGAGCATGATGTTCTTGGACTTAGTCTTCAGGATGAGGACTGTCTCGCATGTCAGTCCCTGAGCTTCGTGGATGGTCAGAACGCTCGATCCGGCACCCGAACCATATCCCTGGTCAGTGAGGGACTTTTTCTCCTCCTGCGTGTGTACCAGGAACAGTGTGTTGGAGAGGGTGCTTGGTATATCGGCGCCTGTGAACCTTTTCAGCTGCAGGGAGTGGACATGGTTCTTTGACGAGTAAATGCCGGGATATACTTCTGCTAGGGCGTACGCGACATCCATTGGGGTCCGATGCGTACAGGACAACTCTTGGCTGATGGTCGCCACAGAGTTCGGGCGGGCGTATCTAAGGGGAAAAAGGTTTTCCCTGTCCAGATAGGGCAGTTGGTTAATATCTCCGACAAGGACCACTTCGGTCGCACCTGACAATCGAACTGCCATCACTATGGCCCCAAAGTGGTTCATGAGAGCCTCGTCCACTACAATGCGCCTGCATTTGTGTGGCCCTTTGAACCCGTTTGCTAATATTGAGGCCAGTGTGCGCACCTTGGTTCTGTTGTATTCACCAATTTGGTGCGCCAGCTTTTGCCGCAGATCTTTCGCGGCCTCGGTTGTCGTAGTGACGATGACGTCGTGATCCCTATCGAAGTTATTAACCACCCAGGTCGTCTTGCCACATCCTGGAACGCCGTTTACCCACCTTATTTTCGGTAGTGCCCAAACTCCACTTTGACCGATGCTCCTCGAGATTGCTTCCGCCTGTTCGAGGATCTTGTCGTCCATCATGATTTTAGTGCATCGGGCCACTACCACTATTGGGTCACATTCGGGTGTCACAAAAGTTATGCGGCCAGTCCGTGTCGTTGCTGACTTGTCCAATGGCACGAAGCCATGTGTAGCATTATACGCAGCCATGTACGTGCCAGTCATTTCTCCTTTAATGACTTGGGAGGTGACGTTATCGTATATGGCTGCTTCGGCCTCTTCGAGTCTCACTTTAAGCAGACCTTCAATCTCCAGCTGGTATGACTGCATAATTTTTTGGCAAGTCATGAGACTGACTGCTTTAGTCGCTTTAGTGAGCGCTTGAAACTCAAGGAAGGCGTTTTGAATGTGGTCTGCGGGTTCCGTTGCCGGCTTGAGTTTCGGCGGACTGACCTCTCCTTTGTCGGCCCTAGTTGGAACTGGCCGCTGCTCTTTAGGAGGTTTCGGGGTAACCCTGGCGAATTCCCGCAATGCGGCCGCTTGGCTGTTATGTTCGTGTTTTCCTGGCCTCGCACTGTCGACTCCCAGTAGCCTACTGAAGAGGTTAGAGATGGTCCCTCTAACTCTCCCTCTATCGTAGCCAATCGCCATTGCGTCTATGCTGATCATTCGAGGGCATCCGCTCGCTGACCGACCAGCCTCCCCGATTTCGGTGAGCAGGGAGCATGCTTGTGCAAACGGAGTTTCCTCACGCCACTCGAATAGTGCGATCGTCTTGTTTTGTGATCGCACTAGACGGTATCGGTGTTCGGCAACTTCCGCTTCGGGTAACGCGTTGAACTTTGAGCGTTTCATGCTCGCTTTTGAGGTGCTCCCGTTGATCAACGCTGCTAGGCCCGGCGATATGGCGACGCTGTTTTCCCTTTCCACGCGGCAGAAGCTTATACCAAGTCTCTCGGCATTCTTGTTCATAAACAGAGCCACGCCACGGGTTCTGATGCCTGGTTGCCCACTCTCTCCGCATATAAGTAACCGGCGTAACGCCAAGGTGCGAGGGTTTGGCGGGGAAATACTGGGGCTGGGCGTATCCGTGGTGACGGCTGTGCTCACGGTGTGATGTGTTTGTGTGGGTGCGGGTGTGGGTGTAGGGTTGTGTGTGTGTGGGTGGGGGGTAAACTGTGTTGAACCATTTGCATTTGCTACGACTTGCACGATTCTGCTCGCGAATTCCAAGAATGGTGTTCTGGTGGCTTTGTTCTCCATGATGGAATGGAGTGTGGACTGAATAACTGAGATCTGGATTTCAGTTTCTAGGTCCATTCGCTCACGACCAAATCTTGGGCACTCGGTAAGCACGTGCCATACTGTCTCTTCATAATTGGGGTCGCAGACGCATGAGGGACTGTCTTTGAGGTGGAAGCGATGGAGATAGGCCCCGAACCCTCCGTGACCGGTCAAAATTTGGACATGGGTAGGTGACAGTGCCATGCCTTTAAGGATCTTCCTTGCCGCCTGAACGGTGGGGAAAAACACTTTAGTGACCGAACCTGTGCTGGAGGATTCGTACCGCTGCTGCCATTTCTTTACAGTTTCCTCACGAATCTGCCTCTTGATGAAGGATATTGGTACCTTGTCGTAGTCGGGGGCTGTTTTCTTTGTAAGAGCCGCTTTCTTTGCTAACTCGTCGGCTCTCTCGTTCCCAGGAGTACCCACGTGTGCTCTCAACCAAAACAGCCTCACGTCTCTGCCCTCTTCTCGGATTTCACGTACTAGCCTTTTTATACCGAGTGCCAACGGGTGAGTGACAGACGGGCTTCTCAACAAATCAAGCGAAGATCTTGAGTCGCTTAATATGTTGGCGGTGGCCATCCTAGCCGTTCTCACCGTCCTGACTGCTCGATATAACGCGTACATTTCCGATTGAAAGACTGTGTTGTGCGGCTCCAGACGGAAGGTTGAGTACTTGGATTCCCTGCCTTCGTTCCACCAAGTAAAGGCCGCACCGACTTTCCCCTCTATTTTGCTGCCATCGGTGTAAATATGGGGTCCGGTTACTTGGTGGTCACTCAGGGTTTCAGGATCCATGTTCTCGAGGCACTCATACTCAGTTATTATGAGCCGTGATGGATGGGGGATCTGTAGGGGCCCGGCCTTGCGCTCGACCTCTCTTCCCGGCGGTAGGTACTCTTGGGAATGACCCTTTTTGACCTTGAATAGGGTAGATGCTTCAGTGACCCGGAGGTCCAGGGGCAGTTGGCCTGACAGGATGAGAGCCGATGTCAGAGACACCGTGCGGTATGCTTTGCAGATTTTCTGCGTGAAGCCTCTTTGCAGCGAGTCTAACTGATTTCGTGTCATCAGTTTCTCTGCTGCTGGGGCCCACGCGCTCGCTGCATACAACACGATCGGCTCTATCACCGACACGTATATGGTCCTGATTATCTCGCTGTTCAGGCCCCAAGTCACCCTTGCCGCGCACGCTAGTTGTTTGTAGATGTCTGCAGCTTTTTTGCATGTTGCAGTCACGTGCGCATTAAAGGTAAGCTTGTGGTCTATGACAAGTCCCAACAGCTTGATCTCCTCGACAATGGTCAGTCGAATGCCAGACATGAGAATTACAGGGGTGTCGTACTTGAGCTTTTTCGTAATCACCATTGCGTTGGTCTTGTGTGCGGCGAAGCAAAGCTTGTTTCGTACACCCCAGTCTGACACTGTTTGCAGCGTTCTTTGAGCTGACTGCTGCAGGGAGCTGACCTCGTGGGATGTGAAAACGAGGACCACATCATCCGCAAACGCTTGACAATATACCCCCATTGTCGTCAATTCCTCCAAGAGCGAGTCTAGGATAAGGTTCCAGAACGTCGGACCGGCTATTGAGCCCTGGACGCATCCTTTTGTGGTGCCCTTCTCGCTAGTCGCCCTGGCGTAGTTGACCCTGATGTACCGGTCCTCCAGGTATGAAGATACGAGAGCAAAGAGGTTCTTGGGGCATTTTTTGTATAGCATCTGCTGGTTAGGTTAGGTTAGGTTAGGTCAGGTTAGGTCAGGTTAGGTTAGGTTAGGTTAGGTCATGGAGGACAGGTTTCGGGACCTCTTCAGCGCGTGCTTAACGGCTGGGAGGTTCCCGAAACTGTGGAAGGAGGGGCAGCTATGCCTCCTCCGAAAGGAGGGACGCCCGGTGGACTCCCCCTCGGCATACCGGCCCATCGTTCTGCTCGATGAGGTCGGTAAATTGTTCGAGGGGATTGTCGCCTCCCGGCTTGATAGCCTTTTGCGGGGGGTAGGGCCGGACCTGTCGGACGCCCAATTCGGTTTCCGTCGAGGGCGTTCGACGATCGATGCGCTGGCCCTACTCAAGGGCCAGGTGAAGGAGGCGGTGGAGGCGGGGGGCGGAGTGCTGGCGGTGTCGTTCGACATTGCCAACGCCTTCAACTCCGTGCCCCACTCGACGATATTGGAGGCGCTCCGGTATCACGGAGTGCCCCAATACCTTCGAAACCTCCTGGCCAGCTACTTGGAGGACCGAGAGGTCCTCCTCGTAGACAAGACGGCCACGGTGAGGCGGTACGGCGCAGAGTCCGGTGTTCCGCAGGGGTCGGTGCTTGGGCCGCCCCTTTGGAACATCGGGTTCGACTGGCTCCTGCGGGGAGCCCTCCTCCAGGGCACGAGTGTCATCTGCTACGCGGATGACACTCTCCTCACTGCCCGGGGGAGGAATTTCGCAGACGCGGCCTGTCTGGCCTCGGCTGGCGGATCCTTGGTCGCAGAGAGGATCCGCCGCCTAGGATTGAGGGTGGCGCTGCACAAGACCGAGGCCGTGTTCTTTCGTGGGCCTCGGCAGCGCTGCCCTCCCGACGCCCACATTGTCGTAGAGGGCGTCAGGATAGGGGTCCGGGCCCAGATGAAGTACCTGGGCCTGGTCCTGGACGACAGGTGGCGCTTCGGCCCGCACTTCAGCGGGCTGTCGACGCGCCTGTTGAAAACCGCCGACGCCCTCTCGTGGCTCCTCCCGAACCTGGGGGGGCCCAAGGCGAAATGCCGGCGCCTGTATGCCGGCATTTTGCGGAGCATGGCCCTTTACGGGGCTCCAATCTGGGCGGACTCCCTCAACAGGAGGGAGAATGCGACCGCCATCCGCAGGCCCCAAAGGGCTATTGCACTGCGGGTGGCGAGGGCCTACCGCTCGGTAGGCTTCTCGGCGGCGTGCGCTCTGGCCGGCACCCCTCCTTGGGAGTTGGAGGCTTGGGTGCTCGCCAGAGTGTATGAGTGGACGGCGCGCCGGAAGGCGCTCGGGGAGCGCCCGATTGCCGAAGAGCGGGAGGCCGTGCGGCGGGAGGCGAAGGACGCCATCGTCCTCCACTGGGCGGAGGACCTCGCCAACGCCGCCTTTGGCCGCCGTACGTTGGACGCGCTCGGTCCGGTCCTGCGGAGCTGGCTCGAGCGGTCCCACGGTTTCCTCTCGTTCCGTTTGGTGCAGGTGTTGTCCGGCCATGGCTGTTTCGGATCGCACCTGCACCGGATCGGGAGGGAGGAGACCCCGGCGTGCCACGACTGCGGCGCGGCGGAGGACACAGCGCAGCACACCCTCGATGTGTGCCCGGCTTGGTCCGAGCTGCGCCGCGGTCTGATCGCTGTGATCGGACAGGATCTCTCGCTTCCTGGCGTGGTCAACGCCATGCTGGGGAGCGAGGAGGCCTGGGCAGCGGTCGCCTCCTTTTGCGAGGACGTAATCTCGCAAAAGGAGGAGGCGGAGCGCGCGCGGGAGGACGACCCTCTCGCTGCGCCGCTCCGCAGACGAAGAAGGGGTCGGAGAAGGCGAGGTCCTCTCCCTCCTCACGGTGGCAACGGGCGGGCGACAGGCGCGGGGGTGCCTTCGCCCGCATTGCACCCGTCACCACCTTCGTCGGTCATTCCCGGGCCCGTGTCCCTCCCCACGGGGGGGACGTGAGGGGCCCGCCTTGTGAGGAATTCGTCGGCGGTGGACTGGAAGTAAAGGCTGTGCCGGTTTCCCAGTCCCCCGCCACTCGGACGAAGCGGGAGTGCCGCTGGGTCGTTTTAGTGGGTATACCGGGTCACACCGGGGAGTCCCACATAGCCCCCCCATCCCCCGATGGGAGGGTATGCGTAATGCATTTTTTCCCAGCGTCAAAAAAAAAAAAAAAAAAAAAAAAAAAAGGTTAGGTTAGGTCAGGTTAGGTTAGGTCAGGTTAGGTTAGGTCAGGTTAGGTTCCCCACCGAAGGTGTCTCCCCACCGAAGGTGTCTCCACGTTGTCGTCGTGGTGGGGCTTGAGTGTCTCAATGATCTTGGAGTTTTTATATTCCAAGTGAGAGGCCAGACTAAGAGAGACACACACGCCGGAGTCGCCTCAGACTTCTGCGAGGGGTGCCCTGTCCGTTCTGGACAGTGCGCGATTCACGCTCCAAGTCATTGGAGTGTGAATATGGGGAGGGGTCTCACAGCCGTGCGGTGACTCACGGAGCGAGTCTATCGGGCGCTGTGACATTCGTGATTCGCTCCTCGAGTTCCTCGGGGAGTGAATCAGGGGTCGGGAATATTTCGTCGTGTGCCGTGCGATGGCTCACGGAGCGGGTCATCGGACGGTACGGGATTAGTGATTCACTCCTCGGGGTCCTCGGGGAGTGAATCAGGGTTGGGGATATTCCCTTGTTCTGGGATCATGACATTCATCGCCCTCTGGTACGCGTCTGCCCATCAGACGTGACCGTGAGGGTGATAGAATGGTCATAAGGTAACAAAAAAAGGGGGGGGGGAAACGATGGAAAGTAGGGAGATAGGGACCACACCCTTAAAAGGAAACAAAACAAAATATGAAAAAGACGTCTTGGAAGATTATACCCCAGGGCGGTACCAGCTGCACAGCAGCTGGAGAATCCGCCACGGCCCCCTTCGGGGTCGTCAAGCCCTTCGTATTCTGGGGGGGGCAACAAATGTCTACCACTTGCCTGTGGCAACAAGAGCCGAGGAGGCTCCCCGAGATCGAGGTCTTTTGAAGACCTCATCTCTTTTAGTCAAAAGAAACCCGACCGAGGAACGGATGATCTCTGCATGATGGACGCAGTGTCAGATTCTGGCGCTGCGTCACTGACTCCAGGAACAGAGGCTCCAGTGGAACCACGCGTGGTTCTGGAGAGAGTGAGCGTGTTGTCGGTGGTTGACGACACACCGCAGGCAGTTGCGGCCGCTCCTTCCAAGTTTTGGGGGAAGCGGTCGCGTGTCTGTGAGTTTAATGCAGGTTCGGCAGGTTTGTCCTCTAGCGAGGAGAATCTGCCGGCCCCCAAGGTGTCGACAACCAAGAGGGGCAGAGGACGCGGTTTGCCTTCCGGTGCAAGTACCCCGGTGGCGTCACGCGACTCCCGGGGCCGCTTTTTGAAGCTCCCCGATACGCCGGTGGCCAGAGTGTGCGGCTCCGACGAGTCAATGAGCGTGTCGCCGGCGTGCCAAGTGGCCGTCAACGCGACTGTAGAGGAAAGTACGGATACGCCTGTCAGCGCTGGGTTTCCGCTAAACGGGCAGAGTTCCTCCATCACAGCAGAGGAACTTGAGCAAAGAGCCCTACTGGACATCGAGGTGGTTTTGGACACCACTCGAAAGTCCAAAAACTTAAAGGGCACGAGTCAGCGAGCAATTAGAGAGGCAGCAGAGCGGGTCAGACTGGCCATAGAGGGGCTCGCCAGCAGGAGCTCCAGTGAGGAGACCCGAAGGCTTCACCTGCTGAACGACCGACTGCGGATGGAGGTCGAAGCCCTCCGTCGAGAGATGGTGGCTCTGCGGGAGGAAGTCGTGGGTCTCCGGGTACGGCCGGAAGGTCCGCCGCAGTCGGGGCCCGTAGATCAAAGGTGTAATTCTGCTCCAGATAAGTCGCTCCCACAGGGACCATCTACGAGCGAGATGCAGGCGCAAGCCATCGTTTCCCAGATCGGGAAAATGATGGATGCCCGGTTTGCAGGCATCGAGGACCGACTTCTGCCGGCCAGGACCGTTCGTCCGCCTCTGGCAGCGGACCGCAGGAGTGTGGCGGTTCCTGCTAGCAGCGCTGGCGGCACTGGCAACAGACCGAAACAGCCTTCCGTGGCTCCTCAGGTGCCGTCTGCGGTGCCTAAGACGCAGAGTGGTGCTCCTCCGAGTAGGTCCGTTCCAACGGCCACTACGCGAGCCCCCACTGCAGACCAATCGGCGTCTGCCAGTGACGGCTGGCAGACCGCAGGGAGGAGGCAGAACAGGAAGAAGAAGAATAAAAAGAACAAAGGACCTTCGTCTTCCTTGCCCCAAAAGACTGTGGCGGCCTCCACCGCTCAGGGCAACAAGTCTTCCGGGCCCAAAAAGGGCAAGAACGCCAAGAGAGAGCTTCGTGCGCCCAGGTCTGCTGCGGTAGTACTCACCCTGCAGCCTGAAGCAGCGGACAGGGGCGTCACGTACGCGGCCGTCCTCACCAAGGCCAGGCAAGCCGTAAACCTGGAGGAGCTTGGCATAACAGATGTCAGGTTCCGACAAGCCTTAACCGGGGCCCGCATGCTGGAGTTCCCAGGGGCCGAAGGCACTGCGGGGGCAGACCGCGTTGCAGAGAAATTGCGAGCGGTCTTCGCAGAGGAGGTCAAGGTCTCCAGGCCGACGAAGTGCGCTGAACTGCGCATCTCGGGGCTTGACGATTCCGTGTCCGGGCAGGACGTGCAGGACGCGATTGCGCGTAAGACTGGCTGCTCATCAGACGCTGTCCGAGTCGGTCCAATTCGATCTGGCCCGGGAGGCGCGAGCTCTGTGTGGATCTGTTGCCCCGTTACAGTGGCAAAACAGCTGGCCGACGCCGGCCGGCTCTTGGTGGGTTGGAGCTCTGCCAGAGTCGTGGTTCTGGACGCTCGGCCCATGAGGTGCTACAGGTGCTGGGGATTAGGACACGTGGGCCGGAGGTGCGACTCTGGCGTCGACCTCAGTGGACACTGTTTCCGCTGCGGTGAGCCGGGGCATCCGGCGTCCGCGTGCGCTGCCGACCCGCACTGCTTACTGTGCGCAGCGGCAGGACGACCGACCGGCCACGTCGCTGGCAGAAAGGACTGCAGGCCGCCAGTCCGTTCTGGCAGGAACGGGATGACAACTCTGCGCCCGACTGCTTCCGGCGCAGTGCGATTGGAGGAGCCATCGCAGGGGGCGATAATGATTACGGACTAACTATGGACCCGGTTCGTTTTCATTCTCTCCTCCAGGCGAACCTGAACCACTGTGCTGGTGCGCAGGACTTGGTCCTCCAAACCATGGCGGAGCGGACGATAGGTGTGGCCGTAGTGGCGGAGCCATACTTCGTCCCGGCTCGCCCTGACTGGGTAGGTGACATTGACGGCTCCGTTGCTATTATAAGCTCCTTGGCGCCACTTTCCATCAGAGAGAGGAGTCGAGGATTTGTTGCGGCCACCTGGGGAGACATAATTCTCTTCGGGGTTTATTTCTCCCCAAACAGGAGCCTAGCGGAGTTCGAGGACTTCCTGGACCGCCTGGGGACCTCGGTTCGACGAGTGATGCCGTCTCACGCCATCGTCGTGGGGGACTTCAACGCGAAATCCACCGCGTGGGGGTCCCCCACGACGGACGTCAGGGGGGATGCGGTCGAGGAATGGGCAACGGCTGCGGGCCTCTGTCTTTTAAACAGGGGCTCCGTTAACACATGCGTTCGGCAGCACGGGGGGTCAATAGTGGACCTCTCGTTCGCTACCCCTGCTGTCGCCGCACGGGTTCAGGGTTGGCGGGTCCTAGAGAGTGTGGAGACTCTATCGGATCACCTGTATATCTGTATGGATGTCTCCGTCTCTTCGGGCCCAACAGTGTATCCACGACCTGACGCTCGGCAGTTCCCACGGTGGGCGTTGAAGCGGCTTGACGGGGAACTCCTAGAGGAAGCAGCCATTGTCCAGGCTTGGCTGTCCTCGCCACCTGCAGCAGAGGGAGTCGACGTCGAGGCTGACCGCTTTCGCGAAGCCATGACGGCTGTGTGCGATGCAGCCATGCCTCGCTCCCGAAGACAACCTCCAAAGAGGGCGGTCTACTGGTGGTCCCAGGAGATAGCAGACCTCCGCGCGGCCTGTATAACTGCCCGGAGGACCTACTCACAGGTTCGCAGGTTACGCCGCCGTGATGAAGAGCTGGAGATCCTACAGACCCAATTGTATGAGTCATATCGCAACGCTCGGGGGGCTCTGCAGTTGGCGATCTGTCGAGGGAAGGAGCAATCGAGAGCTGAGGCACTGGAGGATCTAAACCGTGATCCCTGGGGGCGTCCGTACCGTGCGGCGCGGAAAAAACTCCGTGCCCAAGGCCCCCCACTGACGGAAATCCTCCAGCCTCAGTTCCTCGTCAGGGTCGTGGAGACACTCTTCCCGGATCGGGCGGATCACCTTTCCCCGCCAATGGCCGAAGCGGAGGCCGACCAAGATGCGGAGGCGGAGACTAGCCCAATATCTGATGCGGAGATGGGGGCAGCAATTCTGAGGGCGCGGTCCAAGAGGACTGCCCCCGGACCGGATGGAGTGCCTGCAAGGGTGCTGGCCCTCTCTCTTGAAGTGGCCCTGGAAGATAGGCTTAGGGAGCTGTTTGACGCCTGTCTAACGTCGGGACGGTTCCCTAAGGCCTGGAAGGAGGGTCGACTGGTGCTGCTCCAGAAGGCAGGGCGGCCCCCGGAGTCTCCATCGGCGTATAGGCCGATTGTCTTGCTGGACGAGGCGGGGAAGATGCTAGAGAAAATTCTCGCTACCCGCATCGTCCGGCACTTAGATGCAGTAGGCCCGAACTTGTCGGACGCCCAGTTCGGTTTCCGGGCAGGGCGTTCGACAATAGACGCCATCTTGCGCCTCAAGGCCGAGGCGAAAGATGCAGTCGCCCAGGGCGGGGTGTTGTTGGCGGTGTCTTTAGACATCGCCAACGCGTTCAACACTCTGCCATTCAGCTGCATCGAGGAGGCGCTCCGCTACCATCAGGTGCCCGCCTACCTGAGGCTGCTAGTAGCAGACTACCTGCAGGAGCGGTTTGTCTCCTACGAGGGACGCGACGGCCAAGTTGTGCGCAGGGCCATCGTGTGCGGTGTTCCACAGGGGTCGGTTTTGGGTCCGCTCTTGTGGAACATAGGCTACGACTGGTCCTTGCGCTGTTTGCTCTCCCCCGGGCAGGGCGTCATTTGCTACGCTGACGACACTCTCGTCACGGCCCGGGGAGGGAGCTACGAGGAAGCGGCAGGCTCCGCCGTTGAGGGCACGTCCCTCGTCGTGGGGCGAATCGAGGCGATGGGCCTCAAGGTGGCCCTCGAAAAGACGGAGGCCCTGGTGTTTCATGCGCCCCGACGACGGCCACCGGCCGGCGCACACCTCACTATTGGTGGTGCACCAATAGCGGTACGGGCAAGCATGAAATACTTGGGCCTGGTTTTGGACCGGAGGTGGAACTTCGGCGAGCACTTTGCTCAGCTTGCGCCGAAGCTGATCGGCACGGCTTCCGCCCTCAGCCGGCTGTTGCCAAACCTGGGCGGACCAAACGTGGTTTGCCGGCGGCTGTACACGGGGGTGGTTCGCTCGATGGCGCTCTATGGGGCCCCGGTGTGGGCGGAGTCCCTGTCTGTCCAGAACAAGGCTCTACTGCGGAGGCCACAGAGAGTCATGGCAGTCAGGGTCATACGCGGATACCGCACCGTATCAGTGGAAGCGGCGTGCGCCCTCGCGGGTACACCCCCGTGGGATCTAGAGGCGCAGGTGCTCGCCGAGGTCTACCGACGTGGCGCAGACCTGCAGGCGGAGAGTGGCACGCGCCCGCCACCTGAGCTGGTCACGAGGTGGCGTAGAGAGGCCCAATCCCAAACCCTACGGATTTGGAGGGTGAGGCTGGAGACGCCCAGTGCAGGTCACTGGACCGTGGGGGCGATCCGGCCGATCCTGGAAGAGTGGACACGGAGGCGACACGGGACGTTGTCCTTCCGTCTGGTGCAGGTATTGTCAGGGCATGGCTGCTTTGGCAAATACCTGCACAAAGTGGCCAGACGGGAGGCGACTCCCGTGTGTCACCAGTGCGGCTGCAGCGAGGACACGGCGCTTCACACCCTCGAGCATTGTCCTGCTTGGGCGGTGCAGCGCCGTGCTCTCGCAGCAGCAATCGGGGCAGACCTCTCCTTACCGGCCGTGGCCAAGGCCATGGTCGACAGCGGGGAGGCATGGGAGGCAGTGGCGTCCTTCTGCGAGGACGTCATCTCGCAGAAGGAGGTGGCGGAGCGCGTCAGAGAGGAGGACTCCCTCGCAGACGCGATTCGTCGCAGGAGGACAGGGCGACGGAGGAGGCGCCATGGCGATTTAATGCCGCCCTAGGAGGTGCCAGCGGGCGATAGATCGGGGAGTCTATCGTCGTCGCATCGAACGGCCCTCACGAGTGGTGGCGATGTCTCAGTTGAGCCTGGACATCGCCAAAGGAGTTTGGTGCACGGAGGCGGGTTGCGCTGGATGGGCCGCGAACGTCATGCGTAGCAGTTCTCGCGGCGCATTCGTCAAGGCGAGAGTAGGCTCACGGCGGTGTTTTTTAGTGGGTGCAAGCCCCACATAACCAAATCGTCTCCCCGGACGGTGAGGTATGCGTTAGGCATTTTTCACCGCTTAATAAAAAAAAAAAAAAAAAAAAAAAAAAAAAGGTCAGGTTAGGTTAGGTCGGGGGACCACCCCACAGTGCTTGCGTCCACGTCGCGTCCCCTGGAAACGACCCAGTTCTGACCACCGTAACGGAGTGGCAGACTGGGTTGGCCAAAGTGCACTGTGCTTTCGTAGCTATTTTATTTTATTGTCTTGTGTCTACGAATTTGTCGGAATGTCTAAACCCACGAGGGACGCCTGCGGGCGGTTTTTAAAACAAAAAGGCCCTTCTCAGGGCCAACCCAAAGGCCCTTCTCAGGGCCACCCGAAAGGGCCTTCTCAGGGCCAACCCAAAGGCCCTTCTCAGGGCCAACCAAAAGGCCCTTCTCAGGGCCACTCCGACGCTCAGGCGTCAGAGGCTAGCCGCGCGCCATCTGCGGCTAGCTTGTTCGGAGGGGCGGACGAGTCGTCCGACAACGACTCACTTATTTGTGTGTCGGATGCGGACGATTGTCGGTCGCGGAAGCGGGTCCACATGAGCGGTGGGTCCGGGGGCTCCTCGGCCTCGGGGTCGACGGGGTTGTCGAAGGCGAAACAGCCGACGGTGGCCGCGGACACCCATGTCGTTGGGCTCGCGGACGCCCAACGCCGGTTGGACCTGGCTCGGCGGGCACAGCTCCAGCAAGAGCTGGAGGAGCGGGTGGTTGCCGGGGAGAAACGGGCGCACGCTGCCCGGGCCAAGTCCGGGTACGGTGCGTCCCGCGTTCTTTACTCGGACCACTCCCTGGCCGAGCTGGAGAAAATGGCGGAGGAGGACGAGGAGGAGATTGTGGAGGTCGCCTCTAAGTCCTCCAACATGAAGGGGACCTTGCAAAAGGCCCTCAAATGCAGGGCCGCGAGCATGCGCGGTATCGTCGCGGAGCTGGTCCAGCGTAAGACCACCGACGAGACGCAACAACTGCAGGCGAGGATAGATCGCCTGCAGTCGGAGGTCAGCCAGCTTCATCAGAAGCTGGCTGAAGCCACGGCCCCGCCTCAACAGGCCAACACGGGCCATGCGGCAGAGGGCCCCGCCTCCAACCTTGAGGATATCATCCGCAAGGTGGTAATGGAGGAGAGGGCCTTCACAAGAGCCTGCTTGGCAGGAATAGAGGACCGGCTCTTGCCAGAGAAGCGCCTCCGACCGCCGCTTGCGGCGGATAAGAGGCGGTGCGGGCCGGGGCCGTCCTCATTCCAGGCGGAAGACGCCCTTCTCCCTTCCACCACCCCGTCCAACGAGTGGACGGAAGTGGTCCGTAAGGGGAAGGGCAAAGCCAAAAGGACGGCGACGGTCCCTGTCGTCCCCGCCACCACCGCTCCCAGCCGGTCGCAGATGACCGGCAAGGGAAAGGGGAAGGGAAGGGGGAGGGGAGGGGGACGGCTGGTCCCTCCAGAAACCGCGGCCGTCGTGGTGACGCTCACCGCGGAGGCTGCGGGGCGAGGGGAGACGTACGCGTCCATTTTGGTGCGGGCGCGTGCAAATGCCGATCCTGCACAGCTTGGGATCGGCAGTGTGACTTGCCGGCGGACCCAAGCCGGGGCTCGAATATTCGAGTTCCCGGGCCAAGAGGGGAGTGCCCATGCGGACCTCTTTGCAGCCAAGCTGCAAGAGGTCATCGCGGATTCGGCCAAGGTGGCCCGACCGGTCAAGTCGGCAGCCATAGAGGTGATGGGCCTCGACGACTCCGTCACCAAGGAGGAGGTGGTGGCGGCGGTCGCAGTGATGGGGGGCTGTGGCGTCGCGGCGGTCCAAGGCCGGGACATAAGGCCCGGCCGCGGCGGCATGGGCACCATTCGCCTCGAGTGCCCGGTCGCCTCTGCCAAAGCCGTCCTTGCCAAGGGACGGCTCATAGTCGGGTTCAGCTCGGGTGCAGTCCGGGCACTCGAGGACCAGCCTCTGCGGTGTTTCCGGTGCTTCGGCATCGGACACACCCGGCCCCTGTGTCCGTCCGCGGTAGACAGGACGGACATGTGCCTCCGCTGCGGCAAGGAAGGCCACAAAGCCGCTGCCTGCAAGGCCGCCACGCCGCACTGTGCGGTGTGTGCTGCTAGTGGCCGCCTGGCGGGCCACGTTATGAGGGGGAGGAACTGCAATCCTCCCCCTAAGCGAGGCAAAGCGCAGGCGCCGATCGGGCCTGCTGTAGCCGCTAGCACCGTCGTTCCTGCGGCGGCTGCGGAGGGGGGAGCGATGTCCGACTGATGGACTTGGCGGTGGTCGCCGAGCCTTACTCGGTCCCTGGCCGTTGGCTGGGCGACCGGGACGGCTTGGTGGCGTTGGTGTCGCGGCCTTCCACAGACTCCCCTCCCCTCTCGCGCTTAGAGAGGGGACCGGGATACGTGGCCGCCGCGTGGGGGGACATGGCCCTGGTGGGGGTCTATTTCTCCCCAAACCGCCCTCTCCCGGACTTTGAGGTCCGAGAGGCGGAGCGCGCGCGGGAGGACGACCCTCTCGCTGCGCCGCTCCGCAGACGAAGAAGGGGTCGGAGAAGGCGAGGTCCTCTCCCTCCCCATGGTGGCGAAGGGCGGGCGACAGGCGCGGGGGTGCCTTCGCCCGCATTGCACCCGTCACCACCTTCGTCGGTCATTCCCGGGCCCGTGTCCCTCCCCACGGGGGGGACGTGAGGGGCCCGCCTTGTGAGGTATTCGTCGGCGGTGGACTGGAAGTAAAGGCTGTGCCGGTTTCCCAGTCCCCCGCCACTCGGACGAAGCGGGAGTGCCGCTGGGTCGTTTTAGTGGGTATACCGGGTCACACCGGGGAGTCCCACATAGCCCCCCCATCCCCCGATGGGAGGGTATGCGTAATGCATTTTTTCCCAGCGTCAAAAAAAAAAAAAAAAAAAAAAAAAAAGGTTAGGTTCCCCACTGACGGAGACCCTCGAGCCAGCGTTGCTGGATGGGGTGGTCCGGTCCCTGTTTCCGCGCAGGACCGACTTCACCCCACCAACGATGGATCCCCCGCAAGGGTCGGCTTCGCCGGAGGAGGAGGTCCCCCCGGTGACGGCGGCGGAGTTCTACGCTGGGGTTCTCAGCCTCCGCGCGAAGAAGACGGCCCCCGGACCGGACGGCGTCCCCGCACGGGTGGTGGCGATCGCTGCCTCCGAAATGGAGGACAGGTTTCGGGACCTCTTCAGCGCGTGCTTAACGGCTGGGAGGTTCCCGAAACTGTGGAAGGAGGGGCAGCTATGCCTCCTCCGAAAGGAGGGACGCCCGGTGGACTCCCCCTCGGCATACCGGCCCATCGTTCTGCTCGATGAGGTCGGTAAATTGTTCGAGGGGATCGTCGCCTCCCGGCTTGATAGCCTTTTGCGGGGGGTAGGGCCGGACCTGTCGGACGCCCAATTCGGTTTCCGTCGAGGGCGTTCGACGATCGATGCGCTGGCCCTACTCAAGGGCCAGGTGAAGGAGGCGGTGGAGGCGGGGGGCGGAGTGCTGGCAGTGTCGTTCGACATTGCCAACGCCTTCAACTCCGTGCCCCACTCGACGATATTGGAGGCGCTCCGGTATAACGGAGTGCCCCAATACCTGCGAAACCTCCTGGCCAGCTACTTGGAGGACCGAGAGGTCCTCCTCGTGGACAAGACGGCCACGGTGAGGCGGTACGGCGCAGAGTCCGGTGTTCCGCAGGGGTCGGTGCTTGGGCCGCCCCTTTGGAACATCGGGTTCGACTGGCTCCTGCGGGGAGCCCTCCTCCAGGGCACGAGTGTCATCTGCTACGCGGATGACACTCTCCTCACTGCCCGGGGGAGGAATTTCGCAGACGCGGCCTGTCTGGCCTCGGCTGGCGGATCCTTGGTCGCAGAGAGGATCCGCCGCCTAGGATTGAGGGTGGCGCTGCACAAGACCGAGGCCGTGTTCTTTCGTGGGCCTCGGCAGCGCTGCCCTCCCGACGCCCACATTGTCGTGGAGGGCGTCAGGATAGGGGTCCGGGCCCAGATGAAGTACCTGGGCCTGGTCCTGGACGACAGGTGGCGCTTCGGCCCGCACTTCAGCGGGCTGTCGACGCGCCTGTTGAAAACCGCCGACGCCCTCTCGTGGCTCCTCCCGAACCTGGGGGGGCCCAAGGCGAAATGCCGGCGCCTGTATGCCGGCATTTTGCGGAGCATGGCCCTTTACGGGGCCCCAATCTGGGCGGACTCCCTCAACAGGAGGGAGAATGCGACCGCCATCCGCAGGCCCCAAAGGGCTATTGCACTGCGGGTGGCGAGGGCCTACCGCTCGGTAGGCTTCTCGGCGGCGTGCGCTCTGGCCGGCACCCCTCCTTGGGAGTTGGAGGCTTGGGTGCTCTCCAGAGTGTATGAGTGGACGGCGCGCCGGAAGGCGCTCGGGGAGCGCCCGATTGCCGAAGAGCGGGAGGCCGTGCGGCGGGAGGCGAAGGACGCCATCGTCCTCCACTGGACGGAGGACCTCGCCAACGCCGCCTTTGGCCGCCGTACGTTGGACGCGCTCGGTCCGGTCCTGCGGAGCTGGCTCGAGCGGTCCCACGGTTTCCTCTCGTTCCGTTTGGTGCAGGTGTTGTCCGGCCATGGCTGTTTCGGATCGCACCTGCACCGGATCGGGAGGGAGGAGACCCCGGCGTGCCACGACTGCGGCGCGGCGGAGGACACGGCGCAGCACACCCTCGAGGTGTGCCCGGCTTGGTCCGAGCTGCGCCGCGGTCTGATCGCTGTGATAGGACAGGATCTCTCGCTTCCTGGCGTGGTCAACGCCATGCTGGGGAGCGAGGAGGCCTGGGCAGCGGTCGCCTCCTTTTGCGAGGACGTAATCTCGCAAAAGGAGGAGGCGGAGCGCGCGCGGGAGGACGACCCTCTCGCTGCGCCGCTCCGCAGACGAAGAAGGGGTCGGAGAAGGCGAGGTCCTCTCCCTCCCCATGGTGGCGACGGGCGGGCGACAGGCGCGGGGGTGCCCTCGCCCGCATTGCACCCGTCACCACCTTCGTCGGTCATTCCCGGGCCCGTGTCCCTCCCCACGGGGGGGACGTGAGGGGCCCGCCTTGTGAGGAATTCGTCGGCGGTGGACTGGAAGTAAAGGCTGTGCCGGTTTCCCAGTCCCCCGCCACTCGGACGAAGCGGGAGTGCCGCTGGGTCGTTTTAGTGGGTATACCGGGTCACACCGGGGAGTCCCACATAGCCCCCCCATCCCCCGATGGGAGGGTATGCGTAATGCATTTTTTCCCAGCGTCAAAAAAAAAAAAAAAAAAAAAAAGGTCAGGTTAGGTTAGGTCAGGTTAGGTTAGGTCAGGTTAGGTTTTTTTTTTTTTTTTTTTTTTTTTTTTTGGCAGGAGGGGAAATCCGGTCGGACACTCAAGCTGCCTCACATACGAGCCAGTCTGAGTAGTGCCGGGCTCCAACCGGCTAAAACCACCTCCTGCCTTACAATGATATCCACAGACATAGGCGTCCGTGCCTTTGATTATTTACATTGCATTGTGACTCTGAGCTCCACGTACAAGTGGTGACTCCGGAGTACAACTTACTTCTAGTTAAAATAACTTACTCACTAATGAGTCCATCACAATATACCTATAATATTTTTTTTTTTTTTTTTTTTTTTTTTTTTTTTTTTTTTTTTTTTTTTTTTTTTTTTTTTTTACACGATACATTGAGTATGGAAGGGTTGGTTGGGTTAATCGTCAGCTGCAGGTTTCCCACCGTGGAACGGCTGCTGCAGCCGGCTTAACTAGGTTATTGTCCAGACAGTCTGAGTCAGAGAGTGTCAAAAACAGTCGTCGGTTAGTGCGTTTGGAGACGTATCAGCGCCTTGACGACCTTCGTGTCCCGATGTCGCATAGCCTGCATCATGTTGTTGTCTATGATATCCTTTGTTGTGGCTTCCTGTGCTCGTCTTACAAATCGTCCAATAGCGTCGTCTGCGTTGTCGGCGTAGTACACACAGCTGGCTGTGTGTCTGGATACGGCCACTACCGCATGGGGGACGCTGCTGTGGAGCATGATGTTCTTGGACTTAGTCTTCAGGATGAGGACTGTCTCGCATGTCAGTCCCTGAGCTTCGTGGATGGTCAGAACGCTCGATCCGGCACCCGAACCATATCCCTTTTCAGTGAGGGACTTTTTCTCCTCCTGCGTGTGTACCAGGAACAGTGTGTTGGAGAGGGTGCTTGGTATATCGGCGCCTGTGAACCTTTTCAGCTGCAGGGAGTGGACATGGTTCTTTGACGAGTAAATGCCGGGATATACTTCTGCTAGGGCGTACGCGACATCCATTGGGGTCCGATGCGTACAGGACAACTCTTGGCTGATGGTCGCCACAGAGTTCGGGCGGGCGTATCTAAGGGGAAAAAGGTTTTCCCTGTCCAGATAGGGCAGTTGGTTAATATCTCCGACAAGGACCACTTCGGTCGCACCTGACAATCGAACTGCCATCACTATGGCCCCAAAGTGGTTCATGAGAGCCTCGTCCACTACAATGCGCCTGCATTTGTGTGGCCCTTTGAACCCGTTTGCTAATATTGAGGCCAGTGTGCGCACCTTGGTTCTGTTGTATTCACCAATTTGGTGCGCCAGCTTTTGCCGCAGATCTTTTGCGGCCTCGGTTGTCGTAGTGACGATGACGTCGTGATCCCTATCGAAGTTATTAACCACCCAGGTCGTCTTGCCACATCCTGGAACGCCGTTTACCCACCTTATTTTCGGTAGTGCCCAAACTCCACTTTGACCGATGCTCCTCGAGATTGCTTCCGCCTGTTCGAGGATCTTGTCGTCCATCATGATTTTAGTGCATCGGGCCACTACCACTATTGGGTCACATTCGGGTGTCACAAAAGTTATGTGGCCAGTCTGTGTCGTTGCTGACTTGTCCAATGGCACAAAGCCATGTGTAGCATTATACGCAGCCATGTACGTGCCAGTCATTTCTCCTTTAATGACTTGGGAGGTGACGTTATCGTATATGGCTGCTTCGGCCTCTTCGAGTCTCACTTTAAGCAGACCTTCAATCTCCAGCTGGTATGACTGCATAATTTTTTGGCAAGTCATGAGACTGACTGCTTTAGTCGCTTTAGTGAGCGCTTGAAACTCAAGGAAGGCGTTTTGAATGTGGTCTGCGGGTTCCGTTGCCGGCTTGAGTTTCGGCGGACTGACCTCTCCTTTGTCGGCCCTAGTTGGAACTGGCCGCTGCTCTTTAGGAGGTTTCGGGGTAACCCTGGCGAATTCCCGCAATGCGGCCGCTTGGCTGTTATGTTCGTGTTTTCCTGGCCTCGCACTGTCGACTCCCAGTAGCCTACTGAAGAGGTTAGAGATGGTCTTTAATCGGCTCTCGGTCTTGGTTTTCTCTGTTGACCTGCCGCTTTTCTTTTCTGAGGCGGCTTTCTCCGCGGCAAGCTTCTGCTGCAATCGCTCGGAACCGCAGGGCGTGGTTGGGGCTGACATGGAGGATGCCTGCCGGTCGGTTGCGGTCTTTTCGGCATCGTTACGGGGAGATTTTAGGAAGCTTAAGTCTTCCCCCCTGTCCTCGTAAACTACCACCTCATGGTCTTCTGAGGCTTTGATGCATCCGTACCGATCGGCAACTCTCCCTCTATCGTAGCCAATCGCCATTGCGTCTATGCTGATCATTCGAGGGCATCCGCTCGCTGACCGACCAGCCTCCCCGATTTCGGTGAGCAGGGAGCATGCTTGTGCAAACGGAGTTTCCTCACGCCACTCGAATAGTGCGATCGTCTTGTTTTGTGATCGCACTAGACGGTATCGGTGTTCGGCAACTTCCGCTTCGGGTAACGCGTTGAACTTTGAGCGTTTCATGCTCGCTTTTGAGGTGCTCCCGTTGATCAACGCTGCTAGGCCCGGCGATATGGCGACGCTGTTTTCCCTTTCCACGCGGCAGAAGCTTATACCAAGTCTCTCGGCATTCTTGTTCATAAACAGAGCCACGCCACGGGTTCTGATGCCTGGTTGCCCACTCTCTCCGCATATAAGTAACCGGCGTAACGCCAAGGTGCGAGGGTTTGGCGGGGAAATACTGGGGCTGGGCGTATCCGTGGTGACGGCTGTGCTCACGGTGTGATGTGTTTGTGTGGGTGCGGGTGTGGGTGTAGGGTTGTGTGTGTGTGGGTGGGGGGTAAACTGTGTTGAACCATTTGCATTTGCTACGACTTGCACGATTCTGCTCGCGAATTCCAAGAATGGTGTTCTGGTGGCTTTGTTCTCCATGATGGAATGGAGTGTGGACTGAATAACTGAGATCTGGATTTCAGTTTCTAGGTCCATTCGCTCACGACCAAATCTTGGGCACTCGGTAAGCACGTGCCATACTGTCTCTTCATAATTGGGGTCGCAGACGCATGAGGGACTGTCTTTGAGGTGGAAGCGATGGAGATAGGCCCCGAACCCTCCGTGACCGGTCAAAATTTGGACATGGGTAGGTGACAGTGCCATGCCTTTAAGGATCTTCCTTGCCGCCTGAACGGTGGGGAAAAACACTTTAGTGACCGAACCTGTGCTGGAGGATTCGTACCGCTGCTGCCATTTCTTTACAGTTTCCTCACGAATCTGCCTCTTGATGAAGGATATTGGTACCTTGTCGTAGTCGGGGGCTGTTTTCTTTGTAAGAGCCGCTTTCTTTGCTAACTCGTCCGCTCTCTCGTTCCCAGGAGTACCCACGTGTGCTTTCAACCAAAACAGCCTCACGTCTCTGCCCTCTTCTCGGATTTCACGTACTAGCCTTTTTATACCGAGTGCCAACGGGTGAGTGACAGACGGGCTTCTCAACAAATCAAGCGAAGATCTTGAGTCGCTTAATATGTTGGCGGTGGCCATCCTAGCCGTTCTCACCGTCCTGACTGCTCGATATAACGCGTACATTTCCGATTGAAAGACTGTGTTGTGCGGCTCCAGACGGAAGGTTGAGTACTTGGATTCCCTGCCTTCGTTCCACCAAGTAAAGGCCGCACCGACTTTCCCCTCTATTTTGCTGCCATCGGTGTAAATATGGGGTCCGGTTACTTGGTGGTCACTCAGGGTTTCAGGATCCATGTTCTCGAGGCACTCATACTCAGTTATTATGAGCCGTGATGGATGGGGGATCTGTAGGGGCCCGGCCTTGCGCTCGACCTCTCTTCCCGGCGGTAGGTACTCTTGGGAATGACCCTTTTTGACCTTGAATAGGGTAGATGCTTCAGCGACCCGGAGGTCCAGGGGCAGTTGGCCTGACAGGATGAGAGCCGATGTCAGAGACACCGTGCGGTATGCTTTGCAGATTTTCTGCGTGAAGCCTCTTTGCAGCGAGTCTAACTGATTTCGTGTCATCAGTTTCTCTGCTGCTGGGGCCCACGCGCTCGCTGCATACAACACGATCGGCTCTATCACCGACACGTATATGGTCCTGATTATCTCGCTGTTCAGGCCCCAAGTCACCCTTGCCGCGCACGCTAGTTGTTTGTAGATGTCTGCAGCTTTTTTGCATGTTGCAGTCACGTGCGCATTAAAGGTAAGCTTGTGGTCTATGACGAGTCCCAACAGCTTGATCTCCTCGACAATGGTCAGTCGAATGCCAGACATGTGAATTACAGGGGTGTCGTACTTGAGCTTTTTCGTAATCACCATTGCGTTGGTCTTGTGTGCGGCGAAGCAAAGCTTGTTTCGTACACCCCAGTCTGACACTGTTTGCAGCGTTCTTTGAGCTGACTGCTGCAGGGAGCTGACCTCGTGGGATGTGAAAACGAGGACCACATCATCCGCAAACGCTTGACAATATACCCCCATTGTCGTCAATTCCTCCAAGAGCGAGTCTAGGATAAGGTTCCAGAACGTCGGACCGGCTATTGAGCCCTGGACGCATCCTTTTGTGGTGCCCTTCTCGCTAGTTGCCCTGGCGTAGTTGACCCTGATGTACCGGTCCTCCAGGTATGAAGATACGAGAGCAAAGAGGTTCTTGGGGCATTTTTTGTGTAGCATTTGCATTTTGAGGGCAGGCCACCACGCGTTGTCAAAGGCCCCCTCTATGTCCAGTGATACTAAGAGCACTACTTTTTTGGCTTTTATTTCGGCCCGTATGTGCTCCAGTAGGACAAAGAGGGCGTCCTCGGTTCCTCGCTGCGGCATGAACCCGTATTGGTGTGTGTTTAGAGTCGGAAGGAAGTGGTGTTGCAGTCTGCCCACGACGAGCTTCTCGATGATTTTGCCCAGGACCGAGAGTAGTCCTATTGGTCTATATGACTTTGGGTGGGTGTAGTCGTCCTTGCCCGGCTTACGGAGTATGCACACGTGAGCTATTTTCCATTGCTTTGGGAAGTGCGGTAGTGACAGGCACTTGTTGGCCAGCGCCAGGAACACCTCCCTGTTGCAATTTATAGCGGCTGTGCAAATGTCGGCCGTCAGCCCATCGGGCCCTGGAGCTTTCTTTGGATTTTGTCGCTGAAGGACCATTTCCAGCTCCGCGGGCGTAAATGGTGGATCGTCGGCCGACAAGCCCTCGGTTTCAGTTGGGGTACGTTCCTCCGCAAGTCTCCGGACCGACGCGTGGTGTTGTTGTTCGGCGTCCACAGAGTCGTCTGGGTAGAACGTTTTTGCCAGAAGATCCGCTGATTGCTGTGGGCTTAGTGTTTCGCCTGCGGTGTTCCTTAGGAGCGTGTCTTCCTGTCTTCTGGCCGTTTTCCTCAAGACCCTGTAAATGCCATCCCACATACTCTCCCGGTCCTGTGTGGAGCAGAACTGCTTCCAATTTTCTGTTGCCGTTTCCGCTGCTCTAGTTAAGTACTCTTGTTTTGCCTTTACGTACTCGTCGATGACCAGGTTCCTTCGACTAGGGGCCGCATTCCTGATTCTCCTTTTCTTGGTCAGTGCTTTAACTGTTCGAGAGAATCAGTCCACCAAGGCGGTCTCGAGTCAATTTTTTTGTTCCCCAGTTTCGGTATCGATTTTTTGGCCGAGCGGTGTATTAGGTCGACGTATTTTGAGACGAGAGCATCCAGTTGTTCAGGGTGAGAGACCTCCGATACTGTGGCGGGTGTGATGCTGTGTTCTGACAGGTATGCCTTGAAGCGCGTCCTGAAGTCCGACCACTTTGCCTTTTTGGTGTTATATATGCGTGTAGAGACTGGTTTAAGAGGCTGTAACGCTTTTTCTAGGCGTAATGAGAATGTTATTGCATTGTGGTCGGATGTCGTTATATTCCTGTCCACACGCCAATCCTCAACTCTGCCTAACAGCGACACACTGCATGTGGTAACGTCGACTATGCTCTGGTATAGCCTGTCTCCCCTGTAGCATTCGAAAGTTGGAGTCTGGCCCGTGTTGAGTATCTGTAGGTCTAGTTCAGAGAGGAATGCGTTGTACGATGCCCCTCGGTGGTCCTCGCTGTTGCTTCCCCACCACTGGCTCCATGCGTTCACGTCTCCCCCCAGCAATATGTTGGATGTGCGTAACTTATTTATTGCCTCCTTGGTTTTGACGAGGTATGGGTCTATATCTTGGTCACCCTCAAAGTAGACTGATACCACTCCAAGCTTTAGCTGACCCACCTTCAGCAGAACGGCTGCAACGTTTTCGCTGACAATCTGAGGGTCATGAATGACTTCCAGGTTGTTCCCGAACACGACGATTGCCGCCTTTACTGGTTTTTGCCGATTGAGAGTGCACTGGATGACTTGTGTGCCGGGGTTTTGCTTCATCACACCTATTCTCCCAACATAGGGCTCTTGGACAAGTGCGATTGAGATTCCCATCTCTTCGGCCGCATGGTGCAGTTCTGCTGTTGCGAGCTTGGAGCGTTGCAGGTTGGCCTGGATGAACTTTAGCCTGTCTGCTCGTCCTCTTGTGCTTTGCTGGGTGACTGACACATTGTTCCCGTCGTTGCCCTTAGCAATAAGAAACACGCGACCTCGCGATGTTGTCCCATTTTTGCCTCTCTTGACATTCGGAGCTGAACGCCGGATGGACCGTGTCTTTTCCCTCTCTCCCTACTTTGATGCAGTTCACGCAGGCAGGGGGGCCACCGTTTGCCCTGACTGAGCAGTCTCTCCCAGTGTGTGCCTCGCCACAGTATCCACAGCTTTCTTTTACTGCCTTGCAGAGAGTTCTGCCGTGACCGTAGCCTAGGCACTTGGTGCACTGCACTAGAGGAGACTGGTCCTCTACTGGGCACCTCTGTATTCCGAGGTGTACCTTTTCCGCCTGCGTGAGCCGCTTCCAAAGCTCTGGGGAGAGTTCGAAGACCGGGTGGCATTCAAGGGGATTCCTCGCGCGTCTTCGGAATCTCAGTTTAAGGACAAGGCCAGCCGGGTCCAGACCTTTCCAAAGGTGTTTATTTTGGGCCTGGAGGAGGTCTACCATCTCTTCGTTGGTATAAGAAGAGAGCACCCCTTTGACGACGATCAGTGGGTTACTAGGCATGGCCTCCTGGACCTTTAGCCCACTGGTGGTCTGGACCCGACTTTTAACGAGGCCGAGGTCTTCTTTGCTCGCGCAGCTTACCACGATCTTCTGGTTGCGTGCTTTCCTCACCTTGTCGACTTTAGCTCCGGTCGTTTTGAGGTCAAGAGCTTCCCTCATTTTCTCTATGACGTTCTCCCCCGTGTGTTTAGGATCTGTTGAGGAGATTATCAACGTATGGTTCGGCCGTTTGGGCGTTTTAGCAGCCTGGGCGAAGGTCTTGGGGCCCTGTTGTAAGGTTTCCGGCTGCTTCAGCTCCGATACTCCCTTTTCAATGGAGGCAAGAGTCCTCTTTACTTCCTCCACCGCGAACTCAGTGTCTAGGCTCGGTGCTGGTTGGGCTGGAAACTGGGGTTCCTTATCCCTCAACACTCTAAGTTCGGAGGACACGATGTCCAGCCTCTCCGACAAGGGCTGGAGGTGTTTAGTCAGATCCAGCGGTGGTAGTTGTTGGGGGGGAGGTATTTCGGACTTCTCCAGAATGGTTCTGATCAACTTTGTTATGGTTTCCATGCCTTCGGCCAGTTTTTCGAGTTTGGGTTCCATGGAGGCCTCGGGTGCTAGGAGAGGGGCAACTAAGGGCTCTGCGGGTGCTTGGAGCTCCTGCCGGATCTTTTCTGTTGCCTGGCGGAGCGTATCCAGCTGGTTTGATACGCTCGTAATGTGGTTTCCCAGCTTTGTAAGGCCCGCCGCTACGGTATCCCATTTTGGGTCCCCGTTTGCGGGCGCGTCCAGAACCTTGACTTTCTCGTGTCCAGTTTTTATTAGAGCTGTCAACGACTCGATCGACTTCCTGACTTCCTTTATTTCCCTGAACGGCTGTTCTGTCTCGTACCCGAGCCAGTTTCGGATATCTTTAGCCTCCTTCAGCGTTCCGGAAATGTCATTTCGAGCGCAACCCAGCTCGGTGATGAGTTTCTGCTGGTATTTTATCACCTCTTCTCTGTGAGAGCGCTCCACTTGCACTAGTTCTCGGGCGTGTCGAGAGCGCTCCTTCTCGAGGTTATATTTGTGCCTCGCTCGAGAGTCGGACAGGGAAAGGACGATCTCGTAAAGCCCTTGCAGGCTGTCGTGGCAAGTCGTCCTGTACTCCTTCTTCATATTTCCCGATGCCTCCAACGCACCCTTCCCATTCTGCAGTAGAGAGTTGGCCTCTCTCGTCGCCATGTCCATTTCTACGCCAGTCCCTCTTCTCGGTGTGCTGTAGAGAAGACTGGCCCTTTTCCGTGCCTGATGGTCGGTGATGGAAGATACGACAGAGCTCTCCTCGTCTGACAGGATGCGGTGTGGTGGAGATATGCCCAGTTGCTCCCAGTTGATTACTTTTGACTCCGCCGTCTCTGCCACGTCACATTTCTCCGGCAGAGAGAGATTGTCAACTGACGACGCAAGGCTACCGTCCCCTGCCGCTGGTTCCGAAGCTGCTTTTGACACTTCAGGCAGATCCCGTGGAGCGGACTGTTGAGCAAGCCTCTCCGACGTAGTGGACTTTGCTACATTTTTAAGGACTTTCGTCCGCAACGGTCGTGCCTTCGGTGCGACCTCCGCAGCTGACTTACGGATTGTGGGAACGGAAGACATCTTTAAATTTTTAATTTTTAATTTAGGCTTAGAAACAGTATATAAAACAGTAACAAAACAGAACAAATGACAGTATTATAAATTTATAATTGGTAAATATTTATAACAATTTTTTTTTTTTTTTTTTTTTTTTTTTTTTTTTTTTCTTTTCTTATCTATGTGATGGACTCACCCTAAATAAGTTTCGACAGCTTTGTACGCAGTGATGATGCTGTCCTCTCGATGTTTTTGACGCGATGTTTTGGCGTTCTGACGCTTGATGGACTGCGTCTATGTTGTTATCCGGAGCACACGCCGCTGCGCGACAGACACAAATGTGCCTCTAGCGTCTGATTTGCTGCAGTGCAGTAACCCAGGTCGATCCCGATAGATTCCTGAAGCAGTACCTCCTTTGCTATGCTTTTTCTCGCAATTCCGCTGGAGCCAGATTGTTCAATTTTTCCTCCCGAATCGAATGAGCCTAATCTCGATATAGTTATCTCTAACGGTTCCAGAGATAGGCTTCGGGGGGGTGAGGCAACCAAGAGGGGGGGGGGGGGGGGGGGTACTTGAGTGGAGCTTATTTATGAAAGCGGGATATGTGGAGGGGGGAGGGGTTGCTGAGGGTGGAGGAATGCAGGGGGGTAGGTTAAATAGTTCTTTAGGGGGGGGAGGGGGGATGGTCTTGCTTTCACGACTCGGAAGAGCCCAAACACGGGTGTCAAACGTCAAAGGTGACGAAGGTCCCTTGGGATTCCAAGGAGAGGGAGGGTATTTTTGGGTGGGGTGAAGTGGTACAGGAGAGGGTTGGTTTTCAGGGGGTGGGGGGGAAGGCCCTTGTTTCCCGGTTCAGGCAAACCCAAACACGGGTATTCTAGGACTGCGGGATGAGGAGTGCCCTAGAGGTTACCTGACGGCTTGGGATGTGGTCTTCAGCGCTGCAAGGCAAAGTCCTCAGGTCGGCTTTGAAGGCTTCAGGTAGGTCCGATCTGACGTGTGTGACGTTTTCCCTCGTGTGTGTTTGTCGAATCGTCGAGGTTTGAGGTTAGAACCACGTGCTTCTTAAGGTTAATTTGGTAGATTTGGCTACCTAATAACTTCTCTGCTGGTGATCAGATCTTAGCGATCTTGGTGTCGTTGAACAGGAAATTGCAATGCCTCACTAGCAATGTACACGGTTAACAAGGAACACTAACCTCTGGATGTAAGGAGATCCTCAAAGTTGATGACCTGCAGCGGCCGATCCTGGT